>OX123187.2:31484927-33884927 GCA_944739405.2 Euclidia mi | reverse complement strand
TGCGCTAAGCAACACATTCAGCGATTCATTTTTATAGAATATATTTTTTTGCTATAAATTTTGTGTCCTTGGCCATGAGATTATGGATTCTGATGAATAAAATTTTAAAGCAAAGTATGTCACTAGTATTTTGTTCATTGCAAACGGTGTGATTTATGATTTTTGGTTGTATGTTTAGTTCCTTTATCAAACAATCTTTCCACAGATATGTATCAGCAGTGTCTACTACTGCCTACCTCAAACAGCTCTATCGAATCAGCGCTGCGAAAAATTACATTAGACTGATATTGCATTTTTGAAATGAATACTACGGTTAGGTATTTGTTTGCTCTCTGCCTTAAATTGTGAAGAGAAATATGACTATATTAGAATCAACAATATTATGTACCTACCTCAGTGGAAGAATTATCAATACCTGTGAAGGTAGGTATATAAAATGCCTGCGTTACTGACTGGCTGATAGACAACGCACAGCCAACACCATTGGGCGCAATAAACTGAAATTTGGCATGTATTTCTTGTAGAGCAGTTTCTTGGGGAGCGTAAGGATGCACTTTTTTATTTTTATTTTTATTTTTATAGACTCACGCCTGTATCCCCGAAGGGGTAGGCAGAGGTATAATATTACACCCAGATTTCGCCATGATTTTTAGGTCCCACGTAATAGGAGGCGAGCCTATTGCCGTACCGGGCACATTACCAGACTCCGTGCTGCTACTGAGAATTTCCTTACGGAAAAACCCAATAACACTTTGCCCGACCCGGGAATTCAACCCGAGACCTCCCAATCCCACGCGCACATTTATGCCGCGAGACCAACGAGGCAGTTCTAAGTGGTAGCACTTAGAGATTTGCCGATATTCCCACGGGATACACGAGACACGATTAAATTAAAATATAAACATGTGCTTGCGTATCTATGGGCATTATCTTGTATTTAGATAATAAAAATAATAAGAAAAAAACAAAACGAAAATAAAAACTTAAAAATCACACCAAAAATGTTTACTAGGTATTTAGTTTCTTTTAAAAAAAAAGAGAACCGCCTTCAAAAAATCGACCCACTGAAAAGTACGAAATAATTTTTACATGCGCTAATACATAGTATATAACTTATACAAAATACTTAGTTTTTGAAGTCGGTGCCAAACCAAATCCCTCTAAAAGCCTATTGTTTGGCGTCATCCTTTCCAAACCAGCGCATTAAATCTACATAGTACTTACAGCCCAAAATAGCTAAGAAGTATAATTATTTTATAATTAAGAATTTATTTCATACTTTTTATATATTTTATATATATGTTGCTTTTTAGAGTATATAGGTAGATTATTTTAAATTTTATTAATTCAGATATTTTTTGAGGCTTTATTGATTTGATATATTCGTCGAATTACTTTCTCTGTTTGCCAGTATTCTTTTTTGTTTTTGATGGTTTGGCACCGACTTCAAAAACTAAGTATTTTGTATAAGTTATATACTATGTATTAGCGCATGTAAAAATTATTTCGTACTTTTCAGTGGGTCGATTTTTGGAAGGCGGTTCTCTTTTTTTTAAAAAGAAACTAAATACCTAGTAAACATGTTTGGTGTGATTTTTAAGTTTTTATTTTCGTTTTGTTTTTTTTCTTATTATTTTTATTTCATACTTTTTAGTGATAGGTACCTACTCCATTTACTTTAAGTTTTGGGCTAATTAATAGTTTGTTTATAGTTAGATTCACTTATTTTAGTGATAACTTTTCTGCTAGTATCAGTTTGTTATCATGACTTTGACATAGGTACCTACTTTTATTCTGTGTGCCTATGAGCTTAGGCTTCATGCTGGAAGAGAGAGATGAGTCTAGGGAATCAGCCACAAACGGAAGTACGATCCAAACAAATGCGGTGGACTTGTACATACCTACTATTGAATTGGCTGTGAGCTCTCGTATTATGCTCTGGAGAAATATGCCAATAACGGATGGCTTAGCGAACGGGGCAATGGGTGTTCCTAAAGGATTTAAATGGCCGGCACTAAGAAGAGATCAACTTGAGTCAGGTGAACTGCCTGATGCCATTTTGATATTATTTGATGATCCATCAATAGCATTGCGGCTTAAAGATGATGATGGATACATTTTCATAGCTCCAGTGCCAGTGACCTATCAAGGCGATCACGGTTATGGTGATATCGAGAGGCGGATGTTGTCAGTCAAGTTGAGTTGGGCTGAGACGGTACACAAGTTGCAAGGATGGATTTAGTTCCACGGACCTAGGGCCTAAAATCTTTGCTATAGGCCAATGCTATGTTGCCTTGAGGCGGGTCAAATCCCAAATAGGCATGGCTTTAAGTGATATTGCCTCAAACAAATTACTCAACCATCCCACGACAACAGAGCCTTATCCGAAATGACAAGAATGAGAAATATGATCTCGCATTAGATTCCTTCAGCGACTTTCTTTGTTTTTTGATAATCGCAGAGACATTGATACGTACACACGTACACACACACACACACACACACACACACACACACTCGTACACACACACACACACATAATACATACAAACATACTAAGAACCAATATATGTATACGGGTTAAACTGAGAACCTTCTTTTTTTGAAGTCGGTTAAAATACTAAAACTTTCTCCTAAGTGTAACAAATACTTTTTTTCTGAAAACCGCATAAAGATCGGTTCAGCCAAACTCGAGTTAATCGTGGGCAAACTTATATATATATACGGGTCAAATTCAGAACCTTCTTTTCTTGAAGACGGTTAAGGGCCTAAAATCTTCTCCTAAGTGTAACAAATACTTTTCTGAAAACCGCATCAAAATCGGTTCAGCCAAACGCAAGATAATCGCGGACAAACATACATACATACATACATACATACAGGTCAAACTGAGAACCTCCGTTTTTTTGAAGTCGGTTAAAAATTTATATAAAGTAGTATGTAATTGAATTTATAGCATTGAATAGGATTCTACCTCCTATTTTACTTACGCTGTCACCTTTTGACTTTGAGCTTTAAACCATGTAGGAATCTGTATAAATCCATGTCGATTCTACATAGATATGCCGATAACAAGTTTGACAAATAATGATATATCCAATCTGGATGAGAGGCACTTAAAATGCAAATGATAACACCTGTTTACCTATGCATTAAGGACCTGCCTAGCAAACATTCTATTCATAATTAATCTACTCGTTGAAGTAATGAATCCTATGATACATAGTGGACATTTGCAATTTATCGTATAATTTTTAAACAGGCTTATAAAGTAGTAGCTGACCCAGCGGTTACACACGTGTTATTTAGGGTAATGCTCATACCCGTGGGTCAAAGCGTGATGATAAGTACATAGCCTATAGCCTTCCACGACATACACTTGAACAATTGAACACAAAAATAATTATTCAAATCGGATCCTATTTCCCAAGATTAATGGGTTCAACCAAACAAACTTTTCGGCTTTATAATATTATAGGTAATAGGTATAGAGTATCGATTAGTATAGATTTACAATAATTATGTACGTGTGCGTGGAATTATTCCTTTTGTCAATTTTCGTATATTTAGGTATCATCAAGTAGACATACGGTGATGAGTGTAGACGTGGGAGCATCTTTAGCACGAGAGATGCAAAAAAAATTGGTATTTACTCATATTGAACAAGCATTTGATTCCAGCACCACCATCATCATCAGCCTGCTATGGCATATGGTACCTCTGAAAAACAGAAGGAGAGACAGAAAGACCTAACATTTTAAGACGATTCTTTATCTTGGTATCATGCAAATAACTATAAGCACACAGACAAAAACAAATGTTATTTTATCTATGTATAGATTCAGTGATTGTGTCCGAAAATAAATATTTTGAAATACATCTACGTAACGTTGAACAAAATTTGACAAAGCTATGCCCAAAACAACGTATTTTTCTCCTCGATAGCTGGCGAAGGGACTGCAGACAACAACTTTAAGGTTATTAGTTATAATTAGCGGTGGTAATATGCCGTGAGCCTGAACCGCCAGTTAGCACGATTATTATAGTAACTTGTTAACTTGTTATTGTTTGCTGAGACTTTGCGAAGCCACTGAACTAAGCTTATGTCATGGCGTCGTCCAAACAAACATTGACGTGCAAAATAACTTTCTGGCCACTGCTTGCTAAGCCGGAGGTCGTAGATTCGATTACCAATTATGAAAAATATTCAATGATGAGCGTGATTATTTGTTCTATGTTTGGATATACCTTATCTGCGCCGCCCTTATTCTATTTTAATTCAACCGTTTCTAAAAGATCTTATGGAAATTTTGGAAAACTCCTCATAGTGCATCCCTGCCAAGGAACATACATACCAAATTTTTAGCTTCTTGCGCAATATATTTTTGGCTGTGCGTTGTCTGTCAGTTAGTCAGTAATGCAAGAATTGTAACTCCATTAATAAAATTGTATATTGGTATTTTTGTTTATCGGATGTCTGGTTATCAGAGCAGAGGCTTTACCCACTCATTTTCCTAAAATATAAGTAAGTTTCGCAAATAATTATATGCTGGGGGTTTCGTGATGACCAAAAATCAATTTTTAAACACCGTATCATATTTTCAAATTATGGATATAATGATTATGGATTAATGATATAATGATTTCTCAACAAATAATTTTACTTTACGTTGATATAATGAAAGCCCTCCTTATCTACCCAAATCAAAGACCAAATCAGGACCGGCTTTTCCATTGGCCTATTCTTAACAGCCAGAAATAGATAGAATCCAGCAAGGCTTTATTGCATTATATGTTTCAACTTTTCTTGTGTCTCCTTTGGACATTTGCAATTTATTATAAAATAAGATATTAATCATCAACACCTTTCCGTCATCCCAGTTGAATACAAAACTTTCGCCTTGAGGTCCGGGGTCCTCTTTCCACTCTAACCAGATTTGACAGAATATTAGCGTTTCCTAGAGGAAAATTGTTATAAACAATACCATAAATAACTACGTCAATATAGTTATGTGTAATTATGTACATAATAATATTATACAGCTTGGCATAAGTATGAATTTTTATTATAAAGTAGTTTGTATTGTTTAAAACGTAATATTTAAGTTACGTTGTTCTACACTAGTGTGCGTTCTCAGCACACATGCTCAACTAGCTTAGATTTCATTAGTTACCGTTTCTCAGTTGCCATATTAGAGTGAATACAATAGAAACCTTGACTGATATCAGATGTTCTGAATCTGTGAGCTTGGGTATTATGTGCGATTACATCAACTACGACTCAAGCAACGATAGCTGTTATAGTTTACTTTATACAACGTGTTATACAAAATATACTTTTTCATGTTTGGGTTATAATAAATACGGAAAAATATACGCATATATCATTATATTTGATATTGTAAAACACACAGAAGCGCCTATACGTGGAAGAGGCATGGCCTGGATACGAAAGTAATGGTGTATGTCATGTCAGTCATTCCTAAACTTCAAAGTGCAAGGTCGAAGTCATTTTATTTCGCGGTAACTACATAGAAGCTCAGTTCTTAAGGATTTCGTGTGCCGATTCCAAGTGGAGACTGTCTCCAGTTTAGTTCGTAGTTGGCGCTGTTAGCGGCGCTGGCGTCACTTTCCATCTCTCTTACTCTCGTAGTTAAGATACACAGGAGGAGCGTTCGACTCTCTTGCTCTCGTAGAGACAGCTGTCACAGCGTTTAGTAAGTGCCTTTAATATAATGATCTGGAACGCGCAACTGCCACGCCGCCAAGCGAGAATTTGGGTCACAGAAAGTTTGTCTTCAGAGCGCCCATAGGAAATACGCCTCTATGTAAATATCTGAGCTCTTTGCTAATACTGATCAAAACGTTGAATGTGACAGGTCAAAATACTAAATTGTACGAAATCAAAAGCTAGAATTTAGATACTTCTGCAATCACCATTCATTATCATCAGCCTCTAACAGTCCACTGCTGGACTAGGCCTCTCCTTTGAAAGGAGGAATTGGCCTACTATACCATGATGGAAAACGGATTGGTATAGGGTATGTTTCCGGCTTTCCTTCTCTTACAGTGCTATTCTCTGCTTAATGAGGTCCCTCTGTCGGCTCTGATCAACACAATGTCCATAATAACAGAAACTAGATTCAACAAAGCCCAGTTCAGGTCTCGCTGGGATAGACCAACATGTTTCGTTCGAAGTAAAGGGGAAATAGTAACGACCGTTCATTCAATCTCTTCGTTTGTCTAGGCGCATCTACAGGTCTATAAAAATATGATTTAGGTATAAGCTGCTGCGGCTTATCCGCGTTGAGTTTTCGTCCCGTCCTTACCCACATCTTTTCAGTGTGCCTAGCATCTACCTTGGAAATAAAATCTGCATAATATGAGTTATACTGGTGGCTTCGATTTGTCGCCGCCGCCCATGTAGGTAACCTAATGCTATTATAATCTAAAGCCACTTTTTAGCCATGTTATTACACGTAATTCAGCCGAGGCACCTTATACCAATACTTCTAGCTTCATAAATTTAGTATTGACGTTACAACCGCTTGCCTGGGAGGATATATTTTAAAATAGGACTTATCGGGTTATATATATCGGACTTGTTTTGTAAACTGTGCTACTGATGTGCCTCTGCGCGAAGTATTTATTTAGCAATCTGTGCTCTGCGTGAATTTCGGGATAAATCAATGCTTGGTATATTTGCATTTCTCACTGCTGTATTTAGGATGTCTTGTAAACAGTAGAGGAAAGGTCCAATTATGGAATACCTTCCTAATATGGAATACGTTATATTTCGAAGACTAAGGGCCCCGATTTTTTCAAAATTTGTTTTAGTAGAGATAAGGTACAAGTTATGGCCTACATCTTAATATATAAAATCCTTGCGTTACTAACTGACTGACAGACACGCTACAGCCGAAACTATTGGGCGCAGGAAGCTGAAATTTGGCATGTATGTTCCTTGGGGACCGTAGAGGTGCACTAAGAAGCGATTTCCCAATATTCCCACTGGATCGAACAAAACGAGCAAATTAAAAAAATGTGCGGGCGTAGCCGCTGGCATCCTCTAGTCTAAAATAAATTTCATATTAGGTATCAAATTCCAAAATTTGGAATATTCTGGGTACTTTGACTTGAAAATATAATGGTATTCCATATGGGGGACGTATTCCATAATTGGTACATTCCCTCTAATCCTGGACTTGCGGCATAAAGCTTTTTACAGAATACATATATCACACACATGGCGCAACCTTGTTAGGATAGCAAGTAAAATATTAATAGATAGTACAATTGAATACCTTTTGTCACAGAAATACAGCGTCGCATAACTCTCGCAATGTCGATATTATATTGACACTGGAAAATACGCTGCGTTGCGCTTCGCTATATGTGCATCGGTCCACTGACTATTTATAACAAATGATTAATAGATCAAACATTATCACACAAGTTAGTTTATACCTACTAATAAATAATAATATGTAGAAGCTCCTTCTTTCTTGTGTTATCAATATTCAATTAACATGCAACTCATATGAACTTAAGTGCAGGTGTAAAGGCTCCTTACACACATGATTGTGAATCGGATGATTTGAATGATAAAAACTGCCTCTGGCAAAAATACCGGCTGGTCGGATAGGTAGTTGGTGTACCCACACTTTACCAGCGTGGTGTACTATGGCCAACTCATTCCTAAAGTAAGAAGAGGCCCGTGCCCATCAGTGTGACATACCTACTTACTATAAACGCCTCACTTAATTGTCAATCGGCGCCAAACCATATATCTGCCTATGCGTTTACCGGCAGCAAATCGTTGTGTGTAGCAACCCTAACATCCAACATCTGTAAACTGAATAGATTCTTTCCAAAAGGGATGACAGATTATTAAATTGGATGCTATTTATTACTTTGAATATGGATAGGGTTTAAAAATAGATGTCCTTAGAACCGATAATCGGTTCAGTGTAGTTATTACCAGCATTTGCGCATCTAGGCCATCTGGGTAAGGTAATTTATTTTGCAATATTAATGCAATTATATGCGAGCACTGAGGGATGATTTTTGGAACTTCCCCTTCTGTGTGGATGATGTCGAGAATTGGGAGCCGAGTTTGTTGGTTTTTTGAACCTAATTAGACATTTATCTATGTATAGCAAACAGATTTTATATATAGAACTTATCTATATTAATACTATAAATGCGAAAGTGATTGTATGTCATTATTTCACGTTTAAACTACTATAGGATTTTGGTGAAACTTGGGTATATTACCTAAGTTTCATATTCTAAGGTTGCACATTAGAATAACATAGGGAACCTTTCGTTGGGTGCAGCCGCAGGCGGAATTTAGTGAAGATAATAATATATGAATGCTAGAACAAGTTTCGCCCTAAGTACAAGATAGCTACACTTCAACATAATGATGGGCATTTATGAATAACAAGCGTACTTAGCAAAAAGGCGTGTTTTGTAATATAAGAAAACTGCGCATACGAGAATGCATAATTGGTCATTCTTTGCGGCGAGCTCGTGTGTGCGATCGGCTTTGCTTACATTTAGGGATCCGTAGGCAAAAGTGCCTAGAGAACTTGGGTCCTACTATGTCTTCGATCCTTATCATCTATGATGGATAGATGATAGAAGGATGGAAGACGTAATCTCTAAAAACTGTAATAGGTACGTATATAACTAAAAGTTATGCTGTATGTACATTGCCTCTGAAATAATAAACGCCTAATAAAACACCGATCAAATAAAAAAGTATGATTCGGATAGAGGATTCCGCGCCGTCGTACAGGATATGGCACTATACACGTAATAAGTATACAGGCCTTGTAACAAAACAAGGTCCAAACGAGTATCTTTATTCTATGGTCCAAATACAGTACCAGGTTTAAAACTTGATGGAGAATTTCTAAACAGACTTTTAGATAAACTTCCATCCTTGTCGTCATTTGTTCCAAAGACTTCTAGTGAAAATAGTTTTAAAGTTTAGGACTGAACCCCGATTTATTTTTAGTCTATGTTTTGTAATAAGGTGGTATTAGTTTAATAAATAGCAAGTTTACTTGAACGAGCTAATCTCGGAAACTGCCTGTCGTATATCATTTTCCAGTTGTTAAGATAGATTATAGGCTATATAAGATCACGCTATGAGCCACAGGAGTAGACAGAAGCCTTAAATTAGGCTAAGCTAATAACTTGTAAAATGGTTCGGAACCGTTCGTGAACGACTACGACTCGCACTTGAATAGACCTTTTATTAATTTCTAATCATGATGCGCGATTTAATCACTAGTTGATCATAGTGGGAGTGTTATTACTCTAATTAAAGTTCATTAATACGATAGCCAGCACGTGACGTCTTACTTTTACAAGAGACCATCGATCATAAAAATCCTTGTATTTTTTTTAATATTTTATGCAATTTATATACTTACCATTACGCTATGAATAAATTAGTGCTATTTTTAGCGTGGTTAGGTCAGGTCACCCACGGTGAAGCTAAGCGTGATCCCGGAAGTGGACGCTCCGCGTGGGCTTGATGGAGGCCTGCGCAGGATGCATCCAATGGTGCGGGTGCGAGGGACAGTTCTTCTGTCCCTCGCAGTCGGGCGCGGTTGCGGGAGGAGAGGCATGTCGGTGTTGCGTTGCCACGCGCCGTATCTCCCGCGACCAAATGGGGGCGCACCATTATTGCGTCGCGGTGGGGCCGCAGAGGAAGAGGAGATGCGATGCGACGATTTGTTTGGGGCCCGCCTGACAACTGACGCCCGGCGGGCCAATACTCGTCGAGGGGTAGCGAGGAATGCTTCGGCGATACCCGACCCTCCGACACACGGGTACATGAGGAAAAAGTTTTTTTTATGTCTTTTTGAACACTATGCTAATTTAACCTCTCGTATGCCGGAATACCAGACACAATTAAAATGCTATTGTGTCTCGCGTAGATCTGCGTTCCGGCATACAAGGGGTTAAGCTTCACCTACTATGCAGGATGAGGGAAAAGCATGAGGTAGTAGGTTTTTTATAATATTGCCGTTCTGGATAATATTCCGTAGGCTCGCAAACATTAAAATGTCAGAAAATGTCATGTTGCTTCATATACCCATTATACGTAAATGTTATGGATATAGTAGATATAATTAAGAAGTTTATTTGGATGTTCCTTACTCTCTCACGCCACGTACCTTAGGTAAGTTATGAACAGATTTTGATAAAACTTTGCAGTAGGCACCTTATACGAGTAAATCGTCATGAAGCAAGCGAAATTAACAAGTGAAATATTATTATCATGTCAGCCATGATACGTCTACTGCTGGGCATAGGCCTCCCCTAAGGTTCTCCACACAGACCGATCTTGAGCCGCCCGCATCCAACCACTCCCCGCGTCCACATTGAGTGAGGCCAAACCCTGCTGGACCGTTCGGTACGTGGTCGCCTCTCCAGGCCGCTCCTGCTCCAACGGCCTTCGGTGCTTCGAGCTTTGTGCCCATTGCCACTTTAGTCCGGCTTTTTTTTGTTTAGAAAGGAGATGTATGTCAGGTCCTTTGTGTTTGTGGATCTTTCCATTTCTGATTCGATCCCAAAGGGCAAGTCCGAGCATAGCTCTCTCCATCACCTTATCGTTTCCAATAAGGCCCATATTTAGCGGCCCCGTCCTAGTCCTCCTTTACAGTCGAAAGCATGAAAGTTAAAAGTTACCCAAATTACGTAAACCGCACCACATTGTATATTGTGAACCTATAGGTAGGCTGTGCTATGGTATAACATAACACAGTTGGATTGCACTTCCTTCGAGCGACCTTTACTTTTCACCATGTTCCACATTTATGCCATGCCCTAGTTACTGGTTTATTTTACCTACCAACTAATCAAAAGCATTGTTTTTTATAGACAACTCTTGCAGTGAAAAACTATTTTGATTCAAGGGAAAACAAGTAATCCTTGGACTCAAAGTACACCCAGATTCGTAACAACATTGCACCCGCAATGTTGTTACGAATCAAAAAGCATATACCTAATACAAAAAGTCCCCACAGGACACAAAGTATTGTGTCCTGTGGGGATCGAACCCGCAACACTCGCGCTGTTCCAAACGGTTAGGCGACAGCTTAAACCACTATACAATACTACACGTATTGAAATTCAGTCAGACACACCTAATCACCAGTTAACATTTTAGAGAACTTCCGCACTCAATCACTTGCCACAAAGTAAAGTTGTTACAAAAATAGAAATTACTGTAATAATAAATCAACACAACCTGTAGTTTATAAAAAGGCTCCACGTAGCGTGATTTGTATCGCTCGTAGTTTACTTCATATACTTTGTAAAATACAATGTGTTAATTTATTAAGCTAACGGAAATATGTAATGATTTGTAATTACTCACGCAATTTTCTTAAAAGCAAAAATATTATTTATTGTTTTTCGTAATATTTATATTAAGTATAAACAAAAACGTTAATAATAAGTGTACCTACTGTTAGGTTAGGTTTGTTATCACCCCCCCCGTGGGATCTCCACCTTGTCGTGGTGGGGGGCTCAGTAACCGTGGGTTTGAGGACACCCGCGGTGAAGCTAAGCGGGATCCCGGGAGGGGACGCTCCACGTGGGCTTGGGGGCCTGCGAAGGATGCGTCCAAAGTGCGGGTGCGGGGGACAGTTTCTGTCTGTCCCTCGCAGTCTGGTGTGGTCGCGGGAGGAGAGGCGTGTCGGTGTTGCGTTGCCGCGCGCCCTATCTCCCGCGACCAAATGGGGGCGCACCATTGTTGCGTCGCGGTGGGGCCGCAGAGGAAGAGGAGATGCGGTGTTGCGTTGCCGTCCTCCCTATCCTCTGCGGCCGCTTGGTGTTTTGGCGGCGGAGCCCAACACCTTCATCCGCCGCCAAGGGGGTTTCGTTCGGGGCCCGCCTGACCATCTGGCGGGCCAATACCCGTCGGGGGGTAGCGAGGAATGCTTCGGTGAAACCCTACCCTTCGACACATGGGTACATGAGGAGCACGGGTTGGTTTTTAGTCAGTAAGAGTCTGACAGTCCCCTTTGTCCTACACCCCCAGGACGGAGGGACTCCATGAGGATTTTCCAACCCGAAACCAAAAAAAAAAAAAGAAAAAAAAAAGGTTTGTTATCACAACCCCCCCTGGGATCTCCACCTTGTCGTGGTGGGGGGCTCAGTAACCGTGGATTGGTCACCCGCGGTGAAGCTAAGAGGGATCCAGGAGGGGACGCTCCGCGTGGGCTTGGAGGGGCCTTCCCAAGATGCGTCCAACGGTGCGGGTGCGGGGGACAGTTCTGTCTGTCCCTCGCAGTCGGGCGCGGTCGCGGGAGGACAGGCGTGTCGGTATTGCGTTGCCGCGCGCCCTATCTCCCGCGACCAAATGGGGGCGCACCATTCGATGCGTCGCGGTGGGGCCGCAGAGGAAGAGGAGATGCGGTGTTGCGTTGCCGTCCTCCCTATCCTCTGCGGCCGCTGGGTGTTTTGGTGGCGGAGTCCAACACCTTAATCCGCCGCCAAGGGGGTTTTGTTCGGGGCCCACCTGACCATCAGGCGGGCCAATACCCGTCGGAGGGTAGCGACGAGTGCTTCGGCGATGCCCTACCCTCCGACACACAGGTACACATGGAGAAAGTCGAGGTGGTTTTTAGAGGAAACACCACATTCTCCGGCTCTTATTTCCCCCAAGAGTCGGAGATCCGAAGGGATTTTGCACCTCGTAAAACAAAAAAAAAAGGGTTCGTTATTACTAGGCATATTTTTCATCCTAAACTAACTGTAGCCCTCGACTTCGCCCGTCGCGACGCGTCGTCTAAATTTGATTTCAGTAACTGTAGTCTATATTTTTATTATTATGACCTCATAAGGAATGAGAATAAAAGGGCGTATAATTATTAACTGATGATAAAGTTTCACGACTTCTTCTTCATTGGGCAGCTGGGAATATATGATTTCAAAATAAATATGTGCTCAATACGCCGAAAAACAAATAAACAAAAAAGAAAGAGTTTTAAGTAATTAAAACGTGGCAAAAGAAACATTATCCCAGGTTGAAGTACAACTTTTATTTTATCCTTTTAGATCTGCTGAGATAAATTACCTTTAATATCCACCTCGTTAAAAGCTAGTTATGATTTCACACATAAGTAGGTACGTAACTAGTAGTTTAACCAGTAAATCAGCTAGATTCCTTATATTACGCTTTTAAAGTACTCACGAACGAAAACATGTTTTATCACTTAAAGTGATATTTAGGGCCATTATGGCTACCCGAAGGTAGTCATTGTCTCACTTACACACTGACAAAACAGATAAACAATACGAAAGTTAAAAATAATGGAGTAATTACTGCTATTCGACCGATTGCGTCCTGTCAGAGTAAGTGGTGGGTTGTAAGCTCATCAAACAGGCATCGGGGGAACGAGAAATTGAATTAAGCAATTATTAAAACTGGGATGTTTAAATTGCGTTTTAACTTGTCTATCTGGCGCATAATAGCCAGTTTGTAAATAAGCTGCCTTTAAGCCGTAGACGCATTACATTCGATCAAGAGCATGGGAGTTTGACACGAACGTATAAGGTATACGATTACCTAGGTTTTAATTTCGGCATAGCAGTATTGTCATACTCATAACTCACTACTTTGTGGTGAACCAGGTTATAAATTGTCTCATGAGTATACTTGTGTAGCTATTTTGTTCCATTCTAGTAGCTCATAAGAATACGTAGGTACGACTTTAAGAGTTTGACGGTGAAGGTCTCCAACAGACTTAGACTAGAATTTATCTCATTTCAAAAGGGTCTGGTTCAAAATAATACTCAGAGTAATTTAGAGTAGTAACTGGGTGTCTTAAGCAATCCAAAATTGAGTGGCGAGTCGTTTCCCGATGGGAACAATTTCCATAAGTTTTCTAAATACGGCTCAGCGGTCTCTATTACGTTTTACTATCCGCCTTTTATAAAAAATGCTGAGATGGAATATACATATTCATAAGCAGTGTGTATATGCACGTATGTATCGTGAATGGGTGAGTATAGATATGTTTGTGTGAGTTGAGCATGACTGTTGAATTAGCAGTATGTACATTCTCCACAATAACAAGATGATCATATATGCAGATCCTTGCGGCCTGAGGTGATAATTTTAACGTCTACAGCTTCAGAGGAAGTTTATTTTTAAAGAAACAAACAATTATCATGCTTAAAATACTTTGTAGTTCACGGTCTGGTTTAGGCCTCTGTTGACAGGACCTCGGGCCATTAATGTACATATGTGTAAGAAAGATATACTATATGGCAGGTTAAAATAAACTTATATCTCACTTCATACAGACACCGACATTTTGGTGAATAGACCAACAGACTATTACGCAGAGGGTCACGGGCTTAAAACTACGGCGCGAACCATTAGATTTTCGAAGTTAAGTGAGTATTAACTTGCTAATACCGCTTGTTAAACTCTAAAGGAAATCAAGAACGAAAGAAAATTTAAACACTGACATATTATTATTCAGTCTGCCTAATGCGGGTTGCATTTGGTCAGAGTTGTGGACTGTGGTCTAGTAGCCCACATAGTATTTGTGGGCCTTATATTCTCCTATATTCATAGTGACAAAAGGCTTGTGCTCAGTAAAGAGACAGATTATGAACAAGGCTGATGATGAATTTCAGTTCGTTTACAGCAATTGTCAGCAGACGAAAAAGACAATAGGAAGAGTAAGTACAATTATAATATGTGAGACAGATTGAGTGATTTTCACGTGGAAATTTGGTCAATGAATCGTTCTCAAAATAATTCATGGCATTAAAGTGCTATCTGCGATCATTATGATACATTACCAAGTTATTGTATATAATATCAAAATCCAATATTTTGATATTGTTATTATGATAGATCATTGTTGAATTATATAAAAAGCATTGTTCTTTATGAAGACTGCTTAATATCTGTAAGTATATATAAATTCCTTGCGTTACTGACTGACTGACAGACACGCTACAGCCGAAACTACTGGGCGAAAGTAGGTGAAATTTGGTATGCATGTTCTTTGAGCTGTGTAGGAGAGCACTAAGAGAGGATATTTGGAAATTTCACCCCTAAGGGGGTAAAGCAGGCTATCAAAGTTTGTATAAAACCTTTTTAATACTTCAAGGGATCAACTTCAAACATTGTATATTGATTCCGGAAATATATATATAATACTAACTTTTGCCCGCGGCTTCGCCCACGTAAATTTGGGGTTCCCTAGTTATAGTATATCATCGATGTTCGGGGTAACACAAACCTCCTTTATTGGGCGGATATTATATGAAGTATTTACACATACAAACTTCTTAGTACTTAGACTTTCTTTTTTTTTTTTATTATGGCCCCATCCAGAGAGGTTGGACGTTTAGACTAGAGAGAACATGCCCGCCATATTTCCTTATACCGAACGTGCAACATGTAATGTCAGTTGGTCTTAGTTGGTTAATCATAACGTCAAATTACGCGTCTCATTTAAAGAGGCATAGACTCCTTACAGACTCATATTGCTCCTATATCCTTACAGACTGCATTCTCTAAATAGCCGTGCTGTAAATCCCATCATTAAGGAGTGACGGGATTTGACAGTGAAAGGAGATATCGATGTTTTTTGAATGAGGGATAAATACGGAAACAAACTATCGGACATGAATGTAAAACTGAATCGTACCCGCAAGCTTCGGCGTGGCAGTCGGTTGCACTCACGCCAACTGGGTTGTCAAAGTAGTTCACTGCTGTACTAATATTTACATAAAGGCGAATCATTTGTGCTGGCGGATCACAAATCGGATTACCTACAGCTCTAAAAAAATCGAGCAGTGTCCAACGTAAGCGATAGCAAGCAACGTGATATGATGCGACGCACACAAATTGCCAAAGCCTGCCGCATTAGCCAATCTGGTATAACTCGTACAATACATAATCTAAGTGACAGTTTCTTAGCATCTCATCGCACCGCATCGCTCTTTAGTTTATGAATACTTTTTGTCAATAGATTTTATGGCTAAAATGAACAATTTAACACGTGAAATTTTTTAGTACTGTCTGTCTGGCAAGTCATTGCAAAGCACTGTCCGGCGTCGACAGCAAAAACTTTACTTCTACGGCTTAAATATATCGACACATACTAAAGTTAGACACTAACCAAAAATATTTATCGATAAATCATCAATGTTACGAACAACACTCGGTTGCCTAACTCTATATTTTGTCTACTGTTTGCCTACCACGACGCTGCTATAAGAGCGTGCTGCTAAACCTATCGACAGCTCTTTCTATCATACTGCATGTGCCATTAGAAAGAAGATATCAAACATAGCAACCGCTGTTGTTATTTAGTGTTACTTCTATGACTTAAGGTTACATTTCTTTGGCCCCATCGTACAATTATCGATGATTTTGCCAATGTCAATGTGGAGGAAGAGATCAGATAGGAATATTATATTTTAAGTAAGAACAGCCTATTGATCGGTCGGATTAGCAGTGGTTTCTCTTTGAGGCTGACTTTTTGGAAAACACTTAGACTTAGTAGTACTCAAAATGTTATCCGCTATCTGTGACGTTTTGCGAGAGTGGCCAATATGGCGACTGTGATTTGTCTGTCAGAAGAATTTAACAAAATACTCGACAATCTGAATTTTGCGGATATATGTTCTCGACTCGAAATCTTTATTTTTTAATGTTTTATTATTCAGGTAAGGTTTCGATGTACTCCTTGACGAAATGATTAATATATGATTTGACACTGCGATAGCAGCGCAGTCCGTCGGTTCCAATGTGAAACATTCCGAAATCCACAACTACTTACAAATAAAAAATTAAGTAAAAAAAAAAACATTTGTCCGTGTGGTGACGGATTAAGAATACGGATTGTCACCACCCCATATCATCCCATGGGTGTCGTAAGAGCCGACAGAGGGAGCATATTATGCAGTGAACAGCACTGTAAGAGAAGGAAAATTTGATACAATCCCTATACCAACCCGTTTGGCCAGCGTGGTATAGTAGGCCAATTCCTCCTTTCAAAGGAGAGGCCTAGTCCAGCAGTGGACTGTTAAAGGCTGATGATGATGATGAAAAAAACATTTTCCAGTGGACTAAATTGTGAATCTAAACCATTCTCAGGTTCCCTTGAACACATATAAAAAATTTCATCAAGATCGGTCCAGTCCTTTAGGAGGAGTTCAGTGACACACACACGCACACAAGAAATATATATATTAAGATATTATGTTCCGTGAGGAGTGTAGACTAGTTTGTACAAAACTTTTTATCTAAGCGAAATTTACGCGAGCGAGGCAGCGGGCGAAAGCTAGTTAATTAAGCATCAAGTACATGGCCACCTGACGGTACAATGTTGTCTAACTGCTGGATGCAATATCCGATCTATCCATGAATTTGGAGATACTTCTTCTTGTAGTGCCTCTCCAACTAGTGAAGGTTGTCAGTCAGCTCTGCATATTTCACCCAATCTCTAGCGAGACTGAAAAGTTCTGGCGCACTACCTCGATTTCTTTCTCCGACCAACTGATCCTTTGACTGATGTTTGAATGTAGGTATCAATTTCCTAGGTGGTGAAGTGCATAAAAACAGCAAAAAATAATGAGTTGTTGTCAGGCCTTGAGTCATACAAAGTGTTACTTTGTCGTCCTCTTAACCTACTTACACTTAACGTATTCTGTATATCTACAAAATACTATTTCATACAGACTGACTTAACAATTAAAGCTTAATTGGCAGAGTTCCCTTTGATTGATATCTTCTACACTTTTCTCCGTGTGGTGACGGATAAAGAATAAAAGTGTCACTGCCCAATTTCATTGCGTGGCTCTTGGAGGACTTATTCCCATAACGACTGTAATGTAGGTAGTTACCTACTGAAATTGGTCTAAGTCATGAAATATCGCTATCCCTTTATGTTGCAGCGCGGCAGCGGTCAGACGGTAGTGGCTACGAGGATAAGCTAATAATCTAAAGTGCAAGGATGTCGCATTGAATTTATAAATCTTAAAATTAAATATAAGTTGTCATTATACTCATACGTAAAGTAATTTTCATGCTCCAGTATCCTTTGGCAGACGACTCGCAGCAACTCTTTTATCTTCAGAACTAAATTAGTATTAAAAGCTGAAAATGTTAAATAACGTATGCCTGTCTCATAGTTCGTAAAAATACTTACGACCATGCGAGTTCATGAACGAAACATCATCATTCACAAACAGACGCCAACATTTGATGCAGTGTACGCGTACTGGTAGATAAAAATAGTTCTGCACTTCTTCGTTACCCGTAAACATGCCAACCCGCCGCCTACGCTTCCGTCTGTACTAGCGTTTATTTTGAACTGTTTTTAGGTTAAACATAAGAAAATATAACAAATGTAAGGTAGGTCCGCTGGAAAATAATGATATGAAGATTCTTCACCAGAATTCGACAACACAATTAGCATGAAATTTATTATTTTTATTGCTGCTGGGGGCATGTAAGCTCGTGGCTGAGGCCTACGTGATGATAAACGCTGCGCAGGTACTTTGTTAATATCGCGGGTACATAATAATTATATACCCACGGTAAGCAGATACTGTTCTACATCGCTTTTGTAGAGGGATATGTCATAGCGCCCAAAGAGTACCACGCCACATATTATACAGATAGAACCTTCCTAAATGTATACAGCAGAAATTAACACTGAACAGATACCGAGCTTGACGTGATTGTTTTAGATGAAACTTATTCATGGTGAAATGTGGGTGTAATATCACACCTCTGCCTACCCCTTCGGGGATAAAGGAGTGAGACTATAAAAAAAATATTCTGACCGGTAAATAATCCGGAAAATTCCTTAGAGCACTCCTCGTAGCATAAACACAGAAAGAAGGAAAACCTGGCCTCTTCTTTAACAACTAGAATCCATTCAAACGAAACAACACGTTTGAGTAAGGAGACAAGTAGATCGAGCTGACATTCATCTACTCCTGTCCATAAATGTGAACAGTGTTTCTGATGCGACTGTACCTGTGTTTTAAAAAGCGCGGGTTGTTGTCTTAGAAAGGAACATCGTTAAGACATGTGCACAGTACAAAACGACCATAATACACATATTTGCTCGATAATGGCATTGTCTTACAAAATTCAATTCACTAGATTTTTGACACCGGCTACCTAGACGCTTTAAACAATGCGGAATATTAATCTTCGGAATCGAAATCCTCTCCACAGATAACGCCCAACTTTCAATCTACGCAGAGTAAGTTAAACAAGGTTCCTCTCATCCCATTAATAGGCCTACAGTGGTTTCCAGGTGGCCCACTTAAAGAATTGTCCACATCTGACACAAGTTGCTACCTTCAAACCCGAAGGAGTTGAACTTGAAGAAGTTCCACTCTTCATACTCTTTCCGCTTTCTCTGAAGCAAAAGAAGATATGAATATGGACCTGTAAAGTCCCACTTGACTTTATTCTTAGTGTTTCCTAAGAATACTCTGAAATAGAGATAGAAAAAAATAGACGCTGAAAGCTACGCTGTACAAACTGCACGATTTCTAGAGAAGGTAAAAATCCCAGTCGGTCTGTTACCCTGGAAACAGAATATGTAAGTTATTACATACAATAAATAAAATCATACCAAATGTTGAAAACTCGATCTTTAAAAATTTAAACGGAGCAAATTATGCCGATAAATAGTTTCTATATTTCTCTATGTTAATATATATTGAACAGCTGTGTTTGTAATTGTTATTATTTCCGAGACTAGTGAATAGAAAGTGTGTTTTCATTTTAATTGTATACGATCACGAGTGTAGCGATAATTTGTTGGCTTTCTGATTAATTACCAGGCAGATTATAAGTCGATAACAATCTGTATTATTATTTAATTAGTAAATTATTATGTAGGTTCATTTTTGTGAAATGTTTGAAAGTTTACCTACGGCAATATTCTGAGCTAGCTCTCGATTACATTGCAGAACTAGTGGGAAATGAATCAGGGCCTTTCTTGATCCCTTAGATATAAAAGCAGTGGAGCCATTAACTCACTAGTTTGTCGCGAAATGGCCTTAAATAAAACATTATTATATGATTAACAACAGTGTATCCAACTTTATAATCAACAATAAGGTAGAATAATGGCTTCTCTCTAAGATAATATAACCAAAAGACCCACGACGGTTTACACAAAAATGGCCCTAACAATAACTACCAAAAACAAGGTTTCCAACTTTACAATCACTAATCATACGATTAGGTACAGGTAATAGCTTAGTTAAAATAGTTATTTTTACTTAAAGCAGCCACAGATAAGTCTATTGCTGTAATAAGAACCTATTACAGCGCAAGACATATAGATATGATCGTATCGTTATCATAATTTTATTATAAACAGTGTCTGTATAGACCGAATACTCCAAAATATTTTAACCCAGGCGCTCATCTGTGAACCATGCTACTCTCAAGATCAAGTGACCGATTAATCTCAATCATCTCTTACGGTACCCGCACGCATAACTGTGGGTACCTACGCACTTTTTGTTTTAATAACAGCGCACAAATGACCGATATGATTAATCGCTTAGGAAAGATTTACACGCGCCATGGAGCCAATGTTTTGAGGTGTTTAATAGCTCATCATGAGTAAGGACGGTGGCAGACATGATACGCAACAATTTTTTGTTACACAAAGCCTATAGAATTGACATCTGTGTAGACCATGTGAGGGTAGGTGCTAATACCCGCACTTCTCGGCGACAACGCTGCAGAACATTAGTCATCCCGTGATCATGGCTGGTGTAACCTACGTTGAAACGTCGAGCATATTTTCAATAAATAACACGCTATATACTTATCACCAAAATATATGTGTGCATACCTATGTAAATTTCCTACAGTCACTGGCTTATCTGCCACCGATGGCAATTTTTCTTACTGCCATGTCAGTATTTAATTTAAGTGTTAAATCAATCAAATTATATTACACTAGAAGATGCCCGAGGTTACACCCGCGTTATTTAAGGCTACTGCGCCGCTCCCGTCGCTCATAGAAAAGAAAAAAGAAAAGAAAATGTTTATTTTGTGCCTCACACAATAATTATCAGAAAACACAATAAAAATTAAAATTAATACTATATCTAATACTTAGGTACAAACCTTTTGATATAAAAACATTAGTGAGGCCAAAATTGGAACCTGCCTCAGCTAATGCTGCGACAAACTTTATATAGCCTATAGCCTTCCTCGATAAATGGGCTCTCTAACACTGAAATAATTTTTCAAATCGGACCAGCAGTTCCTGAGATTAGCGCGTTCAACCAAACAAACAAACAAACAATCAATCAAACAAACAAACAAACTCTTCAGCTTTATACATATATTAGTATAAGATTAGAGAATAAGGATTTTAAGCTTTAGTTGAGAATTTACAGCAATATTCAAATTATGAAAAAGAACCAAATTGATTTATTCTCAATATCTTAATATATAAAATCCTTGCGTTACTGACTGACTGGCAGACACGCTACAGGCGAAACTATTGGGCGCAGGAAGCAGAAATTTGGCATGTATGTTCCTTGGGGACTGTAGGTGTGCACTAAGAAGGGATTTCCCGAAATTCCCACGGGATCGGCCAAAACGGGTAAATTTAAAAAAATTGCAGGCGTAGCTGCTGGCGTCCTCTAGTAAATACATAATTAAATTCTAATTTAAATTCATATATTACTTGTTATCAACATAATACACCTATGATAGTGCTCTTACCGCCTATGGCACAGGTTTACCCTAGTACAGGCACCCATTGTAATCTAGAACATACTTACCCTAAGAAGTACATATACTATTATTGTAGAACGAGGAATAAATAAATGGAGATGGTAGCAATCATGCATGGTGCGTTAGAGAGGAAAGGAATGAAAGTGAATGTAAGTAAAACGAAAGTTATGGTTTTTGAAAAGGAGGAATGCGTTACGGCTTGTAATGTTTTGATCGATGGACAGCGAGTGGAACAAGTGAATGAGTTTGTTTACTTAGGTTCGTTGTTTACAAGAGATGGTAAGAATGAAGAAGATATTGAAAGGAGAGTTAATGCAGGTAATAGTGTGAATGGAGCTCTGAAAGCGTTTATGAACAGTCGAAACGTGTCCAAAAAGGCACGTTTGGCTGTACATAGAGGCGTGTTAGTGCCTACCCTTATGTATGGTAGTGAAAGTTGGGTATGGTAGTGAAAGTTGGGTATGGCAGAAGAGATTTGAAAGTAAAATAAATGCTGTAGAAATGAGAGCACTGAGAAGTATGTGTGGTGTGTCTTTGACCGACAGAGTAAAGAATTGTGTGATACGAGAGTGGTGTGGGGTAAACGAAGATGTAGTGACAAGCAATGAGAAAGGCATGTTAAGATGGTTTGGGCACATGGAGAGGATGGATGACGATAGACTGACAAAGAAGATATATAAGGCAAGTGTGAATGGAACAGGACAAAGGGGAAGACCTAGGCGGACGTTCTCTGACCAGATTGGAGACATCCTGAAAAAAGGACAAGTCAGAAGTACCCTTAACAGAAGAGCATGCATGAGAAACTTGATGGGAGTGAGTGAAGCAAGTGAGGTATGTCAGGATCGTTGCAAATGGCGTTCCGTAGTCTCTGCCTACCCCTCCGGGAAACAGGCGTGAGTCTATGTATGTATGTATGAATAAATAAATTATTATTATTCTCTTTATTTAAACTTACTCTCATAATTATATTTTACAGTTCAATGTTATTTAGCAAAAAACTGATATAAAAATATAAAATAAAATCACGGGGCTCACCGGTATCGGGTGCAGGGACCAATTTACCGGTGGTTAGGGCTCCAGAGAGAGGAACCTCCTGATGATACGAGCTGTGGCCAGCAATACTGCCTTCTGTATAGAGGACTTAATAGGCTAGTTGACAAAAAAAAATTATAAGTTGGTCCTTTAGATTATTCAAAAATAAGCGATACGTATTTTTGTATTTGTAAATTAAACCAAAAATGACCAAGATATAGCTCATTAAAGTTACGTATAACGTCACGCCGTGCTGCATTTTTTCGCACTAGATGACGTCACACGTAACTTTAAAGGGCTATATCTTTGTTATTTTTTATTTAATCGAAAAAAGAAAAAAATACGTGTCCAATATTTTTTATAATCTAAAATACGGACTAAATAAAATGTAATTATTTTGACCCTGGAAACTACCCTATTCAGTCGTCTAACGCGAGCCTCTTGAGGTGGTGATCGAGGCTCTTGGCAATGAGACCATTAACTGACACGACTATCGGTACAATGATCGCCGAGTCCATACCTCACATGTCGACAATCTCGTGAGCCAAATCAAAATGTTTTATTTGTTTATCTTTCTCGGCTTTTGCGAGATTCTCGTCATGGGGAATGGTGACATCGATGATCATTGTAAGGCACTATTTAGTATTAGTATTATTATTATAGGAAACGTAAGGTCAGATGGTTAAACTAAATATTTGGATATCGACGAGTTGATCGAATTGTAAGTATTGCGAATAGAATAGATAGATTCACATAACCAGATCTAATTGCAGATTACACTGTTTCTAATTATCTTTAGCTTCATACCGATCTTTCACTGAGATCGTCTAATGTCTGGTGCGGGCGTTACAAAAGCATATTCCGAACATGTAGCCGAAGTGGATTAGGAAATAATTGGATGCTTCCGCATTCTACTTGAAATTTTACATAACATAGATTAAGTAGTTAAACACTGTTACCTGACATAGTTACGGATACTTAGAGGCACTTAAATAGTGAACTGTTAAACTGTGAGCGAAAACATAAAACACAAAGAGATGAATTGAGCAGGGTGATGTAACGAATTACTGTGGTCATGGTTTGACAGATTTTTATGGCAGACACTGCCTTAAATATTTCGCCAAGTACATTTTTAATAAAAGTAAACTTTATTTTCCATAATCTGGTAAGTAAGTAATTAAGTCGAAATGGTTTTAATAACAGAAAACGTACGTAACTGAATTTACATAAACAATTTACCATTGTTTCCAACGCTTTTGGCAAGTTAAGTGAGTACAAAGCTATATACTACTTTATATTAGGCATATCCTGCAAAAAATAATTAACACAAAGAAGAAAATAGCACCAACCAACGGAATAGCCTAAAAAAATTGATAAGTCGAAAATGTCCGTTTCCAAAACATAAAAACTCTAATAAAGCTATCTATCTATCTATCGTCACACCTATCTCCCATTGGGGTAGGCAGAGACTATAGAACGCCAAATGATCCGGTTTAAACACACCTCTTTCGCTTCCTCAACATTTATTTACCTCATCATGCATGCTCGTTGGTTATGGGTACTTTTAATTTGGCCCTTTTAGTACGTCACCTATTTGGTCGATGTCCGTCTTGGGCGTCCCCTACCAACATCTCAATTCATTCTTACACAATACTCTTCTTTCGTATTTCTTCTTTTATCCACCCGTTCCAAAAGCTCTACAAATTAAGAGTCTCGTTCCAAAAGAATAAAAATACTAGCTAGGTATGCAGACGTCGATACAGTTGTTTTGCTTTTACCATTTTATGGACACCAGTTATGCTAGAAAATATATCCTTTACAGCAAACAACTTCACAAGTCTTGAAATCACTAACATAAACACGCTCAAACAAATATCATGGATCATATAAATGGTCGTACTATGTCGCGATCAAACCGGCCCGCGTAGTTAGTTGCATGGCGCCATCTGCAGTATTTATATAGCATCTTCTATTACAGGATCTTACACATAAATAACAACAAAGTAATAAAATCAATACGTAAATGCTCATTGTATATGTATGCACGCTAACATAAGTATGCAAAATAGCTCGTTGATTGCGTTTTCAAGATTAAGTAGCTGGATGAATTTTAGATGATTTTTTGCTACGGCGCGACGCGCAACCTGATAATAATTTGCCCGTAGACAGCAGTGGTAGCAAGCAGCCATTATTTATCCTCATAGACCTCATAGTAAGGTATACCATAAGGAATTCCCATTTTAAAAACCTAGGCGTCGTCATTGAGGAGTACCTACAGGACTTTTATAAGCCAAACCGTTACCCATTTTTTCTAGAGGAGGATCCTCACACACCAGTAGACTATGTCGATTGCCCATTTTACAATGTCTGTAACAGTAGAAAATACTGCTGAATTGCCATATTTGCAGAGGTGTCTTAGCAAGTACTCAAAATAGCTCTATCGGTACCTGTGTAAACAAAATCATAAGTTTTCGTGAAAGCGCACTAAACATGATGGCCATTTGGTCATGTTAAAAGTGATTTCACGCCATAGTTATCGGGTTATCACCGCTTTAAGTTTACTTGAATCTTATAAGGATCATTTTTATCAGATAAAAGGTTGCTTTTATACCTTTACATAACGAGGTAGCAAGAATCAACTATCCTTATCATGTAAATTGCCATGTTTGCATTCAGATATCATGTTTATAAGATAAGTGTACTTATATAAATAAACGTCGATATTGGTTACGTGTGTATTGAGACTCGTGTATGTAAATAAGTATTGTAGTAAGTTACATTAACTTCGGTCGAGATTTTTTTTTTGTATCCTCGGAAGGCAAGAATTAGATGTTGATGTGGTCAGACTACGTGTGTTTAAATTTAATCTGTTGAATGTGTAGGTACTCATGTAGTTTTGTTACGTGGCATTTAACCATGATTGTATTTCCGCCATTTATTTTAATATGAAAGATCATTTAACGTTATTGTAATATTAAGTGCGCATTACCCAGAAAGTTTTATAGGCAAATCTTGTATCTTTGTCAATCAAACAAGAATCAAACTGCGTAATGGACAATGTTTGTCACCACCTTTAATGTAAGTATCGTAGGTGTCGATTTTGCACTACAAACCATTGATGAACCATAGATAACTTAGCATTGCTATTATCCTCCATGAGGCATTTTGTCACCAACTTTGATGTGCAGCTACAGGATTTTGCCTGAAATACAATATTATTCGATAGCTAGATCATTTAGAGGTTGGCCGTCGAATACGAAAACTCACGAATTTCACGGTCAAACATATAAATTAGCATTTCATATTGCAATGACCTTTATGACAAATCAGGTAAAATGTACACGTATTGCCGTATACACATAATTTATACTAACGAACGTACAGTCAACTACAAAATTCGTTTCACACCTCGAAATCTTTGCCGAGTCTGTTATGAATTAAAACGCCTTGATTTTTATTTTTAATTTATAAATTATGATTAAGATATATTTTCCTTATTTTAAAATCCTTCAATGTTAATTATCGCTCGCTTAACAATGTGCCCGGTAGATAGCAATATAGGCTCGCCCCCTATTAAATTGGGACCGAAACATAACTGGCGAAGTGATGGTGGGTAATTCACCGCCCCCTTCGGAGATAAAGGCGTGAAGTTATGTTATGTTAAAATCCTACAAGATGGAGAGTATTGAAATAATTAATCATTTGAAATGTCGTGTGGTGACGGATTAAGAATACGAATTGTCACTACCCCATATTATCCCATGGGTGTCGTAAGAGCCGACAGAGGGAGCATATTATGCAGAAAACATCACTGTAAGAGAAGGAAAACTTGATACAAACCCTATACCAACCCGTTTGGCCAGCGTGGTATAGTAGGCCAATTCCTCCTTTGAAAGGAGAGGCCTAGCCCAGCAGTGGACTGCTTAAGGCTGATGATGATGAACTATTTAAAATCGTATAAATGTAAATGAACTTATGTAGTTGACTGTGCATGCTTACATAGTAATTGTACAAAATAAGTTGGTACATACGTAGGTGCATCATAACGTGTCAATGAACGTTGGCTGCCATAAACCGCGTCTAAGGATTACCATTAACTTGTCTGTGCTAATATCATAGCATTCGAGGATTTTGAGTCAATGCAGTGTATATGTATGTGTATATAATTACAGTAATTCATACATCCTTTCGGAGACCTAACTCGAGGTAGACACCTTACGTCTCACAAAAGAAGCACATATTGCGTCATTTCAGATTTGCAAAACATTTGATTACTACTTGGTTTAAAATGCTTTATATATTTTATTTTGTTCATAGCTGTTTCGGCGTTACCTGATTAGATACTTCCGATAACTTAAATTATATTTTCAAAACTTTAACTATCATGTATTTATAATAATTTACCTAATTTACCAACGTTTTGGATTGCAATATTTCAGACTGTCGGTCTTAGCATGTTTTATTAAACTTTCTCCTATTAATTTGTGACGATGATTAATCTAGATTATTTTGTTTACTTTTATTGCGAGATATAGACTTATTAAGACTTTAATTTAAGCGATTGAAACCCACAATATTTCAATGCTTAAATCATTCTTTATGTACATATACATAAGAGTATTATGACATATTCGCGTCCTGGGGGCGGATAGGCTATAGATTGTCCCTCGACATAATCCTGACATATCTCCCTAATGAAGTGCATCTTAAATGAAAAGAGAAATGTAAGTAATAATCCGAAGCAAAATTATTGATTTCGCTAGTGTTGCGATTGCTTATAATAGTAATTTTTAAGTCGGTTATTCTTCTAATTATTTATGTCTAGTTATTTTCTTTTCTTGGTTTTGCCTTTGCAGACATGCTTAACTTAATTTTTCGTAAGCAACTAGGTATCATTGAATCAAATAAATCGTTTTGCTTGGTACAGATTAACAAATAGGACTGTGAACGATGTCCAATGCAAGCGAAATTGAGAGATACAATTGATGAGTAACGAAATCCAAATAAAATTTATTTCTGTGTTGCTTTTGGATACCTACCCACTGCAAGGTGATGGACCAACGATTTTATTGAATTGTGGGAAGCAGTTGGATGCAGGTGGCTCCAAATCGGTCTATGTGGATTGACTTGGGGGTAGGCTTACGTCCACCAGTGGAGGTCTCTAGGCTGAAATGATGATGGTGATTGAATAAAATTAATTGCGGCAAGCCCTCACTACTCCCAATACTCTTTGCTCTACATTATGAACCTGGATTTCCCATACGCTCGTGACAAGGAGAATAAACAAATCTAACATTACTTCAGGGAACTTCGCCAAACCGCTGAGTTAAGACAAATATTTGTGCCTTACGGTAACAGCATTTACAAACCTCCGCACATAGTGGCGAGGTGGCAACCACAAAACTCGACGGAGTTTGCATTAACGAACTGATCCTTATGGCTGCGTGACTCAAAGATGAGACAGATAAGAATAATAAATATAAGAGTAAAATGGATATTAAAAGCGTACTTTTAGTATCTGTTTTCCTCTCAGTCGTAACTGGAATAATTTCGATTGCCCTATATTTTTATACAATTAATGGAAAATATATTGACCATAATTGACAAATAAACAATAAAAAGGACTAAGCGGCTGAGATAATACATTTTGTGATAATATGGCTAGAATACGTAGCTTGCTTCTAGAGTTACAACGGTAATATTAATATTCTTCTTTTTATAAATTACAGCAATTATAGGTAAGCGTGAAATTGTGTCAGGGTGTAAATAAAGGTGTTTCGCAAGCACTCTTTCACGTAATAAAACTTATCAGATTTCGATTGAACTTTGCAGTAATACATCAATATAGCATACTTTTGTTCAGACAAATGCCACTCAAGCGGACGGAACTGCGGGGAATAACTAGTTTGTTTATATACGTACCTATAGCTATATAGCTACTGGCTAGTACTGCAGATTATTAAATATTGTATCGAATTTTGACTTGCTAATGCACAATATATTTTATTAATGTATTATTAATACAACATTCTGTTGGTTCAAGAATTGCACGTTCATTAGTATAGATTCTTTCGCACATCGCTGAGATGCCTTATGCCTGGTATACCTCTGGTCGATACGCAACGGTTAAGAGTTAAATCAATCCAAGTAAAAGATGATAAATGCAAACATGCACCGGCCCAAGTAATTTGGGAACAGGGCAGGTAAAAGAAGAAGAAGCACGAAGACTTCCACATATAAATATTTATGAACGTATGTAAAATTATACATACTTACAGTGATGCAAGCAGAAAGTATTTAATTGCGTGAAAAAGAGCTAATAAGCAAAGAGTAAAATTATGAATAGCCTGAGAAAAGGTTTGTGCCCAGCCTGTCCCACAGCTGGGCACAAGAGATAGACCATACCTAGTCCATCACGCTGACAATGAGTGTCTTGGCAGACTTCACAGTCATGTCTTTCGAGAAAATTATGGGGAATTCTCAGACGTGCAGCTTCACCGTTTAGCAAGCGATAATTAACAATGTCATATGCACATAACTTCGGAAAGTCAGTGTGCACCGTGGAAACCCTTATCCTATTAACCTATTTCCTACCAAAGGTGTAAAGTAATTCTCACCCAAATAGGCCGCTATTGTCGATGGTTGGACCACCTTAAATATTCCGCCACTCGAACAAACTGAAAGTTAGAAAGCTAAAGATTTACATAAATCATTGTTTACATACTCAACATATTTATGGTCAAAGTTCTAAAAGGTTCTTGTTTCGGTATTATTTGTGAATCCACTATGTTTGCCAATGCATGTTTTCTATGCTTCAAAAGTAGTTGCAAGACTTGTAAGCGTAAAATTCGCATTCTTTGTCTACCTTGTTTCAATGTTTGCAAAGCGTTCGGAAACTCACAATTGTCTGTTTAAAATAAACACAGTCATAAAACTTACTTAATGTTGTAGGTCAGTGTGCGGGTTTTTTGAACGTAACAAGCCATTTACACGCTTACAGCTCGCCAATGTTTAATAACTTAATCATTCATTTATTTAAACCTTGCATAAAGCAGTGATTAAATTTATTTCAATTCAGTAATTGTTAATTGGCTTTTGCTTAAGGTTATCTATCTTGTTTTGCTCAAGGATTGGTGGCACACACATCACAAGATCTCCTACGAGTAGTGAACTAGAAATACACATTGTCATTATAAATACGTCAGTAAATATGTTTTGGCATTTAGCTATTACGTCCACTCTAAAAAGCACGTAGGCTGTGTAAGGTTTCTAATTTTAACCCTATTACTTGCTTGAAGCAGGCAAAATTGCTGCCTCAGCCCGGTCATATCATAGATTACTAAGTCGTAAATGTTTCGGGTAACTAGATCCGAAAAAATATATTTTGAAGCTTCAATAAATATTCAAGACAATTTACAAGTAAAACATTCTAACGAATCGACAGCTATCCGCAGTCGCCTTATTCAACCGTTACCCGCTTTTGATGCTAATAATGTAATTATACTCATGCTTTGTCCTCGAGATTAGCATTTGTTTACTTGTAGTACACACTCGGTCTCGCCAATCTGCACTATCTTGAGATTTTTTTTTTTTTTTTTTCCTGCTTGCCACCCGGCCTACCCACAGCGTCCATTACACTTTTAGTGCTCTGCCAGTCAGCACGCGTCGAATTTGTGCGCAATATATATTTCAGAAATAAATTCTTTTTCGGTTAAATACCTAAATAAGTATGGGCAAACGCACCCGACTAGTTACAGAAGACTATGAGTCCATAGCAAACAAAATTAAGAAATTAGAGAAAGAATTAAAGCGCACGCGACGCAGAGATTGTCATCGAACACCAACGGAGAGGAGACTATCGCTTTCGTCGTCATCATCGGAATCATCACGATCGTCGTCCAGACCGTCCAGTTCCCGTTCGGACACGTCTAGCCCCCGCTCGCCGTCCCCACGTGGTCGCCGCCAGGCTGGCGCCAGCGCAGCACGCGCGCAGCCGCCTCAGATACTATGCATCGAAGGTAATAATAATATCCATCCTATAATCCATCTCGTTATTTGTAATAACGTTGTATGAATATTTCAATTACGTTATAATATAGTGCTGCGGGTAGTCATAATGTGAGGCTATCACTTTACTATAATTAACGTAGTCATCTAAACGTTTTGTTGCGGTCATTCTTTGGGAATGTCACTTCAAACGTATGATGATATTGGTTTTTTCAAATCAGAAAAAAACTAGTTGGCGCGTAATAATTGAGATGATGGATAATTTCATGTGTTATAATATAGTGATGCGGGTAGTTAGTATGTGAGACTATCACTTCACTATAATTAACGCTGTTAAGCTGTAGTACGGACTGTCACCTAGCCGAAGTATACCTACGTGCCCACGCTTATGATGTCGTTCTTTTTCGGTCGATACATAGGTGTCCCAATGCCACCGAAAGGCGTCCCCGTCGCGTCCGCTGTAGTGAGCGAGCCAGTACCACTGCCCTCCACCAGTGCCGTCGTCGAAAACGCGTTGCCTTCTACCAGCGCCGAGGCTCGCGCAGTTACGTCGGAAGAACCACCAGCTGTCGAACTGCCTCCTCTGGACGATGAACTCCTTCTGATCCTAGGAGAGGATCCCTCGAAAGCAAAATCTTACGGTGAGGATATTCAACCAGATCTTGCAATTCGCATCCAACATATCGTCAAAATGGGGTTAACGAAGGAAGTCCGCCAGGAGATCACAGTCAAACACTTACCTCCTACTAACTGCCCCTTGATTGAGGCTCCGATCCTTAATCCGGAGTTGATAGCTGCAGTCCCGGAGACTGTAACTAAAAGAGACAAGGGTCTCGAAATACGGCAGAAACAACGAACGTCAGCTATATCGTGTGTAGCCGAAGCGCTCACGCGGCTTATGGCATCGGAACCGAGGAACACCGAGGTTATCCATACACTAATGGATGCTATAAAACTGTTATGTGATAGCCAGAATATGGACTCCAATATTCGAAGAGGTTTCATACTCGGTATGCTAAAAAAAAGATCTTAAAGATCACTTAAGAACAACTATCGTGGATAAGTTACTTTTCAGCCAGAACCTGGCTGAAACAATAAAAACCGCGAAAGCCATATCTAAGTCCGGAGCTGAATTGAAACCAGTGGCTAAGCCACAAGCACCATTAAAGGGTAAACAACCGCAGAAGAATTTAAACTGGCGCGGTTCACCCCAGAACCACAGGCCGAGGGTGGATCAACGGACGAAGATGCCTGTGCCCCGGAACCGTCCCGCCAACTCCTCGAAGCCGTCGTCACGTCCGGCGCGGCGGCAGTCCAACAATCGCCGTTAAACACGGTAAAGTACGCAGGTCGACTTCCTTACTTCTACTATCAGTGGTCACTCATTACCCAAGATAAGACCATTCTGTCTTGGGTCAAAGGTTACAAAATACCCTTTGTCCGTAAAGTAGTGCAACCTAACATTCCTAAGATAAGACAACTTTCCAACATAGATAGAATTCAATATGAACTATCTATTAACAATCTTTTAACAATAGGAGCTATTACGCAGTGTCAACCTTGCCAAGGACAATTTTTATCGCCTATATTCTTAGTACCTACCCAAATCAAATGGCAAATATAGATTTATATTAAACTTGAAGTCGTTAAATAAATTCATTGATACTTCTCATTTCAAACTTGAAGATTTGAGAACTGCCTTAAAACTTGTTACGAGAAATTGCTTCATGAGTACGGTAGATTTAAAAGACGCCTATTTCTCAATAAGCATCCACGATGATTTCAAGAAATATCTCCGCTTTGAGTTTGACAATAAGATTTATGAGTTCAACGTTCTACCGTTTGGTTTAAGTACTTCCCCTTTTGTGTTCACCAAAATTATGAAATCTGTGATTAGTTTGCTACGATCTTGTGGACCCTTATCAACGGTATACTTAGACGACAATTTTTTATTAGCGAATACCCTCGAATTATGTAGAAAAAACGTACATGATACGACAAGCCTCTTACAGGCATTAGGTTTCATTGTTAATACTGAAAAGAGCAACTTATGCCCTGCCACGAAATGTAAATTTCTAGGTTTCATAATCGATTCACATAAGTTAAAAGTTTCCCTGCCACAAGATAAAATTTCAAAAATCAAAACTGAAATACACAGGTTTCGCTCTATAAAACGCTGCAAAGTTAGAGAATTTGCTCGTTTAATAGGGCTACTTACTTCAGCCTGCCCAGCCGTTAAATATGGTTGGCTCTATACAAAACGATTAGAACGTTGTAAATATCTAACCTTAAAAGATAGTGATAATTATGAGAAATATATTACCATACCATCATCAATATTACCAGATCTCGAATGGTGGTCAAATGCGATCGTTAATCCTATAAATGACATTAAACAAGATCAATTTTGTCTAGAAATTTACAGCGATGCCTCAACAACGGGATGGGGGGCCGCCTGTAATGGGGACAGAGCTAGTGGCCTGTGGACGGACGGAGAACGTTTCAGACATATTAATTACTTAGAGATATTAGCGGCTTACTTTGGTTTAAAAATATTTGCTAAGATATATCGCGATTGCCAAATTTTATTACGTGTAGATAATACCACAGCTATATCTTATATTAATCGCATGGGAGGTGTTCAGTTCCCCCATCTTACACAAGTTACGCGGGATCTCTGGCAGTGGTGTGAGGAACATAATATATATGTGTTCGCATCTTACATAAGCTCCGTCGACAATCATGTCGCAGATGCAGAATCACGACGAGTTCACCCTGACATCGAGTGGGAACTATCAGACTTAGCATTTCGAAACATCATTAATAATTTTGGACAGCCAGACATAGACCTTTTTGCTAGTAGGCTAAATAATAAATGCGTTAAATATATTTCATGGTATAAGGATCCCGACGCATTCACAACAGATGCTTTTACCATATCATGGTCAAAACTTTACTTCTACAGTTTTCCACCCTTTACTATCATCTTGAAAGCATTGAGAAAAATTGTTAATGACAGAGCCATGGGAATCATGGTAGTTCCGCATTGGCCTACTCAACCATGGTATCCCTTATTCACTAGTCTGTTAATTTCAAATCCATTGTTTTTTAAACCATCTGACACCTTGATTATCTCTCATTCTAGCAGTCGAGATGTTCATCAAAGGATTACCCTGGTTGCCGGAGTGTTATCAGGACGGCACTCCTGAATAGAAACATGCCCCCAGCTGCCATACCTATAATGATGGCATCACTCTCTAATAGTTCCATCAAGCAATATGACACTTGCCTGAAAAAGTGGTTTTTGTTTTGCCAAACCAATAATTTTGATTTGTATGAAAATTCAATCCCTAATATAATTATGTTTTTATCTCAGCTATACGAGTCGGGTGCCCAATACGGTACCTTGAATAGCTGTAGGTCAGCTCTATCTCTGATCCTTGGTCAAGAATTTACCAACAATGATCAAATCAAACGATTCTTTAAAGGAGTTTTTAGATTACGCCCACCATTGCCAAAGTATAATACTACATGGGACACATCTATTGTACTTAACTTCCTAGCAAATTGGTATCCTAACGAATCCTTAAATTTAGAAAATTTATCAAAAAAGCTCGCAACTCTTCTTGCATTAACTACAGCCCAAAGAGTTCAAACTATTACTAAAATTAATATAAATAATATAGAGTTTTTGACAAACAAAGTAAAGATTAAAATCCCAGATCTATTAAAAACCTCCCTTCCAGGATCATCACAGCCTCTGCTGATTCTTCCTATTTTTACTGAACGACCAGAGATATGCCCTGTTGCTACACTACGTTGTTATTTAAATAAGACACATCCAATACGTATGAACGAAAATCTTTTTATAAGTATTAGGAAACCTCATTCAACCGTCACATCTCAAACGCTTAGCAGGTGGATCAAATCCACTCTAGGCAGTAGTGGAATAGATGTGTCCCTGTATACCGCGCATTCCACAAGACATGCAGCTACTTCCAAAGCACATAGCCTGGGCGTTAACATAGATGTTATCCGTAAAACTGCAGGGTGGAGCGGTAGCTCCCAAACATTTGGCAAATTTTACAATAGATACATAATTGATATTGATCATGATCATACCTTTGCTAAGAACATTGTGTGATTCTATGGATAATTGAATTACTGTGATTCTTAAGTTAGAACATGTAATATAATTAAGTTTATTACTGTGATTAATAAATACTATGATTCTCTGATCAGTTGATATTTTACTCTCAACATCTACAAGTAAACAAATGCTAATCTCGAGGACAAAGCATGAGTATAATTAATGATTAAACGAACTTACCTGTACGTGAAGTTCTATCATAATTATACGAGGGCTTTGTCCGAAGAGATTAGCATCCCACCCCCCCCATCATACCCATAGGTCTACCTTAGGTAACAGGTAAAGCAATTATACCAGGTATATTGGATTAAAATATCAACATTAGGGCACAACCCTTGAAAAAGACCTCTAAACTGAATGAACGCTGTGGGTAGGCCGGGTGGCAAGCAGGAAAAAAAAAAAAAAAAAATCTCAAGATAGTGCAGATTGGCGAGACCGAGTGTGTACTACAAGTAAACAAATGCTAATCTCTTCGGACAAAGCCCTCGTATAATTATGATAGAACTTCACGTACAGGTAAGTTCGTTTAATCATTAATTATGCTGTTCAGACTTTATACCGATCTATATTTTATAGTTTAGGGTTGCAACTTTTTTGCAGTTATAAACTATAAAAATCCTGTCTTCAGTAAGTACATCCAAACTGTTATTTCTACCGTATTACCACCTATGCTTAAAGTATTCATGATGTGAAACTAAAGAAAAGCGCGGCATCCATCTATTCTACTTTAATTATAGAATTTCAAAGTATCTGTCTATTTAAAATATTATAATTTATACAGGCCTGAAGCAAACATGTATGTAACTAATCGTACATACAAAACAAACATTCGGAATTCATCTTAATCGAAAGCTTTAAAAATCCACCGACAATGCTGTCACTAAGCCTTTTGGCACCTCCTGATATCTATGCTAATTTCGACCTACGGTTCACCTGTCGAAGCAAACGCATGAGCCCAAAACCGAACAAGTAAATCTATGAGTCATATTGTATCCAAAATATGTAATGAATGTCACGTAAATAAATTGTCTGTACAAATTTTAGTACGCGCTTCAAAGGTCAAAGCAGCGATGAAACGGCAAACAAATGTCAAAGTCGTTTGGCAAAACGACACTCGCTTTCCGATACATCTCATCTTACATAATAAGTATACGTTTTGAAATACGGAAGAAGTTACTTAAAGTAAACTCAAGTTATTGAGAAATAGTACTTTATCTCCACGGAGAAAAATGTCTTGTTATAAAAAGCTTACCTACGTGTCGCAGACAGCCTACAATTTACCTCTTAGGGAAATAAGCCTCCATTATTCATCTAATGGTTCTGAGAACATAAATATAGTCGCAGCAATTCTGTTGTTTTAAATTTAACTAATTTCAATCTCAGCAAAATCTATTTCTAATAGCGCCCATCAGAAAAGGATATTATCTTTTTTTGCACCGTGACCTATCTTTGTGTTGTCTATCTGTAAATTACCCTGGAGATATAAATTTACCAAGTAATTGATGAGGAAATGTTTGTTTGTTGCAATGCAAAACTACAATGTTTAACGAAGTCCAGGGCCAAGGTGACTACCTTGAGGCATGCAAAGATGGCGTGCAGTTTGATGCCTAGTAGCCAACTTAAGAGGTATCAAATCAAAGGTCAGACAAGTGTTATTAAGGTTGTCTGTTAAGAAATTCTAAGTAGGTACTTAAGCAAACGCTGTCGTCGAATACAAGGAAACTAAAATATAGATGGTAATTTGTGTGTCATAATTCTCAGTCCAGTCCAATATACAGCAACAAATCATTGATTAAATTGGATATCGTGGGCATACATAGCCCACAAAAGGTTTTGAACTATGTGTTCTTATTGATTCTAGCTAGGCCTGCATAGTGATGTTAAACATCTAGGTTCATGCAAACCATTGGTTAATTATTATAATTAGTTTGGTATGTGACTCTCAGTTTTCCATGAAATTCAGGCTTTCATTTGATTTCTATAGAGAAACATATAATTAATTTATATTAGATAATGAATCCACCCTTTTTTCCTGTCTGCCCCTGTCTGCCTGTAAGAACGCGATAAACTCGCAAACCATCGAACGAATTTTTGTACGGCTTTAATCAAATAGATAGGCATTCCTGAGAAAGGTTTAGATGTATGAAGATAAAGAACAATGGCAGAATTTGGTCTGGGTTTGTTGTGGCGACCTTAAACATCATATGAACAAAACAAATTGTTTTTTTTTCTACGATTTTTAATATTTTCAGTTTGTCTCGTTAAAGCTGGAGTATTTTATGATGATAAAAAGCATTCCAATTGATAACGAATACTTTATTATTCGATTGTTGCCATAGACAATGGTGCGACAGGAATAGACTTGAGTGCTATATCCGTATCGATTATTAAATAAATAATCGATACTATCGACCTTTATAGAGTTGATTTGGTTTAAAATGCAGTTATTTAAAATTAAATCAACATAATATCACTAAGCTAATATTTTTGAAGTAAACAACGTTTAAATCAAATAAAAACGTCACAGCATCGTTTTCATGTTGTATCGATTTCACATAAAATCGATTTAAAATGTACAGCTCTGCTTTTGTCTTTGGCTGTGACAGTTAGATGCTACAAAATACTTCCGCGTTTTGATGTCAATCTGACATAATATGTCATTTGCTAATTCAAACGTACCTACCTACATTGTTTAACTTTCATACTATAACTTTCCTTTTACCTACATTGTTCATTCTTAACTTAAAATTCAAACATCGATATCTTCTTTTTCCACCTATCCTGAGTGAAAATAGAATCATTTATAGACTCTGTTTCTTACGCCAAATTTTTTGATATATTTTTTATTACTGTACGTTTCAATTTAATTTCAGACATTTTGATGTATGGAGATCTGCCATTGTCCTTTAATTCTACGGAAAGTAACTAGGTTCATCTTTTTAATCAGTATTTTATGCGTTAATAAGTACCGACTTTAGTAATCTTAGATCCGTAAAAAATAGATCTTCACCTCTGATATCTACCTATAACATGTTTTCATGTATTTCTAACTAACCGTGCATTTTAGCCATTCACTTTTGATGATATGAAGTAAAAGTTATTTTTTTATATTAAAGAGTTAGTACCTAGCTTATCGTGAAAAATTCTGACCGAAGCAAAATAATATAAACCTACATGTAATTTGGTATCACGAAAGATCGTGAGATGCCTCAACGCACGATGATATAATTAAAATCCTTCCTCAATCTGCCTGCGTATTAAAAGGAACCCGTTGTCTAAGTTTCATGTTTCAAGCTTTGGTAGTTTGATCACTGCGTCGATATGTCAGTCAGTAAAAAATATATTTTTTTTAATGTATAAAATGCTATTATTTCATCTACCTACAACAATATTTTAATAACCTAGTACCTACGTAGGTACAATCAGGAACATTCGGGAAATTATAAAACGAGCGAATTAAAAACGACTAAGCGACTGATGATGAGATACTGTTTCAATAACTTGAGAGGCATGAATTTGAGTATTGTGTGTTGTTATTGATTAATAATAAAATCTAGAACGAGCGCACAGTGTTTTATGAAGACCATTTTTCGGACACCGTCTTTTTATTAAAGAAGCTAATAGATATTTTCAATAAAAAGAAATATTTCGTATCCCCATTAAGCTAGCATCTCTAGTTTTTTAGAAAAACTTTTTTGAAAATCTTCATATTTTAAAGCGGATATTTAGAAAAAAAGATATTCCTCTTAAACTAAGCATGATGCGCAATAATAATGTTACAAGCACCGATAGCGTCTCTTTCACTGCACATTTTACAGTTAAAATGAACCTCATAAATTGACTAGATTCAAATTTCAGCGAGATTTTGGATTTTTAGATTTTCTTACTTTTCCCGAAGATTCTACCGAATGTGGAAAAGTTATATATACAGAAATGATGCTCTTTACTTTCCTCATATACTCAATAAATTTCAGATCCCAAATCCATGGAATCTAGAAGTTATTCCAAATTAACTGTTTTTGATAGGGTTTTCACATTTGTATTCTGGATTTTAATGATAAAATTTTTATGCGATGTAGATTTTATAACTTAATTATATGTTGTAAAGAAATCAATATCGAATAAAAATTTTATCATTAAAATCCAGAATATAAATATGAAAAAACTAGCAAAAACAGTTATATGGAATAACTTCTAGATTCCATGGATTTGGGGTCTGAAATTTATTGAGTAGATGAGGAAAGTAAAGACCATCCTTTCTGTATATATAACTTTTCCACATTTGGTAGAATCTTCGGGAAAAGTAAGAAAATCTAAAAATCCAAAATCTCGCTTAAATTTGAATATAGTCAAGTTATGAGGTTCATTTTAACTGTAAAATGTGCAGTGAAAGAGACGCTATCGGTGCTTGTAACATTATTATTGCGTATCATGCTTAGTTTAAGAGGAATATCTTTTTTTCTAAATATCCGCTTTAAAATATGAAGATTTTCAAAAAAGTTTTTCTAAAAAACTAGAGATGCTAGCTTAATGGGGATACGAAATATTTCTTTTTATTGAATATAATATCTATTAGCTTCTTTAATAAAAAGACGGTGTCCGAAAAATGGTCTTCATAAAACACTGTGGAGCGTACTAAAAGCAGGTTGTAATTAATCCATTTCAAAAATTAAAATTCTACCTGTGCAACTGAACTACTAGGTGAGCGACTAGAGATACAGAAAAGGTAACTTCAATATTGCCGGCCTTCATTTCGAAAATCACGATTTGATTGATAAGATCATGAAAATAATCTCGTTAACTCAGGAAACTTTATTAAGTTTCCCGAGTGACAAGAAAAGTCACAAGAAAAACTAACATACCCTATTGGTTATGTTAGGTTTTCTTGTGACTCTGTACCCAATACTTGGAGCCCTGTGAAGCAGGGCTCCGTCAACTTGGCTTAAAGACTGAGACTTTATTTAGTAGTTTTCAATGTGTGTTTTTCTATTACGAAACACTTCACTTAAGATAAAATGCCGCTCAGTATAAATAAATCATTTGCCAAATATTGAAAAAAAATGCTGGACGTAACGTTGGCACTCAAACAAATATTAGGTCGCCCAAATATTAAAAAGCTTCTCATTCTGTATTTTAGGTAGCTCAAAGTAATGTTTGTAAGGTGCTTTTCTGTTGATTTCTCACCACTCGCAGTCAGTCGCTCACTTAGTAATTCTATAACCCAAATTAATTCATTTTGTCACTCAAAACTTTAATTTATAGTCACTCGTTTAAATAATACCCATTACATTCACGCCGTTTTGCTGTATTGAACACAGTGCGATAATTGAAACTGCATACACATGTTCCACAGTAATATATTTTTAGAATTCATTTGCACACTCTATGGTAAATATGAATATTATTATCAAATAGGTATCCTAAAGTGACAAGCGATTTCATACCAATTTTAATAAATTTATGAGCGAATAAGTATGTGTACAGTTACGTGGTTAATATAGAACAAGCCGTGTCTACTAGTAATTATGTAGATACTTATCGGGAGATGCCTATACCGCGTACTTACCGTAGTTTAGAGATTTCTATATTTAGTTCGATATCAGTACATCCGTGATCATGGCGCTTGCAACAGTGCCGAAACTGCCGCAATATCTGAACCTGAAGAACTATGGTACCTGGTATAAATACTTCCCAATGAATTTAAACTAAGGACCACACTAAGGACCATGAACGTTTTTGTATCTGTACCTACTTCAAAAGCTCTGTCTTGCTCGGGTTGAGGTCGGGTTATGGCCATGTGCTAGTTATCTTAAGATTTTTTTTGTAATGGTGTACCTAAATGCCGCCTAATTATTCAATAAGTACCTACTAAATATGGTACGAAATTTAAACCTAAAACTTTGTAAACGTAGACTGCAGATATAACACATTTTTGTAAAGCTCTTGTGTCTAATATTCATCGAACTAAATGCCTAGTTAAAATAAATAACCTTCTTTAAAATGTTTAAAAAAATCAAAACAATGTATGTACAAAGCCTGGTATCCATTATACTTATTCCTTATTTTGTAAAAAGGCATGTGTCGTCTTCTGTGTAAAATGTAACAGTATTTACTGGACGTCCTTTCTTAAGGGAATCGATTATGTTATAAATAGAAGCTGATCTATTTATAAACAGACACGGACAAATATAGTTGCAGAACAGGTTTGGAACCTGTGACAAGCGACTGATAATCTACACATGTTAATGTTATAATAGCGATAGAGGAGATACAATGGTGTGAGTTGAGTGTGATCACGTCTTCGCTATCAATGTGTAGGACGAAGAGAGGATGAAAAAGAGCTGGAAAATAGAAGAAAATACTTTAAAATAAAAAGGACTGTACTAAAAGTTAGTTCTATCAAATCAGGTTAGACTAGTAAGTGGTCCCAGGGCTCCAAGGCGACAAGTCTTGGTGCAACTGGGATAAGGTAAGAACGATGATGATGAGTTAATTAGATAGTAGGCGTGCACTAATAACTTTTCGAAGTTATGCTCGTGTTACATTGTTCTCGCTATCCTTTTATAGACGGTATAATAGACGGTATATAGGAGATAGTCGGTAGTCATTCTGGAAAAGCTAATAAGAATTCTGTCAAATATGGTTAGACTAGGAAGTGGAGCCTCGGCTCCAAAGCGAAAGTCTTTGATGCAACCGGGATAACGTTCTATCGATGATAATTATGAGATGTGCCTACTGTGCTGAAATAATTTTAGTGCGTGTTGTTATATTTAAAAATCCCAGTTGATATTAATCATAAGGGCACCATGAAGCTCTAAATGCCTGGTGACATATAATGGCACTGATACACTTGAGCATTCACCTCTAATGAGCATTCGTGCGAATGTTACAAAACAGAAAAACAAATGAGTGTGTTTTAGCGAGCATTCTTACGAACATTTTGGCGAACCTTAAAATATAGAAAATACATAGAAACCGCGCTACAATGGCGGTTAAACCCAATATATTTACTTCACTTTGACTTATGATTTTTATTTAATGTAAGAGGAAGATAAATACACAAATGACATTCTGGATCTTCGTAGTTTAACACTAATTTTAACTTGACTAGTGAAGGCTTACTCAGAATGGATATCGATAAAATATAGTTTATGTTTACAATAAATCCTTAGATTTGGTTTACTCAGAATTAATTTCAATTGAATGCTGATAAATCGATTAATAAATTTGAACGTAGGAACAGACACTTATGTGATTTATTAAACCTGTTCAAATTAAGGTCTGCATTTTATTATTTAGAAACGTCATTTGATAATGTATTTATTCTAACTCTACAAATAATTCAAAGTCAAACTGAAGTAAATATATTGAGTAAAACTGCTGTTGTAGTGTAGTTTCTATATTTTTTTATATTCTTAGCATTTGTCTGTTCGCTAGAATGATCGTGAAAATGTTCGTGGCAATGTTCGGCTCTATTCGTTGTTCGGTTCGACAAAACAAAAATCGGCGAATGCTCGCTGTTCTGTTACAAGTGAATGCTCAGGTGTATCAGCGCCATAATAAATATTATTCATTTATTTAAAATGTTGCTCAAAAATAAGTGATGCGTAAGCGTATTTAATGTCTAAGTCATCATCTACCGAGTCACCTTTACCTAAACTATGAACTCAGCCACGTTAAATAAGTAGGTACTACGCAATAAAATGCATAAACTTGGATACGAGTACATAGTATAAAAGATACAGGATTCAATTATAACTGTAATGTACAAATGATAGTGCAGACATTCATGAACGTTTATCACGTTTGATATTATATGACTCTGTTGCAACAAAGTTCTGCATACATAGTTCATTTATTATCAACGTATAGCGAATTAGATAATAATATATGGAAGTTATGTAAGTTTGTAGCATACATTTTAAGGAAAACAAAAATAATATGGCAGAGCGCAGAACATTGTTTACTGTAGAACTTATATACATCTTTCGCATTTCGAATTATGTCCAAAATTGAGTAATATTGCCTGTTGAATACATTGTTACGGTGATTGGTTTTCCCTCTTCCCTACAAGGAACATACATGACAAAGAGCTGTTTGAGCCCAGTCCTGTCGGCTGTGCGTTATCTGTCAGCCAGTCAGTAACGCAGGAATTCTATGTACATATGTACATATATATTATGTATATAAAAGTGCTGCATTAATTATTTTAACGCAAAGCCGAAGTATCAGTCCCTATTTAAATAAAAAGTAAAAAAAATAATTGTAGAGATTAAATGGCTGGCGACATTCGAAAATTTGCAAAACGTTACCCAAGAATTACTCTCACATGAAGGTAATAAACATACTTATTGAAAGCTAATGTCAGTAATGAAAAAGCCTGCAAGTATAGTTTCAAGCTACATATCAGTAAGTATTACTATTTGCAGATACTTGTAAAGCTAGTAATTTGCGTCATCTATTGAAATGGTCAAAGTATTAATACATGTCTATCCAGAATGTCAATTTAACCTAGTGCGCTGATCATCTTATTCGTATAGGACGTAAGAAATATTGAATCAACAACCCAAAGAGCACCCAAACTCGCAATAACCATTCTTTAAACTGATAGTTTTCCTTTTGTCCGAATTCCGGGTCATTGACAGTAGTGAGGTCAACTATCCGAATCTCCGAAACATCGAATAAATTTAAATTTACTTCCTCCGAGTACGAAAGCTGTATGGATTAGGCAGAGTGCGTTAACTTATGTGTCGCCTGAGGGCCGACGCAAGCCCGACCCGCGTACATCATGCATGCAGACTGGAGTGTATAATTTTAGTGATTTGTTCTTTTTATCGGCTCGAAATCTGTATCACTAATATCAATTTGCGAGTTCAATGCACCGTATTATTACTGTGACAGGATCAGCAGGGGCCATTATTTATATAACGTTTGTAATCCTTTGGCACGAATACAAAAGTAAACTATAATGGTCGTGCTCACACTGCGCAGATAAAATACCAACAAATTTGAATTTCTCTTGCCGTTTAGGCGCTTACTAACTTGTGATTTTGCGAAAGGAAACCCATAAGTCTTAAGTGTGCTGACCTGTTGTTAGTAGGTGTATCGTTGGACTTGAGAGGTCATCGTAGGCTGTTTGTTGTCCGGTTTCATCTTGTTGCTAAAGTAAGGAAGTCGCAGGCATCAGTTTAAGCCATATACGAGAATATTTAAAGAGTTCGTGCACGATTGTAGATAGGTTCTACGGTGTAGAGCAGCAACATTGTTGCTAAAGTCCTTTTAAAATGTAACTATATTTTTATCATTTTGTTTGCAAACACAGATCCTATTCGGTCTAATTGCTTGACACTTTCAAGGATCATTACTTACATACGGATAAAATATCTGCCAAATGAAATACCATATTGGTAGTATTTGCTAATACTTCTGCAGAAGCAGTAACCGTAGTATATTGTTATTTTCTGATAATAATTGAGGTTTTTAAATATTATTAGCAATAACAAGAAGCAGTTAAAGTAAGAAAAGGCTAAAGTAACAAATATAATCTTTTTTTTTATAGACTCACGCCTGTGTCCCCGAAGGGGTAGGCAGAGGTGTAATATTACACCCATATTTCGCCATGATTTTTAGGTCCCCGTAATAGGGGGGCGAGCCTACTGCAATTTCCGGGCACATCACCAGACCCCGTGCTGCTACTGAGAACTCGAAAAAACCCAGTATCACTTTTGCCCGACCCGGCAAACACCCGACATCAGCAGTCTCATACGCTATCGACTAGACCACGGAGGCAGTCTAATAAAACCTAATAGGTTTCATATATCAGTAGTCTGCGGTCACGTAGGCTGTGCAGTTGTAGTGTACCTACCTTTTGCAAAGAATAGTTACGAAGCTAAAGTTAATTAAAAGTTGGTTCAGTTTGATTAAATATACACGGCCAGGTTTCGCAAAGTCACCAATTGAGGTAATTAATAAAGTTTGAGAACATGTTTAAAATACTAATTACTGCTTTATTTCCTCAAGAGGTTCAGTTTGAGTCATTCAATTAGCGTTAAAGCCAGATTTGATGATTTAATTTCGAACCGAACTTCCTTTGAGAATAAATAATGTGTTTATACCGAACTTTGTGCCAAGAAGTTTTATACAAGGCCTGAAAATCTATCTTCAATTTAAAAATACAAGGTATCGAGTTAAATTGTACACTCGGTGAAGCGTCTGACAAAAAATAAGCAATAGACAAATTTAACCACATTTTGTAAAAGTGTGAAGTGTGTGAGGATGTATGAATGTTTGCTCCTCTTTAACGCCCAAACTACTAAACAGATTTTAATGAAACCTTGCAGAATAAGTTCTGCATGGAAACAAATTCTGCTTGGGTTCTCTAAACACTAACTATAAGCAGCGTCCGCAAATCCTTTTTTTAGCAATACAAATATATTCTCGTCATATATTTGCATAAAGAGTAATTAATCAAACGTTGTTCTCTTTTAGGAATGCCATCAATAGCAATATTTTCTGTGATTTCTAGGCAGTATGTCGTGAATATCAGAGGAATTGGATCTTCAGGCATATTTTTGCTTGTAATTGTAGATTTTGAGTATGAATTGATTTTATGGGCCATTTTATGGACGTACGATAATAGGGCATACTTATAAAACATACTTCATGTACAAGTAATATTAATAAGAAATCTGAACGATTGACAACATTCATAAAAATAAAAATTAACACATTATTCGCTACCATGAGTCCAGGGACTCACTCGGTGTAAATCAACATAATATACGAGTCGCACACACATGCCCGCTATGCTGCGTGTCGCCCACGCCACTGCAGGAAGGTACTGAGACGGCGAGGAATCAAGTCGCAAAAACAAACGAAATACGGCATTTTTTAATTTTCATGTGCGTCCCTGGGACTCATCATAGTGAATTAAGGGTTAAGCCGTCTTGAAACTCACAACGAATTTAATTAGAAATATATATGAGCACTGTAAAACGCTGCAACATACCTATGTACCTCAGCTTTACATCAAGAAAATCTCAACAGCAACGGAGTCAGGAGACTGAATATATTAAAACTATAACTTAAACGTTTCAGCCTGCAACACAAATCTCCTTTGCTGGATTTAAAATATATCCTCCATTACCATATAGAGTGCTTTTTATTCCACACCTCAACGGCGAAAATCGAGGCTAGAGTTGTTTTCCTTTTTTGTTTTCTCAAAATTTCGTTGTGACTGGAGGAATGCTAGCTAGACCATATTCCTAGTTTAATGAGTAGGTATTTACATTTGAGAATACTGAGTTATTTTAGTACTCCTTAAACTTGCATATTTTTTTATAAAATAGCAGGCAATTTTTCAATCAGTTTTTCTTTCAACCTCTGAGAAAAGATTTTTCATATTCAATGGGATAGGCCTAGGAATATTAAATTCTACTTAAAAACGGTTGTAGCAATTTGAACTAATTACTAACTAGTTAATAAGAACATAACTTTATTTGTGTTTTATGTTTTGACATTTTAACTGGTCAACCAATTCTCAGTATATTTTATAAACGTTATCTGATTATAAAAAAGCACAAACATAGCATCATTCACCATATAAGTTTAGCCGCTCTTGTACCAAACAACTACAAAACCACGCACATGAGTAAGAATAATCTCTATTACATAAGGCAAAAAGTGTACAGCTGAAAGTTCGGTTTCAGCAGTTGAACATTCATAATCTTTCTTCTTCTTCATGTGCCATCTCCATCCCAGAGGTCGGCTCCCGGTTGTATGTATATTGTGCTCTCTTCCGTCATGCGAATTAGTGTCTCTGTACTCTCTACCTTCAACCAGTCTCTCAAGTTTTTGGTCCATGCAGTTCTTCTTCTACCCCTACCCTGTTTACCCTCTATTTTTCCTGCAATAATTACTCTTAAAAAGTTGTATTTATGGTTTCTATATGTATATGTCCAAAATAGGCTGCTTTCCTCTTTTTGATCGTTGTAACTACTTCCATATCCTTTTTCATTATATTTAATACTTTTTCATTAGTTATTCTATCCGTCTATTAAATGTTTACTATTCTACGATAAATCCACATTTCAAACTACTTTAATTTGTCAATTAAGTTCTGTTTTCGGGACCAGCTTTCACATCCATACATCAGAACAGGGAGAACATAGCATTTTACTATCCGCCATCGCACATTGAGATTAATACTCCTGTTGGTAAACAATTTCCTCATACTCTGAAAGGTGTTTCGGGCGATTTCTATTTTCACTTTAATCCCATGTTCCGGTTCCCGTGATTCGTGAAGCCAGCACCCAAGATATTTATATTTATTAACTTATTCCAAACTTGTGTTATTATTAATTTTAATTTAATAGAGTCCACTACTGAAGATGTCGTATCCTTACTAACTTTCATGTATTTAGTATTATTTGTATTTATTTTTATATCATATTTTAAAAGCGCATCATTCAGTTTTTCTAACATAATTTGAAGGCCATGAGGGTTATTGGCCAAAAGTACAGTGTCGTCGGCATAGCGCATGTTTTGTACCAGCTGTCCATTAACACGAATGCCTAGTTCCAGGTCTTCGAAAGCCTTATTGAAAACATATTCCGAGTAGAGGTTGAATAAACACGGTGACAAGAAACACCCCTGTCTTACGCCTTTTTCAATTTTAATTTCTTTGGTTAGTGAGTTATCAATTATAATTTAAGCTGTTTGATTCCAGTATATTTTTTCTACAAATCTTATATCTTTACCATCTATTCAAATCGTTTTCAATATCTCTATCAACTTATCATCTTTTAAATTGTTAAAAGCTTTTCAAAGTTATTTTTTCAAAGAAGATGTAGTGACAAGCATCGAGAAAGGTATACTAAGATGGTTTGGGCACGTGGAGAGGATGGATGACAAAAAATTGACCAAGCAGGTATACAAGGCAAGTGTGAATGGGACAGGACGAAGGGGAAGACCTAGGCGGACGTTCTCTGACCATATTGGAGACATCCTAAAAACAGGACAGGTAAGAAGTACCCTGAACAGAAAAGCATGCATGAGGAATCTGATGGGAGTGAATGAAGCAAGAGAGATATGTCAGGATCGTTGCAAATGGCGTTCCGTAATCTCTGCCTACCCCTCCGGGAAACAGGCGTGAGTCTATGTATGTATGTATGTTTTCTATGAAAGTCTATGAAACACAAGTGTACATCCATTTGAATATCTAAGCATCTTTGTATGAGAACTTGAATAGCCACAAGAGCATCTCTTGTACCTAACCCAGCTTTAAATCCAAACTGCGTTTCATTAAGGTTATCTTCTATTTCCTTATGAATTCTATTGTGTAAGATTTTTAGGAATATTTTCAAAATATGGCTCATGATACTTATCATTCTATGGTCACCGCAATGTGTGGCTTTAGCCTTTTTGGGTAGAGGCGTAAAAATGGACAAGAGCCAGTCTTCAGGGCATTCGGGGCAGCGCATCGTTAGAATTATAAAATTTGTTAAAAATAAATAGTAATTCAACTAAGTTACAACCATGCAGTAATTTCAGAATCTCCACAGGTATACCGTCGGGACCCACTGCTTTATTCCCCTTTCATGCGTTGTAAAGCTTAAGTAAGGCTTTTAAAATTTGTGGACCGTCCATATCATTATCTTCTGAACTTATAGATTCATATCTGTCATCTTTAAAATGGTCCTGCACATATTCCTGCCAGATCTCACAAACTTCTTCCTCGTCTACAGCTATTACTCCACTTTTGTTAACTAAAGTACTTTGATCCCCTTTCCTATTAGTGTTCGTGAATTCTTTTATCTTTTTGTGCAAATTGTGGATATCATGTTTAGTATGTTTACGTTGTGATAATTCTATTTCTGAACATTTCATGGAAAGCCATTGTTGTCTTGCTACTATGATTTTTAAGTTAATAATTTTATCTTTCTCATTATATTTGTCTTCATCTATACTTTTATACTGTCGTCGGTCATCCATATGTCCCAAGATTTCATTTGCCATCCATCCTTGATGTTTCTGAGGCATTTTGCCACCTAGTTCTTCCTTAGTAATACCCTGTATTTTTACTGTAATATCCTTTTATCTAGCATTAACGTCTTTTACTGTTTCACAAATAGATTTGATGCAGTTGTTTAATTTAATACTTAAATCCTTTTTTACTGAGTCATCTTTTAATAGTTCCAGATTTATTTTTTATGAGTAAATGTAGGTTTTAGCTTATTCAATTTAATTTCCATCCTTGCCCAAAGAGGGTTATGGTCTGATTTAATGTCTGCTCCTGGATATGTTTTCACATTAGTTATGGAATTCCTGAAATGATCATTTATCATGATGAAATCTATTTGGTTTCTCACTATCCGTGATGCTTTGTCAGCAGGTGACCACCAGGTGTACATACGCCTCGGAGGATGTTGGAACCACGTGTTTGTAATGACGCGGTGATTTTCAGCACAAAAGTTTACTAGCTTATCTCCTCGTTCATTTCTCTGTCCCAGACCAAATTTACCCACAATTTTTCCTTCTTCACCTTTTCCCACTTTTGCGTTCAAATCCCCCATAACTATTGTAATATCCTATGATTTTGTTGATTTTTAAATATTTTTAACTTCTTCACAAAACTCTTATATTTCTTGTCCAGCACTGCCCGCATTAGGCGCATATACCTGTACGATGTTGAGGTAGCATTAATTTTAATCACCATGCATCTATGAGAGTAGTGAATGACTTTGCTAATATATTGTTTTATGCTGTTTTTAACTAGAATACCTACTCCATGGTAATTCTTTACATTTGCAGGGTTCCGCGTATAGTATAATGTGGTTTCGTCCATAACAGTTTTGTCGCTTTTTGCTAGTTTTATCTCACTAAGACCCATAATATCTACTTGTAATCTCACCATTTCGGCTACAACGTTTTCAATTTTCCCAGGTTTATTTAATCCTCTCACATTCCATGTGCTTAGATTGATATTACTTCTTCCATTTTTCTTTTCCTTCATAATCTTGATACTATTCGCATTTGGTTCTTCGCCAGTAGTCAATTTAACATCGTTGAGCCCAGCAACTCTACGACGCCAAACGCTACTCGGTTAGCACGGCAGAATCGGTCTATTTAGTGTGGACAACATGATTTACTAAGGGTATGAGAGTGTAATGGGGCCCCAACTTCCTTCTACACCAGGCTTTTCGGCGGTAGACTCCTAGGCCGCTGAAGCCTCTTCCAACTGGTTTCCCAGTCGGGGAATGGTTATACTGCCATTGACTCGGTCGCCAGAGCCCCGTCAGATGTCTAGCAGGGAGCACCACGGTAACCTATTTGGTCGCCGTCGCCATCCGGCGCATTAGGGTATTTGACTAAAAAAATCGAATTAGTCCGTCAGTTAGATTATCGAATAAAATTGGACATGTATATTTTCATTAGTCACGTAAACAAAAAATTAAGACGACAAACTTCGCTGAAAACTCGTGTGACGTCACTTGCCAGTACGCTTTTTACTGGCAAGTGACGTTATAAGCCCCCACTCTTAGGCGTTTCTCCATCTTTGATGCGTTTTATCTTCGTAATTTTTTACTGATTTGATAAAACAAAAAATACGTATCCACTATTTTTCGATAATCTAACTGACGGACTAATTCGATTTTTTTAGTCAAATACCCTATTGGGTGGGATTAGATAGTGTTTTCCGTTCTCCCCTTACTCATAATCTTTAAAAGTCAAATAAAGTTCGAAGTTCTAGGATTATGATTAGATAGAGCAAGCGCTTGACTAATTCGAATTATTATCGAGGGGGACTTGATTGACTTGCATGTATGGCCTTACAGCAGATACTAAGAAATTGTATTATGCTTTAGATGACTATCATAATATTATCTCCATGGATCTTAAATGGGTGGATATATGTTCTGCATAGAGCTCTATCCCCAGAAACACACTTATAGGAGTGAAAGTTAAAAAATAAGTTTGAGTCGCCCTGGAAGGTAATGTCCTTCCAACTAGCGAAGCGAGCGGGAAGAAAATATCGAAAGGTCTCCAAGCTATTCTGATCCCGATGTTTGGGGTACGTACCTAATACACGCCAGAAGCGTCTATATTATTCCAAAAACGTAACGGCCATTTTTATCCCGATTTCATTTTGATCCATGTACGTAGGTACATGCTTGAATACCAAAAGGCAAACCAAGATACATAATATATTCACCGCATATCTAACACCAAATACTCGTACGTAACAGCGGTGGCATGTGGTATCAATTCTCGTGAGTTATTATCACCGATACACAATGGAGCCATTTTCATAGCTGGATGCTTTAGGTCAAATAGCATTATGGTTGGCGCACACATTGCTCCTTGGCAGATGACCTCGCCTTTCATCATGCTGTCAACTTGAGGCAAGGCGTGGCGAGGCGTTCCAGGCATAAAGTGTGCAGAAGGGAATTCCATTCGAAGAAACCTATATAATCCGAGATGAGGCAATGACAATCCGTTTACGAGGCAAATGCATGCACCAGCCATTAGATTCAGGAATTAAATCATTCGAAGCCGCATTATTATAGTTTTTATCACGTAGCTCAAATCATTCGTGCTACAGAAGTTATATCCTATTTGTTTCGCTTTGTATAGCACAGCATGATGTTTACTAAAGATGTTCAAAGCGGTTTTGTTTTTTACCAACTCATGACCTTCGTCAAATGCGGGCCTGTTATCCGACAATTTCTGTATACGAGTTCATTTCAAACAGAAACATCATGCAATTTACTGTAGCAGTAACCGATATATATTTAAATAATATCAATAGATTAACTGGAAGACCATTCGATCCGTAGAGTTCCAGCGAGCAGATCAGGAAATTGTGCAATAGGTTTTCTATTACATTACGTCGCCGGCGTGGCTTCCAATCCGAGCAATCCCGGAAGTCTGACACACTCGTCCTCTCGGCTTGAATGGCGCATTTGTGTTCCAATAATATTATAATATATCCCGAGTGATCCTCGCTGCGCCAAAGATTTGCGCAAAAAATTGGTTGTGCAAGATTCTTTTTTCCGTCCCAGACGAATGTTTGTTTATACAACGACGCATTAAGAATCTCTGGATAACGTCTTGTAATTAAAACATTATGTGTTTGTGTTGTTAGATTCGACGATAAATCACAAATATAATCCTGCGCGTCAGCGTGCGCCTAAATTTAACCGTTGGTATAAAGTGGCCATATGTCAAAAGCCGGTAGTGCCGTAGTGCCCAATTCGAACCCCTTTGAATGGTCCCAGCCAGACGTTGTTTGTCGCTAATCTTAGACGGGACAAAAAACGCAGTCGGGTTGTGGCCCTTCTTTCACGGTCCCTCGTCGCGCGGCGCGTCGCGTGTCGCGGCTGCCGTCGCCTCGCCGCGCGGCACCGCATGTTCGTCCGTCTGTGGCCACACCAGTCCGCCGCGTGCCGTCACCCGGGCCGCCTGTGTCGCTACTCTAAAGTGCATTACAAAAACTTGCCTCCTCGCAAGTTTACAGATATAAGTGCATAACGCCGGCTGATATCCCGTGTATTTTCGGAGAGTGCCTATATAAGCCGTGTAACGGAACGATTGCGTGCACTTAGGCCACGCAAATGCGGGTTTTGAACATTTGTAGGTGGAAAAATAAACATAACACTCCGGTAAGTTTGATAATGCTTAAATGGTTTTATCTTTACCCTCTGCATCTCTGGATGTGAACTCCCGTAGGACTCCTATGTCCAATTTAAAAAACGCCAACTTTGAAAATCATTAAACTTTGTTCGCATATACTTACATATTTATTTGACATAGTGTTGGTGAAATTGTTTTATCTCAGCGATATTTTTATTAAGCTGACAGTGAAAGTGAATCCGATTTAACGAAATGTAAACATAATTCTATAAATACGTTTCTTTGTAACAATACTAACAATGTGACAAGCGCTGCTAGCGAAGTTTTTACACATAACATCATTCACTTTGTATCTTATTCAAACATTGTTTGATACATAACCAGATAATAAGTATGTATACCATACACTGCTCCAGATAAGTTTAAAATGCTAAGTTAAAAATATAGTTTTGATAAAAAAAGCTTTGATTTTTCTTATTGACATAGACCTTCAACTATTTTAATTAGATAAACTAGACAGACCAATTACAATCTCGTTTAGAAACTTCAAGGTGATGACTAAACAGTGTGTGTTGAGAAAGAAAAAAAAATCATATTTAATTCTGTTGAAGATGACATTCTAGTTTGATTACAAAACCCTATCGTTGAAGCATCTAAGGCATTCACATTTTGGATGTTCACCGGATTGCCACACCGATCTTTCGAAACATTTTTATAAATAAGCATCTCGTTACTACTTACACAAAAAATTTACACGCTACATAAAGTTTCTTAAGACCTTGTGAAGTCAATACACTAATGAGATGCTTAAACTTTCGATAATAAATATCATGATCAGACGCAGATTGAACATGGAGATCTGCTATCTTGAAAAAGCTGGTAGTTACTTACATTTTTTATAATAACATGTAAGTATTTAAACACATAAGTCAATCAATTAGTGAGTTCTTTTATGAAACATTTTAATTACCTACACGGCGAGTCAAAGGAATCTAAGTCATGAAGGACTATTAAGAATAACACAGAAGTAATGGTTGACTTCCAAAGCACTTTAACAAACGTAGAACACAACTTTACATTTCAACTAGTTCGGAATCAATCAGTGATACAGTGAAAGTTATTGGTAGCAAAAAGCCATTTGAACCAATTTTACAAGTGCCTAATAATCATAAATCGAAAGTTTATATTGCATAGTTTATATGAAATTGGACGAGTTTATATGACTGGGTAATTTGGACGCTGAAACAAGTTCGAGATCTACACCCACCTAAATTAGTAGGTTAAAGAACGAAAAATACTATGAATAGACTCACTCATACCATAACTTCTCTTCATCGTTATTTCTCCAAAACTAGAAGATAAATTTCGAATTTTCTTACTCTAAATTAAATGTGCGGTCCTTCGAAATAAGCGATGCAATTATAAAAACGCCGTATAGTATTTATTCAAATCGCCTAATCGCTGAGCTTTAATCGAGAAAGCACGCAAAATATATACATAAAGAAGAGAAGACTTAAGATCAAAGAGATCATGCTAGTCAATATATGCGCAAGCAAGCACGTAAATCAGAAAATTACCAGCAATTTGACTATATCATGTACCTGCCATTAAAATATACACGGTAGTTATCGTAAAGAGCGTAATCTGGCCACTAGCAACGTTAGTTTTCGCATCTACGATGACTAACCCTCGCACTAGAGTATAATGTACGTAACGTGTACACCCTACTATGTGCACACATGTAGGTTAGTTGTGGGGGGTTAATCATGCCCTTGAATGTTGCAGTATTCCCTAATGAATATGTGGGTAGGTGGATAACGTCACGGTTGAATCACGCCCCTCTGTCGCTGGTCTCAATCAATAGACCGGCACATACAGGACGCACAATGGACCGAACGTTATGAAAGGTGAAACAGAAATGCATACAGACTGATTGGGCATTCGTAACAAGGTATTGTTGATGCGTACTTGCAGCAGAAGACTAGAAACAATATTGGTAATCAAGGAAGTGTCCAAGACTTGACATAGATCAGACACAATACAAGCAATCAACGTACAGTACGACCATTTATTTGGTATTATTAGTTTTATAGAGCACTTCATTTATACACTTCTATATAAAGATCAGGTTTTAAGGCCAAACACCGATCAGAAAATGAGTTCAATTCATTAGCACCGTTAATGAATTGAACCGAATTTAAAAATCGCTTTCATAGCATTCCTTTCGAAGTTTCTGTAGTGAAGGAACTGTTTATAAAAACGAACCGAAATGAGTCGCACAATGTAAAGTAGTTAATTGGTGCATCTTTGAAGTCTATGATTGGATTTTGTTATATCGACCCAAAAAGTTTACAATATCTAGGTACCTACTTAATTACCGTTTCATAAAGAACATGTTTTGCTAAACATACTGCTGAGAACAGTATATATTACTACTCGAATAATTAAAATGCTTCTCCTGAAGCCACTTCAGAACTGCAGCTTACTTCGTTTGATTATATTCTGGAGCAGCTAGTATGAATGAGATACTAATTGCAATCCGGTATTAGTTTATCGTGACAATAAATTCCCAAAATCTAATATGTACCTACCTACTTACAAGCGAATACAAACCTACTTACAAGCGAATACAAGACAAAAAAATTACAAATAACTAGTCGCAGGCGATTCGTATCAGATCATTGATATACGCCAACAGCTACTAACAAATAAAAATAAACAAATTGATATATATTATAACCACTGCAATAAAAACCTCCTTAAACATCACCGGATGCTAACAAGAAACCAATTACACATTCTTAAACGCTTCGTGTTAAATTTATTCTAAAAGAAATATAACTATTTTTAATAGCCAAGTCATTTTATATGCATGTACATCAACCGTAACAATTCTCACAACTGTCTGTAAAAGCTTGTATTCTTATTAGTCTACTATGGGCAAAGAACTGGGTCTATTCATAAGCTCATCCAAGTGACACGACCAGGGAAACGTGACCTTTTAAAAGAGAACAAGCGCTTATGCCTCAATGGAATTGTAATTGGTTTAGGGGATCCTGTTATGCTGGCGACGCAGTATACACCCTTTGCTTTCAAGTTTGAAAAGCGCTCGAAACGGAACATGGACTTGATGAATTTATAGCTAGTATGAATGGAAAATGATATTTTATAACATGTCGACTTTTTGTTTTTTCTGACGGTGAAATAGGTTTTGATCGTTCCATTGCAGACCTTGTTTAATACACGAACTTATTGGACGTAATCGTTAAATTTGTTATATGTAGCAACTAGTTTGAACGTAGTCTATAATTTTAACACTTACGATTATATTTACGCATGCTTGCGAACTAACAAGGCACACATATTTACACTTCTCGAACACCATACGCTTTTCTCTGATTCCAAGCACAGATAAACGTAAAAAGTAATGAATACTATAGAAAGTATGAAGCTTCTAGCTCTCTTTGCATTTCTTTGATAACAAAATAAATATTACGCAATGATACAAGTATAATACCAATTATACCATAGACCTTCAAGCACAATATATGGCATTAATTTGGCTTGTTCATTGTATCCGAAAACCGTAAAATTAAATTAAACCAGTATACCTTTCTATCGCAAGTCTAAGTTTAAGTTTATGGAGGACATAGCGAAACTAGAGATATTCCTCAATATGCTATGGAACCCTAGAAAATTTAAAATACGTTTCAGTATTAAAAACGTGCCGACACTGTATGTCGTCATTTGAATATCTAATGGTTATTTTTTATGATCTGATCACCAATAAAATACAAGAGTTAACTTTTCATCAAAAATATCTGCATGTTTACAGTGCGAGAGTTGTCCGACAATAATTTACGACTATGTGACAAAATGGGGTCCATATTCGCTCACCTAAAGTTCTTTACCCGAAATTGTTCTTCCTAACGATTTGTAATCCGAATAATCACTCTTCCTAAAATTTTTCATCCTAAAATTTTCATTCATACTATTTGTAGTGCAACTGGCGATGTTCATAATACTCATGTTTCCGAAATGTTTAATTAATAATAACATTAATGTAAATTTATTTAAACTCCTACTGTTTTTTATCATAACGCTTTTATCCCTAAACATAATTACCATAATATTTTCACTCATACCCAGAAAGAAACATTTACCAAGTGAATTAAAAAATACATGACACTTAGCCTTATATTTAGGTGTTTTATACGATAGAATCGAGAATATAAACGATTTGCACAAAAAACACTTTTTTGGCTAAATTTTTCTAAGTCCTCGCGCCGTAGCGCCCCCAAGGCTACACTCGAACTCACACCGAAATTTATAAAACACAACTCATTTACGGTTATGTTTATGGCCTGGGAGTTTATACCGCAGTTTTAACCGTACCTAAACCAATAACTATATAGGACCGATTCGGTTCTGGCACTTCTGGCACTTCGCCGGCCGCTGCCGCGGCACGCTCGCTTCGCTCGCTCGGCTCGTGCGTTATGGTCACAGTTCTAACCTAACCTAAACCAATAATTATGAATAGGACCGATTTTTTTTCTGGAAATTGACCATTGTACTATTGTGTATTTGTACCATAGTACTATTATTCTAATATGTTATACATGTTATCTTAATATATAAAATCCTTGCGTTACTGACTGACTGACAGACAAGCTACAGCCATAACTAATGGGCGCAGGAAGCTGAAATTTGGCATGTATGTTCCTTGGGGACCGTAGGGGTGCACTAAGAAGGGATTTCCCGAAATGCTAACGGGATCGGTCAAAACAGATAAATTTAAAAAATGTGCAGGCGTAGCTGCTGGGGTCCTCTAGTGTGAAAATAAAGTTACGCAAAATTAACGTATATAATACTGATTGTTTTGTTTTTGTTTTTCGTGTGAGTGTGTGGCCAACTCTGGTGTCGGAGTTTTCAGACCGCCCGAAGGCCTCCGACATGGCCTAACGATCCTTATCCTTAGATAAGAACCGGGACCGACAGCTTTACGTGCCCTCCGAAGCACGGTAGCGCTCAGATGAAAATGCCACACACGGTCACCCATCCAACTGGTAACCTGTACAAGCGTTGCTTAACTTTGCCGATCTGTTACGACCGGCAAGCCAAGTCTCGCTATGAGCGCTACGATTAATATGAATAAAAAGAAATCTAAACAAAAAAGATATGACTTTGAATAATAGTGTAAAAGATGGTTATGTTGAGAAAATATAGGAAAACAAATAAAAGTATAATAGATGTTTATTGCTACTGATATTATGAAGTTGAATGCTTCGGAATTATGATCAAAATGTCACTTACCGAGACAGTATTTCCCTGTTGGGATCAGCTTTTAAATCTACATAGCTGTCAACCTAGAAGTGTAGAACGGCTTACGTAGTGCAGTTTTAGTTTCTTTACGGTAAACCAAAAATGGCGAGTCATTGCAGAGGTCTATATCCAGCAGTGGAGTATGACTGGTTGATGAAGAAAATGAAACTATAAATTGCGCTAGATTTGCACAACTTGTTTGAATAAATAAACTTTATGCAGATTTGTCCTTCGTCATAAAGATAGCTACTTTATGTGACTGATCTACAACTTGACACATTGTTCTTTATCAAAAGAAATTGAATATTTATTAAAATCAAATAAACTATAAAAGCTTTATGTATTTCAATAACTAGATTGTTGCGAATTCTTAAATAGGCTCTAATTTATCATATGCTTCACCAATATTTTAATTTTTTATTGTGATTCCATACCTATCAAGTAGGAGATAAATTTGAGATCATTGAACTCAGAATGATGCTATCCATTCTGATTAAATACTTGTGTACATAATGAGCATTAACTTTGAATATTGTCTTTAGTACCACAAAAATATTTAACAGCACGTTGACGACTTTGAGTTTCACTATTTGACAGTACATTGACTTGAGTTTTATCAAATAAATTAAAAGGCAAGGTTTTCCTAAATTACAATAAGTTTTATAAAGTGAAAACAACCGAAGTTAATAAAAGCGTGTTAAAAAAATTGGGCAAGTGCGAGTCGGACTCGCGCACGAAGGGTTCCGTACCATCATCTATAAAAGAAAATCACGTTCGTTGTGTGTATACCTACTTAAATACTTTATAAGTTTCTACCTGTTTATTAAGATCGAGTAAAAAATTGCTTAAAAATTACGTTTGTTGTATGGGAGCCCCCCTTTATTATTTACTTTTTTTAAATTTAATTATTTATTGAAAGGTAACATACAACTACATATTCTGTGAAAATTTAAAGCGTCTACCTGTTACAGTTAGTAATTTTGAGCAAAAAATACGAAAAAAAACACGTTTCTTGTATGGGACCCCCTTTAATATTTTCATTTTTTTTATTTTTAGTATTTGTTGTTATAGCGGCAACCGAAATACATAATTTGTGAAAATTTCAGCTTTCTAGCTATCATGGTTTATGAGATACAGCCTGGTGACAGACAGACGGACAGACAGACAGACAGCGGAGGCTTAGTAATAGGGTTCCGTTTTTTACTTTTTAGGTACGGAACCCTAAAAACAGGGAACTGAAATTCCAAATTCAAAAGCTTAAGTCAATATTTTCCACCACATATGTACGGTCGCGGTCTAAAAATGTTTACCACTTTTCAAATTACATTCTTTGACACGCTGGGTTCAGCAAGGTCTAAAATGCTATATCTGAATACTTATTACTTTTCAATCATTGGTAAGGCATCGATTTAAACAAAAAGAGTATGAATATTAGACCGCTAGACCAACGAGGCAGTCTTACGCTAGACGATATAAATATTGTATTTTTTCAAAAAGGTTTTATATTCAGGATGTCGTATTTTCGCCATCCCTTTCATTATAATCTGTCAATGTAAAAGTCATTTGATAAACTTATTAATTACAAATACCAAAATCGTAAATAGCAAGTTTAAAATTACATTATTTGAAGACTACAAATATTTTAGTTTCAGTGTAAATATCACGCTTGTAATTAAATGAACGTATATTATAAATGTGGAATAAGAAATCGTTTTTGACACCAGTTGCTACCCAACGCATGTTATCATAGATTGGTTGCCCCTAGAACCAAGGAGCATTTGCCTAGAACTAGGCCTAGAACAATATCGTCGTCCTTGTGTCATTGATGTGTTCATGCAATTATAAGCCTTAAGGTGGTAAACACTTTCAGACCGCGACTGTACAATCATACAACATTTATTTGCTGAGAGGTTAGTTTGCAATTACATTATTTACTCTTGCACTCTAACCAAATTTGGACATGAGGTAAAAAATCCTGCTGCTGCCTTGACTAACTTATTTACCATAAATGCAACTGTAAAGTTTCCTGTAATTATACCATTAGATATGGTATGACATCTTAAGAGCCTCATTAATAAAGTAATTATAAATTATACCAAGTCTTATCATCTTTTTATACGCGACGTTAAACTGGTGCAGAGGTTGTGAATTTAAGGAATTGATGGTAACAAACTAACTAAAATTAAATTTCTTATCAACTTGAGGAAAAACCGCCAGATGGACATTGAAATCTAAAAGGTCGATATAAAAATGATCGATAAACTGTTCATTCGACCAATCATAAAAAAAAACAATGAATGATGCCAACTGTAACGATCCGAGCGGCGATAAATTTTAAAATACTATAAATACACATAAAATATTAATGATAAAGAATGGGCAAAGCGGGCACATGTGCGAGCCAGTCAGCCAGTCAATAGCATTCAGTGTCGGCCGGCTAGCCGGTGTTTAGATAAGTGAACACAATGCTAGGTCTGCATACTGCACGATGCAGGGATGACGAACGAAAGGAACGCACCAATCTTTTAATAAGAAAAAGTTAGTTTTTTCAATTTTGTTCTATATATGAAATGTCAATTATTTTATTGCTTGTTGTTGTTGCGTCTATTGCACGATGTAGGAACAACATGTAACGAACAACTCCCGGAGTTTTGTGACGAAGTATGCTTACTGCGACTCAATACTCAATGTTTAATTGCACTACATAAGTTACATAAGGTGTTACAATATGACAATATAAGATACATTATGGACCCTGTAGGGCACGGCAACATATAATAATGTAGAAGAGAGGATGATGCTATTTTTCAACTTTGTTATGAAATAAACTATTTAAATTTATTATTGCACTTTTTAATCAATTACTTTTAGCATATTAATTTTCTTTATTTACTATCAATGTTTTTTTATATTATTATTACTACTACTACTACTACTTTTAATTTATTATTACTACGGTATATCAATGGACATTGCTGTGGTTTATGTGGATTGAGCCTGTAAGGAATAGTCCCCATACACCATCTCTGCCTGAATAAGAGGCGGAGGATGAGCTCGTTTGGATTGCCGCCGTGTAGACAAAAAAGTGTATAATAAATAAGGAAACGAACAAGTAGCCATCTTCAAAAAATTACATTATTTTGTCAATGCTATCCCATAGCTGATACGTCACATGTCACACGCCAGACAGGAATTCCGCGGCATGTGTGAATTGTAAAGAATATTCGAACAATGAATGTTTATCTTTGTGAAACAGTGTTGACATGAAATATCACGTCGATCTCATTTGTTTTTTGTTTTGTTTTATTTCATTTCGGTTGGTACTTTTTACTTTTACCGTTATAAATTTTGTCACATTCGTTTGACATTGGCGTCATTTTAAATTATTAATTTCGCTTCGAGTGGCATTTGATTTTATATTCTTACTTTTAGAAGTTATCTTCATTAAATAATAAAGATAGGATGATAGGACTTCTTTAAAGACAGTGTCATTTTATTTCAATTAGTTTGCCGAATCACACAAATAAATTTAGCTTTCAGTTGCATATAGATCGTAGGCGCTATGAGTTGAGCCTAGAAGTACCTCAAGACAGTTTTCAATTAACAAATTATTTCAATATTCTTATAAATTTATAGAAATAGACAGTTGTGGTATGTATTAATTTGTATTCGTTTTGTAGCATCCCGTTTAAATTAATGAATACTACATGTTTATATGTGTCTGCTACATTCCAAATTAGATAAAGCTACAGCCAGGAAGTGCCGACATCTTACTCTAGGGAAACCGATAAGAATTATAATTACAAATAATTCTAATCGGTTCGCAAATAAGTTCATTATTAATAAAAGTTTGAACCATCTAACTATGGTTATCGTCTATTATTAGGTACCTATTGTAGTTTTTATTACTATTTGAGCATATTATTTTATTTTTATATTTTATCTATCTACATTTGGGAAGATGGGTAATCTCTGATTCTTTGAATTTATTTTTGATAAGACTAAAATGTTTCTAGTCTACATCCACATTAGGTATGCCAATATTTCATTCATATACCAATTTACTAGTAAAGGTCCAGCCTTTGGGCACAAAACATAGCACTATATGGTACTACATGCTAAGATGTTTTATAGGCAAAATACATTACTTTATAACAGCTAAATCAAAACGATGAAATCGTCTTTCAGTTCATCTTGCTCGTAACAGGATCGCGGCAACACGTCACTCGAATGTATATTTTCCGCAAAATGATAAGAGTAAACATTTTTTAAACTAATGCTTTATTTTATTCGAGCTTCAAACAATTTGTGATTATAAGAACGCATTGAAATAGGTCTATAAAATTATATAAATATTGCGCAGCTTATCAGTGCAGTGACGCGTTTGTGAAACATGCGCGGATTTAGGTTGTGCACCCCTGGCCTAGTGCATTCCACGCCACCGGCTGAAGTCGGGAATTAGCCATAACTTATTTTAGAGCCTTTCACACCGTCAGCTTGCCAACGAGCTTCGTTCACACACGCACCTACCTTAGAACGTTAATGGTATGTGCTGTATTGTTTTTACCAACACCTAAGTTTTATGCCTCGGTTCGCGAACATTTTTAAGAACGTCATTTAAATTTTTTCAACGGAGTTCAACGTCTGACACTATTGTCAGTCTGTTTGTTATTTTATGATGAGAGTAGCCTCTACAAAGGTGAATACATTGTAGGTAAATAAATATAATTTTACGATATAATGAACTCAGATTTTACAACTTGCATGCTATACAAAAACATCTCCTTTATGGTATAATTATTGTAGAGATAATGGGGTTTTGTACATTGTGAAAATTAGAATAAATTAGGTATTAACTTGTCTGACAGAATATGAAATACGTACCTAGGTAGAAAACAAAACTAGGTAGGTACTTAGTTTTGTTTTGTATATCTATTTATATAATTCAGTCTTCTGAACCAGATCTGCTTAAAACAAATATATTAAGCTATATGCTAATAAAATACTTTCGACTTAACAGTGTTTATTTCTAAAAATATAATTATAGTTATTTGATTGTCAGAATGGACTTCCATTACTCCCTATGTGATACTTGTATTTATGATTACAAGGGATGTAGGTACCTTGTTATCATAAATACAAGTATCACATAAAATATAATGATTTTGTCACAAATTTATTTGCCAATAGAAATCAAAATAAAGCCATCAATATAGCTACACACATTACCATAACTACCTCAGCAGGTATAAAACAAAATAACAACTCAATGCGCGGCAAAGTAAATTAGCAAAAATATTACAAATTCCTATAAGTATAAAGTTCCCAGGCAGCCAGAGTGCAACGTACGTTCGTTCAACGTTAATCAGAATCTATCAAACTGTACTGTTACAATACATTTGTATAACAAAAGGTACGCCTAAGACGTTGTAAATAAAATTCCAACTCGCCCATAAAACTGGTGGCATGCAGTATTCGCACCACCATACTCCAGCACTACACTAAGTAATTAATAAATCTCGGGCTTTACGATCAAACAGATATAACTAAACGCTAACTAACTCATTACTGCATTTGGTAATAATTACCTTGCTCGCTAATTGAATACGCAGTTTTGCTTATACTTACAATAAACAATCATTTATTTCTTAATTATGTTTAAAAAAATATATTGTTTTAGAAAACGTAGCAAAAGCTTCCTTATATTCTGTTATTTGAATAAAGATAAATTTCAAATTAGGTATTTTTGTTTTTCTTAAAAGGAACAGTTTTAATAAGTGACTGATTTTACGATCATTGACAATCTACTTTTTTATTCAAGTTTGCTAGAACATGTTATTTCTAAATTCAAAACAGTACCTAAATTCTTTTTAAAGAATTTTAACTAACGTACCGGGCATAATTACCTGTGATGATATCCGATTTAGATTGGACTAGCAGGTGCGATCTAAATGGCACGTCGTCCCGTCCGGAGAGCACTTATATACTCTGTTGCAAACCGTAGGTCACGTTCCTCTCGTAATGATAACGATTTGCAGCAATTTTCGCTTAAGATCACTTACATGTTAATTGTTTCAATTACTTTTGTACTTAACTGGAGTGCGAATTCCCATAATTATTAAAAGACTTTTATCTATGTTCTCGAGATATTCTTGGGTATTTCCTTTTATTTTAACTTTTAATAAGTTATTTTAGTCTTGGATAAGGACTTTAACGTGTTAGCCTTCTTATTTTTAATGATGATCGATACTGCAACATTGTCATAACTAATTTAAAATTGATTGATTATAGTTCTGAACACGCCTGATCATATTCTAGATAATTTAAGACACCAATCAACTTAAAACATAACAAGAACAAGGCGCAGAATTTTAAGTAACTTGATGCTTCATGTAGGTACTTAAATATTATATTTATGCTAGAGGTTTGTACTTATGACTATATTAAACGCAATTATAGGTATTGTAGTACGAAGGTAATAACTACATTAGTATGTTACTATACACAGATTCACTAAATACATCCAATCCATTCAGAAATTATTCTGAAATGAAAGAGCCATTTAAGAATGTTTCCAAAAAAAATGTCGCATCTATGGTAACACAAATAAAGACCGACAGTTCGGCCCATCTCTAGTCACATCAAAACGTAACAGAGTAAAGCATAAGATACACTGCGGCGATCGCATCGCACGGTGCGGCGGTGATCGCGATCAAAAACCTTCCATTGTTTAGTATGCGGACGGATACAAGAGACGATTAGGCGATCAACAGACGCGTAATCACTGCCACACTGCCACCGCTGCACGCGACGTGATCGCCACGATTACACTCTGAGCACCTTAGTGACGGGAAATATTTTTTTAAATTATTTATTTTATCGATATGTCGAAGTGCTGAAGTGTTTGTACGAAAACGCCACCATGTCAGTCCGCTCCAGGACCAGAGCTCAAAACCTATTCGGCTACAGCGAGGGGTGAGACAGGGAGATGTTATATCTCCGAAACTCTTCACCGCTGCGCTGGAAGACGTTTACAAGCTTCTGGACTGGGAAGGACTCGACATCAACATCAACGGCGAGTACATCACTCACCTTCGATTTGCTGATGATATCGTAGTCATGGATGAGACCATGGAAGACCTCAGCACAATGCTCGATGGCCTTTGTAGAGTTTCCCAACAAGTAGGTCTTAAGATGAACATGGACAAGAGGAAAATCATGTCTAACGTCCATGTCGTACCTACTCCTATCCAGGTTGGGAACTCTACCCTCGAAGTTGTCGACAAGTACGTCTATCTGGGACAAATGATCCAATTGGGTAGGTCCAACTTCGAGAAAGAGGCCATTCGTCGAATCCAACTCGGTTGGGCGGCGTTCGGGAAGTTACGGCATATCTTCACGTCCGATATCCCGCAGTGTCTCAAAGTCAAGACGAAAGTCTTTGACCAGTGTGTGTTGCCAGTAAATATCTCCGGCGCTGAGACGTGGTCGGTAACTATGGGCCTCATCCGAAAACTCAGGGTCACTCAGAGGGCGATGGAGATTCCCTGCGAGATCGAATCAGAAATGAGGAGATCCGCAGGAGAACCAAAGTCACCAACAAAGCTCTCCGAATAGCCAGGCTGAAGTGGCAATGGGCAGGGCACATAGCGCAAAGAACCGATGGCCGTTAGGGCAGGCGGGTTCTTGAGTGGCGACCACGTACCGGACGACGCAGCAGGGGTAGGCCTCCCGCAAGGTGGACCGACGATCTGGTTAAGATCGCGGGAAGCGGTTGGATGCGGGCGGCTCAAAATCGGTCTATGTGGAGAACCTTGGGGGAGGCCTATGTCCAGCAGTGGACGTCTCTAGGCTGACATGATGATGATTTCGTTTAGTTTAGTTTAGGTACCTACTGTAACTTATATATTGTTCAGCCTGATGCATTTTCCAAATGAAATATTAAAATATTGTAATATTTCATACGGAAAATGCATCCGGCTAATGTTAGTAATTAATCATAACAATCCATGACCGAGAAACATCTAAAAATGTTCTCATTTTTATCATTATAATAATACCTACCTGAATTAAATTGATAAATTGTTTCTATTATGTTTGTATTTATCCAAGTAAAAATACACAGTAAGTATATTCTCTGACCAAATACCATATTACCATAATCAAGTTATTTATGCACGCACCGTAGTTGCCCTAACTAATCTTATCATACAATGTAAATGACATATTTTAAAAAAACCCACGTGTCAAAGAAATGCGTTTAAATAAATGATGTCTATTCATAATGAATCTCAGACAAGCCAAAAAAACAGAAAACTAACAAGAACAAAGAACTAGAGTACTTAATAAAGCATTCATGGAATTTGTACCTCTATAGATACTTCCATGCCAATATTTTATTTTAATGAACACTCAGACGATTATGCAAAAGTGTCTTTGCTTGCTGGTTTGCTCTTCCTTCACGTCAAAAGGAAGCAGCGGATCGATGTGATTTTAGGTACGAAGATAGTAACAGTTGATGTGCTGAAGAGTGTTTAGGCTACAAATATGCGGAAAATATGTCTATTCAAAAAAACGATGACGTTACTAGCGCCTACGCAACGTAGGCAGATTTACACTTATTAGCGGTGTTCAATAGAACGTGTAACGAAAAATAAAGGGTGGGCGAAGCCGTGACCTATGGCTAGTAATCAGATAATTGCTTATTTTTATATTTAAAGTATGTAACCTAGATTGCTGGCATTCCCCAACAATATTATGCTTTTCTACGTGATCAATCAAGCAAAACTAAGTGCGCAGTACGTACTGATGCAAAATATAACAATTTTACTAAACAAATATACGCAACATTGCTTACCAAACATTTTCTTGTACTAAAATCATTGCTTATTGAAACATTATAAATACTTCCTTGATACTAAACGCTTGCAATATTCTAACACTAGTGGTTAGAAGTAGCACCACTAGTACGGAGCTAAAAGTCGTTAATAAAGAAGATATGGAGCGTAATGTATCGTCACGCGATGTTGATACAGTAGGTAACCTGATAGCTATACGTATACCGCGGCTCCGTTTACATTGCGAGTACCGAGTACCACTCCTACATAATTACTCCTTGTGTGCTCCTGCGCTATACAAACATACAGATTAATTGCTAATTATATAAAACTGCTTTGTAATTCTTTATATTTATGTGTAATTTGTTGGCAATTATGTATAGAAGGACGCTTTATAAAGAAATAAAACACGCCGCTATCGCACACAAAGCTGATTTTGTGTTATTATTTCTTGAAATAGGTATAGATACTGCCGCCGTGTGGTTGACGGCATAGAATACAAGTGTCACCACCCCCTATCTTCCCGTGGGTGTCGTAAGAGGCGACTAAGGGATAACACGATGCAAATACCATCTTTGCGTAGAGACGGAAAACTCGACATCAAACCCTATGCGACTGCCTCGTTGGTCTCGCGGCATAAATGTGCGCGTGGGATCGGGAGGTCCCGGGTTCGATTCCTGGGTCGGGCAGTGTTATTGGGTTTTTCTGACACGAAATTCTCAGTAGCAGCACGGAGTCTGGAAATGTGCCCGGTACGGCAATAGGCTCGCCCCTTATTACGTGGGACTAAAGTATATCTGGCGAAGAGTGGGTGTAGAAATACACCTCTGCCTACCCCTTCGGGGATAAAAGGCGTGACGATATGTATGTATGTATGTATAGATACTGTATATACATAACTACCTCCATAAAATTACCCATCATCTCTGTTATTTTTACAATCAAGATCTTCAGAAGTACATTTTTTTGTCTCTGTTTTATGTGTAAAGCAAACTGATAATCATATTTTTATTAGTTAGCATTCAAAGTCACGTTTGTTGAATAATGTTATGATTCACCTCAATATTCACCTGTCAAAACCGGCTGAATAAAAACTTACCTGTATGATGTAAAAAACTGTTTATATTAAAAAAATCTTCAAATGCTGTACTCAGCTGTAATCGGATAATAAATTGACATAATTGTGTAGACACTTTTCTGCTTCAGCTTGTAGGCATTACAATATGATTCGTTATCTATAGTAATACCTAGAAAATAAACAGCCGTATATTTTATTCTAACTTTTTACCGAGTCATTAACAACAGCTACGCGTGTTAGAAATCTCAATGAACCAATGATATCATAATCATTATGATGATAGTGAGAACGTCGTAGCGTATTAGACGTAGGTACCTACCTATTATGATTTTTCTTTGAACTATGCGTAATGCCTGATCCTGTTTAGAACTAGAGGCGTTTAAATTATTATAGGTACTTTAAAAATGAACTTCTTAGTTTAAAAACACTGAAACTGCCATAGATGTACCTACTTATTTATAAAGAACTAATGTAGGTAACTAAATTAGGCATCATTTTGATACATGTAAGTAAAAGCTAAAAGAACAAACACAACTTCACGTTTGCATCCAGTATTAATCGTCATTCATTTCGCTTGCGTAATACCAGTATTACTCAACTCCCGTTTACTAAATGGGGGTTCAATAATTTATTTTAATGCTCAAAACTGTGTGGCCAACGGTACCGCGAATGCTGGCCGGTAGCATTCCTGCAGACTACAGCACCGGGCTCATGCGTGCGAGGCGCCATGCCTCGCGACCGTGATCGACTTACAGATTCACTCCATGCACCCGAACAAACATTACTTGCTAAAACTAAAAATACAAACCTGTTTTACCATAAATAGCGCCGAATGACATAAGCAACATACGCTTTATCACAGATAATATAATAGGTACTATACAAGTAGTTTTATGGTTCATACCGATGCAATAATATCAATCGTTACAATGCTACTCAACGACTACAACTTTTTTCTTATTTGGGAACGCGCGCGATCTTGCGCACCTATGGCTGTAGCTGCCTTTTAAAAAAAGAACGCGTTGCAATCTGCCCTATCAGCTTGTTGCAATAACCGTTCTTAGTAAATCAATTATTAGGTTAGAAATTATTCGATTTCACCTTTTACTGCAAGAATAAAAATAAATGTGGTGTTAAATGATTTTGGTACACTTTGTAGTAAAATATGTAAAAAGTACATTATATATTTACATATAATATGTACTGAAATGTAGTAACACGTCAGTACATATTAGATGCACTTGCAATTTTGATACTCATTGTAAAAAGTGCTGAAGTTTACAATATTTTCTTATTTGTATAATTTGTTTTATAATTTCTGCGATTAAACTTACATTGAATTCATTGCTGCGTGCCAAATGAAAAATAATATTCCATTTGCGATACTTGATCTCAATATATTTTGTTAGGAAAGGAGTCTTCGTACACATGGCCGCATTTATGCTGCATTATAAAAGCGGATAGAAAATAATCGCGGCCGAGAGCCTTTAAGAAGATTGCTTCGGACATACGTCGTGCTTAACTTGGAAAATAGCCTGCGTGAGGTATATGATGGTTACTACAGGTATTATGATTTATGTTTTACCATAATCGGTTATATGGCCAACGGTTAGTAAACAATAGATAGTTTGACTGGCACTTAAGCATTTGACGGCGATCATAGTCAGTGTTATGACTTATAACCTTAAAACCACAAGTACTGAAGAATGAAACTGATACATTCGTAAAGAAGTTAGTAAGTTTATAGCTGTTTAATGAGTAGTAGTGGCTGAAGTGACATCGGTTGAATGCGGTGTTGGCAGTGAGCCAGTGATGTGCATGGGAATTTTACGGCAAAACCGCTGCTTTAACAATCGACCGCAGGACCCCCCGCGGTGGATTATTCGATGTCTTTTTATCCCTCATTGTCTTCACAAAGAAGCTCTTTAAGTACATGTCTTTACTACGTTTATCATAAGAAATTTGTGTTCATGTGTACAATATAATGAGTCAGTTCAGTGGACCATCTAACAGTAAAACATCTATCAAGTAGAGATTTATGTAAAGCATAGAATAGCCCATATTGCTCAGACCCATATTTACTTGATTATCCATTACGTAAATACGATTGAATTACTGCTTCTAACAAATCAATATTTATGACTCCATTAGGGTTGCAGTTAACAATAATATTTTCTATCTCTGATTCAGAATCAACGGTAAAATACGCACTTCAGTTTATATTTGTATGTCATAAAACAGGTTTAAGATAGAAAAGCAATGAATCATAGACAGATTATCAATGTTATGTACCCATTATATGGATGGGCGTGGAGCGAATCTATATCTAATTACAAAATCTACAAAGCCAATACAACGGCTCGTGCCAATTTAGTTGTTAACCTTTCACACAGCAATGTAACAGTTTCACCATCGCTGTATAGGCCTTATCTTTTAGACCAGTTCAACATACATACATACATAGACTCACGCCTGTTTCCCCGAAAGGGTAGGCAGAGGCATATTAAACGCCCACTTTTCGCCATTGTTTTGATCCCAGGTAATAGGTGGCGAGCCTATTGCCGCTTATCGGGATATTTTGTTTTCCAGAGCCTCGTCCGTTGATCGGCAGGTGCACCACTTGCAGGTGAGGTTGGTTTGGGACCCTTAGTTCTTGGTGGTAACCCTATGCGCCCCACGACAAGTTCAACTTTGATTTTAACAGGAACATATCAGACTCTTCAGCCGTAAGAGTTATAAAACTACACCCATCGATAATTTTCACAATTGCCATCAATAGTTTAATATTACACGCTAATACTACACCACAAAATTCTATTCCAGATCTAAATAAAAAAGTAGTATTGCCATCATTAAATAAACTTACATCGAACTTGAAATCGAAGCCTCGGGCTATAAACTCGTGGGAATTCCCAGCCCGGTGTTAAAACGAATAAAAAGATCTTATGATTCATACAGTCACATTACATAGCTCTACGCGTAGTTTACGAACGTCATTGATCTGAAATTGAATACACAGGAATATACACAAACTATCGGTTTTCACATAAATCCTTCCGTTACTGACTGACTGACAGACACGCTACAGCCGAAACTATTGGGCGCAGGAAGCTGAAATTTGGCATGTATGTTCCTTGGGGATCGTAGGGGTGCACTAAGAAGGGATTGCCCGAAATGTCCACGGGATCAGCCAAAACGGGTAAATTAAAAAAAAATGCAGGCGTAGCTGATGGCGTCATCTAGTCTAGTATAAGAATTGTGGTCAGATTGCTTATGATCAAAATATACTTACTAATAATATGACACATGCTAAAATGATAGTTTGTCTGATGAAGCTCTTGCCTCTCTGCAGATACTGAATTTAGGCACATGACAATAGTTAAATCAGTCAGGACTTACTCAGGCCAATAAATTGTGATTTGTGAGCTTCAAAAGCGTTTTTAAAATCGCAGGCATTTTTATCTATCCTGCCCAAACAACGCTTGAGTTCATGTATGCTTAGTAAAAACAAGTTTAAATAAAAATAGGAAATAATGAAACAAAAACATTACAACTGCAGAACAGGACTTCTTGCCAGTACTTTGCTAACTAAACTATCTGCAGACCTGTCATTTTTATAGGCCGCTCGGCGCGCCATCATTTAGCTTGCGCCAAGTATGGCATTAAGCTTTATTGATGATGATAGACCTCCCTCCATTATAATCGGAAATTATCTGCCGTCATAATTTAATTTAATAATTTCGATACGTCGATATTGTTCATAAAACTGATAGCTACAATTTTCTATACACTATTTGTTAAATGTAGATTGCCAAATTTGCTTCTAGCTTTAGAAAAGTAATGCTGCGTTGTAATTATAGAACCGAAGCGCTATTATACTTCGTAAAGCTTTGATTGATAGCTCTCCCTATTAATCAAAATCGTTCATATAGAAATAAGGGCACGTCACTGCCGAATGTTGGCACAACAATTTAAAACGCGATCGATGTTCTCGGTTGTAATGAAGTCGACTAAGAATTTAAATGATAAAATCAATAAAGGAAAGGAAGTAATAACTGCACCAAAATAAATAAGACAACATTGCACTAACCAACAACATTTAATTGGCCAAAAATACCGGTTTACTCAATATCTCCAACGGTAAGTATATGTATCAGGAAGCCCTAGAACGGACGCCGACCAGTTATCCTTGAGTAATCGGTTATATGACCAACTATCAAGAAAGTTAAGTTCTTATTACGCCGACCGATAGTGGTTTATCGAAATTTAAAACTGGTTTTACGCATCAACATCTTCTTTTTTGCTGCCGGGCGATGGGCCGTATAATTTGAGATTATCTTCGGATTTTGAATAAATAAATAAAAGAACATTCAATGATCCGTTAAACTAATTTAGTTTTCGTTTATGTCCTGTTATCTTTAAAGGTTCGAGATTATATAAAGAGCGCATTAGGCAGAGGAAATAAAAATATCCGTTCATCGCTCTGTTTGTTTTGCAGAAACGAATCTTTAATGCCTTGACCTGGCAATGACGGGCCTTGTACAATCGAAGGTTTTGAGCACCAGCCAAAAAAAGGACAGGTAAAAGAATTTTAAACAATATAGATTATCCGTATAACAAAGTTACTGATTGAAATACAATAGCCACAATTGAATAGACAATGACATTCAATACAGAGAATGGTGTGATCGACAAGGGCATTGAGACTTGAGACCCACTTAACCTCATATCTCAATGACTTGACTTGTGTCACAGCAAAACCTGTTATTATGATACGGATACTGAGTATTATGAAAGTGATCGTGTTTTAAAACGCATAACAGACAGAGCTCATAACTTGGTAGATGTAGCTGCCAATGATAGTAATCTTTATAACTGAACCAAGCCAGTTGATTGCAATGATTGCAATTAGACTGAGATAAGGATTAGAGGTGCATCAAGATCAAGTACTATTTTTATCATACACTATGACAAGAAAATTCGTTGGGTTTTCAAGCATATTAAAATAATAAGATAACAGCGTACGGTCAAAAAGTACTACTTGCCTAGGGCGTCCTTATAAGACTCACGAAGATGATTCATTTACTAATCTAACTAAGAAGAGATAACTTTTCCTTCTTGTTCTGGGACAGCTTAATAAAACGGGCTTGATATTTATTTTCATATAAAGTAAGTCACCACACGTAACTTATATAAAAGACGAGTTTGAATGAATTTGGTTTCTCTAAAGAACATCTGAAATAAATCCAAATGAATCATCTGTTTTACTTGGAATGCAAGACGACTACCGGCCACCAGTACGAAGTCAATGAATCGATCGCAAATTCTTATAGAGTACGTCACTAAAATAAAAACAATGCCGCTCAATATAACATTAGCATTTATAACAATAAACACGATCTAGTATTAAGACAGGAATTCAGAGTCGTTACTATGCAAGGAGTGCGGCCTAATGCAAATCGACGGTGTTTGCATTCTCCATTGGATTCCAACCACTGCAATAGGTCAAATTGCAAATATTACTCAAAAGATCGTTTTCCGAATGCATCCGTGCAAATGTCAGACGGGACGGTGAACAGGTACAGACGGGTAAAGTATTTGGAATTGTTCCAAATTTAGTGTTTACGAAACACTTAGGCGAAAATAATGGTTTTAAACGTTTTAAACACTCGTTGAACGTACCTTACTAACCGAAAGATTTATGTGGTAAGTTTCGGTAGCGATTGAAATAACCCACAGCACAAAAACAACGTTGAGATTTGTCCAATTTTAGATATTGTTCATAGTTTTATTTACCGCGGATTCCTGTGCGTCAATGATCTCGTCAGTTCCGCCCTTTACCGAGCATTAATTTTAGACTACACAATGTTAGTTTTATGTACATTCCTTTAGTTTGAATTATATGGTAGTAAAAGAAAACGATAATTAGGTTCAAAATCCATTAACCACGTTACTCTAAATCGATTCTTAAGTATCCATTCCGCCTACATAAACTTCAAAACTATTTTTATCGTCTTTAGACCAGATAACTGTAAGACTAGGAAATACGGCCGTATTTACCATTCTAAAAGGATACTTAGGAAAACAGGTGTATAGCCATTTGAACATAAAATAGTAGATTACGGTGGAATGTCAACATTCTTAGTGTCTCGGTTCTAAGTTCTTACAACAAAATGTGTGTTGAGAATTGCCTTGACCCGCACAATTGGTTCGTGTGACCAATTCGTGTTATAGACAGCCTATCTAGACTCATTGAACACCCAATAAGTTTGACCGTGTACAATCGTAGTGCGTTTTAAACAATTGTCCGTCCTTGAATGTTTTGTATGCGCGTTTTTAATTGGACGTTGCATTGTCATAATTACTGTTTTAAATACGCTATACAGATCTTTACCATCTCTCCAACATGATGTAACGGTGTTACATGTTAGATTGAAGGCTGCTTCTGTCTAGAACAAAATAAGCGTTTATTGGGCTCTAAAGCAATTTCTTTTAAAGTTCATTTCATTCCGCAACACTGCAGCACGAAAGTTCTTCTCAATTTATTGCTGTAATCATAGCTAAGTTTAGGTTTCGGCAAAATATTGATTAAAACTTTTTTGTTATAGAAAATAGTTATGACTCAACAAAAAATACAGCGGGTCTTCGATTAGTTTTACACGTGTAGGCAACCATCTAACAACCTGTATGACCTTTTTGTAGTAATTATCTTTTTGTTTCAGTAATCCAATTTACTTTTTGTCTGAACAACATTTGTGATAATTATGTAACTAGAAATGTTACACTATTCAAAAAGTCTTTTTTGGTACATGCATGTTAGTTGCAAGATCTAATTGTATTCTATACATATATTCAAATATATATTGGTATATTCTAATAGAACCGCTAATTATAAAGCGGAAGTAATTTTACGTTCTCATCTGACTTTGATCTAAACCGTCGGCTGAAGTGAAATCAAATCTCCTTTTACGATCAGTGCAATGATGCCTAGATCCATCTTACGACGTGAGTGATGATTAAATCGTTTTAGTGGATAATAACCCTTTACAAGGCAAAACCCTATTCGCGGGATAGTCTATGAGGTAATAAGATCACAAATCAATTAGGGTTATCGTATTATTTCAAAGCCTCAAAATGATCAGGGTCCGTATATCCAATTGAATAATAACAAATATCAATTTTAAAAATTGATTTCAATTAGGTAGGTTCTTGTTTGAGTTTAAACTGTAGAATGTCTCACATTTGAGGTTCCAGATTTAAGGTAGTATTTGAGGTTCTAGATTTGCTTGTGGAGCATTATTATTTGTACCTAGGTAGGTACAAATAATAATGCTCCACAAGCATTATGAGATTGAAAGAACATAGGTATGTTCTTTCAATCTCATCAGAATGGATTTGGCAAAAATGCAAACACTACCTTTTATAAAATATTATTTACTTTTTTTAATAATAAATACTGATTGCAAACATATAAAATTTACAACAGGTACAAATAATAAATTTGAACAGCCATTAAAAATTGAAGACAAAAATTCAAAAGAATATACGCAAGTCCCATCACACTTTAGCGCGATTAAAATCGTGATTCTGGCAGTGGCGGACAGGGCCTTTTTTGTAACTTGTTGTGGTTCTCGGAACTTCCTTAAAGAAGCATCAATTTGCTGCGGCTTTGCTTCACTCGGGCCGACGACCTTCCCATAGTGAGTCATTTATAGTGATTAAGTTAAGGAAACGAGACTGGCCACTTGGGCAGCGACAACCGAAGAAGTTACACAAATCAACTCCTTTTACTGCTTTCCTATTAACAAACACAACTGTGGTTTGGTGTTGTAATATTTATAATTGCGACCATTTCTTACTTTACACAACTATCATTATGACTTTATGGCTCTATCAATTGTTTGTTTAATTTTGCTTACATCATCGGTCAAAAATTACAAGTGTAATTGCTGGGAGTCAAATTTGAAGCATCTCTGTCTATCGTTGAAATTAAAAAATTGTGACATAACAGCAATAATTGATAAGTGACATAAAAGATACCCGATACTTTATTTTGTTACTTTATAACCGTGTTTTATACAACATACCACGAAAAGGTATAGTTGTATTTAAAGAACATTCTAATATATTGGGGGATAAAAATACTTGACAGCCTAAAATTTTACATCGTTTTTAGATGTTTTTTTTTTGGTTACGCAGGTTCACGACCTCTGACGGGACTGGTAATTTTTTACTTCGATTTATGTTTTAATTTGTATGTTTTATGTATAAAAGTGCTATTTCTCGGTTATGAGTCCTACTAGATTTATTTTCAGGTAGTGTAATGTTTTGAAATGAAGCAGCGATAGCTGAGTGGAGAGACCGACAGACTGCTACGCAGAGGGTCTCGGGTTCGAATCCACGGCACGCACCAATGACTTTTCGGAGTTAAGTGCGTATTAAATTGTTAATTATCGCTTGCTTATCGGTGAAGGAACACATCGTAAGGAAACCTGCATGTCTGAGAGTTCTCCATAATGTTCTCGAAAGACATGTGAAGTCTGCCAGCGCGCACTTGGCCAGCGTGGTGGAATATGGCCTTACCCTTCTCATAGTGTGAAGAGGCCCGTGCCCAGTAGTGGGACAGTATAAAGGGCTGATGATATATAATGTAATGTAAGAAAACTGTAATTCATTCGAATTACAGTTTTCTTATTCATCATATAATTATAATTGAACGATCAATAAGAACCAACATAGCTTACAGTAGCGTAGTTACACTCGTTTTCAGAACAAACAGTTGTTCTAACGTGTCGCGTGGGTGAACATCAGCATTCCTCATACGCCCACACGTGAAATTTAATCCCTTTTTAATGTGTTAACAAGATCACGACCCGCAATATTTTTTGCCAAAACCAACAAATTATCGCACAAAATTAAAATATTCGCAAAAAAATCCCGAAAATATGCAAACGAGAATTCGTAAGAGGCGTGCAAGTGCATTGTAAACCGGAATGATTCATGAGTATCGGTATAAATACGGTTTTTTCCGTAACGGGTTTCAAATAATGCTTGGCTGTGTAATTTCACTGCCTTGCGGCACTCCAGCGGTTTTAAATTGGCAACGTCATTTGAAAAAAAACCATATATGAACCTGATTTAAAAGGTTTTCCTTGATTGTTTATTAAAATTCATGGAAACGCTTACTTGTGGTCGGAAAACGATTATGCGATTGTATAAATACGTTGCACGGTCACAGGTTTTGCATACGTATGTCCTAATGACCTGTACATACGGACAAACAATTATTTGAATGTTTGTTGACTTCTAACTCACTTATTTACAAAGTGATACATCATTTTGATAAAATATATTTAGTGATACCTATTACTCGCATTTTCGTATTTGGGCGATTTATAATGCGTGAGCCGGAACTAAGGACAATACATAATGTTATACATTTTATTTTATAATGATATTTACATAATGATAGTGATGATCGTATAATTAATGTCCTTGGAGTTGATGATTTATGCGAAGATACAAACCAGGGCCCTGTTTAATAAAGCTGACAATTCGACAAATATGTCAAAAAAAGACAAAATTGTAGATTGTCGCGCTAAAGCTGTTTAATAAAAGTGACAAATATGTCATAAATCGACAGGTGAAATCTTGTCATATTTGTCATGTAAAAATGCGTTTAATAAAACTCGACATATTATGTCAGAAAACCACGGTCAACATATTTTTGACAATTGTCGGATTCGGAGTCGTGACAATTATGTCAACTTTTGACATATTTGCAAATATTAGATTTCGCGACAGAGGGTACAAGCTCCTGTCAGAATTGTCGGACAATTCTACAAATATGTCAATATGTCATGACAATTTTCTGTTTAATAAAGCAGATTTGACAAGTTTTTCACGACATATTGTCACCTATCACCTGTCGCTTAAAAAGTTTAATTAAACAGAAAAATGTCGGGTTGTCGCGACAATCCGACATATTTGTGTATTTTCCACCATGACAATTTTGTCGCTTGCAAGTTTTATTAAACAGACAAATTGTCAAATTGTCACTTTTTGACATATGTCGAACTTGTCGCATTGTCAGCTTTATTAAACAGGGCGCAGAAGAGCGTCGTTGAACCAAAGACACCGCAAAACTCATAAGTACGGCACGCAACTCCTCCCGTGAACTTAGCCTCTTCCAAGACACTTAAACTCCACCCATGGAGCTAGTCCTTTGCACAGATGCTGCTGAATATATTATCTTCATCAACAAACATATTTATGAACCAACTAGAGGATGCGCGCGGTTACACCCGCGTTATTTAAGGCTACTGCTCTGCTCCCGTCGCTCATAGCGTGATGCTATATAGCTAACCTTCCTCAATAAATGGGCTATCTAACACTGAAAGGATTATTCAAATCGGGCCAGTAGTTCCTGAGATTAGCGCGTTCAACCAAACAAATAAACAAACGCTTCAGCTTTATATATTAGTATAAGATTAATCCATTCTCGAAACTTTATCTTGCGTAACGAGAGCAATGAGAACATATAGAATGCTAATTTGATTCTTACAATTTATAGTACTGGTACAGAAGTTACTTTTATGTCTGTACTTACGTCACTCATAAGTAGGTGAATTTGCGAGGTTAATGATTAATAGTGTTGATTTAAATGAACATCATGCAAAAAATGCCATATCTGTAGGTGTTTTTAAAGACAACGCGAGTGAGGTAACTGACTATAAGTGCGAAACACCAAAACCGGGCAATTTCTTGAAACTCGTTTTTGTGCTGCATATGGATTCAATGCACAACAATAAAACAACAGTAAAAAAAAATGGTTACTAATAAAGTAGAAATATGGTTATTAAAATTACATTTAGGTAATAAATTGACAGCAAACAGCAGAGTAGCGCGATTCGGTAGAATTTCGCGCGCGAATCGTCTGCCAGCGACCACCACCTTTTAACACGAGCCGTTGCGACTATATTGTCGCCAATAATGTATTAAATTATCCAGATAGCTATTTAACTTCTCGTTTAATAATCGGTTATTACACCTTATTGCTGTTGTGTGGACGACCACACGCTTATAGAAGCGTCGTACGAAACATCATTTGTTCGAAACTTGTAATAATTTTTAATTCCGGATGGTTATTCGCTGTCGTAAATACTTGTGTTTTAATTTTCATGGGATTTCTACTTTAAAAGATATTTTGGTCGGAAACTTTGCTATCTTAGATAAATGCAATAGCTATTTATATTTTCAAAGGCCATTTATTTTCTCATTCAGTGCCATTAAAACTAGCCCTTATTTTAAATTAGGTAGTTGATGGTCAAGCACTTATCATCGAAGCATGTATATTTTTTTCCTCAACACACGAGTTGTTTGAATATTTAAATTATTCTTACTAACGCTTCCTTTTAAAATGGTGTCTATAAACCTCTGTAACTAGTATCTTCTATGTGTCATAGTACAGGTTCGTCAAAACACGCTGAATATATGCATAAAAACGATAATTCATATATTACTTCCTACTAGAAAAAGTCTTTTCGTAGAATCATTGGCCTGTTCTCATATTCGGGACAATACTTGTAGGTACAATGAATAAATCACATGTTTATGTGCATGCGAAAATGTAATCATGAAGAAATAAATTCTTTTTGCATTTTTTTTATTATTTGATATTTACCTACATTCGCTTTCATTGCCAAAGTTTTTACCCTAAAAACAACAGCCATGCAAACTTCAATTCGACTTATTAATTCTTGATCTTATCTTACCGCCATTAATAAAGCCATTCATAACAAAGTTTATGCAAACAAAATCCTTGTGCCAGTTTAGTTTTCTTTTAAAGTTTTATTTCCATCACAAATCGCCCGCATGAACGTAATTTAAGTCGAAGTCGGTTAGGAGTCAAGCCGCAACCCACAACACTGAAAACATCAAATAAAAGATTTGAGGTAACCGTGCTACGAACATCTTGTATACCGTATTATACGTACGTCTACATTCGCCACAGCTCGGCAAAACCGCCATTGTGGTGAAAGACAACAATTTGTTAGAATTAGCTTTATAAATTGTGTGCTCTTTCGCAAATTAAATGATAAGCTACAGCCTTTCGCGGTTAGGAAACCTTGGCTTCTTGTGTTAGATGCATTTTAATTTGTCAGTGCAAAAAGATGTCAAGTGGCAACTACAACCGTTGTCTAAATTCTGAATGTAAATAGACGTCTATCTTATTATTCGTTTAAAACCCACTTGAGACTTTTAAGTCCATATTTATCCTTGTTGTACGTTACAAGATATGAGTGTGTGCATAACAAACCAATAAATTCAAAATTCAAACAAACAAATTCATCCGACAATACAAATCTAAGACCTAACTAGGTCGAAGAGAATATACAGTAATCACGATAAGACAAAGAAAGATGCACAAAAAAGATATTAGTTTCGCCATGGCATAATACTATTTTGATAATACCACCCGGTAGCTTAATGGAATAAAGCGAGGAGACTGATAGAGTGCTTCTTTATATCCGACCGCACTACGTGATTGAGTTCGATATTAGATTCGGTACATTAACCGTTTGTCTCACAAAATGACAGTTTTGGGTCTTTGAACTTTACTCTGACGTGATCTATGCAACGATGGGACCAAACAAAACCAGTATGTTTGATACAGCTAATAGGCTTGGCTGGATGTTTGTCAATGACTATTCGAGTACATGCTTAGACACAGTACCGTATTTATCTTTTAGTATCTAGGTAATCGCTGCGGCAGTTTCGCATAATGAGTATTTATCTACATGAGAATAAACTATACCTAATAAGCAATTCGTCTTAGTCCGTTCACAACGATATGACCTCGTGAATTTTTATTGGTCACACTAACGTGGTCTTTTCCAATTCATTAGGCGCGAAGATCAGTGTTATCATTGTGATCTTTAGCGTGGAAACAACACCGCGTCTATTTTTATCCGGACGCCCCAGGGCTTTAGAAGATTGGCGCCTATAACACTCGGATTACTTAGAAATAATTTATGAAAGGGTACAACAACAAACATATCGTTTCATGCTGAACTCTCGCGTATAAATCCCACGATTGGTGAATATCAATAATATCAATATTAATATGGATTCATTTCCCGTAACAGATCAATAATAATTTTTATACGAATGATACATTTTAAATTTACTTAAATATGGGTAACAGCTAGACAATTTTTACGGAAAGCCGTTAACATAAAGATATGTTAGATTTTATTCATTGCACAAGCCGTCAATTAATAATTGCTTCATTTATCACCTTAATTCTAATCTAAAACTGTCACTGAGCGATGAGCGAATTCCTCTTATTGTATTAACATAGAAAAGTACCACATTACTCGTCAACTGCACACATCCTATCTACAATAGAATTGTCCTTGCGTTCGTGACTCAAGTTTCTTATTCCCACATTGCCATTCAAAGTAGTGACAGTTACAATTCCCACTTCAGGTTTAAACAACAGTTTTATTATATCTCTGACCATGCAGTTGCCAATTTAATTTTCGGAGTCATTAGTGGTCTTAACAAGTACTGAAGTGGTCGTAATATTAAAACTAACGGTTTCTATTAGAACAAAGGCCGTCAATTTGCAAATTACAGCATTTAAAGAAACAGTAACATTTAAATGCAAAGCCATGTTTTTTTATTTCTGTTCATGGAACCATATCGAAGAGGTTGAGGTTAATTGTTGTAATTGCGAAGAACAAACAAAAAAACGCGGCTACTTCCTCGATCAAAATAGCAATGACGGCAAAAACTCAAATGAAATTGCTGAACTTGAGGAACCAATTTTGCAGTTATCTATCATTGCTAGACAAACTAAAGCCAATTTACACAAAACAAATATTATTTTACGAATGAGTGCGCTTGATGTATGATACTTTACGTGGTCAGCGCAATACAACGGAACAAAGCAATACAATCAAGATTATATCTATATTCCTAGAAACTGTTACATTAGCCTACTAGATCATTAATGTTATTCGTTTGTTTCTTTCACACATTTGAAATCTAACTATGTGATTTGCATATCGTGACTGGTCGCTTCCAGTTCGCCGTACTTCGGGGTACGTTTGCGTCGATTGCGTATGCGCACCATGCCTGGGGCTTCCTGTTAATGAAGCGGCTACCGCCATGCGCCGTGAACTCCAAGCACTTGGTGCCAGTCATTGGGTTTAATTGCCCGGATAAGGCATTAGCAATGACGCGCTCCAAGATCCAGATTATTGGAATTGAATGATGGAAACGTGAGATTGGATGAGGTGTAGTTACATTTGTAATACTAATCTCAGCAGGAAATTGGTCTAATGTTATACTTGTTCTTGTTATCTTAATTATTGTTCTTGTTCTATATTCGAACAATAACTATTTCATTTCAAAACTGTTGTAAAACGTGAACAGTATGAACAGGTAATGGCCAGAATCGCCTTGAACAAACTACTTAAACTGCAGGCTTGACTCACTCCATTGAGAATACAAATGATGACCATGCTCGGACACATAATATCGTTTATCGATTGATTGTCTCGCAGACCAGTGATAAATCGTAGTTGATAGTGCTAAGCTATACAGTCAACTGATTGGTCGTAAATAATTTCTTCGATAAACGGAATGGATGAAACAACTAACAGGTTTCGAATAAAAAAAATATTAAGTACCATAATTTTAATTTTCTCTCTGAATAAACGTACGGTGTTGACATCAGCTATAACTTTGTTGTCAAAGAAAAAAATATAGATGGAATTTGATTGATGGAACATTGATCGTAAACCTAAAAGGAATGTGTAAAAGCATCTTGTTTCAAAATGTTAGTTCTAATAGATTACATTGATGTTTATTTATACATTTCGGATGCATTTATATGTTCTATGAAAATAACTCGCTCAGTGTGCATTCGTGTGTGTGATGCGTGTGAAAGCATCTTTCTTTTAAAATTCGTATGACTCACATCCTTAGTCGAGATGTTATCTACGAAGGAAGTTTGTTGAAATTATAGTCATTAGCACGATATTCTTCAGATAAGTAAACTGGTCTATTTGATATCTTCTGTACGTTGTGTGTTATTCTACTGTATGCGTAAAAAATTATCACTTTCACACGAACGCGTAATGTGACGTAAAGAAGCCTAAATAGTACAAATTGGTTGACAAACAAATCGAATCCGCCTTCTTTGGGTCGGTTATGTAAAAAGTTATGGTCGCTGAATGAAAAATACCAGTTATCGGCATTTTCTTTGCCGTGTTCTGTATTTAAGAAAGTGCGTCGTGTGTCAAAAATGGAATGTCGAAAATTAATGGAGGTACATGATAAATAGAACATCTTTTTATTATTTCAACAACCATACGACAGACTCGCAGTCAACAAATTTAAGTAGTACAAAATCATAAAATTCTGCTTTTGGACAGGCTTTGTAGGCGTCCGCTACCCAATTAGATAACAATGTTTTATGAATCAGTAACCTCCAATAATATCAATGCGCTTTTTTGTCGACATTACTCAATAGTCCGCCGCCATTGATGTACTTGCATAGATGTTTATTGCAAATTTTGAGGCGATATCAGTTATGAATAGAAAGAGCCTTATTATTTTGATAGTTTGCGCACTCAATATCATCTGCAATTCAAATAAACACAGCGTACCTTTTGTTGATCAGTTTATTTATAGCAACTTAATATATTTTTTTAATACTGAGAGGAGTCCAAAACAGACTAGTAGATACTTGAAAATAACTTTGTGCCGCCGACAATCCACTTGAGGTGCCACAAATGCTATAACTGTTTTGATATGACTGGTGCGGCAGCGAGGAGCGGGCGATTTAACTTCCATGGCGCAATGACATGGTCCACTAGAATCTACAAAAGTTTTCAGAACAGTAGTACACGCGCGATTGTTATAGAAGTTAGATCACTTTTTCATACTTACTACTAAGATTACGTGCATTATATTAAGCATTGAAGTTATTTAGTGGTAAGCCAATTACCAATTATCTAACGCTAGACTTCTTAGCATGGAAACATCTAGCAAGTTGTCATAATTATGTGTACTCGATCACTGATGACTTAAGGTCAACGCTCATTAGAGCCACTCGGCACCCACTCCGCACCGCCTCGCCTCGTGCGGTTAGTATTCTTTATATGGATTTGTATGGGTATGCGCTCACTACATCAACTCCGTAGCGTCACCGGATCGCCTCTGTCGTAAGCCGTCCACGCGCGGGCGGTGGGTGGTCCACCCGCCGTCCGCGCGTGGACGGCTCGGTGGCAACTCGCTGCTCGCATACTTGCCGCGCGTTGACTGCTCGTCGCCGCGTTGACCGCGCGGCGTTCACTCGTTGACGGCGTGCGGTCCGCTGGTTGACCGCGCGACGTCCACTCGTGGACGCCGTGCGGAGTGGGTGCCGGGTGGCTCTAATGAGCGTTGACCTTTAAACGAAAGTGTGAAGCAATGAATACAGATTTACATAGAAGCGCAGTCCTTAATCGTGTGCCGATTCCATGTGGGCACTGTCTCCAGTTTTGTTCGTAGTTGGCGCCGTTGGCGGCGCTGGCGTCGTTCTCCGTCTCTGTTGCTCTCGTAGAGACAGCTGTCACAGCGCGACTGCCACGCCGCCAAGCGCGAATTTGGGTTACAGAAAGTTTGTCTTCAGAGCGCCCATAGGAAATGCGCCTCTATGTAAATATCTGAGCTCTTTGTCTGAAGTGAGCACTAGACAACTTAGATTACTGTCAAGGAAATGATGGTTTACTCGGAATGGTGTAGAAATCTATCATTACATATGGAAGATCTTTAAGCTTGGTAGACGTGTGATTGCGTCGTGACGGAAAATCGTGCGCGCTACATATTTATATAAGATTACGTTATCCATTATAAAATAGCAATTGCCTATTTATCTAATGCATGACTTTGATTACGATCCTTCATATGCATTGCAGTTCCATTTATTATACATTATCGTCGTTCAAGGATGTGATAATTCATACTCATATAATAGGTGTATGTGTATGTCTTTGTTGATTCATTGACTAGCAGTGTTTGCAAACAATGCACGGGGCTCCTTATTCTACGTAAATCAGACATGTAACCAACACTAACTGCTACTAAAATGTAGTTAGTCTTGAATGTATACAGTAAAGCATTTCTAATTTTCCTCTTACGCGAGTCATTATGCTTAACAATGTCAGTTCAAACGAAGACGAACGTTTAATTTTATTGAGTTTAATGTATTGAAATGTCACTTTATCAAAATATTAAATCTGCACTCTTTCTCCCTATAAACTTCTCCGTTCGCGTAATTTTCGTTAAAGGTAGGTTATAGAGTTTTCCTTCTCGATAACCCAATTTTTTTCTTAAATACACAGAAGAAGTTAAGGTATTATTATTAGAAAATAATGTTATAGTCTTGTCTTTTTCTCGTCAAATATGCGACCTGGTAATGACATGCACAGAGAAATGGGGACAAACATATGCTAAATACTGTCATAAAATTATACACCTTTTTCCAAGTAACTGAGACATACCTTGACAGGCATTGCTACATACACTGAAAAATATGCTGCTTGATATTTTTAAAACAAGGCCTTTATAAATGCAGCACAAATCTTTGTCTTAAAGCTTGCTGGTCTTAATAAGTTCAATAACAAAAAAAATTAGCGTAATATAAGAGGTTTGCGCCTCTGTTCTGAGCGATTTTAACCATGACATGACACAACAGACACATAAACCACTAAGATTTTTAACAACAAAATTATTGAATCTTCGTGGTCGTGGTCGTCACGTCAGAGGTAGTGGCAAGCCTCAAAATCTATCGCCATTCCTCCCGTACTGCAGCCCATCTCGAACATTCATGGGTGGACTAGTGAGTGCAGTTTTAACTTGGTCGGTCCAACGCATGGGTGACCTGCGCGCTCTTGTGCCTTCAACCTTCCCCTGAAACACAAGTCGTTCCACAGATGTGTCTCCACGACGTGTGATATGACCAAAGAAAGTTAGAATACGACATTGAACGATAGAAAAAAGACGCTGTTTGATGCCGAGTTCTTCGAGGATTAAGACGTTGGTTCGGAATTGAGTCCATTTTATGCCAAGGATTTTTCTCCAGCACCACATTATTGAATAGACATACCTATAGATTTTTCCCTCAAGTCCGACATCAAACTTGTATAACTAACGCAACGAGTGCCTACTCAAAGCTTTGCAGAACCTGAGCAATCCGATATATTTATTTAAATAAAATGCATATTACTGTGCGCAATCGTGCAGAATTCGCGGGAACCGCAATAAGAATTGAGAACCTGTTGAGTGTTATTCCCACGTTTGGTAAAAATACCACTTTATATTAGTTCACTCACATTTTATAACTCTTATGAGCGTTACATGTGATTATAAAAACATAATAAACAAGTGTTTGCACTAATAAGCAGAGCAGTAAAATAATTTTAAGCTGTAACACGCGAATCTCTTTATAAAAGTTTTATGAAGGAAGCTGTATATTCATTAAGTTTTGTTGATAGCCGTGTGCAGCTGTGCGAAATCCGAAAGTGGTTGAATTCCCGGTACCAATAAGTGTATCAGATTTAAAATACGACAGGAGGACAATTATTACGTTAGTTATATTCTATCTAAATATCTAAGATATTTTACTAAGTGTTATTCTACGATAGGCGCACTCATTAGCGCTAATATTTATTCAAGCATTTGAAGAATCAGTAGAAGTCTGCTAACTTGCTTACAATATCCAAATCCTCATGTTTTAAAGCCATATTAAAAAAATATTCATGTTTGCGTGATTGTATTCCAATTATTTTTTACATGTATGTATGTTTGGATATGGCAATCTAATAATCATGTAACTCTCATTTTTAAACACGCAAGGAATAATAAATAGTAAGCTGATATGTACACACGGCGCCAAGTCTAGCTAAACAGTTGCAGTACGATTTTGATACTTATTCCCTACGCCATAAGAACGGTACAAAGGTCAAAGTGTATAGCTTGACGAGTAGCCGTGTGTACTACCATCATAATAAGACCAATTTTGTTAAAGTATTGGTAAATTTACGAAGTACTATTTTTATTCATGTTAAATAGCTCTCTCTGCAAAGTCAGAAATCCGTAATGGTGTAAAATCTTTTGTCAATAAATCATCGGTTGATCATAATTCGGTGTTATGTAGATATACCTACCTTAATTTTTGCCTGTATCGTCTAGCTATGTCTCTGCCATTTTCTTTAGGTGGTCCGTCCAGGTGGTCTGGTTGTTCTACCAAAGAACAATGAGCGGAATCGTCCCCACCCATCAACAGAAATGAAATGTAGCTCAATTGACATATCTTGGCAAGATGATATTTTTTTACTATAGAGACATTGCTCAAATGCATTGGGTTGTACTAGTAATTAACGTTTAAACAAATATTTCGTTTACGTATTATTGACGATTAATTGTAAAACACCTACTCATTTATCTATTATAGGAAGTTGTGCACATATTATATCGATTGCATGGTACATGGGAATAGGTCGTCATACAGATTTTAGGGGCGGAACATATCTGACGGAAGATCCGTCGAACGTATCTTCGGTCGCGTATATTCCGTCAAATGAGTCGGCACACATCTGACGGAAAATGCGTCGAGCGTATCTGCACACATTTGCTAAAAGCGTGGCTATTATGCACACATAAGTTTGTTCGTGCAGGGCCGTACTCAGGGCAGCTCAATATTTTACTGTCATATTCTTTTACCTAATAATTTTTCGTGTTCCCTGATGTTATGTAGTCACTGAAGTCCGGTAGTTATTTATATTGTAATTCGAGTTTGACTATTAAAAATACGAATATGTAATATAATAAACATTAACTTACGTGATTCATTTTTCTTTTTCGTGTCATATGTCTCCCACTCATCTAATAGTATTATAGCAAATTCCTCCCAAGCCCATCGCTTGGCTGATCGGTCGCTATAGCATTTTTCTTTTAAATTTCACAGACATAGTCTGTTTTGCACTTCTGTGATAAATCATTCTGTATCAAACATTAACAATTAAAAATACTTCGAACGGCCTGTAAACTAAACGATCTGTGCTCTTTCCAGTTATAATATATTAGTCTATGCTGTGCTCATTGACATAAATATATCTTTTTATTGTTGCCTATGAAAATGACTACATGCCGCCTAATCTTAAGCGTACATGGAGTCCCATAGCAAAAGTCATCATGCCAATAAAATATTAATAATAATGGCATGATGGACCCTAGCTTTAAGGTATGACGTGCTTAATGTTACTAACTTTTCTTAAATTCTCAGTGCTGGTTTTTAGGTATTTTTAGAAAATATTATTAAAATCATAAATAATTCTGCCAGACTCATTACGACGGCAGTAATTCCCGTAGACCTTTAGAACCTCATACCTAAAAATTGGCCCACGATCCAGGCTAGCAAGTATGCGTACACTCATAGCACATACTAAAACTACATTATTCTACACATTTCGTTTCTGAAAAAATAAGTAAGGTCTGGCGGCCCTGGAATCTTACTCTACTACGCGTCACTCAAAATCACCGATCTGGGAATGACATGGATATGGCATGTCTAATACCTACGAATTTAACGTGCATACCTACGAAATTAGCGTGCATACCTACAAAACGTTCGGCAATTTAAAATGGCTGCCATTTGGGTTGTACTCCAGAATATAATCGATATCGATATGGAGGCGGTCAGAGGAAAATAATACATTTTTTTAGTAAGTTACTTTTGTTAGTTTAAATCTTTTTGCCAGATTAGTTTATTTCATAATGCAAATGTGGGCGAACATGGCAAAGCGAAGGACGACCCTTGTATCAAACATGTACCTAACAAAATATTCTCTGAAAGCCAATATCGATACTGTGTCGCTGAGAAAGTACCGGACATGAATGGCACCATACATACGGTAATGAAACACACAGCCTGAAGTACTGATTCACCTGGTTTTTAGACATATTTATGCACAAAAACAAAATTATTATGTTCGATTCACAGCAGATGTACCACAAACCTTGGCAAAAAATATGGCGACAGTGGCACGAATGACATTTCTAATAAAATATCGTCATGATTAACTTATTCAGTAAACTAAGGCTATCTCTTTTTTCTGACAGAGATATCCCTAAGACAAAACGAGACAACACTATGTTTGGTGGCTTTATGTCGATTTCGTATATACGTGTATAATAAAAATTATGGTGAAATGTGGGTGTAATATTACACCTCTGCCTACCCCTCCGGGGATACAGGCGTGAGTATATAAAAATAAAAAATATAATATTTATATGTGTATAATGTAATTTTTCTATATGTACTATTTGCCCTCTCCATGTATATTCCTTACTCAATGGTCAAAATTCACGTGGTGCGTGGTGCGCGCGATGTCGCAGGATAATCCGTCAGTACGCTCGACGTACTAACGGATCTTCGGTCAGGTGTGAAAGGTTGAACGTTTTTCTATACATTTGTATGTATTGGCGTTACGCGACGGATAAAACGCGACGGATCTTCCGTCAGATATGTTCCGCCCCTTAATCTGCCAGCGCAGCTGTTAAACAGTGTTATAAATAATAAGCGATTGTGTTATAAATTATAATTAATAAGTGTTATAGACCAGTAATAGTAACACTCACTATTATTATTTGCCTACTATGAGCATTGTCGGAATGAATAATTAGAAGACAATTAATTTAAATGTTTAATTCATTTATATTCGTTATTTTCCAATTTTTTTTCCTTTAGCCTGTACTGTCCCACTGCTGGGCAAAAGCCTCTCCCAAATCTTTCCACGCTCTCTTGTCGCCTGCAATCTCAAGCCAACTCTTGTGGTAGGCGCCGCCACCGTTTTCGGAGCCAACCTTGGCGACGACGACCATTTTCTGTCGCCCGACTGCGAGGGACAGACAGAACTATCCCCCGCACCCGCACCGTTGGACGCATCCTGCGCAGGCCCCTCTTAGCCCACGCGGAGCGTCCACTCCTGGGATCTCTCTTAGCTTCACCGCGGGTGTCCCATCCACGGTTACTGAGCCCCCCTACCACGACACGGTGGAGATCCTACGGGAGGGACATGTATACGGCTGACATGTCCCACTCAGTTCCATTTAAAGCTAGCAGCCTTTTTTCCCACATCTTCAACTTTAGCTCTTTTCATTAATATTTTTTTATTTTCAAATTATTCATTCATAATCATTTAAATGTTTATGTTTAAAAATACCTTATTTTTATTTTGTATAGTTACTTAATCATGTTTTGTACTGTAATATGACCATAATGATAAAATAACTTACAAGTGTAAAATGAAAATAGGTATAGGTTAATTAATAATAATAAATTGATTTCTATTGATATATGCCAGCGATTTAAAGAAAAAAAAAGGATTTTAATCAAGTAGTGGATACCTAAGGTACACATTGGCATCAGTTCCATGTGTGTTGGTATATGGGGACGGAGCCCATACATTTTTGGCCGTAGTCCTTTCCAGTCTAGAATTTTAGTCTACATTAATTTATCGTTTAAATAAGTTATTCAGCACTCATTCGGGAATTGGTGGACGATAACTCTTTAAGCATCAAGGGCGGATGCATTGAGAAATATACAAGAAACCGCATTCACAAAACCAAACGAGGCCTACTTGATTGTGACATCAGCATCTTATCGCTAAGAAAATAAAGATTCACACAAACGAAAGCCATTAAAAATGGTTTTATTTCAACGCGCAACATTAACGGCATCATAAAACAACACTACATTTAAAATTAACGAGATAGGAATCTTCATAGCTTCTTGTGACACATACAAACATGCAGCTATGTTGTAATTGTCATGCTTTTCACGTGTATGCACGTAGGTTTAACTTAAGTAGGCATTATAATCGGTTTAAGTAAAACACTTTCGCCTATGAAGGTCGCACTGTGCTTTGAATGTGGCAGTGTTACGCGCCGTTCGTTCTGAATAACTATTACCACAGATAATATGATTCTATGCAGCACAGCCTACGTAGATACTACGTAATGAGATGAGCAACTGTCTATGTTTAGCCCCTGCCAGCTTATTGCCTTTATGACCTTGCTGGACGTTTTGTCCGCTCATTATTTTTGTTTGAAATTATCATCGTCCAACATCTGCTTATTTAAATAACAATGGAGAAATAATTCAGTGATTTACGCCGACAGAGAACAGTCGTTTGAGTGATCACAGTTTTGAAGTATACCCTGTAAGGCATTTTGTTTTGAATCGGAATGTTTTGCAGGCGTCCTTTGTTTGTGCAGTCAACCTTTTGTTGAAGGAATACGGTGATTGCCTTCGAAGGGTTGATTTTCCAATCGTTAGAAAACAGATATTCGACAATGAAAGTGATACATTAGAAAATTTGCTGTTTTGATAGGTACATATGTAAATGTCGTATTTTGAAACAGTTAAGACCTATATTTATACCTATGGAAATTAAAAAATTACGCGCAAACAAAAGAATTCAACGAAATTAAATTGTCATTTCCTTTAGGAAATAGTCATGTTTGACAAAAAAGACATATTTTAATATCAGTTCCTTGACTTAATAACTCGTAACATTAGTTGCATTAACGTAATTCCTACACGACAGAATTATTTAATTAATTTTGTGCTTCTATGTTATTTTCTGTTCTAGGTGATAGGTATATCGAATAGATTTTATCTTTTTAACAGGTTAAAAAGATAGGTACAATTCATTCGATATTACCGCACGCAGGCAGTATTTATTATTTACAGATATTTTATATTTTTATTAATAATAGGTATATATGTTTAGAACCTTATTACATAAAATCCATTAAGTATTTAAAATAAATTAAAACTACAAACGCAAATGTCCCTCATTGTAAACCGTACCTACATAATCAATACGAACATGTAGGTATATACTTATCAAAATCGATAGCACAATTGTAATAAACTACAAAAAGTATTAAAAATGTTGTTGGTTTAATACTACACATTACAGCATGTTTATTTCGCTTTTATCAAGTTTTACTACTAAAACAGCTGTAAACGATCTCATTGTATGTTTTAGGCTGTAAAACTTTCAACTCCACCGTGGTTTTTTGGCCACCTGAGGAAATTTCGTTTTCAGTCACAAATACATATATTATTATGTTACGCGTACTACTAACCATGCCGACTTTCTGCGAAGAATTCTAGAGCATTTCGGTCACTTCGCTACAAAAGAGGGCACAATCTCTAGCAACTAATGCTGACCAGCATGGTTGACGGCAAAAAGCCAAGATTATGAAATCCTATTAGATGGTTGGACCAATTTGCCATAGACAGAAACGAATAATTTCGTGGCTAGTGAATCAGGTCCTTTAGCAATAAAACAAATGCTGCGAGCAGTACAAGACCACATAATTATCAAACAAGGTTATTTATTTTACTTCGGCATTTGCTGCAGCTAACTTCAGGACAGAAGCATCACAAACATGATCCATATACCTACGTATATTTTTAGGTACAGAACTAAACTTTGAACAATATCTAGTCCATATTTTTCAAAAAGACTGTGTGTTTACTGCACATAAAAACACCGTATTGGGTTTTCGTAATGGTCTGTCGTATAAGGAGATTTTTATTCACGGAGTACCTAATCCGTACATTTTATAGTATTGTTACAACATTTAATTAGTTTCCCCCTACCAAGTGAAGCAATGTTTTGTCGACCGGACGGCAGTCTCATTAGCTTGCTATTTGCGATGTGTGCAGCCTTTAAGTATCCTCCATTGAGATTTAATAGTTGATCTTATCTACCCATGTTTTATGGCTCCTAAATTTAAATCCTGTTTTACATCGAGATTACATTCAGATTTGTTAGATTCTCATTACACTAATATCTCACCCTGACTCGAGGATTTTTCATCTAAAATATGTTTAGTATTACTAAGTAGTATTAGATCCATAAAAGTCCGATCTTAACCCAGCTGTTAAATGGATGAAAAACATTTAAAAAGCCTATGGCAAATAAGTTTGCTAAAATCCTTGCAAGATTATGATATTAATTCTTAAAACGATAATTCTGAAATTTTATTAAATATTTACTCTTGAATTTAACTAATGATCCACGACTATAGTGTGATATTTCAAATTCATACCCAGAAATCGAAAAAACATCGATTAGGAAAAAAATTCTAGATAAGTAAGCTTATCTACCGCAATATGTACAGGTTGGCGCAAAAGTAATGACCCCATAGAAATTCCTTATATTTTTTTATGACATCTCCTGTCATTCTAATATTTAATTTTTTGTAGTAATCATATGTAAAATTCACTAAAAATAATCATGGACCGCTTTACTCACCAAGAACGTGGTATAATCGTGTCAATGTTTTTACGGAATAATTCATCAGTGATAAAAACACAAGGTAAATTTGACTCTGCGGCGTATTTTGGTCAAAGAATTGAAGATGTTTCCGTATAAAACTCACATGACTCATCAGGTGCTGCCTGATCACCGAGCGCCATAAACCTCAACCTTGAAGAGGATAATTTTTATTCAAAATTAATTAATTTGCGATTTTATGAAAAATCGTGTGTATGTGAACAATCCACAGACTCTCGCAGCTTTAAAAGATAACATGCACCAAGAAATAAGAAATATATCGCAAGAAATGTTACGGCTAGTTATGGAATATGTCATAAATAGGGCTCAAATGTGCTTCAACTCTGGAGGTCAACATTTAATAGACAATTAAATTTCAATGCACAAATATATATATTTAAAAAACAAATTCGAGTTTTCTAATTTAGACACGAAGTTGTAGCTAAACCAAATAGGGTCATTACTTTTGCGCCACCCGTTATTATATATTTTCGATCAGTCTCAAACATTAAACTCGCCAAGGTACATTATTAGCATAAATACTTCCCGTAGTCATTATACTTAAAAATCTTACGGATATTTATACACTTTGGGCACTGCACCTTCAGCAAGGCTAAAAATCTTGATGACACTTTTTCAGTGATATTTAGATTTCAATGCACAGCCGACATACCAGTTAGCATTAATATAATTTATATAATATATCCTTTTACTACGCCCACCGTTAGAAAACTCTCTCATTTTAACCATCACTAGTATTATTAATCCTCGATACTTATGGATAGCAGCACTAACATGTATTGTGCTTCCCAACAGTTAAGTATGCTGCAAGACAAATGAGGCATTGTTACAAATATACGCTATTGACGCTGCCATGATTAAATCAAAATGATTTATGTAACTAGCCATTATAACATACGACGCGACGCTAAAAATCCTCGCTAATGTAATTTATTATTCTAAGTAGCAGTATTAAGTAGGTTACACCGAAATGCAAGTTTCAGTGATTTTTCGAGCGACTTGCCTCGACGTTAATGTATTTCAAGGTTTGACCAAATAGGGTATAGTGACATTCAACGATACAGATTCAGGTTTGCGAACTCACGATTTACGATGCATAAGGTAACAAGAAATATGGCACAACATTGTTAGAACTCTCACATGACCTAAGGGCCTCACGCACACATGCAACATTGTAGAGTGTGTACAGTAACGGGTTGTTAGTGATGGATGTTCGCCACATATTTGCATAGTTGGGGTAAACTGAATAGTTAAAATCACTGTAGGTGAATTCCACAGAGCTTACGATGTATTGTGTGGGTAACCGACAAATGGCGCAAGAAACGAACTATTTGTCCACCTGGCTACCCATTACTGCCGCTCCGATGTAAATATAAACATTACTTGTGTTTATATAGACATGATTTATTGTAGTTTGCGGTCATGCGTTATTGTCTAGCCTCGTAGAAATGCCTATAACGAAATACATAAAACAGCACCACAAACATAGTTTTTTAAAGAATAGAGCAAACTGACTTCCCACTTAGCTTGTTATAAACTATTACTTGAAGCTTAAAATCTATATGTACTACATTTTCTTAAATTGCACAGACGAACAGTACATTTCCGTAAGAGACATTGAGTAATAAAACCTTCGCAAGGGTCAGGACGAGTGGAGTGAAGCAGGCAATGATAGGCTAATCTAATAACTATTACAGTGTTCACAGTAGTTTAACGGTCGGCTGCCATTACCGAGTCAAGGCCAGCGCGGCTACAACCCATCAAAATAATTGATTTTTCTCGCAAACAGCGCTTAAACACACGCAAATTTTGAGGGCAGTTTTATGGCTAGACTAATGATAGCCATCAACGCTTCTATATTTAATAGACTTAGAAGCATTCATGGCCTCACATGTATAGTTTGATTTGCAGGAAATTGATAAGTGTAAAAAAAAATAGAATTTGTTTTAATGGTAGAATAATAACAGTAGTATTCCTAGCTACATCTTTACACGTCTCCTCATAAGATAACTGACGAATAGGATAGATTATATTTCTACACCCTACACTTCTACGGTACCTATAAAAGTATCTATACTATTATTGATGTCAGAAAAGAAGCCTGTCAGACTAATCAAGATTTGAAAAGGTCAATAATAATTAAATCATAAACAGCTATGACCGCGGTTTCGGCCGTCTCATTAATAGTATAGACTTATTATAGTAATACTAGAGGACGCCAGCAGCTACGCCTGCATTTTTTTTAAATTTACCCGTTTTGGCCGATCCCGTGGGAATTTCGGGAAATCCCTTCTTAGTGCACCCCTACGGTCCCCAAGGAATATTCATGCCAAATTTCAGCTTCCTGCGCTCAATAGTTTCGGCTGTAGCGTGTCTGTCAGTCAGTCAGTAACGCAAGGATTTTATATATTAAGATTCTGTAAAGATGTTATTGTTATTAAAAGCGCTTATTCAAGATCAGCCACCTGCTAGGGACCACCCGAATCAGTCAAGCCGGTATATTGTGATTGGCAGATTTATTTATTATCTTAAACACCGTTTTTGCAGGTCAATGTCTGTCAAAGTAATAAAAAGCTTTCGCCATTTGTTGTTGAGCGATCATGGACTTAATATGTAAATTACGATCTTGATTTATTACATACATCCTTGTAACGAACATGTTTGGCGGTACTAAAAATGTCAACTTGAGATGGTAGAGTACAAATGTAACTTAAAAAAATGACTAAAAAAACGAATTTCTGCTATGGCGGTCATTTTCAAAGGTGACTAACTAAACATAATACATACAAGGCATCATAGTGCACAAGTGTACGCAGACATCTTTATGTACTCTCCATTGACTCACTCTTATAGTCCGATAGGACAGTAAACACGGCTACGCGTGAAGCTAGACACGATGACCTTTGTACGTTCTTATGGCCTAGGAAACAAGTATTCAAATCTTACTACATCTGTAAAGCTTGGCGCTGTATGTATCGGAATGACTAAGTGCTTAACGTGCTTCCCAGTTCATGGGACCGAAAAAACGCCAAACTCCTGGTTCTGAGGTTCATAAATAATTTCGAACCTGAATCCTCATGATCTGCAATAAACAGAAGTTCCTAATCTAACCTAAAGTATCACTTTTTGGAGTCGATTCTTGATATTTAGGCAAAAATGCAATGAAAAGACGTCTGAAAAGCACATCGGGCATCGTTCAGCACATAATAAAAATCACAAGATGAATGATGAAGAATATTTTTAAAGCCGCATATATTTCACATCGTATAGCAAAACAAACTACTTTATTTTTAAGAACAAAAGTCATTCTTGAACTGACATTGACAAAATTAGCCAGCGCAATTTATTTAAAGAAAATTCGCTTGAACTTGTAATTTGAATAGATTTCTTCAACCATTATGAAAAGAAAACTGCCAAAAATTTCACAACAACTCAAGGGCAAGGTTATCTTACTTGGTCAAATATAAAATGTGTTTTCAAGGGCGCAATGTCAAGTCCGCCCACAATATTTCTGACAGGCGTCACAATTAAAAAAAATATGTACTCGATCTATTTGCTGATAAATAATCACCCTATTGGAACTATTAAAAATTCATAGTCCATTCGTATACTCCTAGTCGATAAAACACCAAATAATTAAATGGTATTTGTATGTATAGGGCACCGCCCCAATACCTTGTATAATTCAAGGCTGAAGGAAACCGCACTAGGTCAAAGTAATTTTTTATTCGTTGACTGTAATATATGGCCGAAATTGTTTTATAATACACGGTATGTGGCATATTATGCAGATAACCCCATGAATTGACTCAATCAATAAAGTATTATGGGTAAACAGATTACCTGTTTACCTACTTTTTGAGTTTTTTAAATAATATTATAGGGTAGTTTCCAGGGTCAAAATACTTACATTTTATTTAGTCCATATTTTAGATTATAAAATAATATTGGACACGTATTTTTTCTTTTTTTCGATTAAATAAAAAATAACAAAGATATAGCCCATTAAAGTTACGTGTGACGTCATCTAGTGCGAAAAAATGCAGCACGGCGTGACGTTATACGTAACTTTAATGAGCTATATCTTGGTCATTTTTGGTTTAATTTACAAATAAAAAATAGATAGCACATATTTTTGAATAATCTAAAGGACGGACTTATAATTTTTTTTTGTCAACTAGCCTATTGGTACCTTTTCAACTTGTTTCAAATGTGTACTTAAAAGAAAACTTTATTCTTCGATAAATCACAAAATAAAATCACAACCAACTTTATTATTCAATTACCTAATGACCTTCACGTACAAAAACAAAAGCAAGCACTAATATAGGTCCATTTTCACAAACACTTGAATACTATACCTGACTACTTTGATATCTGCCGTCCAAATAACTGTTTGTCTCATTATTTCTCATCATACGATCCATGCATGCCCATACTCAAATAGGTATTATCTCTGGATTAGTAAAATCGTGCTATGAGGTCAGCCGGTCCATTCTGTATCCGATTCACGTTCACTGTACACATCATAAAATATGCACTTCCCACTATCATAAATGGCTCTGCAAATATCTGTCTTAACCGCTAAAATAATTTTAGGAACAATCATATACAAATACATAAGAATTCTCGAACAACTAGTTTAACAATCATAGTTGGTTGAAAGCATAGATAAAGTAATTAAATCTTATTTATTTTTCTATGGTTGAAAGATAAGAATTAAAGCTCCAGTATTGCCATGTCAATCAATGCAAAAATATAATCTTCAAAAGACAAAAAGTCTGGCGTTATTGTGTCGGGTTCTCAAGGTCCTTTTATCTCTTTTTCGTTCTATGCTATAAACACACACACTATACATGACAATATTTCTTGTAACAAATACCGCAGTAGCCACGTCGATAGTCAAACAAAAACTTGACATAGAAAAATGAGAACCTGTTAGCTTTATCACTTATAATGACCACCCAGGCGTACTTATTTAAATGCTAATAGACTTTTCGTTATATAAAACCCATGCTTTATGATATTAAAGCCGACAAAAATACTTTGAAACTAGAAGAAAATGATTTTTATGGGTAAGTTGCTTGAACAAGTGCTACGGCATTTACGCTGCAGACATCAAATCCTATCTGCGACTCCGACGTTAGTATACTATAAAGCGCTATCATTTAAAAATCTTTTGTTATAAAGTTATAATGGTGATTAATTTGTACCCTGAACAATAGAGAATATGAGATATCTTTTTATGAATATAGATTCTAAAATTCACTGATTCTGTCAAAATTGACTTTCCGTGCTGTACGACAAGGGACGACAACTATTTTATAAAACACCTTTCTCTTTATGTACTTAAGTACAGAGATTTCTATAAGAGGTATATATTGAAAATAATATTGTCCAGATAGGTGAGACACGATTAGAATCAAAATTATCAGAAACATACATTTCCAAATACCCAAGTACCTATCCTAAGCCCCTAGAATATTCAGCCTAAACCGTTGCCATGTGGGCCATAATAGCTAAAGTACAGTTGGTGTTATCGCCTCTCAACCCAAACAGCTCGCTATTCGTGTTCGCTACAAAGTACACAAATCGCATGCACCTGCCTCCGCGAGCATTCCAGAGGCTGCTAAAGCGCGGTAGCACTAACATTGCCCTTCAGCTATGCTTATAGTAGAAACATTTCCTCGATACTGCTAAGTAAAACTAACGTTTAGAGACTAAGGAATATTTGTTTACACTATCACACGCAAGCCTCAGGCCTCGCTTTTCTGATTACGTGCTAAGGACGTTCCCTTTCTATATTTATGTTATCGAGTATAAGATTAAGTAGTGAATCTCTGGATTGTTTGACTGGTTTGTTGGTTTAGTTGTTATTGACCCTGACTTCAAAGTCTGAGGTCGTGCGTTCGATTCCGACTTAATATGAATCCTTGTGTAATGTACACGATGATGAGATTGGTATTTACTACAAACCTACTAAATAAAGTCGTAATTGACACATTCGTACTGCATAAAAGAACATGGATTAGGTATCTACTTACTAACAAAAAATCATTTGCAAGGTTATTTAACATAAAGACATTAAAATATAAAAGAAATGCTAATGCAGTGTATTCAGATTGGGACATCCCAATGTCATCTCTATACACAACACTGTATTCATCCAAAACCAACATTGTACCATTGCACATAACTAAAAAATTTGGCTCAGCTGAAAGTTATTTAATTCACAAAAAAGCCATAGATCTATTACCATTTGTATACTAAAGATAGAAATCTCTGAAAATGTAGCGAAGCACACATGCACATCACTTCTACACATGCAGGACCCGCACAAAAAACGAAATATCGTTGCTAGCATTCTAAGCATATTTAAACACTTAACGCAGATGTTATACTATAGTAATCTTACCGAGATGGTTCCCGATTAAACAATTTTACCGCAGCTATTCCCTCTCCGGTAATCTAATAAGAGTAATCCTTAGATAAAAATGGTCGTGCTTAGCCAACTATAAAACGCTAATCAGTCTGAGCTAATTAAAACTTTAGAAGGCTCGTATCAACCCGTCTCTCCGGCGCCTCGTAAAGTGCAAGAGCGTCTGGTCTAGCGCATAGCGGCTAAATACTTGGCTCGCGTGTAAGATACATGGATTAATAGTCATAGATAGTGATCTAAGTAATGTGGACTTTGTAGATAAAGGCTAATCAGAACATAGAAACTAATTAAACGACACTGAAGTACTTGGTTTTTGTGGTCATTTAACAACTACCTATTGAACGAGTGCCAATTATCACGTTGTTCAGTTTCAATAGAAGGGTTGTGTTAAGACAAGGTCACCTTTGTTTTCGTTGTAAGTATTTGTAAGAGAACGTAGACATGTTATAATAAATATCTGTCATTTGCTATGACTTATATTTTATGCCAACGTCGTATTTCATTGCACTGTATCTACAGGTACACTTCAGTGATTTACAGCTACACTTTAACGAAGACTACATATTCCATTTAATGAATCCCTTTGTCATAAGTTATAGGAGCGCTCGTAATACAAAAATTTCTTATCCACGTTTCATTAAGTTTTGATTAGTTTGAGCGCAAACTACTGATCTCCACTGCGTTAATCGTAAATCTAGCTTTATGTCCAGTTAAAAGTCCAGCCTTTATTTAGAATAATGAGAGCTTTCAAATGGAATATAATAATTTAAATGGAGGAATGTAGTCTGCAGAATAAAATATTAAAGTGCATTTGTGATTTGTTCCAGGGGCAGCATCTGTGCGCGGCGCCCGGCCGGCGCCCACCTCCACTTGCGTGCTGATGACACAATAAATTGTGATGCTGACACGAACAGGACCCTATAGGAAATTACGTCCTAGAGGACGGCGAAGGACGTTGTAGCTAACTATACTAATAACTTCTAATAATGCAAGTGCCTAAATTCGTGATAATGTTGGGTAACCGTCGTAACGTAATATTTAGAGTGAGCATCGTGTTCAACATCGCCGTGCTGTTGTACGCGGCGATGCACTATTCTGGGAACAGTGCGCCGGGGGTCGAATGGATGCCCATCACGGTCGATGGCTCCGAGCGCAGTGCCGAGCTCCGGTACATAAAAGAAGAAACGCGGAATGACACTGTAACGAGACCGGTGGACACCAATATGCGGAGCCTCGTGGAATCCAGTGTTCGGAATTTCGAGGAGTCCACCTCCCAAAAAGCGATACCGTCGACGATGTCTACAGTGAACAAGACCGCGTCTAGCACGGTGTCTATAGCTGACGTAGAGAAAAAAATAAGTGCAGTGCCAGTGCCATCTGAAGCAGACATAACGAATGAGACTCTCGACATAGTGGATGAGAACGCGTTGTCGGAGGCGACTCTGTCACGTCTGCGGTCATTGCTGACGTGCAATGAGAAGGACTTTCAGCCTCATACTGTACAGCGTGGAGAGTACTGGGTGCTCAAGAACTACATGCGTGCCGACCACGGTACAGTGTTGTGTCACGAGACCATCACTTACACGACGCACGCAGGCTTCGAGTTCCTCGACAACGTGCTTCCACTAGTAGAACGGTGAGTCTCAATTTAAATAGTTCACTGCAATCTGCACTGTGATTTATTCTGAACGAATTGTAGCGTCTCATTTTGTGTTGTCGCCCACAATTAGATGTGTCGTCACCGTCTGCTACTCACGATTTCTTTGGCAACTGCACGAGCCGGGACGGTGCCATAATAAACCAGACAATACCCGAATTAATACTTCAACAATAGCACTCCAGCCGTTAATTGTTTTCCTGTACATTGACCAGTTATCAAAGCATCAAATGTATTGTAAAAGTAATGTGTGTTGCGTATGATTCATTACACAGATGCATTACACACATCCTTTGGCTTACGTATGCCCGGGCATAAAGTTTACATTGTAAATGCTTTTGATTATCAAGTGCAATTTATTGAACCACACTATGTAATCAAAAGTAAATAAATAATAAACTATTTAGTTTATTTTGTCCTCGTTTTATCTTGCGGCGGCTGTTAGATGCTAATGATTATGGATAGATATAATTACAGTCCATCTTGAAACAGGTTATCGTTAGACGGAGCGTATCTCACCCGTTGAAATAATATATCGTCGCTGATAATGCACTCGCCTTGCCGACTCGCGATTAGTATGCTTAGTTCATCTCAAACTGTTCAAATGATTCACCCGTTTAATCTACCAATGCAAATCGGGTTTCCCCGAGTTCATATCAAACTAATACATTTTTATCACCGTTCATGATAAACCGTATTAATTAATGATCATATTCAACTAAAGACGACACTCATACGCACAGGATATTTGACGTAAAATTCTCTAGACAGCTATAAAGTCTATTTCCCACGGCTTTAATCGACTGGACGTTTGAATATCATAGCATATCGCAGTTATGGATGCTGCGCTTGTACAACAGTGTTGAAAATTCTGGACGCCAATATCATATTTATCTGCATTACGATAAGGTACTGAATCGTATGAACGTTACATAGTTTAACAAATAAACAGTTTTATACGTTATGGAGATTACTAGGTTTTTATGTCTCGTTAGTATGCGCAGGTCTATTATTTTCTTGATTAACCATAAAACACGTTATCGTGAGTTTTAATTTAAAATAGTAAGTACAGTACAGATGCACATACAACTTAGAAATGGAGAGTTAATGTTGCACATACAAATAGGTAGCTATTTGAAATAATATACGTAAGGATTTTTTTTCGTAGTTGGGTTACCTAAGTTCAATGTGGAGTGTGTAATCCATGCAAAAGAACCATTATAACTTATAATTTATGCGTTTTGGTAACTGAATTTTCTACATAGAACGCAGACGACTCTATAATCAATAGTTTAACTTACACCTGCTCAATAAATTGCCACACCCACCAATTAGCTTATTAGTCTATTCATTAGCTTTTGTGTCGAAAAATTATGACTATTTAGGACACACCTATAAATACAAGACTACTTTAGTACCTACTAATATAATCAGTAGGTACCTATTCAAGACCACAACTCATCGATTTTGGAAAAGTGATAATATTGGGGTATTCCTGAAAGCGCAACTATTTTTGAGCGCAACTAAAAAAGCGCAACTACTTTATTCCACAAAGCGCAACTAAATATCAAGATGCAATAGTGCTGGTTAATAACAAACGGAAAATATCGATAGTTGATAAGACAGGACATTTTAGTATACTTTAGCTGTTGCTGTACGCCTGAGTTTTACCTATACCATCCAGTACTTTATTTCTGATTCATGACCCTAAAACCAGGTTTTTATTAGGCTACTAACTTCTGTTCATTTACCTGGTACTTTACCCTGGTACTTTTCAAAACATTTTACTGATTGATATTTGTTACCAGATTCTATAAACACTTCTAACCTCTGTTCGTTTCTGTTATCCTGGTACTTTTTAAAACGATCACCATAATATAATAAATAAAAAATGGGCAGACGATTAACAAATCCTATCGATAGTAAATAGTCCTTTAAGAATCTGTTATGCCCCTTCACTATTTTTCGACGTGGTTGCGCTTTGTGGAATAATGTAGTTGCGCTTTTTTAGTTGCGCTCAAAAATAGTTGCGCTTTCAGGAATACCCCAAATATTAATATCTACTACAATTATTATAGACATATTGAGCTCAGCCCTTTCTTTTTTTTTCGCGAATTGACAATGATTAGAATATGGTAGGGTCATCCTGTGATGAAAAATCAGTTTTCTTGTCGAATAATGTGATTGAGACCCGACACATACCTTAATATTAGTAAAATTATGCCATTAATAATTTTATCGACTGGTGGGAAGGTTATGATTTTTTTTCACTAATGATGACCGATACTAACTCGAAGAGAAGTGCACATCAATAGCAACGTCCAATCTCCTGTCGCAATTTCTATCAATAATAAAATCAAATGTTTGCGTCAATTTCAACATTTGATGTTCATAATAGCATTTCGACAGCACAGCCTACAATGAAATAATTCAATCAATGCCTGCCTACTATTCATCTTTCATAATCAACCGTAATTATTCCTTCTGATGCAACGCTCTGAATAAAGCCATATGTTAACGATTGAATAGATTATATCTTACATACAATTGGATATTTTTATTTATTTATATTTTAGAGAAAGTGGACTAAGTATAATATCTTTAAACAACTCTGTTTCTGTAAGGAATTGTCGGAATACACGACTTTCGGAAAGTAGAAAAGCCAAATGACAAAGCAGCTGTGTTTGGCAGACTATATACTAAATTATTTATTTTCATACCACAATGTAGACCAGACAGAGTAAAGAATTGTGTGATAAGAGAGTGGTGTGGGTAAAAGAAGATGTAGTGACAAGCATCGAGAAAGGCATGTTAAGATGGTTTGGGCACATGGAGAGGATGGATGACGAAAGACTGACAAAGAGGATATATAAGGCAAGAGTGAATGGGATAAGACGAAGGGGAAGACCTAGGCGGACGTTCTCTAACCAGATTGGAGATATGCTAAAAAAAGGACAGGTCAGAAGTACCCTCAACAGAAGAGCATGCATGAGAAACTTGATGGGAGTGAATGAAGCAAGAGAGGTATGTCAGGATCGTTGCAAATGGCGTTCCGTAATCTCTGCCTACCCCTCCGGGATACAGACGTGAGTCTATGTATGTATGTACTATATGTAATGTAGACTTAGGTGTTATATAAAATAATTCATAATGGAGGGTATCATCGTGAACTCTGTCATAGTCAAACTTAGAAGGGAGATAATACTCTGTAGTCTGCGTAATACCACAGAATAGATAGTTCTTACGAACAGAAGCACCACTTCGCAAACCAATTTAAAGAAATGGCGACTCTTGCTACTAAGCAAGAAAGTGCAATTCAGCTCGCACGAGCATTCAGCACCTAACGCGATATTGACCTAACTGTTCCCGCTCTTTTCTAACACATAACCCTGTCGCTGTCTGGCGCGGAGCAGTGCGCTAGGGTTGTCGACTTGCCGCTGCTACTATAATATTTATTCATCGTCTATCTACCTACTTGACCACGTACCTAATAATAAATATTTATACTATAAGTATCCTATCCCACTATTTGAGCTCGTAGAACGAAAACCACAAAAATTCTGGTGGTTTACATTTTCACTATACTAATTCTTAGTTATTTCCTAAACGCGTAGACCGATTTACATGACTCAAACAGATAAAATGGTTTTTGAACTAGACCTTTAATTTGACACCATAATCGTTGAGATATCTCAACAAATAAAAAGTACAATTTTCAAGTTGCTCTCGTAAAATAAATAAAATCAAAATTTCAAGTTGCTTCCGACACACATCCGTTAAATGAGCAATACTTCGCACCAGACTTGTGATGTGAACATTTTTGTTGTTCACTATTAAAATTCACGTTATTAGCTAGCCCTGCGCGCGAGCGGTGACGACGCGGCGTGGAAGCCGCGCCAAAGTGTAGGCACTTATCGCTGTAGGTACGGCGGAGTGAAGGAGGCCTGGTAATACTCCCAGCATAGGTAGAAATATAAGTTTTTGCCTGAGGCCTATTTCAAGATATTTCACGGATAAACTTTATTAATGACTAGAGGACGCCAGCAGCTACCCCTGCATTTTTTTAAATTTACCCATTTTGGCCGATCCCGTGGAAATTTCGGGAAATCCTTTCTTAGTGCACCCCTATGATCCTCAAGGAACATACATGCTAAATTTCAGATTCCAGCGCCCAATAGTTTCGGCTGTAGCGTGTCTGTCAGTCAGTCAGTAACGCAAGGATTTTATATATTAAGAAGATATAGTCATTACTGTAAAAGGTTATATGTGCCTCTAATTTATCGGTTGTGAGAGATGATGGACCTCAGCAAAATCATATACTTAGTCATTGAATGGTTGAGTACCCATCATAATTTACACAAAAACTTAAACAATTAACTAGATTTCGTGTTTTAAGAAATTAGCCACATTCTCATACACACAATACGACGGTATTAGCCCTCTAGTGTCTCTACGTGTTACACTCAAACAAACAATAGTTATTTGTGCAACAAGAGAGCAAAGTTGTTTTTTGTTTCGAGTGCTGATTTTGAGTCCCGAGCAAGCGAAGGATTCTATGATTGATTCACGAGCGTAGCGAGTGAATCAAAGTTAGAATCCTGAGCGTGGTGAGGGACTCAACAGCACGAGATACAAAAAACTTTGCTCTCGTGTAGCACACATAACTTTTCACCTCAGCAGTGAGAACACATATTACTTAGGAGACATAGAAATGAACAGGAATAGATTGAATTCTGCATAATCACTTGTTGATCTAACTCTTCTGGTGTTAAAGTACAGTCATCACCGCTAGTTTCACTCATCTTTTTAGATTATTTTATATATTAATATAATTTTACACGTTACGCTATACCTACTGTATCAGCATCAGCGAAATTTTTATTTACTTTTTTAAATCGCGTTTTAATACCGCGTCCCTGATGTTTATTTTTCAAATGTATCATTGTTGTAATTCTAAATAAAAATGTATTGGTTAAATACAAATTTTATACTATTAATTAGACTTATTTTTATTAAAATCCAATAATAAATTAAACATGTAAACAATAACATATAAAAAAAAGTAATTTCTTTATTACAAATATCTTTTTTTTTGCGTTGCCGTAGGTGTTTTCTTTGAGGTCGAATTCCAAAATCGAATTTCGAATTCGAAGGGGTTTGTTTTTTCACTCACTTTTTATATGCATGTGAAAGAGACAGAGCACAGTAAAATTCGAATGTTTCAAATTTGTGGCTGAACAATGTCAATTCGTGGCACTGAAGATTGAAAAATTAAAAAGCTACTTTGCCTCACGCTCGAATCAAAATCGCGTTTTGTTCACTGTTGTCTCGCAGCAAAAGCGGCATGTTTGAGCTGCTGTGGTGAAAAATGCATTTTGACATTATTATACCATAATCAAAATAACATCTTTATCTTAACTAAAACAAAGTTGCTTCACCAAAAGCACACACAATCAAAAATGTCATAACCCAAAATCTACTTAAATAGAAAGTATACCGTATCCTTATGCATTTAAGTTCAGTTTCGCTCAGAAATAATATGTTGGTAAGCTCAAGTATATTAGTGACAGCCCTACACGTTGTATTTAGTAACAATCGAATGGCGCATGACTGCGCCCGCGCACTCGCCTCACACGAAGTTTAACAAACACAATGGAGAAGCTTCACGGTCGCCATAACCAAACTATTCCTAGAACTACGTTGCATGGACTCTTTTAAATCCCATTGCTTTTTTATACGATTGACAACATGAATAAAAATGAAATATGAATGTTGGTGTAGAGATAAGATAAATCTACGCAAATGAAAATATAGGTAAAATTATTGCTAATTTAGTAGGTACCTAAAAATTATTAATGTATCGCAATTAATCGGTTAGACGTCAAGTATAATTATTTATTCGTAAAATACTGAATAGTAAAATGTAACGTAACGAAGTAGGATAATTATTTAAAATGCCACGATGACTTTGACAGCCCTAGTTGTATTTAATTTAAAACTTGCGACTCATTTTCATATCCATTTCACAAAATTAATATTATAACTGTACCAAAACTGTCCTCAAAATATTACTTTCAAAGATAATTTATTACAATACGGTACGCGTAATTATTTATAGTATATTAAGTAATAAATAATTACGCTAACGTCCACCGTCGAGTGATGACACTTGTGACACAAATAGCAAGGATGTTACAGCTAGCTATGCCGTTGGGTACCTAACGGCATAATAAGCGTGAATCTCTGTAAATAGGCAAGTATACAGATTCAAAAATATTAATCACGTTGCAATGTAATGGTGTAGGTACTTCAACATTCCACAAAAACCGTTAGTTACATTTCATTCCCACCGATCACTCCCAAAACTTGAACGTAACTGCCAATTAATAGACAGTATATGCAACGGTTGTTATTAATAAATTCGCTTTTATCGTCTAATTATAATCTTAATAACTAATTAAGCAAATATTGAAAGGTTACTAACGAGCGAAAAATATTTGTCAATATGTTCTATTATTTATAATTTGTAAACGAATAAATATTATCGAAACCACTGTGTGTGTTTTCTGCCAGTGTTGCCAATTAACACACTTAATGAGTATTTATTCGATTACTAGACGTCGCCAGAGGCTTCGACCGCGTCAATTATACATATAAACCTAGCTATTGAATAATTATATCTATTAATAAAACCGCATTAAATCCGTTGCGTAGTTTTTAAGATTCAAGCATACATAGGACAGACAGACAGAAGAATGACTTTGTCTTATACTATGTAGTGAAGAAAAATGATAAAACAATTTATGTCTCCCATGAAAATTTTATTTAACTGCATTACATGCAGTCTCTGAGAACATTAAAATTTCGAATGTTTTATACCGTAGACCGACAAAAAGTGGCACGGTTGTATATACAGACGACAATTATATTTTTTGGGAGCAGACCAAACGACCAACTTTGATGTGGAGCATAACAAACCGACACTAATAACTGTGACTTACACCCAAAGCTAAATTTGTGTTGTTACTGAAGCTTGAAGCGTGGAATAGAGATCGGTACACATGTACGAAGAAACTGTTACTTTTTAGGGAAAATGGGTTAATAAATATTCGTAACTAGGCTACGGCGTGTCGTCCAACGGCCGGTCCCAATATTAAATCTATACCTTGATTTGGTTCGGTCTATATTTTTGAAGAGCAGCGATAGCCTAGTGGAGAGACCGACAGACTGCTACGCAGAGGCTCCGGGTTCGAATCCAAGGCGCACACCAATGACTTTTCGGAGTATTGTGCGTACTAAATTGTTAATTATCGCTTGCTAAGCGGTGAAGGAAAACATCGTGAGGAAACCTGCATGTCTGAGAGTTCTCCATAATGTTCTCGAAACACATGTGAAGTCTGCCAACCCGAACTTAGCCAGCGTGGTGGACTATGGCCTTACCCTTCTTATAGTGAGAAGAGGCCCGTGCCCAGCAGTGGGACAGTTTATATACAGGGCTGATGATGATGATGATGATATTTTTGATATAACCTCCACAAAAAAATGACAATTATCTAGTAGCTAAACCAATGGATACATCAAATATTGGGACGCGTAAAAGTTTTTCGAAACTCCATCTAGCGCAGAATAATGATACCTATACGCTATATTGTAATAATGATTTCTTTGCCATACTTAAATATTGTAATCTTGTTATAGCATCACAGATCATGTGGTAGGTACCTATATATTATTCTATGTATAGCACAATATTGCAGTGTTGGTACTAACTTATAAAATATGATGTCACGAATGATGTCTCGAAGTCCTTTATTTTCTATTATTTCCAAATGTATGTAAATATTTTAAATGCATTTTAAATAATAATTTCCATGTAGGTGTAATAGTATTACTCTGGAGTGTCGACAACAGCGATATTATAAATTTTGATAGGAGTATGTTATTGTTTTGTCGCATCTAAACACTTCTAAGCACGCACATGTCAGCATGCAAACATGCAAGGGGAGACAATGTCACAGAATATATAGTACTAACGTAACAATGTCACCGATCATATTGTTTTTGTTTCGGAAATATAATCTATACTAACAGGTATATTAAAACTGAAATGTATAATTTTGCGCTTATCTCTTAAACCGTCAATCAGATTTATCAACCTTGTATTTGACAGTTAATAATTAGCTGTATTTGACAGCTACTTATTACGTAATGTTAAGAGCTGAGCAAAGAGGAAAATAGATTATAGCAAAATAGAACAGCGAGAGAAACCGCGAGGCACGGCTAGTGGTATTTTAAAACATAAACAGAACCAAATCAAAGTTCGTAAACTATGATATTTCTGCATAACATTGGATAGACTTAATTAAAAATGTCAAGAATTTAAAGGAATTTACAATCTTGATCTTATTCCTTTAAAATTTTATCTTACAGATACTAGTCAGCTATCAAATAAAATGGCTCACTAATTAACAAGAAATAAAACTAGATAGCATAATTTGTGGTTATTAAAATATTATGAATATATTAATAGAAATAAATTGCAATGCTGACATTCCGCATAGTAGGCCAGTTATTTTTTACTGTTTCAACCTCGTAAATCTAAAACTTCATATCTTACATTTTCTTAAATAAAAAGTACGCATAGTAGAATGTTAACCAGACCAACTATTACAGAACAACTATTATAATAAACCCAATTTGCATAACTTCAATCTGTTTGTCGAATATACTGGCGTTAGTTTAGAATTAACCTTAACAAATACTTAGTGCCCTCACCCCCTATTACGTGGGACCTAAATATTAATGACGAAATGTGGGTGTAACATTACACCTCTGCTTACCCCTATGGGGATGCAGGCGTGAGTTTATAAAAAAATACTTAGTGCTATTTGTTGAAAAGTGGTTTATGATATAAATCATCAAAGCAGGTTCATCTTCGACAATAATAATTGATCTTTTGTCATGTTTATCATCCATTCTCACATCTTAATTTTAGTGTATAAAACCTACCATACCTAACTATCATCTGATAAAACTCCGATCCGAATGTAAATGCTTAGCAATCTAAATATATGGCTGTCTATAGCGTCGGGATAGCTAAAGGGATTCAATAATAGTTATAAACAGATGAGATTGTATCGAGTATTGCACGCATCCGGCCAGACGGACCAAAACAGGTTCGCCTGCTTAGTTAAATCTCTCAATACATTAAACACCCGAGTAACTATTCCCTACAGACAATAAATTTAATTACTGCATTCTTAATCATAATGCGGGCCTCGAACTCCAAGTCGATGCAACCGGGATAGCGCGTTGTCGATGATGATTGTTAATCTCAATAAAATGACAATCTACTGCAACATATGAAGATGTTAACAAACACACAAAGTGGAGAAAATTAAGGTGATGATAGAGATGTCTTTATTCTTTGTGTCTATTCGCCAATAAAGACATAAAGACCACAGTCTAATCTGTATAAATAAAATCCTTGCGTTACTGACTGACTGACAGACACGCTACAGCCGAAACTATTGGGCGCAGGAAGCTGAAATTTGGCATGTATATTCCTTGGGGACCGTAGGCGTGCACTAAGAAGGGATTTCCCGAAATTCCCACGGGATCGGGTAAAACGGGAAATCCGAAAATATGTGCGTGCGTAGCCGCTAGTATCCTCTAGTACTTAATCCATAAGACATTACTTGACAAGTATAGACGCCGACGCGTGTTATACAACATTTTATTTGCTTCCAATTCTTTTAAGTTTTCATCAAAAATAAAATACTAAGACACAAAATATAGGCCTTTAATTGCCTTGCTGCAGGAGTAATTATGCTGCTGCAGCAGCAGCACCTTTAGAACCAGTGCCGAATTTCGTGTTCCAAATTCCTGGTCAGGGTTTTTACCAAGTTTATTAGCGGCACAGATAGATACAAAATATAAATGCACCTACTTTACTTCGTGTAACACTGCACGTCGTCATTATTCTATAAATACGTTTCCACAAAAATACGAGACATTTTCGCGAGTTATTTTCGTACATTAAGCATTAAATAAACTCTGTATGAATAAATTAAGCGGACTAACGTGACAACTTTCACTTGAAATTTCGACTGTAAGTCTACACTCAAGCGCATACTTCAGTCGTGAAAATATTGTCTCGTACTCGCTTCTGCCAACTCAAATGACGAGCACAACTTTATTATCATAAAGCATATTATTGACTAGCTAGTTTTACAATGTGCTGTACAGCTAAAAAAGGCCCCACTATTTTACATCTTTGGAGCGCAGATTGTAGATAAGTATATACATTTAGATTTTACAATGCCTACGCAGGTTGTGACGCAGTTTAAATCACATTAAAATATACGGAATACGTATAACTTCCTGTCGAATGTTTAGGTGCAAAGCCATTTAGCTTTTTCGGTTGATTCCTTTTATCAGCGGGTGCAATTAGTCATTATTATTAGGTATTATATTTAATTAGGCAGGCAGTTGAGACAGCTGATGATGCCTATGTCTCGACATTAGCCGTGAAAATACGTAGTCAGTATTTTGAAACGTGTTCGAGCCGTAAGTGGTGTTGTCCTCAAGCAAGGTTAGAGGACAAACTAACATAATGGCCACGTGTCATGGCCGCGAGCCTTTCGTTCTATCATATCTCTCAAACTTGGAGTACTTGTGTGAGTTTGAATGATTTGATCTTTTGTTCAGTGTTTAATAACTTTATTTGAATGGGGTGAGAGGTCGGCAGGGTTTTTAACTGCTGTTACCAACTGTGTGTTGGTAATGATTGCCGTTTCAATGTTACCTTTTACGAGAAGGACTTCCTACTCTTGTCTAATCTTTATAAAAGATAAATCAATCTACATAAACGACATCTAGCAAGGATGTGAATGATTCACTGCTCGCACGGTATTTCTTTATTGTTTAGACATAGCTCCCTGTTTAGACGTCACTGCCGTTTTCGGTAATCATAAGTAGAGTGATCACGATCAGTGAGATCAAGATATTGTTTATTTCTTTACTCTGCCCTTTTATTTTCATTGTGTCTTGGACTTATTATTATTTCGAAGTTTGTAAATAAGTAGTGATAATACAAAACATAATTGAATTTTTCTCTTTTGACATATGTAGGTAGGTACACGTACAAGCTATTTTTATTAATTACTTACATCAATGGAGTAAAAATGCAGGCGTGCGTCTCAAAAAAGATCTTTGCGAAACAAGAAAACTTTAAACCTTTCTGAAGCCTTACAATATTTTACGAATGTTGTAAAAAATATAAGGAAAGTAGGGTCATTTCGCCTGTTCGCGTCCATCCCCCTATTCGCGTCCATTTTGCGGACCTCCCTTTAAAAATGCTCGGAAATAAGTATACTAACACAATAATAAAATGAAAAGTCAGTATCGCCAATACCTCGACGTATAAGAGACACGCACAAATAGACGAAAGTTCCGTGCGCCCAGCTTATCCTGTTTAAAAAAAATAGTTAATCTCGGTTGTTCAACAAAAGAGTGCAGATGCGCGGGATATAAATAAAAAAATAGTGTGCAGCGGCGTGTTTGACGGTAAGAATTTTATTGTTTTATGTGAATTTTAGGATACATAGCTGTTTCTAGACATAATAATGAAAAGACGAATAGTATGAATTATGAATTAGCTTGTTTTTTTTATAGTTAACAATTAAAATAAGGTGGACGCGAATTACACCACCGAATTTATAAAACTTCCACTTTGCGTCCACAATGGACGCGAACTCGTCTATTTATGATTTGTTTAGTTGTTTATTTTTATGTGATTAAAATATGAGAGAGAAATTGGGATTTTGTTTATTTTAACATTAATAGTATGCAATTGTAATGACCAATTTGCGTCCACATTATTATGATTGTAATAAAAGATACAATCGATATAATAATCGATCACAAGTGGACGCAAACTATACCAGCTAGGGATAATATTATAGCAAATTGCGTCCATATTTTCATTAAATAGAAATTATCGCATAAATACATTCTATATATATATATAAATATATATTTTTATAATTCAAAATGCATTTTTGATTAAGACTGAGTTTAAAATTGAATTATTACATTTAATTTCTTTTATTCCATATTTTTTCTATTCAAGATGAGTTCTTAGGAGACAAGAAAGAAGAAGGAAAAAAAAATACAAAAGATGATTAAATAAAGAAAGCGTTTTGTGATATTCGTGAGAAGAAGAAATCGATAAGACAAATATGTACATAATTATGTAAAAATTATGCTATTCCGAAGACCACAATATTGGACAACATGTATCATAATTTTTTTACCTTTGATTTTAAGTTCTATCGATGTTTAGAACAATAAATAGTTATTTATAGTTTCTATAAAGTGATTTAATAATGATTATAATGTAGATTTTTTATAACTTTAATCTTAAATGTAGAAATTGTTAAAAGCCAATCTTTCTTTAGATTGTCTTAACAATATCACCCTTATATGAAGGATTATAAGGCTGATTTTGTTAAGACTAAGCTGGTGGACGCGAACTGGTCCACAGGTGGACGCAATTTGGATTATTTGGACGCAAACTGGGTTAAATGCCATATTTTGAAGTTTGTCTATTTAAAAAAAAAACCTTACAAGTTTCGAACAAAACTGAAAGTTATTATAAAAATAGACTATATAATGAACGCATTACATAAATTTTTCATTGAATCAATTTGCTGGAACATTTTTATTTTCTCCTTCAAACTTGCCAACTGCACTAAATGGACGCGAACAGGCGAAATGATCCTATTATGAAGAATGGAACTTTTTCCTCTTCGTTACATTGAAGGGAATAGCCGTAACAGCAGCACTATTAATAAATCAAAGAAATTGAGACCCGGTAACGATTTCATTGTGTCCAACGGCCTTTAAAAACTAATACCAAGGTTAGCCTAATCGAGTCATAAAATAGCCCTGGAGTCAACAATTGCACAAGAGATAAGTGGTACTATTTGCGCGTGCGGGTCCATATCAGCGGATGCGGCGAGCGGTTGTGCGCGCGATACCGCGTATGTTGGACACACGCTCGCGCACTGCCCTCGATTCGGTGCTTGTATCACGCCGGTGACGCCGGATTTACGAATGAATACACGGGAATATGCACTTTCATAACAACAAATGCATGCTAATATAAACATCGCTTCGACATCTTCGTATTTGGTAGCCTTTTACGACGCTAAAAACTTATTCAATAAAGAGAAAATCGTTCTGTTTAATATGTATATTGACAAAACTCTTACACATTAGGACAGAATTAATTAAGCCAATACGTTACACAATTATTCGAAATTAAAACACGATAGCCAGATCGTTATCCATCAGCATCTTCGTTGATCTTTGTTTAACTAGAACGCGTCAGTTCATCTTGCAATATTTTCCGCATTCACAGCTGACCTCAAAAGCTTTATAAAAGAGTTAGTTACTAGGCGTTCTTAATTAAATAGTGGATCTAATTCATTCATTCGTGGAGCACGCAAGGCACCCGAATATCTAGTGGAATAACTATGTTAATACGGTACCGGTTCGCGTTCATCTCTAGTTTCCACGACGAAAAGTGAAAATGCGCGCATCGAGGTGTGTTGTGTTGACACGGAGATGTAAACAGACACGATACCGGTATCCCGTACCATACCAGAGCCAAGGGCGGATCCAGCTTTGGCGCCAGGAGGGGGTCACATAGTCGTGGTGAAGTGAAGAACTTATAATTTAATTTCAATAACAATAGGTACAAGTAAAAAGTAGGTATTTAATTAATGTACGTAACAGACCAGTGCAGATACGTTTGAAAACGGTAAAAAGTAAAATAAAGTTACTGTACGATGAGACCCATTGGAGAAGGAAGAGAATATAGCGATCATTAAAGGAAATAGTTATTTGTGCAACAAGAGAGCAAAGTTGTTTTTTGTTTCGAGTGCTGATTTTGAGTCCCGAGCAAGCGAAGGATTCTATGATTGATTCACAAGCGTAGCGAGTGAGTCAAAGTTAGAATCCTGAGCGTGGTGAGGGACTCAACAGCACGAGATACAAAAAACTTTGCTCTCGTGTAGCACACATAACTTTTCACCACAGAAGTGAGAACACATATTACTTAGGAGACATAGAAATGAACAGGAATAGATTGAATTCTGCATAATCACTTGTTGATTTAACTCTTCTGGTGTTAAAGCACAGTCATCATCGCTAGTTTCACTCATCTTTTTAGATTATTTTATATATTAATATAAATTTAACACGTTACGCTATACCTACTGTATCAGCATCAGCGAAATTTTTATTCCCGCTACTTTTTTAAATTGCGTTTTAATACTGCGTCCCTGATGTTTATTTTTCAAATTTATCATTGTTGTAATTCTAAATAAAAATGTATTGGTTAAATACTAATTTTATACTATTAATAAGACTTATTTTTATTAAAATCCAATAATAAATTAAACATGTAAACAATAACATAAAAAAAAAACTTTTTTTTTGCGTTGCCGTAGGTGTTTTCTTTGAGGTGGAATTCCAAAATCGAATTTCGAATTCGAAGGGGTTTGTTTTTTCACTCACTTTTTATATGCATGTGAAAGAGACGGAGCACAGTAAAATTCGAATGTTTCAAATTTGTGGCTGAACAATGTCAATTCGTGGCACTGAAGATTGAAAAATTAAAAAGCTACTTTGCCTCACGCTCGAATCAAAATTGCGTTTTGTTCACTGTTGTCTCGCAGCAAAAGCGGCATGTTTGAGCTGCTGTGGTGAAAATTAAATTACGGGCGATCTGAGGTCGGGAAGTGGATGGGGTTGCGATTTTAAGGGTAAAAAAGGGTTTATCTCGATTGCCAGCAAAACTACGGTAAAAACGTCAATGGCAAAGTTGTAGGTAATAAAAAGATCTACAACTTTCGTATTTACATTTTATTCACACAACGTCATAATTTATGTAAAATATTCAAATAACCAAGTTATTGGTTTTTAGGGTTTCGTAGTCCACAAGGAACCCTTAGGGATCCACCTTGCCCTTCTACCCTTTCCTTAAAAAAAGCTATTGATGGCCTCAAATTGTATGTGGGTCACTCAGGTATATACATTATCTTAAAATAGCAATAAATAGGAGTTTACGCTATAATTTAAAGAAGATTCTATAACTTTCTCAAAATATTGTAGATGTCTTATTAATTAGGTATCTATTAACTTATTTGGTTGCTAACTTTAGTTGTATATATCGATTTTTAAGTTCTTATTTATCAATGTAGCATGGAATCTTACGTTTTTCGAGTAAACAAAGTGTTAATTTTAATAAATATCTCAGAATTGGACATTATAATTAAAAAATCGGTCTCGAGGTTGTTTCATTTCGTTGCATTTTCTGACAACGTTTACCTTAGTAATGTATATTTTATACACACCATCAGAAAGTAGAGATTTCAACGAACAAAACGCCGAACAATTTAAAAAAGAAAGCTGATATATTGACGTGAGAATTTTCAATTGAAAATTTGGGTTTTATTTCGATATTAAGTCAAAATAAGGTGTAAGAATAAATATTTTAAATAAAAAACATTAACAGTGTGTTTGGAACATAAAAAGGCAAGTTTTCACCAAATTTCGTGTAAAAGAAAAAACTATTGTAAAAGTTAAAAATAAAAAACCACAAACTTGGTTATTTGAATTTTTCACATAAATTAAGACGTTGTGTGAATAAAGTGTTAATACAAAAGTTGTAGATCTTTTTATTACCTACAACTTTGCTATTGACGTTTTTCCCGTAGGACTTGAAGTTTTGCTGGCAATCGAGATAAACCCTTTTTTACCCTTAAAATCGCAACTCCATCCACTTCCCGACCTCAGATCGCCCGTTATTTATTTTTCCTTAAATTTTTGCTATATTCTCTTTCTTTTCCAATGGGTTTCATCCTACTATAATTTTCTATCGTTTCAAAAATGATCTACCCTGGTCTAAAACCTTTGCCATCATACAAAGTTATTATATTATAAACAAACTAGAGGACGCCAGCAGCTACGCCTGCATTCTTTTTAAATTTACCCGTTTTGGCCGATGCCGTGGGAATTTCGGGAAATCCCTTCTTAGTGCACCCCTACGGTCCCCAAGGAACATACATGCCAAATTTCAGCTTCCTGCGCCCAATAGTTTCGGCTGTAGCGTGTCTGTCAGTCAGTCAGTAACGCAAGGATTTTATATATTAAGATTAAATATTGAAGGTATGTACCTAGTTACATAAAATCTGTATGGTGACAAAATATAAACTTTAATAAAATCTCTATATTTAATTAGTGGTCCACCTAAGTCCTGGAACCAGCTCAGGGGGGGGGGTCATGACCCCCATGACCACCCCCTGGATCCGCCCTTGACCAGAGCAGTATGGATAAGCTCAGCATTCATAATATAACATCTTGGAATTCGTTTTGACTGTTCTCGGGTAGAACAGCCTGGAAAACGTTTACTATTTTGTCAAAAACGATAAGCTCAAAAGACATTGAGCCATAAACACTCAGTTTTTTAAATTTTGTATTTTCTTCTTAAAAAACTAGATAATAAAGTGACGTAAGAGCGTAAAATCCAGATTCTATCAAATTAAAATTTAAGCTAATATAAGTATAACCAAGTCCTTCTAATGATTTATTCCTTCTATAATACAAGTGTTGTTTATATACTTAGGTGCAAAGAACTTACACTCTACATACACCTATTAACAACGTGACGAATACTTACCATTGCTGTACAAAAAATCAATGATACCTACTAACTGAATAATTTGTATCAGAATAATATTTAGATAGGCGAGGTCACGACGTGCGACATTAGACAAGCTCATGATCAGTGTACGAATTACTTACAATTAGTTTCTGCACGCGGCTATGCTCGCGTGGATGTCAATGTCAATGGGTGAATAGTTATTTTGCATATATTTATTTATAGTCTCACGCCTGTATCCCCGAAGGGATAGGCAGAGGTGTAAATATTACACCCACATTTCGCCATGAATTTTTAGGTCCCACGTAATAGGGGGCGAGCCTATTGCTGTTACCGGGCACATCACCAGACTCCGGGCTGCTACTGAGTATTCGGAAAAACCCAGTAACACTGCCCGATCCGGGAATCGAACCCAGGATCTCCCATCAGTAGTCACATACGCTAATTGAATATATATAATAATATCTTGTGTTATTCTGACGTAAAGTTTCAAACCTGTTCACTAGTTTTTGCTCTAAAGAATAACAAAAAAAGCCATCGACCATCGCAAACTTGAGTGATTAAAAAAGTAGTACGTCCATTAAACAAAATATTATTTTTCTTTGAAAACAAATAGAATTTAAAACATCCGTTGATGGATTGCTTTCTTAGTATTGCGACGCGACCAGTTTGTTCAACCGAAAATGAAAATAATTACGTAAGTTAGGGCGCGTCCCCTCACTTTACACAATAGCTGCTTTTTATTTACTTTACTAATAATGTATAAGCACACATACATAAATGTACTCAAGTATTGGCTTAAACAAATATTACAAAATGTCTTACATAGTCGAACTTTAGATTCTCAAAGAGTTTGTGAACCTTTCGACAACCGTTCATTTGAAGTGAAATTTATTCATCTTCGTATGGTTGATTACAAAACAAGTAGGAAGGCATCGGGAGAAAGGTGTTCGTTATGGATCTGACTTAAAACTGTTTCCTAGACAGGTACACGTGTGGCTGTAGCCAGAGAATCTGCTTTCACTACTTAGATACATATAATTCCTGAATATCTTAATAGTTATTAAAATTAATAAAACATTGCTATTATTTCAATTTATAATCAGAGAAAAATATATGTTATCCTTATCTAAGAAACATTAACTATTGGAAATGACTCTTTACTAAAACGAGCTGAAAATAAATACACCATTTATAAATAAATAACGGTATATGTATATATATATATATATCTGCCGAACAAATTTACTCCATGCTGATGTTGAGTGAGTGAAGTCAGTCAGTGAAGTCCTTTAGTGATGGCCATCATCCCAGCAGACAGCATGGCATTATGGCATGATGGCCCTCACCTTGACGGCCTTGAGACCCAGGATCATAAGTGGAGGGAAACACGTGAGCTGGTAAAGACTTCCACATGTTAATGGTACGGCAGAGATAAGAGGCGCCGAACCGTTTGGTGCGTGACGGTATCTGTTCTACCGTGTATATCGGGATTGTGGAGTAAATATCGACGAATCATATTGCGATCGTGATCGATTTGATCCTGAACAAAATGTATTATTGAACAGTTAATTACGTATGCTTATCAGTTGCCTAATCGCCCTAATTCAGGCACTGGCTCTACTTAGTTTTTGATCAGTTATCCGTGTGTGGATTGTCCCGACATAATTTTGATAATGACCAACGAGACCAACCATAATTTTCATATTATACCATGATTGTATTACAATACCTAATTATGTACTGTCCTCAAACAGGCTTACGTTATTATATTATACACACGCAGCACCATTTAGCGGTATCTCATGATTATTTAATGTAGTGTATTCATTTTACATAGACTCAGGCAAAAAATAGCTTATATTCTCAATTCCATCGACCATTCCCGTTATAAAATCACATCCTTTTTTTGTTAATACACAACGTGAAGAAAATACGAACATGGCATCTTAATTGTTTATGCTTTCGCATGTTTTATACAATTTATTTGCTTTATTTAAACACTACACTTCGAGAGCGGCTGCGGCCGCCTGTATATCGGTTATCGTCGTAAAAAGCCTATTCCACTCCAGTCTCCTATCACCACACCAAAGTCACCACAGTAAAATCATATCATAACATCGTTCTATTGCGACTTGAAACAAAAAAGTAAAATTAAATGAAAACACTTTCGCATGTTTATTATTAGTATGGATATGATGAACTAGTATGGATTTTCTTATTATGTAATACTTTTTAATAAATGGACTCTGCCCGCGGTTCCACCCGCGCGCGCGTGCAGAGTCCATAGCAGTCCAGAGCATACATCTATTCTCACAATCCTTCACGTTTTTATAATAGTATAATAGATTTAAATAAATAAATGGCTGAGCCGTTCATTATGAAGAGAACCACTATTCTAAACTACTGTATCTTTTATTTTTATATTTTTTATTTATATTTATAGGCTCACGCCTGTATCCCCGAAGGGGTAGGCAGAGGTGTAAATATTAAACCCACATTTCGCCATGAATTTTTAGGTCCCACGTAATAGGGGGCGAGCCTATTACCGTTACCGGGTACATCACTAGATTCCGCGCTGCTACTGAGTATTCGGAAAAATCCAGTAACACTTTTGCCCGACACGGGAATCGAACCCGGGACCCCCGATCAGCAGTCGCATACGCTATCCACTGGACCACGGAGGCATGTATTTTTAATTATCGTAAATATTAACTTCTTGTAAATTACTTAATCACTATAAAATGTTCACACCTTAAATTGGGCCCTGCCAACGCTTTAAACTTCCAAGATAATTTTATTATAATTACTTACCTTACTGCCACTTTAGAGCCTAAACCCATTTAATAAACTTATCACTTCTGTTAGTTAATTTAACTACAGTATTTAACAACCTCGACCGCAATTGACGTTCACCGGTAAATTAGCAATAAATCAGTTTTCATAAAAGAAAAATGTAATTATAATTTTACCGTCAACAAAAACAGGATACATAGGCTGTTTATCATAGACAAGTGTCATAATGAATCTTGAAATCTTATGGTCTAACCACAAGCAATAATTACGTTTATATTGACACCAGTAAATACAAGACACCAATATTTTTATTATAGTGCAGGTTATGTTAGACATTAGGGCAATCCATGTTTGTGATACCGATAAATAAATAGGTATGAGTTCGTATTACAATACAATTTATAAATTAATTTCTTAGTAATTATTCTCTCTTTTTACAAACTTGTTATTAAACAATCGAATCACATTCGATTTATTAACTATCGCTTAGATAAAACTGGATATCGTGTGTAGCGCAGCTTCCAATGCCTACAATATTGTTATAAAAAGTAGGTATATTATACAATGTTTTGCTTTTGTTTTGGCGTATCTCATTAGCCAATTTTGATGTAAGTCGAAGGTGTCTTCAAAACAACGGACACGATAGAACCTTGAGAAGTAACAGGCACCAATCTGGTCGATTACTGCTATTTTGTAATTACATAATTATTGTATAGTTCGGTTTCTATTTTACACAAAATTGTCTGATGGTCATTTTTGTTTACGAAGGATACAATTACTAGTAACCTAGGGTTGAGTAATCAGTGTACCTAGAAATGAAGTGGAAAATAAGTTAATGTTATGAATTATATTTAGTTCCTCTAGGAAACTGCCTAATAGTAAATGATAGAGACTGTTAAAAGACATATTTATTTCTGCATTTTCGTTGTTCACAACACTTATTCAAGTCAACACCCTATTCTAGATGATGCTGGCTTTTCCTAGCTAAATGACTTCTTGAGAAGAAAGGCCGAAACAAGCTCAGGGTCATTGCTTTTTTTTGTCGCTTCAATTTCTTTTTAGTTACCTAACAAGTTCCAGGTATTAACTATACGTAGAGGAGGTTGCGAGAGAGTAATTATAAGAAGATAAAGCATAGGTGTATGATAGGCATCAAGGCTTAAAAAGCGCAGAAATTAAAAATATTAAAATACCGTAATGTTCGCATCAAACCTTTTCCGAAGTTTTAATACTTACAGTATCTGCTATTTTCCCGGCCTGTTGATCTAGTAGTTAGTGATCCTGACTACTAAGCTGGAGATCGTGGTTTCGATACACACTTATAGGTAGGAGCCTTGCTCATGTCAGCATGAATGGGCCGGCTCGACCGGGGAAGTACTACCCTCTCACAGAAAATCGACGTATAGTAACAGTAACTATATTGTTGCGTTTCGTTCGGTGAGTGAGAATGCCGGAGGCCCTATCCCCTATTCCTTCTCCCTCATCCCACTCCTCATCCTATCCCTTTTCCCAACCCCAAGGGGCGGCAACACACTTGTGACTCCTGTGGTGTTGCTTGTGTCCATGGGTGGCGCTAATTGCTTACCATCAGGCGATCCGTCTGCTGGTTTGCCGAACACCCAAGATAGACCTTTGTTTGGTTATTTGTTGTGTCGCTCTGCCTAGTTTGGTTTCAAATGGCCATGTATGATATATGCCGAGCTATTTATTTCACAAAAATGCACATGCCCAAGATTGTGGCGATCTTGCCAATTTTAAACCAAGCATAAAGTTTGTTTCGAATGTCACTTATTATTATTCTCGGCACACCGGGATATTGGAAACACGCCAGTAATCTAAGGACTGATGTATTATTGTCATAGTTGGGTAAATTCGTGCCTGATGTTATCAGATATAGGTAGGTACCAAAAAAAACTTAGAACGGCTGTCTTCTCCTTGACCCAATTATAAAGACAATAAAATTACACGAGCTATGTGCATGTCTCCTTCGCTCTCATCAATTTGCTATTCATGGCTTTTTTATTAGATGGGTCCGTCTGTGCTAGATTTGCATAGTGGTCAGGCTGTCCTGGCGTGGCATCGAACACATTTTTGCTATCTGTAACTATACTGAAAGCATTTTAGGTAATATCTACTAATGGAAATACGTTGTCTGAAAATGCTATAATTTCTCTGATCTACCAAAACGTTCGATTGTTACAACACTTTCGCTGCCCTCCCCTTCCATCTTCCTATAATATATTTTTCATACTAGCCACAAGTGATCGTTTCCTTAAACCATTTGCCATGCTAATTACAATCCTACAATAACCTGATAAAGTTCCAATTACAATAGCTGTATGTATCATACAAGTGTTGCACGGAAGAACATAAAACCCGTTCTAGTGGAACACGTGGTTAGCTGGTAAACCATTCGTTCCAATTAAATTGTAAATCTAGTTTGTTTTAATGCAATCGTAACTATCATAATGACTTTATGCAAGGCGAAATAACTTGTGTGTGCTTGCGTACCTATATCGAGACATTGGCGAAGAAGTAGGTACGCATCTTATAAACTAGTATCGTAGAGGGTTCAGAATAACGTATTAGTTCAGATAATATGCCGAATTTAAAGGTATGTGAGGTATCTCGCGAGTTTCCAGTTCCTACAGTGGCTAGGCAACTGTTACAACGATTTGTGTCTTACAGTACCTACTTTTCATATTTTGTATAAATTTGCCTATAATTTCTTTGCGTGATTTTCCCTTTATAATTCAATTTACATTGACTGGCAACCCCATAATGTCAAACATAATGAAGCCCCCCACTTTACTAGCTCCAGCACAGTCTAACAATTTCAAGAGTGTTCTAGTATTAAACATAGGCGATCCATGTTTTTGAGCCGTTCAACGGCTCACATAAAGTGATAAGCTACGTAGATGACCTGGCGCTGCTCGGACAATCCAAAGAGGAGGTTGCCGAAATGGTCCATGCATTGAAGTCCATCATAGAAGAAGGAAAGAAGGTTGGTCTCAGAATAAGCCGTGAGACGACGGAGTATCTTCATATGAAGAGGTACAGGAACCCAAAGGAAAACAGGAAAGACCTAGAGGTTGCGGATACGACATATAAGGGTACAGCAAAATTTAAATACCTTGGGTGCACTGTTACCGATACCAACCAACGGGAAAATGAGATTGACATCCGAATCCATAATGCCCACAGATGCTCAGCAGCTCTACATAAGGTGTTAGTGTCCAAACTTATAAGCAGGAAAATAAAGGTCAGAATCTACAAAACAGTCATTAGACTCATTCGGCTGTGATGTGTGGACACTGATATTTAAAGAAGAGAACAAGCTGTTAGTGGCAGAAAGGAAGATTTTGCGGCGGAATCTGGGGCTAACTAGAAAAGAGGATGGGAGCTGGAGGACCCGAAAGAACCAGAAGATAGAAGACCTTGTGGCTGAACCAAATATTATCGGTGAGATTAAGGCGTCGCGACTTCGCTGTTTTGGTCACGTGATGAGGATGGAAGAGGATCGTGCTGCAAAAAGTGCATATCTGGGACGACGTAGCGGTGGACGCCCGCTGGGTCGTCCTAGATATCGCTGCAATGACGAAGTCCTAAAAGATCTAGCAGGACTTCGTAAACTGGACTGGAAGGAGTGCATCCACGACAGGAAAAGATGGAGAGATCTCGTGTCAGAGGCCAAGACTCACTTTGGGTCGCTGCGCCACCACGAATGAATGAATGAATGAATGATTCATGTTTTTAAATAGCGTCAAACCATACCTTAAGACGGGTATGGAAAGGTATCCCTATCAACAAATTAGCCTCAATCATTTTAAATTGCCATCCCTATATTGCACCTATATAAAAATCACTCATATTCTTAAAACAGACTAACAAAATGATTAATGTGTTCTCATTTCACGCATACCATATTTAATACCACAGATCTATTACGGTAATCGTGATTAGGAAAGCGAGTTTGATCTGTTGTCATGCATGGGTTACGACTAAAGGTGAGCTTTGGTATTTGGTCCTACACAATTGCTATTGAGATTATGTGACAGACATACTAAGAACTAAGCACAAATCATTAAGAACTATGCTCGGTAAACTACAATAATTTTTACCTAGAGCTGAAAATATTAGAAAATCATGCGTTTATGTTTGCAGATAAACTTTTTAGCCTACTAAAACTTGTTTACTAATTAAATACTAAGGATCTCTGGCAAGGTGACTAAAAATACACGTAAGGTGTTAGCAAAAATAGTAACAGCAATAGCATTTATTTAGTAGTAACATTTGCAACAGTGTAGCCCAAAAATTCTAAACGATTCTACATGATGAAAATAGACTAGGTATGTTCATCACAGAGCAGATACAAAGATGTTCATCTCGTACTTATCCATCCAGGCCAACATTTTAATACAAAGGTTACAAGCAAACATAGTTACTTTTGGCATTTCTAATACAAAATGTTATGCGCTTCCAACAAATCCTTTCACTAAACACGATGTAACATTACGCTAGTAAGTAAGTTACACTTCAAATAAACAAACATTCGGCCGACACTCGAACGCTTTTAAGATAGCATACAGCGTTTGAAATATAAGTAGCATAAACCTTTCCCATAATGCTGTTACCGGTTGCACTGTAATAATGAACTTGTTGTTTGTTGCACAAACAGGACTCTAATGGTTACCACAAAACAGCGGAAAGCTAAGGAGCGGTTCGCGTGATCACCGACATAGAATAATGAGAAGGCCCGAGATGGCACGAAATTGAAGTATGTTTTATTTAAATGAACTCCGATGTGGGAGAACCGTTGTGAACCACCGACGATTCACTAATGGTGCAACTTCACCTGAAAATGTACTTGATTGATTTTAGAATGTAGGAAGCCATTAGTGCCACGAAATGCTTGTAGAAAGGGAGCCAGACGCATTGTACGCTACGGATGATCTTTGTTCGTCGTTGTGAAATTGGAACTAGTGAGTTAGAGAAATGGTACCAGTATAATAGGATCCATACTGCGTGTAGGCTTCATTGTACCAGTTTGTTTGTATTAACTGCTTTTGTTTTGAATCTATTTTCAAGAAATAATTTAAATTATTATTGGTCACGCTTAAATATATTGATCCTGCATTGGTCATTGGTTGGTGGTATAATAAAACAGATACCTGTAGCAATTATGCAGCACCGAGTGAGATTCTATATTCACATGGGAAAATGTCTAATCACAAATGTGTGCTTGTTATGTTTCTGTGATGCGAGAACCTATCATATAAAAGTCATAAACACATGAATAATATAGTATTAATAAAATCTAGTAATAAATTCTCCTTGTGCAGAAAAATACATGTCAATGTAAATATGGACGAAGCTCTCTTTAACTCATGGCCGGATGCTTATAAATTGCATAGAGCTTTACTTTATTAAAGCTTAGCATAAAACAGTATAATAAAACATTATTTTTATTGCACATTTAATTTTAACTATTAAATCATTCTACGCATCTGTCGTCTTGCTCTTGCCATTATATCTCCGGATATAATTAAAAAAGGCTCTCATCTTGCAAGCCATTAAAGCAGTGTCTTAGCCTATACAGTATTTGCAATCTCGGGTTTATGCTCTCTCTCTCATCGTATACAGAAAATGACCTGTAACTGTAATTTAGATTACCGTCGAACGCATGCGTCATAAACCCACCCATTAAGTTGTTTCATCGCCGACGAATGCGATTTATAGTGCAACTTGTAGTAAACTTATCTCAACTTGTAATAAAACTTGTAACGACTTCAATCTCGTCGGTTCCGGGTTTAAAAATTGAAATTTCGAACTTATCCAGAGGGCTTAGTGCATCTGTGACGTAGATGCATACATTGCGGGCGTATTAACAAACAGGTGTATGTGGCGGTGCGGCGGTGAGATGAGGCGCAGTGGGGCTCTAGCTGCTCGCGTGACGCTTGCGGTCAACCCAGATGAGCCAAGTGCACCGTCTCCCATTACGGCATCACCATCTCTGTACTGTTATCCGCATAGCGACTGCGGTCACACATGTAGGTCGAACACTTGAACATGAAATTAAATTTATGGTTTGTAAGAATTCCAACGTTAATTGCGGCCGTGCGAGTACGTGCGTTAGCGATGATCGATCGACGGTAAAATTGACTTGTCGATATAGAAAATGGTATTTTCATTGCGAGATCTATTTTCTATAAATGGTTGCGTTTCTTAAAAAACGATGTCAGTTTATGGTAAAGTCGGCATGTTGAGATATGTTGTCTATTTTATTGTGTCGATACGATCAAAAGCGGTTCTGAAATAGTTTTGCTCCGAGCGTCTATGTTATAACTCATTTTTCTTTTATGATCTGTCACAGAGATATTGAAGATAGCTTCTAGAGAAGTTGCGCGACGTGCATTGGTTTTTTTATCTGTAATAGCTACAAAGCGATGTGTCAAGTGATATAACTTTGATTTAAGTATTAAGTAACAATAACAAGGAAAGGTTATGTTAACATTACGTCTAGTACCTACTTATTATGTCATCAATCAAATACATAATCTGCAATAATAATGCCAGTTACTGACAATTAAACTATGCGCATTAAAACTTGAGGAGACCTTTTCGTTTTTGTTCGAACGCTTATAATCAAATTGTCCAGACCACTTAAATCCAAATTCATCATTATTTATCAGACAATACTTTTAATCTACTTCATAATAACGTGATCCAATCGTTTTCAAGGATGCCTTAAGTGTAAAGGCATCATTAAAACGTCAGTAACAACATTAGATAACAATGGGCACTCCAGACAATATCGTTATAGACCAAAAAAGAAAAAGCGTTGCACCGTCAGTAAAGGGGCTGGGTCCCATCAATCAAGTGTAATCCGTTTTTGACTATCGATCACGTACCACTACCACCCCATTGTGTAACGTCATGCACTGCAGCTGAATCACAATTGGATGTAATTGTGCCTACACTGTACACCCACACATAATAACAGCAAACTTGCATAGGTACGTCCGTTATGTTTACTTGCCATTTCTTTCTAAAAACGTCGCGACGTTTGTGTAACTGTTTAAAACTGTCGACAATTAGGTATAACCTTAATTTACTATTAAAGCATTCAATTTAAAAGAAGAGCAATCAACTTGCTTTATCCAAACAACTACATTGTATGATTTGGAAATATAATTGTATATTTTAACTCATAAATTACTTTTATCCGACGAATTTATATTGTTATCTTTTAAATAAATACCATAGAAAAACAAGAGCTTGCACTTCATTTGTGTGTGCGAGTGAGATATTTTGGAACTCATGTGAGACTCCTGGTAAACTTGTGTCTCATCGAAAGATCCCTTAGAAGTTTCATTCTTCCAAATCCTCTTACTTTGCGTATAGATTTGTTATCTTTTAAATAAATACCATAGAAAAACAAGAGCTTGCACTTCATTTGTGTGTGCGAGTGAGATATTTTGGAACTCATGTGAGACTCCTGGTAAACTTGTGTCTCATCGAAAGATCCCTTAGAAGTTTCATTCTTCCAAATCCTCTTACTTTGCGTATAGATTTGTTATCTTTTAAATAAATACCATAGAAAAACAAGAGCTTGCACTTCATTTGTGTGTGCGAGTGAGATATTTTGGAACTCATGTGAGACTCCTGGTAAACTTGTGTCTCATCGAAAGATCCCTTAGAAGTTTCATTCTTCCAAATCCTCTTACTTTGCGTATAGATTTACAGAAGATGTCTTTCTGCATAGCCATTTTTTTTTCTATAACGACAACGCATTAGTAACCTAAGGTAGGTACTGCTAAACCCCGTTCAGTACTCGTTTACCACTAGACAGGCCGTGTGCCTATTCGCCATTGCAGTCGTATAAAAAATAATCATGATGCGACTGCGCCAAATGACACTACGGATCTCAACGCGTATTTCTATTACATTCTAACGGCTCACAACTTGTTATAAGATCATTTAAATCCAATGTGACAGTTTGCGTCACAAATATCGATGGTGGGATTATCATTCACTTTTTTATTTTAAATAGAATCTATAAGAAGCTTATTGATGCGCTTGGCAATGTCAATCTGCATCGTCTTTTAGGTCAGTACTGTACATGTATTTATGGAGAGGCTGTGTTGTCAGAGGAAGAACCAGCGCCATGTTTTTCTTTGCTGGTGGCTGATGTGATAATTCCAGTACCGCATGCGAGTGGCTATACATTTAATATGTCTACATACTTCTTGGTCTAGGTATCTAAAAACGCAAAGAAAAAAGGCAACGACGTATGCCGCATCTATTATTTACTATAGTTGTTATCACTACATAGTATAAAACAAAGTCTGTTTTCTGTCTGTCTCTCCCTATGTATGCTTAAATCTTAAAAACTACGCAACGGATATTGATGCGATTTTTTTAAATAGATTCTAGAGGAAGGATTAGGTATATGTATAATTGACGCGGTCGAAGCCTCTAGTGTACCATATAATGTAGTTCTAACATTGGATTCTATATTGAAACCTATTGTAAGGTCATAACATTTCGGCGATTTAGAAACTACATTCCTTTATTGTAAAATCTACAGGGCTCTGTTCACCCCTTATTAAGAATGCACACGATTTATTCCTTCGCGGTTTTCATGAACATCTGTGACAGTCAATATGACAAATAACATAACATTTACGTGCCATCCAAAGCCCATTAACGCTTCGACGTAAATGCCACAGGACAGTTACCCATCTAAGGGATGACCTGTGCAAGGGCTGCTTAACTTTGCCGACCCATTACGATCGACAAGCCAAGTCGTGCTACGAGTGCTACTTAAAGAGTTAATCTTCTGATTCCCTATGAAATTAAATATGGCATACATTAAGTGCCACAGTGAATCAATGGACAACCGTTATCAGCTATTAATTTACAGTGGTTTTCCGACAACCACCTGAAACCTTATTTATCACTTTGGATTATTGTTTGAGTAATTGATCACTTGGTCTCTTGATCCATAAATTTACTACCAGTACGATAGTACTTTATGGATCCTGTAATAGTATAGTGAACGTATGTTCATGTAGGAAAGAACAAAATATACACAAGCCATTGAGGTATTACATGTAGTAAGACGTACAAGGCTTACTATGACAACATTACTATGACAATTCGTTTCTACCAACTATGCCTTGCAATAATATGGTTTCATTAGTGCCGATACTTTCTGACATAAAGATAGACCTCTTATCGCTTTTTATTACATTCTTCATATTACTGAAACATTCCGCACGTAAAAATATTGTCACACATTAATACTGCTGAATACAGATGTAGCTTTACCGAGTATGTTAACGAAATCACACTGTTGCTAACCTTAGACCATTCCAGACAGATTTCACGGCAATCTACCAGAGCCAATAGTGAACGGCATACCTGTAGAATTAATTTAATGATTGATTAAGGCTATATAAATAAATAAAATAATTAAGGAAGGTAAGTAGAATTTATAAAATAAATCAGACTAATAAAACATTCATCCACTTGTTTATTTTATGACTACACCATTGTATGAATTTGATTCTCTGATCTATTTTTGTTTCTGCCCATCCAAAGATTGCGAGGCAGAAATTTCTGTAGCGATAAGACCGCCTATTGTTTATGTCTTATTGCTACTTTGTATCATGCACTTCTATTAAGTATACAATAAACTATTATCTAAAACATAACTAACATCCATATAAGTACTAAGTATTAATATTGATCCACGCGTTACAAAACACATGCATGTTATCGTGATTGGTATTATGCATATGCATGCATGATATTTCATATGCATAGAATACATTTTAGTCTATCATTTTTAGAATCAGATAGCTCATTGACTGGCCGTTTCTATTTTAAGATGCATGTCGTTTTTATGCAAAGCATTAAGCCTTCAAAAGAAGATATGTTCTTAGTTTGTTATGAATAATATTAATTTTCTGTCCATATCGTCACTGAGCGCGCCCAAAATCCAAACCATAATTATGTTAGACTTCACGTATGGATTAAAATTTTTGGAATTACTTAAGCTTGTGCAATTTTGCGCATCCCACCGTCTCATTAATGGGCAGTGATTGAAGAATACTTTGATTTGGTACGACTGTCAAAATTCGACTACCACTTGATACTGCAACACGTTACACCTGGAAGAGCTCTCGCCCAAAATGGTCGTCTTTTAATAATCGTTCATTAATTTTGTCTATGCAAGCTCTGCAAAGAATTTACTGGCATCATCTCAGACTAGAGACGTCCACTGTTAGACATAGGCCTCACCAAGGCTCTTTACACAGACTGCAAAGCTACACGCAATCTTGTTATGATTGCCGGTACACCTTGCGGCAGGCCTACCTCTGCGTCGCGGGGTACCTGGCCGCCATTCCACCTTCCTACTTCCTAGTCCAAACGGCATCAGTTCTTCGAGCTGTGTGTTCTGCCTATCGCCACTAAAGCTTGACTATTAACTAAACAGAGAGCTATGTCGGCAACTTTCATTTGGCGATGGTCCTTACCAAAATATAAAAAATATCCACAAACCTTCAAATGAAATGTTTTATAAGAGACATGTTTATGAGTACACAAACGTAGATATTATTACTGTCACAACATTTGAATGTAACTACTCTTATAATGATGTATACGAAAAGTTTTTTATAACAGCGATGCCAATGGGACCTTATCGATGGTGAGTCATTAAATAAATAAATAGTTAGTTTTTCCAGTGGCGATCAATTTGTATAAAGATAACAACAGTCAATATACTTTACAATAAAAACATTTAAGTTATGATGTGGTGTAAACTAAATACATCTTATATTAGGCTGCTTATCGCTGTCAATGGAAAATACATTACAATGATATATCGAAATAATATATACAAATACTTGGCAGCTCATTTATAACACATTTGATAAATAAGGCAAAATTATAACTCAATATAAGAAAGCTGTTGAGTCTACTATATACCAGACACAACTCATTGTCACACAAACAGGAGATAATTAAAGAAAAAGCACCTGCCAGCAGTATTGCCAGGGCCTCAAGTCGTAAATTACATTTCGATTCCTGAAATGTTACATTTTAGCTAAAAAAGTTACATTTTTAGGTATATTTTTTTACACTGGCGAAAAGTGGGCGTTCAATATGCCTCTGCCTACCCCTTCGGGGAAACAGGCGTGAGTCTATGTATGTATGTATGTATATTTTTAACTGTGTTTTTGAGGTCGAAGGCGAATTGACACCAGCAAAATGGCGAAATATAAGGGAGTGAATCTATGTCTCATAGTGTAACTAATCTTGGGATAAAACAGACCCTAGAATCATTTGTTTGCAGCGTTATTTTCTCTGTTGTTGCTCTCTAGTCTAGCTCCTAACTTAGTGTATTAAGTAGCTTGGACCAAAATTAGGTAGTAGTACAGATGTACAAGGTAGTACATCTGTTATTTATACTCTGAACTAACACTAATATTCGATACGTATAGAATTCTCTTAATGTACTTGTTCTACAAAGTTTTCGCGTACATTATTAATAAATCCAGGATGCGTTTAATTTTGTCATGCAGCTTTGCATTCAGAGTCATCTCAGATATGAAGTGAAATACTTTTTCTTAGACGCACTAGTTTTAAGTGATTTCAATTTGGATGCGTTGAACTGAAATGCGTTAGTAAAATGTTTGTAATAAATATCTAGTATTACAAGTCTCGTTGTTCTCAAAAGTTACGAAAACTGCCTTAAATATGAAAATTACTTACATTTTACGCGATGGGGTCAACAGTTACGAAAAATGTAAGAAATGTAACCTTCTGGCAACACTGCCTACCAGCTTCATACCCGCTGGACTACTGTGGCAAATATAAAAGAAAACATTCTGACATTCTAACCATGAAATGCTAACAAAAGCGACATTTTCTGTACCATCGCGTCTCATGCAGCAGTGTGTACATTACCACATAATGATCACATGTATAATCGCCACAATCCTGTTATCAGCCGTATCAATGTAATGTTTGCATTTATATTATAATGCCTGCCGCAAATATTTGACTCGCGACTAATTTTTGTTTGCGTCCTTAGAGGTGCGGGGTTTGGGCTGTATCTGATAAAAACAGGAAACTGTGGCTTACTGTTTTAATAAAATATACATTGTTAATGAGTTTGTTTATCTTTCATTATATTATCGCCGAAGGTCGCGGGTTCGATTCCCGCTCAAGTCAAACATTTGTGTGCATGAACATGGATGTTTGTCTTGGTCTGGGTGTTTCTATGTATAATATGTATGTATTTACAAAAAAAAAACGTATATAAGTATGTTTATCCATTGTCTAGTACCCATAGTACAAGCTCTGCTTAGTTTGGTACTAGATGGTGTTGTGTGAATGTGGTAGAATATTATTATATTATTATTATTATTATTATCTTACCGGCATCGAATGATATGGCATTGCTTTTTCCTTTGTGGTCAATATAAGTACGGATTTCTCCGGAGGGGTCACATTTTCTGTCCTCTATTCGTTGTTATAGTTGACCGGAAATTTGGTAAAATTGCCCAAGTAAGATAACTTGTAAAGTTCGAGTTCATAAGTGTTACATTGTGACTTATGTAAATATATGACTTTAATTTGATTAATGACTGAAACCGTTTCACCTTTAATTTTTTTTATTTATTGTCTCACGCCCGTATCCCCGAGGGATACATGTAATAGGGGGCAAGCCTATTGCCGTTACCGGGCACATCACCAGACTCCCGACTGCTACTGAGTATTCGGAAAAACTCAGTAACACTTTTGCCCGACCTGGGAATCGAACCCCGGACCGCCGATCAGCAGTCGCATACGCTATCCACTGGACCACGGAGGCAGTCCCTTTCACCTAATCACAAGAATTCGCCTTTTTCCATTCAGTTGTAGATATGTTTATCCATCCTAAGCTAATTGTGTTTATAGCCAAAATAGTCCTAGAAAAATACCTTATGTTAAAAAATATTTCAACACAATAAAATATAAAACCAATATATTATACGTACCTATGCCACGTTCAAAGTATATGCTCACATGTTGATAATTAATTTGATAAGCGAAGCTATATAAATATATATTGAAATAATCAAACAGAAGTTGTTGTCGAGTGTTTGTTGATATTATATTATTCATGACTATTTCTGTTGGAACAATTTTGATCAAATACGCTTACTATAATAATTGTATGATTTTAGATAAGCAAAATTTCATATGGTAATGTAGGTCATAGTTGGGTATATACATTTGTAGCATTTCTAGTATACCAGTATTTACTATAAGGCACAAGAAGCTATCATTTTGAACCTTGGGACTGATTTTAAGTCTCGGAGACCGTTGGGTGCACTAAGAAGGGATGTCTCAAAACGCCAACGAGATCGGGAAAAATATGTCGTGGCTAAGCTGCTGGTGTCCCCTAGTTATTATTTTAAAATACAGAAAGTTTTTTCACTTGTTAATCTGGAATTAACTGACTGAGCTAGAAAAGTTTATTTTGCAATTGAAAACAAGATAATGGAGGGGAAAAAAAAAGCTATAGACTGTCGCGAAAGCGTGAATATTGCGCCTGATATAGGTATACAACTTACGCATCAGTTAATATTTTATTTCAGACAATCAATATTAAATCATGCGTACACAAAGACATTATTTGTATCCAGTCGCTTACACAGGCCTATTCAAACCTGAGCGATATTCGCTGCCGCTGTGGGTAGAGGTACTTACCGCGCGGGTTTCGCTCAGGTATTTAGTATGAAGTACCGCGGCTAGAGCGACCTGAGCGATATTCGCTGCCGCTGTGGGTAGAGGTACATACCGCGCAGGTTTCGCTCAGGTATTTGGTATCAAGTACCGCGGCTAGAGCGGCCTAAATTTCTTACCTCTCTAAGCGAAACTCGACTACCGCGCGTTATTCTACCCACAAGGATAGCGAATACCGCTTAGGTCTGAACAGTAATATTACCGCATACCCACTGGGTTTTCTCTGCCGCAGACGGTAGCGAATACCGCTTAGGTCTGAACAGGCCATATGGTGGTACGGGTTGCGGTTGCCAATCATAAGGTATGAGTTGTCGGTAAATCTAAACATATTATAAGATGAAGTCGCGTCGACTGTTGTCTGTCTATATCAAAGCGATAAAATAAAAAAAAAACAGAATTTGGATAGTTTTCACTAATAGTTAGTATGATTTCTGAGGAAGATGTATAATGCGCGGGTGGAGCCGCCGGCGAATCTCAATTTAATAACTAAAAACGCTCAATTTTAGACACACGTTTGCGAATTCCTAAGGACGTACTGCGGCAACAATAGAAGTTTAAATGCACAATAATCATTAATTTCAAAAGACTTTCTGAAATGTATGATATGCATATAGAATTGCAATATAGTAATTATCATGCCACTAATCGAGTTGCTGAAAGAAGCATGTACTCGCTACTAATCAAAACGTGAGCTATAACCGTATTATTATGACGCTTTAGCTTTTATTTCATAGAGTGCGATAATCTGAAACAATAATAGCCCGATATACACTCAGGAAGGTTAGAGGCACAACGTTATTTAGAACTCGTAAAATCACAACGTATAGTTAAGACGTAATAAAACGATATCTTAAATGTAGTGCTTTACAGTTCTAAACGATAAAATACGACGAAGATAACAAGTAATGCACCTGTTTGTTTATAGAGATTCGCATATATCAGAAAAGTGAGAGGTCCTAAGCCATCCGTTATCTTTTACGATGTACACAAGTTGTAACTGTGAAACAAGCCCTTAACCTCGCTGCAATGTAGGATCACATTGCATTCGAAATTGGTCGTGGTACTTGACAAGCTGGGCAAGTGATGCTTCGCATTCTATATGATTCGCGTCATCGCAATACATATATGGGTAGCACTATAAGCTTTTTTAATCGGGAAAACATTGATCGGTTAAGACGTCGATGTTCCAAGCAACATCTTTCCTTATTGCTTGTAAAACAATCAACGTACTCAGCACATGTTCGTAAGGCAATAACAAGTAACAACACCATCTTCGGGTTGTACAATAATACCCTATTTTCTAAAGCAAACTGCCGTACCGACAGGTAAACTGCAAACAGTATTTATTGACCTAAAAACACAATGAAGGTGTCAAGGCAACGGCCGTACATGCATTAACACATTACGCGGCGAGACTTGTTAACTGCAAAGATTCTGAGGAATTACTTAATCGCCGATTAGATTCAGCGTAAAAAGTCGATTACCTCGTCACAAAGTTATTACAGTAGTATGCGAGTAGACTTTTTACTGTATCTTTCATGGACAGCTTTATTTCCTCTGCGGGTAAGGTAAGGACCGCTTCGTAGATTTAACTGCGTTAGAATGCCCATTTGTGTAACGTCTCGCTAAATTACTTTTAGGGTAAGCTGAGGGGAGTCGGCTGTAATAAAAGGGTAGCCTGTAAAGCTATTCGAAAATAAAATTTTTGGAAGTTTGGCTACAGATTGCGGCTAAGGAAATTGAAATATTTTTTATTTTAATAGAAGTAATTTTAAATAATTCACTTGAATGGCTATTTTTTTTAGAAAAGTGCAACGAATGATATTCGTTTAAAATTATGAAATGCGTCCACCATGAATACTGGTCAGCCATCTTGCTTGCCAAGTAGTTTGTAGACTTGTTATGCTGAATATGCTGATGTTAGTGTCTGGTCGTTACTATTAATATGCCGCGCAGGTATTTAGGCCAATAAATATTCGTGCATTAAAGCATTGTACTAGTTTTCTTTAATTTATGTGAACATACTTGTAGTATGAACTCACCGTTGAAGACTTGGTAATTAAAAACATTTACATAATTATACCTGGTCGTGATCCTGTAGTGGCCGAAACGCGACTATTTCCAATTTTGTTTTTAGAAAACTGTTAATCTTTTGCCCCTTCAAAGAAAATTGTAAGTGAGATAATCATGTAGTTTGACGAAAACAAGGAAAAATGTTATCAACTTACCTACAGCTTAGCAACTATTTTGGGTGATTGACAACTTGCTGTTTCGATTCTGGTCATGTATGTTCATTGGTTTCATATTCATGAAGTCCGCCGCCATACGAGACTTATACATATATTATATAGTACTTACAGAGGATCTATAAAAAATAATAATAAGGCGTTTGACACCACCTGTTTGTACTCGTATCATTGAAGATACTACAAAATTCAAATTACTTATAAACATTTCAACTAGGTGCCCAGGCCAGGTTCCTAACGCTGCGTTCGCTGTTACGCACATTCTATTCAGCAAACAAGTGTTAAATTCGCACCTGGCCGAACATTACTGTTTAATCGTTTATAAACACGATTATTTTACTGTCGGCCTTCATATACGAACCAGAATCATAGCTACAACTGCGTAACGGATTTTAGAATATTTTAACTGGATATAATTTAAAAAAAATATGGAATATTTTCTAAAAAAAATAAATAAAATTTGAATTTCAAGTTTGGGCCTCATTTAAAATAAGCCAACATTTTCTCGGGTTCCTGTACTTCTGACAACTTATACGCAAAAGTTCACGGCGATTGATTTGGATTTATTTAGGTATAAAATCATTATTTTTTAATTTAATGAGCACAGTTAAATTTTATGGAGCATCATCATAATCATCAGCCTGCCATAGTCCGCTGCTGGGTACAGGCCTCTCCAATGGCACGCCACTGAGCCCGATTTTCAGCTTTTCGTGTCCAGCCGCTGCCAGCCACTTTAGTGGCACGTGTCTGCACTTATGGAGCATACAATTACATAATTATGACTGAAAACAAAGCTATGTACATATGTGTACAGAGTTACAGACACAATTTGAGAGTTGGTAAATAACCTTGTCTCGGGCAAATAAAGCATTATCATTGTTATCACTGTGACATTGTACATCAGCTAGACACATTATAACTACGGCATGTACCCTGCAGGAAATAAGACGTATTCACGTCTTATGATAATGAAGATAAAAAGACGTCAACCAGTTTTTACGCATGAAATTTTTCCTCATAACGCCTTCCGCAATGCACGATCGTGTATGTTACTTATTGAATATACAAAAACATTCAACCATTTGGCACAAAAGGTACAACTTAATTAAACAAAAAAACTTAAGGTAAAACAAGAAAGACGAGTCTCCGTATACGAAATTGTATTTTATCGTATCATCAGCTTTATGGATTAAGGTATAAGTATATAGGATAATGTATTCCTAAAGCCATATCAAAGATCAGTCTAAAACAAATTAACGGCAAAAATCTCCCTTTCCCTCGTTACAATAAATTACAGGTGTCCATTTCGCTTTATTTAGTATCTCATTTTGCTCCCCCAAAACTGCCTAAGTATCTATATTTTATGCTAGCTTTTGCTCTCTCGCGAAAGGTGGATGAACCTACAACCCCACCAGATAAGTATTCATTTGAAATATTATGGGAGTATATTAACTTAATGTACTTAAGTAAAATTTTATAAAGGCATATTTGTAATTAAACATCAGTATTACCATTTCTAGCAGCCAAATATAATACTCAAGAATTGTGACAAGGTTTCTATTAACTTTTTAAATTCAAATTTTCATAAGCTCAAATAGAAATCCTTTTACCTTTAAGTATCACTGAAAGGACACTTAACTTAGTACCTAGGTAAGTATTAATGATGAATTCAAATTCCTATATCACATTCTGTACCTTTATATGGTTGATATAGATGAAGGAAAACTGACGCCTATTTACATTGAACTACAAAACCTAATTCATTCACCAAACAAAAGGGCCTTTTCTAGGCAGGCTTGTATTGTACATCGATCTCACGACTATTACGACAATTAACACGCGATAGTTGCCGACTATCGATGCTATCGCCGTGTGAACTAAAATTGATTAGCCTTTTTGATATTATTTGTGTCATTATCTGATTCTAATATAAATAAGTATTTATTAGTATCTACCCTATAGTATGCCTGCAGCTCCATATTTTATTATTTTCCGTAATAATACAATAAGTATAAAACGTTATTTCTTTCGATTCTGTGGAATTGGCACTCCCATCTTAATGCGCTCCTATGTTTCTCAATGAATATACAGGCCCTTTTAGCTGCCTGCGTCTAGTAGTTTCGGCTGTGTATCAATCAGTTATGGAAGAGTTTTATACATATTAATAATATTGATGATGATATTATAATTTTACCGGCAATATATTTATAATTATATCAACTTTAACTTTTCTCAGGCTTCTTTAAATAAGAGTCGGCACTGCGCGGGCGTGAGTTAACAGAATTCACACCACTTTGAGTATTATGCCAAACTCTCAGGCATGCAATTTTCCCATGTTTACGTTCGCCATTAGAACGGGTGATAATTAACTTTTTGCTTGCGATAGTAAGTTCAGATATTAAATAGAATTTCGCTGAAGTGACTAGAACATCATCTTGTATTGTACAATCACGTCACACTGGACATCCAACATACTTACAGCGCGAGTATTTAATTACTACACATACGATCCAAAACTACCTACTAAATACAACCACCGACCTGTGCATGCAATTTAAAAGATTAAAAACCCTTGTTTGATCCTTCAACATGCCAGTCAGCTTAGTTTCTCATTCCAAAACATGCATCTGCGTTTACTTAAGTAACCAACTATTTGCTTTGACGCTTTTAAAACGAGCTTCTCTAAACACAAAAATGTTCCCCACGTTATTTATGAGCGTAACAAAACAATGGTTGAGTGAATGACTTAACATTCTCACCCGCGGGGTTAAAATTAAGTATGCAATTATTGATTTAACAGCTGCGTATACCAGTACCTGTATATTGCTTTCCCGTTGTAACACCAACACGAGTACCTGTGAAGGAGTGTTTACACTCACCACTCTCCTGGCGAGTGAGCTCGCCCGCCACTAGCTAGAACAATATCATTGGAAAACCACTGACATTGACTGTGGGAAAGTAAATTTTGCTTACACCCATTCTAAGCTGAATGAATGAATTTATAAACGATCTGATCGCAACAATCTACTATATAAATGAGTTATGAATCGGTTTGATTTAAGCAGGTTAGTGTTGCAGTTTAATGGTGCATTTTATTGAAATTTATTGCATTCTTTTATGCATCTTGGCGAGGGAGGTAAGGTAGTTTATAGAGTCTAGACGATTCAATAGTGCTTCAGAATTATAGTCACCATTTGGCAATATTTTGAATATACAGCAAAAAATTATGTTAATTTATACTTTCTTGTCCATAATTGGATAGCTGCACGGAAGGCGCAGTGGTTTATTGCGCTGATTATTCTGAATCTCCACAAGAAATAACACTTCTGATCACTTTCCGTATCCGTTGTTTGAATACTAGTGAAATTCTCCGCGATGCGATTAAGATCCCACGTGTGGTAGTGTATTTTTTAAAGTAACAAGAATTATTAAACATAAAGTAGCCAATAATATATTCTCAATTAATTTTCTATGAATTGAAACGAGCACTTGTTTATACTAATATTATATCTGATACATTTTAATATTATTTCTCCTTTTGAATAGACATGGATTGTTATCTGACCTCCAGCAAATTTCACAGATGAGTAAGTTTGTTTTGTGTGAACGGGTCATAGACACGAGGTTACCAGACTGTCGCACCCTCCCGATTAAACTCCCCGTTTTGCTCCCAAACTTCGAATGTTTCACAAAACAAGACTAGCCTGGCCACGTATAAATTCTACAGATAAGTTCGTTCAACTTTCAGGAAAAATAATCAATTCAACTTCATGATTACAGTATCCCAAGTAAATAAGCTATATCAGTAGCAGGACAATAATATTATTTTCATAAAACTTTTGAACAAAGAGCAACTGAGTTGTGCTTTAAAATACACTGTCTTTCCCTTATGGTATCTGGCTGGCATGGCAGTCCGTTGGTATCTCCACTAGGCTATTATATATTTAGCTAAACCTTTGCAGTTTAATTTCGTTTAAAATAAAGTATTTCAAGCAAACTACATAATAATTTATATTATGTTAGAAGGACATTCCTTTTTATATAAATAGTAGCTCATATATAATTTACAAATCTACATATATCTATGGGGATCGTTTACAAGGTTCTATTGTCGTGTTAACCTCATTATTGTAAAGAACCCTTCCTTATAAAATTAACATTAGCATATTAAACGATAAATTGTAAACCAATTTGAACGTTCGTGAATAGAGCGTATTAATACACATTGTGTCGTAACTTACTTAGTTTGTGTTACCAAAGAGTCATGCTTGCATACTGTTTACTTATTGAGAAATATCGCAAGTATGAAATGCGACGCCAATTTTAAAAACGCCATGTTGGGATATTGCGATACTTATGTGTAAAGACAGCGTTTTTAGCAAAAATTACAAATATATTTTGTAAATGTCTCGAGGCATTAATCGACGGCGTTCTGCTGCTTGTTTAACTTTCAACCAATCAATTTAACGTGACACTTATTATACAGAAGGTGTATATTTCTTTTATGGCTTTTACGTCGTTAATTTAATTTGATAGGGTCAATATTAAAATTATCTTTTGTGATCACAATATATTTTGTGTGATTAATTAATTATTACCAACAATTGTTAGGTTAAAAGCAACAAGTTAGTAATGCTTTATGAAACTACGGCAATTTTACCAATATGTAACGGATGCCAGGAATCGAACCTTTGCTAGTCCGCTACAGTGCGCTGGTAGTGTGCTGCTGACGTGTGCCTACGACGATGCGTGTTCTTCTATGTGTGTGGACTGTATGGTTTCGATGTGTAAGGGCTTCAGAAATGAAACATCTTCATACGTTGAGAGCGATGCTGTTCAGGTGTTCGGTGCTTGATGGTTACAAGATGGTGGTTGAGACGCCAACAACTGGCCGAATACATGGTCGCTTAAGTACCTCGAAACTTTACCTTATCGACGACCATCGCACCGAACACGTGCATAGAGAATCTTTCGTTTATTTTTATTTCAAAAACAGTACAAATGTTACGTATGTTTCGATCCTATTATACATACATACATGTTCTATACATCGTTAGATAGGTCTCATTAAGTTCTATCTATTGGTATACAATACCTAAACCTAACTATTAGCGTCACTAAGTTATTCCATAAAAACTCCCAAAAAATGCTGCCACACAAGGGCCCGCCCACTATATTTTCTATTGAAAAACTATCGTATACTAAATTTATATATATAATTTTGGTAGGCCGTTGTGTGCAACTATATGGGGCATTTATTAAAACAAACAGCATGAAAATATCTTTATTCAATTCGAACATATTACATGATAACTTTGAAGCATAAAAAATTTACAGAATTTCTTAAGTAAATACTATCGTAAGTAAACAAATTTTATGATAAACATACGAATGTTTGTTATTATGCTTATTTTAACTATATAAGGTAATAACTAACAATAAAAAGGTATCTAGACATGATTTCAAGTCTATATGAAGCTAAAAAACACTTATAAAACTATAAAACGAATATGTAAACAAACAGCTGTTTTATGAAGCATTAACTCTTATCTGTCACTACTGATAACGCTATTTATGATTCGATATCTAAGGTCCCTACAGTTAGCACAAGTTTAAGACTAATGTTCATGTATTACATAGTTGTTGTATATTAACAATCTAACCATTTACACTATTTTAGCTATTTTTTAACGTTTTGACACGTCCGGGAACCGAACCCGGTGTACCGCACGATTAGATAACACTGATTTTAACGATTTTCACTCGCGGTTTCGAATACACTATTCACTGTCATAGTTTTAATGTCTGTCGCGAACACAATATATATATGTATAATAGTTACACCCAGTAAACTGGGTCCGTTGAATGTTTGTGAAGTAAAAACACAGGATTTACTTCTAGTGCAAAAGTTTTTATAAAAGAAACAATTCTTAGACTCTGAATACGTTCAAGCCTCTTACTTATTTTCGTCAGAAACGCTGAAATTTTGTGCATAAAAAGAACCATAACTAAATAACATGACAAAGGCAACAAATTAGTTTTTATTTTTTCTTAACGTTGATTGAAATATAGCGAATGTTTATCAATCTGTTGTAATATTAACATGAAGTAGAACGAACAAGTGTTATGCTTACAATATTAGCAGAATGTGGAACCGTCACGGTTGGAAATTAATATACTTACTTTATCTTAAGGCGCTGTTATACCTCAGAAGCCGTGAAACACCTAATTTTTCGTCGCGCACCTAGCCATAACGGTACATACTACAAACTTGCAAAAAATAGAGCTTATAGTCAAAAGTCTGAACAAAAGACTTTTGAAAGAATTTTTCATGTATGTAAAATAGAATCACGGTAAAAAAATCACAAAAACAAGGCAGAAAATAATCTTTCGTCTCACTGTTTGTAATATTTTGATCGTGAACTTTCATATTTTATTTGATAATATTGTAGGAAATCTAATGAACTAAAGAATTACCCTATTTATTTTCATATTATACGTGTATATTTTGTAAAATTAAATAAAATCTGCCAAACGTCTATGATTTTGACGCTCGGTTGATTCCATCAATATCAAACGCTTCGGCAATTTAAACCTTATTAGCATAAGCGGTGTACTGAGTGTCAGTTGCTAGTTTATGCCCCGCCCAGACCTCATCATTCGGCTATGAGCCCTGTGAGAGATAGGTCATGTCGCTTGCGTCTCCGCTGCACGAAATTTTACGTAAACATGTTTGTTAATAATACGCCGATTTGAGTTCGTAATTTCATGTTTTATGTTATAGACTGAATACTTTGAATCAAATAGGCTTTTCTTGTGACTGTGGGCACATATAATTAGGACCTAAGTTTATATTCTTGTTGCGTTTAATGTGTTATTGTTTCTGTGCTTATAAATATATAATTAGAAGAATAAAATATGGACAATTAGAGAAATAAAGTTCTACGAAGAATTTGTACAAGAAAGCATCGTAATAAAATATAAATTCATCCATGGCCAAGTGATTATGAAATATGGAAAAATTTTACACAAATTATTTTCATAAGAGTCTTTTATGACTGACTATGTTATACATTAGCGATTATGCATAATATAGTTATATAAATTATTCTCACAATACATAGCTGCCACAGTTTTCAATGTTTGAAAGAGTAATAACATAAAATCGAATCATTTTATGTATAGGTCGGTTTACGAAAGATGACCACTGCGCAGCAATCATTTTTTAGGTCTCCGTGGAGGTGCGGGGTGAGGCGCGGGTGGAATTCCAATGGCGTGGCTCCGTTCCTGACGCATTCCCTAAATGCGTCAAGAATGGAGCCACGCCATTGGTGCATGAATGTACATATGCGCGACGGCCGCCATTTCTGGTCAACTTTCGTGAACCGACCTATACCTATATTGCAAATTCATTAGCTTGTCAGAGCGCCTGGAGCGCTAAGATGCCGCCACGGCGAACAATAAACAGTGCTAATATGGCGCTCCGCAGTCCGCACATAAGCGGTAACGAATGTTGTACTATTGTGTTGTGAACATAAACCTATTTAGGTACATCGGGTAAAACTTTGATTATTCATTAACTATTAGGTAAGTTTCAGTACATCTAATATCTTTTTAATTTCTAAAATCAATCATTTATAAGTAAGTAGGTGACTTCTCTGTTTGCTATAACACAAGTTATAGTATTTTTTTAAATAATAAAGTATCTAACTAATTATATTTATTGTAATTACAGTGAAGTTAAAGTTACAGTTTAGCAACAACATTTGACTGCAATAATTCCTAACACGATTTGTTCAAGAGTTATAAGCAAAAAATACACGAGGGATAGCAGTGACTGGTTCGAATTGCGTAAGAATATGTTGACAGATTCAAATTTTGGTATAGTGGTAAAAAGAAGAGATAACAGCAGTAAAGCCAACTTAGTAAAAATTATTTTGTACAAATAAAATATTTGCAATGAAAAAAAGCAGTTGCGCAAGGAGTCTAAAATGAACCACTGGCTTTGCAACAACTGGCGAAGTAAGAAAATGTAACAATCGAGCCTTGTGGATTATCCGTTTTATGGTGCCACGCCAGATGGATTAATAGGTCCAAACACGATTGTAGAAATTTAATCTTCTATAGTTGCCTATAAGAATGGCCTGGAGAATAGTATAAGAGCAAATAAAATACAAATATGAAAACATGATAAAAAAGTTAACTGACTAGTCTAAACAAATATTGTAATTTTTATTACCAAATTCAGGGGCAACGCCACGTTACACGCAAACAAAAATGTTTATTTGCTGTGTGGAGTGGCGAAAGTAAACCACTAAAAATAGAAATGATAGAAAGAGGTGATGTTTTCTGGGAGACGAAAATGAAAGAAAAGCTTGTGGCGTTTTATATGAATTGGCAGTTGCCTGAAATTGTTGATTCTCGTCGAGCTCAAGGGATGGCATTGAACAAAAATATAAAACAAAATCACGGAGAGGAAAATGTTTCATCAGTGCTTGAAGTTTCTACAATACCAAGCCTTAAAAGGAAAGTAAATGCAAATGTGCCTCTTGAACAACAGCAAATAATAAGTATTGAAGCCTCATCACCTCACACACTGCCTGTAACTTTCGATGAGAATAAAGAAAACCTGCCGGGTTGCAGCAGACAGCTAACTTTTGATGAGCTGTAAACTCTGTATTTCGTTCATTCATTCATTCATTCATCATCAGCTTTTAACAGTCCACTGCTGGACTAGGCCTCTCCTTTGAAAAGAGGAATTGGCCTACTATACCACGCTGGCCAAACGGGTTAGCATAGGGTTTGTATCAAGTTTTCCTTCTCTTACAGTGCTGTTCTCTGCATAATATGCTCCCTCTGTCGGCTCTTACGACACCCATGGGATGATATGGGGTGGTGACATTCGGTATTCTTAATCCGTCACCACACGGACAATGTATTTTGTAAGTAAATGATAAATAAATATATTTTAATATTTATTTTCTTTGAAACAACACATATTTTAAGCGAAAGAATTTTTTTATATTTTTCCATACAATGAGGAGAGCCAACGAAAAAGCAGTAACTCAAATTTTAATTCTATAATTTGGGTTGGGTTTCGAAACAAGTCGCCTGAATTTGAGGGTATTGGTGGTGTAGGGGGCTTAAGGGAGTTAGTTTTAATCCCCTAAAAGTAATTTTGGCTGCCGGAGTTGCGTCTAAATATTTTTAAACAATTTCCAAAAATTCTTAGTAGTAGTTTTTATACCTTGAAAAACGTGAAACGAAACGCAAACCCGCCATCTTGGAATGATCATATTGACAGCTAATGTCAAATTTATGTTAGGTTCTCTCTTAATCTCTCTTAATGACTCTTAATCCGAAAATAGGAACCCTGCGAAGCAGGGCTCCGTCAACCTTAGTTTATTAAACTAGTGTGAAGAATGTGGAAGTTGGCAGTGCCATACACACTAATGTTTGGAGATTTTTTTTTTCAGAGGAAACCAAGTATTTCCGGCAAGTGAAAATGGTGAGGGCGGATTCCGAGACCCCCTCAACCACTCACAACCCCTAAAAACGGCAACGTATTTCGAAACCTTTACCATAATAATTATGCCTATAATAACAATAAAACATCCATAAATAAATAAAATAAACCAACTTTTACTAAACTTCAATTATTTCGTAACTCGCTTTAGTTGAGATACAGCTTTTGCGCTTAGTAGGGCAGTATTGTGGTTTTTAGGGTACCGTAGCCAAAAATTGTAAAAGCCCTTTATATTTTGTAGGATAGTATTATATAGGTTGTTTTTTATATATTGTATGTAACAGCCAATTTATTGCAAAACAGATTTGAAAACTGGCAGGAATGGAATTAGATGTAGGTATTCTATGAACTGCTTTACCAATTTTATACAAAAACAAAACAAAAATAATTAGGGCCTCCATATATGGAACTGACTTAATTATTTTTATCATCTTACGGCACGTATTTATCTACTTTCGTCAACAATAATTTCGTCAAAAAAAAATTAATACCTATAACGTCTAATGTAAACCAGTTTTGCTCATGGCTCCACTAAGAACAAAAATTGCGCTATGCCTATATTGTACAAACAGATTGATTTATGTAATATTAATTTTAATATCAGTATCTCAATTCAATATGCTAAAACGTTTTGCTTGCGATTTTGAAATATTGGAATACGGATGTCGCCAGAATACGGCCGCACACGACGAGAATGAAGGGGGGCGCCCCGCAGTAGACGGAGCTAAGCGCCCTTCACCTCCCCTGCTTCACCCCCTCATTTTCCAAAACAGTCGCTTAGTACAGCGCCTTAAAAAAATAACTACGTGCTTGCACTAGTTTGTATGTATATTTACTAGAATTAAATTCAACATATTTTTTTACATTCCCTATAGGAAAATAATAAGTTTAATACAAGTCTAACAAAGTAATATTAAGTTGGTCCCTTGAATAAGGTCTATGCAGTCGTTTGGAGATCAGTAGGTATAAGACACTATTAATACTCATGCATTTAGTAATTTTTATTTTTTTATTTATAGTCTCACGCCTGTGTCCCCAAAGGGGTAGGCAGAGGTGTAAATATTACACCCACATTTCGCTATGAGTTTATAGGTCCCACGTTATAGGGAGCGAGCCTATTGCCGTTACCGGGCACAGACTCTACGGCTGCTACTGAGTATTCGGAAAAACCCAGTAACACTTTTGCCCGACCCGGGAATCAAACCGGGACCTCCGATCAGCAGTCGCATACGCTACCCACTGGACCATGGAGGCAGTCAGCAGTGCATTTAGTAAATATTTTATTATTATTTAAAAATTTCTTTAACCCATAAATTCGAACGATAAACCATTGTAAATAACATTAAATAACATCTAGTTACTTTTAACAGGCGTGTGGCTGTGCAACTAGGATCTTTAATTTAATTTGTTGCTTGTTCTATTTCGTAGTGACAAGTGCCACTCCTCAGGCATTATTGATTTCGTTTCCAGAAACTTAAACCGTGTCCTATAATTGACAATAGACTGGTCATCTACTAAGTGGGTTTCACTACTCATAATCGATGAAATGTGGGTGTGAAACAGCTATCAGCTTTCTAAGTAACAGTCTTGGTTCACAACATAAGCGAAATAATCAAGCTATTTATTCAATGCTATAACAGTTATAATCACGTTTAAATGCTATTTGGAAATAAGTGTGCTTCAATAAAATGTTCGTTAAGTTATGCGCTATTGTGTGACGGTCGTGCAACACCTCAGCTAGGACCACAGACGGAACACGATTATAATTTCATCTAGGATTTCTACAGACGACAGTCCTACTGACATTTACAATATCATTGTGTAATACGACCTTTCCGTTATACCATTATGTGGCAAATACAATACATTTTTCAATATAAAATGAAGATCGTCAATGAAAAGGCAAAGCGTGAAAAGGTGTGCCAGAAATGTCACGTGACGCCGGGTGACCTAAAAATGCGGTGGCAGGCACCTTAGTCACTTTTTGTACCAGCTATTCCATTAATAATGTTTTCTGTCGAATAGAACCACCTTTTTTGATAAAGCGCGAGTAATCGATTTATATTGTCTGGGTTTTTTGGAATTTGCGCTTGTTTTGTACGTGTAAGAAATTGTACGAATTGATTGTACTTTTTCGTAGATTTTTGGTGGCGATTGAGGAACCAGGTCTACGTTTGAGTGTTTATTAGTTTTATCCTCATATGTACAGTTGTACACGTCATGTAACTTAAAATATACTGAGAATTCTAACGGGCAAAAAGTATTCAATATGGAAGACTTCGTAAAGGTTGTTCCAGTTTTTTATTTCTTTTTGTTGTTTGTTTTATGTCCCGTTTTATTAAAAGTTACTACAGCAATTAATTTAGTTTATTTATACCATTAATGTGTCTAGCAATGACAAGCTCTGTGATTTCCTCGGTATACATTCAACCTTTGATTATTTTAATTCCTAAATTAAATATCCTCCTTATTTCCATTTAAATAAGAACCAAAACAAATAAGTCGAGTTCATGGAGCGGAGCCCTAAAATAAATTAGCATTGATTCATTAGTCGATGTCGCCGCACTTCACTACCCAGTCGCATTTAAGAAACAAGTGTCGGGTTGCTATCAACCTGTGGTAAGGCAGAGCCGAGGCGTGAATGTCTCTAGTCACGCGATTCCCCTAAGTCCCCACTCACCTTATTGATTAAATATAATTACTATGCTTTCCCTGTTTCGCTTCGGTAACTACGTTGGAATATTCGCATAGTTTTTACTTCAAATATATGTACATATGTAATATCTGTCTATTATACCAGCTTATTATCCCTAGTAGGGCTGTATTTGCAAGCTAAATGATACCTACTTAGTAAATGTTAATTGCAATGCTAGTAACACCCCGTTAAAAGGTTCTTAGATATCACGGCATTGCCTTTCTTTACGACGTAACCTTTATTCCCGTTTCTGTTTTTCTTAGCAGAGGTTACGAAGAATACATATTAAAATAAAAATAAACGGTTTTTATGTTTGCTTTGGATTTAAAATAGGTTGCACTATAGTTTTCTGTTCAAAATGACAGGCTAATTATGGCTCAGTGGCGTGCCATTGGAGAGGCCTATACCCAGCACTGGAGTAGGTATGGCAGGCTGATAATGATGATGATGATAGTCTTATATTCAAGTGATTCAGCCGATCTGAGGCTTAATATGCCTGTTAACGCTCAAGCGCTATTACATTACAAAACAAAGTGACTTACCAAATTTAGACATAGTAGACATATTTTAAAACTGACATCACATATTTTTTCTATTGTGAGCAATAAAAAAAGCAATATTTTATAATAAATAGCAATAACTATTCCCATCTATGGACCACATAACCACTCTATTCTAGTTCTGGACCCTAAGGGCGTACCGTTGTCATAATTTTTAGCTTCTATATGATAATGGCCCAGGGAGGGGACTAACCTACAAACATTAACATTTATTGACTGTTACTGAAACTTTGCTGCCGTCCCCCCATAGGGTAAAATAGTTTTGACGTTATGTTTGTGTTGGGTGGTGTTTTCTGGTTTTGTGTTTTGAAGTTTTCAAAAGCAAAATGTCTCTGCTACAAAATGAAAACATGACATTCAGTTTTAACTATTTATATTTTTGGGATACACATGATTTTATACGATTACACATACTAAATTGACCTAAGTATTTACATTTACACTTACTATTACTTATTTACTATTTACAACTAAAAATATATTTATAAACCAATGACTAAATTAAAAAGAAAATAAAATAATAATTATATACTTATAAAAGGCAAGGCTTTAAGGCGTCGTAATTATGAATTTTAACTTATTTTTCAAATGTATTTTTCTTACAATGCGTGTGCTTCTCACATCGACGACTTAAAGTAAAGTTGTTTAATATTCCAACTTGCACGTAGATTTTAAGGTCTTTTTACAACAACAACAATTAAAAAAAAATAACCTAGGCCTGCCCAAACGTCTACATCCAGTCCCAATATTGTTGAAATTTTACATGTTAATATAGTCTCAAAAATGGATTTTCATGCAAAGTATAACTTGATACTACATCCAAGATTAGCTTCATACCAGGGCACTGCTCAACCGTTACCAAAATAACCTTCTTTTTAATCCGTACCTAATTTATGTTTGTTTCGGTTTTAGTGTGATTTATCATTACAACAGCCCTATAGAAAATGGATTTTTGTACTAAGCATAACTTGATGCATCAAGGATTGTCTTCATACCAGGAAACTCCTCATCTGATACCAAAATACTTTAGATAGATACATTGTTGTACACCAGTAAAAATAAGGAGCTTTACTATTGAATCCGAAGGTACTTTACTTACTAAAATCTCAGCATTAATATGATTTGTTTCTTTTTGTCAGTTGGATTTTTGTCTCGGTATTAATGTGAATTGTTTCTTGTCCTCCAGCTGGATGGCACCAGTGAGCCTTGCGATCCACGCGCCGGGCTCAGACCTGATGCCGACGGTGAACAGCATCAGGTACCTGCGCGACTGCCTCGGCAACGAGCTCGTGCGGCAGTACGTCACCTTCCACCTGTTCTTCAGCAACAAACACATACCTTCTAAAGTGAGTAAACGCCATTTATTAGGTCATACATTAATACAATCCAGTTACACAAAATTTCGCGTTGGGCTCCCAAAATCCGCTTTCTAGTTATAACGTATGGGCTCTTTCCAAAGTACGTCTGCGCTGGTATTTAATCTGTCTTTTAAAATCTGAATAACCAGGATCTCGAACTCCAAGTACAATGTCTTGCTTCGTAAACAAGTCAACGTTAAGACGATGATGACTAGGTACTAGGTATTGCGCTAGAGTGTTATCGAGTTAAGTCCAAAAGCGATAGCTCATTACGTCACAATTATTTGTTGGCCACTTCTTGAAGAAAATCTTTAAAGTTCATCATCATCATCAGCCTTTAACTGTCCACTGCTGGACTAGGCCTCTCCTTTCAAAGGAGGAATTGGCCTACTACACCACGCTGGCCAAACGGGTTGGTATAGGGTTTGTATCAAGTTTTCCTTCTCTTACAGTGCTGTTCTCTGCAGAATATACTCCCTCTGTCGGCTCTTACGACACCCATGGGATGATATGGGGTGGTGATGGTGTCATTGCGTATTCTTAATCCGTCACCACATGGACTATAAACTTAAATTGGAAGAAACTTGTGATGAACGAAATATGAAAATAAAATATTGTTCTGAACCGTTTATATGAGACACAGACTTGCAATTTCCATTTTAACAAGAGAACCAATATTGTTTTCTCTCAGACAACAAAGCTGGTACCGGCTCATTAATTGTATTACGAATCTATAGAATCGCTTATAATAAAATAGAATGTTTATTATAAGGGAATTTTTAAGGTAGAGCCTTGCTGATTTCAGCATGAATGGGCCGGCTCGACCGGGGAAGTACTACCCTCTCACAAAAAATCGACGTAAAGTAACAGTACCTAAACTGTTGCATTTCGTTCGGTAAGTGAGAGTGACGGAGGCCCTATCCCCTATTCCTTCTCCCTCATCCCACTCCTTATCCTATCCCTTTTCCCAACCCCAAGGGGCGTCAACGCACATGTAACTCCTGTGTGTGTTCAGTGTTGCTTGTGTCCATGGGCGGCGGTAATTGCTTACCATGAGGCGATCCGTCTGCTCAGTGGCGTAGCTAGCTTGGGTGGCACCCGGGGCGGATTTTAGTGGTGTCACCCCATCGCGGGTGTATTGCGGTTCATTGCCCTCTCCAAAGCATCTGAGTCCTCCCATGGCTTTTGAATGATTATCTTCATAAATCCTACGATAACCAGGATCAAAGCTAGCGTTTCAGGGTCGAGCCTTCTCTAGACAACGCCTGTGAGCGAAATCTATGAAGCGCCTTTTTTGACAATATTTTTTAAGTATTAAACTGTTGACTAAAAATATTTCTCAGCTTTATATAGTACCTTATTTCCTAATTAAGTAGAAAAATCCGCTTGCGATTAGCAATCACGACTAATAAAAAAAGATGCCCAATTGTTAAAGAAAAGACACATAGTTAATTCATCATCATCCTAAATCCTTTTTTAGTCAGTTTTGATCCAACCCGATGTGATCTGATATGTGACACACGTTGTGTATGGGTTCAGTCACAATTTTTTTATTTTTGCGAGTGAGAAAGTTAATACTTGTTGTTTTGGCTACCTCCGGGAAACAAAACAAAACATTTTAAAATGTGGGTGTAAGGTTCACCCTAAAATGCCAAATATCGGTGACGGGCAGCAACGTCACTGGTGCGAAAGCTACGCCTGACATATTTTGGCATTATATGAAGTTCGCAGCGAGGCGTAGAATACCATTACCCTAGATTCTAACCATCCTATGTACTTAGAGAGGGACACCAGCTATCCCAAGGCGGAGCCGGATTCTTGGTATATAAAGTCTTCTCTAGCAACGATATAGCAGTTTCCAGTGTGTCAGCAAGAATATGAACTTGAAAATTGTCCAAGTATATGCACCTACTTTATACTCGAATGATGAAGTAAGGGAAATGTATTTTGACATTTCTAGAGTCTTACATAACACCCAGAAGGACCACTTCAATGTTGTCATGGAGAACTACAACGCCAAATTGGGAGTGCTTATCTACCAATTGTAGTGGGATCGCACGGATTTGGTAGGAGAAGTTGACCACATCTGATGGAAATTCGTCACTTCTAGGTCCGAAATTCATGAAGTTCAGAGCATTTACAGTGATCTCTACATGTCGGCAGCGTGCTTTCCTCATCTCTACAAGGAGGATCCCCGAACTACCTTAACGGAACTTCACTGACGAGTTACCAGAAGTCAGCCTTAGAGCCAGAGCTTAAACGTGGAAAATCCCCTGTAGAAGTCGAAACAATGTGCAGCTATAATGTGTATTTAAATCTAGCCTCTTCTCGTGGAGTGGCGGACAAAATCCTTTTTAAGTGCTATCGACACGTCACTCTCTTGAGCAACGTATTTAAGCTGTTTTCCAGTGTCATCAGTCACCACCAACCGTTTCGCGTCTCGCTTGACGAGTTTTAGACCTCCAAATAGTCCGGTTCTCGAGGATGAGGTGGCACCAAAGATGACGTTAACATTACTGCAGATTATATATGAGACAGAAGAGTATAATTATACCCTGTGCTTGTAGCATTTATGGACTATGAAAAAGCCTTTGACTTTATTGCAACCTAGTCTATTCTGGAGTCCGTGTAACAAAGAAGGCTCGCAAAAGAATACAGCTTAACTGGGCAGCGTATAGGAAATCACGTCGCTTTTCGTCACGGTTACCGCAAATACTTAAGACAAAGCGTGTTCTACCTGTGACTTAGGTACAGAACGTGGACACTGACGGTAGGACTGGTCCACCAATTTGAGCTCGCTTAAAAAGCTATGGAGAGGGCTACGCTCGGAATTTCTCTGAAGAATCGAATTCGAAATGTAGGCATCTGCTAGAGAATCAAAGTAATCGACCCTTAAATCAAAATAAAACAGAATAAAACGAAGAAATTATCTGATGAGATATCAGTAGTGGACTGCGAAAGGCTGAAGATGATGATAAATTATATTTATATTCTTTAACAATTGATGATTTTTGTACAAAATGGTAAAGATTAAGAAAGTCAGTTATCTTAAATATAGTAGGTATGTACAAATTTTAATTGTGCCTAATTTTTGCAGTATTTCCCAACTGATAGCGAACTTCACGTAATTAGGTCAATAGCCTAGGTACTAAGTATATAAAACTGGAGAACATAAATATTTCAGACAAATATAATAAAATAGAATGTCAAAATAGAACGACAAAAAGCGCTTCATAGGTTTCGCACACAGGCGCGCCGTCTTGAATCGGCGCGGCTCTGATACCTACACTTATAATAATGAAATGAAGTCACCTTTTCGTTCTGTCTGTATGAACCCGATAAACTCAAAAACAACAAAACGGATTTTTGTACGCTTTTCACCAATAAATAATTAGTGTGATTCCTGAGGAACGTTAAGGTGTAAGTATAATTCACGCGGACGGGACGAAGGCTTCTATTTACTAGATACTAGAGGCTACTACAGCTACGCCCAGCCATTTTATTTTAACTGAACCGTTTCTCCCCGATCCCGTGAGAATTTCTTGAAATCCGTTCGTAGTGCACCCCTACGGTCCTCAAGGGACATGCAAAATTTCAGCTTCTTGCCCCAAATAGTTTTGGCTGTGCGTTGTCTGTCAGTCAGCCAGAAACGCATTTTTTCTATATCCATCTGTAACATTACACATCTGTGTAATGTGCCCGGGTGTCACCCCAAAAATGGTGTCACCCGGGGCGGACCGCCCACACCGCCCCCCCCCCCTGCTACGCCACTGCGTCTGCTCGTTAGCCGCCTATTACCATAAAAAAATGCTTTAAGATATTATTTCATATCTATTATATAACCCTAAACCATTTTCAAGGGCCTTTATATCCTTTAAACTAATCCTTTAACCTAAATTAGGCTGTTACGTATAGATACACATCTATTCCACCTAAACCATTTACCTACTCCAAGTCACGAACTATAACTATGAGCACCTAATTAATAAATTGTGTAGTTAATTGCACATATTATAAACCTTGTTACAAATTTCTTTATAATTGCTTCGTCCATTAACCATGATCAGCTTTAATTGTATTTAAATGTACTTAATTATAGGTTACTCCTCATCGCACTTATATTCATTTGACATTTGCTATCACAACGATACAATGATAGGTACTAATTATATTTGATCTTCATAAAAGTACCTAAGTATACTTAATTAAAACGGCACTCGTTTGATTTGATTTTGCCAAGATGTCTTTCTTTGTTTTCTTTCATAAGCGATTTTACTTGGAAATAAGACATGTATGCAAAAAGAGACTTTCCAAACATTCAATCAACGGACGAAACAACAATTTGCGGATCATAAAGTGTTGTCCTGTCTAATAACGGCCATTTTCAATATTCGATCCATACATGGATTTTGAGATTCGAGATTCGTGTTTGACATATTTTGTATGGAGCTTATGTCAAAAACGAATCTAAAATCTACAGATCTATCTATAGATCGAATATTGATTTCCGTAGTAAATTGAACCCTGAACGCACTAAACGACTACACCGTCCCTGCAGTCCAAGCATCTAATCCGTGCATTCAAAGGATACAACTAGAGCAAAGATTTCAGAAGCGACAGTAGATCAACGACCCTCCAGTTTCGTTTCTGTCCTTTATTCACAGTAGTTAGTGGCTTCGTTGTCTTTTGTAGGAATTGACTTATTAATACTAAGAAAATAACCATGTTTACGTGCCAGGGTAATAGCTCAGTCAGCTAACCGCTTCACTTGGCCGAAACCAAAAAGTACCTATTATAAGACTTTTATGACCTTATTACAAAACAATTATGACACTAGCTTATGTCCTACAATATATTCCGCCTGCGGTTACGCCCACCTATGTTTTATTGGCTTTAGGTACCTTTTTCTAAAACTCTAATCAACATCCTTTCAGTACCTAGATAAATAATAATTGAACATTTTACATGCTAATTGCTAAAAAACTGCAACTTATAATACAATTATAATACATACGTTATGAAAAGTGCTTAAACTTAAAACCAAATGCCAGTGGACGCAATCCATATTGTCTACAAGTCATTCATTAATTATAAACGATTGGCCGCCCACACAGCTCGTATTAATACGAGTATTACAATAGCGTTCTACAATTCCTGCAATCTAATTATGCAATGACAATTATTACAATCACAAATGCCATACAGTTAAACGGCTGATCACGACTGAACGCCGGTTTTGCAATGAATGTGTTCCGGTACCAGTCTGGAAGATATAGGGTGATTTTAAAATCGTAGTCATTGTAGTAGTCTCATACTAGGTACCTACATTCGATTACAGTTAATCAGGACCATATTTTAAAGTCACGGCAGATACTTAGCAAGACTACGTCTTTCGAAAAAAAAAATCTTTAAGTTATAAAATATTTTTATTAAAGAATTTTAATTTTGGCAATTTTATTAAAAATTATAAGTTATGTTGGCATCAATACATTACAAATTGCAGCATTTTTCTATCTCATAGATGATAATTAATGGCATTTCATGTAACCGCAAGGCAAAAGCGTAATTATAATTTAAAGTGAAAATGGAACCGCTCTAAAAGAATATCCATTATGCCTTAACGGTATCCGATGATAGTTTCCGATGTGTTCAATGTAAGTATGTGTATCATATGTGATACTTGAGGAGTCATCGACCGGAACACTCCTGGCACAATTCTGGCACATAACAATACTATCTGGCAGCCAGCCAGCTGGGAAAGTTTCATTCTGTTCCTTGTTTATAGTATACTTGCACCCGACTATCTATTACTACGAAAAGATTCACTTAACATTGGCAGCATTCTTGAAATGTTTTACAACGTATTGATGTAGTATATTTCTTTGAATCGTAATCGTACCTGGTTTATTTTTGTAGTTCTTTTTTACAGTGCGGCGCTGGTAAGCTCATAGTATAGAATAGATAGGAATGTGTGAATACTATGTAGCAATGCGGGTTATATCTATGTAGCTGTATCGGGTTTAGTACCTAAGCCTAAAATACTCATGCCTACCGTAGGTTAATTTGCTTAGACAACCTGATAATGCCTTTCTCCATTCAAATAAATCTAAATCATCCTTCTAGCTTTATCCCAGCCGCAACCCGGGATCCCCTTACTAGTCTTACCGGATTTGGCTTAATATTAGGTTTCTACAGAGCGACTGCCTGTCTGATCTCCTCAACCCAAGGATAGCGATATGCCATAGTTTATACTAGTGTCGGTTTATTTATAAGGTACCGAGGTATTATAACAATTGTCAGAGATCTTCATTACCGGGACCGACGGCTTGACGTGCTCTCTGAGGCACGGGACAAACGATAATCAACAATTCAATACGCACATAACTCCGAAAAGTCAGTGGTGCGCGCCGTAGTTTCGAACCCGATACCCTCTGCATGGCAGTCTGTTGCTACCTCCACTAGGCTATTGCTGCCTGCCAAATAAGTCGAAATATCTTTCTTTATAAATAAAAAATAGTCCATCTTTAAGTTACTTTTACACATCTGATGCTATACCTAAACTACAATTTTCTTGAATCCTTGTTCTATATTAAGGTCTACAGGTAAACATCCGAAAAAATCCAACCATAAAACTACTAATGCAAAGCCATACTTATTCCTCCTTATACAATTCATCTAATAGAACCTTGTTCATTATTTCAGATACCAGACCCTGAGTCGTTTGCGTCGACGCCGTATAACTGCTCACTAGATCCTCCGTACATCGTCAACGCATCTACGACGTACAAGCACGCGAAGAATCTGTTGTACCCAGTGAACGTCGCCAGAAACATAGCCAGAGACGCAGCACTAACATACTACATACTGCCCTCAGATATAGAACTGTATCCCAGTCCAAATCTAATACCAAGGTTCCTCAATATGATCGCTAGAAATGCAAAACCCCTAAACACTTCCACGAAACCCAGAGTCTTCCCAATAAGCATATTTGAAGTTGACGCCAAAGTTCAAGTAAGTATACGAAATAGCGAACACTTTCTTTATCAATGAAAAGTCATACTTTTAATAACTTGACACACTAACGGATTGAAGTTTTTAATAACTTATTACTTTATTTTCAGGTGCCAGCAACTAAAACAGAACTTCAGCAGATGTTGCGCAATAAAACTGCCATACCTTTCCACAAATTCGTGTGCCCCAACTGCCATAATATCCCGCAAGGCAACCAATGGATGGCTGCGCCTGAGACGACGCGTACGTATCTCCTAAAGCAATTTTATATTAACTTACGAGGACCGCGACGGTTCGCATAACAATTACATTGAGACATGGTGATAGCTTTTTTATTGCCCAATCGCTACAGATTTGGCCAGACCGACTGTGATGCAGTAGCAATTAATCTCAGTGCTGTTAGTGTCGTGAGCTATTTATGCCGTCTGTAGCATGGCGTGGCCGTCGTATGGGGCATTCTAATTGCGTATTATGGTTCAACGACCGCGCCTTACCCGCCGTTCCCAGACAACCGGCTTCGACTTCTTACGCCAATTTGCAAAATCACCAACTTTTCAATTCAACACTGTATCCAGTGCAAACATTCGTCAATCATTCTTCCTTTGACGGTTTATGCATCCGACAAGCGATTGTTTACTGTCTAGCAATTTCCCCGTTTGATAATACTCAGCAATTTCGTCTCGATTGATTGTTACAGAGATGGATGTATTTCACGTCGGCAAACGGCACGGCAAATTCGTGCATTGGGAGCCAATTTTCATCGGTACTCAGCAAGACCCATATTACGACGAGCGACTCAGCTGGGAAGGAAAGAAAGATAAAATGACTCAGGTACTTGAGTAAAAGCCATTAGTTTAATAACAAAAGCAATTAACAAATTATGACAAGAGATAATTTGTACACCACAATTATTATTTTTAGAATACCAACAATGAACATGGGTTAAGATCGTAACATCTCATTTCAGGGCTATATTCTCTGTGTCAAGGACTACGACTTCATGATCTTGAACAACGCCTTCCTCATCCACAAGCCAGGCATCAAGCGTTACGTGCGGAACCCCAAGAGAGAATCTATCGCCGGCCGGCAGACTGCCTACGTGAAGAACGTCATAATGCCCGAACTGAAGAAGCTCTTCGGGACCAGGAGCGGGTGCGCGCTGTGACGACCGTATACGATCAAGATCTTGAAAGTAAACAGACCTAGTACACTATCGGTACAAAGTAGCATTCTCAGGCTATATAATCGCTAGACATACTAACAAAGCCAACAGGGTTCAATTTTCCGCCTGACTTTTGGAAAATGTTTAATGGAATTGTCTCCTAACGAAACATATAACTACGAATAAACTAACAATGTGAGTGACTTTGTATAATGTGTGACGTGTTTGCGCACAATGTTGATCTATACTTACGTAACGAATTATCTCAAACGTCCCGTTGTGAATGCATCGAATGCATTTTAAAAGTCACGCTCCAGAGGCCTTACTCACTTTACAATAGGGAATGATATACATAACTGTAATATTAGTATCATGTACAATTGGGCACGTCCGTAATGTCTAAGTCAATGTGTGGTGTATATTTTGTTAATATTGAATGACCCCGAGGTTTAGGACATACGACACTCACTATGAAATACCAAATATGTTGTGGCTAACATGGAAAGGAAGTACTGTATTAAATACTATGAGATCCAGCTCTTTGTAAGAAGGGTTCGGAGTAGATGTATAAACAAGTTTTAATTTAAAAATGTAAATATTTTGCCTGTCGGTTAACAACATGGTTGGGTGTTTACATTCACATGTTAAATGTAAGAGGGTACTTGACTCGTGATATTTAAGTGCTTTTTTACAGACACTGTTGTTATCATTAGCGTAGATCTTATTTAATGTGCTTATTAGGCTTTAGTTAGATGTTACGTTATCTTTGTGTTGTCGTCGACGACGTCCATTTGAAGTACCTACCTTGCTGTTATCAAAGATGTAAATAACGCCGGGCAAACAGAACTACAAACGACGTTGGATAAATTCATCAGTTGACTTGCAACATTTGGAACAAGGAAACTGTTTCAAACAAGACTAAATAATACAATTCTCGTTTGCTATTTAAAGCAGGTACTCAACTTACGTCTTAAATTGGAATACTAGTTTAGCTACTTAAGTTTAAACTTGTATAAATATTGGCCTTTTTATAAATTGTGATTGCAGTATGCCTATGAATGTATGTCTTTAACTAACCTTATTTATTCAATGCTGTTATGAAACGTATTTTCATTATGTAGAACAAATCGATGTATTAATGTAGATGATTATATTCGCTAGTAGCTACTGTTAATTTTAAGTTTTATGTATATAATAAGTGCTTGGAAATGTTTAGAAAAGCTTGCATCCGGAAGAAAACTCTGAGATTGATGCGCCTAAATAATATTATTTTATTTCACACAATATTTTTTTACTCGATGAATCTCAGAGCGGTATTCGATATACTATTACATACGATTGGAATCCACTATAGACTAAGTTTAGTATACTTTTAGAACAAAACGGTCCTGTGACGTTCCCAATAATCTGTTATGGAACATGTAGTTTTTAACAAATATTTTATTTTGATACGCTGATAATTTATACTTATACCGGAAACGTATCGATTCGTTCTTCAGCGGCTTAATTCAAGTATATTAAGATAACGAGAAATTTAGCTGGGGCTAGTACGAGTTCCGCTAACTTAGGTCTTGAGTCGATTCGAGCGACGTTCGGCGCACCGATTGACCGGCTTTAGGGCGGTTTCAGATTAGCTTTTTATACGCGCGTAAAAGCTCGTTCTTTGAAGCGCATGTAGGCGCGTATACGCGCGCCTTTTGGCACACGCGCAACTCGTACGAGCGTTGACGCGCTTCTCAGCTCGTATAAGCTGGAGCCGTCAAAGCGTTGTTGACACTGACAAGATGTCACTACTGTTTCGATTGAACACGCCGAAATATGCCTGTTTACGCGAGTCCGGCTTTCTGAAGCGCGTAATTTAGCGCGCGTGTAAGCGCGTATGCTGACACTACCATATATATATAATAGATCGTTGCAGAAATCGAAGCCAGCCAATCACTGCGTATAACTCCGGTCGAATTAAGTTGAGGCGCTATGCAGCTAAACTCGTACTAAACTCTTTTACTGCTGTTATCTTTATGCATACATTGTCAATAATATAAAAAAATATAATACGCATTTTGGCTCAAATGAAAATAACGTAATCGAACAAAGTCAATAAAGGAACGAATATAAATGATATTAGGTATATATTAAAATGTATAATAAACACTGCAGTGTGTTGCCTTATTGTGGTATCTAGTATTAGTGTTATTATACATCAAAAGTGATAAACTCACCACGTTCGAATCTATGTTTAAGATAAATTTTAAGTAGTTTAAATTTTTAGGGACCAGTTTCACCATTTTGTTAAGTCTCAGTTAAATTACTTGGCAGATAACTTTATATAATTTCGTTCCCACTTTTGAACTTATCTAGGATATAATGTCTACCTATACAAACTGATGAAACTGGACCTTTGACTAGGAAGCATTACGCAAAGATAATCGCAGATGACGCTACAAGCACTTGTAGTAAACAAACTGTCATGGTAATTTGAGATTTTGTAGAAAAACTAGACAAACAGATACAGAACTAGGCAGTGCTAGCGCAAACCGTTGCTCCGTAAAGAAAGCATCATGGCGGACGCTTGCAAATGTCATGAAGCTGTGAAAAGTGAAAAACTTGTCATCTGTTTAATGATTGCGCCAGTTCTGCACTCTGGTGTTAAAACTTTGCGTTAATTCCTCAGTTTTGTATAGAACGACTTGCGTATTATCGGCGTATAAAAAGTAGATCAATCCTATTTGTAGAATAAAAGTAATAGTTGCAACGTCTATACATTAATTTACAGACACTTCGGAATCTTGATGCAATTTTATAGTTTTAAGTTATGCGACGTGAATTGAAATATTTTTATGATACTGACCTGAGAAACCGACAATCTCCTGGTAAATTGACCTTTATTTTTTGTAATATTTCATAAATTTTCCATATAGCTCTATTAACCTTTATTTACTTATTAAAATGTAAAGACCTGTAATGCCTGTAGCTGTCTGTCGACACGAACGGTGATGTGCGGTGCAGTGTCAATACAATCAATAGAAATACGTAAGAACGCCACAGCGAAATTTTTATACATTTCTATTGGTGTATAAACATAGCTTCGCTCATCTTCGCTGCAATGTTCAAGCAGCCTTAGCTATTGAACCTCTTCGTTATTTATACTTACTCTTCGCCTTCCTGTCTTCATTTCCATGAATACTCGTTTGATTCCCTTCTCGTATTGTATTAGTATTAATTTATAGTTTTATCAATGGGTTTGGGTTATGGTGAACGCATGTGGTGGGTTTTCACTTGCAAGGCTTGAAAGTGCCTCCTAGTTTGTAAGCGCAATATATAAAGTCTTCTAAATGTGATCATTTATAAAATATTTATCGATATGTATGTATAATCTAAGTATACCTTTTATAACATTTTCGTAAGAATCTACAGTTGATGTGTAATCGGCCCGAAAATCAAAGTAAAAGAAATCTTACATTACTGTCAATGTTTTATTTCCTACCCGATTTTCTTTAAACCTTCGTCAAGGGTGGGTCTAATTAAATAATCATTATTGTTTATTGAATCACTTATCCTGACTGATAAATATATATATTTTTTTATAGTAATAGGCGGCAAACGAGCAGACGGATCGCCTGATGGTTAGCAATTACCACCGCCCATGGACACAAGCAACACCACAGGAGTCACAAGTACGATGCCGCCCCTTGGGGTCGGGAAAAGGGATAGGATGAGGAGTGGGATGAGGGAGAAGGAATAGGGAATAGGGGCTCCGGCACTCTCAATCACCGAACGAAACGCAACTGTTTAAGTACTGTTACTTTACGTCGATTTTCTGTGAGAGGGTATTACTTCCCCGGTCGAGCCGGCCCAATCATGCTGAAATCAGCAAGGCTCTACTACCTGTTAAAATATCCGCAGAACTTATACTACTGAAGGTAGAAATATGGACTGTAGGCTCCTTTTATGACGTAAGCACTAAGAAAATACTTTTTGTTATTCCATACACTCCTAAAGGAGTGAAATAATGGTTGAAAGTTCCTAATACTTCCACAGCAATTGAGCACCAAGTTTGACCCGACTTACTACGATGTTAGGCATTGTCGGATAAATTTTATACTTCAGCACCGCTACTATACTTTAGATAGGTGTGGCTACGGAAAGTTCTTAGAAAATCAAAAACTGATTACATTAGCCAGTTATTAGTTTTATTATATCTTTTCAAAATATTGTCCATTGACGTCAATACACCGCTGCATGCGATGGAACCACTGGGAAAAGCACTTTGCCCACTCGTCCTTAGGGGTCTCTTCAATGGCATCGCGATACGCAGCCACCGCTTCTTCAGCATTCATAAACCGCTTTCCTTTAAGTTTTTCTTTAATTTTTGGAAATAAATAAAAATCACAAGGCGCGAGGTCGGGGCTATACGGCGGGTGACCCAGTAATTCAACGTTTGATGTCGCCAAATAGTCGATCGTTCGCTTGGCGGTGTGCGACGAGGCGTTGTCGTGGTGAAGGAGGATCCTACTGCGAGGTCGTTTCTCTCGAACTTTTTCCAAGACAAGTGGCAAACAACTGGTAGTGTACCATTCTGCAGAAACTGTTTTGTGATCCTCTAACACAATTGTTGCGAAATGACCTATCCTTCCAAAGAACGAGGCCACCATTTTTTTTCCCGCACTTCGATCTCTCTTCACTTTAGTTGGCAACTCCTCGAAAGGAAACACCCACTGAGCAGATTGTCTTTTGGTTTCAGGATCATAACAGTAAATCCAGCTTTCGTCACCTGTTAGTATGTCGAACACAGCATTTGAGTCACCTCCGTTAAATCTTTCAATCATTTTACGGCACCAATCCACACGATGGAGTTTTTGAGCCTTAGTCAAATTATGAGGTATCCACCGGGCGCAAAGCTTCCTGACCGCTAAATGTTCGTGGAGGATTTTGTGCACTTGACTCATACCGATGCCTAAGCTTGTCCGAATCTGCTGATAGGTCACTCTTTTGTCAGTCTCTATCATACGCCGCACAACACAGATGTTATTTTCAGTCGTCGCCGTAGAAGGCCGTCCCTCACGTACATCATCAGTGAGATTAGTGCGACCACGTTTAAACTCATTAAACCAGTTGTAAACAGTCGCATGAGATGGGGCTTCATCGTGAAAGGCCAATCGTAGTCTATCATAACTTTCTTGTTGACTTAAATGACATCGAAAGTCATAAAAAATCATTGCACGAAAATTTTCTCGTGTTAAATTCATGTTGACGTGACACAGACAATTTTCAATTTGCCGCCAAATCGTAAAACAAATGACAAATGAATGAAATATATACTCAGTAATATTGGCAAAGAGTTCTATTTTCAAATTTTAGAATATTTTTTTATTATATTGTTTATAAGTGGCCAGTTCTAAGAACTTTCAGTTTGACCCTCGTAATAAGGCCTATTGGGTTATAAGGCCCAAGTATCAGAAAACAACTTAAAATAATCACCACCGACCAAAGTCACAGTCATAAGTAGCTAACCCTCACATCTTGTTACGTCTCGCTTACCCGCGTGCTACCACCGAAGCTGCGTCATTCGTCGTGGTTGATGGACGCTCAGCTCGAAAAATATTACGGTCGAACCAATAGTAAGTAATTTTTAAAATATTACATTTTTGTACATTATTTTGCAATTTAATTTTCTATAAGTTCAAGCTTATGAGGCCTGCTTTGTACGAATGGTATAAATTGCACCTAACAATGATATTTTAAAATTTTCTATACAAAGTGCTCGGTGGTTAATAAGGCCTATAAAATTCGATCAAAGGCCTTATTACACTCTTCTATGGCATTATCAAAAGAATATGTTTATTGAATACCTTTAGTAATGTAATTACAACTATTTTTTAATTGATTTATGGCTTTTAGAGACTGCTTATAACCACTATGTCTCCCCAGCAAGCTGTGTATGTGTTGTCCGATGAAGACCTGGTTGCGGCAGTCCGAGCAGTAAAATGTGAACGATGGAATTTTGAGCAGCCAGATTTTTTTTAATTAAAAACAAATATGTAATACTTATATCCTTATTATACTACTATATTTTAATAAGGCCTAAAGACAGTGTCTTTTAAATGTTTAATTTAGACTATGTGCAATGCAGTAGTTGCCGTAGTAATTAGTATAAATGATTAATTTATTATTTATTTATTATACTCTTTATTGTACACTTATACAGATATTTAAGGAAATTCACATAAGATATAGTACAATGGGCGGCCTTATCGCTTAAAGCGATTTCTGCCAGGCAACCTTTGGATGGAGATATTATTGGTAGGAAAGAAATGATAGTTGTAAGCGTACCAATAAATATATATTATATTTAAATATATATAAAGTTGTAATAATACTAAGATAATATGCATACACATACATAAATACTTATACATGCATAGATATACATATATAAAATACATACATATACGTACATAAATAATATATAATACACATATACTTAGTAGAACGGGAGAAACTGGAAATATTATAATGATAGAACTAAATTCAACTCCCTCCTATCTTAAAGGAAGATTTGAGTTCCTTCATGATACACATAATAGATATTTAAGGTCATCAGAAAATTTGAGGCTTAAAATGCCAGTACATTCCACGGCATTTTATGACAATTCCTTCACCGTAACTGCTGTTCGCTTGTGGAATAAATTACCACTGCACATTAGGCAAGCTAAGACGGTAGCAAAATTTAAATCTTTAGTGAAGGAATATTACCTTTCATTATAATTTATTATAATATATAGTTATAATTTCTAAAATATTCTATAATTAAAACATGGCTATAGTTTATGTATGTATAATTATGTGTTTTTGTATGTTTATTTATATATGTATTTGTATGTATGTATGTATATGTATATTTGTATGTAGGTACATAGAGTAGAGTTTATGAATAGGTATATATGTATGTGTTTAGAAATATATATGTATTATAACTGTTACACCTACAACTACCACTATTTTCTGACCAATAATATTTCCATCCAAAGGTTGCCTGGTAGAGATCGCTATAAGCGATAAGGCCGCCCATTGTACTTCGTTTTTTTTGTATGATATCCTATGTAATATTTCTGGTGTACAATAAAGCATAAAATAATAATAATAATAAATAATAATAGTGCTCCTTAACCAAATATTTGAATCTGGTTACCGTCTGAGCCTGTCTAATATGTAGCGGTAATGCATTCCATAGACGAACAGCAGTGACGGAAAACGATTTGTCATAAAAGGTTGTGGAATGTACTTCATGAATTATCTTCAGTTTCAAATTTTCTGATGACCTCAAATAACGGTTATGCGTATCATGAAGGAATTCGAATCGTCCTTTAAGATAGGAAGGAGTTGAAGGGCTAAACAGTATATTGTACAGCAAAGAAAGAATGTGAGCAGTCCGGCGATATCGTATGGGCAACCACTTCAGCTGTGCTCAAAATTGTGAAATATGATCGTATTTGCGTAATCCAAATATGAATCTTATACAGAGATTTTGAAGGCGCTCAAGTTTGTCTAGCTGGTTTTCGGCGAGATCTAGATAGTTGACATCTGCATAATCAATAATGGGTAAAAGAAGAGAGTTTGCAAGTGCAATTTTGGTGGCAGTAGGGAGAAAGTTTCGTAGTCTTCTCAATGAACCTGCTGAAGCAAACACTTTTCAACTCACCTCTTGTATCTGCGATCGCCACGTTAGTGTAGAGTCATAATTATACCCAGATTCTTTACCTTATCCTGTATTGGAATAATAGTACCATCGAAGGTAACGTGAGGCATCTGAGACCAGTCGATTTTCGTTGTCATTCTTGCGCTCCCAATAACAATGGCCTGGGTTTTAGAGGGATTGGCTTTAAGCCCAAAGGATTTGCTCCAACTGCTGATACGCATCAGGTCACTATTAAAGGCACTAATAGACAATGACATTTGTGCCAATGGCGACTGCGTATAGATTTGGAGATCATCTGCATAAAGGTGATAGGAACAGCGAAGATCATTTGAATGCGGGCCATCAGTGGGCCGAGTCAGTCAAAAGCGTCAGATAATTTCCTGCATTGTACTTGCATACTAAACCCTTTTTTGTCTGGACTTTAAAAGATGAAGAAAAGACTAAAGAAATTGAAGTGACAAAAAAAACAATGACTCTGAGTTTGTTTCGGCCTTTCTTCTCAAGAAGTCATTTAGCTAGGAAAAGCCGGCATCATCTAGAATAGGGTTTTGACATGTATAAGTGTTGTAAACAACCAAAATGCAGAAATAAATATGTTTTTATGTCTTTTATATAGAATTTATAAAAATTGCGAAGAGTAAAGGAGACAACACGCCACCCTGGGGCACACCAACAGTTGTGTCACACCAACAAGAATGTGAGTTTTCGATGCGTATACGCTGTCGGCGGCCACACAGGTAACTACGAAACCAATCAACCACAGTAGGAGATATGTTAAGAGAGCGTAGACGGCCAAGTAGGATATCAAAATCTACCGTGTTAAAAGCGTTGCTAAAATCTAGCAAAGCAAGGATCGTAAGCTGACCGTCCTCCATACCAGCCCTGATGTCATCCGTAATATTGACCAAGAATGAAACTGTGCTGTGACCCGAACGGAAGCCGGACTGGAAGGGATTAAGAAGATTATTTTTAGAAAAGAACGAGTTAATTTGGTTGTAGGCGAGACGTTCGAGGACTTTGGAAGGAATGGTAGGATAGATATTGGTCGAAAATCAGAAAAGGATGAAGGATGGGAAGTTTTTGGGATTGGAGTTATTAAGGCGTCCTTCCACATCGATGGGAAGACACCACTGGACATGGAATAATTAAGGATGTGGGAAATTATAGGTAGGATTAAATCGAGGATTGGAAGGATCATATTACGGCTGACACAGTCGCTACCAACAGCGTTGGACGTGATGGATATAATGCTCTTCTTAACATCACTATCGGAGAATTGATTAAAGACGAATGGTGAATAGCTAGGGGTGGGCAATGATGAAAGATAATTAATAGTGCTTGTCTTTGTAGTCCTATCAATATTGGACGAGGCAGAGAAATGTTGATTGAGCAAGTCAATATTGAAGTCATAAGGAATTATTCTTTTAATTTTAATTTACATTAAAAATTGTTGATACGTTTAAATAGTTCTTGACTTATTTCAATTCCCGCTTAGCTAGGCCTTATTGGCCGCACCTACCTACCTATTTAGAAAATAAATAAATCAATCAATCATAAGGTTCCGTCTAGGTACTTGTTTATACATGACGGTATTTACTTCCGATGAACATCCACGAACTACTACACTTTATTTTAAGCTCTCGAACGATTGCTTTTGTTATAAAATTTAATCAAACAGCGTATCTCGGAATTCACAAACAGTTAATACACGGACACAACGAAAACCCAAACTCGATACGACCGCACGTATGGCGTAGTGATCTCAACGTCTGCCTCGTCGGCGTAGTGATCTCAACGTCCGCCTCGTCGCGTCGGCGTAGTGATCTCAACGTCCGCCTCGTCGGCGTAGTGATCTCAACGTCCGCCTGGTCGTTTAGCTCGACGCCCAGTCGTGGATTCGATTTCAAGACGAGAAAGCACGATACGATATGTGATCCAAAAAGAGTAGGTATGTTCGATTCTAGGTATTTTTGTGTTCGTTGATTGAATGACGAGACAAGACACAGTATTGATTCCTAGTGCGAGAGATGCCTTTAAAAAAAGCATAATGTAATTGGCTTACTTGCAGTATAGTCCCTTTTGGAGAACAAGTCCACAATGCCGGTAAATTCTAAATGATGAGGCTTAACAACCAACACAGTTCAACTACGTAAATTTGACATTCAAATTGTATCAGGCGCATCGTTAGCATATAATTTAAACCATGTAGTACCTATCGCATAACATCAGTAATACTTTCTAATGCATTTTAAAGGCAAATGCAAAGCTTTTTACTGTTTACTGTATAAAAAAACAGCAAGCGATATTAGTAATTAACGTAAGTATAATTTTATTAAAACGCACTTAATTAAGTGAATGTACTAGTCATATTATTTTAGCAGCAAATCTGAAATAGCGATATTAAATTCATTTTTTATGCTTTTTCCTTTTCGTGTGAGCGTATGGAACTCTGGTGTCGGACTTTGCCGACCATAATTATGTAGGCTTCCGACATGGACCAATGACTCCTGTTCTAAGACGAGAATTACCTGGGTACTGATGGCTTTAAGTGCCCTCCAAAGCACGGTCGTGATGTCACACAAACGGTCACCAATCAAAAGAGTAGGAATACTCTACAGAAATTGCTTAACCTTAACAATTTATTACGAGAACGGCCAGGCAAGTTTCGCTATGAGAGTTACAAATGCGAATTTAATTTTCAATAATTTTGTCCGTATTCTAAGGGTGAGATCTGCATAAAAATATTAATTTTACACCAAGGTGAGCAACTTTTAAAGATAATAGGTACTAATATTTTAGTGGTCTGTGTCTTGTATATCATTACTTATATTACCCATGGGTAAGATCAAGTAACTGTGACACAAGGAGCTTCGACAGTATTAATCAAAGAAATAATAATAATAATAATATTCTACCACATTCACACAACACCATCTAGTCCCGAACTAAGCAGAGCTTGTACTATGGGTACTAGACAATGGATAAACATACATATATACTTTTTTTTTTGTAAATACATACATATTATACATAGAAACACCCAGACCAAGACAAATATCCATGTTCATGCACACAAATGTTTGACTTGAGCGGGAATCGAACCCGCGACCTTCGGCGTAGCAGTCGCGTACACTCCCGCTACACCAACCGGTCGTCAAATATAACCTTATTACGTAATCCAACCTCTCTGGTATTAATGAAAATCACAGAGTACATTGGTATATACGGGAAATGAAAATGAACTCTGTGCTTTGATCACAGAGATATCACAGAGTAACTTTTTATTGGCTTTGATGCAGAGAGGTTGGACTAGGTAAGGTTATATTTCTTTGCTTTGATGCTAGGATGATGTATCTCTAGGTTTGATGCGACTGACGCACAGAGTACCTTTTTAGACTGACGTAATCCGAGATTTCTCCGCTGAAAACATTGAAAGCAAGATTACCTTTCCGCTGAAAACATAAAGATCGCAAGATTATAATACAACAATGTTTTATGCAAAATCATTGCTTTGGTTGAAACTTCGACGCGTACCTCTTGTGAGGATAAAACATATAAAAGATTTTGATGTGACATCAATGAATTTTGCATTATCACAATTTCATCTTGAACCTGTGGATAGAAGTGGTAATCGTGGTAATAGAAGCGACGATTTTGAAGCGTACCAGGAAGGCCTTCCTTTCGATGATGATGAAGACGCGCCGCGCGGCAGAAGGCGCAAAAAGCCACCAGTCAAAAGTCGCATACCAACGTACGATCCGTTCGAAAGATACAGAGATTCCAGTCGGCCTCCTGACAGTCATTATGACGATCCACCAGAGCCAGCACAAGAAGAGCCTTCTGCACCGGAGGAACCTCCAGAAAAACGGTGATGAGAATAATAAAGATACAAATAGTATGTTACGCTTCGATCAAATAAAAAGTACCGTGGTAGTCTTCTAACTAAATTATTTTGATTCTACCATTTATTTACATCATTGATGTCGAAACTACTCGTATCAATGTTAATTATTTTTGTTTATATTTCCGTATTGGCAAACGTAGTGTAGGACGCCCTCCGGCTAGGTAGAGTGACGATAAACGCAAAGTAGCAGGCAGCGGCTAGACACGAAGAGCCGAAAATCTGGCTCAGTGGCGTGCCATTGGAGAGGCCTATATCCAACAGTGGACTATGACTGGCTGATGATGATTAAGATGATGATATTTCAACCCTATTTGATTATTCTAATCGCTATTATATTAAGGCTTGAATCTGACATGCATTTTATGCCTGCGATCATATTGATACACATATGTTTTACGATTGCGTGGATAGCGAAGTCGTGTAAACTTTTGCCTAGCCGATTAACACTGTGCTGGGTGTTGTGGGTTTGATCCACAAACAGAACACCGTACTGGGGTTAATTAGATTTGTATTAACTTTTTTATCCCTGCCGCAAAAAGACTAGGTGAACAGTTCAAAGCTTATAAATAAAAACGAAATTCTCACTAATTGGAGCACTGCTACACTTATAAAAAAAGTAATTCTGCTATCCTCTGCCTTTCTTAAAATTATATAATATAATAAACATCAAAAGCTTTTTAATTTTCAGTAGTCATATTTATTAAAGTAACATGGTTTCAACGCAACATGAAAATGGAAAACACGACGACAGCTAAAACAGTAGCTGCAGCTAAGCCAATTCTCCGTAAATCCCAGCCATTGTTGTGAGCAGCGGTCGGGCCCGTATAATGACTGTCGGGAGGCCTGCTCGAGTCCCTGAACCTTGCATATGGATCATACGTTGGAATACGGCTGGGTGAACCATGACTTTCTTCTTGATACGATTTATGGGATCCTGTACCTATAGATTTATCGTCAGCACTATAATCTTTGTTCTCACTTGCATTGTCATTCGCGGGTTGGTCAGGCATTTACTTTTGCAGTATAATGAGTAGTTTATCTTTCTTTGTATGGCTAGAAAACATGGGCTTTTCTTAACTTAAGCAAGGACCAGATGTCATTTAAACATTTGTCAAAACACTGTCATTCCTTCATAGATTAAAGACGTGGTCTATCAGAGAGGTTGGACCTTTGTGGTCTATCATTCTTTCAGTCAAAATAGAAATGTAATTGATATCTCTGTGGAAATCGTGATTAGGCTGTGCTTAGGGTCGTGCATGGAAGAATAACTAAAGCATATATAGAGGCAGAGAATGCCACAGGCATTAAGTCCGCCTTTGTACATTATTTTGTAATATTGTGCAAGAAGTTTTAAAATAAAATAAAATAAAATACCACATAAATAGGTGGGAAATACTTTGATTAGATATATGTTTTTTAGATTATATGGCGTACATCGTTTTATTCTGCCTAAAAATGTAGCCGAATAATCGCAATGTCTTGTAAGATACTTACCTAAACTTACAAATATAGTTACTTATTGAGTTTTGTTCTTTTTCTCATAGTATTTGTATACTTTTTGCTTTTCCTTACAAATGTTCGATGTTCGCATCCGATTTTGACGATCTTCATCTTGCCAACATCGACACAGCAATAGGCTTGTGTCCTAAAATGTAATCAGTGATTGATTCATTCCTTTATAAGATGTTAAACCGCAATACCTGCTATTTTCTTCAAGAATCTTTAATGCTTTCTGATTTGTGTTCAGTGTCATAAGAATTAAGATATTATTTTAAGTTTTAAAACCCTGAAAATAACATTAATCTGAACTTTTTATATAACATAATAAACTTAATTGACATCTTCAAATAATAATTAATTTACTGATAGGTACTACAATCAAATCAACTTATTCTAAGTGGACACAAACCTATTACGCGACCAAGAATCTCGCTGAAAACGCGTTGCGTGAGACAACGATTTGGTTGGCAAATAATAGTCTCACCCTGAACTTAAGTAAAACCAAATTCATCACATTTGGACTTCATACCTTCACACCTTCACTCTTACCACCGGACAATTCTATAGCGATGTGTATTTTCTCTTCCGTGATAGCGATCAAAGCACATGTACCTATGCGCATGCGTGTCCCGAACTTCCGTTGTTAAGTATCTTGGTCTGCATGTGGACGCGTCCCTGTCCTGGAGTCATCACGTGGAAATCTTGGCTGCTCGTATCCGAAAACTCACCTATCTATTTAAAAAACTCAGACTGTCTGCCCACAGAGAGGCCCTAAACATCGCCTACTGTGCACTATGCGAATCAATTATTACCTACTGCATCACAGTCTGGGGAGGTCCAACAAAGACCACGATGATACATGTGGAACGAGCCCAAAGAGCTGTCATCAAAGTTCTCTTTGGCAAGCCCTTCAGATACCCTACATGTCAACTATATGCAGACTGCAAGGTATTAACTGTACGACAACTTTACGTCCACCGAGCCTTAATTCGCACTCACCGTAACCTAACAATAAAACCAGTCGATCATTCTATCCCAGCGAAAAGAAGACCAGAGCTCGCGTGTACCAAAATAAATACACAAACCACATTTGCTAGGAGACATTTTCCGTATCTGAGTGCTCTCATTTACAATAAAGTAAACCACATTCTTAAAATATATCCCCTTAACCTATTTAATTGTAAAGCCAAAATCAAAAAATATCTTTTAGGTCTAGATTACAATAATACAGAAAACCTACTAAAACCGCCCTACGGGTGACAGAAGATTGTTTTATTACTGTGACCAATACATACTACATTATATTATAAGCACTACAACATAATCGTACACACACATACGTATCCTCGACATGCACCCTCACTTTATCTCCCTCTCCCATTCTCTCACACACAACACACACACACACACACATCTAATCATACATACACTGACATTCACACTCACACACACACAACTACTAGTTTATTTTCCACCGGGATAATACCGTACACTTCATTCCACATAATAATTGCATACATACACATACACACATACATAGACTCACGCCTGTTTCCCCAAAGGGGTAGGCAGAGGCATATTAAACGCCCACTTTTCGCCAGTGTTTTGATCCCACGTAATAGGTGGCGAGCCTATTGCCGCTTATCGGGATATTTTGTTTGCCAGAGCCTCGTCCGTTGATCGGCAGGTGCACCACTTGCAGGTGAGGTTGGCTTGGGACCCTAAGTTCTTGGTGGGAACCCTATGCACCCATAATAATTGAAACTGTTATTTACTTACCATAGGCTAATGGACGGCTGGATGACCCCTGTAACACAGGATTCTCCTAGCACAGGGGTCATTGATCATTTTTCTGTATACTAATACGTTTATATAAAAAAGTTGATAAATGTGTAAGTTGCATATTATATAAGTACATCTTATTTGTTGGAAAATAAATTATTATTCACTTTATTCATCACATTTCTCGTAGTTATTATTAGTTTAGTTTATTATTATTATTATTGTTATAGTCTACTACCTAGTAGAAGGTAATTATTATGATTTTCTTGGTTAAAATTTATGATAAATTAATCATCATCATCATCATCAGCCCTGTATATATACCGTCCCTCTGCTGGGCACGGGCCTCTTCTTACTGTGAGAAGAGTAAAGCCATTGTCCACGCTGGCCAAGCGCAGGTTGGCAGACTTCACATGTCTATCGAGAACATTATGGAGAACTCTCAGATATGCAGGTTTCCTCTCGATGTTTTCCTTCACCGATAAAAAAGCGATAATAAGTACCGTACGCACTTTACTTCTAAAAGTTATTGGTGCGTGCCGTCGATTCTAACTCGAGACCCTCTGGATAGCAGTCTGTCAGTCTCTCCACTCGGCTATCGCTTGAAAATTATTCTTTGAAATCCTACATTTACTGAAGTGCATAGCCTAGGAATCAAACTCCAAACCTCAAACTCAACCTCGCAAAGCATCCTCATACACTACCACTAAATCCTCCAACCAGAATGGTAATTTAGAACGTTGTACTTACATAGTTATCTAACATTTATCCAATTAAGGGACAAATACACTCTTCGTTAAATAAAAATTCAAATATTAGATATCAACGGTAGCTACTACTTTATTGGGCATATTTCTTGAAATTATCATCATTTTAACATAACTGTAAACAAAGAAAGATAGAAAAATGAATGAGCTCCATACTACAATGGCTACGCTGATTCTTGGAAAATCACAGCTGCTTTTAGAGTACCGGCCAGGGCCCATCGGATAATGGCTGTCTGGTGGCCTACTAGAATTCTTGAACCTTGCGAACTCATCATATGTGGGTATACGGCTACTGGGTGATTCCTGGGGTTCTTCTTTCTCGGGCTCAGCTTTCTCATCACCCTCACCTTTCTTTTCACTTGTCAATACAACTGTACAGTCACACGGACTGTCTACAAACATTTTCCTCTGAATATATCGCGAAAAACCAAGCTCAGAAGTACCTACACTTGTACTCGTTTCTGGCACCGTGAGGTTGTGGGGAGCATACGGCAGATTTCGTAGTCTTGGCCGAAAGAATATGCTTGGGTACGCAATGATGAGTATTATTATCACTAAAGAAATTGATAGAGAATCCACTCTTGATGACATTTTAATAGTCAATAAATTGACATCACATGCCAACCGGATTCCTTTTTCTAAATAGAAATAAATTAAGTAATTAAACTATTTGGTTATGTCTCCTTCGAAGTTAATACCTTTTGAGATTTTATCAAACTTCGATCAACTTATATACTTCTGAGCTATTTATAGTCCTAAGTGATTTGAAGTACCTACTTATACTTATATACTTGATATAAGCTCTATACAAATTATGTGAAATCTCTAATAGCCTAATCCGTCGATATAGCTACAGGTCGATAGGTTTAAAAGGGGCGGAACATATCTGACGGAAGATCCGTCGAACGTATCTTCGGTCGCGTATATTCCGTCAAATGAGTCGGTACACATCTGACGGAAAATGCGTCGAGCGTATCTGCACACATTTGCTAAAAGCGTGGCTATTATGCACACATATAAGTTTGTTCGTGCAGGGCCGTACTCAGGGCAGCTCAATATTTTACTGTCATATTCTTTTACCTAATCATTTCTCGTGTTCCCTGATGTTATGTAGTCACTGAAGTCCGGTAGTTATTTATATTGTAATTCGACTTTGACTATTAAAAATATGTCGGACTTAAGAGTTTTTATAGTAGCCAACAAGCGTTATTTGAATATATCTATACTAATATAATAAAGCGGAAGAGTCTGTTTGTTTGTTTATTTGTTTGTTTGTTTGAACGCGCTAATCTCAGGAACTACTGGTCGGATCTGAAAAATTCTTTTTGTATACGATAGCTTAGTTATTCCGGAAGGTTATAGGCTATATAACATAACGCTTCGACCCTTTGGGGACGGGCAAAAGGCTAAAAAGGCTAAAAGATAATGTTGGCTAATCTGAGGAACTAGCAGTCGGATTTTGAAAATTGTTATTGCCTATGATAGCCCAATTATTCCGAAAGGCTATAGGCTATATAAAATTACGCCGCAACTTTTAGGGGCCAGACAAAAATAATAAAATGGTCAAACGAAAAAGGGGAGGGTTGGGTCAAAGGCAAAAAAAGGCTAAACAAATAGGATACAACCTACCTATATGGGTATCGTTTTCGAGATTTCCGGGACGCTGATTAATAATATGAAATTTATTTTGTGATCCAAGATGGCGGACGGGAAATCAAAGATGGCGGATGAGAAAATTTTAAAAATCAATATGGGTATCGCCTTCGATATTTTAAGGGGTGGGGAATCGAATTACACCATCGTGATCAAAGATGGCGGAATGGAAATCAAAGATGGCGGATGGGAAAATTTAACAAAATCAGTATTGGTATCGTCTGCGATGTTAAAAGGGATGGGGAATCCAAATACAACATCTGTTTCGTGATTCAAGATGGTGGATGGGAAATCAAAGATGGCGGATAGGAAAAATTTTAAAAATCAAAATGTGTATCGTCTCTGATAATTTAAGGGATGGAGAATCTAAATACAACTTCTATTTCGTGATCAAAGATGGCGGATAGGAAATCAAAGATGGCGGACGGGATTTTTTTAAAGTCGATATGACTATCGTCTCCGATATTTTAAGGAATGGGGAATTCAAAAACACCATCTATTTCGTGATCAAAGATGGCGGATGGGAAATTAAAAAAAAATCAATATGGGTATCGTCTCCGATGTTTAAAGGGATGTGGAATCCAAATACAACATCTATTTCGTGATTCAAGATGGCGGATGGGAAATCAAAGATGGCGGATGGGAAAAATCAAAAAAATCAATATGGGTATCGTCTCTGATGATTGAAGGGATGGTGAATCCAAATACAACATCTATTTCGTGATCAAAGATGGCGGATAGGAAATCAAAGATGGCGGACGGGTTTTTTTTTAAAGTCGATATGGGTATCGTCTCCGATATTTTAAGGAATGGGGAATTCAAAAACACCATCTATTTCGTGATCAAAGATGGTGGATGGAAAATTAAAAAAAAATCAATATGGGTATCGTCTCCGATGTTTAAAGGGATGTGGAATCCAAATACAACATCTGTTTCGTGATTCAAGATGGTGGATGGGAAATCAAAGATGGCGGATAGGAAAATTTTAAAAATCAAAATGGGTATCGTTTCTGATGATTTAAGGGATGGAGAATCTAAATACAACATCTATTTCGCGATCAAAGATGGCGGATAGGAAATCAAAGATGGCGGACGGGATTTTTTTAAAGTCGATATGACTATCGTCTCCGATATTTTAAGGAATGGGGAATTCAAAAACACCATCTATTTCGTGATCAAAGATGGTGGATGGGAAATGAAAAAAAATCAATATGGGTATCGTCTCCGATGTTTAAAGGGATGTGGAATCCAAATACAACATCTATTTCGTGATTCAAGATGGCGGATGGGAAATCAAAGATGGCGGATGGGAAAAATTAAAAAAATCAATATGGGTATCGTCTCTGATGATTGAAGGGATGGTGAATCCAAATACAACATCTATTTCGTGATCAAAGATGGCGGATAGGAAATCAAAGATGGCGGACGGGTTTTTTTTTTGAAGTCGATATGGGTATCGTCTCCTATATTTTAAGGAATGGGGAATTCAAAAACACCATCTATGTATTTCGTGATCGAAGATGGCGGTCGGGAAGTCAAAGATGGCGGATGAGAAAATTTTAAAAATCAATATGGGTATCGTCTCCAATATTTAAAGGGATGGGGAATCCAAATCCATCATCTATTTCGTGATCAAATATGGTGGATGGGAAATCAAATGGAGGATGGGAAAGTTTTAAAAAATCAATATGGTAATCGTCTCCGATGTTTTAAGGGATGGCGACTCCAATTAAAACATCTATTTCGCGATCAAAGATGGCGGACGGGTTTTTTTTTGAAGTTGATATGGGGATCGTCTCCGATATTTTAAGGAATAGGGAATTCAAAAACACCATCTATTTCGTGATCAAAGATGGCGGTCGGGAAGTCAAAGATGGCGGATGAGAAAATTTTAAAAATCAATATGGGTATCCTCTCCGATGTTTTAATCAAAGATGGCAAATGGGAAATTGACGATGGCGGATGGAAAATCAAAGGTGCCGGATGGGAAAATTCTATTAAATCAATATGCGTATCGGCTCCGCCGTAATAACGCATGTGGCATTCGTATATAACATCTGTTTCTTGATCAAATATGGCAGATGGAAAATCAATATATTATTTTATTGAAATTATTATTATTAGGTATTTGATGTTCGATGCAGATCCTTCATGGGCGAGCCAGACTTGCAATTTATTTAATTATTTAATAGCTCAATGAGTAATTTTATCATATCACTAGATCAGTTATCTGCCCCTATCACTCATATACCACGTCCGCATCTTCAGTTAGTTTTTCTACCCTAGAAATAATTTATACGGCAAAACAACTTTGCTTGGCAATTAATAGATTAAACACTGATCTTCTTGGTAACTTTGTTCTGAATTCTTTGGAGAAGAGTTAAGTAAGAAAATGAAAAAGAAAATACTTTAAAAAAGCGAGACGGAGTTCGCCGGGACAGCTAGTTTCCTATATAGGTATGGAGGTTCAAAATTAAAAGACGATGATACGAGTCGGTTACGGTTTTTAAGAAAATTTATACAAATGATAAAGAAGGGGTTACAGTTGCAGCGCATGACACAAAATGATTTCTATGTAGGTAATAAAGAATAAGATATATAAAGTTTGGAAATTAAAAGGCGTAGCCGTGAGATTTATTGCCTGTTCTTTCTCATGGTTCTAACTTCTATGCCTCTACGTCGCGTTAACTGTAAATGTAATCTTTGGTAAAAGTGGACTTTGGTTACAAATCCTGTTCTTATTTATTTATTTATTTATTATATTCTATTTTTTTTTTTCATGTTTTATATTCTATTTTTTTTCTTTAATAAGACAACTCCCGCACTAGGAATAAATCCTGTGTCGCGGGGGACTTTACAAAACAATTTATGGATCTCACAAAGTGCTGTCTCGTGTGGGGATCGAACCCACAACACTCGGCGCAATGTCAAGAGACGAGGAGGCCGCTCAAACTACTATGCCAACCGTGCAGTTCATATTCTATAGCTATACCATAAGTTTATTCTTGGGTTTACGCGAATGTTACACATAAAAATTAAACTACAGTTTACGGATTTATATACCATAAGTTTTTCAGAAGGTACTTCATCTTTTGGCTATCTGAAATGTATATAAAATCATTTACATACATACATACATACATAGACTCACGCCTGTTTCCCCGAAGGGGTAGGCAGAGGCATATTTAACGCCCACTTTTCGCCAGAGTTTTGATCCCACGTAATAGGTGGCGAGCCTATTGCCACTTATCGGGATATTTTGTTTGCCAGAGCCTCGTCCGTTGATCGGCAGGTGCACCACTTGCAGGTGAGGTTGGCTTAGGACCCTAAGTTCTTGGTGGGAACCCTATGCACCCCTAATCATTATATAAAATCATTTACTTACATTATATTGCGATTATTTTTAATTATGCTAATTATATAGAAAGGCAAATAACGGTGCCTAGGCCAAATTATATTTAGTAGAAATAATTAAACAATAATTAATTAAATATTGACCCGAGTCTGTTCAAACGACCAAAAAACGTATAGTGAAAAATGATCATATAAAAACGACTCATGAGAAAAATACTAATATCATCAAAACTTTATCAGCTACGAAACTCAAAGAATTTGTTGAAAAACTGTGGGTGAAAAATTCAGAGAAAATTTGGGTGTACATAATTATTAACACTTTCACGGACAGTAAACGAGACATAATTGAAGTTTTATTCTTATCACGTCTATAGGCGTTTACTGTCCTTCAAAGTGTTAATAATATGTCGAAATTTACCGATGAATTGTTATTGCTGTTGTTTTCTTGCCACTTGAACCATATTATTTATACACACTACCTTTAACCGAAGGTATAATTTAGACTTTTTAATTCATTTTTTGAGTCAGGTGTGGTGCTTTTAGGTATGACGTGCTTAATTTTACTAACTTTTCTTAAATTCTCAGTGCTGGCTTTTAGGTCTTTTTTAGAAAATATTATTAAAATCATAAATAATTCTGCCAGACTCATTACGACGGCAGTAATTCCTGTAGACCTTTAGAACCTCATACCTAAAAATTGACCCACGATCCAGGCTAGCAAGTATGCGTACACTCATAGCACATACTAACACTACATTATTCTACACATTTCGTTTCTGAAAAAGTAAGTAAGATCTGGCGGCCCTGGAATCTTACTCTACTACGCGTCACTCAAAATCACCGATCTGGGAATGACATGGATATGGCATGTCCAATACCTACGAATTTAGCGTGCATACATACGAAATTAGCGTGCATACCCTACGAAATGTTGGGCAATTTAAAACGGCTGCCATTTGGGTTGTACTCCAGAATATAATCGATATCGATATGGAGCCGGTTTAGCTAGATTAGTTTATTTCATAATGCAAATGTGGGCCAACATGGCAAAGCGAAGGACGACCCTTGTATCAAACATGTAACAAAATATTATCTGAAAGCCAATATCGATACTGTGTCGCTGAGAAAGTACCGGACATGAATGGCAATACGGTAATGAAACACACAGCCTGAAGCACTGATTCATCTGGTTTTTAGACATATTTATGCACAAAAACAAAATTATTATGTTCGATATACAACGATTTCACAGCCGATGTACCACAAACCTTGGCAAAAAATATGGCGACAGTGGCACGAATGACATTTCTAATAAAATATCGTCATGATTAACTTATTCAGTAAACTAGGGCTATCTCTTTTTTCTGACAGAGATATCCCTAAGACAAAACAAGACAACACTATGTTTGGTGGCTTTATGTCGATTTCGTATATATTGTATAAAAAAAATCATGGTGAAATGTGGGTGCAATATTTCACCTCTGCCTACCCCTCCGGGGATACAGGCGTGAGTCTATAAAAAAAAATAATATATGTGTATAATGTAATTTTTCTATATGTACTATTTGCCCTCTCCATGTATATTCCTTACTCAATGGTCAAAATTCACGTGGTGCGTGGTGCGCGCGACGTCGACGGATAATCCGTCAGTACGCTCGACGTACTAACGGATCTTCGGTCAGGTGTGAAAGGTTGAACGTTTTTCTATACATTTGTATGTATTGGCGTTACGCGACGGATAAAACGCGACGGATCTTCCGTCAGATATGTTCCGCCCCTAAGAGGTGGGCGCCTGGTGATCTGTAACACAGGTTTTATCTACTATAGACACCAGTCTCTCACAAAGGAGTAAAAAAATATCTTTTTATTATTATTTTGTTATAGACTCACGCCTGTATCCCCAATGCGGTAGGCAGAGGTGTAATGTTGCACCCACATTTCGCCGGGAATTTTTAGGTCCCACGTAATAGGGGCGAGCCTATTGCCGTACCGGGCACATTACCAGACTCCGTGCTGCTACTAAGAATTTCCTAACGGAAAAACCCAATAACACTTTGCCCGACCCGCGAATCGAACCCGAGACCTCCCAATCCCACGCGCACATTTATGCCGCGAAACCAACGAGGCAGTAACAATTTAATGTTATAACATAATCTGTATTATCTAAAATTAACTTAAGATATATTATAATGTATTATTAATTTATTATAGATAGAATATTGGAAACAGTCGTTAATCGTTTATGATACGAGATGATAATAAAATCTCGCTAGAAAATAGACTATCTGATAAAATTTATTGTGTGTTCTTTGTGATGAGTAATAAGAAGGTACGGCAAGTTGATATCGCATAGCCCTTGCCCTTCATCGAGTAACATTTGTAGATCAGCCCTGCATGTTTGTGGTTGTAACAACATCTACTCATAAGTGCCGCTTGCTGATGACAGGATCGAGTTACATTCCGTCGCTCCTTCGCTGGTAGTTTTTATAACAATATTATATATTCATGAGGTAACTATGTTACAACGAAAAAGGATAATGGTTCAATATTTATTATTTTTATACCACGTATTAAAGTATAATATTAAATGTTGTTTTAAGTCAACGGTTTACTATTTTATACAATGAACAACAAGAAATTAGTATCTAAATGACGTTAAAGCGTCATAGTTTCGTCATGTACTTATTTCTCCTTAGTTACGGGAATCCTAGATGTAAAATGCTACGTTAAATAACATGGTAAGGTAGTTTAAATATATTCCTAGATGAATTCTGGTCGCCTAGCAGAGAAAAACTTACCTATCAATAAAGGGAAAGTCACAGCAAACAATCATATAAGTAGCTAAACTGCACAAAGTAGAACACAAGAACTCCACGTAACAAGAGCTATATTAATATCCGGTATACCTCCCCCACCACGTCCAAATCTGCCAGCAGATCCTTCCCAACCTGAGTCATAGTACGCCGAACTTGTGATACGTCCTCTTCGCTCCCTTTCATCCCAATCCATATCGTCTTGATATCTTTGACCACCCATCTTCTTTCTTTCTTTCTCTTCCTTGTCTTGACTGTCACCTTCTCCTTCTCCTTCTCCCCCACTATCACCACCACCACCACTATCCCCACCTCCGTTGCCCCCACCACCGTTGCTGCCTCCGTTTCCCCCCTTCTCAGCATAATACACTGGTGTTACCAACATATTAAAATTGGAATCTTGAAGCATTCTCTCACTAGAACCTACGATATTTATATTCACATCATCAGGACTTGATGAGGTCGACTGCGAGGGAAGCGATCCATTAGAATTGGTTGATATGGATCTAACTCTAAGCCAGTGGAATGGATTGCGATATAAAACAATAATAATAACTAGCACAAAAGATATTGGACCAGTTTGCAGTCCTGGTGACATTTTTATTGAGAACTTGACATCGCACGTCATTGAAAAGAAGAAGGTTTGCGCTCTTACATAGTATTTGTATACTATTTGGTTTGCGCCATAGAAGTTTGGGCTTTGGTTTGGATTTTATATTAAGAGACAACATGAAAGAAGTAGTGAAGTGTTAGGTACAATCTCAGCCACGAATAGGCCACTACTAATATGTATATCGATAATGTCGCAGATTGTTTATTTACGCAGTTACCTAAGACAGAACATAAATATTTCTCAACCACACGCTCGGCGACATAAATCGAGCCGTTTAATAGCACTAAATCAGTGTTAACAGTATTTTACGCCAGTGACAAGCCTCTACGGTTCAAAAGACTATAAAACCCACACACTGTCGGTACAAGAAATATACCAAGTTAGGTACGAGCCTAACTTGGTATGTTACAAGGAGTAGGTCGGTACGAACCGACCTTCTCCTTGTTCTTACATCCTGGTGGCTTATTGTAGCTATCTTCACATACAAATCAAGCAAATCGTTGAAACTTTGAAGCTCTTAGCATACGTAACGGGTAAATTCCTCGGGCGGAACGAGGACGGGACGAGTTTTATTTTTTTTCTTCACAAAGGTTTGAAATATCTAGTACCAAATCGTATTCATATACAAAGTTGTAATTTATTTCACGTAGAGCTTTACTTACTAGAACCAACATTCTAATAATATGTTACTGCCAAAGTAATAAATCCCGATATTATATATACAATCTATATCAAATCATTATATATAAGATCTACACAATTTGGACAAAGTAATAATTGACACCGAATTAATCACATTAACTATTGGTGCCACGAGAAGATAGACTTTTTGTAAACAAACATTCAGGGCTTCACAACCTTTTTCAAACAGTTGTGTTTTAGATTTTTTATTTTTTGAACAGTCTTTTTTCAATGCCTAATTATGCCGCTATGTTTTTAAATTTATATTGTTAAAATTTACTGAAATTAAAATATTTGATTTTGTGTTTGAATGGTCGAATGTTCATAAATTTGCCGATTTTTCTGTCGTTTTACACGTAATTTATTCTGTAAATTGTGGAAAAATAGAGTCCTATGTATGTTAAAGATAGAGTACATACCATAGACTAATGATTGGTCTCGCTTTGCTCTACTAGACGGAGCCCTCATACTTGTAAAATGAGGCAGAAAAAACCATGCCAGCTGGCATGGTTGAGCCTGTCACACTGACAGCCGTATACCTATCCACCAAATTAATTACGGAAATAATTCGCTGTACAATGCCAAGTTGCGCTTTCATCCTGAGTAAAAGTAACTCCGCAAAAAATAAAAAGGACTCTGGTATCACATACTATCTGTAAAATAAGAATAATTATGAAATTTCAACATAAAATTACAAAAAACCGAAAACGCCATTCAGTGTTGCTGCTAGTACAAGAATCAACTTCCCCACAGTTGAGATTTTTATTATGTGAATCTATAGTTATTGTATTTCGTTATATTTTACTATTTCTTTTATCTAACCTATTTATTATATATTTTACATTTTTCTATATTATTTTATGTTTATACCTTTACAAATAAGGTGAAAAATGTTAGTTGTTAGAAACTCAATATCTTTCCCAAGAAACATGGTTTACCTAATTATATGTGTAATTAAGTGTGTACGATTATTGTTTTATTCAAAGTAGTTTTTAAGACTATTTATGTTAAATTAATAATGTCTAACTAAATTTATATGGACTAGTAGCATGGAAATAGAAAGCACTGTTTTGGAAACACCTTATTGCCTCTATGGTTATTTCTAATAATAATTTGCAAAATACTATTAGTACATAAAACAAACTGTCACAATAAAATGAGGCCTAATCATTGGATAATATACCCATCATTTTTCTCATAAAGGAACTTACGCGGTACGCCTAACCAATACACAAATATATTGATGCTTTTAATGAATTGTAATTTTTAAGAATTTTCTTAACTGATTTTGAGACCAAGAACTTATCCGCTAGACCACAGGATAAAATATTTTCCCACTTACTCGGGTAACTGTTGAGAAGCTGACCACACAATTCTTCACGCATGCGCTTTGTTGCTTTTGTTTGACACACACTGTCATAATGAGTTGCCTCATTTACGGAGCTATTTTTCTTAGGCAGCGCGGTGTCTAGTATAGCGAAGCGATACCAATCATTTGTCTAAGGTACATATATTTTACTTGACATGATTTTTTTAAAATCATAGACAGTAAATCATTTGCTCAAAGTAGCCAGCTATCCTAAAATATTAAATTATTGACCAACAATGAATAATATTACAGATAACTATCTAGTACATTGCATAAAAATTTCTAGGCATGGAGATTTTACGTTGTCTGTGAATTAAATCGTCACAATGAACTTAAACAAAATCCATTAAAATTCACGGTAGTCTGAAAATGCAATTTCTTTTTTAGGTATAAATAATTTCCTGCTCGACTAATAGTTTGCCATCTGCTATTCTGCACCCGCTTTTTCGAGATGCCGCCAGCTGGCAGAGCGTTGCGATCCTATAAACTTGAATTTTACTTTAAATTTACCCCTTCTTGATAACCAACTAAAAAAAATGTATTGTTGTCCTCTGATAAATGCATGTTAAGCCCAAGAATGTAACATTTCAATGAACTAACGCCAAATGTTGACATTCTAGGCGTCAGTACCTCAAAACATTAAAAGATCCTGTTGACAGCGCATAATATCGATAAAAACCCGATTCATTGACATTGACATATTAGTTTCCAATTACACGTATGTATGTACCCTAGGATGATGGTATGTACCAAGGAGCAAGTATACATGGAGTGATAGCTTTAAGCATAAACAAGCAACCTATCGTTATTTCTTTTTACTTGTATAAAATTTCATATTTGTAACCGAGACAGATGTATTGTATTTATTACCTCTTGAAATACTCATGTCGCAATTTTTTCAAAAGAAGAAATGACTGTCAATAGTGATGTACTCATGCATTAATATTTTATTGGTATTGGTATATAATTTGGTATGTAGAGACAAGATAAGCATTTGATTAAGTAATATACCAGTAGTATATTATTTTACGAACTTTTATTTAGAGTATAGTACTTAGGTGCCTACAAAGAAACAAATACTGTAAAAAGAGAGGTAATAATAAGATATGATTGATCATATCATAGGAAAGTAATTGAAAAAAAGTCTAAATAGTCAAAATCATTTATTTATACCTCAAAGTAGTGCACACGATAACTGCCCAGCAGGTCTGATACTATATGTATTACCAAAATGGGATGTACATGGGCGGAAATAGTTAACATTTACGAACAATATTTTCATCCTGAGTTCCAGAAGTGCAAGCCATGTTCACTCTTGAAGCTTTATTGTCGCTTCTAAAAATAAGGTTTCGTTATTTCGGACATTTCTGAAAATTACAACACAAATCTGTTTATGATATACCTACATATATGTATATATGATTACTATAGCATATTTTAACAGTTGCAATGTTGGTATATATTGATTGATAAAAATATAAGTTAATAATAATAAAGTAGAAGTACAAACCTCAGTATTAGATATCTGGTTAGTAAAAATAGTAGGCACAGCATAAGAATGCAAAACTTTTCTTTGAAATCCTTCTTGATAACAAGCAGACACAAAATCAAGCGAACAAAGTTTAGAAGAATTAGACTGTTGCCATTCTCCCTTTCTCATATTTCGGACCCAATTTAGTTTCAAACCTTCATTCTTTTGAAATCTACAAAAAATCACAATTAATAACCAATTATTCAAATTATAATCTTTCAGAAACTGGTTTTCTCACTGACAATTGTATTACAACACTATCCTCATATTTTTTTACGAAATATTTCTATTATATTTATTTCATTGTGACTATTGGAATAAAAATATGTGTCAACGGAGGTCATTATCTTTATCTTTAAGTATAAGCTTTACAAATATCATTGTAGAGTTATTACGGCAGATATCTACAATTTTACTTATTATGACTTACTGGTGGTAAGATATTTTTTGACCATTTTCGTTCAATAGTCCCATTTGGCTTTTACATCCGACGGCATTACAAACTATGGTATTTTTTTAATATTTAGAAGTGGTCATATCTACAATTGTAATATTTTGTAACAATTAAAATTGCAATTTATTTCGACACGGCTTTCACTCCAGCTGGACGAACATCGACATGACATAACATTTTTCTTGGCATATGTCATTCAAGGCTGTATAAAAGCTCTATGGCTATCATACTCGAACATAATTATGCAGTTTTGTAATTAAAGAGAAAAGAGATGCATATACGTTTTCTACTCATTTTGAAATGCTCCCTCCATGTATACTTGCTCCTTGGTATGTACCGTTGCGCTCATTGGATTTGTCATTATTTGTTTTTGACAGAACTATTGCTAAGTTACTTATAGTATTTTCGCTGTATGATGAAATGCATGACAGATCTCATTTTACATATTACGCATACTACTTTCAACTTATGAAAATAAATTGGCAAAAAAAACAAACATTTAAAATAATATCTATTAAAAATTACAAAGTAAATTGATACTAGTATGTCTCTCTCTATTTTTATAATTATTATTTACGGTAAATAAATAATTTAAATATAATAAAATATAATCCTCAAAATGTCAGATGCATGAAACGAACCCTCTGTCAGTAGAGATTGGCACCATTGAATCGACATGAAATCTACTAATAGGAGCGCCCATTTTGTGATCGAATAGGTACGTCAGTACGAGCGCCTTGTATGCGGTTTGTGATTCTGCCTGTTTGGCGTGTTTTTTTTATTTTTTTGTTTTGCCGAAAACAACAAAAAAGATAGTTTTAAACTGTCAAAGCCGTGAGTTAGTGCTTCGTTTGAGGACCTTCTTAGAACGAGAGCGTGCAAACGGGGGCCCGGTAATACCGATCAACACTGTTGTGTACAGAGTTGCGGCAGCTCTGGACATCGGCAAGCAAGGCTTCAGTTACTCGAATAACCAAAGAAAAATTTGAAGAAACTAGTTTTGAAGACAAGAAGCTGTCCACTCCGAAGAAACGTGAGCGTAAAGCTTCAATAACTGACGTAGAGTCATCTTGTTATTTATTAACGACCACAAAATTAAATTAATTTTAACATAAAACAATTATAACTACTTATACACTACTTACTACTAAAATTAAATTAAAATATTAAAATATGGTACAATACAAAAAAAAAGAAAAAAAAGAATCAAAGGGCGTCGTGAAAGTCCTCCACATCGCCGTCTATTGGGAACATGCCCAGGAGACTGGCAGCATTGCCACGCTGTATGGCAATGCTTATTTTTTGAACTAGATACATACCAGCCTTCTGGTCACGCGAGGCGTCGAAAAATCTCTTCGCACGTTCTCTATATAGAGATCTAGCACTTGGGCCCCATGAACCCAACGTTTCAACTCCAAACGACTCAAATACGTAATCCCCTACGAGATTTACGTATTTGCGCCGTTTTAGAGTTTCCGCTGTGGCAGCAGCAGCGCCCGCACAACCCGCTGTGCTAGGAAGATGAGATGGCGCAAGGGTATCGACACACGTTGCGTCCCACACCAAAGGCCTACCCAACTTCCAAGGCAGTAGAGACATTCCATCTGGTCTTTTACCATCGTTGCGTGCCAAACCCTGAGGTTCAAGTTGAGCTGGAACGCCAGCGGTGACAAGAGCCCGACGGAGAATGTCATTCAGGTTGCTGTGTCGTGAAATACGACCTGCGCTCCTTCTGCGTGATAGGCCATGGTGACCAAGGCTGTCGCCAGCCTCCCCACAGTGACAACGATGTGGAGCGACACATGGCGTACCTAACCGGAGGCAAGAAGCGATGCGAAAGGTCGTGTCGTCCAACATGGTACCTATGTTGGACGATGGCAGTGCTTGAAGCCAGAGCCCCGACTCCCACTCTCCCACAGCCAGCAAACGAGCACGCTCTGCAGCATTGTACGATGTACGGAGGAGATTTTCTCGTACTGCGCTGCAAAGCGGCCCGTTCCACTGCCTCTGAGATGATAAATTTCGGGGCAACTCAGTGCTTGGACAAGCCATTTTCCAAGCATTAATGGCATCGATCTTACACAGCACCTCAGAATCGACCAGTGTGGGTGCTAAGATTTTCCTGGTTAATTCTGCAGTGCTGTGGACCGATGACAGAAATGCTGGTAAGCTCACGTCGGAAATTTTGCGTACGCCAAGCCCACCCAGGCGAACAGGTAATGTCGCCTGTAGCCATGCTCAGTTGTTCAGAGCCACATTTAAAATGTTGCTTAGGGTGTCTTGTAAAATTTTGTAAATATTGACTAGTGGGCTTGGGTTTTTCCAAAAGGCGAAGAACGTAAAGCGTGTGTGAACTTAGGCACAAAAAGACAGTATCGAATAATAGTGAAAGCCGAATGTATATTAATTTTGAGCAGGCGGTCCGAAATTTCACTAAAATTTTGAATTTTTTCATGAATAAAAGAATTAAAACCTTCGTCTAGTATTAGGGACCCAAGAAGGCGAAGAGAACTTTTTTGAATATGGGTTATACTGTGTGCGAGGGTTTGAAATTTGGATAGAATTGCGGAATGGTCTAAAGTATCGTTGATAAAAATTTCACACTTACTTGGATTAAGGTCTAGGCCGATCGATGAAAATTTTGTCTTCAAGAGAACTGACGTAGATAGTTCCGATGTGTTGGCAATACGAAATCCATACATTGATAAAATTAATCAGTCGTAGAAATAACATAATCAACAATATTTACAGACTTGGGATAAGTATGTCCACCTCGACCGAATTTGAGATCAGCAATTAATTATCTCAGTCGGAGAAGATTCCGATTCAGATATGAGGTTTTATTTCGAGTGACAGTGACGAATAATAAAAAAATAAAAAAATTGATGCATTTTATTTGTGAATGTATTTGCCAAAACACTTTTAATATGAATTTATTTCGAAGATGTAAAATCGGTAACTACGTACGATTGCATGTCGTTTGCCAATTAATTCGATATTTATAAATAATCGCTCAAATTTCCTTAGGTTACATCACTATAATTGTCAGTCATGAACTGTCATGCATATCATTACACAGCGAAAATACTATAGTAGAAATTCTTTGTTTACAAAAAGTCTACGTTCTCGTGGCACGGACTTTATAGCTAGTTTATTATATAACATCTTGGTACTCTTGGATGAAGTAAAGCTAAGTGAAGTGAACCTTGTAAAGTTTTTTTTTAATCAGTTCCGTACTGGACATCGATATGTTAACTGGCTGATTAACCAGGAAAACCATTTCAATAGGTTATGTTAGGTTTTCTTGGGACCTTGCACTTAGAAATAGGAGCCTTGCGAAGAAGGGCTCCGTCAACTCAGTAAATTAAACATGGCTTGGTGGTCACGCCACGCTGTATCGGAATGGTAAGATAAGTAATTCGTATAATATAAAAAACACGTCACGTATGCTAAGACCTTAAGTAAGGACCAACAATTTTAGTATGAATTTGTATCATGCCATACAAATTCGTATACTAAAAATGTTGGTCCTGGAACGGATTTGCGATTCAGATCTGTAATTTATAGTGGGACATGAAGTTTTCAAATTAATGTAACCAAGAATTGTTTTTTTAAGGTACATATTCTTGCAAATCTATAGTTGTCAAATGAGTCTCATTCTTATGAACAGAAGAACTCCTTTCCTTGCTAGGAATATAAATTTACCAGTACATATAAATCTATGAAGTTTACATTAGAAATTACAGTATTATATACTATGATTTTAGTCTTACTACGCCGAAATCCTGAAACATTTCTTAAGAAAAATCCAAGCATTCTAGAAGCTTTTTCTATTATACATTCAATATGTGGTATAAATGTTAGCTTCTGATCATATAAAACGCCTAAATCTCTGATTTTTTCAGTTTCTTGTATGTAGTTAGGTCCTATACGATATCTTGACAACACCTGATTCCTATTCCTAGTGAATTTGACATAGTGACATTTCTTGGTGTTAGGTTAAGAACCATGTCATTGTCAACACACGACTGGATCAAACTATTCAGATCGTTTTGCAGTAATTCAACATCGTTCGTCGATTGTATTACCCTGCAAATCTTTAGATCATCTGCTGCATCTGCACATAAAGCAATCTGAGAATTGAAAGCATTGAGGGATATAGTTGACGAAGACATTAAAAAGAATTGGCCCAATATGGGATCCTTGTGGAACTCCTGATGTTACAACATTGAATATTTGCCTCTTCGTCGACATGATAAAGTCGATCTTATTTTTGGTAGCACTATCTGGACTTATCCAGGTCCACCTGCGGCATTCGCGGTTTTTGAAGAAGGAATTCATCATGAAGTCCTTCCTTCTCCATGAAGCTAGCCAGCAAGTGACTCCGCGAGTTCTGATGTCCATATCCAAATTGCCCCACTCTCAGCTCATCACCGCTTCGTTTTTCTAGTTTCGCGTTGAAATCTCCCATGACAACGGTGTAATGGATTTTGAAGCCATGTATAGCCCGAGATATGTGCTCATAGATAGCTTCTGCCTCCTCATCGGGGTGCGTCGAGATCGGAGCGTAGACCTGTATGACCTTCAACGAATATCGTTAAGATACTCTGTGTATCAGGTACTCTACCCTGCTCGACACACTCGATATCTTTACCACGCTGTTCACGAGAGATTTGTGGACGATGAACCCGACACCACCTTGGGACTATTGATCGCCCTCCCGGTAGAAGAGCAAGTTACCGGAATTGAGCACTATTGAATCCTCACCCTGTCTTCGGACCTCAGATAGGCCTATGATATCTCATCATAACTTGCTCAATTCTTCTTCCAGCTCGGCAATCTTCTCGTCGTCCCGCAGTGTGCGCGTGTTGAATGTTGCCAGGGCGAGTTGTCGTCGGTGATGGTAGCCGGATCTCTGACGGAGATACTTCGCACCCCCTACCCCGCCGTAACCATGGCGTACAGTAATGCCTTGGCATAACTAAAGCAACGTACGATTTCATTGATGAAAATATTAAAAAGAAGAGGACTGAGGTGGGAGCCCTGGGGCATACCAGATGTAACAGGGACAAAGCTTGAAGTATACCCTTTCATAGCTACAGCCATCTCAAGAGGTCACCGTGTATACCGACATTTTCCAATTTCTTTATTAACAGATTATGTGGTATTTTATCAAAAGCCTTAAAAAATCGGTATACATGGTATCCACCTGATAACCTTTATTAATTGCCTCTATCGTGGCTTCTAAAAACTCACAGAGATCAGTCTTTGTCGATCTACGACTTATAAAAACATGCTGACTTGGTGTTATCAGCGCCTTCATTGCCGGAAATAACGAATCGTAAACTATATTTTTAAAAAGTTTAGGTATAATAGAAAGTTTGGAGATACCACGGTAATTAGCAATATTATGCTTGTCACCATTTTTGTTTTCTTGTGTTACTCCGTAGCACTTGATTGTTTCCATATTCTAGGCATACCACCACAACTTTTTAATGAAACATTAAAAAGCAGAGCAAGAGGCTCAACTAAAACTTCACAACATCGTTTTCGAAAAATCGGATGAATACCGTCAAGACCAGTTCCCTTGTTGTCGTCAAGGTTTTTCAGATACTTTTCAACAAAAGAGCTATCAATGTAAACTGAACTTATAATACAATCACTACTTGCGGCATCATTCGGTGTCCTATAACTTGACGGAGGCTCAAACACAGATTTAAAGAATGAATTGAATAAATCGGCTATCTGTTGACCATCAGATGCATGAGTATCACATAAGTACAAAGTGTCAGGACTATCGTTGTTTGACCTTTTAGATTTTATAAATGACCAGAAATACTTTGTATTGAATTTAATGTTGCTCTCGGTGTTCTCAATTAACTTTTCATAACACAAAGCCTCATGCATTTTGACATCTCGACGCATGATCGAATAACTATGGTAATCACTCTGTCTGCCATAGATTTTCCATTTTCTATGTATTTTTCATTTCCTATTTACTAATTTTATCAAATATTTGTTAAACCAAATTGGGTATCTATTATTATTGTTGACTATTTTACGAGGCTATTTTATGATTCCATAAAAATTATCGACAGCGAGCTCAATATAATTGGGATCGCTTCTTCACCTATCCAAATATCACGATCACTTTTTCATCACCAAAAATAACTTTGTTTTCCATAGTGTATTTATAAACAACAAAGTTATTTTTGGCGTTGATTAAAATTACTTAAATTTAAAATAGCTATGAGCAATTTTTTGATAGGCAAGTTATTATAGGCATATTTGTTTATAAATTATATTACATAAAAAATACGTCTCATCTGGTTATCAGATCGGTGAAGGTCGATGTTCCACGTCTCCTTTACTAATAAATAGTAGGTAAAGCATCTGACTGATTAATGTTCTGTGGAAAATAACAACAAAATAGGCGCAACATCGTTGTTGTAGGAGCTTGATTTAATAAGACATTAATACAGGTGACGCTGCCATCAAACAATGAAGGTAAATTTCTCAATCCTTGCATACTTACACTTACACTATCCCGGCGAGTTCTTTGCTATCAAGGACCCGCCACCCATCCCCATTGACAGATTAGCATAGTCCCGATCAGTACGATATATACGTTTTACGTTATAAGGAGAATCGAACAATTCAGCTTCGTATATTCTCGACAACAGCCTAGTTTCACTCAAACAAATAACGTCATAATCAGAGTTCATCATATTTTTGTTAAATATTTTAAGTTTTGTCCGTCGACCTCTAACGTTCTGATAAAAAACACTAAGACCCATTAAAGACAATAAATCCAATATTCACTTGAAGAAGCAGAAAAATAAATTGTCGCTATTTTCGGAGCTTCGTACCTCATTATGCATGTTAGAATAATCCCAGTACGCTCTTGAAATCTAACGTCTACTTATGTGGCAAAATAGAGGCGAAATAATAAGCAGCAAATATAGTTTTGTGAATAAATCAACTGCTGCTGTGAAATCCCAAATTACGGTAACATTCCAGACGTGTGTCGCGGTGAATACAAATTGTATAGCGGACTGGTAGTACGGTGTGTATGTATTATATTTTGCGGACAACCTTCTTTATATCTTAACTCTATAACATCTTCGGCGAGCCTCTCTCTCAATGAACGCCGTCGCTAACAGGTATGGAAACTATAGGGGCTGTTTCAGATTAGCGTATTTTTCTGCGCGTATACGGTCGTTTCAGCATACGCGCTTCAAAAAACAGGGCTCGCGTAAACGGCCTTATTTCGGCGTGTTCGCTCGAAACGGTAGTGACATATTGTCAGTGTCAACATGGATTCTGACAGCTCGCGCTTAAACGAGCTTAGAAGCGCGTCAAAGCTCGTACGAGTTGCGCTTGTGCCAAAAGGCGTGCCTTTTCGCGCCTACATGCGCTTCCAAAAAACGAGCTTATACGCGCGTATGAAACGCTAGTCTGAAACCGCCCTTAGGCTAGCTACTCACGTTGCGTAAAATATCGATGTAAAGTAGCAGTGTACCAACGTCAAGTTATTTTGATGCTGCTTTAACTTTAGACCTTAGGTAAGCCGCATAATGTGAACGTCCGTACGGTTTCATATAAATGGTTGGCGTACAGATAATAAATTCAAATTTACTTATTCAATTATCTGACGGCTTCCGTGGTCCAGTGGATAGCGTACGACTGCTGATCGGAGGTCCCGGGTTCGATTCCCGAGTTGGGAAATAGTGTTACTCGGTTTTCCCGAATTCTCAATAGCAGCACAATGGCAATAGGCTCGCCCCCTTTTACGTGGGATCGAAAAAATCATGGCGAAATGTGGGTGTAATATTACACCTCTGCCTACACCTTCGGGGATACCAGCGTGAGTCTATTATGTATTCACTTATTCAATGAGATTACAAAGTAAAACTTATAAACATCACAGTATTTTTTATGTCCTAGCTCGGATGGATAGTAAATACTTGAATAAGGGGTTTACGAAGAACCTGGAAGAGATTTAAGCCAGTCTTTAAAATCGCCAATGTTAAAATACCACGCGTCTGCTAATCGCTCGACCCTTCTTCGTTCCTTCTCGAGCTTGTCGAATAGATTTATAACTTTACAACACCTCGACTGTATCCTTAGTGTTAATGTAAATCCTGAATCATGTCTCCGCGATAGGTATCCTGAAGAAGGCGGTCTCGTTCGTATGGAGCCCACCTTTGTATACGTGCAGGTAAACACCCAAAAATATATCGTTTAACACACTTTCCAGTTTTGTTTACTAAACACGGTAGGCAACAAGTGTGATTCTAATAAACCGAATCAAAACAATCATAGAAAATATTTTATGTTTCTGTCCTAGTGTTGTCCTGGTTGCATCTAAGACTCTTAGCCATGGACCCCGGGATCCGTGAAAAGACCTACTTACTAGAAAATATTTAATGTCTTAAGCAACTTTAGCTTGGTCACCCCAGCACAGACACGATTCAGATAAGGAAGTTGATCCAGGTAGACGGGACGTGACCAGCATTACGCTCAGATGCTACGGTTTCCCCCTATTTGGTGCAAATTTATATTATACCCGCCCTGTTATTCAAACAAAAAGCAACTTGAACCGACAAGTTGACGTGGATATTGCGGCGCGAATCGTTATGAGCCTATTTTAAGCTGTGGAAAAAGTTGCGAATGTTCATATCCTTTGAATCAATAAAATGAGAGTACCATGAATATTCCGTTTATCCTCTATCACCATGTACGTTCTGATGAGCTATAACACTATTTTCAAGAGTTCTAGAATCCTTAAAATGCAGAGGCATGCAGAGAAATATGAATGTTTTACGACGGATGGTAAGGTTTGGTTACGGTTGACCAATTTGCATTTTTGTAATTTTTTTAAATGTGACGATAGTTATGGATGGCGCAAATAAATGTAATGCGCTTTATCGTACGAGTTTGTGTCTTCAGTTGTTTGGATACTGCATATAATAATACTAGCTGTTTCCCACGGTTTCACCCGCGTCCTGAGGGAATTACTTCGCGTACCCGGTTAATTTATAGCCCAAGTTACTCCTTGGTACATCAGCTATCCGCCAGTGAACGTCCCGTCAAAATCAGTCCAGCCGTTCCAGAGATTAGCGAGAACAAACAGACAGACAGACAGACAAAAATGGTAAAAAATGTCATTTCGGTTTTTGTACCGTGTATACATCCATATACATTAAGTAAAAAGCGGTTATTTTAATATTACAAACAGACACTCCAATTTTATTTATGTGTATAGATGCTGAACTAGCAAATACGCAAAGGCTAAATTACTGACGTTAGAAATATGAAACTTGGACTATGGGTGACGGATTACGTAGGCATGCACTTAGAAAGTATTCTTTAACTAGCTTTTGTCCGCGGCTTCGCGCGCGTCAAATTCGGGGTAACATAAATCTACATTCAACGCCATGGTACAAAGTAACTCGGTCAGTATCCATGACAGTATCTACCATTATTTTCCAGAAGGTACACAATAACATCACTTTGCATACAGTCAAATGTCAAAGCCATGTTCCAATACATGTCCAATATATAAGTACCTAACTATAAACACTTTCGCATTTATAATATAAGTAGAGAAAATCGTTTCAGCCGTTTAAAGCGTAGCATATAATTATTAGTTTATAATTACATGCGAACAATGTAATCACCGTGCACTATATATGACAATATGTACCTATGTATGATGTGACAGTGCTGACAGATATACTATAGCATTAGGGGTCGCAAACCGGGATCCCGAATTTCGAAAATACCGGGATACCGGGCTAAATGTTGGTCTTATTAATACCGGTTTTAATTTCTCAAAAACCGGGATATTCGGTATTTTTGGTATTAGAAAAATAAATAAAACACAAATAGCAAGTAACTTTCAGTTGTTTTCTTACTTCAAATGACCAAAGACATCTGGCGCAATCAGGCCAGAAATTGTCTACATCATCAAATTCGATTAAAATATTGTGAAGAAGCACGGTGAAATTGTAAAATTATCTTTAGTAAACCAACTTCAAAAACTAAATAATGACGGAGTTAAGGTCTTGGTGACTCTAGATGGACTAATTCAAGTAATCGACGTTTTATGGATATCGATGTGCATCGTTCGTAAATTTAGTCAATCTCAGTTATTGGGAGTATGCCAGCCAGAACTTGCTTGCAGTTGCTGGAGAAAAGATTGTTTCTTGTAACTGAAGAACGATAATTGTTGTAGGTAATTGTAATTGTAGAGCTAATCAAAACAACGAATTTAATTTCAAAGAATTAATAGAAAAAGTCCGTAAAATTGTGAAATTTTTAGAAAGTTGTCAACAAAAAAATATGTAAACGAGGAAATGAATAGTGAAATTAATTTGATTTTACGAAATATAATTATTTACCGACTATTCCTCCGGAAACGTACTTTATTAAACTAATTTACAAACTTTATCTTAATCTCAGAAATATCGATAATACCGGAATACCGGTATATGTCGGGGGCCAGTACCGAAAATACCGGTTTTGCTTAAATGATTCGGTATTGCGACCCCTATATAGCATATGCGCAGCCATGCGCAGCACTCAATTATTACAGCGCATGCGTTCTTACTTCCAAGAGTTATTTGTGTCTACCCTCCCTACAATCCCTTCCAGATAAATTTTTGCTAATTATGGTAGCCGATGTCCGTCACCATAGTCCAATATATCTCTATATTAAATTTCAACAAAATCGGTACAGCCGTTTAAGCGTGAAAACGGAACATATATACCTAAATACATACACACTTTCGAATTTATAATATTAAGTAAGTAGGGATGTAGAGCCTCCCATTTAAAAGGGGTCAAATGAAGGTTGTTGTACAACTGTAAAACTTTTTTCTTTGTAAGTACACAACTGCAAGTGAATATTTAAATTCCTTCCTTCCTTCCTACCACACCTATATATTAATATAAAGTGCTCACCAAAATCTATTAAATTCATTTTATTTATTCACTGAGCACTCTACTTCCCACTTCTTTAGAAAGCTTTTAATAAAAGTGAATAATTGATAGACGTCCGAACTAAAAATAAACTGTTAGAAATGTTGGTAGAAGTCGGAGTCGCTCTTTACGGCTATTTGCATTCTTCGTCTGGCCGACTAACCTATTTACCTAATCGATTTGTGCACTTATAGCCACACCTAAACGATACCTGAAGAATACTTTGTTACCCTAGCCTAAAATAACTGTAAGAAAGCATCACACAAGCTTTTTCTTTTTATTTGGATCTGCATACGTTTGGCCGTATGCGATACTAAATGATAATACGGTCGACCAAAGAGCACAGCTGCTTACAAGTAACTATTCACCCGCAACTTGAAAACACCCGAATTGTACCTACTCATCAGGAAACACAGACTCAGGCAAAGAGTTCCACACCTTGGCAGTATTCAAAAGAAATGAGGCAACAAGCGTGTGTAGTTACTAGTTATGCGGAATAAAAATGTATTTTAAGTTTTTGTCGACTTGAAAGTATACTCTACCTTTTCTTTTTACTATGTGTACAAGTTACAAAAGTTTTCTTAACTTAAAATACACTGTGATAGCTATGGTATAACAATTTGTTGATGCCAGAAGGCGTACTGTCGTGAAGTGTCGTGTAGTTGGGGGATTTCCACAAAACGCAAGGTACTGGCACAGTATAAAGACATACAGTAGTTTGACGCCTTTGATCTCATAGAAAAAGCTGACAATGTCTAGACAAGGGCTGGTATTGTCTTATCTGTGACAAGGGTAAGGAGGCTAGGGCTGCGACATGTAAAAAATACCGTTTTTTTTTGTGTGTCGGATTGGAAAATCATCATGGAGTCCCTCCGCCCTGGGGGAAGGGCGAAGGGGACTGTCATACTCTTACTGACTAAAAACCAACCCGTATTCCTCACGTACCCGTATGTCGGAGGGTCGGGTATCGCCGAAGCATTCGTCGCAACCCTTCGACGGGTATTGGCCCGCCAGATGGTCAGGCGGGCCCCGAACAAAACCCTCTTGGCGGTGGATGAAGGTATTGGGCTCCGCTGCCAAAACACCCAGCGGCCGCAGAGGATAGGGAGGACGGCAACCTGGCAACACCGCATCTCCTCTTCCTCTGCAGCCCCACCGCGTCGCAACAATGGTGCGCCCCCATTTGGTCGCGGGAGATAGGGCGCGCGGCAACACAACACCATATAATATAATAATATTACAAAGAGGAAAAATTTGTATTTTTGTTTGTAATAGATAATCTCAAAAACTACTTGACCGATTTTAACAATTCTTTCACCATTAGAAAGCTACATTACCTGCGAGTAACATAGGCTATATTTTATTTTAGAATTAAATAGGGGTCCGTAAGATATTTGGGTTTCTCGGGTACGCGAAGTAGTTCCCTCAGGACGCGGGTGAAACCGCGGGAAACGCCTATTTTATTATATTGCAATAATTAACGATAAATAATTATCATAAAACAGTTAGCATTTTTTCGTGCGGTGCAGCTTTGCATAATAAGTGTCAGTCAGCACCTATTTCATCCCGCAGGTGTCGTTATCTTTCAAACCAAGTTAAAATAAAGCGATTGACATAGCGGTCGTTTAATGGATGGGTAACCATGGGATCAGCTTGCAGAGCCTATGTTATCGATATGAAGTACTTTGCAGTTTTTTCTTCGTGCAAACTACGTTAAGGTAAAGCAATAGACATCACGGTCATTTTATGAATGGGCGACCGGGCTATGAGATTATGAAGAACATGTGTAGGGTTTATTAAATGGGGCCAAAAATATAGTTATTTTTGAACTAGGACGCGCCGTTACCAAGATATATAATAATATTTGATAGGTACTTAGTACTTACCTAATACGAAGGTACTAGGTCCTTATTGCATGAAATTAAAATCACACTTGAATCGAATATTACCTTACAACGCATATTTTCTTACATCTGCCATGTTGTTTACGTACAGTAATTACTACTTTATTCTGTGATTTGGCCAGACATGAGATATTGTAAAAAGTTAGTAGATTAGTAGGTACATGCTCATTATTTTAAGTTATAGGTACATTTCAAAATAATATAATTTATGAAATTTTCTTTTTTGGTAAATTGATGAAATCACATATTTTTTAAATCCTTATTTATTTAAATCTTTAAGCAGCATAAATAATTGTAATGTCTCACAGCAGAAGTCGTATTCACCATTTTAATTAATTTTCATAAGCAAATAAATAAGTAACGAACAAAAAACAAGCACGCGCCAGCCCTTAAAAACATGTACCTAGTTACGAACTAAGGCGACATACAGTCCGTTCACAGTTATTTTACCTCTGACAGATGTCGGTGTTTATTTTCTTTATGTTGGAATTGTACTCTGTGATGACAGGAATGTAAAATAGGGTTACCCGTGCATTACATTTTACCCAATATTAGTGAAAATGCTTCAAAAATTCAAATGCTTGAAGCTCATGGCCGCAAAGTGGTTAGATTACCGCCATACCACTGCGAGCTAAACGCAATTGAACTTATGTGGAGTCTCATTAAAAGGCGAGTCACAAGCAAAAATATAGGACAAGAGGCAACCAACATTGTGAATTTAGCTGAAGAAGCTTTTCAATCTATCATTGCAGAAGACTGACAAAAGCAATGCAAACATGAGCGCCACATTGAAGACAAGCTTCATGAAACAGATGGGTCTACGGATGCTGAAATGGACAGGTTCATAATAGAATTAAATTCTGAGTCTGATACAGAATATGACAGCAGTTACGAATCATCATAACATTGGCAGTTCACATGGATCATTCTTATAGACTCACGCCTGTTTCCATGCAGTGGTAGGCAGAGATGTAATATTACACCCACATCATTCTTATTCAAAATAAATATGAAAATTAAATTTGCAGTTTTTGTATTTGATATTATGGCGTAATTATGATGCGTTTATCTTTATATATTAAATAGACAACATTTTTATTATAACTACTTATCTTCATAGGAAATTAGTAATTTCGTAAGAAAATAAATGTATGCATATAGCCATGCCAATATCAAGAGGTTTTGTTACAAACATTACTTCCAAATATTTAATACGATCGCTTAGGCAATAAAAAAATAAGTACATTTTTAGCAATAATGTATATTTAAAATGGGAGTATTATAAGTATACCAAATATAGCAACACAACGCCCAGGTTGGCCAATCTAACAGCTAGAGGTAAAATAACTGTGAACGGACTATACGTAACTAGGGACCGCTCTTCCCGCGTCTCACCTCTTGCCCCCCGCACGATTGACCTGTCTAGACGCGTTCGTCAAACGACTGTAAGGATTATTAGACTGTGGTACTGGCGTGTGAGGCTAGTTGCGACGCGCGAAGCGGTCATGCTGTGTTAGCTTAAGGCAAATAAAGATGTTTATTGAAACAATCTAATTTTACATATTTTTTTCAGATATACTTATATTTTTCAGATGTATTTCTGCAAAAAAAATGAAGATAGCAGTCATATTTGAATGTTGTAAACACTATGTGGCAACATAGTGACTCACACTAGGATCAGATAAAATCTGTACGATGTATTAAAGTGCGACGAGGTTATGTCTGTATGAAAAGGCACAGCTGTTGTTTGTGCTGGTCACAACGTCATACAGCTAGCGGTTACTCACGCCAGAGAACCCGATGTATTCAATGATAGTCTCATACATTTGTCTCGTATGCCAGCGATCCTATACTGGGTTCAACGGAATGGAAACCTTAGTTTCGTGGCCAAGATATAACGTTGGATAATCTTCGCGTTCTAGTAGAACGCGAAAATATGTAATGATGTTTGTTACTTTCACGCCGAAACCACTGAAAAGATTTTTGTGACACTTTGCAGTAATATACTTATATATCATAATAGCCCCTAGGGCCCTTTTGTCCCGATAACCGAAAAACACGCGAGAACGCCGCTTGGAGAAGCTAGTCACATATTTCATATGATTCAAATATTTTTATTCGTCGCTTTGAACAATTTGACCAATAATAATGTGCCGTAAAATGAACTTGCTGAGTGGAGGGTTTAGCAGACAAAAATGTTTAGGAACTATATATACTACTAAATCACCGCGAACATGCTTGGGCTCGTAACTTCATTTAAAATAACATAGCAATACTAACTAACTATACGGCGCAGCTAGCTTAGTGGCAATACCATCAGACTGCCATGCCATGCAGAAGGTATCGGGTTCGAATCCGTATTAAATTGATAACTATTCAATGCCCACGGAGAGTACGTTAGTCGTCCATTCCGACTGTAATGATTATAGAAAATGTTATTAGGTAGTCAGTACCTTCTAAATAAACTTAAACTTAGTTTAAACCATGGAATATTATAAAACTATTCCTTTGGGATGCAGAGGTTAAAAAGCTAACAGTCAAATCCGGTTAGACTAGTAAGCGGACTCTGGTGTGCAACTAGGATAACGCAAGTAGACGATGTCACTTCATTTAAAACAATGTTCTCATATTCTATATAATACAGGTTGGTAACTTGAAGAGAGCGTTACGTTTGAAATTTAATATATAGCACAGCAATTATATGATCTCAATTATACAAATATGAGCTCGTTAGCTTACGAATATTTTTTTAATCTTTATTTTTTTTTCGTGGTTTAGGAGGCAAACACGCTGACGAATCGCCTGATGGTCAGCGATTACCGCCACCCATAAACACCCAGCACCAGAGGTGTCACAAGTTCGTTCGTGTGTCATAGAAAAGGCATAGGAGGAGAAGGGAGAAGGCAATGGGAAACTGACATCGCATCCGGCCAACGCGACAGTATAGAATGATATTTTTACTTTAATTGTGTTAAGATATTCCATAAATGGCTATGTAGTACTTCCCCGTCCAGGAGCTCATTCATGCTAAAATCGGCAAGGCTCTACTAGATCTTTTTTTTTATAGACTAACGCTTGTATCCCCGAAGGGGAAGGCAGAGGTGTAATATTACACCCACATTTCGCCATGAATTTTCCACGTAATAGGGGGCGAGCCTATTGCCGTACCGGGCACATTACCAGACTCCGTGCTGTTACTGGGAATTTCCTAACGGAAAACCCAATAACACTTTGCCCGACCCGGGAATCGAACCCGAGACCTCCCAATCCCACGCGCACATTTATACCGCGAGACCAACGAGGCAGTCCTCTACTACATCTATTCATATTTTGTCTTAAGTGCTATAGAGACTATACCATATTCCATGTAAGGCATCAGCTCAATTATCGACAATTCTGACCAATTTTGCCAAGGATTAAGAGTTTTGCAATTTCATTTAAAATGGTTCGCTTCTATTTATAGCAATAAATATTATAACTTTAATTAACATAAACGTGGATAGTATCCTTGACATTCAATAGAAACAAAAACGATTTCACTTTCATAAGATCGAAGGTTGTCCGATGCGCCATAATAATACATTCAGAGAGCCTCAAAAATAATAAAATATGTATAATTAGTCGTTAAAATTTATGCCAAATAGATAATAGGAGATCACGTTTTTCTAATTGTGTGAAATAAAAAAAACATATGTATGTATTAAAGCGTATTTAATTGGAAACGAGTTTGTATAAAAATAATTGTAAGAAGTTCTCTTTATTTAATTAACATACTTACATAATAACATAACTCCACGCCTTTATACTCGAAAGGGTAGGCAGTGGTGTATTACACACCCACATTTCGCCAGTTATGTTTCGGTCGCAATGTAATAGGGGGCGAGACTAGGTACATATATTACCATCTACCGAGCACATTATCAAGCGAGCGATAATTAACATTTTTAAAGATTGAAAAGTCAGAGGTGTGTGCCCGGGGTAACTGGGGATCGAACTCGAGACCATCGTCTCAGCAGTTTCATAAGTTTGTTTGACTACACTTTTCACCTATTGCTCTTTTGTACTTGTACGAGATTACCTACATGATTTTTGTCACTTCAGCTGACAACATTTGACGATGACAAAATTTCACTAATTTCACTTCTCAGACATTCTATTTGTCGGGCTGCTAATCTTTTCATCATGGAAGCAGGTAATTTTACCAATTTTCGAATAATCGATTTTAAACTTTCGCGATTTGTATACTTCTTTCTCTTAGCGTTATCCCAGTTTCAATCTGGGGTCCGCTTACTAGTATAACCGGATTTGGCTGAATATTAGCTTTTCCACAGAGCGACTGCCTGTATGACCTCCGCAACCCGAAGGAATAGCGATATTCCATGGTTTAGACTAGTGTCAGTTTATTTAGAAGGTACTGACGCCCTGTAACTACTGTCAAAGATTTTCATGACAACCGGGACCGACGGCTTAACGTGCTCTCCGAGGCACGGGACAAGTGATAATTAACAATTCAATGCGCACATAATTCCGAAAAGTCATTGGTGCGCGCCGTGGATTCGAACCTGATACCCTCTGTATGGCAGTCTGTTGGTACATCCACTCGGCTATCGCTGCCTACGATTTGTATACATCATACAAAATAAATTAACGGGTCTTAATCGCGTACACTTAATTTATTTAAGGTATAAATACCTATTTGTTTTTGACGTTTCGTTCGCCTTGCACCGAGTGTGGTCGCGGAGAGACTGATGAGAGCTCAGCGCCGTCTTGTGGAAGTGCGGGTTTCGGGACCTACCCTCACATAGTCTTTATTTACATTCGCACTGTCGGTACTCCGACACACTACACTGATGACGTCTACACACTGTTGAGATTTATCACTGCGGTGGTGTTTACATTTGCTGATGACTGGATTCCAAGTAGCCGATAATCTATATCCATCCTCCTGGTTGAAATTGTTATATTTTTTTACTTCCACCGCTTCACGTACTATCCTGGAGTAATAGTGACGATCGGTGGTTAAGACTTGTGGTTGATGCAGTTCTATCCAGTGGTTTGGTCCAGAATCCAACAAATGCTCAGCTATAGCCGACTTATTAATATGTCGGTTTTTCACAGCTGCGATATGTTCCTTTACGCTTTCAGCGATTGTACGCTTAGTCTGCCCGATATATGAACTACCGCAGCTGCAATCAACTTTGTAGACGCCAGGTGTTTGGAGAGGAATGACATCCTTTGGGGTACGCAGATTATGTGCTATCTTAGAGAGCGGACTGTACACAGTCTTGATGGAGTATTTCTTGAGTACTGTTCCAAGCTTGTCCGTCACTCCCTTTAGATACGGCATGTAAGCCGGCACTCTGCCTACTTCAGGTCTACGATCTTTCCTCTTCAGACGGAGTATCTTCTTCTTGTATCCGTTGCGCCTGAGTACCTCCTGAACATTTGACAGCTCACTATTTAACTGTTCAGGATCACACAGGTCATACGCTCTGTTCACTAACGATGACACAACGGAATCCAAATGCCGCGGATGGTGGTGCGAGTTCGCGTTAAGATACCTGTCTGTGTGTGTCGGTTTCCTATATACAGTGTGTCCAAGGGTACCATTATCTCTCACTGTCACTTTAACGTCGAGAAAGGATAACGATCCGTCTACCTCCATTTCGTATGTGAATCGGATGTTCGGATGTATGGAGTTCAATTTGTCTGCGAAATGTTCCTCGTCTTGCTGGTTCCCCTTCATGATGCAAATGATACGTCGATATACCTCTCCCATAGCTTCACATTTGATGTCTGCACGTCTATGGATTCCTCGAAGTGCTCCATCTAGATATTGGCCATTACCGGTGCTATAGGACTACCCATAGCCACTCCATCGATCAGGAGGTAGTGTTGACCACGATATAAGAAGTAGTTTCCATCCAAGAAATTCTTAAGCAGAACAGTGTATTCGTCAAACAGACCGTTTTCCCTTAATTTCCTCTGTAGGACCTCAAGGCAATCTTGAACAGGAACATTGGTGAATAGTGACTCAAAATCAAAACTCACCATCACCTCGTCTGGTTCCTTTTTCGTGCTCTTGATAATTTATATAAAGTGACGAGAGTCCTGCACGAAAGAGTGCGTCTTGCCTACTAACGGTTGTAGTACCTTGCTTATGTATTTCGCCAAACCATATACTGTGGGTGAATTTATTTGACTCACTATAGGTCTTTTCGAATAATCGAATAATCTGAACAACTTTTGGTCCAAGGTCTGTTGATTAGACATTTAGGAGGATCTACCGTTGATATCAGATTGTACAGCTTTTCATCGCAAGTTTAGTGTTATAAACTTTAATTAGTTAATATCTTAAAAGAACATATAATTCGTATAACGCTATGTATGATTACATAGAAGTACAAACCATTCGTAAACTGTCCGGTGCTACGGGACATCTTAGTGTCCGGTACTAGAGGCCCGGCAATCTTCAAAATCACGCGTTATAATACGCGTGATTTTAAAATCCAATTAGGATATTAGAAAATTCTTCCATATTTTAGAAGTCCCGATGGCACACTATATTTATTTACAAATGAAAATAATTTGTAAATAACTACTTTTTAAACTACCACGATTTGTACACATATTAAAAATTATGTAACGGGTCTGAATCGTGTTAATAAACGAAAAGAAAGATGAAATACCTTTCTATTTGTCCCGACGTTTCGGCATGGGTTACACCAGCCGTGGTCACGGGATGACTGATGTTCGTCAGCGCTGCCTCCGAGAAGTGCGGGTTTTGGAACCTACCCTCACTTGGTCTTCACAATTATTAGCTTTTATATGTTCGGAACTGTCGGTACTTCGACACACAACACTAATGGTATCTTCACACTGGCGCGTAATATCACCTCGTCGGTGTCTACATTTGCTGCTGACAGGATTCCAAGATGTAGATAAACGGTAACCATCCTCCCGGTTGAAATTTGCGTGCTTTTTGATTTCAACCGCTTCCCGTGCTATTCTTCAAAAATAGTGACGGTCTGTGGAGAGAACCTGGGGCCGATGTAGCTCAATCCAGTGATTGGATCCTGACTCCAACAAATGCTCAGCTATGGCCGGCTTGGTGGTTTGTCGGTTTTTGACGGCCGTGATGTGGTCCTTAACTCGTTCGGCGATGGTCCTTTTTGTTTGTCCGATGTAGGAACTACCACAGCTGCAATCCACCTTGTACACGCCTGGTGTTTGAAAAGGGATGACATCCTTTGGAGTACGCAGGTAATTTGCTACTTTGGAGTACGGACTATATACAGTCTTAATGGAGTATTTTTGTAGTACTGTTCCAACTTTATCCGTTACTCCTTTTATGTAGGGCATGAACGCTGGCGCTCTGTTCACTTCAGTCAGTCTCGACCTTTTCCTTGAACCTCGCATATTGTGTTTGTAACCGTTTTGCTTGAGTACCTCCCGAACATGTGTGAGCTCACTATCTAAGTGTTCGGGGTCGCAAATGGCATATGCTCTGTTTGTCAATGAAGCAATAACGGATTGCAAATGTCGCGGGTGATGATGTGAATTTGCGTGTAAGTACCTGTCAGTGTGTGTGGGCTTCCTGTAAACAGTGTGTGACAGGTTTCCATTTTCTTTCACCTTGATCTTCACATCGAGGAAGGCTAACGATCTGTCTGTCTCCATTTCATAAGTGAACCTGGTATATTAGGGTGTATGGAGTTCAAGTGATCTGCTAATTGTTCTACGCCCTGTTTGTTACCCTTTACAATACAGAACACGTCATCGACGTATCTTTTCCATATCTTTACGCGGAACGCTTGTAGTTGGATCCTTTCTTCAAAATGTTCCATCCCGATGTTGGCCATTACCGGTGCAACAGGGCTACCCATGGCCACTCCGTCAATCTGGGGGTAATATTGCCCACGATATAGAAAATAGTTCCCGTCTAGGCAGTGTTTCAGTAGAACAATGTATTTATCAGACAGACCGTTTAACCGCTGCAATGTGTTTCGCTAGGTCGTAAGTGGGTGAATCGATCTGACTTACGATCGGGCGTAGAGGCACGTTATTTTTATGAATTTTCGGCAAACCATATATTTTCTGAAAGGTATTTTATTTTATGAAAGGTATTTCATCTTTCTTTTCGTTTATTAACACGATTCAGGCCCGTTACATAATTTTTAATTCGTAAATATAGGTATATAACCTTATACAGAATAATTGTTTAAGAATAACGTAAAGCAATGCTTTGCCACCATAAACAGCCAAAGGCTGCTTCCACTGTGCTCAGTCGCAGCACTGGAAAACCGCGTTGCGTGATCCTGTATTGATAGGTTATCGCGCACCTCTTCCACATATTTTTAAATCGTGAGCATTGTTACTTGTCGAGATAGTGTAGGTGCCGACCGGCGTTATAGGACTTCCTCCTACACAGTGCACCGTGCACCGGCTATGGCGTTTTTATTAATTTATGTATAGTTTGTGCCAACTAGGCATGTCATTAAGTATTGCTTATTTTGACATGTCAAATTTTTTCTCATAAAGTTTGCAGTTTCAAAATATTCAAATCCGAAATCAAAAACTAAATTGCCTAACTCTTTAATAACATCTGTATATACTGCAGACTGACAGACAACCCACAGCCAAAAGTATTGGACGCAAGAAACTGAGCGCAGAATTTGGCGGCCATTGTACTTGTATTACCTTTATGGTTTTTATGTGTTGTAGGAGTGCACTAAAAAATGTTGCCGAAAACCTACGAGTTCGGACAGAAACGATAAAACTAAAAAAAATGTACATCATCATCATAATCGGGCATCCTCTAATAAATTTATAAATTTTCAGTCGTCATATTTCAAATGTTATTTAAATAATATTTGTGAATAAATAAGTAACGTTGGAAAATCGTAACTAAACAAGTCAAATGTATCGCTCACAGATTTGACCCAGCGCACGTAAATATCTGCAAAGTTATGCAACGTTTGGAAAGGTCACTTGGATGGATGACCGATTGTTATGACATTAACATAAGAGTAAGTATTAATCTGCTCTGAAGGGTTATGTGTCCTACGAACCGAAGCAGTCCTAAGCCATATTCAAGTACCTATTAATAAAATTGTATTAAAATCCAAATCTTTTTATCTCCTTTCATAATAAAATGTGGGCTAAAGTTATAATAAAGATATATTAGAACATCATGTAAAACAAAAGAAAAACGAATTTAATGGTACTACTTCTTGTTCGTTATACCTACTATTATTTATTTTGCATTCAAACAGCATCAACTGACTCATGTTTTTGATGTGCAATGCAATAGTAGTATAACAGGCTTCACTTTTATAATGCATTAAATCAAATTAATTATTAATTTTATACTGGTTTTGTGAGTGATGGAAAATACATAGTTATTAAGGAAAATAACATGTTTATTCTAAGCATGTCTCAAGCTGCCAATGGTGGACACGTTCTGTTTGACATGAATATCATACATACATACATTCGTTTCTCGATTAAAATGATTCACACAAGAACTCAAGGTCCGAAATCAATACCCATATATTTAGTGCGAATTGTTTTACTAAAATTAGCCATTGAAATCTTTCTGCCTCTCTTTATTCCCGGTTGCAAACCAAGATCTTCGCCTTGGTGTCCGGAGTCTGTAATGAACTTAGTTTACGAGATTTCCACTCGATTTGACAAAAAATACCTTTTCACAGTCTGACCTCCACAGGCTCCGCAACACAAAGTGATATTGTTCAGGCCTGTCGTGGTTTTAGAAATTTGCAGATTCTGCGTTAAGAAGTTATCAGGATAACTATTGAGATGGTTGTAGCTCTTACAGAACCAATATGTATTTATTCAAATTCAAACCCTTAAAGACTTGCTTCTTGCCTTTTGATATTTTATATGACCACTACGACACTCTTAGTAAGCGATTGAAGAGTCCGATATTTAATGGAAGAATCATAAAGATGTTTAATGTCATACAGTGACCTGCACAGTGTAAATGCATACATAGATAAGTTTGTACACTTGCATAATAAATTAATAGTTTAAAAAACACTAGAAAAACACGCTTTTATAAATGCACATTAAAACAAAAAATAAATTCTGGATCGTTCAAGTTGTCTCTATTTCTGGGCCGAAGTGTAAACTATGTGCTTTTAATTATTATAGTTGATTGTAAAGGCGTGGGGCGCTGGAACAGGAAAGACGTTCTTGTTTAACTTGTTCTAAAATCAAGTGAACAGATGTTACGGGAAGTAGGCTACACAGATTGGCGCTCTAACTGGAGTTGCAGCACGACTAGTAAGTGGCTCTACATTAAACAGTCTGTTCAAAGTACCAGTTTGTCAAACTCAGACAAAACATGCGCCATCAGCGAGGAAGAGGACATTCACCGACATTTTTAACGCTTCTTCTTTCAGAAAATTAAGTACATAAGGGTAACGCGTCAACAGTGGCAAAATGTAGAGTTCTTGTTCGTGGACGAGATATCTTTGGTAACCCTTTGGCGGCATAAATGCTATGCTCTTGTGCAACCTCATGCAGCTACCGCCAGGAAGATTGTATTAGTATTTGTTAACAATAAAGTCTTTCCTGTTCCAGCGCCCCACGCTTTTACAATCAAATATTGTAATTAAAAGCACGTAGTACACTTCAGCCTAGAAATAGAGACAACTTGAACGATCCATAATTTATTATTTGCTTTTATGTGCATTTATAAAAGCGTGTTTTTCTAGTGTTTTTAAACTATGTATTGATTTATTTTATACTTTTTGGTCTTTGATAACGAAATATTTTTAAATTTTTTACATTTATTTTAAGTAGGCGAATGAGCCCACATCCTCTCGGTCTCCGCTTGTGCGTCTGTATTTTATCTGTCAACTTATAGAAATCTAGCTGTTCAATCAGGAGACTACTAAGTGATTTTACTCTACTCAGGGCCACATACGCCTGTCCAGCCGCAAAAGTACGGGACTCTAACTACACCACTGTGTGGTCTACAATATATAATTGGTTTGTTATAACCTTTAAACCTGTTTGTGTTCAAAGTCCATTACATGACCTTTCTCACAAGTGCAAACACGACTATGATACGATATTCCATCATGGAATGCCAGTGCCTATCTTCCGGCTTCATCATCGGACCTTGAAACCTAATCGTGGCCTAAGTTCATTACAAGACTTTTCTAAGAAATCCAAAATAGCTATGATACGATTTTCCAAGTTCCAGTTCATGTCTTCCAGCTCCATCATCAGATCAGTTTAACAGTACCATATTATTGTATTGTCATCAGAACTACATACAACTGCCAATTTTCATTACGCTACGACCCTTGGAAGATGGTTAAATTAGTTACCTTAATTCCATCACATAGTTACTTTAGTTACATACAGTCATGTCGAGTTCCAGTTCATATCTTCCGGCTCCATCATCAGATCAGTTTGCCAGCACTATATTATTGTATTGTCATCAGAACTACATACAACTGCCAATTTTCATTACGCTACGACCCTTGGAAGATGGTTAAATTAGTTAGCTTAGATTCCATTACATAGTTACATACACGACGACCTAATAAAAGCGTGTTAAAAATCGATGACATTCTCTCATCTTAATATTTTAATTATTCATATTGCTAAGATTCTCTTACAAAACGTATGGACGGTCATATCCGCAATCATACCGAAAAAGACCTTGGTGGACCAGGGTCTGCAAATCCATAAATTATGCCAGTACAAAACTTATGCTAAGACATTAACTAAATACTACCGCATTGCACATATTTCTTTTCACGTTTTATGTTAATAGGTACATCTTTAGAGTACATATTCAAATCCACACTATTTGTGAAAATAAAATTGTTTAAGTATGTCTTTGAAAAAAAAAACAATGAAAATGTAGACGATCATAAAATATAGTAATAAAGAAAGATACTGTTTTGATATAAAATAATAATAATACCGATTCTTACTATTTAACAATACATACGTACATAGCTGGTTGCTACGTGGAATTTATAATGAAACTAAAAATAAAAATAATTTGACCTTCGACTGCGGTATAGTTTCGAGATTTTTAAACGACACTACATAAATACAAAAAATATATTCATTTTTATTCTTTAATAATTAAACCAATCAAATAGCTGGACGAATTGTAATTTTTTTTATTGCTGAAGATGTTTGTGAATTGTAAAACGTTATTATTTGTCAATTGATGGTTCCCAGGGCCTTCGCAGATCAACCCATGACCTTTAGTGATGACGAACACATTTTTTTATAAAACGTGTCATCGCAATAACCTGCTTCTTACGATGACCATAATTAACTGGGTCGGCATTCTAATCGCGCGCTTGAAGACGCCGTCATCTACTCATCAGTTCCGTGTAGGGAGAACCTTTAAGTTAGCACTTATTGAAAGGTTAACCAATGCAACATCTGTACACACGTAATACTATTTATATCACCACGTCATAATTTAAGCCCGGTGTATGAATATATCTATTTACAAGTAAAATAATAATTATCAATTATAATTATTCAAATAAGATGTTTAGTAATTAAGATAAATCCGGATATTAAGCAACCGATAATAGCAAAAGTAGTTTGAAAGACAATTAATATAATATAATATAACATAGGCTAAATTTTATTTTAGAAAAAATAGAGATCCGTAAGACATTTGGATTTTTCGGGTACGCGAAGTAGTTCCCGTACTTTGTTTAAGTACTCAAGCACGTGAGATTATAGGTATGGTGGGTTATTTCTTAATTAATGTTAAATGTAGTAAATGTTTTAGTGGCAGGGACACAAAGTTGCAAATTAGAACATAGTCTTGACATTATCGAGTTAGATGAATTGTTTTTGAATTTTCACACAGACATACGACTTTACAAAAAGAAAGTCTAAAAGGATTGAATAAAAATTTATATGAATTAATATAAAATTATTATTTTTCGACGAGATTTTGCTACCATGATTGGAATATCAAGTTGAAACTTCTGTATAACACACGCTCGAGTATTTCACATACATGGTAATTTCCTCTCTTGAATGATCAAAAAATTGCTAAATAAAATCAACGAGCGTGCGTCATTTCTGAATCGTCAGGCCTTTTGACTAGAGGAGCGGTGAATGCGTGATCGAACCCGTACCCCCGGCCAAAAGCAAAAGTGGAACACAGTGGAGGTTTAGCCGGTAGAAGTCCGACACAATCTTCTGCCGATCGACGCGCAGAGGAAGTCCAAAAGGATTCCTCCACTTAAAAGAAAATCGCCAAGCACGACAAAAAGCTCTTTTTTATTTATCATCCTTTAGTGGTTACACCACGTCAACAACGCAAATTGGCAAATAATCATATCTTTGAAATTGAGACAATTTGAACATCTACAATATCAATATCTGACACGCTTCAGTATCTGCATGTCATGACTTACATTTTTGGTAGCCTACAGCCGCTTTCTCAATCGCTGAAATCAAAACACTAGAAACATTTTTGTGTCCTATCCTCTAATCTAAAAAGTCCAATAGGTCTCTAAGACCATCGAGTTAATCCTGATATAGCATCACTTCAATTTTGTGCAGTCATACGTTACGGCATAGTTATATAACTCATCGGATATCATCAGAGTTTTTATTGCATAAAAAAGTGCATTTGTGCAATATTTGATATGAATTGGTCCGACTCATGCAAACCAGTGTTCAAGGCAAAGAAACTCCTAACTGTCCCTTGCATCTACATTCTCGGAGTTGCAAAATTTATTAAATGCCATAAAAATCTTTTAGAAAGTTGTGACAATTCAAATAAGCGTAAGGTCTCCCACATTTCAATAAAAATGCCAGTTCCTAGGCTGGAACTATTTAGAAAGAGCTGTGTGTATATGGCACCCTTAATTTTTAATTCATTTCCAAAGGGATGGTGGACTTTCCATATACTAAATTCTGTAGGACATTGCAGGAGTGGCTGATTCAGAAGAGCTTCTATTCGGTTAAGGACTTCTGAGACCATGGTTCTTGTCGACGTTTTTACAATATGTAGCATTTTGTTTTTTATTCGATATTGAATTTCATTTGACATTATGATTTCAACTTTGTAAATTATTTTATAATTTGACATTACAATTTCAACTGTGTGATTTGCTTACCAGTATTGTTGGTGAAATATGTCCTGTACTTTTTTAAGTGTAACACCTTCTGTACCATATTTCAAACAAATAAAATATATTCATATTCACTACTAACCGTGTAGCAGACGATTGTTAATGATATTTAGGTCAAATTTAAGAATAACATAAAAGGTTATGAATATAATTGTAGTCTTAAAGTTTAAGTCTTGTATGTGTATGTAATATTTTCAAATTACAGTAAATTCTGTGTTTTAAAAAGAAATACTAACATAATATCTCCTATAACGCGCGAATTAGCACTACAATAATGTCGACCAATTATTACTAGGTACGCATAAAAGTAAGAAAATTAGAGTAAAAGATCGCTATGAAAACCATCAAAACAAATATCATCGCATAAATCGAATAATACATGTCTGCATACTACAACTGCCATTCGCTATTTTGTATACCTAAAGGACACAATTATGTACTCCCGTTTATTTTGAGTAAGAACCCAATTTTAAAAGTAGCTTTGTTCCTTGTTTAGCAATCTAATTTTAACCATTTGGGTTAAAATTAGATTCAAGTCTCCATAGGGTTCGTTCCAGAAAGCTTCAAATGCTATTCTCTACTTTTAACAAGCTATGATTAAGGGGCGGAACATATCTGACCGAAGATGCGTCGAACGTATCTTCGGTCGCGTCTTTTGCGTCAAATTAATCGGTACACATCTGACGGAAAATGCGTCGAGCGTATCTGCACACATTCGCTGAAAGCGTGGCTATTATGCACACATTTAAGTTTGTTCGTGCAGGGCCGTACTCAGGGCAGCTCAATATTTTACTGTCATATTAATAATTTTTCGTGTTCCCTGATGTTATGTAGTCACTGAAGTCCTGTAGTTATTTATATTGCAATTCGAGTTTGACTATTAAAAATATGTCGGACTTCGAAGATTTTTTATAGTAGCCAACAAGCGTTATTTGAATATATATCCTATTTAGGTATGGAGGTTCAAAAATAAAATACGATAATACGATTTGGTTACGGTTTTTCACAAAACTTATACAAATGATATAGGTGTTACAGACTACAGTTGCAGAGCAAGACACAAAATGTTTTCTATATAGGTATGTATGGAAATTGTTCCCGTGGACCTTTAGCACCTCATACCCAAAAATTGGCCCTCGATCCAAGCTAGCAAATATTACGCATAGCACATACTAACACGACATTATTCTACACATTTCGTTTCGGAAAAAATAAGTAAGCTCTGGCGGCCCTGGAATCTTACGATCTTAAAATCACCGATCTGGGAATGACATGGATATGGTATGTCCAATACCTACGAATTTACCGTGCACACCTACGAAATTAGCGTGCACACCTACGAAACGTTGGGCAAATAAAATGGCTGCCATTTGGGTTGTTCTCCAGAATGTAATCGATATCGATATGGAGCCGGTTAGAGGAGAATAATACATTTTTGTAGTAAGTTACCTTTGTTAGTTTAAATCATTTGCCAGATTAGTTTATTCCATAATGCAAATGTGGGCGAACATGGCAAAGCGAAAGACGACCCTTGTATGAAACATGTAACAAAATATTCTCTGAGAGCCAATATCGGTTTTTAGACATATTTATGCACAAAAACAAAATTATTATGTTCGATAGACAACGATTTCACAGCAGATGTACCACAAACCTTGGCGAAAAATATGGCGATAGTGGCACGAATGACATTTCTAATAAAATATAGTCATGATTAATTTATTCAGTAAACTATGGCTATCTCTTTTTTCTGACAGAGATATTCCTAAGACAAAACGAGACAACACTATGTTTGGTGGCTTTATGTCGATTTCGTATATATGTGTATAAACAAATCATGGCGAAATGTGGGTGTAATTATTTATTACACCTCTGCCTACCCCTCTGGGGATACAGCCGTGAGTCTATAAAAATATAAAATATATGTGAATAATGTAATTTTTCTATATGTACCTACCTACAATCTCTCCATTTATATTCCTTACTCAATGGTCAAAATTCACGTGGTGCGTGGTGCGCGCGATGTCGACGGATAATCCGTTAGTACGCTCGACGTACTAACGGAATATCGGTCAGGTGTGAATGGATGAACGTTTTTCTATACATTTGTATGTATTGGCGTTACGCGACCGATAAAACGCGACGGATCTTCCGTCAGATATGTTCCGGCCCTTATAGTCCAATTTATTCAAATCCAAATTGCCGTAGCAAGTAAATTATCCTGATTGGCTCATTATCGTTTATTTATATTTTCAGCTAGCTTAATTTTAACGGCTTACACAGTAGTGACTAGTGAGTGATACTAATTATGTCAATAGCCATAATAGGTAGACATCATAGCTAACCGTCTCCTTGTTGATGAGCTAGGATAAAAAAATGCGTGTCCGCGTCGGTAATGTGAAACCTGCCAAACGTCTAGCATAGTCTCCACATGATGTAACAAAGATAACCGAGATGCGGCCGTAAGAGACCGGGTTTCGCAACTGGCCGGTGTGTCCCCAAGGTCAAACTCTGCGCCATTCAATACCAGTGCCGACTCGTGCGCACGCCAGTACAGGGTAGCATCTGCCATGGAGAAGACTTTGATAGTGGTTGCGTGCCTTTGCGGCTTCGGTAAGTACACTTTACAAGTTTCATTAAATTAATATTGTGGTATTTGAAATTGGAATGTTCTAGCCGTTGCAAAAAAATAAAAGTTAAGTTTAGTCAAAACTTTTTTAAATTTTTGGTCATATTGAACTGCTGAAATGTAACCTCTTTGAATTTTTTATTTATAATTTTCAACGTAGGATATTTACTTTATCCCTATTTTAAAAATTAATATAAATATTAGGAAAATATTTTAAAGTTTTTTATGATATTAATTATTCTTATGAAAATTATTTTGCGAAAACACCGCTTTCTAATGTTCACATGCGTAATAAATTTCCATACCTATAACTAAATGAAGATGCGTGCAATATTTCTGGTGAAGCAAATGCGCAATAAAAGTTAAAGCTATTATTCAAAGAAACACGTTTTTGTACTTTATTACATTTGACGACATCTTAAATGTGACATGAATATTCATAAGGTTTAGAAATGTCGTATGTCCTATTAATATCTTCACATTATGGAAAATACATTCAATGAGGATATAACAATCAACTTGGTGGTTAAAATTGTTAATCACACGCCAACAATAGGAAATTCAATGGTTAACAATTGTTTCTTGAGTTTAACAATATAATTGACCAATTATACGACTAAGTTTTGCTATTACCGCTTTACAATTCGTGTTTAGTGTTGTCGGAAATACACCTAGTTACGTCTTTATAATAATTAACTGATAATTAGATAATATAAATAATTAGATAGAGGGGCAAGCAGGATAGAAAATTAAGTTATATAGTCAAAAATCGTTGCATCAAAAACCCTTGCATGTTTCTAATTAGATTGTGTATCTATATAGAATCAGTTTCCACGCACAACTAGAAAACTTATTCGCGGCATTAAAAGCACGTGGCCGTACACTCGCTTTAGAGTCATAGAGATCATTGATGGCAATTCTTTAAAGCTGTTACTTTTATGAATAACACTTAAAATTAATAAATAATTATTTTTATATAATTTGTGGAATTACGTGATGTATCCACTTATTCTAAATATTGAAGGCAGCGATAGCCCAATGGAGATAATAACAAACTGCCATGTAGAGGGTATCGGGGTCGAATCCACGACGTGCACCAATGACTTTTCGAAGTTATGTGCGTATTGATTAATTATCGCTTGCCCTATGCCTCGGCGAGCACACGCAGCCATCGGTCTTGGCTGTCATGAAGATCTTTGACAATCATTATAGGGAGTCAAAGTACCTATAAGTAAACTGACACTGGTTCAAACAATCGAATAATAATATCTATCACCCTTTGGGTTGCGGAGGAAAAGCCTATGTGAAAAACCTAATATTCAGTCAAATTTGGTTAGACTAGAAAGTGGCGCTATCCCAGTTAGAACCTGGGTTCTAACTGGGATAGCGCTAGGAAGAACCCTCTTATTTTAAATTAATTATAATATAATATGTATTATTTAGTGAAAATACGTCATTACGGCATACAAACTGAGATAATCAAGATGTCTGATCATCATATAATGTGTAAACAAATTTTGATCACGTTTACGTGAACTTGAAATACATTTGAAATATTAAAATGAATGAATTTTCGTCTCTACAGCCTTCAATTTAGAGGACGTTAAGAAATCAGCATACAGCACGAATATCCATATTAATAAGTTCATAATACAATTCTTGGACATCTCTTTTAGCATCCGTGATTTGCTAACAACAAATATTCAAATAATTGTTTGTATTTGAAACAATATTCAAATAGGATTCCGTTGTTACTACACAATAAAGATGGTGGTAAAACAGCAGTAACTTATACAAAACATTCAGTCACACATGATCAGTAACGTAATACGTCAACAAAGTATTTTGTAACAGTTTTGAGTTGAGCAAACGTCAGTAGGTCACACCTCGTCCTGATTCATGCTTTCGCGAAAATTATGTTCTCATACTGTTCTGGTTGTTAAAACCCTTATTGCAAATGATAAACAAATAGAAAGAAATCGTGATGACTCTTTAAACATTTTTTAATCAGTAACGTAATTCCAACAATTCTTTCAAAGAATTCAAAGTTGAAATATAGATGAAATACTCATGTAGAGAAAGGAAATTAACATGAATATGATAAGAAGTAACAACAAAGCTGATATTCTGTCATATCTGGTTAAAACGTGGAGTCATATCTGTTTAGTTACCGGACCCTTGGCTCCAAGCATTAAGTTCTTGGATGGAACTGCGTAAAAACTAGAATGCCGATGATAAGAAGTAGTAACAAATCTTGTTAATGGCCATAAACGGCAAACAGCCATCAAAATAACATTCGGATTTATTGTACATCACAAACAACCTAAATAGAACAGGTCAAATGCTGCGCCCAACTCTTAAAGATTACCATATTACGTGAAAGTCTCTTACATACATTAATTCCGAAGTATCTTCATCTTCGTAACCCTGTTATGCACTTATGCAAGTTTAACAGACAATGCAACATCAGTCATCAAACTACTCGTTATGCAATCTTTTCGCGAACAAAATCTTGCGTGGAAGTTTTATTCACTAAACCTGTCATGTTTGGTAACAGCGTTCGCGCAGTTCGGAAGCCCGGGTAACTCCAGGTACAACCAGCCACAACAGCAACAGGAAAGGTACCAAGAAGCACCCAGGACTCAGTCCGGATGCAAGGAATTGAACGAACGCTACCCCGTGCCTGGAAGCTGCGACAAATACGTCGAGTGCATTGTAAGTACTAGACTAAGTGCTCGCACCAAACGATAAATATGTAGGTATATATGAAATTATTTCGTTACTGACTGACTGACAGACATCGCACAGCCGGAACTATTGGGCGCAAGAAGCTGAAACTTGCATGTATGATCCTTGGGGACCGTATGGGTGCACTAAGAACGGATTACCCGAAATTCCCTCGGATCGGAATTTCTTCTGGTTAAATCAAAAAATGATGCCGACGTAGCTTTGAGCTTCCTCTAGCTTGTAATGAAACTACACTAAGTTGAGGATTGATTTAACTGCACTTATGGCGTAGTAGTTCAGGCGGCTGCCTCGCCGTTTGGCATCTGCATCGAGTGTTTTGTGATACACGTATTATTGTTTCGAGTCTAGGTGTTCTTTGCGACCGTGGATTAAATATTGGTGCAGGAGTAGTCATTTTAAAAAGAAAGTAAGACAATATTTATCTTAGATGTATGGATCAAAATAAGTAGGTACAAAAAGATGCCGAACACCATATTAAATTAAACTTTTACAACATTTGTAGTCAAAGGATCATAAAAATGCCTTCATAAAATATTTGGAAAATCTCATTTCCCCCGCGCATTGGTTTTCACAACAGCCCTAAAAGTGTCTGAGTCGGTACTTAGAAGCTCTCACACAAAGGCGTGCCTTTTGATAAATGGTGCATGAAGTACGAAACCGGGCGCATCGAAGTAGTTGAACCTCGCAGTTGATCAACCCCGTCGTCTTTAACGCGCGTTTCCCATATTCAATCTATCGATGGATTTGGCTACTAGAGATAGATATTTGGAATAATAAAATATGTCAAATATCTATGTCTAGTATCCAAATCATGGATAAATAGAATATTGGCGAGGATCGTAAGTCTCGATCATTTATTTTTTTTTCTGCCTCCGTGGTCCAGTGGATAGCGTATACGACTGCTGATCGGAGGTCCTGGGTTCGATTCCCGGGTCGGGCAAAACTGTTACTGGGTTTTTCCGAATACTCAGTAGCAGCCCGGAGTCTGGTGATGTGCCCGGTAACGGCAATAGGCTCGCCCCCTATTATATAGATACAGGTGTGAGTGAGACCATGAGCCTCGATCACTTCTAAAAAAATACAATATAGGTAGCATACTTCGCAAAAATCTTCTTATAGGTTTTTTCGACGGGAGAATGAAGACAATACATTGTGACACATACAATTTTAATTTTAAAATAGTTCGTGACTGTATCTCTGTCTGCTCACAAGAATTGTACTTACAAAGATGGCCCCCTTCATTCTTTTGTGTGTAATCTGTTTGTGCGTCTTTAGTAATGAATAATTCACTTAATAATCACTGAATCTTGTAATAAAAACAAAGTTATTTGCAAAACGTGATGGGAATTTAATGATGTGTGACCTCTCTTTGATTATTTAGTGTTACCAATCGGAATTAACGTTTTATGGATGTTACGATGTAAATTCATGAGCCTAATAATTACGATAATAATTTATAAACGCCGATTGCCAACTTAACTAACTTAATCTTAAACATCTTTATAAAAAGGGGTGAGATGATCTCAGAATAACAACATACTAGTAACTAATCTAGCACATTACTTGAATCATATTAGCTAGTAGGCTACAAAATTAATAATTATTGAAGTGTTCGAGCGTATCCAAATTCGGCTGGTGTAAGTTTCGCAGACGCTTTTAAACGCAATTTCCTTTTTTTTTTATTTTACTTACGACACTTACTATTTACGATTTATAATATATATATATATATGTTTTGAATCATATTATGTGTTCATGTTAAAAAAAACACACTAAACTCAATTTAATTTAGGTATTTTACAACTTCTTCTAATGTACAGAAAGAACCACCTAAAAATAGGTATGCTACAAGAAACGTACAATATTTTGTTCAATATATATTTTATGTTATAGAATGGAACATCAGAAGAGAAACAGTGCCCCGACGGTCTTCGCTTCAACCCTAACGTAAACTTCAACGTGTACCCTTGCCAATACCCCAACGAAGTGGCCTGTCTTGAACGATCTGCCTTACGTGAGTAAAATATCTTACAATATCTCTTTTAGCTACATTCACATCTCAAACTTAGTATGACCGTTTGTATTGATTTAAGATATCGAAATATATTCTCAATTCTATTTCTGTAAGTCGGTACGTCGTTTGAATATTTTATTGTATATTACATAAATTACATGAACGATCAAGGCCATTACAGTAAGTGAAGGTAATTGTGTCATCAGGATTACTCAGAAAAACTTATTTGCTGCTACTTTGAAGGATATAAATGTGGTATGATTCATTATAAATAGTTAGTAGGCTAAATAGTTAGTAGCTTATACTGTTTTTTACATATATTGTTCTTTTTATGTATTATTAGAACATAAATCAGATCTAATTTGTGTAATCAATAATAGAATACCACTATGTGCTCCAATTTAATCACATTTTTAATTAACATTTACGTTTACCTTCCTGCCGACCTTTTGATTAGGTTAAAAGCCACAGCCTCAAGTTCTCGAGCTCTGACCTCATGACTACGTATTAATTTTAATCAAAACTCTTTTGACAGCAATCATTTGCACAATACATAATTGATTGTAAATCTTCAAATCAATCTGTCATTTGTAGAGCCCGCTCAGCCAACTGCCGATTGTCCGAACCAGTTCGGCTACTTCAAACTGGGAGATGAGCGCAACTGCAGCTACTTCAGAAACTGTGTGAACGGTGTTGGTTACGATATCAAGTGTCCTGTGGGCCTCGCCTGGAACTCACAGACCTACCGCTGCGATTGGCCCGATGAAGTCGAAGACTGTGACGCCGAAGGTACATATCACTCTTCTTACTCTAATATGAGTTGTTTAATTGCCTAATTAACATTACCATATCGCATAAATATTCATAATTACTGACAGTAGCATGAGTTTAGTTAATTCATAATCTGTATATCGTATTTTTGATGTCAACGATACGGAGTTTGTTTTACAACGTGAGGCCCTATTGACACACGGTGTCTTCATACTCGCTAACGTATTCGCGGGTCAAATTATGAAAACATTTAACACTTATGAAAGTTGTTTCTAATGTCGTAAAATTCGATGCATCACCATTACATATTACGCAATTTAAGAATGTTAGAACATATTTTTTCTTTAAATGATGTCTCAGATTGAATGATTTGCATTTCAGCTTTCCTCGGCTTCCGTTGTCCCGAAGTTCCAGAATCAAGAGAGCTTGGACCTCCTGCCGGGTTCAGATTCTACAGGTAATTTTCCACGAAACATAAGTACATACGCTTATTATTAAGGTGATAGAGGTTGAAATGCCAAGAACTGGTTACTTAAGAGGCGACCGGTCAGTCGGTGTCAGCCCATACTTAAATGTCAGGAGATGAGCGGCGACCTTGCTTATGTAACCTCGTTATTAGAAATACCAGCGGTTTGCTAATACGTCCTCAGAGATGTATGATAATATACACAAGCCTATAATATAGGTACCTAGATTAATTCCGGGTCATCTTTTTTGTTTTGTAACTGCAAACTTTGAATGCAATTTATTAGCAGGTAGCCGCGCGATCTTTTCGAGTTCATATTAGAATATTCGATTGATTAGCTAATTTATACCTTGACCGTGATATTATAATGTAGATTTGGACGTAAATACAAATGAGCATCCTCCGTCAAGTCTAGAATGAAGGGCAAGGATACACAATCTAAAATGGAATATGTATGATCCTTTTTTCTATTAACAATGTTGCTATCGTTTCATCTGTTGGTTTTTTTTTATGTCTGCTTAGAAGACAATACAAATTCTCAGAGAACCTATGTGTATGTATAATGAATGTATCGTTACGTTTTTATGTAGATGTAACGCCACTCTTATATCTGACCACCTTGGTTTTATTGTGATTTTTCGTGGCTTTGGAATTCGACAGTATATTTTATTGTTTTAGTAGTATAGTGTCATCAAAACAGGATTTATTGACTCAATGATAAGATATGAATGCAAATCAAATATCCTTAGAGGTTCTTAAAATGATATGCCATTTTACAGTTTAAGTAGTTGCCAAATGGTTTCGAGAAATAAGAACCTTTTAAGTTTTTTAGCGATATGAATAGATATTGAAACGCGTCAATAACACCTTAGGTACCTAGTGCGTTTTATAAGAATAATATAGAGGTAAATATGAATGCATCTGAGGACTATGACAAGGATATTTGGAGGACATTTCTTGCTTGCGTTCTTATTCTTCTTCGTTTTCGTTACGAAATAGTAAGCAAAACCAATCTTGCGAAATATAATAATCACCAATATTACACAACGTCTACGTATTCGAGAAAAGGTCAAATGGGATTAAACATTTTAAGTATATACAAATATTAAGTCAGTAATAAGATTAAAATGACATAAGAAATTCGAATGGTTCAATCGGGAAAGTATATCCTTCTCACAGAATATTGTCGTAAAGTAACACGGATGTTCTATAGATATCTATGTTCCGTAGAGTGTGTTTGAAGCTGAAGTTTAGAACGTCCAAGACTTTATCTAAGTCCTTTTCTAGTCACAATTTCGTCTCACAACTCTTTTCCATCCTCATATTATTATTCCTTCCGGTAGGCAGCGATTTGCCTTATATTTTACCGTGGCTTCGTTAAAGTTTAAAGAACACAACCACGTAGGTATATGGACCACGATTACTGCTAAGTGTTCCGACCGACCGCTCCTTTGCAATCCCTTTAGGATCCGTATTTTCGTTATTTTAATTCTAACTCTTCATTACTACAGGGCTGAAAACGACTGTCAGAAATACTTCCTGTGCCTCGGCACGAAGCCCCGCGTCTTATTCTGCGGCAATGACTCAGCTTTCGATGAGCTGTCGGTGACCTGCGTATCGGCTGATGAAGTACCCTCTTGCCCACTAGAACTCAGAGAAGCCGCCGCCCGCGCCAGAGAAGACGCACAACGGCTCCTAGCCAAGGAAATCGAATTCAATGCCATTACATCAAAGAAAACGAGGTACTAACTTCAAATAAAAAAATGAACCATCCTCGCAGTTCATAAGTACTTTGATCTGACGATTTGAGACACCTGATCTGTTTCAAAATTAAAATCTAGTCTACAGTTTACAACTTTAAATCAAGTTACCAGAACACCAATAGTCATAGTTTATGTTAAATGTTTGTCTTTATTTTGTTGCTTGTTAAAGTCATATGTAATGTATTTCTGATTGTACCATTAAGACATTTTTGTACCACGAGTAAAAACTTAAGGACCTAGGATAAGTAACATAACTCGTATTATTAGAACACAAGTCTTTTATGTATATATGATATTTTATGTATATGATATAGCGTTATGTAAAATACAATACATAGATCTACATGTCGACTACAATATCTATATGCCTGTCTACCAAGTTCATATTGCAAATTTTAATGGCCTTCAAAAGAAACAAGGATCCAATAAAGTTCAAAGTTTACTTCTAACCTGAATTGTGTATAAATTTACCATAAGTAAACTAAGTATATATTTGTGAAATTGAAATTAGTAGTCAAAACAAATGTTGAATTAAAATTAATAACAATCTTTATTAAAAGGTCTTAATTAAGAACCTTGTTTACATATGATCCTTGTTTTCGTAAAGCCTTTTCAGATCAGGCACCAAAAATACATTTTCGAGCTTACCCGTCTAGGTAATATACGAAAATTATTAAGGTTAGGCATCTAAAACCATTGTTAAACTTATTCGTGCAGGTGTATCGATAATTACGTCGAAATAAAACATTCCAAACATTAAACTTGTTTTTTAATCATCGTTGTCTAATGACACAACCGCAACAATGCAGGCATTAACTTTAAACGAGAGTTAATTATCTGATCGATAAAAGAAATTGGTATATAAGGTTATTGGAGTATTGCTTGGACATCACTCAAGTGTTTTAGGTCGTAGAAGACAATAGAAGCACAGAACATGGCGTTCTTCCTTTTCATCGCCTTAGCTCTTGTAGCGGCCTGTAAGTACCATTTAAAATATATTTTTCTTATGGATATTTTCTATTCATAAATTGCAGATGTTATTTGGCAATTTTTACTTTCCTCTTTTTCTTAATTTTCTCTTTGCTGTTTACCCTCTATTTTTGTAGCATCGAATAATAAATTTTTAAAATACCATATGAAGTCAATTACACACGAAACACTTTCTATTAGTCATTCTAGCTATTCTCGTAATTTTCAGAATTCGAGATTAAGTTATCTGCAATCAGAAAGATCCCGAATATCGTGTAATTTAATTGAAATGCACTTATATCAAATACTATTCTAGAATAATTATTTTACCAACGTACGCTAAGCCATATAATATATTATAGTATGTAAAGTTAGAGCTTTTTTTACATTACAGCTAAGCTAGAAAACTAAACTCTTTAAAACTTTGATAAAGCGGGCAACATGGTCGATGTTCCCAAAAGAGGTAAAATGTCAAAGAGTAGACCATCTATGATACAAAAATATAATAACAGTAATTATAGGTACATTAACTTAATTGACATTTAATGAAAGGTCTGATGCAATATCAAGTATAATTGCACTTAATGTCATATTCATCGTCGTACTACCCCGTGATCCTAGTGCTATCCCGGTTGCATCCAAGAATCGCTTTGGAACTCAGGATCCGCTTACTACTTATTCAAGCCAGATCTGACTGAATATAATCTTTTAGAACTTTTGACATATCATTGTAGAGTATGTATTTAAAAAAAATCTGTATCAATAATAGGCCAAGCTGATAGTGCGTCTGCGCCCGCTGCTGGGACCCGGAGTGAGATGTGCAAGAGCAAATATGCTTACTACAAAGTTGAGTCTAGCTGCGATAAATACGTAGAATGCGTTGTAAGTACCCCTTTTTATAACTTAATTACTATTTGTAGCGCTCATGACGTAACTAAGCTAGCCGTTTATAGTATGTCGGCAAAATAAACCAGCGCCTGCACAGGTCACCACTTGTATGGGTGACCGCGTATGGCATTTACACACGGAGGACCGTGTGTGCTTCACAGGGCACGTAAAAGCGGTCGCTATCCCGATTCTTGAGTGTCAGAGGCCTTCGGGCGGTCTGAAAACTTCGACACGAGAGTTGGGTACACACTTAAACAAAAAGACAAATCAAGACTAAAAGCCCTGAACTAAATAAATGAGCTTTCACAACAGTTGCTAGTAATTGAGCTCTCACTTTGATTATCACTATAATTACCTACGCCAGGTACTAATGAGCAACTAATATGCATCACTTGAAAGACTTTATGTATCTTGAATTGATGCGTTGGCGTTACAATAGTCTGTCTCAAAATCTAGGTCAACCAATGTGCCAATATAAGCACTCAATCAATAGCTTTGTTATCATCCTTTGTGGATTAAATATCTTCAGTTACATTAAGATCAAAGTCAAGGCAAATTGTGTAAGATAATCTTTTGTGCAAGTAGATCAGGCTTTTTCTAAATTCGGTGATTGTTTGTATTAGGACTACGTAGCAAAGGACCAGCTGTGCCCTGACGGCATGTACTTCAACCCTGCAGCTCAGTGGCCTGCGTACCCCTGCAGCTACCCCATGGACGTACCCTGCAAGGGCTCAACCCGTAAGTACATTAAATTTTACCCAACTTTTTTAGTTAATACGAAATTTGCTCATTTCTTTACATATTATAGCATAATAATTCAGAGTTGTATAGATAATACATAAAAATAAAGTCTACGTAAGCTGTTTACGCGATAAAGTAAAAAACTACCGAGTTTTGACCAATATATGTTTTAGAGGATCATTCACGCGGGCAAAGTCTAGTTACTTTTATGTTATATGTTACCATACTTTTCAGTAACTTGAAACTTGATTTGTTATGTTCAACAGAAAAAGCCCAGGAGACCCCCGGCTGCCCTCATCAGTACGGCTACTTCCCGGCTGAAACGCACAGCGACAACTGCGGCGAGTATCGGATGTGCGTCGCCGGTCACCCCTTCGAGCTGTCTTGCCCCGTTGGCCTGGCCTTCAACCCCGACACCAGCCGGTGTGACTGGCCTGAATACGTACCTTCATGCAGCACTCAGAGTAAGACTAAATACTTTTTATTGATTGACCTTCCCGAGTCCTCTTTTTTAATTAGACACCTTTTATCGCCCAACTCTAAAAAATGGTAATGTTTCCAATACCAAATCTACAAAATCAATAGGTCTCTTTGAATATCCATTTTTTATGTACAGAAGTTAGAAAGGTATCTTATTACAATACTAATTTTATACGTTTATTGCAGAATTCTTCGGCTTCTCATGCCCTGCTGTTCCTCTTGATTCGGAAGGCAAACCCCTCGACGTGGAGCTAAACTACAAGTGAGTATCTTTCATCGAGCACACACGCACAACATCATATCTATGGCCAGTTTCACCGCTATTTGACAAGTTCATATTAAATTAATTTTTCAACTCGTAAAAATGACGTGCCAATTTTGCCCTAATCTGGAAGAAAATATCTAAAATAGACAATCTTGTATTTATCTGAATAATAAAGCCTATCGAGGTGGCAATTTTAAATTTATCTGACAGATTCAGACTTATCCAGTGATGTTGAAAGTTAACTTTAACGTTTGTGGCAATTATTAACTTATAAATATGGTACGTTCCACAAGATTTCATCAAGAAATATCGCCTGTATTAAAATCTTTTCTTTTCACAGATTCGAGGGCAACTGCTTCTACTTCTTTAACTGCGAGGATGGTCACCCACGGCTGCTGTCCTGTGACGAGGGCTTGGCCTTCGACCCCGTCTCCCACCGCTGCGTAGATGCCGATCTGGTTGATTGCAGCCACAACCCTCACGCTCAGTGAGATATACTTCATATCTCTGACCGTGCTTAAATAATTACAACACGATATTCATGAATATATATTAAACAGTATACTTACAATACATTTATTCATAAGAAAGTGTTCCTTGTTTAATTACCTAGTCTCCTAATCCATAAATAGTAATATCTAAGATTAGTCTCCTATGATAAAAAAACCTGGAGCTATTCGTTTAATGGCGCTGATACACTTGAGCATTCACCTGTTATGAGAATTCTCGCGAATGTTACAAAACAAATGAGTGTGTTTTAGCGAGCATTCTCACGAACATTCGGGCGAGCCTTAGAATATAGACTAGAATATAGATAATACATAGAATTTGCGCTACAATGGCGGTCGAACCCAATAAATTTACTTCACTTTGACTAATGATTTTAATCTAGGGAAGAATCTTCGTAGTTTATCACTAATTTTAACTTGACTAGTGATGGGCTTACTCAAAATAAATATCGATAAAATATCGATAATGTTTGCAATAGATCCTTAGATTTGGTTTACTCAGAATTAATTTCAATAGAATGTTGATATACTCTCGATATCGATAAATACATTTGAACGTAGGAACAGACACTTGTGTGATTTGTTAAACCTGTTCAAATTAAATTATTTAGAAACGTCATTTGTGTATATGTATCTTGCTCTTACCCTAGAAATCCTATCCTACTAATATTATAAATGTGAAAGTTTGTGAAGATGTATGTATAGATGGATGGATGGATGGATGGATGTTTGTTACTCTTTCACGTAAAAACTACTGAACGGATTTGGATGAAACTTTACAATAATATAGTTTATACATCAGAATAACACATAGGCTACAATTTATAAAGATTTTGTATAATGTTGCCATAATATAAGGAAAATTATCAACTAAGTCGGCAAAAAGCCTGAGCTCTGAAAGTTATTCATTGGAATTTTAACCCCTTTCTGATGACAGATTGATCTGATATTTGGTATACACTCATATTGTAATCAAGATTAAAAGATAATATTTAAATGATTGTAATTTCAAGATGGCCGCCAATACAAAATGGCAAATCATATTATATTATTTCACTGTAACGTAATACTACACGTATTGCGTTATAATATCTCGCAGGCGCTTAACGCCAGCTTAGCCGTTCGCAATATTACCAAATATGGTCATGTTCACTAGCCAAAGGCAGTTGTGAGTCATAGGCCTATATCTATATAAGATGGGTGCGCGATCTAAGTCGATCACTTGCCCTACACACCGTCTCGCTGATGGTTGTAGTGACTATTACCTACTACTATTATTAAAATCCTACTTCTCTGTCTACTGTCCCGCTGGGGGTAAGCATATTCTAGTTGTCTGTGTTCCTATACGTTCTGTCTGTAGTATCTGTGTCTCCTAAGCATAACAGCCGATCTAGGGACCGCCTGTTCCTGACCGGTTGTTGTGTATTCTCTATGCTGTTTCCAGTTCTTCCTACGGGCTACGTTCTTCCTACGGGCTACAAGCCACGAGCTGCTGGCGCCGTGCCGCTACTAGCCAGCTGCCACCCAAGCCTCCGTTCCTGCCTACGAGCTCCTACAGCCAGGCCACGGACGCCTGAGCCTGACCGCTCGGCCCACATCGGCTGCACCGCCTGAGACCCCGCTCAGCCTGAACCTCGACCACAGAGCTGCCTGCGCAGCGCACCTTGGCCAACTCATCGGCGACCCTACGCGCAGCTACCCTGCGAGCGTCGGAGAGCAGCAGGAGTCTACACTCCAGCCTCAGGCCAGTGCTTACCTAGTTCGGTCATACTGTATGTAAGCGGTAGTGAGACATAATAAAGAACCTGTTCAGCCTAGCAGTGTTTCTCTCGAACCCCGACATCCTACCTGAGATCCTCCGTCTCAGTGGCGCCCAACTCTATTTGTCTCACTTCCAATTACTGCAGTTGTTCTTGTTTAGGAGGTCAGTCTTTGTAAACGAGGAGGTGCAGACATCAGCGAACCGGTACGTACTATTTAACTTGTGTATATATCTATTCTTGTATAACTATTATGTGTTATCTTACTATTGCCTAATTCAAACAACTACCGATTCCCTTCGTAACTGTTCGCAATTTGAAATAACCGTTTTTTGTTTTTGCAAGTCACTTATCTATTGTCTACATTTTTACACCGAATCGTCGTAGTTTCTTTGTAAAGCAGAGCGATTGCACACGGAGGGCTGTAATATACTTACGTTCTTTTCCTATCATACACTTCATTTCATCATGAGCACTAACCCCATTAAGTCCTTCCTACTTAATAAAAATGAATTGGCCTACGAGGTCGCTATTCGCGGAGAGGAGCCGGCTACCTCTGTTTTAGGTTTACGGAAGCAGCTACCTAAACTACTCGAGCTGATTCCGAATGACGAAATCCTAGAGTCAGCTAGCCTGTCAGTTGCCGATTTAGATTCGCGAATCTCTTCCCTTAAGGAGCCATACGACCACAACTTGGCTAAGCGAACTACGGCTTTGCACAACCAGGTCTACCACAGATTGGGCAGATTAGACAAATCCGAACCTAAATACGGCAAGAAAATATCCGACCTGACTAAACGCTTTCGGATGCTGTCGGCAGAGCTATCTAAGATAGAACACTCGAATGTTCCGTCGGCGGAAGTCGGAGTCACGATGACTTGCACGGATTCAACCCCTGCACAGGCAGCGTCGACTCCGGTAACTGTCCACTGTGAGCATTTGAGGGTTGGCGAACTATCGAAACTCAAATTCGACGGAACAGGCTGCGTTCGCGAATTTCTACAACGCGTGACGGAATTTAGGACGGTTAGAAATCTACCTGCCAATAGATTATTCGATTACGCGTCCGAAATTTTTACGGGTAATGCATTGCACTGGTTTCGCGGTGTTAAATATTCCATTTCTACATGGGACGAACTAGCTAGTAAACTCACAGCTGATTTTACACCGTACGACTATGATTATAAACTTTTAGCCGAGATTCGTAATCGTACTCAAGGGCAAATTGAGGGTATAATCATCTATTTATCAATTATGTTCCAACTTTTTGCGCGATTGTCACCGAACACGGTACTAACCGAACATGAAAAATTAAATAGATTGCTTCACAATCTTAGACCGTGTTATTCTACAGTACTAGCTTCATGTACTACGGCTATAGACACTATAGACACTCTAAAAACACTATGTCTAAACTATGAGAGGTTCCAGTGTTTAAATGCACAATTTCACGAACCCAGTTACCCTACGTCTAACACAGTAGCACCTGATTTAGCTTACATAAATAAAAAGGTCGTTGCCATCCGCGAAGTGAGATAAAGTGCCAGTTTACGGAGGCCGAAGGGGATCTTGGAGCTCTCTTGGAGTCAAAGGTGAGCGCTGCATGTCCTATTTCATTTCCCCGCATCGACCTTCATACTGCCATAAAGTCACACTGTACTGTAAAGTCCATATTATCGTAGAATTTTACACGTGTTGTTTGGCGCGACCATTTTGTGGTCCTTCGAGCCGGATCCTGTGATCCTTCCAACCGCCCTTATTAGGATTCTTATCATAGGCCCTAGTAGGAGAAATATTTATTGTAGGTAATAGGTATTTACGCCGTATAACCTTACTACGTAGAACAACTTTGCATTGTTTTACTAGCATATTTACGTGTTTATTCATCTAGATAAACATTCTAATCGTTTAATTCATACACAATTACCGTTCGTATTGAATAAATTCGAGTTATCTTTTCATATAAGTTAAAAAAGTTATACTTACCCTCAACGTAAAAAATTTCATTCTTTGGTTTATAATTTACGAATTTCTTGTACATACATTTTGTTTCTGTGCGGTATGGTATTTTAGAAACGTAATATGATTAATAATATTTGTAATTAATATATTGTAACTATCATAATTTAATTTAAAAAAAAACACTAGTGCCGCCATCTAGTTGCCTGTTAACGAGTTATCTGACGTGTCTACTTAGTTTCGAACGGCACCGCTAGATGTCGTTACAATACAGTTTGTTTTGATTAAGTCGTTTAATTTAATTGGAATGCTAGGTTCAATGTTTCATGACGGCTTACTAGATAATTTACTATCCTCAATTTAAATGATAAATCAATTTTAAATTGCGTCCTTATAGTTAAACAGATTAATAAACCGGTTTTCATTCATTATTTTATTCTGTTCTATTATCCGAACAGAATAGAGAGGTCATTTTTCACTTAGTTTCTTTACAAGCTAACTACCTACATAAATTTGTCGTATTGCTTTTTCTTCTTCGTCTTTTGCTTGTGTTTTGGTCGTGATATTTCATCTTTTACGCTATAAAGATGTCAAAACAGACTAAGAAGGCTTATGGGTCGGGCTCTGACTATGACGATGCGATGTAGAGGACGCGCAATGATTAACGTTGCAAGCTAAACGCGAAGCTATATTTGAAATTGTTCAAAAGATATACGACCTTTCTTTGAACATCGAATTGCGTGAAAGTTTTCTCGACGAGTCAGCTGAGATAGATTAATTGCGCGATAAATACCTACCAACAGGTTCTAGACGAATACAACAACCGCCTGCTAATGTGTAACTCGACTGCTAAACCTGATTATAAAAGTCTCACGGCTTTTGAGAGTTTGTATAGTAGGATAAAGCGGGTTCAATCACAGTGTTCATTGTCGCTGCCTGGCGACAATGTTTTACACAAATCTAGGCCTAAGCTCGCGCCGATCGAATTGGTGCAATTTTCTGGTGACATTCGCTCTTGGCCGCTGTTTTATGCCAGTTTTAAATCGACGGTTCATGATAATCCATCCTTGACTGATTCTGACAAGTTGTACTATCTGTTGGGCAAGCTGACCGGCAAGGCAAAGTCTGTCTGCGCTGGGATATCCCCATGCCCAGAGAACTATAAACTATTGTTGCAAACGCTCATAGATAAGTATGATGACAAGCGTATGTTAGTGTCAACATATTTAAATCAAATGTTTGAATTCAAGCCTTTGCAGTGCGCTTCGGCACCAAACTTTGATTTATTTACTGAGAAGTTTAGTAGTGCGGTCGCTGCTTTGAAAAACTTGAAAATGGATAACCTCACCGATTTAATTCTGATTCATATAGCCACACAGAAATTGGACTCAGAAACTGTCCGCGCATTCGAGATCAAATATTCTACAAAAATTCCCACCTTTGATAACTTAGCCGAATTTATCTCAAATCGAGCAAAAGTTTTAGAGCGTACGGAGCCGAGTTCTTCCTCAGCTAGTACCAAGCGTTCAGCCAACGCTAATCGGCGTTCAAATGCCGCCCCACCGCCGAAGTACCAAACTTACTTGAGTACAACGGTTGAATCTACATCCAAGTGCTTATGCACTAAAATTGTGCATCAACATTTATTCAAATGCGCTGAATTTAATAAAATGAGTCCGCAACAGCGTTATAGAGCTGTGAAGGATAACAATGCGTGTATTAACTGCCTCAGTTTAAGGCATCGAGTCGGCAATTGCTCATCTAAGTCTAATTGCCGCGTGTGCAAGTTAAATCACCACACATTGTTACACTTCAACAGTGAGCCATGCGCCGCCGACTCCGGGTGCCCAGCGCAGGCTGTTCCCGCTGTTCAGCCGGCGGCGGCCCCCGCCAGCGCGCTGACCGCCCGGAACCAAGGTGCATCTACGTCGCGCTCAGATCTTACATTATGTGCATCTGTTGATTCCCAGCCATATCAGTGCTTTAGTAATGCACTTGCGCGCAACAATCAGTCCACGACTGTCTTGTTATCGACCGCTCAAGTCGTTGCTCACGATCGCCATGGCAAACCGCATATTATTCGAGCGCTTCTAGACTCCGCATCACAAAGTGACTTCATCACTAAAGAGTGCTGCGAACGCTTAGGCATTCAGACTCAGCACATGGAACGCACCGTCGTAAAAGGTTTCGGTGGGGCTGAGAAAGTAGTAGATTCCAGCCCAATTAATATTAAAGTATATTCGCGCTTCAACGACAACATTAACTTTAATATTGCTCCGTTTGTTGTTGACCAGGTCACTGACCTCTTACCTACCGCTGTGATAAACACCTGTAGCTTATCACATCTGAATGATTTACCGTTAGTCGATGAATCATTCGGAGTAACTAATAAGATTGACGTCTTAATAGGCGCATTTCTTTTCCCGCATTTAATTCTCCCCGACGTAGTTCGCCGCCGCGACACGTCGGCGCCCCGCACTTTGAATACCGTGTTTGGTCATGTCGTTATGGGTTCCGTGCCCACACTACCAGCACAGCAAACCGCTGGAATCTGGAAAAAGAAAATATTTCCCCCGCATCGTACGATCCCCGCGACCCAACTCCCATCTACGTTATACCGCATCACGGGGTAGTGCGCGAAGACAAGACGTCGACTAAGCTACGCGTAGTCCTAGACGCTAGCGCACCCACGTCTGGTGGCAGGCGATCGCTAAATGATATTCTTCACTCAGGTCCGAACTTGCAAGGCGATTATTCACTATATTGTTAAATTTCCGCGTACACGCAATCGCACTTACCGCAGACTGTCGTCAACAATTCTTACAGATTATTATGCGCGAAGCCGATCGTCGGTACCAATGTTTTCTCTACCGTTTCAAACCACAAGACCCACTCCAATTGTTTAGATTCAATCGAGTTTGTTTCGGTTTAAAATCGAGTCCTTACCTTGCATTGCGCACGGTGAGACAGCTAGTCGAAGATGACGGCGCTCGCTATCCTCTCGCCAGCAAATTCGCGTCTACATCGCTCTTCATGGACGATATCGCTTTCTCGATTCCAAGTGAACAAGAAGCGATTTCTGCGTCGCAACAATTGATTGCTCTATTCAAGGGAGCGCAGTGGGATCTAGTAAAATGGAACAGTAATAGTAGCGCGGTGTTAGATAGTCTCCCCGCTTCGCACAAACTTCCCACGGAAGTTGAATTTGATAAAACCATGCAGCATAAAATATTAGGCCTGCATTGGTGCATTAATGATGATGTTTTTTACTTCAAAATTATCGTTCCCGCTGATGTGAAGTGCACTAAGCGTTCCATCCTTTCTACAGTCGCCCGACTGTGGGATATAATGGGTTTCGTTGCCCCCGCAGTCGTGTATGCCAAGCCATTTATCCAACAGCTTTGGCAGCTTAATCTTGATTGAGATGACACCCCACCGCTACACATTGTTAAAATGTGGAAGCAGTACTGCGCTGAGCTACCGGCTCTCAATAGCATGCGCATTCCGCGTCATGTAGGCGTCTTTAAAAACTGCACGCTCACACTCATGTTCTTCTCAACGTACGCTCATGTGAGTACGGCCTCAGGTAACACCGTTCGGCTTGTCTGCGCAAAATCCAAAGTCGCTCCTACTAAGCCGATGTCTATAGCACGCCTGGAGCTGTGCGGCGCGCTCCTAATGTCAAAACTTTTGCGCACAGTTCTAAATAACTACTCGCGTCATCTCCCAATCAAGACATACGCTTTCATCGACTCTAAAGTCGCTTTATACTGGATTAAAAGTTCGCCACATCGGTGGCAAACGTTCGTAGCTAACCGCGTTGTCCAGATCACGGAAAACCTTCCTGCTGACAACTTCTACCACGTCGCGGGTACTGAAAACCCTGCTGACGTTCTCTCGCGTGGAATTACGCCTCAATAATTAACTACGCACCCTCTGTGGCTCCACGGGCCTCAATGGGCTACATTGGATCCATCTGAGTGGCCTCTTAAGCCTCTCGACAAGCAATGCATTCCGGACATACCGGAGCAAAAGCTTCTCACACATGTTGTGAGCTCCGCTGTAAAGCATTGCGCTTTATATGAATTAGCTACCTGCATCTCCTCATGGAGTAAACTTCGCCGCATAATCGTTTACATTTGTAAATTCGCAAAAATGTTGCCCCGCCGCGACACCGTCGCAGTGTCCGGCGATGAATTGAATTTCGCGGAAAGCAAAATTCTTCGCGCCCTGCAAAGTCAACACTTTGCCGAGGATTATTCTAACATTAAGAATAATAAACCTTGCTCGTAAATAATAAACCCTGTTCTCAACCGCTTGAGACCTTTTATCGATAACGGTCTGATCCTCGTAGGAGGTCGACTCGTTAACTCCGCGCTGGATTACGCTCAAAAGCATCCAGTTATTTTACCGCGTAATGATCACGCCGTGAGCTTGATCATCGATTTCTATCATGTCAAATACTTACACGCCGGACCAGAACTATTGATGTCACTTCTGCGACAAAGGTTCTGGATCCTGTCCGCACGTCGCATTGTGAGACAGCGCGTCCACATGTGCAATACATGCTTTCGTTTAAAACCGCGTCCAACTTACCCGCTGATGAGTGATTTACCCGACTGTCGCACGCGTCAGGTCGTTAAGGCTTTCACGCACGTAGGCTGTGACTATGCCGGTCCTTTGCCGTACGTTCCTGTGCGCCGCCGTGGTGTCCACAGTGAAAAGGCATATCTGTGCATTTTCACATGTCTTACGACTCGTGCCGTGCACATCGAAGTCGCCACGGACCTCAGTACCCCCAGTTTTCTCGCCGCGCTGAAGAGGTTCCTCGCCCGTCGTGGACCGATTCAGATCATGTACTCAGACAATGGTACATGTTTTAAGGGGGCTAACTCTTATCTCCGCGACTTATATAAGTTTCTAAATACTGAGTATCGCCCGAAACTTGAGGAAGAGTACGCTGAGAGTCGAATCACTTGGAAATTTATTTGTCCCAACTCTCCACACTTTAGAGGCGCTTGGGAAAGTGTCGTGAAGGTGGTCAAGATGCATCTGTTCCGAGTCATCGGACAGCAGCTGTTGTCGTACGAAGAACTCAATACTGTCCTCACTCAAATAGAGTGCCTCTTGAATTCACGCCCGCTGACAGTGTTGAGCTCAGATCCCGCAGAGCCCACGGCTCTTACGCCCAGCCATTTTCTGCATACTGCACCACTATTTTCACTACCCGCGCCTGAAGTCAAATCTGACCCAGTTTGCTTCATAGGCACTCTCTCCTGGACAAATTGGTCCAGTCATTTTGGAATCACTGGAGGATGGAATATCTGCACGGTCTTCAGGTTAGACAGAAGTGGAACACTCAATCTCTCCCTATCACACCGGGAACTGTCGTAGTTGTGATGAATGATAATTCACCACCTCTATCCTGGCCATTAGCGATTGTAGAGAACGTCCATCCTTCCAAGGACGGCGTCGTGCGCGTTTGTACAGTTAGAACCGTCAAGGGAACTTACCTTCGCCCGGTCGTTCGTTTGTGTCCTATTCCTAGACAATAATTTAATCGCATTTCGCTAGTTATAGTTAGTTATAGTAATACCGCCTTGCTTTAGCTTGTAACGTTAGTTATTAAATTAAATATACCGCTTCGCCGCGACTCTACGGAATTCTTTATCGAACCCGCGCGCATTGAGCGCTCCTAGAGTCATAGTTTTTTTTTTCATCCCTCTCGTCTTAGTATCGCTTCTTTTAATGGTAACCCATTAAGGGCGGGTGGAAATGGTAACGCCAAACTGATTTTCGTAATAAACCTAGCTTCTTTTCAATAAGGCAGTTCAAATCTCCCGCTCCCCTATCCCAATGATACCAGCCATGCAGCGCTGAGTGCCTAAGCGTCAGAGGCGATATGGGCGAATGAATGAAATGTGACTGGCAACACTGAGAAGATCGTTCAGTTCGAAAAAAAGCTTGCCGGCAACCAACACGTGCTTGCGTAAGCGTCTTTGCTCTCGAGCCGCAAGAAACCCGCGACTGATCGCCCGCTACCGCATCGCGAACGGAACCATTCGTCGCGTCGCATAAATATATTCCCGCATCGCTACCACGTAGTGAGAACAACTTTATTCAAGAGTGGTCGTTGCCATCCGCGAAGTGAGATAAAGTGCCAGTTTACGGAGGCCGAAGAGGATCTTGGAGCCCCATTGGAGTCAAAGGTGAGCGCTGCATGTCCTATTTCATTTCCCCGCATCGACCTCATACTGCCATAAAGTCACACTGTACTGTAAAGTCCATATTATCGAAGAATTTTACACGTGTTGTTTGGCGCGACCATTTACATTATATTTATTTCCTATAAAAGTTAATTAAATAACCTTTCTAAATGTGTATAATACTTATATACCTCCCATAATAAAAAACGACGAGAAAAAGGAATATGTGAGAAATATAAAATCGCGCTGAAAAATGGCGGGAGAAAATTTCTAATTTTCACTTTATACTTGAAAAGTTATACTTTAAAAATTTCTAATTTGCCCTTGCGTGGGCTTCAAGCGTATTATATGGTTTTAATTTATATCATTGGAAAGCTCATTTAATTACGCGTCTATTGATATGCAACATATCGCAATCGGTTAAGTTATCCAAGGTCCACAAACAGAAAATTACGCGCTTGTCAGAAACACCACATATGTAGACATAAAAGCATATACATATTATTAAATACACTATACTACAATTAACACTTTGGAACTTAAGTAAAAGTGCTTATGTAAAAGTGTGGTAGTTCTAAATAAAAGATAGTTTGTAAGATTTAAAGACTTTAATTAATTAATTAGACTGAAATGAAACATATCTTGTCAGATTATACCTTACGTAGATTTATTCATAGAAAAGAATAGTTACGGCACATAATATTAGAGTATAGTATATACGTTACATGAGTTCAGGTTTCAATTACAAGTATTATTACTGTATAAGATGAATATACTTATCTCCAGTATTACAGCTGGACCGTGCGGAGTGTACAGTCTTGTGGTCGCCCAACGAAATGTGTCAGTTGTTCCGTTCGGCGATCACAGGATGTCAATTGATTTTCTTATTTTATTATTTCAACATAATGTTACAGAGCTGGAGTAGTCTTTAAAATATATTAAATGATACAAAATGCTTATAACTAATTAACATTTATAGTATTTATTAGATTGTTTAAATTGGAACATATTAAAGTAATATTTGAAATTATAACTGTAGAATGTGTTACATAATTTAATTGTTAATCTGGCAACTCGTTTACAACGATGTAAAATACTTATTTTAATATTAATAATTATGGAATTGATTACATAATTTAACTATAAGTATGACATCCTATATATATTATTCTAACACGCTCATCTGTTTGTCCAAAAAAGGGACAATAGTCACTTTGCGCGGTCAAGCAGATCTACGGACTGTTTGAATTTAGTGTTCGGTAGAATGATCGTGAAAATGTTCGGTTCGACAAAACAGAAAATGGACTCTGCTCGCTATTCTATTACAAGTGAATGCTCAGGTGTATCAGCGCCATTACGAGCTAATTACAAAGCACTTATACTAATGTCACAGTTATACATATAAGTAATTATAAAGACACGTGGTTATAATTGCAAAAACAGTATTATGGAGTCAAAATTATTACACAAACTATTTATCATCATGTCAGCCTAGAGACGTCTACTGCTAGACATAAGCCTCCTTCAAGGTTCTCTACACAGACCGATTTTGAGCCGCCCGCATCTAAACGCTTCCTGCCCTGCTGCGTCGTCCGGGATATGGTCGCCACTCCAGTGGCCATCGGTTCTTCGAGCTATGTGCCCTGCCCATTGCCACCTCAGCCTGGCTATTCCGAGAGCTATGTCGGTGACTTTGGTTCTCTTGCGGATCTCCTCATTTCTGATTGGATTTCGCAGGGCAACTCCGAGCATAGCTCTCTCCATCGCCCTCTGAGTGACTCTGAGCTTTCGAAGAAGGCCCATAGTAAGCGACCACGTGCCAGCGCCGTAGACCATCACTGGCAAAACACTCAGGTCAAAGGCTTTCATCTTGAGACACTGCGGGGTATCGGACGTGAAGATATGCCGTAACTTCCCAAACGCCGCCCAACTGAGTTGGATTTGTGCCAGACGGTGCTACCAAAAATAAGATCGACTTCATCATGTCGACGAAGAGGCAAATATTCAATGATGTCTCCGTGATCAATTCGCTTTAAACGGGCAGTGATCACCGAATTGTAAGAGGCAAACTCGAATATTAGTCCTAGCCTCGAATGGACGAGATTGATGAATTCCACGCTCCGACCAGCACCAATTCAAATCAGAAACCCGGAGAGCTTTCAGCTTGAACTGCGAAACCGCTTCGAATGCCGAAGAGATGTGGACGACTTTAGTGACAGGTTCGTGGCTGCTGGTCATACAACTGGCTTGAAGTTCTATAAGCTCAAAACAAAGAAAAGAGCCTATAAAATCTTTGGTCCGAAAGGCGTAAGTGCTTCTGCTATCCTCCAACGACATGCCAAAACACCGGCGTCTCAATAGGCAGGATCTGTAAGTCTCTGACTCGCGATCTCCGTTAGACATGTGCGCCGATCGGCGTGGCGCACGACGCCGGTAATGTTGGCGGCGCCGCCGCCGCCGATCTTTTCATCGGCGTCATCAGCTTCTAAATTTTAACAACATTTTAAATTTAACCAGGGGCATTTGCCGTAAAGTCAGGACTCCGATTTGTTTTATAATTGGAATAAATGGCAATCAATAGTATAAATCTCATCTACCTTCTCATCAGCCTATTGCAGTCCACTACTAGACGTAGACATCTCTAAGGGTACGCTACAAGACCTGATCTTCCGTTTTCGCCATCCAGCCACTATCAGCCACCCTCCTCAAATCACTGGTCCATCTGGCTGGCGTCCAACACTACGCTTGCCCAGACGTTGTTTGCATTCGAGACCTGCTTACTCCACCAACCATCGGTTCTACAACAGATTTCGCTAGCTCACCGCCACTCCAGTTTGCTTCACTTCAGGACTACGTCAGTTACTTTGGTCTTCTGCCGTTTGACTTCAGACCGACCTTTGCCTCTCAGTGAGATCCCAATCATTGACCTTTTTATAGCTATGTGAGTGACATGAATGACATGATATCGGTAGGCTAGCTTCACCGTCATGTTCCACGTCTTAGCCCCGTAAGTCATGATTGGCTTTGACCAAATATCTCGGTCTTCAGACTTGAAGAAATGATGCTACTTCCCAAAAGCAGCCTTCTGATTTTCACCGACAAAGGGGGCTCTAACTAACTGCAACTTATGCCCAAGTATATGTACGTATTCCTGAACAATTTCGAAGGCTGAAATGTTCATTGAACATGAACGGTTTTCTGCAAGTTTTGCAGCGATTCTGACATTAATATTAGGTCTTTAGCTATGAAATTGCCGTTTTTCATTAAATAAATGAAGTATTTTTTGTCTATATTTTTTACTTCTATTAATCAAAGTATTCACCAATGTAATCAATGCATCTTTGCCAACGCATGAGTAGCTTATTGATCCCCATTCGAAATCCCAGACGAAATCATTTCTACTGCCTCTCGGGTATTGAATTTTTTTCCCGCCAAGAAGTCATCCAAATTCTGGAAGAAGTAGTAGTCTGTAGGCACAAGGTCTGGTGAGTACGGCGGATGACGGAGAACTTCCAACCCCAACTCTTGTAGCTTGGAGACTGTCTGCTGTGCAGTCAACGACAACGCGCGACAGTGCGACAGACAGACAGAAGCAGTGGAGCCGAACGATTGACCAAAGCTGGTTGGAGACGTGCGAGCTTCTCCATCATTGTGTTCAGTTCGTCACAGTACACAATATCGGCAGTAATGAACGTCCTGTTTGGTAAGAAGCTGTGATGAATTACACCGGCGCCGGCGTTAGACCACCAAACAGTGACCATTGATTTTTTTTGTGGTAAGTTTTCGTTTAGGGCATTGTTTGGATGCTGAACCAGGGTCCAACCAACTTGCTGAGCGCTTACAGTTGTCGAACAGGATCCATTTCTCGTCACAAGTAACGATGCGGTTCAATATTCCTTCATTGGTATGCCTGTTGAGCAATGCAAGGCACGTCTCGACGCGTACTTCGCGCTGGCGATCATTGAGTTCGTGGGGTACCCATTTGTCAAGCTTCTTACCTTGCCAATTTGACGCAAATGGACCAATATTGTTTTGATGCCAACGTCGAAAACTGCTGCTAATTCAGCCGTAGATTGAGTATCATCAGCTTCCATAATCGCCTTTAAGTCGTCAATGTCGACCAAAGTTTTTGGACGACCACGGGGTTCATTTTTCAGGTCAAAATTTCCAGAATGGAAGCGGGCAAACCAATAACGATGGTGCGTTCGTTTGTAGTGTTCGCTCAGTAAGACGGTACTCATACTCCATAATTATTCGAATTTTTAACTTATCTATGATGATGAAAAATGTTCGAATGCGTTGAAAACGTAACACTAACTATTAAACAAATGACGATTTTAGAAAAAAGAATTCCATGTTTTTCAAATAAAATTAATTTGAAATTACAAATATCAGCCAAAAACACATATTTTGCTTTGAAATGGCCAGTACGGCAATTTCATAGGTAAAGACCTATTACTATGTCGTTGTAAATAAATGACCATAATTTTTTCTGATTAAATTTTCACCGGTTTCTGAGACTTCAAACATATGCGAGAAATTGGGGTACATATTTAAAAAATATATATGGTCTAGGAAATTGATTTTGAAATTAGTTAAAATAAGGATTTTGATTATTCTCATAATTAGCAAACCGGAAGTTAGTTTTAATAAGTTAATTGTACTCAAATTCGTATATTTTTATATATTTGCGTCTAAATACATATATATTATATGTTCTAGAAAAGTCTGCAAAGTTAAATAAACAACAATAAAACTATTGGTTTAAAAGATACATGAATTAAATAACAAAAATGCCTCATCATAAACAATTTCATATAATAGAGGACGCCAGCAGCTACGCCTGCATTTTTTTTTTAATTTACCCGTTTTTGGCCGATCCCGTGAGAATTTCGGGAAACATGCCAAATTTCAGCTTCCTGTGCCCAATAGTTTCGGCTGTAGCGTGTCTGTCAGTCAGTCAGTAACGCAAGGATTTTATATATTAAGATGTATTATAATAAAATTAAAGTAATTTTTGTTTTTGAAATTTTCATATTACAAATTTTCATTTTACATACTTATTTACAATTTACCTATAGTGAATTAATTGTATTTCATTGATTATTTTATTTAGAATTAATGAAAATTTTACTTAGTTTCAACATCCACGCCGATTATGCCGCCGCCGCCGACATTTTTTATACCCGACGCCGCCGCCTCCGGTCAAATAGGCATCGGCGCACATGTCTAATCTCCGCCAATACAACACTAAGTGTGTTCGGAAGGCGGTCGAGTCGAATAAGGGTTCCAAATTGTCCAAATGGATTTGTCTATCGGGCAGAGTCAGCTGACACAGCTGAAGACGGAGGATGGCAGAATTATCTCGTGCAAACCTCAGCTCCTAGAAGAGATCGAACGGTTCTATGGACAACTATACACCTGTTACTACTCCAGCCACTGACCCTAGAGCTGGATTGACCCAACACTATACCGAAGATATCCCGGACGTCAGCATGCACGAGAATAGTGTAGCCTTAAAACAACTAAAACACATCAAGGCACCGTGTGATGACGAAATAACGACAGAGCTTCTGAAAGCTGGCGGCGCACCTACCATGGAAATGCTTCGGAAGCTGTTCAGTTCAGTCATACTCGATGGCAAAACGCCACAGGCATGGCATGGAAGTGTGGTGGCGCTTATGTTCAGGAAGGGCGACAAAACTCTTTTGAAGAACTACAGACCCATCTCACTTCTGAGTCACGTCTACAAGTTGTTTTCTAGGGTCGTCACGAACAAGCCGGTTTCCGTAAAGGTACCATGGACCACATACTGCGCTACGACAAGTTATACAAAAGTCCGAAGGGTATAACCAGCCTCTATGCTTAGCGTTTGTGGATTATAAGAAAGCTTTGATTCAATCGAAATCTGGTCAGTGCTGCAGTCTCTCCAACAACGGTGCCAAATTTACTATCGAGACGTCGAAGTGCTGAAGTGTTTCTAATATAACCGCAACAATGCAGTCATTAGCATTAAACGAGAGTTAATTATCTGATCGATAAAATAAATTGGTATATAAGGTTATCGGAGTATTGTTTGGACAACATTTTAGTTTTTTAGGTCGTAGAAGACATTAGAAGCACAGAACATGGCGTTCTTCCTTTTTGTCGCCTTAGCTCTTGTAGCTGCCTGTAAGTACCTGTTAAAACATAATTTTCTTATGCATATTTTCTTTTCATAAATTGTAAATGTTATTTGGCTTTTTTTCCACTTAGTCTCAATTTTCTCTTTGCTGTTTATCCTCTATTTTTGTAGCCTCGGATAATAAATTGTCTAGATACGTTAAAATTTCAAATATGAATTTAGTTATATCTCAAACACTTTCCATTAGTTATTCGAGCTATTCGCGTAATTTTCAGAATTCGAGATTAAGTTATATGCAATCGAAAGATCTCGAATGTCATGTAATTTAAGTGCAATGCACTTATATCAAATACTATTCTAGAATAATTATTTTAACGACTGTAGGCTAAGTTGATATAACTTAGCCTACAGTCGTTAAAATAAATAAATCTTAAAGTATGTAACTTAATTAATATACTTACATATTTTAAATTGAGCTTTTTTTCAAATAACAACTAAGCTAGAAAACTGAACTCTTTAAAACTTTGATAATACGGGCAACATGTTCGATGTTCCCAAAAGAGGAAAAAATTTCGAAAGAGTGTAGACCATCTATGATGCAAAAATATAATAACAGTAATTAGGTACATTAAGTTAATTGTCATTTAATGAAAGGTCTGACGCAATATCAAGCGTAATTGCACTTAATGTCATATTCATCGTCGTCCTACCCCGTGATCCTAGTGCTATCCCGGTTGCATCCAAGAATCGCTTTGGAGTTCAGGATCCGCTTACTACTTATTCTAGCCAGATCTGACTGAATATAAGCTTTTAGCACTTTTGACATATTATTGTAGAGTATGTATTTAAAATAAAATATTTATCAATTATAGGCCAAGCTGATAGTGCGTCTGCGCCCGCTGCTGGAACCCGGAGTGAGATGTGCAAGAGCAAATATGCTTACTACAAAGTTGAGTCTAGCTGCGATAAATACGTAGAATGCGTTGTAAGTACCCATTTTATAACTAAATTACTATTTGTAGCGCTCATGACGTGACTAAGCTAGCCGTTTATAGTATGTCGGCAAAATAAACCAGCGCCTGCACAGGTCACCACTTGAATGGGTGACCGCGTATGGCATTTACACACGGAGGACCGTGTGTGCTTCACAGGGCACGTAAAAGCGGTCGCTATCCCGATTCTTGAGTGTCAGAGGCCTTCGGGCGGTCTGAAAACTTCGACACGAGAGTTGGGTACACACTTAAACAAAAAGACAAATCATGACTAAAAGCCCTGAACTAAATAAATGAGCTTTCACAACAGTTGCTAGTAATTGAGCTCTCACTTTGATTATCACTATAATTACCTACGCCAGGTACTAATGAGCAACTAATATGCATCACTTGAAAGACTTTATGTATCTTGAATTGATGCGTTGGCGTTACAATAGTCTGTCTCAAAATCTAGGTCAACCAATGTGCCAATATAAGCACTCAATCAATAGCTTTGTTATCATCCTTTGTGGATTAAATATCTTCAGTTACATTAAGATCAAAGTCAAGGCAAATTGTGTAAGATAATCTTTTGTGCAAGTAGATCAGGCTTTTTCTAAATTCGGTGATTGTTTGTATTAGGACTACGTAGCAAAGGACCAGCTGTGCCCTGACGGCATGTACTTCAACCCTGCAGCTCAGTGGCCTGCGTACCCCTGCAGCTACCCCATGGACGTACCCTGCAAGGGCTCAACCCGTAAGTACATTAAATTTTACCCAACCTTTTAAGTTAATAGAAAAGTTGCTCATTTCTTTACATATTATAACATAATATTTCAGAGTTGTATAGATAATACATAAAAATAAAGTCTACGTTAGCTGTTTACGCGATAAAGTCAAAAACTACCAAGTTTTGACCCATATATGTTTTAGAGGATCATTCACGCGGGCAAAATCTAGTTACTTATATGTAATATGTTACAATACTTTTCAGTAACTTGAAACTTGACTTGTTTTCAACAGAAAAAGCCCAGGAGACCCCCGGCTGCCCTCATCAGTACGGCTACTTTCCGGCTGAAACCGCCAGCGACAACTGCGGCGAGTATCGGATGTGCGTCGCCGGCCATCCGTTCGCGATGTCTTGCCCCACTGGCCTGGCCTTCAACCCCGACACTAGCCGGTGTGACTGGCCTGAATATGTACCTTCATGCAGCACTCAGAGTAAGACTAAATACTTTTTATTGATTGACCTTCCCGAATCCCCTTTTTTTAATTAGACACCTTTTATCGCCCAACTCTAAAAAAGGTAATATTTCCAATCACCAAATCTACAGATCAATAGGTTTATGTACGGCAGTAAGAAAGTTATCCTATTACAATACTATTTTTAAACGTTTATTTCAGAATTCTTCGGCTTCTCTTGCCCTGCTGTTCCTCTTGATTCGGAAGGCAAACCCCTCGACGTGGAGCTAAACTACAAGTGAGTATCTTTCATCAAGCACACACGCACAACATCATATTTATGGCCAGTTTCACCGCTATTTGACAATCATATTAAATTAATTTTTCAACTCGTAAAAATTACGTGCCAATTTTGCCCTAATCTGGAAGAAAATGCCTATCTAAAATAGACAATCTTGAATTTATCTGAATAATAAGGCCTATCGAGCTGGCAATTTTAAATTTATCTGACAGGTTCAGACTTATCCAGTGATGTTGAAAGTTGACTTTAACGTTTGTGGCAATTATAAACTTTAAGGCCAACAAAAAAAATATAAATATGGTACGTTCCATAAGATTTCATCAAGAAATATCGCCTGTATTAAAATCTTTTCTTTTCACAGATTCGAGGGCAACTGCTACTACTTCTTCAACTGCGCGGATGGTCACCCACGGCTGCTGTCCTGTGACGAGGGCTTGGCCTTCGACCCCGTCTCCCACCGCTGCGTAGATGCCGATCTGGTTGATTGCGGCCAAAAGGCTCACGCTCAGTGAGATATACTTCATATCTCTGACTGCGCTTAAATAATTACAACACAATATTCGTGAATATATATATATTAAATAGTATACTTACAATACATTTATTCATAAGAAAGTGTTCCTAGTTTAATTACCTAGTCTCCTAATCCATAAATAGTAATATCTAAGATTAGTCTCCTATGATAAAACCTGGAGCTATTCGTTTAATGGCGCTGATACACTTGAGCATTCACCTGTAATGAGAATTCTCGCGAATGTTACAAAACAAATGAGTGTGTTTTAGCGAGCATTCTCACGAACATTCGGGCGAGCCTTAGAATATAGATAATACATAGAATTTGCGCTACAATGGCGGTAAAACCCAATAAATTTACTTCACTTTGACTAATGATTTTAATCTAGGGAAGAATCTTCGCAGTTTATCACTAATTTTAACTTGACTAGTGATGGGCTTACTCAAAATAAATATCGATAGAATACCGACAATGTTTACAATAGATCCTTAGATTTGGTTTCCTCAGAATTAATTTCAATAGAATGTTGATAGACTCTCGATATCGATAAATACATTTGAACGTAAGAACAGACACTTGTGTGATTTGTTAAACCTGTTCAAATTAAAATCTACATTTTATTAATTAGAAACGTCATTTGTGTATATGTATCTTGCTCTTACCCTAGAAATAATTCATAAGTGAAACTGAAGTAAACATATTGGGTAAAACTGCTGTTGTAGTGCGATTTCTATATTTTTCTATATCCGCTTGCCCTCTCAACATTTTTAAGTGCTTACTCAGCATCGTGAAATTTCAAGTGCGCGCCGCCAATTGAAGACGGGCGCGCTCAATAAATTAGTTTTTGTTCGACTGTTAATAACGTGAGAGGCGTGGTGTTTGATTTTTCTGCAACCTAATGAATGATTCATTCTAATGGTATGAAACAAATTACGTTTGAATGAAATTTTTACTTTAGGCGAGCGGCCGTAACGTAAAGAATGTTGTCTTTAACGACTTACTCGACACTTTTGTTTATCATAATAAAAATATTAGCTGAAAATTATTTGTTTTTGTTTGTTCATATACCTGGTGATATTATCTATGTAATAAAATAAGTTATAGCAATACTTGCTTAAAAATATTTAGATGTAAGCATTTGAAAAAAATATATATATTTCGCTGACTTTGCCTTCCGCGCGCGGGAAATTATGGATTAAAAACATCATTGTAAACAAATTATATTTGATAATTTTATGCTTTAATTGTAAATTAACTGATTAATTATGAAGTTACATCAAAAAATAAATAAATATTGTGTATAACTTTAATTCTTTAAAAATGTTTAAATACATATGTATGTATATAAGGTTACATTTATGCGTTGTATTAATTTTTTATTATGAGCATATAAATAAACCTTTGATTTAATATATTATACTCATAATATTTATGAGATATTAGTTATCGCAAATTTTGGCGGGTACTTCAGTTTTTTTTGGTGGGAAAAAGTAAACACCTGTGCAGATACCAATAAAAATAATTCTTATCAGAATTGGTTTTCATACTTGGAAATCTAGTTGGAAAGAAAGTTATCTAGGTTTGAATCTGATATATAACATAAAACGGTATCTAAAAAATAAAATATGAAGATTGGCGCCAATTAAGAAAAACTTTGTTTTATTTTTTTATGTTTAATATTAAAATGTTTCTTTACATTATATTTATTTCCTCTAAAAGTTAATTAAATAACCTTTCTAACTGTGTATAATACTTATATACCTCCCGTAATAAAAAACGACCAGAAAAAGAAATATGTCAGAAATATAAAATCGCGCTGAAAAATGGCGGGGAAAATTTTCTAATTTTTACTTTATACTGCCCTTGCGTAGGCTTCAACCGTATTATATGGTTTTAATTTATATCATTGGAAAGTTCATTTAATTACGCGTCTATTGATATGCAACATATCGCAATCGGTTAAGTTATCCGAGGTCCACAAACAGATAAGTGCGCAGCGGAAAAGCGTGGGAAAATTACAGTTTACGCGCTTGTCAGAAACACCACATATGTATACTTAGAAGCATATTCGTATTATTTAATACACCATACTACAATTTACACTTTGGAACTTAAGATGCTTATGTAAAAGTGTGGTAGTTCTAAATAAAAGATAGTTTGTAAGATTTAAAGACTTGAAAAACATATCTTGTCAGATTATACCTTACGTAGATTTATTCATAGAAAATAATAGTTACGGATCATAATATTAGAGTATAGTATATACGTTACATGAGTTCAGGTTTCAATTACAAGTATTATTACTGTATAAGATGAATATACTTATCTCCAGTATTACAGCTGGACCATGTGGAGTGTACAGTCCTGTGGTCGCCCAACGAAATGTGTCAGTTGTTCCGTTCGGCGATCACAGGATGTCAATTGATTATCTTATTTTATTATTTAAAAATGATGTTACAGAGTTGGAGTAGTCTTTAAAATATATTAAATGATACAAAATGCTTATAACTAATTAACATTTATTCAATACCCGATTGACCAAAGCTGGTTGGAGACGTGCGAGCTTCTCCATCATTGTGTTCAGTTCGTCACAGTACACAATATCGGCAGTAATGAACGTCCTGTTTGGTAAGAAGCTGTGATGAATTACACCGGCGCCGGCGTTAGACCACCAAACAGTGACCATTGACTTTTTTTTGTGTAAGTTTTCGTTTAGGGCATTGTTTGGATGCTGAACCAGGGTCCAACCAACTTGCTGAGCGCTTACAGTTCATTTTCATTTCATTTCATTTATTCACAAACAATTATACAATTGTGTTTGAATTTTCACATAAAAATAATTATAAAAATCAAATCAAATTAACTAAATAAAAAAGTAAAAAATATTAATTAAATAAAATTAAAATAGCATATCAAATCAAGTTAATTAAATAAAAATGTCAACAATATTAATTAAATAAAATTAAAATATCAAATCAAATTAATTAAATAAAAATGTCAACAATTTAGACTGCCTCGTTGGTCTCGCGGCATAAATGTGCGCGTGGGATTGGGAGGTCTCGGGTTCGATTCCCGGGTCGGGCAAAGTGTTATTGGGTTTTTCCGTTAGGAAATTCTCAGTAGCAGCACGGAGTCTGGTAATGTGCCCGGTACGGCAATAGGCTCGCCCCCTATTACGTGGGACCTAAAAATTCATGGCGAAATGTGGGTGTAATATTACACCTCTGTCTACCCCTTCGGGGCTACAGGCGTGAGTCTATACAATTTAAATTACCATAACAACTCAGTTTCTTATGTTGGAGTCTATAAAATCTAATACCGAGTAATATGTATGCTCCAACAAGAAGGCTTTCTTTTAAACATATTTGTATTATACACAAGATCTTTTAATTCTGTAGGTAAACAATTAAACAGCTTTATCATTTGAAACTGAACACCATGTTGTACAATATTTAAATTTGGTCTTATGTTTTGTTTCAAATGTTTCCTTCTCGTACTTTCTCTGAGTAGCCTTTCTTCCTCAGTTTCATACTCATTGATATACTTTGATAAATAAGTAAGAGTTGTTAGTATATACAAACTAGGCACTGTTAGTACAGAAAGATTTGAAAAATGTTGCCTACAAGATTATCTTTGAGAAATACGGTTAATAGTTCTGATTGCTCTTTTTTGTAGAATGAATGCTCTGTCCCTATTATATCTATAACTATTTCCCCAAAATTGTACGCTATATAACAATCTTGACTCCACTAAGGCATGATATACCGTATTTAAGGTGGCAACATTAACTTCGTCTCTTAAACTTCTTAGTGCGTAGCAAGCAGAAGAGATAGTTGCGTCAATTGCCTTCATTTCTTCCTTCTAGTTTAGAAAATAATCTATGTATACCCCTAAGAATTTTACTGAGTTTACAAGTTCTATTTTATCTCCATTTAATATTATATTTAGATTGTCTGTGTCTCTAACCGATGATTTAAATAGAAGAATGTTTGTTTTCTTTGTATTTATGATAAGCCTATTTGCAGTAAACCAATTGTGGAATAATTCAAGAGATGTGTTTATTTTTAAATTTAAGGTTTCTAACGTATTTGAACTTACATATAACGGCATTAGTGTCATCCGCAAATACAACAAGACCAACATCAGACTTATATTTGCTTAAATAATTTAATAAGTCATTGGTAAAAAGTATGAATAAAATTGGCCCTAGAATAGACCTTGCGGGACACCTGTAATGACATTTTGAATATGAGATCGGTATACCTTTTGACACTGGTTTTTCTCTATCTCCTTAATTTCAACATACTTTTTTCTGTTATGGAGATATGATTGAAATAATTGTAGTACCTTGCCTCTTATACCATAATGCTCCATTTTCATTAGTAGCAGCTCATAATCCACTGTATCAAAGGCGGAACTCAAGTCCAGAAATATTCCAGCTACCTTCATTTTATTATTAATGTTTTCTAATACATCGTTAATTAAAGTGTTAACAGCGTCTGCAGTACCTACACTTTTCTGATAACCAAATTGTTTTTTATTTAGTATTTTGTTTATATAAAGATGATTAACTAGACGACACTTTACCAGCTTTTTTATACATTGGGATTATTTTTGCTATCTTTAGTTGTTCGGGAAATACACTAGCTTCAAAACATTTATTAAAGAAATTTGAAAAAGGTGTAGCCAATATTTTTATGTGTTCCTTCACAACTGATATTGGTGTCTCATCAAATCCGCTAGAGCTTTTATTTGGCATTTGTCTTACTATTTTTATAATTTCACTAGGTGTGACCGGAGGTAATATCATGTCATTTATTACCTTATCTGTACCTTTTTCTAAAAAATATCTAGAGTCTGTTTCGTTTAAGTTGGTTAGGCTGGGCTTATAAGTAAAAAGAAAATGTTTTGCGAATATGCTTGCTATGGCACCAGGTTTATCAACCACATTTCCGCTTTCATTTTTCAAAATTATATTTTTATTTATTTTATCCTTCGTCTTATTTATATGTTTATTGACTACCTGCCAAATTTCCTTGCTTACATTATTAGAGTTTTGTATTTGTCTTGCAACCGCATTTCGCTTGGCATTTTTCACGACTTTCCTAAATAATCGAATATAATTAATCTTATATTTGACTAGAGGACGCCAGCAGCTACGCCTGCTTTTTTTTAATTTACCCGTTTTGGCCGATTCCATGGTAATTTCGGTAAATCCCTTCTTAGTGCACCCCTACGGTCCCCAAGGAACATACATGCCAAATTTCAGCTTACTGCGCCCAATAGTTTCGGCTGTAGCGTGTCTGTCAGTCAGTCAGTAACGCAAGGATTTTATATATTAAGATAATGCTTTTATTATTACAGTTGTTAGAATTTACGCATAGGAACCGTTTCATTTTGCTTGATATTTTTATGCCTTTTGTTACCCATGCAATACCCATATTCTTATTTGAAAGCGATAAGCATCTACGCTTCTTTATTCATCTTTGCCGTGTGGTTGATTGCCGTGTGGTTGACGGCATAGAATACAAGTGTCACCACCCTATCTTCCCGTGGGTGTCGTAAGAGGCGACTAAGGGATAACACGATGCAAATACCATTTTTGCGTAGAGACGGAAAACTCGACATCAAACCCTATACGACTGCCTCGTTGGTCTCGCGGCATAAATGTGCGCGTGGGATCGAGAGGTCCCGGGTTCGATTCCTGGGTCAGGCAGTGTTATTGGGTTTTTCTGTCACGAAATTCTCAGTAGCAGCACGGAGTCTGGAAATGTGCCCGGTACGGCAATAGGCTTGCCCCTTATTACGTGGGACTAAAGTATATCTGGCAAAAAGTGGGTGTATAAATACACCTCTGCCTACCCCTTCGGGGATAAAAGGCGTGACGATATGTATGTATGTATGTAAGCATCTACGCCTCTTTCTGAAACTACTTTGAAAAATGTTATTAAATTTAAGTAAAAAGCTATTTATGCCCGTCGTTGTTCAATCATTATTTAATATTAAATGTCGAAAATTATTATGGTTAGTCTTAGAAAATAATCGTTTATCAATTTTAATCAATGTCGATTTGATTGCTGAATATTACTAAGAATTAATTCACAAAAAAGGCCCGCATGGCCGTCACCTAAGCTATTATAATCTTTGTCAACATTTTTAATACACTGATTGTCAAGATTTGTTATAAAATTGTCAATATATAAAATTGAATCTTTACGGACAAAAGTTGCAGTGTCTACGAGAGGTTTAAAGTTGTAGCAGCGTAAGATACTTATAAACTCTAATTTCTTTTTATTTTCTGACATAAGATTGATATTAAAACCGCCACAAATTAGGCACTTTCTATGTAAAAAATAGTCCAAAATTTTTTCGAATTTGTGAATGAAGTCATCGAAATTTTTGTCATCGGGACACCGATAACAGCAACAAATATATAAACCAGTTTCAATCTTGCGTGCAACACACCTCAAAGCTTTTTGGCGTATATAGTTAATCTATTTATTTGTAAACAATTTACAACTTCTTTACTGTTTAGATCCAAGATTAGACTGCCTCCACGCTTTTTATTCGTTCTTGTATTGTATGTAACAAGCTTGTAGTTAGTTGTCGAACAGGATCCATTTCTCGTCACAAGTAACAATGCGGTTCAATATTCCTTCATTTGTATGCCTGTTGAGCAATGCAAGGCACGTCTCGACGCGTACTTCGCGCTGGCGATCATTGAGTTCGTGGGGTACTCATTTGTCAAGCTTCTTACCTTGCCAATTTGACGCAAATGGACCAATATTGTTTTGATGCTAACGTCGAAAGCTGCTGCTAATTCAGCCGTAGATTGAGTATCATAGCTTCCATAAGCGCCTTTAAGTCGTCAATGTCGACCAAAGTCTTTGGACGACCACGGGGTTCATTTTTCAGGTCAAAATTTCCAGAACGGAAACGGGCAAACCAATAACGATGGTGCGTTCCTTTGTAGTGTTCGCTCAGTTAAATGTAAACGTCGTTGATGTTGCGTGCCGCTTGTGCCGCTTTGTTGCCACGACGGTACTTATACTCCATAATTATTCGAATTTTTAACGTATCTATGATGATGAAAAATGTTCGAATGCGATGAAAACGTAACACTAGCTATTAAACAAATGATGATTTTAGAAAAAAGAATTCCATGTTTTTCAAATAAAATTAATTTTGAAATTACAAATATCAGCCAAAAAAACATATTTTGCTTTGAAATGGCCAGTTCGGCAGAACGGCAATTTCATAGGTAAAGACCTATTACTATGTCGTTGTAAATAAATGACCATAATTTTTTCTGATTAAATTTTTCACCGGTTTCTGGGACTTCAAACATATGCGAGAAATTGGGGTACATATTTAAAAAATATATATTATGGTCTAGGAAATTGATTTTGAAATTAGTTAAAATAAGGAATTTTAATTATTCTCATAATTAGCAAACCGGAAGTTAGTTTTAATAAGTAAATTGTACTCAAATTCGTATATTTTTATATATTTGCGTCTAAATACATATATATAGTATATGTTCTAGAAAAGTCTGAAAAGTTAAATAAACAACAATAGAATGTCTCATCATAAACAATTTCATATAATATGTATTATAATAAAATTAAAGTAATTTTTGTTTAGTATCTTCTTGGGTTTACGCGAATGTCACACATTGGAATTAAACTACAGTTTACGGATTTTATCGCGATGTATTGGTTTCACTAAGTTATTACATTTAAAACGAATGATCTTTTTAATTTTTGTTATTGAAATTCTCATAATTAGTTATAAATTTTCATTTTACATATGTACAGTTTACCTATAGTGAATTAATTGTATTTCATTGATTATTTTATTTAGAATTGATGAAAATTTTACTTAGGTTCAACATCCACGCCGATTACGCCGCCGCCGCCGACATTTTTTACACCAGACGCCGCCACCCCGGTCAAATAGGCATACCTAGGCGCACATGTCTAATCTCCGCCAATATAACACTAAGTGTGTTCGGGAGGCGATCGAGTCGAATAAGGGTTCCAAATTGTCCAAATAGATCTGTCTGTCGGGCAAAGTCAGCTGACAAAGCTGAAGACGGAGAATGGCAGAATTATCTCGTGCAAACCTCAGCTCCTGGAAGAGATCGAACGGTTCTATGGACAACTATACAGGACTACACGAACACCTGTCACTACTCCAGCCACTGACCCTAGAGCTGGATTGACCCAACACTATACCGAAGATATCCCGGACATCAGCATGCACGAGATTAGTGTAGCCCTAAAACACATCAAGGCACCGTGTGATGACGAAATAACGGCAGAGCTTCTGAAAGCTGGCGGCGCACCTGCCATGGAAATGCTTCGGAAGCTGTTCAGTTCCGTCATACTCGATGGCAAAACGCCACAGGCATGGCATGGAAGTGTGGTGGCGCTTATGTTCAGGAAGGGCGACAAATCTCTTTTGAAGAACTACAGACCCATCTCACTTCTGAGTCACGTCTACAAGTTGTTTTCAAGGGTCGTCACGAACAATCCGGTTTCCGTAAAGGTACCATAGACCACATACTGCGCTACGACAAGTTATACAAAAGTCCGAAGAGTATAACCAGCCTCTACGCTTAGCGTTTGTGGATTATAAGAAAGCTTTGATTCGATTGAAATCTGGTCAGTGCTGCAGTCTCTCCAACGGTGCCAAATTCACTATCGAGACGTCGAAGTGCTGAAGTGTTTTTAATATAACCGCAACAATGCAGTCATTAGCATTAAACGAGAGTTAATTATCTGATCGATAAAAGAAATTGGTATATAAGGTTATCGGAGTATTGCTTGGACATCATTCAAGTGTTTTAGGTCGTAGAAGACATTAGAAGCACAGAACATGGCGTTCTTCCTTTTTGTCGCCTTAGCTCTTGTAGCTACCTGTAAGTACCTTTTAAAACATATTTTTCTTATGCATATTTTCTTTTCATAAATTGCAAATGTTATTTGGCTTTTTTTTTCCACTTAGTCTAAATTTTCTGTTTGCTGTTTATCCTCTATTTTTGTAGCCTCGGATAATAAATTGTCTAGATACGTTAAAATTTAAAATCAAAGCAAATTTCAAATATGAATTTAGTTATATCTAGATCACTTTCTATTTGTTATTCGAGCTATTCGCGTAATTTTCAGCATTCAAGATTAAGTTATCTGCAATCGAAAGATCTCGAATGTCATTTAATTTAATTGCAATGCACTTATATCAAATACTATTCTAGAATAATTATTTTAGCAACTGTAGGCTAAGTTATATCCCATAAAGTATGTAACTTCATTAATATACTTACATATTTTAACCTGAGCTTTTTTCAAATTACAACTAAGCTAGAAAACTGAACTCGTTAAAACTTTGATAATACGGGCAACATGGTCGATGTTCCCAAAAGAGGAAAAAATTTCGAAAGAGTGTAGACCACCTATGATGCAAAAAGATAATAATTAATAACAGTAATTAGGTACATTAAGTTAATTGTCATTTAATGAAAGGTCTGACGCAATATCAAGTATAATTGCACCTCATGTCATATTCATCGTCGTCCTACCGAAGAATCGCTTTGGAGTTCAGGATCCGCTTACTACTTATTCAAGCCAGATCTGACTGAATTTACTTAATTACTTTTAGCACTTTTAACATATTATTGTAGAGTATGTATTTTAAAAAAAATCTGTATCAATAATAGGCCAAGCTGATAGTGCGTCTGCGCCCTCTGCTGGGACCCGGAGTGAGATGTGCAAGAGCAAATATGCTTACTACAAAGTTGAGTCTAGCTGCGATAAATACGTAGAATGCCTTGTAAGTACCCATTTTATAACTAAATTACTATTTGTAGCGCTCATGACGTGACTAAGCTAGCCGTTTATAGTATGTCGGCAAAATAAACCAGCGCCTGCACAGGTCACCACTTGAATGGGTGACCGCGTATGGCATTTACACACGGAGGACCGTGTGTGCTTCACAGGGCACGTAAAAGCGGTCGCTATCCCGATTCTTGAGTGTCAGAGGCCTTCGGGCGGTCTGAAAATCTCGACACGAGAGTTGGCTATACACTTAAACAAAAAGACAAATCAAGACTAAAAAGCCATGAACTAAATAAAGGAGCTTTCACAACAGTTGCTAGTAATTGAGCTGTCACTTTGATTATCACTTTAATTACCTACGCCAGGTACTAATGAGCAACTAATATGCATCACTTGAAAGACTTTATGTATCTTGAATTGATGCGTCGGCGTTACAATAGACTGTCTCAAAATCTAGGTCAACCAATGTGCCAATATAAGCACTCAATCAATAGCTTTGTTATCATCCTTTGTGGATTAAATATCTTCAGTTACATTAAGATCAAAGTCAAGGCACATTGTGTAAGATAATCTTTTGTGCAAGTAGATCAGGCTTTTTCTATATTCGGTGATTGTTTGTATTAGAACTACGTAGCAAAGGACCAGCTGTGCCCTGACGGCATGTACTTCAACCCTGCAGCTCAGTGGCCTGCGTACCCCTGCAGCTACCCCATGGACGTTCCCTGCAAGGGCTCAACCCGTAAGTACATTAAATTTTACCCAACTTTTTTAGTTAATACAAAAGTTGCTCATTTCTTTACATATTATAGCATAATAATTCAGAGTTGTATAGATAATACATAAAAATAAAGTCTACGTTAGCTGTTTACGCGATAAAGTCAAAAACTACCGAGTTTTGACCAATATATGTTTTAGAGGATCATTCACGCGGGCAAAGTCTGGTTACTTTTATGTTATATGTTACCATACTTTTTAGTAACTTGAAACTTGATTTGTTATGTTCAACAGAAAAAGCCCAGGAGACCCCTGGCTGCCCTCATCAGTACGGCTACTTCCCGGCTGAAACGCCCAGCGACAACTGCGGCGAGTATCGGATGTGCGTCGCCGGCCATCCGTTCGCGCTGTCTTGCCCCACTGGCCTGGCCTTCAACCCCGACACCAGCCGGTGTGACTGGCCTGAATTCGTACCTTCATGCAGCACTCAGAGTAAGACTAAATACTTTTTATTGATTGAACTTCCCGAGTCCTCTTTTTTTAATTAGAAACCTTTTATCGCCCAACTCTAAAAAAAGGTAATGTTTCCAATCACAAAATCCCCAAAATCAATAGGTCTCCTTGAATATCCATTTTTTATATACAGAAGTTAGAAAGGTATCCTATTACAATACTAATTTTAAACGTTTATTGCAGAATTCTTCGGCTTCTCTTGCCCTGCTGTTCCTCTTGATTCGGAAGGCAAACCCCTCGACGTGGAGCTAAACTACAAGTGAGTATCTTTCATCAAGCACACACGCACAACATCATATTTATGGCCAGTTTCACCGCTATTTGACAAGTTCATATTTAATTAATTTTTCAACTCGTAAAAATGTCGTTCCAATTTTGCCCTAATCTGGAAGAAAATGCCTATCTAAAAGAGGCAATCTTGAATTTATCTGAATAATAAGGCCTATCGAGGTGGCAATTTTAAATTTATCTGACAGGTTCAGACTTATCCAGTGATGTTGAAAGTTGACTTTAACGTTTGTGGCAATTATAAACTTTAAGGCCAACAAAAAAAAATATAAATATGGTACGTTCCACAAGATTTCATCAAAAAATATCGCCTGTATTAAAATCTTTTCTTTTCACAGATTCGAGGGCAACTGCTACTACTTCTTCAACTGCGAGGATGGTCACCCACGGCTGCTGTCCTGTGACGAGGGCTTGGCCTTCGACCCCGTCTCCCACCGCTGCGTAGATGCCGATCTGGTTGATTGCGGCCAAAAGGCTCACGCTCACTGAGATATACTTCATGTCTCTGACCGCGCTTAAATAATTACAACACGATATTCATGAATATATATTAAATAGTATACTTACAATTCATTGATGCATAAGAAAGTGTTCCTAGTTTAATTACCTAGTCTCCTAATCCATAAATAGTTATATCTAAGATTAGTCTCCTTTGGTAAAACCTGGAGCTATTCGTTTAATGGCGCTGATACACTTGAGCATTCACCTGTAATGAGCATTCTCGCGAATGTTACAAAACAAATGAGTGTGTTTTAGCGAGAATTCTCACAAACATTCGGGCGAGCCTTAGAATATAGATAATACATAGAATTTGCACTACAATGGCGGTTAAACCGAATAAATTTACTTCACTTTGACTAATGATTTTAATCTAGGGAAGAATCTTCGTAGTTTATCACTAATTTTAACTTGACTAGTGATGGGCTTACTCAAAATAAATATCGATAAAATATCGATAATGTTTACAATAGATCCTTAGATTTGGTTAACTATATCGATAAATACATTTGAACGTAGGAACAGACACTTGTGTGATTTGTTAAACCTGTTCAAATTAAAATCTACATTTTATTATTTAGAAACGTCATTTGTGTATATGTATCTTGCTCTTACCCTAGAAATAATTCATAAGTGAAACTGAAGTAAACATATTGGGTAAAACTGCTGTTGTAGTGCGATTTCTATATTTTTCTATATCCGCTTGCCCTCTTAACATTTTTAAGTGCTTACTCAGCATCGACAAATTTCAAGGGCGCGCCGGTATTTGAAGACGGGCGCGCTCAATAAATTAGTTTTTGTTCGATTGTTAATAACGTGAGAGGAGTGGTGTTTAATTTTTCTGCAACAGAATGAATGACTCATTCTAATGGTACGAAACAAATTACGTTTGAATGAAATGTTTACTTTAGGCGAGCGGCCGTAACGTAAACAATGTCGTGTTTAACGACTTACTCGACACTTTTGTTTATCATAATAAAATTATTAGCTGAAAATTACTTGTTTTTGTTTTTTCATATACCTGGTGATATTATCTATGTAATAAAATTAGTTATAGCAATACTTGCTTAAAAATATTTAGATGTAAGCATTTGAAAAAAAAAATATTTCGCTGACTTTGCATTCCGCGCGCGGGGCGTAATTATGGATTAAAAACATCATTGTAAACAAATTATGTAATTATATATAATACTTTTATGTTTTAATTGTAAATTAACTGATTAATTAAGAAGTTACATCAAAAAAAAACATTGTGTATTACTTTAATTCTGGACATTTATTTTTTATTTTATGTAAAAAAAGTTTAAATACATATGTATGTATATAAGGTTACATTTATGCGTTGTATTATTTTTTTATTATGAGTATATAAATAAACCTTTGATAAAATATATAATACTCATATTATTTATGAGATAATAGGTATCGCAAATTTTGGCAGGAACTTCAGTTTTTTTTGGCGGGAAAAAGTAAACACCTGTGCAGATTCCAATAAAAATAATTCTTATCAGATTCTTATCAGAATTGGTTTTTATACTTGGAAATCTAGTTGGAAAGAAATTTATCTAGGTTTGAATCTGATATATAACATAAAACGGTATTTAACCCTTATTCAAACAAAGGTATATATATTACCACTTCGACTTTTTTTAAATAAAGCATCCTAATATTTCCTATGGTAACATGAAAGGTATCGATGTTACGTATTTTTAATCTTTATTGTTTTCTTTACATATTATAAGTCATCCTACAACTCATCAACGTCATTTGTCACTATAAGGTGATGTCAAAGTTACCAAACGGTTTTCGGGTGAAAAAAATCGAGATTTTAGCGAGTGTGTTCAATAAATTTGACTCTTTGTTAAAAAAAAATCTGGTATTTACTTTTTCGATTCAAATATCAAAACTATAACATTTTGTCTGTAATTTCACTTTTTAGCAGTATGCGCAATTGACTTATTTATATAATTTAGATGTTTTAAAAAAGTGGTAAATAATTTACCACTGTCCGATCTCGCTTTGATAAAAATCAGTTTATACTCGTAATATACAAAAATACGTTATCTGTCTGTATAATTATGAAATGCTAAATATAATATTATAATATTTTGAAACGTGCAAATTTGTTCTTATGTAAAGCGTAAATCGTTTGTTAACGTTAAACTCAAGACATCAGAATCTACTTATTTTTTATGTTTATACGTTCAATTGGTATTTTGTTTATTTCAGAAATACAATATGTCTAAAAAAATATTGTTACTGTTATTACATGCATTTTTTTTTGTCTTAGTATCTACTTTGATAAAACAAGTACACACAAGTAGAACCAAGAGGAAGTCACTAGTCTAGATACAAAAATTAACGAAACGGACAATGGTAACTATTTTACCACCAAATTGCAAAATTTGGGAGTCATGAACGGACAATGGTAAATTATTTACCACCACTAAAACTACCCCATCCCCTACTTTTTTAATATTTTTGACGCCAAATATAGAATCTGCAAGTGTTCTTTACCCTAAAACCACCCTAACTTTCTTAATAACTTGTACAGGAGCTCGCGTTTGTTTAAGGGTTAAAAAAATAAAATATGAAAATTGGCGCCAATTAAAAAAAAATCTTTGTTTTATTTTTTTATGTTTAATATTAAAATGTTTCTTTACATTATATTTATTTCCTCTAAAAGTAAATTAAATAACCTTTCTAACTGTGTATAATACTTATACACCTCCCATAATAAAAAACGACGAGAAAAAGGAATATGTGAGAAATATAAAACTTTATACTGCCCTTGCGTGGGCTTCAACCACATTATATGGTTTTAATATATATCATTGGAAAGCTCATTTAATTACGCGTCTATTGATATGCAACATACCGCAATCGGTTAAGTTATCCGAGTTCCACAAACAGATAAGTGCGCAGCGGAAAAGCGTGGGAAAAATTACAGTTTACGCGCTCATCTGTTTGTCCAAAAAAGGGACAATAGTCACTTTGCGCGGTCAAGCAGATCTACGGACTGTTTGAATTTAGTGTTCGCTAGAATGATCGTGAAAATGTTCGGTTCGACAAAACAGAAAACGGACTCTGCTCGCTGTTCTATTACAAGTGAATGCTCAGGTGTATCAGCGCCATTACGAGCTAATTACAAAGCACTTATACTAATGTCACAGTTATACATATAAGTAATTATAAAGACACGTGGTTATAATTGCAAAAACAGTATTATGGAGTCCAAATTATTACACAAACTATTTATCATCATGTCTGCCTAGAGATGTCTACTGCTAGACATAAGCCTCCTTCAAGGTTCTCTACACAGACCGATTTTGAGCCGCCCGCATCCAACCGCTTCCCGCGATCTTAACCGGATCATCGCGTCGGTCCACCTTGCGGGAGGTCTAGCCCTGCTGCGTCGTCCGGGATGTGGTCGCCACTCCAGAACTCGCCTGCCCCAGTGGCCATCGGTTCTTCGAGCTATGTGCCCTGCCCATTGCCACCTCAGCCTGGCTATTCCGAGAGCTATGTCAGTGACTTTGGTTCTCTTGCAGATCTCCTCATTTCTGATTGGATTTCGCATGGAAACTCCGAGCATAGCTCTCTCCATCGCCCTCTGAGTGACCCTGAGCTTTCAAAGAAGGCCCATAGTAAGCGACCAGGTGCCAGCGCCGTAGAACATCACTGGCAAAACACTCAGGTCAAAGACTTTCATCTTGAGACATTGCGGGATATCGGACGTGAAGATATGCCGTACTTTCCCGAACGCCGCCCAACTGAGATGGATTCGTGCCAGACGGTGCTACCAAAAATAAGATTGACTTCATCATGTCGACGAAGAGGCAAATATTCAATGAAGACTCCGTGATCAATACTCTTTAAACGGGCAGTGATCACCGAATTGTAAGAGGCAAAGTTGAATATTAGTCCTAGCCTCGAACGGACGAGATTGATGAATTCCACGCTCCGACCAACACCAATTCAAATCAGAAACCCGGAGAGCTTTCAGCTTGAACTACGAAACCGCTTCGAATGCCGAAAAGATGTAGACGACTTTAGTGACAGGTTCGTGGATGCTGTCCATACAACTGGCTTGAAGTTCTATAAGCTCAAAACAAAGAAAAGAGCCTATAAAATCTCTGGTCCGAAAGGCGTAGGATGCTTCTGCTATCCTCCAGCGACATGCCAAAATACCGGCGTCTCAATAGGCAGGATCTGTAAGTCTCTGACTCGCGATCTCCGTTAGACATGTGCGCCGATCGGCGCGGCGCACGCCGCCGGTAAAGTTGGCGGCGCCGCCGCCGCCGATCTTTTCATCGGCGTCATCAGCTTCAAAATTTTAACAATATTTTAGATTTACCCAGGGGCATTTGCCGTAAAGTCAGGACTCCGATTTGTTTTATAACTGGAATAAATGGCAATCAATATTATAAATCTCATCAGCCTATTGCAGTCCACTACTGGACGTAGACATCCCTAAGGGTACGCTACAAGACCTGATCTTCCGTTTTCGCCATCCAGCCACTACCAGCCACCCTCCTCAAATCACTGGTCCATCTGGCCTGCGTCCAACACTACGCTTGCCCAGACGTTGTTTGCATTCGAGACCTGTTTAATCCACCAACCATCGGTTCTACGACAGATTCGGCTAGCTCACTGCTACTCCAGTTTGCTTCACTTCAGAACTACGTCAGTTACTTTGGTCTTCTGCCGTTTGACTTCAGACCGACCTTTGCCTCTCAGTGAGATCTCAATCATTGACCTTTTTATAGCTATGTGAGTGACATGAATGACATGATGTCGGTAGGCTAGCTTCACCGTCATGTTCCACGTCTTAGCCCCGTAAGTCATGATTGGTTTTGACCAAATAATTAAATATTTCTTCGAGTCTTCAGACTTGAAGAAATGATGCTACTTCCCAAAAGCAGCCTTCTGATTTTCACCGACAGAGGGGGCTCTAACTAACTGCAACTTATGCCCAAGTATATGTACGTATGCCTGAATAATTTCGAAGGCTGAAGTGTTCATTGAACATGAACTTGAACGGTTTTCTGCAAGTTTTGCAGCGATTCTGACATTAATTTTAGGTCTTTAGCTATGAAATTGCCGTTTTTCATTAAATTAAGCGTATTTTTTTTTACTTCTATTAATCAAAGTATTCACCAATGCAATCAATGCATCTTTGCCAACGCATGAGTAGCTTATTGATGTCCTTCTTGATGAAATCAGCTGGACGGGATGCAACTAATTCTTCAAAGGCATTTTCTACTGCCTCTCGGGTATTGAATTTTTTTCCCGCCAAGAAGTCATCCAAATTCTGGAAGAAGTAGAAGTCTATAGGCACAAGGTCTGGTGAGTATGGCGGATGACGGAGAACTTCCAACCCCAACTCTTGTAGCTTGGAGACTGTCTGCTGTGCAGTCAAAGACAACGCGCGAAAGTGCGACAGACAGACAGGAGCAGTGGAGCCGAACGATTGACCAAAGCTGGTTGGAGACGTGCGAGCTTCTCCATCATTGTGTTCAGTTCGTCACAGTACACAATATCGGCAGTAATGATCGTCCTGTTTGGTAAGAAGCCGGCGCCGGCGTTAGACCACCAAACGGTGACCATCAGTTTTTTTTTCTAGTGGTAAGTTTTCGTTTAGGGCATTGTTTGGATGCTGAACCAGGGTCCAACCAACTTGCTGAGCGCTTTCAGTTGTTGAACAGGATCCATTTCTCGTCACAAGTAACAATGCGGTTCAATATTCCTTCATTTGTATGCCTGTTGAGCAATGCAAGGCACGTCTCGACGCGTACTTCGCGCTGGCGATCATTGAGTTCGTGGGGTACCCATTTGTCAAGCTTTTTACCTTGCCAATTTGACGCAAATGGACCAATATTGTTTTGATGCTAACGTCGAAAGCTGCTGCTAATTCAGCCGTAGATTGAGTATCATCAGCTTCCATAATTGCCTTTAAGTCGTCAATGTCGACCAAACTTTTTGGACGACCACGGGGTTCATTTTTCAGGTCAAAATTTCCAGAACGGAAGCGGGCAAACCAATAACGATGGTACGTTCGTTTGTAGTGTTCGCTCAGTAAACGTCGTTGATGTTGCGTGCCGCTTGTGCCGCTTTGTTGCCACGACGGTACTCATACTCCATAATTATTCGAATTTTTAACGTATCCATGATGACGAAAAATGTTCGAATGCGATGAAAACGTAACACTAACTATTAAACATTTTAGAAAAAATAATTCCATGTTTTTCAAATAAAATTCAGGCGAGCTTGCAGTACTTTTTAAGATTTTTGAACGTCTGAAAGTTCCATGAACTATCATATTTTTAATAAATAAAAATTAAAGTATAAAAGTTGAACATATCTTCTAGTAAATCGTAAAGATAGAAACACGATTTGGAATGATTAGCTCGATAAAAAAAAATGTCAAACATGGCACTAAATCACAATTTTAAACGTGTACTGCTTAGAGATTCCATAATGAATTTATATGAAAGTATTATCAATAGAAACAGCTCTTTATTTTAAAATAAATGGTAAAAACAGATTTCGTTATTTTGTTATTATTTTTCTCGAAGAAAAAAAATAGTCAAAATGTTGGTATTATATCGCTCGCCAGCCGTTCATCAGTGTGCCTAGGCGTGATTGAGGGCGGACGTCGTAAATCGTCGTAAAACATCGTAAATCCCCCTCCACCCCAGCATTTACGTTTTCGCAAAAGTACAAAGTAATTCGTATTCCAAACTCAATCGTTAATTTATTCACTGCGCCACAGTATAAAAAGTACAGTAGGTTTAGTTCATTGAAATGTTAATTTTTTTTGGGCTTAGCATGCATTCGCAGAGGACGCAATTTTATTTCATAGATGCCAAGAGTCCAAGTTTTTAGGGTTGCAGCCCTTGTCCTGCTATCTTGAAAAGAGTGGTACAAATGAATTTTCTAGCATATCTAGCAAACTATTGGCCGCACAGAAAAAACTCAAAACATGATGAGTAGCAAATTAAATTATCTAAAACATTGGTAGCATTTAGCAAACTATGGACTAAACTCTTAAACTACGGCACTCTGTGAGCTTATTACGGCACTCTTTATTTATGGTTTTACGGCAAAAAGTACCAGAACCAAAGTTGAAGAAAATTTAACTTGCAGCAAAAATGCTTGAACAAGATCTTTGTGTGATTAATAGTTTACCAGATAAATAAGAAAAACCTTCCGCACGCGCACTCTTTTCAAGATGGTGGCCGACGGACAAGAGGTACGACCCCACAAATTTGGATTAAGCTTTAAACTAGCCCTTCCTACCCATGTGTAAAATAAAATTGCGTCCTTTGACAAATGCAAACCCAAATGTAACTTTTCAATGGACAAGTTTAATTTTTGGATTTCTTGTTACTCGATTTCTAAGCGACGCGTGGACTGATATGTGTTTTTTGTTTCTAATGAAAAGATATAGATACTTAGAAAGTATACCTAGAAAAGTTATACTTAGAAACTATACCTTTTCTTTTTCGTTGGTCCCATAATCATCAATGCGCGTCTATAAATTGTTTACGTATTACGTATACGGCATTTGACATTCCCAATTTAAAGAACTGTTATCTGCAATGAACATCCCCGTCTTTTCGGCACAGACATAGGCGCAGATACAAAATTAAGTTTATGAAAATTGGGAAATAACCGCAGCTGATGCCATGCAAGCTGCTATTGATAAGAAAAAATAAATTGCCATTTCTGAAAGAAACATTAGAAATGGATATCCAGCGATCGATGAATATGCAGACGTAGCATGGATTTTCTAACCTTTTCTGTAGCCGCTGCAATCATTGGTAAAAGATCAGGTCAAGTTTATATATAGGTGTAAAAAAAGAAACATTGTGTAGTTTGTAGTCGTGCTGAAAATATAGATATATCACCGAAAGAAAACCGATGCTATAAAATTTTCGAAGGTTCGTTCAGCTCAAGAGAAGGGGATTGTAACGTCACTGAATACGCGTTATATTGTGGTCATTTTTGTTTACATAACAGCTGAAAAAATACGTCTAATATTTATTAATAATAAATAACTGCCTTAATGTTTTTTTAATAAAGTACGTACGCACTAGTCATGTGTGCCGATGCTTATTTTTGATCGGCAGCGGCGTCATCCGCGTTGTCGGCGTGAATGGTGAAACTAAGAAAAGTATGCCTTAGGTCAAAATAAACTACAACTTAATCACTATAATTATATAGTAGTGCAGCATAATTATATAGTTTATCTAAACGTGGCATTGAAGGTTGCGTTGTTTACTGGCATAATGGTCGTCGGTTGTCTTCTGGTCCTATGGCAGAACAGTTTTATTGTAATTATTAGGCACTCTATTTACTTCAATAATAACTGAATCTCAATGCATATTATAAAATACAATTACTTACCTACCGTTAAATGATGTATTTGGTCATATTTAATTTCTACAATCAGGGTGCAGACAAGCCGCAAAATGTAGTCCTAATCCTAAGTACCTAGGTACATATAGCACACTGACGCTTACTATTTAATTACACTATTACACGTAGGGTTCCACTTTTGACATCACATTTGACTAATTTTATTTAAATGTATTTATTATATTATATATATTCGTTTATTTTACACAACGATGTAATATATTTTAGTCTACATAAATAGACACTCCGGCGCCGACGCCAATAAAATGGATTGCGCAGAATACCAGTGTTGCGACTTAATAACCGCAACGTATACTGAGCGTTGTCCATTTTCTGGCACTGATGAGACACACACTTCCACGTCTTATTTAAAACTTAATTTATAAATAAATTTATGTGATTATAGATTGTTCACTGAGTCACTGACAATAATTTATTATTGTTTATCAGCACCGTTTCCGCTTTCTATCTATTCGTTCGATTGGTCGGCCGGGTACGCATAGGGTTGCCAGTGACCAGCAATAATATGCTACCAATTGATAATCAGTAGCTGTACAATCTATGATCAGAACTAAGACTACATTGTTTACATATTATGTTACTTTTGTGTTTTTATTTTCTGTTATAATTTTTTTGTTTGTATTATCTTATTTTCATTTTTTGTCTACTTTTTAAGTGTGTGCCATTGGTGACAGAAATATATATTTTTTTTTATTTATAAATTGTATTTATAAAAATTTCAATGGCGAGAATACTTTAGATTATATAATATATCTTAAAATATTGTTTATGGTGCAGCATTTTCGTACTTAAGCATGTTCATGTATCGTTTAAACCAATCCTTTTTCATTTTTTTATTAACTTTTCAGATTTTTCTACAACATTTACTATATTTAGACGCAAATTTGTATTAAAATATTTTTTTATACTAAATTCCGGTTTACTAATATGAGAATAATTACAATTTCTAATTTTAACCAATTTCAAAATTCATTTGTTGGACCGTCGGCATTTTTTTAATTGACTCTTCAATTTCTTATATCAAGCATATCTTTGAAGTCCCAGAAACCGGTAAAAATTAAAACCAGAAATAATTATTATTATATTAGTCTTGCGCGCGCACGCATAACCGATTTACGTGCTAAAAAGTACGATGGCGCAGTCGCGAGTGTTAAAGTGTTCAAATTGCAACATTGTTATAAACGAAATACTTTCTTTCGTATGTAATAAGATCGATGTTATGGACGAAGAGAGTATAAGTCGCATCTGTGTAACTGCGTTTACTGAGGAAGACATAAGTAAGGCTAAGAGTTTGTTATTTGACCTACAAAAAAAACGTAAGATCCAAAGGAAACGGGATGGAAAAATGAAGCGTGATATAGACGATATAATATGCTTGCTGAAAGAAACAGATCCTGAACTGATTCCCATATTTGTTGCTCGGGACCTTCAAAAACTTCCGGCGGTCCTGTTTGATCATTTGGATTGTACTAGGCTTTTAAAAGACTTGCTACGAATGCAAAATGAAATTAAAGAAGTCAAGGAGCAGTACCTTACATTACAACAACTGGATTCTGTTAAAAAGGACATTGAAAACCTGAAAAGTTCAACGCATGATCATTTCGCAAATGTTCATCAAGTAAACACAAAACGCGGCGCTTGTGCACAATTTGAGAGGTCAGATAGTTATAATACAATTATATCCGCGCCCGGTAGCCCGTTATTGCACTCTTCGCAGATGGAGGGTAAACAAGAAAAAAATGCTGACGGTAGAAGTCTCTGTGTGCGCGGCAGCGGCGTACCGGTTGTAAACATTGCGGGTAGCGGCGAGAACACGATGACGCATGGCGTAACACCGGCCGCGACGTTTGCGCATAACCGAGTAAATAAATTGGGACACACTGCTCTGAAAAATGGCGAGCATGTTGGAAAGCAATTCACTTTTGCAAATGTTTTGAGAAAGGAAGGGAATGCTCAGACGCAAGATAAGGATGGTTGGACATTAGTTCAAAGAAATAATCGAAATAAGAGATTTGCAGGAAAAATGGGGATAGCCGTAATACAACCCGATGCGAAGTTTAAGGCGGCTGAGATAATAGTACCTTTATATATTTCCAATGTACTAAAAGGACTTTCTAAAGAGGACATAGTGAAGTATATTAAGGACAAATGTAATTTACAAGTGAAGGTAGAAAAAATGAGTATGAAAATAGAAAAGGATTATGATAGTTACAAAGTTTTCATTCCAAAACATACGGAAAAATTCTTTATGAATGACGAATTCTGGCCAGATGGGGTATCATACCGCAGATTCATACATTTTAGAGGAAATTTCAGAGGCAAAGTGGAGAACAGAAAATTAATACTAAAACCAATAATAATAATGGATAAAGCAGTAAAAATTATCAGTTTTAATTGCAAATGTGTAAAAACGTCAATTGACTGTATTAGGCGGCTGTGTGTATCAGCCGACGTTATAGCATTACAATAAACATGGTTACTGCCCCATGACTTGACGTTTTTAGGCACTGTACATGATGACTTTGCTTACACTGGGACCTCTGCGGTGGATACTTCGGCTGGAATACTGCGAGGTAGACTATGCAGAGGAGTTGCACTACTCTGGAGGAAAAGTTTATTCTCATCTGTGACGGTTGTGAAGTGTAATAGTGCTCGTATTACAGCAATACAGATAGAACAGTCAAACAATAGATTACTTGTTTTTTCACTTGCTGTGCTGATAATATTGTTACGCCATCTATCGGTGAATGGTAACAATATAACTGAGTTTACTGAGTGTTTAAGCGAGATGAACGCTATAATAGAAAATAGTGATATACAATATGTGTATATGTTAGGTGATTATTACGCGCACCTCACTGAACAATTTCATTATGAATTGTTAAGGTTTTGTGAGGAACAGTGTTGGACCTGCATGGACAGCGAGTTACTACCACGCGACTCGTATACGTATGTGAGTGATGCGCACGGGTGCAAGCGATGGCTTGACCATTGCGTCGTTACTGAGGCCGCGCGTCAAACTATATCTAGTGTAGAAGTATTGTACGGCACTTATTGGTCCGATCACATATATATTCAAATAGAATGTAACCTAAGTATAGTGGAGTCTAATATTCCACTACGTGAAGTTTTAAGTAGTAAGGTTTTATGGGGCGAACGAGACTTAGAACAGATTAAGATGTACGAAGAACTGTGTAATTCAGGTTTATGTGAAATAGATTTCCCCCCAGAGTGTATTAATTGTGCGGATAACATGTGCGGCGATATAACTCACAGAGTGGTCTTAGACAATATGTACACAAAAATCATTGATGTACTTTCAACATCTGCTGAGCTGACCGTTACAGGTATTAGACAAAAATGTTATAAACCTTTAACTGGATGGAATAGACATGTCAGAAGTGCTCACTTTCAGGCTCGGCTTGCGTTTCAGATGTGGCATTTATCTGGAAATCCAACTTCAGGAATTATTTATGAGAATATGCGAAATTCACGTAAGATTTTTAAAGCTAAATTAAAGTTGTGTCGCAATAGGCAAACACAAATAAAACTAGACATTATGGCTGAGCAGCGCAAATCCAAAGATTTCGGGCAGTTTTGGAAGAGTACCTCTAAACTGAACACCAAGCCGAGTCTGCCGGTGAGCGTGGCTGGAATTTGTGACCCTCAAGCCATTTCAAATTTATTTGTGAAACAGTTCCAAGTTGAACCTTTGTTGGAATCGGCTACGCCCATGTCTTCGTCGGTGATTGGCGCTGAGGTAAGTTCCCCGTGTTTAACCTTTTTGACTAAGGAAATAGCTGATGTCCTTAGAAAGATGGTCAGAGGCAAGTCTCCGGGACATGACCACCTCAGCGTCGAGCACTTGCGATACGCGGGCGCTCATTTACCAAGCGTATAGGCAACATTTTATTCGTTATGTCTAAGTCACTCGTACTTGCCAGATAAGCTTATGAAGACCATAGTGGTGCCAATAGTAAAAAATAGAACGGGTGATGTTACAGATCCCGCAAACTATAGGCCTATTTCCTTGGCGACTGTTACAGCCAAAGTACTGGACTGCCTGCTTGACACACATATGGCGAGTCGTATAAATCTTCACGATGCCACGATGACGATTTGGTTTCAGACCTGGACTATCGACGGAGACGGCTATCATGTGTCTTAAGCAGACTGTTCAGTATTATGCTGATAGGAAAACACCGGTCAACGCATGTTTTCTGGATTTATCGAGGGCATTTGACCTGGTGTCATATGATATCTTGTGGGAATAACTGCGGAAGGAAAGCAGCGTTGACTGTACTGTTATTTCTTTATTTAAGTTTTGGTACGAGAATCAGACGAACTATGTCAAGTGGGGTGGAACTCTGTCCGATGTGTATGGGTTGAAGTGCGGAGTGAGACAGGGGGGTATTAGCTCACCTCGTCTCTTTAACCTTTACATTAATCAGCTGATTGTTGAACTCAGCAGCACCCGTATAGGCTACCACATCGACGGCGTTTGTGTAAACAATATAAGCTACGCTGACGACATGGTGCTGCTGAGTCCATCAATAAGCGCACTCAGGCGTCTTGTTAAGATGTGTGAAGACTACGCGGTCACTCAGGGACTCAGGTACAATGTGAGAAAATGCGAATTACTGATGTTCAAGGCAGGCACCAAATGTTACACTAACGTGCCAGATGTCACCATAAATAATACTCCGATAATCAGAGTAACAAAGTTTAAGTACCTGGGCCACTGAGTCACGCATGACCTGAATGATGACCTGGACATCGAAAGGGAACGCAGGGCGATGGCTGTCCGAGGTAATATGCTAATCCGCAGATTTGCACGTTGTACGACACAAGTCAAAATAAGCCTTTTCAGAGCATACTGCCAGTCTTTTTACAAGTGCAGTCTGTGGGTCAGGTATACGCTGAGGGCATACAACGCCCTGCGTGTCCAGTATAACAATGTATTCAGGATGCTGTTGGGTCTACCACGCTATTGTAGCGCTTCCGGGATGTTCACCGAGGCCAGGGTTGATGGTTTCCATGCAATTATACGGAAACGGTGCGCTTCAATTCTAGGTAGAATACGTGCTAGCTCCCACAGCATCCTGAGTGTATTGTGTGATAGATGGGACAGCCCCATGCTGGCTCACTGCGTACAGCTGCACACGTAGGTGTCAGTCGTTTCAATTTTTATATAAGAATGTCTTTTACTAACACTAGGTTAAGGCGAGGTTGCAGTACAGTGAGTAGCTCGACCTCACCCCCCGCAAAAACAAAAACACGGCGGTGGCGTCAGCGAGTGAGCGGGGGGAGGGGAGGGGGGGTTTCGTGTGTGTGTGTGCCACAGCGCAGCGTAAAAAACCGTAGATGAGTTATGCGAACTTCAAAAGTGGCACATTAAAAACAGGCTAAATGTCTCATTTGGCTTTAGTCGCGTACGCGCTGCGGTCGGAAGCGCTCGCTCTTTTACTCGCGTGTGTGTACGTTACATTTGAAAATGCCGTCGTGTGTAATGAGATTTTGCACAAAATATAGTAGGAAAATGACTAAAAGTTATGGAATCACTTCTTATTCATGAGTATTACAATATTACAACGTTTTATTTACAATTAATAATAAATTCAGTATTACAAATAATAGAGTGAATAAAAAAATTAGCATTTAGCGAGTGTAAAAGAGAAGCAGTATTGTGCGTGTTCAAAGACTAAAAAACAAAGTATCCAGATGGGACATTCGTAATAATAAAATTCTGATGTGTGTTTTTGTCAAGTAATAAAAGTGATTTGAGGCTGAATCAACACAATATATTATTATTATAAAAATACAAAATCATACGTAAGTTACAAACATTGACGGATGATACAAACATTGACGGATGATCAAAGTCCATTCACTTGTTCTTGTTTTTCTCCTTTTAGTATTAAACAACTAAGTAGATTGTACTGCACAGTTTTCGCTGCCGACCCTACCGTACCCCTGGCAGTACCCCTGGGGGTATGGTGGGTCTTTCAAAGCTTAACCGTACTCCCAGATAATATTGTTGTGTAATTAGTTTATTAATTTCAGTTCGTTAATTTCAAGTTCTACTATTTTGGGATCATTCCCAGTAGCCCTATTGAACAGTTCTTTGATAGAACTGTCCTAATTCTATTAGCACAACTTGATGAGGAGAACAGAACTAATGGGATAGGTAATAGGAAATGTCCCAGTCTAGTTCTATGTATGTTTTTACAAGGATATTCAATAGAACTACTGGGAATGATCCGTAGTGTCACGACATCGTGCTCATATATTCGAATGTATATGTTTTGTAGACGTTCATTTGTTTAAGGTGTAAAACAAATGAACGTCTACAAAACAAATGAACGCCTACAAAACAAATTAACGTCTACAAAACAAATGACTTACAGAAAGTGATCAGCTATCGATAGTGATTGCAGAAAACAGGTGCATGCGATTTTCAACCTAATTGACATTAGTCAGAATTTATAATTTAATACCGTAATAAAGCGAGAAAAAACAAAAAAAAAGTTTGTCATCAATTGTCAATAAGGTCGAAAATCGCATGCACCTGTTTTTTGCAATTACTATCGATAGCTGATCACTTTCTGGTAGTCATTTGTTTTGTAGACGTTCATTTGTTTTGTAGACGTTCATTTGTTTTGTAGACGTTCAATTGTTTTGTAGACGTTCATTCGTTTAACACATTTTTATACATACATATTTATTCGGATATGTGAGCGCGATGTTGTGGCACTACCCTTGTAAAACATACATAGAACTAGTGGTAAATTTCCTATAACTGTTTCCCATTAGTTCTATTCTTCTCATCAAGTTGTGCTAATAGAACTAGTGGGCAAAAAGTATCACTAGTTCTATCATAGAACTGTTCAATAGAACTAGTGGGAATGATCCGACAGCGCAAGGATGATGATGATGACGGGTCTTCAACAGTACCACAGATTATACCTATGATATACAAAGCATTATAGCCATTAGCAGTTATACCTAAACGTTTTATTCTCTAATTTATCTCCTTGTTGCACTATATCATCGTACTAGCGCTTGTCTGCGCTTGTCTAAAAATACAAAAACGTAAGTAGTAAGTCATTATCATACGAGAGATAACACTGTTCAGTTTAATGTCGACGTAGCACGTTGGTACAAAACTACGAGCATTTCAGCCAGGAGTACGGTTAAGCTTTAAAAGATCCACCATACCCCCAGGGGTATTGCCAGGGCTACGGTGGGTCCGCAGCGCACAGTTTTTATATTAACGTACTGTTTTAGGTTTCCATTGTATGAAATGAGAAGAATAAAATGTACTTTTTTAATAAATGTTATAAATAAATCACATCGACTTTTTTTCCCTACCTTAAATGAATTAATCAAATTTACTTTGAGGTGAATTAAATTTACTCAAGACAGACAAAGTGATCATGTCGCATCTGAGTCAAATTATTGTTTGTGAAACGGTCAGCGTGATGTCACAATGCGCGTCGGTACAGAAAGTATAATATGTTTATCTCTTTTTCGCGCTTGCGATAAGATGTGCTACCTCACTTACACTTCTTATCTAATTCCTAGTGTGTCGTTTTGACATATTTATATTAGTGTGCGTACGCTTTTCGCGATGCGTGCCACTCGTAAGCTCCGTCATGTTACCTTGTCAGTAACCTGTCTACGGTTTCTTACTATAGTCGTATTTTTTATTAGACGAAGTCAACTGACGTTTACTGTGTTGTCAGTTTATAATGAAATAAAAATAGTGTTGTGACAAAGTGAATGATTGAAAAATCTCTTGAATGAATGAAATTGCATCGATTGTCTAGTGAATAGTTAGTGTGCCGAACGGCCGATATCGGGTACCTACGGTGTTCGAGTTTTCGAAGACTATGTTCCTATAGTATTTAGGTATTTACCTATACTGAATACCGAGTGTTTTAAACATTAAGGAAAACATTGCGAAAAAACCTGTAAGACTGTTCTATTTTCATTACATCATGTAGTTGAAACTATACAGGGTGTCACAAGACCCATCGCCAAGCCGAAGTTTACTCGTTGTGGACATCATGCCAAGTCATACTAACCAAAAATAATACCTGGGAAACGAATTTTTTTTTAAGTTTTCACATTTTTAAACCGCCATTTAATGCGCGCGCGTTCAATGCTCGAAATATCTACCTATCCATGGGGTCATAGGGCATAGATGCCCTATGACCAAAATTCCATACTAACTTTGAGCCTCAATATCTCCTGAACCAGTAATTTCCCAGGCATGGTGCCGAAGTAAAAAATGATCGTAGTGATTGGTACAACATGGGATTTCAGTTTTCGATAAGGGTCTTTTTACACCCTGTAGATGTATAAAATATAATAATTTATACTACTTACATAACTACTAGTAACTTATATCAGAGCACTTTTATTGTAATATAGAAATAATATTCTTTTATAGTTTGAAATGATTAACTATTCACACTCAATGTTCGTTCATCTGATTGAACGAGAACTAAACGCATCACTATTACTTTAAATATGACAACATTATTTTACAAAGTGACATTAGCTACTGTCAGTTGGCTTCGTCTAATTAAAAATACGACTATAGTGTGTCTATGGTTTGAACGATTGAGTTTGGAATACGAATTACTTTGTACTTTTGCGAAAACGTAAATGCGGGGGTAGAGGGGGATTTTGCGGAGCAACGACGTACGTCCGCCCTCAATCACGCCTAGACAGGCACTGATGAACGGCCGGCGAGCGATATAATGCCAACATTTTGATTATTTTTTTTTCTTGGAGAAAAATGATAATGAAATTACGAAATCTGTTTTTACCATTTATTTTAAAATAAAGAGCTGTTTCTATTGATAATACTTTCATATAAGTTCATTATGGAATCTCTAAGAAGTACACGTTTAAAATTGTGATTTAGTGCCATGTTTGACATTTTTTTTTATCGAGTCAATCATTCCAAATCGTGTTTCTATCTTTACGATTTACTGGAAGATATGTTCAACTTTTAATTTTTATTCATTAAAAATATCATAGTTCATGGGACTTTCAGACGTTCAAAAATCTTACAAAGTACTGCAACCTCGCCTTAAGATTTATACTAACATTATATGGATCTTGTAATGAATGATCTGAAATAAACTGATTAATAAAAAATTAAATAATTATAGCACGAAATATTATTAATGTCAGAAATGTCAGAAAGCGTTGAAGTTCATGTTCATCTACACTGCATCCCTCAACCAATTTCGGCCCAAGATGTAGCCCTCAAAATACATATATAATACATATACTTGTGAAAATCGCCAGAAGAGAGCAGCATAACTTTTGGGAAGTTGTATAATTTCTTCGAGTTATTTTTGCCACAACTTGACTTATGGACCTAAGACGTTGAACATAACGGTGAAGACGTGGAACACACGTCATGTCATTTATGCCACTCACAGAGCTATGGAAAGGTCAGGGATCTCCCTGAGGGGCAAAGGTTGCATATGGCAGAAGACGACGTGAAATGCCCCTAGGTTAATCTTAAATATTGTTAAAAATGTTGCCGCCGATGATGCTGATAAAAAGGTCGGCGGCGGCGGCGTGGTCAAAATGACCGGCATATGTCTAGTACGCACTATGTAGAAACATAATTTTCCGGACCCACCAATTAACTATCATTTTACAAAAACCTTATCCAGATACACTCGAACACAATTGACTAACTGCATTACGCTGCGCTGTGGCACACGCACAAACGAACCCCCCTCCCCTCCCCCCGCTCACTCGCTGACGCCACCCCCGTGTTTTTGTTTTTTGCGGGGGGTGAGGTCGAGCTACGCACTGTACTGAAACCTCGCCTTAATTTGAAATTACAAATATCAGGCAAAAAAAAAATTTTTGGTTTGAAATGGCCAGTACCGTACAGTAAAGACCTATTACTATGTCGTTGTAAATAATTTAATGACCATAATTTTTTCTGATTAAATTTTCACCGGTTTCTGGGACTTCAAGCATATGCGAGAAATTAGGGTACATATTAAAAAAATATATATGGTCTATCAAATTGATTTTGAAATTAGTCAAAATAAGGAATTTTAATTATTCTCATTCTCAGAAAACCGGGAGTTAGTTTTAAAAAGTAAATTGTACTCAAATTCGTATATTTTTATATATTTGCGTCTAAATACATACATAGTATATGTTCTATAAAAGTCTGAAAAGTTAAATAAATAACAATAAAACTATTGGTTTAAAAGATACATGAACTAAATAATAAAAATGCCTCATCATAAACAATTTCATATAATATGTATTATAATAAAATTAAAGTAATTTTTGTTATTGAAATTCTCATATTACAAATTTTTATTTTACATATTTACAATTTACCTATAGTGAATTAATTGTATTTCATTGATTATTTTATTTAGAATTAATGAAAATTTTACTAAGTTTCAACATCCACGCCGATTACGCCGCCGCCGCCGACATTTCTTACACCAGACGCCGTCGCCGCCGGTCAAATAGGCGCACATGTCTAATCTTCGCCAATACAACACTAAGTGTGTTCGGGAGGCGATCGAGTCGAATAAAGGTTCCAAATTGTCCAAATAGATCTGTCTATCGGGCAGAGTCAGCTGACAAAGCTAAAGACGGAGGATGGCAGAATTATCGAGCAAACTTCAGCTCCTGGAAGAGATCGAACGGTTCTATAGACAACTATACACGACTACACGAACACCTGTTACTACTCCAGCCACTGACCCTAGAGCTGGATTGACCCAACACGATACCGAAGCTATCCCGTACGTCAGCATGCACGAGATTAGTGTAGCCCTTAAACAACTAAAACACATCAAGGCACCATGTGATGACGGAATAACGACAGAGCTTCTGAAAGTTGGCGGCGCACCTGCCATGGAAATGCTTCGGAAGCTGTTCAGTTCCGTCATACTCGATGGCAAAACGCCACAGGTATGGCATGGAAGTGTGGTGGATCTTTTGTTCAGGAAGGGCGACAAAACTCTTTTGAAGAACTACAGACCCATCTCACTTCTGAGTCACGTCTATAAATTGTTTTCTAGGGTCGTCACAAACAAGCCGGTTTCGGTAAAGGTACCATAGACCACATACTGCGCTACGACAAGTTATACAAAAGTCCGAAGAGTATAACCAGCCTCTATGCTTAGCGTTTGTGGATTAAAAGAAAGCTTTGATTCGATCGAAATCTGGTCAGTGCTGCAGTCTCTCCAACGGTGCCAAATTTACTATCGAGACGTCGAAGTGCTGAAGTGTTTCTAATATAACCGCAAAAATGCAGTCATTAGCATTAAATGAGAGTTAATTATCTGATCGATAAAAGAAATTGGTATATAAGGTTATCGGAGTATTGCTTGGACATCACTCAAGTGTTTTAGGTCGTAGAAATTAGAAGCACAGAACATGGCGTTCTTCCTTTTTGTCGCCTTAGCTCTTGTAGCTGTCTGTAAGTACCTTTTAAGACATATTTTTCTTATGCATATTTTCTTTTCATAAATTGCAAATGCTATTTGGCTTTTTTTTTCCACTTAGTCTAAATTTTCTCTTTGCTGTTTATCCTCTATTTTTGTAGCCTCGGATAACAAATTGTCTAGATACGTTAAAATTTAAAATCATAGCAAATTTCAAATATGAATTTAGTTATATCTAAATCACTTTCTATTAGTTATTCGAGGTATTCGCGTAATTTTCAGCATTCGAGATTAAGTTATCTGCAATCGAAAGATCTCGAATGTCATGTAATTTAATTGCAATGCACTTTTATCAAATACTATTCTAGAATAATTATATTAACGACTGTAGGCTAAGTTATATCTCTTAAAGTATGTAACTTAATTAATATACTTACATATTTTAACCTGAGCTTTTGTTCAAATTACAACTAAGCTAGAAAACTGAACTCTTTAAAACTTTGATAATACGGGCAACATGTTCGATGTTCCCAAAAGAGGGAAAAATTTCGAAAGAGTGTAGACCATCTATGATGCAAAAATATAATAACATCAATTAGGTACATTAAGTTAATTGTCATTTAATGAAAGGTCTGATGCAATATCAAGTATAATTGCACTTAATGTCATATTCATCGTCGTCCTACCCCGTGATCCTAGTGCTATCCTGGTTGCATCGAAGAATCGCTTTGGAGTTCAGGATCCGCTTACTACTTATTCTAGCCAGACTAAATATAAGCTTTTAGCACTTTTGACATATTATTGTAGAGTATGTATTTAAAAAAAAATCTGCATCAATTATAGGCCAAGCTGATAGTGCGTCTGCGCCCGCTGCTGGAACCCGGAGTGAGATGTGCAAGAGCAAATATGCTTACTACACAGTTGAGTCTAGCTGCGATAAATACGTAGAATGCGTTGTAAGTACCCATTTTATAACTAAATTACTATTTGTAGTGCTCATGACGTGACTTAGGTCACCTTTTATAGTATGTCGGCAAAATAAAGCAGCGCCTGCACAGGTCACCACTTGAATGGGTGATCGCGTGTGGCATTTACACACGGAGGACCGTGAGTGCATCACAAGGCACGAAAATGCGGTCGCTATCCCGATTCTTGAGTGTCAGAGGCCTTCGGGCGGTCTGAAAATCTCGACACGAGAGTTGGCTATACACTTAAACAAAAAGACAAATCAAGACTAAAAAGCCATGAACTAAATAAATGAGCTTTCACAACAGTTGCTAGTAATTGAGCTGTCACTTTGATTATCACTTTAATTACCTACGCCAGGTACTAATGAGCAACTAATATGCATCACTTGAAAGACTTTATGTATCTTGAATTGATGCGTTGGCGTTACAATAGTCTGTCTCAAAATCTAGGTCAACCAATGTGCCAATATAAGCACTCAATCAATAGCTTTGTTATCATTCTTTGTGGATTAAATATCTTCAGTTACATTAAGATCAAAGTCAAGGCACATTGTGTAAGATAATCTTTTGTGCAAGTAGATCAGGCTTTTTCTATATTCGGTGATTGTTTGTATTAGAACTACGTAGCAAAAACCAGCTGTGCCCTGACGGCATGTACTTCAACCCTGCAGCTCAGTGGCCTGCGTACCCCTGCAGCTACCCCATGGACGTTCCCTGCAAGGGCTCAACCCGTAAGTACATTAAATTTTACCCAACTTTTTAGTTAATACATAAGTTGCTCATTTCTTTACATATTATAGCATAATAATTCAGAGTTGTATAGATAATACATAAAAATAAAGTCTACGTTAGCTGTTTACGCGATAAAGTCAAAAACTACCGAGTTTAGACCTACCTATATATGTTTTAGAGGGTCATTCACGCGGGCAAAGTCTAGTTACTTATATGTAATATGTTACCATACTTTTCAGTAACTTGAAACTTGACTTGTTTTCAACAGAAAAAGCCCAGGAGACCCCCGGCTGCCCTCATCAGTACGGCTACTTCCCGGCTGAAACCCCCAGCGACAACTGCGGCGAGTATCGGATGTGCGTCGCCGGCCATCCGTTCGCGATGTCTTGCCCCACTGGCCTGGCCTTCAACCCCGACACCAGCCGGTGTGACTGGCCTGAATATGTACCTTCATGCAGCACTCAGAGTAAGACTAAATGCATTTTATTGATTGACCTTCCCGAGTCCTCTTTTTTTAATTAGACACCTTTTATCGCCCAGCTCTAAAAAAGGTAATGTTTCCAATCACCAAATCTACAAAATCAATAGGTCTCGTTGAATTTCCAATTTTTATGTACAGAAGTTAGAAAGCTATCCTATTACAATACAAATTTTTAACGTTTATTGCAGAATTCTTCGGCTTCTCGTGCCCTGCTGTTCCTCTTGATTCGGAAGGCAAACCCCTCGACGTGGAGCTAAACTACAAGTGAGTATCTTTCATCAAGCACACACGCACAATATCATATTTATGGCCAGTTTCACCGCTGTTTGACAAGTTCATATTAAATTAATTTTAACTCTAAAAAATTTCGTTCCAATTTTGCACTAATCTGGAAGAAAATGCCTATCTAAAAGAGGCAATCTTGAATTTATCTGAATGATAAGGCCTATAGAGGTGGCAATTTTAAATTTATCTGACAGATTCAGACTTATACAGTGATGTTGAAAGTTGACCTTAATATTTGTGGCAATTATAAACTTTAAGGCCAACAAAAAAAAATATAAATATGGTACGTTCCACAAGATTTCATCAAGAAATATCGCCTGTATTAAAATCTTTTCTTTTCACAGATTCGAGGGCAACTGCTACTACTTCTTCAACTGCGAGGATGGTCACCCACGGCTGCTGTCCTGTGACGAGGGCTTGGCCTTTGATCCCGTCTCCCACCGCTGCGTAGATGCCGATCTGGTTGATTGCAGCCGAAAGGCTCGCGCTCAGTGAGATATACTTCATATCTCTGACAGCGCTCAAATAATTACAACACGATATTCGTGATTATATATATTATATAGTATACTTACAATAAATTTATTCATAAGAAAGTGTTCCTAGTTTAATTACCTACTCGCCTAATCCATAAATAGTAATATCTAAGATTAGTCTCCTATGATAAAACCTGGAGCTATTCGTTTAACGAGCTAATTACAAGGCACTTCTACTAATTTCACAGTTATACATATAAGTAATTATAAAGACACGTGGTTATAATTGCAAAAACAGTATAATCGAGTCTAAATTATTACACAAACTATTTTTCATCATGTCAGCCTAGAGACGTCTACTGCTAGACATAGGCCTCCCACAAGGTTCTCCATCTCCACGCAGACCGATTTTGAGCCACCCGCTTCCGAACGCTTCCCGCGATCTTAACCGGATCGTCGGTTCACCTTGCGGGAGGCCTAGCCTTGCTGTTTCGTCCGGTATGTGGACGCGACTCCAGAACCCGCCTGCCCCAGTGGCTTTCGGTTTTTCTAGCTATGTGCCCTGCCCATTCCCACCTCAGCCTGGCTATACGGAGAGCTATGTCGGTGACTTTGGTTCTCCTGCGGATCTCCTCATTTCTGATTAGATTTCGCAGGAAAACTCCGAGCATAGCTCTCTCCATCGTCTTCTGAGTTTAGAAGATACATGAACTAAATTACAAAAATGCCTCATCATAAACAATTTCATACATAATAATAAAAAATAAAGTAATTTTTGCTATTGAAATTCTCATTAAGGTTTTCATCCCGAATTTGAGAGTCACGACGATTTTTTAAGATTTTCGAGAGTCGAGACTGCCACCCGCAGTTTTCGAGACTATCGAGACTTTTGAGACTAATGTCAAATAATTACCATTATTCAAAAATCTCCTAAACTATCATTCGTTTGTTAATTTGGTTACATGCCAACGCTGTAAAGTGAAAGGATAATCTGTGGTGATTGCAACTTAATTAGCAACCTAACCTTGTCGAAAAACAACAACACTATCATCAGATCCTTTCTACCCGAAAACACTTTGGACTTAATTTTCTTCAGCTTTCTACGAAATACACACTTGAAAAAAATGAAAATTTTAAACTCAAACTCAAATATGTTAATTTCCATAAAAATGAAAAACGTTTTTTGGACACCTCAGAAAGTCACACATAATAATATATGAAAAAAAGTTAAATATCATATTTACATAATTGAGCATTGAAAAAAATGCCTGTTTAGAAAGTAGAGCCTTTGAGAAGAATCAGGCAAGAAACTCAGGGCCACTCTAGGTCCAATTTTATACAATTAAATAACTAAGTAACTACATTGCATTTTTCATATTATGAGCTGGATTGTCCATAATGTAATCGTTAATTAATATGGTTATTTAAAAAATAATATAAAAGCTCTAAACTAGACTAGCACAATACAGATACAACAGCTCACATTCACAAAATACTTAAAATGATAAGAAGGAAATAGCCCGTGGGACTGAACAAGTTAATCCCAAGTATTTTTATCTTCAACTAGCTGTTTCGCGTCCTGAGGGAACTACTTCGCGTACCCTTTTAATTTATGCTGGTATAATATAGCCTAAGTTACTCCTTGATACATCAGCTATCCGCCAGTGAAAGTCCCTTCAAAATCGGTCCAGCCGTTCCAGAGATTAGCGAGAACAAACAAACAGACAGACAGACAGATAGACAGAGAGATAGACAGACAGACAAAAAATTTAGAAAATCTCATTCGGTAATATGTGTACCGTGTATACATAAATATGCGGTTATTTCAATTTTACAAACAGACACTCCAATTTTATGAAAGTGTATAGATGTAATCTAGTGCTGAATAGTAGCCTTTTTGACATAGTTTTCGTTTTATAAACTTCTTGAAACTTAAATTTTGAATATTGCCATTATTGTAAAAGCGCACAAATTGGCATTTGAAAGTTCTTTTTATTTTACTCTTATTTCTAGTGTTTACACTGTGGGTATCACTTTTTTTTAGTATGGGGCCTTGTTTTGGAATACATTATATATAAGATTGGAATATATGTACTGGCTTGCAACTGTTAAAATATTTATTTCTTTAAATTTATTCCTTAACGAAGCCCCATAATCCATATTATAAATTGCTCGGATAGCTCTCTTCTGCAGAACAAAGATGGTCTGAATGTGAGCAGCATTTCCCCACAAGAGAATACTGACTGTGTCAATGTCAGTTAACTGGCGAATTTTTCTGACTGCGTATGCTGCAGAGCTGAGTCTATTCGACATTTACTAATATGTGGTCCCCATTGCAGCTTAGTATCCTTAGAATCCAACGTAATGCCTAAAAAGTGGGTGTTATCCACAAGATCCAACACATCATCCTTAACCTTTACTGAGGTGTTCACTTGTTTGACGTTAGGCAACAATGTACACTAAAAATAAAAAAGGACCGAAGATTGAACCCTGTGGGACGCCCATTTTGACTACAGTGAATGCGTCTCGTTCACATCAACTCTCTGAATCCTATTTCTCAAGAATGAAGTAAGAACATGCAGAGCAGAACTACTTAATCCATATTGATGTAATTTCCTGATCAATCTATCATGTTCCACACAATCAAAAGCCTTAGACAAATCACAGGAGACACCTAAAGCATCTTGTGAATCCTCCCAGGCATCAAATATATGTTTTACAAGCTCAACACTGACATCGGTCGTGGAGCGCTCCTTTGTAAAACCAAATTGTTTAGAGTGTAAAATCTCTATTTTTATTAAAATAACTTTGTAGTTGGTCTCGGATCAATTTTCAAAAATTTTGCCCAATGTGGGCAGCACCGAAATTGGTCTATGAAAAGTGGGGTCTGATGTGCTACCTAGCTGCTTTGTACAAGAGTATTACATTGCTATCTTTCATAAGATCAAGAAATACACCACAGCAACAGCTAAAGCCATAATAGACTTTGTAATAGTTACAGAATTCCCCCACAAGTCTGTAGCCTTTTTTATATTTATAGTATTAAGAGCTTTTATAACATCAATTGAATTTATATAGTGAAATGAGAAGTTAGGTACTGTAAATTGAAATTATGTTTTCTTTTAAAAGAGATTTCGCTGCACTGGTTGATGAGTCCAAAGATCTAGTAGTAATAACGGGGATATCAGTAAAAAAACTTTCAAACGCCGATGCAAATTTTGAGTCTGTTGTAATAGTGTCGTAATCAATGTTCAAACTAAATTTAGAACTTTTACATTTAACTTTCCCAGTCTCGCTGTTTATAATTTTCCATGTTATTTTCATTTTATCGTCACTAAAAAGAAAAAAGAAAAAGAAAAGAAAATGTTTATTTTGTGCCTCACAGCAATAAATAACAGGAAACACAGTAAAAATGAAATTAATACAAAATCTTATGGGTACAAGAATTTAATAGAAAAGCATTAGTGAGGCCAAAATTAGAGCCTGCCTCGGCTAATGCTGCGACAAACTTTGCTGCAGCGCTGGTATTCTGGCAGGTCCATTGAGTGGCGTCACGGAATCACAAACATGAATAAAATAAAAAATAACTACTCCTAATCCTTGAACTCAGGTAAAGAGACTTAGCTTTCTTGCGTAGTTTTCGAAATATCTTAGCATAGTTTCTAACATAATTCTGGAATTGTTCACTCAAATTAAAATCTCTCTATATAAAGCTCATACAACCTCTTTTTACTTTTCTGAAGCCCAGTTGTTGCCCATTCACACAAGGTTGCATTACCTCTAACTGTAATCGTTCTAGGTGTGAAAACCGAATTAAATTCAGTACAAAATACTTTGAAAAATCTATTATATAACAAATTTTGGTCACCCTCATCATCTTACAGTTACCAGCTAGTCATTAATTTACTTTGAAACCTTGCAAAACGAGTTGTAGTTTTAGGTATTACAACTATATTTTGCCTAGAAACATTCTTACTGTTATCATTAAAGGAGATCTGTTGACCGCAATGGTCTGAGTCTAACTGCCTAATAGTTTGCTTGTCTCTTACTATGTTATCTGTAAAAATATTATCTAGGCATGTAGTTCTAAAGGAAGTTATTATTGTGGGCTCTAAGAATAAGTTCTTCAGATTATATGATAGAAACAGCGCTTTCAATTTTGAACTAAGACTACTATTTTCAATTAAATTTATATTAGAGTCACCGCACACACTAACATTTTTATTTAATTTTGCAACCTAATTTAATATCTCATCCATAATGCGCTCGAAGCTATCATACAACGCTGAAGGAGGCCTGTATACACTTATTACAATAAATCTCTTCAGTTCGACACAGGCTACTTTAATAGTTCGCTCAACAGACAGACTTACAATATCATGACGCTCTTTATATTTAAGTTTCTTATTCATTCAAATCATCGAGCCACCATGTATTACTTGGTGCCGGCTGAACGAGCTTCCTAATACATGGTTATTGAAATTAAACATGAACTGGTTGCTTTTTAGCCAATTTCCAATTATGCAAAATATATCAACAGCATTACAGTTCATACACAATTCCATTTCATAATCTTTATTGATCATACTTCTAATATTTTGATGTACCAATTTAATCAAATTTTGATTTCTGTGTTTAAATGTATTAGTCAATCTTATTATAGCTAGAGGTGTTATCTATTGTCTCAGAATTTAATTTAAATTATTATTATCATGAATGTCAATAATAGAATTGTTAATTATACATTATGTCAGGTTCAATAAAATGTACTCTAACAGTACTTGGGTCACTGTATAAATTAAATGTAATGTAGTCTAATAATCTAACAAGTTTTCATTTAAAATAGCGAGAAAGATACATAGTATCTTTTGTTAAAATAAAATTACTTTTAATAAAAGTATTAGTGTCAAAAAATAAAATACTGTCACTATGACATGTCCTATTATATACTAATACATTTCATTTACCTGCACAGAGTACCTTTTTAATTTACAGGAATATATGCCTGTTTTGGTCCTCCGTGAGAGCATATGAATAAGGCAATGCACAAATAATAAAGCTACATTCTATTTTTGTGCTAAGATCTATCATTATGTCTGTTAATTCTATGAGACTGTTTTTGGAGACTAATGAGCTGTCACCATACAATATGATGACAGTAGTTTGTGCATTCAAGTCGGCATTCTTAATCTTATCAACAAGGGTACAAGAGTGAGCTCCAGGTGAACAAAAGTTCTGAACTGGCCGCTCCGTGTGATGATCAATTGATCAATTAAGCTACCCAAACCCACTCCCAGTTGGTCTGAAAAAAATATTACGTTCTTACTGTCAGTCTTTAATGGACGCAGTTTGTTTAGTGTATTATACTGACTTCCATGTGCATTAAATTTTATTGATTCATCAGGTGTAGTCGCACACTTAGTTGTACAACTGGAACAGTAATTACTAGAGTTGGAAAGTGAGATAAGTTTAAGAATTTTCTCGACCAACTCTTGAAATTTCTTCTTATTTCAAGATGTAATATGTCAGACTGCTCTGACTGAGACTGCCTCGTTGGTCTCGCGGCATAAATGTGCGCGTGGGATTGGGAGGTCTCGGGTTCGATTCCCGGGTCCGGCAAAGTGTTATTGGGTTTTCCCGTTAGGAAATTCTCAGTAGCGGCTCGGAGTCTGGTAATGTGCCCGGAACGGCAATAGGCTCGCCCCCTATTACGTGGGACCTAAAAACTCATGGCGAAATGTGGGTGTTATATCACACCTCTGCCGACCCCTTCGGGGATACAGGCGTGAGTCTATAAAATAAAAAAATATAATATGTCAGACCCCGCCGCCGGTCAAATAAGCATCGGCACTCATGTCTAATCGCCGCCAATACAACACTAAGTGTGTTCGGGAGGCGATCGAGCGGAATAAGGGTTCCAAATTGTGCAAAGAGATCTGTCTATCAGCCAGCTGACAAAGCTGAAGACGGAGGATGGCTGAATTATCTCGTCCAAACCTTAGCTCCTGGAAGAGATCGAACGGTTCCATGGACAACTATACACGACGACACGAACACCTGCCACTACTCCAGCCACTGACCGTAGAGCTTTATTGACCCAACACTATACCAAAGATATACCGGACGTCAGCAAGCACGAGATTAGTGCAGCCCTAAAACAACTAAAACACAACAAGGCACCGTGTGATGACGGAATAACGGCAGAGCTTCTGAAAGCTGGCAGCGCACCTGCCATGGAAATGCTTCGGAAGCTGTTCAGTTCCGTCATACTCGAGGTCAAAACGCCACAGGCATGGCATGGAAGTGTGGTGGCGCTTTTCTTCAAGAAGGGCGACAAAACCCTTTTGAAGAACTACAGACCCATCTCACTTCTGAGTCACGTCTATAAGTGGTTTTCTAGGGTCGTCACGAATCGTCTCGAGAGCAAGCTACACGACTGCCAGCCTCCCGTAAAGGCTCTCCCAAACAAGCCGGTTTCCGTAAAAGCTATAGAACCATAGACCACATACCTACTACACTACGACAAGTTATACAAAAGTCCGAGGAGTATAACCAGCCTCTATGCTTGGCATTTGTGGACTATAAGGAAGCCTTTGATTCGATCCAAATCTCGGCAGTGCTGCAGGAGACTGCCGCACTGCCGATAGTTAATTTGGCACCGTTAGATCTCTCCAACTTGACTATCGATACGTCGAAGAGCTGAAGTGTTCCTAATATAGTTAACCGCAACAATGCAGACATTAACTTTAAACGAGAGTTAATTATCTTATCGATTAAAGAAATTGGTATATAAGGTTATTGGAGTATTGCTTGGACATCATTCAAGTGTTTTAGGTCGTAGAAAACAATACAAGCACAGACCATGGCGTTCTTCCTTTTCGTCGCCTTAGCTCTTGTAGCTGCCTGTAAGTACCTTTTGAAAATATTTTTTATGGATATTTTCTTTTCATAAAGTGCAGATGTTATTTGGCAATTTTTACTTGCCTCTTTTTCTTAATTTTCTTTGTTGTTTTCTATTTATGTAGCCTCGGGTATTCATTGGATCGCAACCGGGACAGCGCTAGGATCTTCCTAGCGCTGTCCCGGTTGCGTTGATGATGATATATTTTGACTTGAGCTTTTTTGCATTACAACTAAGCTAGAAAACTAAACTCTTTAGAACTTTGATAATACGGGCAAAGAGGAACAAAAGAGGAAAAAATGTCAAAAGAGTGTAGACAATCTATGATGCAAAAATATAATAACAGTAATTAGGTACATTAACTTAATTATCATTTATTGAAAGGTCTGACGCAATATCAAGTATTACACAGTGCACTTAAGCTATGCCGGTAGCATCCAAGACACGCTTTGGAGCTCTGGATTCGCTTTCTACTTAGTCTAGCCCGATTCGACAGAACATAAGCTTTAAGCACTTATGACAGATTTTTATAGAGTACCCATGTATTTAAAAAAATATCTGTATCAATAATAGGCCAAGCTGATGCTGGAGCACCGGTGGCGTCAGCGCCCGCCGCTGGCACCCGGAGTGAGATGTGCAAGAGCAAATATGCTTACTACAAAATTGATTCTAGCTGCGATCAATACGTAGAATGCGTTGTAAGTACCCATTTTATAACTCTGTTTGTTTCGTGTCAGTTTGTCCTGTCGATGCTTATACCATGTGTTATCCATGTGATGATGTATCAAGAATACCCCCATTTCATTGCGTAGTGTCGTAAGAAGCGATTAAGGAAAACAGATGAAGCCAATAGTATCTCTGGGACGTGAAGGAAAACTCGACATCGATCCCTATACCTTCCCGTATGGCCAGCGCGATATAGTAGGTCATATCCTCTAACTGTATCACAATGCCATTGTGACGCAAATAAGTGGAGGCCTATGTCCAGCAATGGACTGCGAAGGGCTATATGACGATCCAATTGTGAGGCCTTCTACCAACCTTTTAAAAACTATTAGGTAAAGATGCCTAGTCCCAATGTTTTTAAAACATTAGTAGCGCTCAAGCTTTTTCTAAATTCGTAGGATTACGTAGCAAAGAACCAGTTGTGCCCTGACGGCATGTACTTCAACCCTGCGGCTCAGTGGCCTGCGTACCCCTGCAGCTACCCCATGGACGTTCCCTGCAAGGGCTCAACCCGTAAGTACATTAAATTTTATCCAACTTTTTTATTTAAAACAAAATAGTACCTAAAAGTCCGATGATCTTCTATTCCAAAATATTTTTCCCGTCAAAAATTGCTCATGCTTTCATATTTTAAATATTAATATCAATACATATTGTAAAATGGTCCCTACACGATAAACTCATAAACTACCCACCGGAGTTTTGTACGGTTTTCACTAATACATTGTATGATTCCTGAGGAAAGCTTAGGTCATTATCCACACGAGCGAAGTCCATTTACATATATATTATCATTGTTTCTAGTAACCTTAAACTTGATTCGTTTTGTTCAACAGAAAAAGCCCAGGAGACCCCCGGCTGCCCTCATCAGTACGGCTACTTCCCGGCTGAAACCCCCAGCGACAACTGCGGCGAGTATCGGATGTGCGTCGCCGGCCATCCGTTCGCGATGTCTTGCCCCACTGGCCTGGCCTTCAACCCCGACACCAGCCGGTGCGATTGGCCTGAATATGTACCTTCATGCAGCACTCAGAGTAAGACTTAATTCAGTGACTCTCTTAAGTTATTTTTTTATTAGAATTATTTTTACAACCGATTTAAAAAACAATTGTGATGTTTCCTCTATCATCTATCTATGAAATCCAATGCGTCTCTCTCGGCAATTTATTTTTTTATGTGTAAGAAACAATATTGATGTTAAACGTTTATTGCAGAATTCTTCGGCTTCTCTTGCCCTGCTGTTCCTCTTGATTCGGAAGGCAAACCCCTCGACGTGGAGCTAAACTACAAGTGAGTATCTTTCATCAAGCTTTATTGCCAGTTTCGACTTTCATAGCTGTCTGACAAGCTCATGTTAAATTCGATCCACGTTTGCATTCATCTGAAAGAGAATGTCGATTAAAAGAGGCAAGCTTGGATTTATGACAGATACAGACCTATCCAGAGCTTTTGAACTGGACCTTAATTTTTATGACTGAACTGAATGAAATATTTTAATAATCCTCACACATAAATGAATCAAAACGGTACCTATGCTACATAAGTTTTCATCGAGTAATGTCGCTTATATTCAAATATTTTCTTTTCACAGATTCGAGGGCAACTGCTTCTACTTCTTTAACTGCGAGGATGGTCACCCACGGCTGCTGTCCTGTGACGAGGGCTTGGCCTTCGACCCCGTCTCCCACCGCTGCGTAGATGCCGATCTGGTTGATTGCAGCCACAACCCTCACGCTCAGTGAGATATACTTCATATCTCTGACCGCGCTTAAATAATTACAACACGATATTCGTGATTATATATATTATATAGTATAATTACAATAAATTTATTCATAACAACGTGCTCCTAGTTTAATTACCTACTTTCCTAATTATGAATAGTAATATCTAAATTATGATAAAACCTGGAGCTATTCGTTTAGCGAGCTAATTAACAAAGCACTTGTACTAATGTCACAGTTACACATATAAGCAATTATAAAGACACATGGTTATAATTGCAAAAGAGCATTATCGGGTCTAAATTATCTTATCACACAAACGATTTATCAAATAATAATTATTTATTTCACAAGTATGTGGCGATGGCACTCATGGTATACTGTTAGGCGTTTATGAACATTAAATATTGATAAAGAAATGCTAACTATAATGATTTAATGACAGTCAGCAATTCTTTAGTTTGCTCATATAATTATCATCACCATCCACAAGCCGACTGTGTCCACCGCTGAACATAGGCATGAAAATTTTTACAGGTTATTCCCAGAGTACCCCGATTCCCGAACTGCCCCAAAGCCCTAAGCCACCGTAATTCGTCCTGGAGAACCTCAAATCTATATAAATATTGTAAAGCCGAAGAGTTTGTTTGTTTTCTTGATCGCGCTAATCTCACTAACAATTGGACCGGTTTGAAAAATTATTTCAGTGTTAGATAGCCTATTTATCGCAGCAGGCTATAGGCTATATAACATCACGCTATGCGACACGGCAGTGGGGAAGTAGCCTTAAATAACGCGGCTGTAGCCGCGGGCTCATGTAGTGTTTGTAATATACAACCAACCGACACAAAGTTCATCCAGACTCGAAACATCAATTTGTGAGTTATACAACGTATTGTCGTATGTGGAGATCGAACCCACAACACTCGGCGCAATGTCGAGCCGTGAGTCTACAGCTTTAACCACTACGCCAACCATGCAGTCATAAAATTCATTGTTTTCAGGACTAAAATCCGAATGACGAAACCAAAGAGACAGGTGGGTACGTCTCATGTTAGACACTTTATTTATTTGTACACCGTAAAACATTGCATTGTTATTTAGAAAATAATACCTAAGTTGATTTTCTAGCCTACCAGCCAATTTAAATTTAAAAATTTTTTTTACTGTAAATATTGTTCTTTGAATCCCACTGTTCTTCGAACACAAACATTTTATTACCATAAATACGAGAGGCATCGATAGCCTAGTGGAGATACCAACAGACTGCCATGCAGAAGGTATCGGGTTCGAATCCACGGCGCGCACCAATGACTTTTCGGAGATATGTGCGTATTGAATTGTTAATTATCGCTTGTCCCGTGTCTCGGAAAGCACTTTAAGCCGTCGTCGGTCCCGTTTGACATGAAGATCTTTGACAATTGCTATAGGGCGTCAGTACCTCTCATCACCCTTTGGGTTGTGGAGGTGAGACAGGCAGTCGCTCTGTGAAAAAGCTAATATTCAGTTCCTTCAAACCAACTCTTCCTCGAAGACAAACTTTTTAATGTTATAAATACGAGAGCCATGTGGATGGATGGATGTATGGACTGTTACTATTTCACACATATACTACTAAACGCATTTTATCAAAACTTTGCATTAATATAAGTTATACATCAGAATAAAAAATAGGCTAAAGCCCGAGCGGGCAGAGCCGCTGAAGTCTGTTTATAGAATAAAAGTCTGCCCTGTTATGAACAGGCATTTAACTGCATTCCTATAGAACACTATGGAGAGCAATCCACCACTGAAATAACTTTATAGAAGACAGACCTTATTCTACCAATTCTTCTAACAATTGTCATTATTGTTTGAGATTGAGGTCTATCTCGTCTCGTCAAGATTCACATCGATCATTTAGAGATGTGGTTGGATGAAAATGTTGTTTAAATAATTCCTAATATAAATTAGGAATTATTTTTATGGATATTTTCTTTTCATAAAGTGCAGATGTTATTTGGCAATTTTCACTTGCCTCTTTTTCTTAATTTTCTCTTTGTTGTTTACCCTCTATTTTTGTAGCCTCAGGTATTCATTGGATCGCAACCGGGACAGCGCTAGGATCTTCCTAGCGCTGTCCCGGTTGCGTTGATGATGATATATTTTGACTTGAGCTTTTTTGCATTACAACTAAGCTAGAAAACTAAACTCTTTAGAACTTTGATAATACGGGCAAAGAGGAACAAAAGAGGAAAAAATGTCAAAAGAGTGTAGACAATCTATGATGCAAAAATATAATAACAGTAATTAGGTACATTAACTTAATTATCATTTATTGAAAGGTCTGACGCAATATCAAGTATTACACAGTGCACTTAAGCTATGCCGGTGGCATCCAAGACACGCTTTGGAGCTCTGGATCCGCTTTCTACTTAGTCTAGCCCGATTTGACAGAATATAAGCTTTAAGCACTTATGACAGATTTTCGTAGAGTACCCATGTATTTTAAAAAATATCTGTATCAATAATAGGCCAAGCGGATGCTGGAGCACCGGTGGCGTCAGCGCCCGCCGCTGGGACCCGGAGTGAGATGTGCAAGAGCAAATATGCTTACTACAAAATTGATTCTAGCTGCGATCAGTACGTAGAATGCGTTGTAAGTACCCATTATATAACTTTGTTTGTTTCGTGTCAGTTTGTCCTGTCGAAGCTTATACCATGTGTTATCCATGTGATGATGTATCAAGAATACCCCCATTTCATTGCGTAGTGTCGTAAGAAGCGATTAAGGAAAACAGACGAAGCCAATAGTATCTCTGGGAAGTGAAGGAAAACTCGACATCGATCCCTATACCTTCCCGTATGGCCAGCGCGATATAGTAGGTCATATCCTCTAACTGAATCACAATGCCATTGTGACGCAAATAAGTGGAGGCCTATGTCCAGCAATGGACTGCGAAGGGCTATATGACGATCCAATTGTGAGGCCTTCTCCCAACCTTTTAAAAACTATTAGGTAAAGATGCCTAGTCCCAATGTTTTTAAAACATTAGTAGCGCTCAAGCTTTTTCTAAATTCGTAGGACTACATAGCAAAGGACCAGTTGTGCCCTGACGGCATGTACTTCAACCCTGCGGCTCAGTGGCCTGCGTACTCCTGCAGCTACCCCATGGACGTTCCCTGCAAGGGCTCAACCCGTAAGTACATTAAATTTTATCCAACTTTTTTATTAGGGTTCCGTAGTCCACAAGGAACCCTTATAGTTTCGTCATGTCCGTCCGTCTGTCCGTCCGCAGCCTAGCTCAAAGACGCCTGGTGCTAGAAAGCTCATATTTGACATGAATATAGACATAAGATATTGCAACAAAACAGTAGAATAAAATTTTGGAAAATATTTTTTTAAGGGTATACATATATAGTGGGGTTGAATTTTTTTTTGGTTGAGTACCCCATCATGTGGGGTATCATTGAATAGGTTTTAAAAAAATATTATTAGTTTGCTCAAATCATATTTCGATCAAGTGATTGGTTTGTCAAATATCAAGCTTTGAACTGAAAAAAATTGTTAGACTCAAGTGTCCGTCCCCCCCCCCCCCCTCTGCTGGCTAAACTATTAATTTGGAAGAGGTGAAAAAATCACAAATGTAGTACATATAACGAATTTAAAAGGAAAACTATCACGGCTACGTAGATATCACTAGTTTACGAGTAATCGTCGGTTAACTTATAAATACCTATTTCTGTGAGTTTACATTAGGCGCGTTGGCTTAATCTTAAAGATATACGTACTTTGGTATGTAATGTCGTAGTACATTACTACGTATGTATAGTAGTAGTATATCTTGGAAACCACATTTTATGTTTACAATACATAACTGGATACATACCTAGTATTTTTCTAAACAAAACTTAGGTTATTATAAAAGTGTTATTAAAATTATTTTTTCAGCAAAATAAACAGTCGGATTTGTTGTACATTAATACCCTTTGCAGCAAGTCATTATGGGCAACTACGGAACCCTACATTGCGCGTGGCCCGACACGCACTTGGCCGGTTTTTAAAACAAAATAGTACCTAAAAGTCCGATGATCTTCTATTCCAAAATATTTTTCCCGTCAAAAATTGCTCATGCTTTCATATTTTAAATATTAATATCAATACATATTGTAAAATGGTCCCTACACGATAAACTCATAAACTACCCACCGGAGTTTTGTACGGTTTTCACTAATACATTGTATGATTCCTGAGGAAAGCTTAGGTCATTATCCACACGAGCGAAGTCCATTTACATATATATTATCATTGTTTCTAGTAACCTTAAACTTGATTCGTTTTGTTCAACAGAAAAAGCCCAGGAGACCCCCGGCTGCCCTCATCAGTACGGCTACTTCCCGGCTGAAACCCCCAGCGACAACTGCGGCGAGTATCGGATGTGCGTCGCCGGCCATCCGTTCGCGATGTCTTGCCCCACTGGCCTGGCCTTCAACCCCGACACCAGCCGGTGCGACTGGCCTGAATATGTACCTTCATGCAGCACTCAGAGTAAGACTTAATTCAGTGACTCTCTTAAGTTATTTTTTTATTAGAATTATTTTTACAACCGATTTAAAAAACAATTGTGATGTTTCCTCTATCATCTATCTATGAAATCCAATGCGTCTCTCTCGGCAATTTATTTTTTTATGTGTAAGAAACAATATTGATGTTAAACGTTTATTGCAGAATTCTTCGGCTTCTCTTGCCCTGCTGTTCCTCTTGATTCGGAAGGCAAACCCCTCGACGTGGAGCTAAACTACAAGTGAGTATCTTTCATCAAGCTTTATTGCCAGTTTCGACTTTCATAGCTGTCTGACAAGCTCATGTTAAATTCGATCCACGTTTGCATTCATCTGAAAGAGAATGTCGATTAAAAGAGGCAAGCTTGGATTTATGACAGATACAGACCTATCCAGAGCTTTTGAACTGGACCTTAATTTTTATGACTGAACTGAATGAAATATTTTAATAATCCTCACACATAAATGAACCAAAACGGTACCTATGCTACATAAGTTTTCATCGAGTAATGTCGCTTATATTCAAATATTTTCTTTACACAGATTCGAGGGCAACTGCTTCTACTTCTTTAACTGCGAGGATGGTCACCCACGGCTGCTGTCCTGTGACGAGGGCTTGGCCTTCGACCCCGTCTCCCGCGGCTGCGTAGATGCCGATCTGGTTGATTGCAGCCACAACCCTCACGCTTAGTGAGATATACTTCATATCTCTGACCGCGCTTAAATAATTACAACACGATATTCGTGATTATATATATAATATAGTATACTTACAATAAATTTATTCATAAGAACGTGCTCCTAGTTTAATTACCTACTTTCCTAATTATGAATAGTAATATCTAAATTATGATAAAACCTGGAGCTATTCGTTTAGCGAGCTAATTAACAAAGCACTTGTACTAATGTCACAGTTACACATATAAGCAATTATAAAGACACGTGGTTATAATTGCAAAAGAGCATTATCGGGTCTAAATTATCTTATCACACAAACGATTTATTAGATAATAATTATTTATTTCACAAGTATGTGGCGATGGCACTCATGGTATACTGTTAGGCGTTTATGAACCTTAAATATTGATAAAGAAACGCTATAATGATTTAATGACAGTCAGCAATTCTTTAGTTTGCTCATATAATTATCATCACCATCCACAGGCCGACTGTGTCCACCGCTGAACATAGGCATGAAAATTTTTACAGGTTATTCCCCGAGTACCCCGATTCCCGAACTGCCCCAAAGCCCAAAGCCACCGTAATTCGTCCTGGAGAACCTCAAATCTATATAAATATTGTAAAGCCGAAGAGTTTGTTTGTTTTCTTGATCGCGCTAATCTCACTAACCATTGAACCGGTTTGAAAAATTATTTCAGTGTTAGATAGCCTATTTATCGCAGCGGGCTATAGGCTATATAACATCACGCTATGCGACACGGCAGTGGGGAAGTAGCCTTAAATAACGTGGCTATAGCCGCGAGCTCATGTAGTGTTTGTAATATACAACCAACCGACACAAAGTTCATCCAGACTCGAAACATCAATTTGTGAGTTATATAACGTATTGTCGTATGTGGAGATCGAACCCACAACACTCGGCGCAATGTCGAGCCGTGAGTCTACAGCTTTAACCACTACGCCAACCATGCAGTCATAAAATTCATTGTTTTCAGGACTAAAATCCGAATGACGAAACCAAAGAGACAGGTGGGTACGTCTCATGTACACTTTATTTATTTGCACACCGTAAAACATTGCATTGTTATTTAGAAAATAATACCTAAGTTGATTTTCTAGCCTACCAGCCAATTTAAATTTAAAAATTTTTTTTACTGTAAATATTGTTCTTTGAATCCCACTGTTCTTCGAACACAAACATTTTATTACCATAAATACGAGAGGCATCGATAGCCTAGTGGAGATACCAACAGACTGCCATGCAGAAGGTATCGGGTTCGAATCCACGGCGCGCACCAATGACTTTTCGGAGATATGTGCGTATTGAATTGTTAATTATCGCTTGTCCCGTGTCTCGGAAAGCACTTTAAGCCGTCGTCGGTCCCGTTTGACATGAAGATCTTTGACAATTGCTATAGGGCGTCAGTTCCTCTCATCACCCTTTGGGTTGTGGAGGTGAGACAGGCAGTCGCTCTGTGAAAAAGCTAATATTCAGTTCCTTCAAACCAACTCTTCCTCGAAGACAAACTTTTTAATGTTATAAATACGAGAGCCATGTGGATGGATGGATGTATGGACTATTACTATTTCACACATATACTACTAAACGCATTTTATCAAAACTTTGCATTAATATAAGTTATACATCAGAATAAAAAAATAGGCTAAAGCCCGAGCGGGCAGAGCCGCTGAAGTCTGTTTATAGAATAAAAGTCTGCCCTGTTATGAACAGGCATTTAACTGCATTCCTATAGAACACTATGGAGAGCAATCCACCACTGAAATAACTTTATAGAAGACAGACCTTATTCTACCAATTCTTCTAACAATTGTCATTATTGTTTGAGATTGAGGTCTATCTCGTCTCGTCAAGATTCACATCGATCATTTAGAGATGTGGTTGGATGAAAATGTTGTTTAAATAATTCCTAATATAAATTAGGAATTATTTTTATGGATATTTTCTTTTCATAAAGTGCAGATGTTATTTGGCAATTTTCACTTGCCTCTTTTTCTTAATTTTCTCTTTGTTGTTTACCCTCTATTTTTGTAGCCTCAGGTATTCATTGGATCGAAACCGGGAATGCGCTAGGATCTTCCTAGCGCTGTCCCGGTTGCGTTGATGATGATATATTTTGACTTGAGCTTTTTTGCATTACAACTAAGCTAGAAAACTAAACTCTTTAGAACTTTGATAATACGGGCAAAGAGGAACAAAAGAGGAAAAAATGTCAAAAGAGTGTAGACAATCTATGATGCAAAAATATAATAACCGTAATTAGATACATTAACTTAATTGTCATTTTATTATTATTATTATTATTTAATGAAAGGTCTGACGCAATATCAAGTATTACACAGTGCACTTAAGCTATGCCGGTGGCATCCAAGACACGCTTTGGAGCTCTGGATCCGCTTTCTACTTAGTCTAGCCTGATTTGACAGAATATAAGCTTTAAGCACTTATGACAGATTTTCGTAGAGTACCCATGTATTTAAAAAAATATCTGTATCAATAATAGGCCAAGCGGATGCTGGAGCACCGGTGGCGTCAGCGCCCGCCGCTGGGACCCGGAGTGAGATGTGCAAGAGCAAATATGCTTACTACAAAATTGATTCTAGCTGCGATCAATACGTAGAATGCGTTGTAAGTACCCATTATATAACTTTGTTTGTTTCGTGTCAGTTTGTCCTGTCGAAGCTTATACCATGTGTTATCCATGTGATGATGTATCAAGAATACCCCCATTTCATTGCGTAGTGTCGTAAGAAGCGATTAAGGAAAACAGACGAAGCCAATAGTATCTCTGGGAAGTGAAGGAAAACTCGACATCGATCCCTATACCTTCCCGTATGGCCAGCGCGATATAGTAGGTCATATCCTCTAACTGAATCACAATGCCATTGTGACGCAAATAAGTGGAGGCCTATGTCCAGCAATGGACTGCGAAGGGCTATATGACGATCCAATTGTGAGGCCTTCTACCAACCTTTTAAAAACTATTAGGTAAAGATGCCTAGTCCCAATGTTTTTAAAACATTAGTAGCGCTCAAGCTTTTTCTAAATTCGTAGGACTACATAGCAAAGGACCAGTTGTGCCCTGACGGCATGTACTTCAACCCTGCGGCTCAGTGGCCTGCGTACCCCTGCAGCTACCCCATGGACGTTCCCTGCAAGGGCTCAACCCGTAAGTACATTAAATTTTATCCAACTTTTTTATTAGGGTTCCGTAGTCCACAAGGAACCCTTATAGTTTCGTCATGTCCGTCCGTCTGTCCGTCCGCAGCCTAGCTCAAAGACGCCTGGTGCTAGAAAGCTCATATTTGACATGAATATAGACATAAGATATTGCAACAAAACAGTAGAATAAAATTTTGGAAAATATTTTTTTAAGGGTATACATATATAGTGGGGTTGAATTTTTTTTTGGTTGAGTACCCCATCATGTGGGGTATCATTGAATAGGTTTTAAAAAAATATTATTAGTTTGCTCAAATCATATTTCGATCAAGTGATTGGTTTGTCAAATATCAAGCTTTGAACTGAAAAAAATTGTTAGACTCAAGTGTCCCCATCTGCTGGCTACACTATTAATTTGGAAGAGGTGAAAAAATCACAAATGTAGTACATATAACGAATTTAAAAGGAAAACTATCACGGCTACGTAGATATCACTAGTTTACGAGTAATCGTCGGTTAACTTATAAATATCTATTTCTGTGAGTTTACATTAGGCGCGTTGGCTTAATCTTAAAGATATACGTACTTTGGTATGTAATGTACTACGGTACTACGTATGTATAGTAGTAGTATATCTTGGAAACCACATTTTATGTTTACAATACATAACTGGATACATACCTAGTATTTTTCTAAACAAAACTTAGGTTATTATAAAAGTGTTATTAAAATTATTTTTTCAGCAAAATAAACAGTCGGATTTGTTGTACATTAATACCCTTTGCAGCAAGTCATTATGGGCAACTACGGAACCCTACATTGCGCGTGGCCCGACACGCACTTGGCCGGTTTTTTAAACAAAATAGTACCTAAAAGTCCGATGATCTTCTATTCCAAAATATTTTTCCCGTCAAAAATTGCTCATGCTTTCATATTTTAAATATTAATATCAATACATATTGTAAAATGTTCCCTACACGATAAACTCATAAACTACCCACCGGAGTTTTGTACGGTTTTCACTAATACATTGTATGATTCCTGAGGAAAGCTTAGGTCATTATCCACACGAGCGAAGTCCATTTACATATATATTATCATTGTTTCTAGTAACCTTAAACTTGATTCGTTTTGTTCAACAGAAAAAGCCCAGGAGACCCCCGGCTGCCCTCATCAGTACGGCTACTTCCCGGCTGAAACCCCCAGCGACAACTGCGGCGAGTATCGGATGTGCGTCGCCGGCCATCCGTTCGCGATGTCTTGCCCCACTGGCCTGGCCTTCAACCCCGACACCAGCCGGTGCGACTGGCCTGAATATGTACCTTCATGCAGCACTCAGAGTAAGACTTAATTCAGTGACTCTCTTAAGTTATTTTTTTATTAGAATTATTTTTACAACCGATTTAAAAAACGATTGTGATGTTTCCTCTATCATCTATTTATGAAATCCAATGCGTCTCTCTCGGCAATTTATTTTTTTATGTGTAAGAAACAATATTGATGTTAAACGTTTATTGCAGAATTCTTCGGCTTCTCTTGCCCTGCTGTTCCTCTTGATTCGGAAGGCAAACCCCTCGACGTGGAGCTAAACTACAAGTGAGTATCTTTCATCAAGCTTTATTGCCAGTTTCGACTTTCATAGCTGTCTGACAAGCTCATGTTAAATTCGATCCAAGTTTGCATTCATCTGAAAGAGAATGTCGATTAAAAGAGGCAAGCTTGGATTTATGACAGATACTATCCAGAGCTTTTGAACTGGACCTTAATTTTTATGACTGAACTGAATGAAATATTTATTAACTAATAATCCTCACACATAAATGAACCAAAACGGTACCTATGCTACAAAAGTTTTCATCGAGTAATGTCGCTTATATTGAAATATTTTCTTTTCACAGATTCGAGGGCAACTGCTACTACTTCTTCAAATGCGAGGATGGTCACCCTCGGCTGCTGTCCTGTGACGAGGGCTTGGCCTTCGACCCCGTCTCCCACCGCTGCGTAGATGCCGATCTGGTTGATTGCAGCCAAAAGACTCGCGCTCAGTGAGATCTTCATGTCTCTGACGGCGCTTTAATAATTACAACACGATATTCGTGATTATATATATTATATAGTATACTTGCAATAAATTTATTCATAAGAACGTGCTCCTAGTTTAATTACCTACTTTCCTAATTATGAATAGTAATATCTAAATTATGATAAAACCTGGAGCTATTCGTTTATCGAGCTAATTAACATTTTTCCTAATTATGAATAGTAATATCTAAATTATGATAAAACCTGGAGCTATTCGTTTAGCGAGCTAATTAACAAAGCACTTGTACTAATGTCACAGTTACACATATAAGCAATTATAAAGACACATGGTTATAATTGCAAAAGAGCATTATCGGGTCTAAATTATCTTATCACACAAACGATTTATTAAATAATAATTCTTTATTTCACAAGTATGTGGCGATGGCACTCATGGTATACTGTTAGGCGTTTATGAACATTAAATATTGATAAAGAAATGCTAACTATAATGATTTAATGACAGTCAGCAATTCTTTAGTTTGCTCATATAATTATCATCACCATCCACAGGCCGACTGTGTCCACCGCTGAACATAGGCATGAAAATTTTTACAGGTTATTCCCAGAGTACCCCGATTCCCGAACTGCCCCAAAGCCCTAAGCCACCGTAATTCGTCCTGGAGAACCTCAAATCTATATAAATATTGTAAAGCCGAAGAGTTTGTTTGTTTTCCTGATCGCGCTAATCTCACTAACCATTGGACCGGTTTGAAAAATTATTTCTGTGTTAGATAGCCTATTTATCGCAGCAGGCTAGGCTATATAACATCACGCTATGCGACACGGCAGTGGGGAAGTAGCCTTAAATAACGCGGCTGTAGCCGCGGGCTCCTGTAGTGTTTGTAATATACAACCAACCGACACAAAGTTCATCCAGACTCGAAACATCAATTTGTGAGTTATACAACGTATTGTCGTATGTGGAGATCGAACCCACAACACTCGGCGCAATGTCGAGCCGTGAGTCTACAGCTTTAACCACTACGCCAACCATGCAGTCATAAAATTCATTGTTTTCAGGACTAAAATCCGAATAACGAAACCAAAGAGACAGGTGGGTACGTCTCATGTACACTTTATTTATTTGTACACCGTAAAACATTGCATTGTTATTTAGAAAATAATACCTAAGTTGATTTTCTAGCCTACCAGCCAATTTAAATTTAAACATTTTTTTTACTGTTAATATTGTTCTTTGAATCCCACTGTTCTTCGAACACAAACATTTTATTACCATAAATACGAGAGGCAGCGATAGCCTAGTGGAGATACCAACAGACTGCCATGCAGAAGGTATCGGGTTCGAATCCACGGCGCGCACTAATAACTTTTCGGAGATATGTGCGTATTGAATTGTTAATTATCGCTTGTCCCGTGTCTCGGAGAGCACTTTAAGCCGTCGTCGCGCGTCGGTCCCGGTTGACATGAAGATCTTTGACAATTGCTATAGGGCGTCAGTACCTCTCATCACCCTTTGGGTTGTGGAGGTGAGACAGGCAGTCATTCTGTGGAAAAGCTAATATTCAGTTCCTTCAAACCAACTCTTCTTCGAAGACAAACTTTTTAATGTTATAAATACGAGAGCCATGTGGATGGATGGATGTATGGACTGTTACTATTTCACACATATACTACTAAACGCATTTTATCAAAACTTTGCATTAATATAAGTTATACATCAGAATAAAAAATAGGCTAAACCCCGAGCGGGCAGAGCCGCTGAAGTATGTTTATAGAATAAAAGTCTGCCCTGTTATGAACAGGCATTTAACTGCATTTCTATAGAACACTATGGAGAGGAATCCACCACTGAAATAACTTTATAGAAGACAGACCTTATTCTACCAATTCTAACCAACAATTGTCATTATTGTTTGAGATTGAGGTCTATCTCGTCTCGTCAAGATTCACATCGATCATTTAGAGATGTGGTTGGATGAAAATGTTGTTTAAATAATTCCTAATATAAATTAGGAATTATTTTTATGGATATTTTCTTTTCATAAAGTGCAGATGTTATTTGGCAATTTTCACTTGCCTCTTTTTCTTAATTTTCTCTTTGTTGTTTACCCTCTATTTTTGTAGCCTCAGGTATTCATTGGATCGCAACCGGGACAGCGCTAGGATCTTCCTAGCGCTGTCCCGGTTGCGTTGATGATGATATATTTTGACTTGAGCTTTTTTGCATTACAACTAAGCTAGAAAACTAAACTCTTTAGAACTTTGATAATACGGGCAAAGAGGAACAAAAGAGGAAAAAATGTCAAAAGAGTGTAGACAATCTATGATGCAAAAATATAATAACAGTAATTAGGTACATTAACTTAATTATCATTTATTGAAAGGTCTGACGCAATATCAAGTATTACACAGTGCACTTAAGCTATGCCGGTGGCATCCAAGACACGCTTTGGAGCTCTGGATCCGCTTTCTACTTAGTCTAGCCCGATTTGACAGAATATAAGCTTTAAGCACTTATGACAGATTTTCGTAGAGTACCCATGTATTTAAAAAAATATCTGTATCAATAATAGGCCAAGCGGATGCTGGAGCACCGGTGGCGTCAGCGCCCGCCGCTGGGACCCGGAGTGAGATGTGCAAGAGCAAATATGCTTACTACAAAATTGATTCTAGCTGCGATCAGTACGTAGAATGCGTTGTAAGTACCCATTATATAACTTTGTTTGTTTCGTGTCAGTTTGTCCTGTCGAAGCTTATACCATGTGTTATCCATGTGATGATGTATCAAGAATACCCCCATTTCATTGCGTAGTGTCGTAAGAAGCGATTAAGGAAAACAGACGAAGCCAATAGTATCTCTGGGAAGTGAAGGAAAACTCGACATCGATCCCTATACCTTCCCGTATGGCCAGCGCGATATAGTAGGTCATATCCTCTAACTGAATCACAATGCCATTGTGACGCAAATAAGTGGAGGCCTATGTCCAGCAATGGACTGCGAAGGGCTATATGACGATCCAATTGTGAGGCCTTCTACCAACCTTTTAAAAACTATTAGGTAAAGATGCCTAGTCCCAATGTTTTTAAAACATTAGTAGCGCTCAAGCTTTTTCTAAATTCGTAGGACTACGTAGCAAAGGACCAGTTGTGCCCTGACGGCATGTACTTCAACCCTGCGGCTCAGTGGCCTGCGTACCCCTGCAGCTACCCCATGGACGTTCCCTGCAAGGGCTCAACCCGTAAGTACATTAAATTTTATCCAACTTTTTTATTAGGGTTCCGTAGTCCACAAGGAACCCTTATAGTTTCGTCATGTCCGTCCGTCTGTCCGTCCGCAGCCTAGCTCAAAGACGCCTGGTGCTAGAAAGCTCATATTTGACATGAATATAGACATAAGATATTGCAACAAAACAGTAGAATAAAATTTTGGAAAATATTTTTTTAAGGGTATCTCCCCTACATATATAGTGGGGTTGAATTTTTTTTTGGTTGAGTACCCCATCATGTGGGGTATCATTGAATAGGTTTTAAAAAAATATTATTAGTTTGCTCAAATCATATTTCGATCAAGTGATTGGTTTGTCAAATATCAAGCTTTGAACTAAAAAAAATTGTTAGACTCAAGTGTCCCCCCCCCCCCCCCTCTGCTGGCTAAACTATTAATTTGGAAGAGGTGAAAAAATCACAAATGTAGTACATATAACGAATTTAAAGGAAAACTATCACGGCTACGTAGATATCACTAGTTTACGAGTAATCGTCGGTTAACTTATAAATACCTATTTCTGTGAGTTTACATTAGGCGCGTTGGCTTAATCTTAAAGATATACGTACTTTGGTATGTAATGTCGTAGTACATTACTACGTATGTATAGTAGTAGTATATCTTGGAAACCACATTTTATGTTTACAATACATAACTGGATACATACCTAGTATTTTTCTAAACAAAACTTAGGTTATTATAAAAGTGTTATTAAAATTATTTTTTCAGCAAAATAAACAGTCGGATTTGTTGTACATTAATACCCTTTGCAGCAAGTCATTATGGGCAACTACGGAACCCTACATTGCGCGTGGCCCGACACGCACTTGGCCGGTTTTTAAAACAAAATAGTACCTAAAAGTCCGATGATCTTCTATTCCAAAATATTTTTCCCGTCAAAAATTGCTCATGCTTTCATATTTTAAATATTAATATCAATACATATTGTAAAATGGTCCCTACACGATAAACTCATAAACTACCCACCGGAGTTTTGTACGGTTTTCACTAATACATTGTATGATTCCTGAGGAAAGCTTAGGTCATTATCCACACGAGCGAAGTCCATTTACATATATATTATCATTGTTTCTAGTAACCTTAAACTTGATTCGTTTTGTTCAACAGAAAAAGCCCAGGAGACCCCCGGCTGCCCTCATCAGTACGGCTACTTCCCGGCTGAAACCCCCAGCGACAACTGCGGCGAGTATCGGATGTGCGTCGCCGGCCATCCGTTCGCGATGTCTTGCCCCACTGGCCTGGCCTTCAACCCCGACACCAGCCGGTGCGACTGGCCTGAATATGTACCTTCATGCAGCACTCAGAGTAAGACTTAATTCATTGACTCTCTTAACTTATTTTTTTATTAGAATTATTTTTACAACCGATTTAAAAAACGATGGTGATGTTTCCTCTATCATCTATCTATGAAATCCAATGCGTCTCTCTCGGAAATTTATTTTTTTATGTGTAAGAAACAATATTGATGTTAAACGTTTATTGCAGAATTCTTCGGCTTCTCTTGCCCTGCTGTACCTCTTGATTCGGAAGGCAAACCCCTCGACGTGGAGCTAAACTACAAGTGAGTATCTTTCATCAAGCTTTATTGCCAGTTTCGACTTTCATAGCTGTCTGACAAGCTAATGTTAAATTCGATCCACGTTTGCATTCATCTGAAAGAGAATGTCGATTAAAAGAGGCAAGCTTGGATTTATGACAGATACAGACCTATCCAGAGCTTTTGAACTGGACCTTAATTTTTATGACTGAACTGAATGAAATATTTATTAACTAATAATCCTCACACATAAATGAACCAAAACGGTACCTATGCTACATAAGTTTTCATCGAGTAATGTCGCTTATATTCAAATATTTTCTTTTCACAGATTCGAGGGCAACTGCTTCTACTTCTTTAACTGCGAGGATGGTCACCCACGGCTGCTGTCCTGTGACGAGGGCTTGGCCTTCGACCCCGTCTCCCACCGCTGCGTAGATGCCGATCTGGTTGATTGCAGCCACAACCCTCACGCTTAGTGAGATATACTTCATATCTCTGACCGCGCTTAAATAATTACAACACGATATTCGTGATTATATATATAATATAGTATACTTACAATAAATTTATTCATAAGAACGTGCTCCTAGTTTAATTACCTACTTTCCTAATTATGAATAGTAATATCTAAATTATGATAAAACCTGGAGCTATTCGTTTAGCGAGCTAATTAACAAAGCACTTGTACTAATGTCACAGTTACACATATAAGCAATTATAAAGACACATGGTTATAATTGCAAAAGAGCATTATCGGGTCTAAATTATCTTATCACACAAACGATTTATTAAATAATAATTCTTTATTTCACAAGTATGTGGCGATGGCACTCATGGTATACTGTTAGGCGTTTATGAACCTTAAATATTGATAAAGAAACGCTATAATGATTTAATGACAGTCAGCAATTCTTTAGTTTGCTCATATAATTATCATCACCATCCACAGGCCGACTGTGTCCACCGCTGAACATAGGCATGAAAATTTTTACAGGTTATTCCCCGAGTACCCCGATTCCCGAACTGCCCCAAAGCCCAAAGCCACCGTAATTCGTCCTGGAGAACCTCAAATCTATATAAATATTGTAAAGCCGAAGAGTTTGTTTGTTTTCTTGATCGCGCTAATCTCACTAACCATTGGACCGGTTTGAAAAATTATTTCTGTGTTAGATAGCCTATTTATCGCAGCAGGCTAGGCTATATAACATCACGCTATGCGACACGGCAGTGGGGAAGTAGCCTTAAATAACGCGGCTGTAGCCGCGGGCTCATGTAGTGTTTGTAATATACAACCAACCGACCCAAAGTTCATCCAGACTCGAAACATCACTTTGTGAGTTATACAACGTATTGTCGTATGTGGAGATCGAACCCACAACACTCGGCGCAATGTCGAGCCGTGAGTCTACAGCTTTAACCACTACGCCAACCATGCAGTCATAAAATTCATTGTTTTCAGGACTAAAATCCGAATGACGAAACCAAAGAGACAGGTGGGTACGTCTCATGTACACTTTATTTATTTGTACACCGTAAAACATTGCATTGTTATTTAGAAAATAATACCTAAGTTGATTTTCTAGCCTACCAGCCAATTTAAATTTAAACATTTTTTTACTGTTAATGTTGTTCTTTGAATCCCACTGTTCTTCGAACACAAACATTTTATTACCATAAATACGAGAGGCAGCGATAGCCTAGTGGAGATACCAACAGACTGCCATGCAGAAGGTATCGGGTTCGAATCCACGGCGCGCACCAATGACTTTTCGGAGATATGTGCGTATTGAATTGTTAATTATCGCTTGTCCCGTGTCTCGGAAAGCACTTTAAGCCGTCGTCGGTCCCGTTTGACATGAAGATCTTTGACAATTGCTATAGGGCGTCAGTACCTCTCATCACCCTTTGGGTTGTGGAGGTGAGACAGGCAGTCGTTCTGTGAAAAAGCTAATATTCAGTTCCTTCAAACCAACTCTTCTTCGAAGACAAACTTTTTAATGTTATAAATACGAGAGCCATGTGGATAGATGGATGTATGGACTGTTACTATTTCACACATATACTACTAAACGCATTTTATCAAAACTTTGCATTAATATAAGTTATACATCAGAATAAAAAATAGGCTAAACCCCGAGCGGGCAGAGCCGCTGAAGTATGTTTATAGAATAAAAGTCTGCCCTGTTATGAACAGGCATTTAACTGCATTTCTATAGAACACTATGGAGAGGAATCCACCACTGAAATAACTTTATAGAAGACAGACCTTATTCTACCAATTCTAACCAACAATTGTCATTATTGTTTGAGATTGAGGTCTATCTCGTCTCGTCAAGATACACATCGATCATTTAGAGATGTGGTTGGATGAAAATGTTGTTTAAATTTAGGTACATTATAATTGCATTAAAACTAACTATAACTAAGTTGTTTAAATAATTCCTAATATACAGGGTGTTGATATGCATTTGCAATTTATATATTTTAATAATACAACATAGGCAGTATACTAATTAACCTAAAATTATTTTAAGCAGTGTGTGATGATATAAAACCCTATTTTCATTAAATGTTAGTAAATCAGAATAAACTGTTAAATCGTGCAAAATAAGACTAATAGTGAACGCACACTTATCCGAGCCGAACGCGTCGAACGAAACGAATTTTAGAATTCTTTATATGAAATCTCATGAAACCTCGCACACTTGTCCGAGTCGAATCGTCCGAATCTGGAAGAACCTCAAAACCTCGTCAAGATCCATCACAATTCACATGCAATAACAGTGCGACAGGCGTAAAGGAAATGGAAACCATTTGTTCGATGCGCTCGATTCTTTCGGCGCGGTCGATTCTTGCTAATGTGCGAGGCCTCCTTGACTTCGATTCGTCCGACGCGTTCGGCTCGGATAGGTGTGCGTCCACCTTTAATCGCACAGTCACTGTAGGTACGTGTGCTTGTGTGTGTTAGGCACCTGCAGTGGCGATCAGCCGATCGGCGGCAGCGGTCAATACACCGAGTTAATTTTCAAAGTGTATGAAGAGGAGTTTTTTTTTTAACTTTTAGTGACTTCTTTTTTCATGTCTTTGTATTCATTTATAGTAGTATATTCACATCTTAAAATGTTTTGCAAATGCAAATCAACACCCTATATTTGAACAATTTCGTAGCGAGTCTTCTTCAAAAATCAATGTCATAATACAAGCCACACCGTACATCTCGGTTGTAGCCAATACTGAAAACCGAAAATGTGCAAAATACATACATATATCTATCTTCTATACAATAATAATTGTCACCACATCACAAAGGCATGTGCAAAATGCATGTGATAGCAAAAAATGTATGTTGAATTTGATGAGATTCTCACGTTTGAAGCCATTAGGTACTTGGACCATTTAATATACCTACTTGACGCGGTAACGAAACCATCGCGATTCGGCCAAACGGCACAACGTCATCTTTCGAGCACACAGATAGTTGCTTTTTACACTATTTTTTTTTTTTTATTGACACGCCCGTATCCCAAGGTACCCCTTGGGATACGGGCGTGTCAATAAAAAGAATATGGCGAAATGTGGATGTAATACCTTACATCCACATTTCGCCATATTCTGAATTTGTAGTTCCCACGTAGTAGAGGGCGAGCCTATTGCTGTTACCGGGCACTTTGCCAGACTCCGTGCAGTTGCTGCTGCAGCATCAGATCACCGGCAGTCAGTCTAAAACTTTACGTAAGTAATCAAAAAATCTAAAAGGTTTTTTTGCATAGGTAGGTATAATAAAAATACAAAACAAAATAGTGCCTATAAAGTAATCTAGACAACACAAATAATAAAATTGAAGTTTCTGTTTAAATTATTTTTTATTCTCACGCGGTTGTGTGCACGATACGAATGTATCTGATGATTCTTGTCTGTCTGTTTGTTCGGGTAATCTTTATTACAGCTGGACCAATTTTGATTATTTACTAACAGGTAGCTATTTAAATAGGAAGTGACTTTAGGATGCTTTTTTCACAGAAACAACCCAACAACATCCCTATAACATTTTGCTCGGCCCGGGAATCGAACACGAGGCCTCATACACTGCATTCGCTGACATTATCGCTGTGCCACCAATTCTATAATTGCTATTCTTTACATCTAGACTACATACAAAACATAAAATTGAGGTATCATTCAAATTATCTATGTTCTTTTCTAGTGCATATTGGTAGTTAGTAACACAATATCATGTCATAAGCAATATTTTTTCATAAATTTTGTCTGCCTGTCTGTCCGTCCGTTCGTCTAACTGTTTTTCTGTGTGTCTGGTGTAATCTCTGGAATAGCTAACCCGATCTTAATGAGACTTTCACTGGCAGATAAGAAAGGTCTTTGTAGGGCTGCATAGAGACTTTAATTTGACCCAGTTGGTGGACCTTTTGACAAGATACCAAAAAAGAACGCGTGTGACACCGCGATGAACATAAATACGAGCTAAGTTAAGGGAATTTATTAATATGCATCAGTTTTTAATTATATATGGCTGTTTCTTTATTTTTTATTTTATAAAAAAAACTTTTCAATTATATGGCTGTTTCTTTACTTCCACTACCTAACATAACTGGCGAATTGTGGGTGTATAATACACCTCTGCCTCCTCCTTCGGGGATAAACGGCGTGAAGTTATGTACAACCACCTATGTCAATGCCTACTACGTGCAGGGAAAGTAATAAAACAGATAAGGAAGGAGATGCTGAGGAAGTTAAAGTAATTAAAACTGAAACGTTATACCGTATACGAGGATTACCACGCCACGAATTAAATTATAATTAAATGTTTGTAAAGTTACCCGCAACAGAGAATTCAAATCCAGTGCAGGAAATGTCTTTTTTTAAATTAAGGAAGGCTTCTCCTAGTGTAGATACCAATAAATTGTCATGTAGAGGGCAGCGACTCCAAACCCTCGGCGTACACCTCTAACTTTTCAAAGTTATGTGCGTATTAATTACCGCTTGTGCTGTGCCACAGAGAGCATGTTAATTCGTCTGTCTCGGGTGCCATAAAGTACTTTGGAAGTCGTTACGGGCAGTCGGTACTCTCCAATATACTGACACTGATTTCAGTCGTGAAATATCTTTATCGGTGCAGAGTTCAGAAGGCTGGCTGTAGCTGGTTAACCTGGCAAGCGGGTCCCGGGCTATATAGCTAAAGTCTCGGACATAAAAACCGGGATAACGACAGAGACGATGATACTTGGAATTTGCTAAGAACTCCTTCAAGCTCAAGAGTGGGGTACGATGTTTTGAGCGACTCATCTTAATATAAAAAATCCTTGCGTTACTGACTGACTGACAGACACGCTACAGCCGAAACGATTGGGCGCAGGAAGCTGAAATTTGGCATGTATGTTCCTTGGGGACTGTAGGGGTGCACTAAGAAGGACTAAGAGGTATCTAAACACAACGAATCCAATAGCTGCTGGAGCAGAAAGGTTCTGGAGTGGCTGCCACGCACCGCACGTCGTAGCAGAGGTAGGCCTCCCGCAAGGTGGACTGACGATCTTGATGGAATCGCGGGCATCGACTGCATGACCTATGGCCTATGTCCAGCAAGGGACATCTTTAGGCTGATATGATGAAACACAACGTTCTTATCGCGTTCGAACCTCTGCTACCCGTTTGTAATTAGCATTGTCACTTTTCTACCATAGTATAAAGTAAGCCATACACCACCAACACCACTAATTATACTAGTTTTCATACCAGTATATACTCTCATAATAGTTCCGTTATCATCTTTATTTAATGACAGAAGCCGCAATACTTTATCTTGTGCATTAATTGGGAATCAGTTAACTGAGAGATAAGATAGTAGGTATATATACGTAGTGTCAACAATGCTGGTAGATCATTTAGCCAGGGGAAAACAATTAAGAACCCCAAAATGGCTTTCTTTTTTAGTTTAATTTTGGCTCTACTAGCCGTTTGTAAGTGTTGTTTTCTTTATCATAAAAATCTTTAATGATCATGAGTCAGTCGAAGGACGTTCTTTGACTTCCACAAGCCTCTCCACGCAAATCGATCTTGAGAAAATCACAGATTATAAATATTAACTGTCCTTAAACCTATGTTATGTCTACACAGTCGCCTCGACATTTACCAATGCTTTTAATTGTGGGTTCGATTCTAACACGAGACAACGCTGTGGAATTTACAAATTGCGTTGAGTGTGCCCGATGATTGTATGAATGCTTTTCTAAGGATTGCTGGCTAATAATGATGTAACATTTTTAAACAGGCCAGGCTGATGTGAAATCCCAAGTGGCCGTCACCTCTCGGAGTCCGATCTGCAAAGCCAGCGAGGGCTACTACAAGGTTGAATCTAGCTGTGACGCCTATATCCAATGCTCCGTAAGTATCCTCGTGTGATTTTAAAATATTCTAATAACCCTTATTGCTAATATCTTTATCAAAAACTTTCCAGCAGTACCTTTGTTTGTGATGGTGCCTATATAGTAATTGCAATGACCAGAGCACGTGGCATTAGTATACCATAGCGAAATCCATAATGCCGAATTAAGTAAAGTTTATTTTATAATTTAGGTAACTCGCTATTCGTCTCTAATTGGTCCACGAAACACGGACGACTGAAAAGCGACAGTCCAATCGGCTGGGAGTAGTTGCCACTAATAAACCTTAATTTGACCAATTAATAATGATAAATAATTTTTGTCTACAGGGGTATGTTGCCAAGGAACTATTGTGCCCCGATGGTATGTACTTCAACCCAGCAGCCAAATATCCCGAGTATCCTTGCGGATATCCCATGGACGTTCCCTGCGTTGGACAGACTGCAGCTCGTAAGTACACTTAGGGCCTGTTCACCACTGTCCAATAATATCTGGTTAAACTACTTGGCAAATAAACTCATACTTTCGTTCTAATTTTAAATTTACCTGAAGGTAACGCTCACTTAGAGGTGGTAAAACAGGGCCTTAATGTTTATAATAAGTACTACATATTTATTACAATAGATGGGGATTACGTCTATCCGATAACTATAATTCTCTTAAAAAGACTTTGTAGCAATTTTAATTACATCGTGTAATAAGTGTACTCAGGATTACTAGGCATTTATATCAATATACGTATTCCGTATGCAAAGGATCTGCCTAGCTTGGTATCATATCATGAATTTCACTATTATCATATTCATAGTATGTTCCATTTGGGGTATTTGTTTGCCAACACAAGTTCTTTGTACATGAAAAATGAAAACCTGTCTTATTCCACAGACACAGCGCTAAGTACCACGGAATGCCCTCACCAGTTCGGCTACTACCCGCCCAAAGTGGCCACCGACTGCGGTCGCTATCGCATGTGCGCTGACGGCCGATCATACGACATGTCCTGCCCCACAGGCCTTGCCTTCAACACAGAAATCGCGCGATGTGACTGGCCCGAAAACGTCCCTACCTGCAAATCTAGCAGTAAGTTTCAATACAGTAATTCACTCGAAAGTACCTTCAGGAATAATTTTAGTTAGAAATGAGACGTACCTAATAGAATTTGTTTGCTTTGGGTACCTAATGACTTTCAAGTACCTATGAAAAATTGCTTTTTTTCCTGATACCATTCAGAGCTTCTGCTGAAAAGAACTGGCAAAATACTATTTTAGTCGACCCCATCATCATTGTACTGAGTTTAGCAAATAAATTGTGTATTTTAAAGCATTTTGTTGTGAAGCTATAACTCCAAATGTTGGAGCTATCTTTAATAAAAAAATACTGAATTTATATACATATTGTACAGACAGATGGCATTGAATAATTACTAATTGATTTGTTACTTCCCGTTCCAGACTTCCTTGGATTCAAATGTCCCAACGACGATTACCTGGGTGGCCAGCCTTCCGACACTATTGAAAACTACAAGTAATTACTCTTATTACACAACTACCTAAACCTGGTCTACAGTGATAGATTCAGGATTTTGTTTTGAGGGGGAGGGAACACTAAAAAGGCACTTTTGAAGAAAACTTAGGTTTCAGAGTTGGTATAATGTGGATTAGGGTGCATAATTCACTATTCTTGTTTTTAGTATGGGTGTTAGTAAATCTGTATTTTTTTCGAATTTAGATACATACAGTCGTTCCGAAACAGATGACAGCAATAAGTGTTATTGGTCTATAGCCAATATGTGAATAGCGTTTCATTTCATCATCATACAGCATTGCCCAGCCCACTGTTGGACATAAGCTCTGCTCGTAATTATTATTAATAGTATTGCATGTCAGTAGAAGGATTTGGCTAACTTACCTATGCCTTGACGGCCATACGGGTTGGTGTATTTGATGTAGAGCTTCCGTCTCTTCGCAAAGCTTAACTTCGTGTATTTTTCTTAGTTGCCTCTTACTACACACACGAAATGAAGTGAGGTAAAGTAAAGTAAAACGTAAGTAAAAAGTAGGTACACGACATTTATGTATGTATTAGAATATTAATCTAGTTTTTTATATACATATTTATTTTTTAATACAGGTACTCCGGCAACTGTACTTACTTCTACTCATGCGTCCAAGGCGAGGCAAGGCTGCTGTCCTGTGACGAAGGCTTTGCATTCGACGCCACATTGCGCCGCTGCGTGAGCGCCGATCTGGTCAATACCAACTGTAATAACTAGCACTTTATGATATTGTTTAAAAAATATTATACTTATATGTAAATTATTAATTATGTTTTTAATGCCAACCCTGACTGTATAAAATTACTTTAACTAATCGAAGAGTGGAGTGCATAGTAAGCACGTTAATTCTAAAGCTGCCGTGGTTTGGGGAGACTACGTGCCACTTTTTGAGGTCTTCATAATCTTCATATCCATAAGTTTACGTCTTTACATCATTCAATGATCACTGTGTTAATGAGCTGCTGCGATTCACGCCGTGAAATAAACTAAACTAAAATTAGTTATTTATTTTATTACTCGTAGACATTTTAGTAGGGAATGCAATCTCGGAAAAAAGGCCGAGGTCTCTGCCTTTTTAGCGAGATTGGTCTCGGACGACAAAATTGCTAGATCTCGCGAGGTTAACGAGATTGTACTCGAGCTTAAAAATGTCTTATTCTTTACGCTCTCAGCTGTCACAACTAATGATAATGAACCGCTTTTACCTCTTTCTGAGACATGCAAGAGTATTTCATAACAAGAAGAACTTTAGGAAACATTGACTGCTGCTATCAAAGCACCTAGAGACAGTTTAAAAATAAGTATGTACATTTTAGGATTGTTATCACTGCTCGCTGACATAATTTGAAACTTTGTGTTTGTTTGGTGTTTGTTATTGTTATTGTTTGGCCGCTTCTGTCGACCAATGGAAGCAGACGGCTCTCAATTGGTCAGCCGGGAAAGCGTGGTGTTGCCAGTGGGCAGGAGTAACAATCTGCCATATAAAATAATTAAGTCATAGGTTTTGTTTTTATTTTGTTCTATTTTATGTTTTATTATTTGTTATATTCTCTTTATTTTGTTATCTTTGGTGTGTGCCATTTGTGGCAAAATAAATATTTCTTTTCTTTTTTTTAGACAGAAAACTAACTACGAAGTCTCTGGGGGCCATTAATCAAAAATTAAATTTATTTATTTTAAACTTCCGCGATTTATAAAATTTTATTGAAACGGCTCTTATTCGCGATATTTAATCAACGAGAGGATGCCCGCGGTTACACCCGCGTTATTTAAGGCTACTGCTCCGCTCTCGTCACTCATAGCGCGATGATATATAGCCTATAGCCTTTCTTGATAAATGGGCTGTATAACACTGAAATAATATTTCAAATCGGACCAGTAGTTCAACAAACAAACAAACAAACAACCAAACGAACAAACAAAGAAACTCTTCAGCTTTATTTATTTTATTTATAGACTCACGCCTGTATCCCCGAAGGGGTAGGCAGAGGTGTAATATTACACCCACATTTCGCCAGGAATTTTTAGGTCCCACGTAATTAAAAAACGCGAGCCTATTGCCGTACCGGGTACATTACCAGACTCCGTGCTGCTACTGAGAATTTCCTAACGGAAAAACTCAATAACATTTTGCCCGACCCGGGAATCGAACCCGAGACCTCCCAATCCCACGCGCACATTTATGCCGCGAAACCAACGAGCAGCTCATTCAGCTTTATATATTAGTATAAGAGTATAAGATTTAGTCTATGGGCAGGACTGATGTCATCTCAGCGTCGTCCTTGTGAAGCGCCGGTTTCGGCAGCTACTCTCACTTGTTTTTAGGGTTCCGAACCTCGAAAGGAAAAAACGGAACCCTTATAGGATCACTTTGTTGTCCGTCCGTCTGTCAAGACCCTTTTTCTCAGGAATGCGTGAAGGTATCAAACTGAAATTTATACTAAATACTCGAATCTACGGTTCCATAGAGCTGTAAAAAAATCAAACTTCTAATCCAACGCAATCAAAAGATACAGCCGTATATGCTGCAAATTGCAGCATATTTTCAAACTCGCATTGTAATCAAAACCTACAGGGTACTTCCCGTGAACTCAGAATCTTGAAATTTGGCACGAAGCAACGTCTTATATCACTCATGAAGGAAAAATTGCGAAAACCGTAAATTTTTAGTTACAGCAAATAAAAAAATATTTTTAATAAATTTAAAGTTACTACCCCTTTCTCTTGAACGCGTGGTGGTATTAAATTGAATTTCATATCAAATACTCAGGTACATAACACCGTACTCCGAGCGGCGGTGTTGAGGATTAAAAACACCGCCCCAGGACCCGACGGCATTCCAGGCCGAGCGTGGGTCCTGGCAATGGAGGAGCTCGGACCCCGACTGGGGAGACTCCTCACAGCGTGCCTTGAGGGGGGCCAGTTTCCACGAGCCTGGAAGACGGGGAAGCTGGTCCTCATCAGAAAGGCAGGGCGCCCGGCGGACAGCCCGTCCGCCTATCGGCCCATAGTGTTGTTGGACGAGGTCGCGAAGATCTTTGAACATATCATCGCGGAGCGCCTCGTCCACCACTTTACCACGGTGGGCCCGGATTTGGCGGACGTGCAGTTTGGTTTCCGCCGAGGGCGCTCTACAATAGACGCAATAAGATCAGTGAGGAGTCTGGCGGAGGAAGAGGTTTCCCGGGGTGGGATGGTCCTGGCGGTGTCTCTTGACATCGCCATCGCCTTCAACACCCTGCCCTGGAGTTGTATTCGTGAGGCACTCAATTATCACCGAGTGCCTCCCTACCTCCGCCGCATAGTCGGGGATTATCTTAATGATAGAGGAATTATCTACCCGAGTCATCTCGGTATTAGTCGGCGAGTTATGTCGTGCGGTGTTCCGCAGGGGTCGGTTCTCGGCCCCCTTCTGTGGAACATCGGCTACGACTGGGTGCTGCGCGGTACGCTCCTCCCTGGCGTGGGTGTCACTTGTTACGCCGACGACACCCTCGTCACTGCGAGTGATAAGACGTACCGGGCGGCGGCTATAAGGGCGACCGCTGGGGTCGCACAAGTCGTTGGAAGGATCCGGCGTTTGGGCCTAGAGGTGGCCCTGTCTAAATCCGAGGCCATTTGTTTCCACGGGCCTCGGAATCGACCACCCGCAGGGGCCCACATTATGGTAGGAGGGGTCACCATCGGCATCGGGAAGAGCCTAAAATATCTCGGGCTCGTACTCGATAGCCGATGGGATTTCCGTGAACACTTCAGACGCTTGGCCCCCAAACTTCTCGGGGCGGCAGCAGGTTTGTCACGACTGCTGCCCAATCTCGGGGGGCCAACCGCCTCCTGCCGGAGGCTCTACGAAGGAGTCGTGCGGTCCATGGCCCTTTATGGGGCCCCGATATGGGCGCACGACCTGACGGCCCACAATATCACGGCGCTTCGCGCACCGCAGCGCGCCGTGGCCGTCAGGTTGATACGAGGCTACCGCACGGTCTCCTTCGAGACAGCGAGCCTCCTAGCCGGATCACCGCCCTGGGATCTGGAAGCTGAGCTGCTGGCGTCACTCTATACATGGCGCCAGCAAACCCTGGAGCAGGGCGAGAGACCGGCGCACCGTGACATCGAGGTGCGTCGGTCGGAGCTCCGCCAAGTCCTAGTGGCGGAGTGGAAGGCACGACTTGTGCACCCCAGCGCCGGGCACGCTACGATAGTGGCGGTAAGTCCCGTGGTTGATGAGTGGTTGGAGAGACGTCACGGCGTCCTCACCTTCCGGTTGACTCAAATCCTTACCGGCCATGGTTGTTTTGGCCGGTATTTGTGGAGGATAGGCCGGGAGGAAACGCCCGGATGCCACCATTGTGGCAGCAGCCGCGACCCTGTCGAAGACACGGCGTTGCATACTTTGGCGGCGGAATGCCCAGCTTGGGCATCGCAGCGCCGTGATCTGGTCGCGGCTCTGAATACGGTTGTCCTCTCGCTCCCGGCCGTAGTTCTGTCTATGGTCCGGAGTGAGAGGTCTTGGAACGCCGCCGCCTCCTTCTGCGAAGCAGTCATGCTGAGCAAGGAGGCGGCGGAGCGGGAGAGGGAAATACATCGCCCTCTCCCTAACCGTAGGTCCGGGCGTCGGAGACGTCGAACAAGAGACGACCTCCGACCACCCTGAATTCAGTGCCTGCGGACGGTGAGCGCTGGGGCTGCTCCCTGTCCGCCAAAAGGCGGGAGGCGGCGCGTGTCCTCGCCGCCTCCCAAGTAGCTTTGTGAGGTGATGGATGCGAGAAGTTTGATGGATGCAAGAAGTTTGATGGATGATTGCGAGATCATGACGAGACGGGGCCCGCCAACACCAACGGCGGGCCAATCCCGGGCGGGGTCGCGAGAAAGTATGCTAATCGCGAATCGCGTGACCCCGCCAACACACGGGACCCGTAGGGACACCGCGGTGGTTTTTAGTGGGTATGCCCCGAACGCCTTTAGGGGAGAGCCTCCACATACCTCCTCCGCCAGTCCCAAGCCTAGCCGTTCTAATGGCTGGGTTGGCGGAGTTGAGATGACTCATAAGGAGAGTTTTACCACCGTAGTGAACAAAAAAAAAAAAAAAAGGTATATAACACCGTAAGGCTGCAACTAAATCAAGCTTCCATGTGAACGCAATCAAAAGAAAGAGCAATATAAGCATATTTTTAAACTCGCGCCTATTCGCAAGTGAATCAAAACCTACAGGGTACTTCCCGTGTACTCAGAATCTTGAAATTTGGTACGAAGTACCGTCTTATATCACATATGAAGGAAAAATTGCGAAAACCGTAAATTTTTTGTTACAGCATATAAAAAAATATGTTTAATAAATTTAAAGTTACTACCCCTTTCTCTTGAACTCGTGGAGGTATTAAATTGAAATTCATATCAAATACTCAAGTATATAACACCGTTAGGCTGCAACAAAATCAAGCTTCTATGTCAACGCAATCAAAAGAAAGAGCAATATAAGCATATTTTCAAACTCGCGCTTATTGGCAAGTGAATCAAAACCTACAGGGTACTTTCCGTGAGCTCAGAATTTTGAAATTTGGTACGAAGCAACGCCTTATAGCACATATAAAGGAAAAATTGCGAAAACCATACATTTTAAGTTACATCATATAAGAAAAATATTTTTAATAAATTTAAAGTTACTACCCCTTTCTCTTGAACGCGTGGAGGTATTAAATTGAAATTCATATCAAATACTCAAGTATATAACACCGTTAGGCTGCAACAAAATCAAATATCTATATCAACGCAATCAAAAGAAAGAGCAATATAAGCTTAATTTCAAACTCGCGACTACTCGAAAGGGAATCAAAACCTATAGGGTACTTCCAGTGAACTCAAAATCTTGAAATTTGGTACGAAGCAACTTCTTATATCACTTATAAAGGAAAAATTGCGAAAACCGTAAATTTTTAGTTACAGCATATAAAAAAATATTTTTAATAAATTTAAAGTTACTACCCCTTACTCTTGAACGAGTAGAGGTATTAAATTGAAATTCATAGCAAATACTCAGATATATAACACCGTTATGCTGTAACAAAATCAAACTTCTAGGTCTACGCAATCAAAAGAAAGAGCAATTTAATAATATTTTCAAACTCGCGACTAGTCACAAGGGACTCAAAACCTACAGGGTTCTTTCCGTGAACTCAAAATCTTGAAATTTGGTACGAAGCAACGTCTTATAGCCCAGATAAAGGATGCGGAGGGCTGAGGACCGTGTGCTGTGGTGCTCGTTGGGAGAGGCCTATGTCCAGCAGTGGACTGCGATAGGCTGATTGAGATTGAGATTTCAAATAATTACATAGTCTTCAAACCTTTTCACTAATTATTCTGTACTTTATAAGTATTTTTGTAACAGATTTCTAATAGTCACTAAAAACTTTGTAAATCAATATCTTTGATAAAAAATCTTACCATCATTCATCAGCAGACTTTTGCAAGGCTGCTGCAAGGCTGGTATAGGTATTTAAGTTATATTATAAAATAAGCGATATATGTATGTTAATCTATACTTATAATAAAACTGTAGAGAAGTCAATTCTGTACATTGAATATATATTCAAAATTAATATTGGAGGATGAATGGTGATCGATACTGATGCCAAAAATGCAATCAGTAGATTTTTTGTCTGTCTGTCTGTCCGTCTGTCTGTCTGTCTGTCTGTATGTGCACGCATGGATCAAAAACTACTGAAGGGATTTTAACCAAACTTGGTACGATTGTAGTCCATACTCCTTGGCAGGTTATAGGCTATATAACACAACGCTAAGATACACAGGAGCTGAGCAGTGACGATAAAAAATTTGAAGCACGTCGGATGAAAATGCGCTTTCGAGCTCTTATCCTCGCATACGTTGATCATACACCAAACTTATATATTACAAAGATGATGGTCTTCAAAAGATCTACATAAATGTCCTGAATAGTATATATCTATCTTTTATAAATTAGCCACAATAACGTGTTTAATCGTTAGGCATTTCTTCAAAGTGTATTAAATTCATAAATATATTGTATTTCACATAGATATATCTTTTTCAAACTCCCATATTCAAAAAGTACACTTTAATATCTATTTTATAAAAAAACATATAGAAATCGGTATAAAAACACACAAGATATAGATGAAATAAAACTTCCAAAATAAATCTCGCCGCGCCAGTATGGGTACGATTATACGGTTGATTTTTGTTTAACGCGCTAAACGGCCATCTATACATATACTTAATCTGTAAAATCGATGTCTGTACATGGAAGATATTCAGGAGAAATCTATTTTAAGGGGTTTATATTAAAGAAGAGAAGCCAAAAATATAATTATTACAATTTTTGTCTGTTTGTCTGTGCGTTTGTGCACGCTAATTTCATGTTTCGGCTAATCGAATTGGAATGCGGTTTTCACTGATGTGTTGTAGTAAGCCCCACTTAACGTTTAGTGTTTGTTTGTTTTTGACTTACTGAAGAACAGCGGTTAATTATTTTAAAATAGTTTAAACTGTCTTAAAAAAATGGTTAATTAAATCCGCTTTTTACGATATGCAAGAGTATTTTGCTTCCAAGTGATACAATTTTGTTAAATTAAGATAATATTGTTATGTCCATAATTATAAAATTTACTTTTATTTGTGCTATTGCAATGCCCGACAGGGTAGACTGTTGAAACAATATCTAATTTTAAGAACACATTTCATGTACCTACACAGTTTAAGCAATAAATGTCTTTGTCTTTGTAATATAATTATGATCGTGTGTGTCGTGGCGTGGATAGTGATTTGGGAAATCAAACAAAATGTCGAACCCATGAGCGTTATAGCCGTACTGTTTAGTGGCGATTTTCGTTAGGCTCTGTCTGTTATACCACCATACAATATGAGACAAGAGCTGATGAAATTAGAGCCTGTCTAAACAGTTCATAGCTATGGGATTGTATTATCGCCATGCATTTGACATTAAATATGCGAGCGCGATTATGAGGCAACGAACATGCACAAGAATTCTCTGACATTTTACTCGCGATTAGTAACTTCGCGGTGTGGATTCGCACGAACAAGTGAAAGTAATTTGAGCAATTTTCGGGACATCTACATCTACACTATTCAATATAGGTATTATATGCAACTTAAAACATTTTGGGTATCAATTATGTAGCAAAAAATACAAATTCCGCGCGAACGGAGTCGCGGGCACAGCTAGTATAAAATAAAGGATGACTGATTACAAACGACAAAGACCCCTTTTTCTTTAATTTATGCTCCTCCAGCTTTCCATACTGTAATGTTATAGATTTCATTTGGCAATAAAAATACCATAACTATGACTGGTGAACCTTTAGTTATATACCTACAGGTTTGTACGGAACCCTCGGTGCGCAAGTCCGACTCGCACTTGACCGGTTTTTTTATTTTTATTTTATCTGAACTATCGATGTCGGTACGTCGACACACAACACTTATGACGTCTACACACTGATTACCTGTGTTACTGCGGCGGGGTTTATATTTGTTAATTACTGGATTCCCGGTTGAAATTTTTATGCTTTTTGATTTCAACCGCTTCACGTACTATCCTGGAGTAATAGTTACGATCGGAAGATAAGACCTTTGGTTGATGTAATTCGATCCAGTAGTTTGGTCCTATCGTACTTCAATTCGTTGATACGCGGTGATTGCCCTGTGGTGTACGTAGCGGACTGTCGAGACGATGGTCTCCAGTTCGATCCCCAGGTACCCCGGGCACACACCTCTGACTTTTCCAAGTTATGTGACGCGTGTATTAAAAATGTTATGGTCCGAGAGCTGGCATCAATTAAGTAGGTATTTATTTATTTATTAAAAACAATATAAGCTTACAGTATATTCACACCAAAACGCTAATATGCTATACTATATTAATTCACTAATAAATTATAAAAAGAAAAATATTAATATGTATAGATATTATAATCAAACATTATTAGATTACAAGAATTATTAATTAATTAATTGAATATCAGAATGTCAATAGAGAAAAAAAGAACTATATTATAATATCTAACATTTTTACATTACAAGAATTATTAAATTAAATTGAATATCATAATGTCAATAGAAAAAAAAAGAACTATAATATAATATCACACATTTTTACATTACAAGAATTATTAAATTAAAGTAAATGGGTACCAGAATAATAATAATAATAATAAATAGTTTATTTATTTTCTCTCAAAAAGGTACATAATTTTGGTTACAGTGAGTCAGAACGGAACTTAAAATTCAAACCTTAGTGAGAGCTGGAGTCTGAACTAGGTTCTAGACATGTGTGACAAATCTCCAGGCTCTCCATCTCAGAGCAATATTGCTAACAGTATTATCTTTACATGTACATATCATGTATATTTATTACAAGAATAAGAAACAACCAGTGCTGAAAAAGTAAACGAAACAATAAAAAGCAAAAAATACCAAAAAGGATTAAAACATGCAAGTGGGAGGCGTGGTGTGTGTGTGTGTGTGTGTGTGTGTGTGTGTGTATATGTGTGTGTGTGTGTGTGTGTTTGTCTGTGATTATTGTGCGAGTCCTATTATGTATGTGTGCGAAATTTGTAGTTATTGTATTTGTATATGTCAATTTATGGGAGTAATGAATGATTCAATCTCCTCGTAACTTAAACTACGTAGCCAATTACCAACTGCTTCCTTACACTCCTTTTTACACATTGGATAAATGCACAGGAATCTTTTGACCTTATTATAAACGTAACTACTTAGGAAGCAGTAGTGTCGCTGCGCCAAGCTTGAATAGACTGATACCATCGGGCAGACGTTATGCTTGCGTCGGAAGGCAGTAAATTTTGATGGTTCGTAGGGAGTATGGTCATGGGTTGTGATAATAAGATTTAAAATAAATACTTGTCGCACTGACAGAACATTACAAGTTTTATACAGGTCGATAGTAGGGAAGCGGAAGGGGAGTTTCCATCCAACCTTTAGCAGTGCTCTCTGTGCACGTTCTAATTTTAATAAATGAGATTTCGACGTCCCTTCCCAAGTCACTATACAATATTGGGTGACAGACTGACAGAGAGCCAAGTACACCATTCTCAGAACTTTAGTGTCAGCAATATGACGGAGACCCTTAAAGACAAATATTAGTTTCCGTAGTCTTGAAGCTAGTGAGTTAATATGAGGATGGTATGTAAGGGTACTATCAAGCTGTACACCCAGATATTTGATACAGTTTGTTCTAGTAAGGCTGGGGCAGCGGCAAGAGCCTTGTAGGGGTACATGCAGGAGTGGGCTGCTAGACTGTAAGGTGTGAAAGAAGATTGGCCATGTGGTGAAAGATAGAAGGTAACATATTCAGTTTTATTAACATTAAGTGTTAATAGATTTAGAGCCAACCAGTTGGTGACGGAGTTAAGGCCTCTCTGAGCATACTTAAATGCCAATTCCCACAATGGGGCGCTAAATATTATGGCAGTATCATCGGCGTAGGTGAAAATAGAGCCATTTGCCAGCTTGAGTTGGCAAAGGTCGTTAATATACACTAGGAATAAAGTGGGACCGATAATACTGCCCTGGGGGACCCCGTACGATAAGGACAGTTCCTCACTCACCCAATTATCAATTTTGATACATTGTCGCCTGTTACTGAGATAACTTCTGAATAAAGAAAGTTGTTTACCTCGAATGCCAAATTTCTCAAGCTTGTCGATGAGTATGGATACAGAAATCGTGTCGAATGCCTTAGCCAAGTCAAGAAACACGCCTATGACTTTTTCCTTCTTGTCCAAGTTAGTAACAATATGTGTTGTTAACTCGAGGATGGCAGTGTTTGTGGAAATACCAGACCGAAATCCGTATTGAGTTGAAGATAAAAGTCGGTTTTGCTCTAAGTATTTTATCAATCTGGTATTCATAAGCCGCTCCAGGAGTTTAGAAAGTGTTGGCAAAATAGAGATTGGTCTATAGTTATTCGGACGATCTCTGTCTCCTGATTTGTAGATGGGGTGGACCACTGCAAGATTAAACGCATCGGGGAATATGCCTGTATAGAAAGCCAGATTACAAAGAAATGTAATAGTAATAAATGTAAAGAATGTCAATAGTTAAAAAAAAACGGCTATTATATAATTATTTGATGGCTTGTATAGCGACATTACAGTTTATTAAAATATATCATGACTGTTTGCATTAATTTATTTAATTTGTCAAAAAATATGTCTGCCTCTACATTGTTTTGTACAAAATTGTTGATCAATTGTATGGCTCTTCCGGTTGGACTATTAGCAGCATGAGGGAGGCACCATGTAGGAGGATAGGTGAGGAGTCGATGTTGCCTACGACAACCCACAAATAATTATTTGGTACATACAAATTGATACACTCACTAACAGATGGATTATCTGCTTTGTAGTGGCGCATCAATATATAGTGCATTACGTGTGTAATTTTCCTTCTCAATTCATATGTATCCAGGCCAACCATCCCAGATACAAACAAAGAAGGGAATAGGAATGGATAATAACCAAATTCCCGCTTGTATACAAATCTGGCAAATTTACGTTGAACTCTTTCAATCGCTAGAGTATATATCTTTTCTTTCGGGCTCCATACTATTGAATTGTACTCTAGTCTACTGCTTACGTATGCATTGTAAAGTATTTTAATAGCGTGTGTGTTGTTAAATTGAGAACATGTTCTAATTATAAATCCTAAAGCTTTATTAGCATCTTTACATATTTGGTTTATGTGGTCGTGAAAATTTAGTTTTTGGTCGAGAGTTAACCCTAGGTCCCGTATCGTACTCACGTGCTCGAGCGGTGTTCCAGCTAGTTCGTATGTCACAAGTATTGGGGAGCGAGATCGAGTAAAAGTTACTGTTTTACATTTTGATGTGTTAAAAGAGAGCTTATTTCTTACACTCCACTCATAAACCGCGTCAATATCCGATTGGAGGGCCGTACAATCAGAACTATCTGTGACAGATAGGTATAATTTAAGATCGTCAGCAAACATCAGACATTGAGATTTAGAGAGAACACTAGGAAGATCGTTTATCATTATAAGAAACTGCGTGGGGCCCAGGGTACTACCTTGACTTACACCGGATCGAGTGTAGTATTCGTATGAATAGTAGTTGCCCATTCTCACAAACTGCTTCCGATCTTTCAAATAATCGGCCATGAATCTAAGTAGCTTTGGACTAAATCTAAAGGCTGAAAACTTAGTCAGCAAAACATCATTATCTACCAAATCAAACGCCTTTGAAAAATCGAAATACGCTGCATCAATCTGGCAACCCACCGTCATTCTAGTAGTCGCATAGTCAATGAATTTTATATGGTTAGTTAGAGTAGAACGTGATGGACGAAATCCATGCTGTGAATCATCTAAGCGGCTTCTGATCTGTTTAAAAATACTATTATTAAGAATTATTTCTAATAACTTACCAAATATGGACAATACTGCTATAGGCCTGAAGTTAGTGACATCATTTGATGATGCAATTTTAGGCACGGGCGTTACTCTGGATACTTTCCACTTTTTAGGATATGCAAGGACAAATTAAAAACATGCTGAAGTGGTTCTTCTAGAGCAGGCAGACAGTCCTTTACTAAATAAGTCGGTATATTATCAGGACCGCAAGCTGACGATGTTTTTAAACGACGCATTGCTTGTCTTAACTCAGAGAGACTTATGCGATCTATCGCTACACTTGATGAAACTAAGGAATCTGTATCACGTTCAGCAATTTCTGTGTTTAAGAATGGAGAGTTAGTATGGAAAACGGAACTAAAATAGTTTGCAAAAGCAGATACGGCCTCATGTCCTTCAACCACATTGTCTTTAAAGACAAATTCCTTGAATTGCTGTCTACTTTTCTTTTTATCTTTGACATATTGCCAGAAAGATGACGGATTACGGGTTATATTATTTTCTATTTTGCTTATATAGTCTTTGAAAGCATTTCTGATGAGTTGTTTAACTTTACATCTGTAGAATTTAAATAGCTCCCTATTAAATTGCATACCGTAGCTTTTAAACTTTCTTAAATTAAAATACTTTAATTTGATATAATGGATTATTTCACCAGTGTACCAAGTCGGATAAACATATTTACGATTGTAAGAATTAGTTTTCAAGGGAACATGTTCATTTATAACGTTATGTATTTAATCTGTTGTACAAAATATCAACAGCTTTGTCAACATCGCGTTGTTGCATGAGATCTGTCCAGTTAATGTTTCTTACATCACTATACAAGCTGTGAAAATTCGCTTTATGAAAATTCCAATTCAAGTGAATATCTTTGTTTAAAATGTTTGATGATTTGTTATCGATTACAACACTTCTATCAAGAGTGACCATTATTTCTAAGGCAGGGTGATAGGAATCCAACGGTACCAGAGGTTCAGTATCGCATGTTATATTAATATTTGCGGAGTCAAGTGATGATAGGACTAAATCTAGGTTGGAGCCGTACTTATTACATATATTATTACATTGACGTAACTTACAATAGTCTAAAATGATTCAAATTGCATTTTAATAGAATTAGTACAAGAATTCAAATTAAAGTCACCAATAGATTGATACTCAGATCCATAAACACTTACAGCATTTTCTATACATGTCAAGACTTCTTGGTACTGTTTTACATTGTAGTTGGGGGGTAAGTACACAACCGTAATAAAGAGTTTAATATTTTTCCACGTTACCGTGGCTACCGTGTTACCGTGACTGCCTCGTTGGTCTCGCGGCATAAATGTGCGCGTGCGATCGGGAGGTCCCGGGTTCGATTCCTGGGTCGGGCAGGGTTATTGGGTTTTTCTGTCACGAAATTCTCAGTAGCAGCACGGAGTCTGGAAATGTGGCTGGTACGGCAATAGGCTCGCCCCTTATTACGTGGGACTAAAGTATATCTGGCGAAAAGTGGGTGTAGAAATACACCTCTGCCTACCTCTTCGGGGTTATAGGCGTGAGACTATGTATGTATGTATGTTACCGTGGCAAACAATAATTCTTTATCATCAGTCAGGGGCCCAATTCTGCTAATTATATTTGTTCAAAATGCAGTTTCGATATGATGTCAGTGTCATATTTACGTCATAATGGTATTCTCCTAAATTAAGAGACATTGAAATGATATTGCGAATATATTGAGAGTTGTTGAACAATACATAAACGGTATTCTGCTAAATATATTTTTGTACAAAGACAAACGTCAGACTGTAAATACACATATTCAAAACACCCATATTTTAAATGTTCGATTTCAAATCGTACGTAACATTATTGATTATGTATCAAAAAATCTCTCACAATCCAACGAATAAAGTCATTTACTAAAATGGTACTGGTTAGTATTATAGACTGCCATATTGCACTGCTAGGTAGTATCATCTATATATATAAAATTCATTCACAATTCCCTGACTAACAGCAATGCACAGCCGAATCTACTGGGCACAAGATGCTAAAAATTGGCATGTACGTTCCTCGAGGACCGTATGCTGCACCCTTACGGTCCCTGCCTGGCCACATGAGTATATAAACGGAACAGAGACACAGCTTCATACAACAGCGCGAATCGGTTGCACTACTACGAGCACGCGGCTTATGTGTGCGTGACCACTATGTTTACAAAACCAATGACTATCAGAAAGTGATCAGCCATCGATAGGGATTACAAAAAACAGGTGCATGCGATTTTCGACCTTATTGACGTAACTCAGAATATACAATTTTAATAACGTATCAATGTCAGAAAGCAAGAAAATACTAAATAAAAGTCTGTCATGAATTGTCAATAAGGTCGAAAATTTTTGTAAGCCCTATCGATGGTTGATCATTTTATAGTCATTTGTTTTGTAGACGTTCATTTGTCTTACACTATTTCTTTTTAAACTTATTTTAGATACCTATCCCCGTGGTAAAACTAGTGGCCATAATAGCTAAAGGAGATTCCTATGTTTATTAGCAAAATAGATCATATTACCAGAAAATATTCAACACGATTAGTGGTATCGTTGGGAATGTCAAATAAATCACGTCGTCACGTCTTGTCCTTGGTAACAAATGTATATTTTTATTCCGTGCTTTTAAAAGTTTCAGGTGCATGCCTTTTTTGGTTCCACTCGCTATTTTATTTACAACAGCTGTACTTCTGCCGTATAGCGAATCCGTCGAATCCAAGAATCTGCCCAATCCACGAATCTGTCGAGTTGGGAATCTGCCAAATCACGAATCTGTCCAATCCAGAATCTGTCGTTTACCGAACAAGCGATTTGTCTTAACCTATTGTGACAACCCTACCAAAATAGGTAACAAATTTACAAGCTCTTAAGAAGCTGTCTCTCTGTTCGGTTTATTTACTCATGTGCCCTGACTAAGAAGAGATTTCCCGAAACATCTACCAGATCGTAAGGAACTCTTAAAGTGAAATAAAATGTGAGAGCGTACTTGCGTGCATATTACATAAAAAACAAATCATAGGCAACGCTGTAACATCAAATTACTAGCAATAAAGTTAATTATTTCATTAATGGCAATATCTACTCATGTCAGGATATTTGACATTAAATTGAATATATCGAAATTAGAATAGAATGACATTGTGTAGCAGAATACCAATTTTGAGTCAATTCAAAATATAATCTCATTCCATTCAAAATATGATGTCGATGTCATCTAAAATAGCAGAATTGGGCCCCAGATTGTCAATATCTAGTAATTTTCTTAACTGTATAACAGTTGTATATACTACTAGATGATGCGCGCAGCTACGCCCGCACATTTTTTATTTTACCCGTTTTGCCCGACCCCGTGGGAATTTCGAGAAATCCCTTCTTAGTGCACCCTTACGGTCCCCAAGGAACATACATGCTAAATTTCAGCTTCTTACGCCCAATCGTTTCGGCTGTAGCGTGTCTGTCAGTCAGTAACGCAAGGATTTTATATATACAGATATAACATTTGAGGCAAGCTGAAAACTTGTCTCATAGCTGTCCTATTATACCCCACCACGGAACTGCAGACCTGGCTGGTGAGTAGCGAGGCTATATAATGCTTTGATTACGCCTTGCCTCGTGCCTCGTCTGACATCAAGATTTGATGCCTTTCGGCCAGCTTTTGGAACAGGCTAGGTTTGATAGAGGCTAAAGTACCGTGGGCCAAATCCATACATATCCATCCGTGCATACTGTTTCGTTTAGAAGTCCGAAGAGTAAAACTGGTCGCTGTGTCTAGCTTTTGTGGATAAAGAAAAGCCTTCGACTCCATTGAAACCTAGCCTGTTATGGTATGCGCTGCCTACACTTCATGGCACACAGAGAGCTGTGAAAAGGTCAATGCTAGGGATTTCGCTATCGCGACAGCGATCGGCGTGGATCGCTGGGTGCATGCTAGCTGTCGCCGCGTGGACTGCTGGGAGTCTGCTAGCTGTCGCCGCGTGGACTGCTGGGCGTCTGCTAGCTGTCGCCGCGTGGACTGCTAGCCATCTTCTAGCTGTCGCCGCGTGGACTGTGTGCAGTCGCCTTAGTTTAGGACGGTGTTGGAGGCAGTGTCGTGTTAGGTTAATACCGTGCTTTCAGAGGCATATCAATAAAATACCCACATAACAGAACTTAGAAAAGTCAGTGGTGCGCTTAGAGATGTAAAGAACTCGAGTCTTTTGAGTCGTAAATTTTAGGCTCAGCTGACAAATTGCACAGCTCGACTCGTTAGAACAAGACCCCCAGGCTAGAACACTTAAGTTTACATAGAGACTGGAGCGCAACATGGCGCTCAAGTCTTGATTCGAGCTCGAGTCGTTTTACGCGACGAGTCGCGCTCAAGTTCTTTTCCATTTGGAGTTCCTTTATAAATAAACAGGGAATAAAATATTAGTCGGAATAAAAATAATATAGGAATATAATATAGGAAGAATATAATATAGAGTAATAATAATATAGAAGTAAAAATATAATATAGAAAAATATAATATGGGATAAACCTTGATACGCTCAAGACTCGATACACTCGAGCTCTTTTTAAGACTCGAGTTCTTTTTGAGACGTGAGCTTCTTTTTAAGACTCGAGCTCTTTTTGAAATACGTGTTCTATTTTGGCGCTCGAATTTTCGAGAAAGGACTGGAGCTCGGCTCGACTCAAGGCTCTGAGTTTTGTTAGTACACCGAGTCTTGTAAAATTGAGCCGAGTCTATCGAATTAAGACTCAAAGACTCCAGTTCTTTACATCTCTAGGTGAGCTCCTTGATGAGTTTGAACCAGATAACCTGTGCATTAGGGGTCGCAATACCGAATCATTTAAGCAAAACCGGTATTTTCGGTACTGGCCCCCGACAAATACCGGTATGCCGGTATTATCGATATTTCTGAGATTAAGATAAAGTTGCTAAATTTAGTTTAATAAAGTACGTTGCCGGAAGAATAGTCAGTAAATGATTATATTTCGTAAAATCAAATTAATTTCACTATTCATTTCCTCGTTTACATATTCTTTTTGTTGACATTTTTCTAAATATTTCACAATTTTACGGACTTTTTCTATTAATTCTTTGAAATTAAATTCGTTGTTTTGATTAGTTCAAAAATTACAATTACCTACAACAATTCTCGTTCTTCAGTTACAAGAAAACCATAATTATCATCTTCATCATGATCATCGGAAGCAAAGGTGTCATTATTCTAATCGACTTCAGTTATCCGAGATTATTAATTTTCTTTATTTTGTACAAGACATCTAGTATGGCAAGGTACTGTTGATGGAGAATCTATGCATCACGGCCAAAGGCTACCATTACAGAACCACCGTCAGTTGTGGTACAACTTACGTCGTGTCTCAGGGATAATTCGAATGCTAACAATCTTTTCTCCAGCAACTGCAAGCAAGTTCTGGCTGGCATACTCCCAATAACTCTTACAAGGCAGAGATTGACAAAATTGACGAACGATGCACATCGACATTCATAAAACGTCGATTACTTGAACTAGTCCATCTAGAGTCACCGAGACCTTAACTCCGTCATTATTTAGTTTTTGAAGTTGGTTTATTAAAGATAATTTTACAATTTCACCGTGCTTCTTCACAATATTTTAATCGAATTTGATGATGTAGACAATTTCTGGCCAGATTGCGCCAGATGTCTTTGGTCATTTGAAGTAAGAAAACAACTGAAAGTTACTTGTAAAATAATGTGTTAATTTCTATTTAGATGGTTCTGTTTCTATTTGTGTCTTATTTATTTTTCTGATACCAAAAATACCGAATATCCCGGTTTTTGAGAAATTAAAACCGGTATTAATAAGTCCAACATTTGGCTCGGTATCCCGGTATTTTCGAAATTCGGGATCCCGGTTTGCGACCCCTACTGTGCATGGACTGTTTTCTTTCCCCTGAGCTATTACTGTATAAACATATTCCTATGCATAGTTTGATTGTATACATGTCATTTACACTTGAGCATTCACCTGTAATTTCGTGTGAATGTTCCTAGACACAAAAACAAAGAGTGTGTTTTAGCGAGCATTCTTATGAACATTCTGGCGAGACTTAGAATAAAAAAATACATAGAAACCGCGCTACAATGGCGGCTAAACCACCTTATTACAAAACATGGCCTAATTATAAATCAGAGCTTGTGTAAAATTGATTATACGTAGAATATAGACGCAATTTCGTAAAGCTGTTGCCACTAAAATTCGTTGGACCAAATGTAGCATTAAAATAAATACCTACCTTCTTTAAAAAGCTATTTTTCAAATTTGTCAATCAAGGACTAAAGCTGGTATTATATTTAAACCTTGCTTTGTAATATGGTATTTTATTCTGAGTAGAGCAAATCTAAGAATTTATTGTAAACATATACGTATCATATAGGTATTATCGATATTCATTGTGAGTCAGCCCATCATTAGACAAAATAAAATTTGTGACAACGTATGAAAATTCGAATCGTCATTCAAACTTCATAACTTCAAACATTTTATTTGTGTGAATAAGTAACAATAGGTCTTAAAATTAATACAGCGGATCTCCAATATCTGCCTACCATTTGTTTATGTATGTTGCTCTTACACTAGAAATAATTCATAATTCATAGTGAAGTAAATTGGTAAAAGTGATTGGGTAAAACTGCTGTTGTAGTACGGTTTCTATATTTTTTCTATATTCTAAGGATTAGTGTGTTCGTTAGAAAGATCGTGAAAATGTTTGTAACAATGTTAGGCTCTGTTCGTTGTTTGGTTCGACAAAACAAAAAACGGCGAATGCTCACTACAAATGAATGCTCAGATGTATCAGTGCCATTAGGTGTTCGCTCGAATAAGACCGAGCAAGTTATACTTTTTAATCAACTATGACAGTTTTCCTACTAGAGACTAGTGTTTCTCTTCGAGAATTCTCGATGACAGAATTCCCGAGAACTTTGTCTATTGTCGAGAGGGGAAAAAAATGCTCGTGAAATCGAGAACTGGAGAAAATCTCATCATCCGCCCTGTACATAAACTATGCCACTGTTGAGCAGGGGCCGCTCTAAGCAGAGTCAGGCCATAATTCGCCACGTTGTGTTGGCTAGCGGATTGGCAGACTTCACATGTCTTATGAGAATATTATAGGGAATTCTTAGACTTATGGCGAATTTATAAGGGTTTCGTTTTTTTGCTATTTGACTACGGAACCCTAATAATTACACAAGTGCGGGTCGGACTCACCCTTGAAGGGCTCCGTAGTAGACGCCTTTACTTACCATACCCATTATTTTCACCAGATATCACTATCACTTTGTTTTTATTGTATTTCTATAAACGACAAAGTTATATTTGCGGTTTTTAAATTAATATGTGATATACAATCCCAAAAAGTACTGACACCTCATTCAAACCAATTTTCGTTGTAAGTTTTCGTTACGATCTACAGCGTATTATATTTATTAGATTTGTCACTCTCTTTATTTAAAAGTTAGAGGCGAGGACACACATTTTACCGTTTTGGAAGCGTCTTTCAAACCATTAACTTTAAAAGACAAATAGTTTTAAGAACCCTCAATGTTATTTTAAATACATATCTAATAATATCTATAGACCCCGTATATAGATATATATTTAAAATAACATTGAGGTTTCTTAAACTATTAGTCGCTTCCAAAGCTGTAAAATGTGTGTCTATAGATAGTTATTCAATGTTTTATGTCTGTAGACATTATAATAATACTATTGAAAAAGAAATTCACTTCCATGTATGGAGATCTCCCTTAGTTTACAATTAAGTCATGGACTGTCCTTTTAGTTTCAAGTTCCGGCGGTCAGAAGGCAAACGATCTGTGGAAACGCTAAGATTCTGTCAAATCTTGTGAGATAAGTGTTCGTATTTGAGTTATCCTAGAATATTATTATTATCTTCTTAGCAAATAAATTGTTTTCATATATAAATCCATTATAAAATTCTTGGGTGTAATATTTACACCTCTATCTACCCCTTCGGGGATACAGGCGTGAGACTATAAATAAATAAAATTACTTGTCCTTCAGTTTTATGGTCATTTTCTTTTCTTTCAAAGGTATTAGATATTAGGTTTGTGATTCTTTTTTATTAAGTTATTCTTATTAAGTTAACTATGCAAATTGTTTGTTTCAATAAGGCTATCACACAATTCACACAACGATATAAAAGTTCCCCTTGGGCAATATAAAAGGCATCATCAAAAATGATCAACATACTACTTGCTTAATGGGATAACATTACAAAAGGCATTTGTTTCTCAATTGGTCAAGTTTGACAACTCGGCAACATTCCACTTATAGACAAAACTGTACTTGATGAACAAACAAATTAAATATAAATTAAAAGTGAAACAAGTACCCATTATATCCATCATCATTAAACATGCATTTATTAATTTAAAAAGTGTTTAAAATAGATTACTTTTATACATCTAGTTTGATAACGTGTATAAAATAAAACTATTTATAAAGAAAGCAGTCAATCGATGAAGTATCAGTAAGGTGTCTTCTGTATTAACGTGAACATCGTCGAACGGATCATGCTGCGGTTCAAATTCATCGTGCTTATAATTCCGTTGGCACTATGTGGTAAGTTTAAATTTAATATGTTTTATTTATTTCTCTCCTTCACTGGTATTTTCTAACTTTTCTAACTCTCCATTTGGCTTACACGGGGACAAGAGTCCAAAGCGCAGGGCCCGTAGAAGTTTAAATAACTGAATTCCCTATTGTTATTTTAATCATCTTAAAGTCGTTGTAATCACCCCAAAGGCGCAAGCTTACCCTATAAATAAAACTAAAAATCGTCTTTAAAGGTACGCTATGAAGCACCGTAGTACTAGTAAATTAAAATGCAACATCTAAAGGTAATGCAGCCAAGCAGCGACTGATCGATGAGTAGCTAAACTAATACCTTCTAATAATACTTACTATTTATTGTTTATATTACAGTGTCAGCGCAAAACAACGGAGAAACTAGGGGATATTATCCCGAACCCACTTATAGCCGGTCATTCATAAGGTTGCCCTTTAGAGGAGAACCGAGACAAGAAGCAGAACCAGCATCTCTAGCTGCTAATCCTGCCCCTACCCCTACGCCTGCCCCTACCCCTGCCCCTACCCCTGCCCCTAAAGCTTCAGCATTACAACCACTTTTAGTTTATCTTCCATCACAATCTGTTCCTGAAGCTGCTGCCGCAGTTCAAGCATCCGAATCTGCTCCTAAACCGGCATCTGCACCTACACCAGCTCCAAACCCACCAGCACCGGTTCATGCACCTGTTGTTGAACTTCCAAAACGTCCTATTCCAAGTTATACCCCGGCACCACCTGCACTTCAGCCGCAGCCGACTGTAGCTCCTATCCCTGTTGAGCGTAAGGAAGTCCCTGCGCCTCAACCAACACCAATAAGCCAACCTACCACAGCAGCAAGTGTACCTCCACCTGCGCAAACTCCAGATACCAAGGCTCCTGCCCCACGATCATTAGAGCCACTTTTAGTTTATATCTCAACTGGATCTGCAGATGCTTCAGCACAACCTTCTGCTTCTAAACCGGCTCCTGCACCTACTGCAGCACCAGCACCTACACCTGCACGAGCACCTGCACCTACACCTGCGCCAGTATCCCGACCTGTTCCAACTTACGTCCCTCAACCACCTGCGCATAGACCGCAGCCACAACCAGCAGCTTATATCCCTGTTGAACACAAGGAGGTACCTGAAGTGAAAGCGCCTGCATTACCTACAGGATCTATTGCCAACCCCAACTACCCTTACTCACCAGCTAATACTCCCCAACCAGTACATCACCGACCAGCACCTCTAGCACCACTATTGCCGAAACCAAAACCAATAAGAGAACCTGCTTATATTCATAGAATTCCATCACCAGTAACTGAATATCAATACCCTACAAATCCCACCACACCAACCTCCATTCAACGCGAGACTGAACCTCACCGGGTTATAATGGGACCCCCTGTTGCACCATTTTATTACCCACCACAATACCCGGTCTACGAACCAACCACGACTACCACCACTGAAGCCGCTACAATGAGACCCGTTTCACGAGTAACTGAATATCAATACCCTACAAATCCCACCACACCAACCTCCATTCAACGCGAGACTGAACCTCACCGGGTTATAATGGGACCCCCTGTTGCACCATTTTATTACCCACCACAATACCCGGTCCACGAACCAACCACGACTACCACCACTGAAGCCGCTACAATGAGACCCGTTTCACCGGTAACTGAATATCAATACCCTACAAATCCCACCAAACCAACCTCCATTCAACGCGAGACTGAACCTCACCGGGTTATAATGGGACCCCCTGTTGCACCATTTTATTACCCACCACAATACCCGGTCCACGAACCAACCACGACTACCACCACTGAAGCCGCTACAATGAGACCCGTTTCACCAGTAACTGAATATCAATACCCTACAAATCCCACCACACCAACCTCCATTCAACGCGAGACTGAACCTCACCGGGTTATAATGGGACCCCCTGTTGCACCATTTTATTACCCACCACAATACCCGGTCTACGAACCAACCACGACTACCACCACTGAAGCCGCTACAATGAGACCCGTTTCACCAGTAACTAAATATCAATACCCTACAAATCCCACCACACCAACCTCCATTCAACGCGTGACTGAACCTCACCGGGTTGTAATAGGACCCCCTGTTGCACCAATTTATTACCCACCAAAATACCCGGTCTACGAACCAACCACGACTACCACCACTGAAGCCGCTACAATGAGACCCGTTTATGTACCATCACGCACAGAGAAACCAAGCCAAAACCCTGATGGTGACAATGGCATACTAGAAACGGATTTCATCTGTCACGAAGCAAACGGTTTTTACGCGGTCAGTAATGAATGCGACACCTACATACAGTGCAAGGTATGTCAATCTTTTATATCATTAATGTAACATAATATTTATTAAATATATTTAACTAAATTAGTATACATTCCACTTAGCTACACGGGGTAAATTTATTAGGATGGTCTAGGGGATATTATTGTTGGGTAAAGGCAGTTATATGCCTTATTTTAGTAGAAGATTAGAGACTAATTCGTTTGAGGCCTCACTCACAAACAATGACTAATTCGACCTAGCGTTATCCCGGTTGTATTCAAGACTTTATTTAGCCTTGGAGACGTGGTCCGTTTTCTATGAGAAAACTTAAGTTGTGTTACGTAACTACCCAACTCCGTAAATAAGTTGTCTCAGTACATTATTTAAAAATATATTAATGTTTCAGAATTCGAAAGCTTATAAGTACACATGTCCCGATGGCCTTCATTTTAATCCTGCCGCCAAATGGAACGAATATCCATGCTCATATCCCGCTGATGTTCAGTGTCCCGCAGGATCAGGAAAACGTAAGTCATAGATTACCCGTATACTGTTCTAAATAGCCTCGAATGCTAACAAAGTCTACAAATCATATTTTAATTCGACAGAAGTCGCAAATGGAACCGAGGAGTGTCCTAGACAATATGGATTCTTCCCGATGGACAACGGTGACTGCAGCCAGTACAAGATGTGCCAAGAGGGCAAAGCCACCATTATGAACTGCCCGGCTGGTTTAGTTTTCAACACACGTACAGACACGTGCGATTGGCAAGAAAACGTACCAGAATGCCATCCTAAAGGTAATCCTTCTTCTATTACTAGTATCATATTTTTAACTCATTATAAGCTCCACTTAATTTGGGACTTCGCTGTTGTACGAGTATGTACGGGATAGAATAAAAATGTTCTATTATAAAAATACTATGTTTATAACATTCATGTTTTTGTACAGTGTTTTCGGACTTCACTTGCCCTGCGGTTCCAGTTGACAAAAATGGTCATATCTCCGACATCATTTATAAATACAGGTAAGCAGTTTAGCTAAAAAGATCTTCATAACTTGTATTAGTATTATTTTGGGTACAAAATTAGCATAGCGTGTCAATTATTATGTATTTGGACTCTATAAGCAACAACATAAGGAAATCATATTAAACTAAGAAAAGATTCCGGACAATATATCACAGCTACCAAAACTCTCGACACTGATGTAAAAATCATAATATGCACAGGGGTAACATTGGGTTTGGTCTCCACTTAGGACAACACTTTGTGTGATCCACACATTATTGTTGCGACTCTAAGTGGTATTTTTTTTTATTGGCTGTTTGATCGTTTATAAAGTCCCAGCGTTATACCTTAACCGGGCAGCAGCAGCTTTAAAATGCAATTACTTACTTAGATTTTTGTTATAGATATCAAAACCAATGCAGGCTGTACATAGCTTGTCACCGAGGACACCCGCGGCTGTTAAGTTGCGACAAAGGTCTAGCCTTCAATGAAGCTTCCCAGTCGTGCATCGATGACGACTTCGTTGCAAGCTGTTCTACGACAACCGTTTACAGGGCAGCTTAGGAGAAAATCTCATAGTTTGGGAACATCAAGCAATCTGTTACCTACAGAATTATATAATTGAATCATACGTTTTGTATTTATTATTAGAAGACCAGCCTCGAATTTTACCATTCATTTTATAGAATTATAACAAGAATCGAAGCGATGGTTCTTTCATTCGATCCCACTAACATTTACTACTACAGCGTCATTCTTGATTGATGCTTGCATTCTCAAAAGTAATATTATGAGTTTAACAATGAAAATACGTGTTTCAAAAAATATAAATCTGTGTTGATGTGCTTTAATTGATCTTTTGATACCCAAATATGGCAAAAGCATTATAAGAATATTATATGGCAGAAAATATAGCTGTGACCTGACACGAAACTAATGTCGATCGAAGATACGCTATTTGAGACAATAAATATATCCGCAAGGAAAAATGACCTTTGAACTCCTAGCTGGTTTCAGTAGAAAAATCCGATTCGACCGGGGAAGACTATCCTCTCACAGAATACTGAGTATCCATCCTTTCACAGAAATATCCAAACCACTGCAGTCGTACTCAGCGTCTTAAATATTTAATTTTTGTTGTTTTGTAATATCTACCTATTTAGAAACAATTTACGAGCTACACTTATCATGGGGCATTGGGTGGACGTAGCTGGCATAAAACCTGAAATCTATCTCAATATTGCAGTTTTACCACTAGCTCTGAATGATACAGAATGTCAACCGCATAAGTAAATAATCGTCTTAGGGTTGGTAGTGATTGATTTACTTACTTCCTTGGCTGAAGGACTACCTTTACAATTCACCGCCGCAATGGAAGTAGTAACTACAATCTTGTTAGTCTGTTTACCGTTCATTGCATGTGATTATGGCAGGGCTATAGCCATTCCCCCTAGGTATATTCCACCTATTGCTTAGAATACCACGACTTTATTCTCTAATTGTAGAATGCAAGTGCTGTCTTTATTATGTTGTTGGTAGGCTAATAGTATAGTGGTTTGCCATCTTATTAAAATAATAATGACATTTGGTTCTGGACCCACTGTACATATAATTGTATCAGTAAAATAATTACAGTTACCTACTATAAAATAAAATATCGTTTTCGTGATTATCATGTAAAGCATCGCCATTCCTATGTGAAAAGCAGATTTTCTAATTTGCATGTCCTAGACATGAAATTTATTTGGACAACCTTTTGGCAACCTTTTAGTATGGTAAAATAATATTATGTAATATAAGTGATCAAATTATCATTATGTATATACCTGCTTAATGGCGTGCTACATTTTTTAGTTGAAATCATGAACTGACCAATTTACTAATCTGTATCGAACAGTTATAAGCACTTAATGAGCACAGCTATTAAACTGCAATATTTCAATTTATAAAGTAGGATATTAACTGATGTAGTTCCAGAAAGACATGTATTGTCACATCGCGAAGACCTCATAAAATAACGAACTGAGCATGTCTCGGTACAATTTTCTATTTATACTTCTACCGGTTATAACATGTGGTAAGAATCTATTACTTCTTTACTGTGCATTTCATTTTCTTGCAATAGGCAAATATTTTTTGGTTCTACTTGCATTCTGTTTGTTATTATCTTACAGTGACTGGTCGCGAAGAAAATGGTGGTATTGAGTACTTCGGGACCTCTAATGTTCGGGTCCAGAAACCAAGCAAGCCAGCAGTATATCCGCCGCGGCCTTTTTTCCCGTTTCCGTTTAGACATTTGACAACAGCGGGAGTCACTGTACCTAAGCAGCCTATGGAAGTTACTCCGAAACCGCTGGTAGTGACAATTTTTGCCGAACCACAGCCTTCAGGAAGTCTTACCTTGCCACCACCTACTGCTGCAGTTCACCAGACACCAGAAAGCTTTAATGTCAATCCACCCGTTGTTGCTATCAACCAAACCCAAGAAATTGCCACTGCGCCAACACAAGAATTAGTGCTTTCCCAGCCATCAACTGAAGTTGCTACTAAACCACATGTAACTGATGCCTGTCAGTCACCAAAAAGTGTAACAACCTGGCCGCCACACGCAGGCGCAATTCACCAGCCACCGGAATTTGCTGAAACTAGGCCCGCAAAAAGTGCATCCGATAGCCTCCAGCTTACAGAAAGTGTCAATACCTCAACGCCTGCAATTTCCATCCAACCCTGGATATTACCGGAAGCCAATTCAGATTTTACTCTGAGACCATTGGTAGTAGAAATTGTTGTTCAATCACCTTCAGATACTGATTCTAAACCAACTGCTAATCTACAGAGACCAGGAAATGATAGTTTTGCATCACCAGGTGTAACTGCACCACCAAAAACTATCATTGTGGTTCCCCAGCAACCAGAAGTTGAGACAACGCCACCAACAACAGTTTTTGTCCCTCTACAAACCGAAGTCGTGACATCAACTACAGCTGCTGCTCCCCAGTTACCAGAAGTCGTGACTGCGGTTCCACCAACAGTTACTATCCCGCAACAAATAGAAGTCGAGACAGCATCACCAGCTACAGTTGCTGTACCCCAGCTACCAGAAGTCGTGACAGCATCACTAGCTACAGCTGCTGCTCCTCAGCTACCAGAAATCGTGACTGTGCTACCACCTACAGTTTCAATCCCGCAACAAATAGAAGTCGTGACAGCATCACCAGCTACAGCTGCTGCTCCTCAGCTACCAGAAATCGTGACTGTGCTACCACCTACAGTTTCTATCCCGCAACAAATAGAAGTCGTGAATGCATCACCAGCTACAGTTGCTGTACCCCAGCTACCAGAAGTCGTGACAGCATCACCAGCTACAGCTGCTGCTCCTCAGCTACCAGAAATCGTGACTGTCCTACCACCTACAGTTTCAATCCCGCAACAAATAGAAGTCGTGACAGCATCACCAGCTACAGTTGCTGTACTCCAGCTACCAGAAGTCGCGACAGCATCACCAGCTACAGCTGCTGCTCCTCAGCTACCAGAAATCGTGACTGTGCTACCACCTACAGTTTCAATCCCGCAACAAATAGAAGTCGTGACAGCATCACCAGCTACAGCTGCTGCTCCTCAGCTACCAGAAATCGTGACTGTGCTACCACCTACAGTTTCAATCCCGCAACAAATAGAAGTCGTGACAGCATCACCAGCTACAGTTGCTGTACCCCAGCTACCAGAAGTCGTGACAGCATCACCAGCTACAGCTGCTGCTCCTCAGCTACCAGAAATCGTGACTGAGCTACCACCTACAGTTTCAATCCCGCAACAAATAGAAGTCGTGACAGCATCACTAGCTACAGCTGCTGCTCCTCAGCTACCAGAAATCGTGACTGTGCTACCACCTACAGTTTCAATCCCGCAACAAATAGAAGTCGTGACAGCATCACCAACTACAGTTGCTATCCCCCAGCTACCAGAAATCGTAACGGCAACACCACCATCTACAATTGTTGTACCCCAGCAACCAGTATCTGTGCCTGCGCCACCGCCTACAATTGATGTACCCTGCCTACCGGAAGTTGTAACAGCGCCACCACATTCAGTTGCAGTCCCTCAGCTCCCAGAAGTCGTGACAGCGCCACCACAAGCAGTTGCAGTTCCCCAGCTACCAGAAGTTGTGACAGCGCCACCACAAGCAGTTGCAGTTCCCCAGCTACCAGAAGTTGTGACAGCGCCACCACAAGCAGTTGCAGTTCCCCAGCTACCAGAAGTTGTGACAGCGCCACCACAAGCAGTTGCAGTTCCCCAGCTACCAGAAGTAGTGATAGCGCCACCACAAGCAGTTGCAGTTCCCCAGCTACCAGAAGTTGTGACAGCGCCACCACAAGCAGTTGCAGTTCCCCAGCTACCAGAAGTTGTGACAGCGCCACCACAAGCAGTTGCAGTTCCCCAGCTACCAGAAGTTGTCACAGCGCCACCACAAGCAGTTGCAGTTTCCCAGCTACCAGAACTCGTGACAGCGCCACTACCAACAGTTGCTGCCAATCAGCCGCCAGAAATTGGATTTGGTGTACCCCAGCTACCAGAAGTCGTGACAGCATCACCAGCTACAGCTGCTGCTCCTCAGCTACCAGAAATCGTGACTGTGTTACCACCTACAGTTTCAATCCCGCAACAAATAGAAGTCGTGACAGCTTCACCAACTACGGTTGCTATCCCCCAGCTACCAGAAATCGTAACGGCAACACCACCATCTACAATTATTGTACCCCAGCAACCAGTATCTGTGCCTGCGCCACCGCCTACAATTGATGTACCCTGCCTACCGGAAGTTGTGACAGTGCCACCACATTCAGTTGCAGTCCCTAAGCTCCCAGAAGTCGTGACAGCGCCACCACAAGCAGTTGCAGTTCCCCAGCTACCAGAAGTTGTGATAGCGCCACCACAAGCAGTTGAAGTTCCCCAGCTACCAGAAGTCGTAATAGCGCCACCACAAGCAGTTGCAGTTCCCCAGCTACCAGAAGTTGTGATAGCGCCACCACAAGCAGTTGCAGTTCCCCAGCTACCAGAAGTCGTGATAGCGCCACCACAAGCAGTTGCAGTTCCCCAGCTACCAGAAGTTGTCACAGCGCCACCACAAGCAGTTGCAGTTCCCCAGCTACCAGAAGTCGCGACAGCGCCACCACAAGCAGTCGTAGTTCCCCAGCTACCAGAACTCGTGACAGCGCCACTACCAACAGTTGCTGCCAATCAGCCGCCAGAAATTGGATTTGGTTTTCCCCAGCATCCAGTAACTGGATCCACTTTGCCCCAGCTACCAGGCAAAGTAACTCAACCCCCTAAAGTGGTTGAGCCCCAGCCTCCAAAAAGCGCTGCTACTCTACCTCCAGCTATTGCAGTTCCCCAAACACCACAAGACGGACTTGGTGTTCAAAAGCCACCAGGAGATGGATTTGTTATACCCCAGCAACCAGTAATTCAACTACCGCCACCACGTACACCTCTTGTTCCTCAACTTCCAGTATTTGTACCTGCACCACCACCTACACATCCTGTTCGCCAGCGACCAGTATTTCCACCTATAGTTGCTGTTACTCAGCGACCAATTGTTGCACCTACGCCACCACCTTCAATTGTCCTTCCCCAGGAACCAGGTGCAGTTGCCATCCCTCAATCCCCAGTAGTTGTACCAACACCACCTACATTCCCTTTTCACCAGCGACCATTAGCTGTACCTGCGCCACTAACTACATTTAATGTTCCCCAGCAACCAGCGGTTATACCTGCGCAACCACCTACATTTCCTTTTCACCAGCAACCAGTAGTTGTACCTGCGCCACCATCTACAACTGATGTTCCTCGGCTACCACTTATTATACATTCACCACCGTCAACAATTTCTGTCCATCAGCCGCCAGTAACTGTCCCCACGCCACCCCCTACAGATTTTATTCCCCAACCAACTGTTGTACCTGCACTAACACCAAAATTTCCTTTTTACCAGCAACCAGTAACTGTACCTCCGCCATCACCTACAATTAGTGTCCCCCAACAACCAAAGGTTGTACCTAAATCTCCACCAGCAATTTCGGTCCATGAGCCACCAGAAAGTGCATTAGGTGTTCGCCAGCCACCAGAACCTACGCAACCACATATAGTTGCTGTTCCCCAGCCACCGGCAGTTGTTGTTTCTCAGCAACCACAAAATGTACCTGCGCAAACACCTTCAGTTGCTCTACATCAGCAACCAGTAATTCCACCTACGTCACCACCGGCAGTTGCTTTTCCTCAACAACCAGTAGTTGAACCTGCGCCACCATCTATAGTTGTTGTTCCTCAGCAACCAGTAGTTGTACCTGCGCCATCATCTACATTTGTTGTTCCTCAACAACCAGTAGTTGTAACTGCGCCTCCATCTACAGTTGTTGTTCCTCAACAACCAGTAGTTGTACCTGCGCCTCCATCTACAGGTGTTGTTCCTCAACAACCAGTAGTTGTACCTGCGCCATCATCTAAAGTTGTTGTTCCTCAACAACCAGTAGTTGTACCTGCGCCTCCATCTACAGGTGTTGTTCCTCAACAACCAGTAGTTGTACCTGCGCCACCATCTACAGATGTTGTTCCTCAACAACCAGTAGTTGTACCTGCGCCACCATCTTCAGTTGTTGTTCCTCAACAACCAGTATTTGTACCTGCGCCACCATCTACAGTTGTTGTTCCTCAACAACCAGTAGTTGTACCTGCGCCTCCATCTACAGGTGTTGTTCCTCAACAACCAGTAGTTGTACCTGCGCCTCCATCGACAGGTGTTGTTCCTCAACAACCAGTAGTTGTACCTGCGCCTCTATCTACAGGTGTTGTTTCTCAACAACCAGTAGTTGTACCTACGTCACCATCTACAGTTGTTATTCTTCAGCAACCAGTAGCTGTACCTGCGCGACCACCTACAGTTACTTTTCCTCAGCAACCAGTGAGTGCCGCTACTTCAACACCTACCATTCCAGAAACCCAACCTCACACTTTCACGCGTTCACCGGGAATCGCTGCCTCCCAAACACCCCCACATTCAGTAGTTAGAGGAACCTCATCACCCACAGTAGATGCAAGTTTCCCATTGCCCAAGTACACACCTACCCAACACAAAGAACCTACGCCTCGGTACCCTACCTTTTACACAACTCAACCAACAATTGAAAGGGTGACAAAGTATTCTCCAATAAATAGGCCATCGTACACAACGCCCCCACGCACACCAAAGTTCGTCCAACCACAACATAATGGATCTCTGAAACTGGACTTTGTATGCAAAGATCAGAACAGGTTTTACGCAGTCAGCAATCAATGCGACGCATTCATTGAATGCAAGGTATGTATCGACATTATACCGTGCGATATTTTACAACTTATTTATGATCTATGCAGTACAATATTGACAACTTGATTTATTTTGCAGCAAGGGAAAGCTAGAATGTATACTTGCCCAGATGGCCTTTATTTCAATCCTGCCGCCAAATGGTCGGAATACCCATGTGCTTATCCCTCGGCAGTTAATTGTATCGGAGGTGAAGAAAACCGTAAGCATTCTGTACTTCAGTTAATAATATGTATAGTCCTAGTATATATTTTGTACAATGCCACAAACTGTAGTATCATCATCATTATCATCATCCACAGCCCGACCGTGTCCAACGTGAATTTCGGCCTCTCTTTGTTTTTGCCATTACGATCTTGTGCTAATACACTATGTCAATTATATTGTTTCTTTCAGAAAATCAAAGTGCTGCAGTCCATTGTCCCAAATTATATGGATACTTCTCGATGAACGACGGTGACTGTAGCAAGTACATTATGTGTCAAGATGGTATACCTACCATCATGAATTGTCCAGCTGGTTTAGTTTTCAACACAATCACAGATAGTTGCGACTGGCAAGTAAACGTGCCCAAATGTAATCCGAACGGTGAGTGTATTAAATACTTATTAATCCTTTTATCTTAACAATTATTTTGGTATTACTAAGTTATGACTGGAATGTAAGAGAAAACTCTACCACCAAATACAACCAACAAAGCGAGAAGAATCTTATACCTACCTAAACAATTTTCACTGCCTCGTTGGTCTCGCGGCATAAATGTGCGCGTGGGATTGGGAGGTCTCGGGTTCGATTCCCGGGTCGGGCAAAGTGTTATTGGGTTTTTTCGTTAAGAAATTCTCAGTAGCAGCACGGAGTTCGGTAATGTGCCCCGTACGCCAATAGGCTCGCCCCCTATTACGTGGGACCTAAAAATTAATGGCGAAATGTGGGTGTAATATTACACCTTTGCCTACCCCTTAGGGGATACAGGCGTGAGTGTATAAAAAAAAAAACAAAAAAAAACAATTTTCATATTTTCACAAAAATAGTGAAGTAGGTACCGATGAACGTTGTAAAGAGAAATTATAAACCAGTGACCTTATTTTTACATCCTGTCGAGTGAACATTACATTTAAATAAATAGATTTTTTTCTTCAGGTACCTAGTTTCTATGCCATTGAAATATTTTAGTAGCCGAGGCGATTAAGATTGACTTGGGTGGTGCTGCAATCGAGTACTAGAACCAGCGCTTTGGCAGCCCGGCTGTCGAGGTCTAGTGCCTACATAAACAGATGGATATTGATTCTTATTATTCTTTATTTCAGTGTTCAAAGGCTTCACTTGTCCTGATGCGTCATTTGACGATTATGATGAAGAATCCGATATCATCTATAAATACAAGTAAGTTAGTGCCAAAACGAACAAAGAAAATCTACTATAGCAGCATTTCTCAAACTATGGGTAGCGCAAGCGAATATTGAGTGGGCTCTGTGTACGGCGATGCCGATTCTAAATTTTGATAAATAGTACAGCTTTATGTTGTGCGCTAGTTGTCACAAAAAAATATGATTATTTTAACAATATTTAAAGTCACAGTGTTCATAATTTTATTATTTTCACTTGCTGGCTGATTGAAAAAAAATACTTTACTCTTATGAACCTATACCTACCTACTTAGAAAAATACAGCTGAAGAGCTTCTTTTTGGCTAGAAAAGCAGAAAATTTAAAGCATTGTCCTAAAAGTCATCTTCACATCTTTGCATAAAATCCTTAAGCTGCATAAATTACTTATCTATTAGAAATCATCGTTACTAACCAAATTACAATTACCTAATTAGGTACTAGTAATTAACTATTACCACATCCTCATATAACATTGCCTATTTACTATAAAGATATGGAAATTTTCATGTAAGCTAGAAAATACTTCATTGTAATAACAATTGTCTTTTTCATTCCGTTTCAGGTATAAAAATCAGTGCAAGCTTTACATAGCTTGTCAAAGAGGGCATCCTCGGCTCTTGAGTTGCGAGCGGGGCTTGGCCTTCGATGAGACCTCTCAATCCTGTATCGATGCCGACTACGTTGCAAATTGCTCAAGAGCAACTGAATACAGAGGATAATTAGTAATACATAATAATCTCTACTGGATGACATATTTTATCACCTGCAAGCTTTTAAAACAAAATTGAAGTCAAGAATCAGAATTGGAGTCAAGAAACCTAGAGTCTGGAAACTGTGTGTCCAAAAAAGCTGGAAAATGTGAGCCGTCTTTACGCCGCAACACTACCGAGTTGGGCAGATGAAAGGGTGTGAATTATGTGAAAGGAGTTCGGGGATCACTCACTAAAGTAACCGCGACGACATCGACGACCCGTAAGTGGTGGGATGATGTGAATAGCGGTAGGTAAGCAAACTTGGCGAGATCCGGGATCCGCCATCTACTGACGACGGGCGAGCCCCGTCAAATACTCACTTAAAACCTGTGAAAAATGTTATTAGTTATTAATCGAGTGATTACTAATAAAATATAAAAATGCAACACATTATTGGCCTTTTTTGTACCCCAGAAATATAAAAACACCCGAAAGCTTTGAAGCTTCTTTTACATACCTCTCACCTATGTACCTACTTACTGAACAATCAAACTTCAACATCATTATTTTGTTACTTTAAAGAAGAATTTAGAATGTTTGCTTCCTTTTCATCTAAAGTTAAGGAAGCCCGCGGTCGTCCAGTTTGCAGCCTTAGATGTCACCTCTCTTTCGCACATTCCTGATATTCGAACTTGAGTTGCGCTACCTATAATTTCGAATATTAAAAAAAATACACTGTGATATTGTGACATACTTTGATGGTTAATAACAAATATAATAGTACATAGTATAGTTTGGTTAAGTTGTTTTTAAATTCTTTTCTTGTGTAAAAATTGATTCTAAATTATGTGCATATATACATTTCATTGGACGTGACTGTACTTCTAAAATATGACATAATTAAACTCGACATAAAGATAATAAAAGCGTCCCCCCCGTGGGATCTCCACCTTGTCGTGGTGGGGGGGCTCAGTAACCCGCGGTGAAGCGAAGAGGGATCCAGGAGGGGACGCTCCGCGTGGGCTTGACGGGGCCTGCGCAGGATGCATCCAACGGTGCGGGTGCGGGGGACAGTTCTGTCTGTCCCTCGCAGTCGGGCGCGGTCGCGGGAGGAGAGGCGTATCGGTGTTGCGTTGCCGCACGCCCTGTCTCCCGCGACCAAATGGGGGCGCACCATCGTTGCATCGCGGTGGGGCCGCAGAGGAGGAGGAGATGCGGTGTTGCGTTGCCGTCCTCCCTATCCTCTGCGGCCGCTGGGTGTTTTGGCGGCGGAGCTCAACACCTTCATCCGCCGCCGTAGCGACGAATGCTTATGCGAATCCCTACCCTCCGACACACGGGTACATGAGGAACACGGGTTGGTTTTTAGTGAGTAAGAGTCTGACAGTCCCCTTCGTCCTGCCCCCGGGGCGGAGGGACTCCATGAGGATTTTCCAACCCGATACCAAAAAAAAAAAAGGTAATAAAAGCGTGGTAAATAAACTCGACATAAAGGGAATAGAAACGGGACAGAAAACTAAGCTCGACATAGGGTAATAGAAGCGAGACAAGGTTTTCGGCTAGACATAACGGGACTCGACATAAAGGGATAAATCGCCTGAATGGCTGTGTTAAGTAGACGAGTATCGAACGTAACTTCTAACTTTATTTAATTCAGGTACAGTCCGTATAGTTAGCAACAAACGCTACTATTTGGCACGTCTCAACTTGATAGATTTATTTATTGTTAAATGATGGTTAACGTTGAGATGACATAGGTAGGCAACTGATTAGTATGACGGTAGATAGACAAAAAATATATGAAACAGAAAAGGCTGAATCATCGAATGGCGGATGACAGAGAAGTGTGGAAGTAAAGCACTTGCGCCGACCTCAAATAAATTTGGACCAGGGCAAGAGAATGTCGAAAACAAAAAAAATTGTTTGTCCCCATCACAATTCCTATACATAAACAATGTATATATTAAACAGCCTATTATATTTAAATGATGAAAGAGCATCTTAACAACATAATCGCCTCCCACCAATTCAGCTTCCGAGAAGAACATGGTACAATTGAACAGGTTCGTCGCATTGTCGACGTCATAAGTGGATGCCTGGAAAATCGAAAGTACTGTTCTGCCGCCTTTTTAGACATAAGTCAAGCCTTCGACAAGGTCTGGCACGAAGGATAGAATACAAACTAAAAAAATCACTTCTGCATTCATATTATATTTTCACATATTTCTATCCTACCTCGACCGAAGAAGTTATCAAGTCAAGTGCAACACTGAGTACTCAGCCCTATACGAGATACGTTCAGGGGTACCTCCAGGCAGCATTCTGGGACCGGTTCTATACCTGATTTATAATGTGGACCTACCAACTGATGAACAGACAATAACTGCAACCTATGCTGGTGACACTGCTGTTCTGTCCGTGCACTCTATCTCGGCAACTGCTTCAACCCAACTGCAAAGCCATCTGACCGAGATTGAAAAGTGGTTCAAGCGGTGGCGAATAAAAGCAAACCATACCAAGTCTACACATGTTACCTTCACACTTAGGAAAGAAACTTGCCTACCAGTAAAATTGTAAGCAGACACCATACCTCAAGAAGACCACGCGAAATACTTGGATCTTTGGTCTTTACTTGGATCGGAGATTAACATGGCAGAAGCATATCTGAACCAAACGCAAACAACTTAATACGCCACTCACGCTTAAGTAACGTGAACAAAATTATGGTATACAAAGTCATCATTGTGCCTATCTGGACATATGGCATTCAACTATAGGGCACAGCAAGCAACAGCAACATTAAGATCCTGGATAGATTTCAGAGCAAACCCCTTACATATTTAATATACCTAAATGACGTATAAGTAATAAATACATTTACCTCGACCTCAACATACCTACCGTTAAGCAAGAAATAAGTCAGCATAGCCAAAGATATCAGAAAAGTCTTGCACAACACTCAAATGAGCTGGCAATATCACTGAGTGAAACAGGAGGACAACAACATGTGAGACTAAAGAGAAGTGACATCCCCAGCCCAGCCTCAGTAACAGATTTGCATAGAGAGAAGAGAGCTGTGCAACTAGGAAGCCCTCTCAATAAATAAAGCCAAACCAACAGACTTAAAGTTGATCAACTCAGTGGCTAGTTGTCCTAAGACAGATTGCCATGAAGCGGAAAGAAACAACAATAATAAAAAATGTATGGACTGTCACACTAAAACTCAACCACCGAATAGCTTGGTACCGAGTTTAGGTTAGGTTGTTCTACTCATAAAACCCCGACCATTTTATGCGCTTTTTATGTCGATCGACTCGGTCAATTTCTATCCCACGGCCAGTTTGCACGCGTGAAGTCGAATTGTAATATACATACTCACTAATTACGCAATAAAATTGCAAGCGGGCTTCACATCTCAGGGTAGTTTATTTTAGGCTAAAGCCACCCGCGGTAGTGATATGCATTATCTAACCTTTTCACACCTGGTAGTACTATTCCGTTTTACTTGTAAAGTTATAATCAGGTTATAATGTAAACTTAGAACATGATTGGTAGATATAAAGTCACTTATGATAAAGACCAATCATGAACGTAATACGTATTTCAAAATTAAGCGAAAACAAATTTCGTCTTCTGCCAAAGAAGCGCGGTTTTGACCTAGCATTGATTCAAATTTGAATTTTTATTTACATGCAATATTTATGAATGTTACAAATATAACAAATAAGTGTTTATTGCTGCATAGAAATAAAATAAAAATACCAGAGCGCCAATTTGTTCGTGTCTCATGTACCTACGATGACTGCGAGCAGTACCTAACTAACTACTGCGAGACATTCCGCTAGCGCAGCCCTGGCGGACATCGCCCCAGTTGCCCCTTTGGATCGAGCGGTTGCGTACTCGCGCAACAGCTCACGGCCGTGGACTCCGGGTCTAATTCTTACTTTTTTATCAATCACGGTATTCCTAAAGTGAATTTGAAATAATAAAAACAATATAAAGTCGAAATCCTGTCACAATATCACTGAGTTGTAATCTCTGAGTCTCTGAAGTATTTCTATTTCGATGTAGACTTTGTGCACAAAATGGAAGATTCCTACATCATCGCTAATTTCCACACGCTTTGTCGATTGTGCCTAAACAAAACTACGTTCAGTACGTCTATATTCGCGGCTGTGCCAGACGATGAAACAAACGTATCTTTAACCTCCAAAATAGCGGAATGTTTCGAGATGCAGGTTCGTTTCTAATCTCTAAACTTAGGAGCCTTAAAATAGATGTGTCCAGGTAATCCATTAGTGACAATAATATTTTTTGCTCTGTTGCAGATAGATCCAAATGATGGACTACCTGGAAGAATTTGCTTCAGATGTTTATTTAAAGTTGACAAGTGCTCAAAATTCAAACTACAGTGCTTACAGAATGAAGCCAGACTGAGACAAATAACTCACCGTGTTAATGAGCTGGATAACTCAAATTCATCAGAACTAAATGATTATAATTACAGCCAGGATGTGAAAGCACCCAAACCTGAAGATTATATTGTTGAAGATAGTGTTGTCATGGTGGTTGATCCAAGTCTTGATTATGACTCATCAGAGGAGTCAGAGAACATGGAACCTGTTGAACAGGAAGTGACTGAAAGAGACAACACTCCTGAGGGTGAACCAATGGCAGAATCTTTTTTCAAAAATGTGTTCATGTGTCAATACTGTGATCAAGCTTTTATCTCACAAGAGAAGTGTAAGGAACATGAAATAAGTTATCATGATCCTAATTTACCTTTTAAATGTTTTGAGTGTAGTGTAGTTTTTGCTGAGCGAAGTCAGTATGTGCAACATAGCAAGCAAGTACATGGCAACGATAAACCATACCATTGTCCTGAATGTGATAAATGTTTTGGCAGACGTTCAGATTTACGGAAACATTCTATTGTACATACCGGCATAAGGCCCTATCAATGCCAGTACTGTTTGAAAAGCTTCTCTAGAAATACAAATTTAAGTAAACATCTTCGCATCCATGCTGGTCACAAACCACATGTTTGTCCTCTATGCCCAAGGAGTTTTGTAGCCAAAGGAGATTTGCAAAGGCATGTACTTGTACATTCAGGAATGAAACCTTATGCATGTCGAAAATGTCCACTTACATTTGGCAGGAGAGATAAACTAATTAAACATGAAATGAGGCATGGCCCCCTTAGCCCTGAGAAAACAGACTTCGATAATGACAATGATACACATGACATGGTTGTCAGTGTTAATCCATTTAGCAACCTTATGACCTCACCAACACAACTCCACCCAGATTCATCAAATGCTGAATTTGACTTGCCTAGAGTACCAGATCACATATCAGGAGAAAGCAGTTTTATGAAAGTGCAAAAGAATTCTGGGGCAGGCAAACCAGTTCAAAATTCACCTCCCAAACAAAAATCAGTGGCTAACAAAAATAGACCAAAAAATATCAAATGCCACCAATGCCCAAAGAGATTTAGTTCTCTGGATTCTTACAAAACACATGTATCTATTGCTCACATGGGTTCAAGAATATTTCAATGCAAGATATGCTTTAAAAAATTCCCAAGAAAGAGAGAATTGGACCGCCATACAGTTTTACATTCTGGTATGAAACCATTCTCATGTAACCAGTGTGATAAAAAATTCAATACAAAGGACAAACTTGATAAACATGAACAAATTCATGAAAGCCAGGTTGTGAACATGCCTTGCATAGAATGTGGTGTTAAATTTGAGAAGAAAGCTGATCTAGTGGCACATATAAAGTCACATTTCACTGACAATTTTGATGAGAAAATGACTGATATTGAAATTAAGAAAGAAGATAACTCTGATTATGTTTTGGATGACAATTTTTATGATTTGGAAACTTGAGATTATGAACACTGCAATGAGCAAAATATCAAAGACTTAGCAGTGTGTGGTATAACAGTGTAATTATTTTATTGTTCATGTATTGTGTACTTACTATATAGATAACAGGAATACTTTAGTTTTATGGAAAATACTAGAAATGTTGATGGTGAATGAGGACATTACTATTGGTTTATATTTATGTCTAGTAAAGACAGGTTAGTGAGCAACTCAAGTGACATTTAACTTCTTAAATGCCTCAAAACCAGACACAATAGAAAATCTATGATGTCTCACACTGATCAGTGCATTGGCACTCAACAGGTTATTTTATAATCAAATGATCACCTTAACCTTATCTTGTTTAGAGCAATTTCAATGTTAGTTATTTCTTTATTATGTTTAGTATAAATCCTTAAGGTCTGAGGCATCCTGTATACACTCACATCTTTGTTAAATGTGTCTATATGTGCCACACACCTGAAGGGATAAGTATTCTAATTGACATTCTCATATTGAGGAATTACCAAAAATTACTACCTACTTATTGTTAATTATTATTTAAGTAAATGTACAGAGTAGATACAGTATTAACATTATTGGCAATTACAAGAACATGTAGTTAAAACATAGGCCAGTTTCAGAAACTAAAAATAACCATTCCATCATTTTGGACTTAAATGTGTATTTAAATTAGTTACAATACCTACTTGTATTGTAGGAATAGGAAAGCATAGTAAAATTGAGAACATTAGATGTTTGTTTGATGTTGTAATTTATCTAATTGATGGACAGGAAACATTATTTATCCAAAGATTATGAAAATGGTACCTTTATGTATTATTAGTATTTTATTTATCAATAATATAAGAATGCTGTATATAATTTGGGCAGCACAAAAATTATGTGGTCTTTATTGTGATATAGGCCTACAAGCTGGAGATATCACAATCATAAATTATTATGTTGATTCATCAGTAGGTAGGTAATCTATACTAAATACTGAAAAAATTTTATCACCAGTTCTTGTAGAACAAAATTCGATAAATAATGCATCATAAGCTATTTTCCTGAATTCTTCACATAAATATTACAAAACCTTAACCAGAAAAATTAAAGCTGTATGTTAGGAAATAGTTGAAAGTAAAATACATACATACATACATATCGTCACGCCTTTTATCCCCGAAGGGGTAGGCAGAGGTGTATTAATACAAAAAATAAAATTGATAAAATTCTTTATTTTTCACATTGTTTCTGTTTATTAAAAAAATATGCAAACTACTCTTAACTACTTGGTACAAGAGCTTTGTAGATAGCAACTCCAGTTTTAAAAGTTAGCACTTTGGTATCCTAATGATACATGAGAGTATGAATAGTTTCTTTATGATCTTGCTTGATCAAACACAAGTTAAAAAAATAATATGGTGTACAGTTTTGTCTTGGATTTCTCAAACATAACTAAGTTTTTCATACACTTGAACAGAATATTACATGTAATAGTAGAAACCATATTTAATCAATAAAATTTGCCGATATAAGTATGACTTGTGTAGGTATTTATGATCAATCCATTAACATTCAAAATTTAAAATTACACAGATAAACTAGCATTTGAGTTATGTTATAAATATAAGCTCACGAGGGATGCTTTGTTTTTATTTGTGGAATAAAAAAAATAAAGTAATTGCAGTATGGAGCAAGGTAATTTTAGAAAATATTGTTAATCAAAATGCAAATGGATAATAACAAGTTTTCCTTCTTATATTTAATAATACTATGTTTTTAGCAGTTTTAAAATAAACACAACCACAAAATTATTATAATATTCATGCGCACCACAAATATTGTTATTTCATTTGTAATGTATATACCTAATTATGCAGTAATTGAAATTGTGCAGCTATGTGTAAATAATTATCAGCAATAAATGTTGTCCACTAACATTGTTTTTAATTAACTCTTTGTCAAACTAAAATATTAATTATAATTGAGCTTCTACATTATATGCTAAAATGAATAAGGTGTTTTTGCAACAATATGTTATGGAAAATAGGCAATTGTACTAGGTACTATTTCTGTTGGATATCCCTTCAGTCAATTATTTTTAAATGTCAATATTATTATTCGTAAAATTGTATTCAATTTCACTCATCCATTCAAATTGAAAGCACATCCAGACTTGAAACAATTTGTGGATCACACTAAGTATTATCTTATGTTTGAGTCCATAATGCTAGGTGCAAGTAATGCCAGACCTTACTTATTTTCTCAGAAACGAAATGTATAGAATAATGTAGTTTTAGTATGCTATGAGTGAGTGTACACATACTTGCTAGCTTGGATCGTGTGCTAAAGGTCCACGGGAACAATTTCCATAGATTTTCTAAATGCGCCCTCTAGTGGTCTCTACCGATAGACCACTAGGGGGCACCGATAGATATTTTGGAAACTTTAAAGCGTCTGGTAAAAATTACCGCCGCCGAAATGAGTGCGACAGTATTATTTATAAATTTTAAATAATATTTTCCAAAACATACATAAAAATCAGCACTGAGAATTTAAGAAAAGTTAGTACAATTTTTACCTAACCTTAGCACCTCATACCTAAAAATTGGCCCATGATTCAAGCTAACAATTAGTATGTATAGGTACATCTAGTATTGTTGATTGAGGATGTGTACACTCATGAATGATATATACTAACACTACATTATTCTCTACATTTAGTTTCTGAGAAAATAAGTAAGGTCTGGCAGCCCTGGGATCTTGGACTATAAGAAAGATAGATAAGAAAGGAAAAGCACTTGGACCTATATATTCAGGGAGATTCTGGGGCTAGTAGGCACTGTAAATTGTTATGGATGAAAATTTGACCTATGGTACTGCAGAGTCACAAGTTAGGAGACCGGGTCTTGTTTTGAAGAAGAAAAGACAAACTAGATGTATTATTTATTGCCGCTGACGAAAAATTATAACACTGAAAAGAAAATTTGTTGCAAATTTCATTCGATTTTCGTTTGTAACTTTATCTTTCATTTTACGGCTAAATGCTACAGAATCAAAGTTGTAGAGACTATAAAATAAAATTGCATCCTCTGACAAATGCATGCTAAGAAAAAATTTAACATTTCAATGGACTAAATTATTTGTAATTAAAAGAATAATTATGGTACTAGAATGGTTTATTGAAACATTTTACCCAGCCAATGGGTTTGCATGTATAGTCACTGATGTTATTCTGGCATCTGTTAGGGGTCTGAAGGTCTTTGGATTTACAGTCATTTTCTCTAAGTCGTCCAGTGCTTCAAATCCATCTATGATTCTGAAAGAATAGTTATAGTCAAATAAAATCTAATTACACTTACACATTAGGAGAATATAGGTAATATTTATAAAATTATACGCTGTGTATTTTAAGTCAGTGTTTTCCCGAAGATAGCCGAGTGGGTATACCAACAGACTGCCATGCAGAGGGTATCGGGTTCAAATCCACGGCGCGCACCAATGACTTTTCGGAGTTATGTGCGTATTGAATTGTTAATTATTATCGCTTGTCCCGTGCCTCGGAGAGCACGTTAAGCCGTCGGTCCCGGTTGTCATGAAGATCTTTGACAATCGTTACAGGGCGTCAGTACCTTCTAAATAAAACTGACACTAGTCTAAACCATGGAATATCGCTATCCCTTCGGGTTGCGGAGGTCAGACAGGCAGTCGCTCCGTGGAAAAGCTAATATTCAGTCAAATCCGGTTAGACTAGAAAGCGGACCCCAGATTGAAACTGGGATAACGCTAAGAGAAAGAAGTTTTCCCGAAAAGTATGTCCTCAGCCCATGATATAGAAGCTACCTATAATATTTATTTTACAAAATAAAAAAATAAAATTTATTCTGTCAAAAATTTGATGAAATTAGAATATTGAGTACATACTTTTTGGGAAAACGCTGACTTAAAATATGCGGTGTATAGTGTTTGTGATATAGTCTAATTAACGTGATGTTCAAAATTATTTTGTTGTACGTAGGTATATATGTGGGGCCTTGCAATGGCTAAGGCCGCTCCTACTAGATACTAATGCATATTATTTGTTAGCTTACCTGCCAAATATTGTGTATTTGAGATCTAGATGGGGTTGTTCTCCATATGTAAAGAAAAATTGACTGCCATTTGTATTTGGACCATTGTTTGCCATGCTTACAATGCCTCTTGCATTGTGCTAAAAGAAGAATATAAATAATTTGAATATAGAGTAACTTATTCATTTCACACAATAGTGAGATGACATGCAGAACAATATGGGTACCTTCAATTCTTCTTTAAACTCGTCCTCAAATTTTCTTCCCCAAATAGATGTGCCCCCTTTGCCTGTGCCTGTTGGATCGCCAGTCTGCACTATAAAACCCTGAAATAATAGTTTAATTATGTAGTAAGTGGTCCTAAAGAAAAACTTAATAGTACTATGGATATATCTACCGTACCTTGATATTTCTATGGAATAAACTTCCGTTGTAATAATCACTTGCGCACAACGCTAAAAAATTCTCACAAGCTTTTGGACATTGTTCACAGAATAGTTCTACTTTTATGTCTCCTACGTCGGTGTGGAGCGTGACAGACATGTTTGATACAATTATTTAGAGTCCACTAGGTATTATTTATAACTAGAGTTTTAGAATATTTGTTTACTTTCTTTACATAAATAAATAACTATAACCTAACTTATTTTGACAAGTTGACAGTCTTGACAGGACAGGGGTGAGGGGTGCCTAATTCATAGAGTAATTTGACAGCGTTCTGTTTTTGCCGTATCCACAAAACTGCCTAAATTATATACAACTGGGAACGTTCAATAATTAGTTATTTTAACCCTTTAACCGCTTGTGTCGCATATATGCGACACACATTTCCGTGTCCCTACCGCTTGTGTCGTATTTCTGCGACAGAGAACATACATGATTTTTTCGTTCTATTTTCGTCCTATTAACTGTGTGGTACAATTAAAACTATTATTAAATAGAGCTTTTATTTATAACAACTACTTAAAATTATGTGTCATAGCTCTAAGCATTGAAAAAACTTAAACAAAAATAGTAATTGGCAGCTTGGACTTTTATTCGTTGTCTATCGCGCGTGTCGCATAAATATGACCATAGGGATGGGATACAATCCTATGCGCATTTTAAAAACGAAACAACACACAGTTAAATAATCAGGTGCAATGCATCATTCAGCATAAAATAAACATTGTCATACGAAATAAAGTTAAATTCAACATATTGCCTTGTGTTATTTATTCTTTTCCTTACTATTCATAAGAAAAATATCCCTGAGGATCTTTGTATAATGCCAACATTTGACGTTAGTTCCCATCCCTAGACGCCTATGCTTGCAACATATTTCTCTAGTTACAGTTAGTCTAGCGCGGCTGTCACATTAACCCTTAACTGCATAATGATGTAATATTACATCAGTTTACTTTTCCTCGAATATCTATATTTTTATCTAGTAACTCCACTTACGTGCTTTTTTTTAAGTATTGTCAAAGGTCTAACCGACACGTATGAACGCAGCTTATAGCCATAGACAACTATTTTTATTTTACAAAAAAAGTGACCTAAAAAGTTTTTGGCGCCAAATTGCAATTCTCGGTTTTAGACACAGTTGCAGTGAATGTTTTTTTGTCAAAAAATCTAAATTATAATAAACAAAAATAGTTTCCGGCAGCACACAGGTATGTAGAAATGGTATTGTATTACCATTTTGTAAATAGCATTGTAACTTCCTGAAAACAATGATTTTTGTTTATGATGTAGTACTACATCATCATGGGAATTGGCATAGAAATTATTAGTATGGAATAAGTACGAATTTTCTTCGCTGACCTTTTTTTCGACTGTTTTGCTATAATATAACTATAATGAATGTATTATGTACGTTTTATTGTTACTTATGGCTATTTTTTTACTATCTAAACACGATTTGTATGGAATGAAGCTGTTGCGAAACGTTTCACACTAGGTGGTGGTTCTTTTTTCATGCATGTATTTTGTTTTAGCACAATGTCACGAAGCCAGGCGACTAATGATGACATTGAAAGGTTATTGAAGAAGTTGGAAGACGGTAACGTATCAGAAGATGGCCTAGAAGATGAGGATGAGGATGAAGATGGAGGAAACTTTTATGCCAATTCGCAGCAACTCGTACAGGACTTGATCTCGGATAATGTGGACGATTGATTTATTTTGTTCCGAAATGAATTAGCAGATGCCCTGTGCAATGTGGGAACAAGCAATAGCAACAAAAGAGGTCGGCCAAGCAACAGCTACTTAAAAGAACAAGCTAAGAAACGAAGAGGAGCTCATCCGCTTCCTTGTAAGGATGTGCGTTCAGATCGTATTGCGCACTGGCCCACCACTGGCCTATTTTCAAAGCGTTTACGCTGTAAACTTCCTCAATGTAAAGGTACAACCCAATGGGCATGCTCAAAATGCAATATCCCTCTATGTTTGAACGGAACTAACAACTGTTTCACAGATTTTCATACTACTCCTTAGTATGATAATTTAAGACGATTTTGCATGATGATGTAATATTACATCAATAAATAAAACTATTTTTTTTTACAAAGAACTGTAGTTTGATTTTTTTCATTATTTTTCCTGTGATGTACACCTCATTTAGGACACCTAGGATTTTTCTCGGCTCAAAATAAAAAATCATGCAGTTAAGGGTTAATACGACCGCTGCCTACGTCACAAGCGGATCAAACGAATGGAAGTTCCATTAATGTTGTTCGTGGATATTTGTGCATTGTCGATAGAATAGTCACATTTCAATAATGACGACTACTGAGGAATTAATAAGAATATTAGAAAGGTGACGACGAAGAGGAATTATTCGAATTTACAGAATTATTAAGAAGTGAGGGAGGTAAGTACCTACCCATTTCAATTTCTTCTTATGTTAGTTGCACATTTTTTAGTAGGTATAAATAAAACTTCCGTTGGGTTTAGGTAACTACTTGATGAATCGAAATAGTAGGTACCTATTTTAAACATTGTGATGTAATTCTGTTATTATATTACTTGCTTATCGAAGTAATGTATAGGACATTGTTCAAATTTGGAACCATGTTGTATGTTGTCCATACCATTAATTAATAAGGTAAGTTCTGTGACAGTACCTATGAAGTCGGACAGGCACTCGCACTCGCGTTTGTCTCTTACTGTGGTCCGGCGTTGCCCGTTTATTTAGTTATATGTTATATACCTACCATTTGTTACGAAATGTAATTTTGACCTAATGAATATAAAAAATAAATATAGGTATCTACGTAATAAATTTTAATTTGTCATTTCAGGATCATGAGGACAATGAAGGCATTAATTGGACGTCAGACATAACTGTACCTGATATAGAAAAATAATATTTTTGAACATTTTTGTGGCAATGATGTAGTAGAAATAATGTTATTTTGCTAACAAATATCACCAGTTCTAAGTCAGGCACACGGCTCCTACAAACAGGCGCGACACGCGACGCGACATAAAGACATGAGCGGTTCCTTTGTGTCGCACCTGTTTGTAGGAGCCATAAGGCTGAATTGACTTTTTTTTATCGATACAACGATTGCTCCTCCTTATTTATTGTAGGTATTATTTTATCGATTTGTAGCCGCGCGCTAGGGGCACGGCAATTGATATTTAGCCAAGCGCTTAAAAGGTTAATGTTCAAAAAGTATTATAGTGAAGTTATTTGATTTTGCACAAATCGTGTAAATTAACAGTAGCATTCCCAAAATTTGTGATAAAAAATGTTATCGCATATAAGTATTTTCTTTGAGAACTTTCCTTTCGCCGCCAAACGATGTTGAACGCGGTTTATTGGCGGTTCAAGTTGGATTATTCCTCTAGTCTCCCAGCTCTTCAGCCCCACTGGGGGTCAAAAGGAATTTTTTGTACTGTTGTCCCCCACTACAATTTTACGGTGCCAACCGGAATCATAAATTCCTGTCGGCCCCCAATAAAATATTATTTTGAATATCGTCTTGATATCGGTATTTGACGTTTGTTAAATCATTTATTTTTTATGTTGTCATGAGACTCATAATTATTCAATAGCGCCTTTAAACTGTATTGACTGCATCTAAAATGTCAACATGGCGGAAAGCACACCAAGTAGTTGCTCTGGTGCTAACGCTTTTGACATTATTTATAGTAGAGGTGGCAGGTGGCTCGTTATTTCTAAGAGCGGGATTTCAATATTCAGTTAAGCGAAGATTAAAAAAGGTGTTGTTGTGTGGGAGTGCACTAAAAGAAAAAGAAAAAAAAATCCTTCCCATTCTCCCCACTGGGGGACAACAGGAAAAAAAATCCCAGTAGCCCCCAGCGGGACTGAGTCTCTGGGGGACAAAAGGAAAAATCCTTCTCATTTTCCCCGCTGGGGGACAACAGGAACAAAATTTTCATTGGCCCCCAGTGGGGCCGAAGAGCAGGTGGACAAGAGGAATAACCCTTCAAGTTAAGGCCTATCCACACGACACGATTTTACGTCCAACTTGACTAAATCACTTGATGAAATCGTGACGTGTAGACGCCAGTCGTCCAACTCAAGTTCATCGGATGAGCGGTACCACCAGATTTTAACCAATCGGGTGGACGAAATGAAAATCAGTGATTTGATTGTGTCGTGTAGACGGGCGAAGCCAATTCGATTGAAAATTTGATCAGTGGTAAAATTGTGCTGTGTGGATGGGCCTTTAAGTATTGTGTGTATTTATGATTGCCATAGCATTTCTGAATTCCTCAGAATCTGCCTGCAGTTACTTCCATGTTGTGCTTTTCAATACCGTAGAAGAAAATCATCTCTGCTCCGTAGTGGGGCTCTGAACTTTGAAAGTAATTTCCGAATGTTATTGTTACCAGTAGATGCTCAAGTTAATTAATCTGAAATACAGCAGCATTTTCTATGCAGCCTCGCTAATTATTGAATCTCAGCAATAATGGCCTGAATAGGTATTGAAATAATAAAATAAAAAGAAACAAGCCCCGCGATACTTCCTATGAGCTACACTGGCATTTGTAATTTTTATTAATTCGTTTTGATTGCATTTTTCAAACTGGACATAGTTGTATTTTGCTATATTAAGATTCAATTCACTGCTAACGACTTTATCTATATTATTATATAAAATTCTCGTGTCATGGTGTTAGTTAAAATACTCCTCCGAAACGGCTGGACCAATTTGTATGAAATTTTGTATGTATATTCAGTAGGCCTGAGAATCGGTTGTAATCTATATTTCAAACTTCCAAGTCATAAGGGTGGCCAGCCCAAAAAATCTTTTTTTTATTTTTTGAACATTTTTTTATGATAGGCAGTATAAAATACATACAACTCTTAATTTTCACCACTTTATCACCAACTTTTTTTTTATAGCCATCTTAGTAATTTCATCTTATCACTAGATCAATCCTGTTGGCCACGCCACGCGCATACCGGAGTAAAAAAAAATCGTTTCTCAGTGTTAGTTACAATACTCCTCCGAAACGGCTGAACCGAGTTGTATGAAATATTAAACGTAGGTATATTCTTTAGGTCTGAGAATTGGCCGCAGTTTAGTTTTTAAATCCCTAAGTAAAAAGCACGGGCCAACCCAAACATATATTTTTGAAGTTATACTACTTTGAAAAGGCGCGTTATGAATGATGAGAGTCACATTTTACGATGCGCATGTGTGACACAAAATTCTCACGGGAAACGTTTTTAGTGTCTACATTCACAAGATGGCGGACGAGACTTTTTTAATAAAATGAATATTGGTATCATTTTCGGGGTTTTCATGGATTCTGATCACGAAAATGACATCTATTTGGGAATCCAAGATGGCGGACGGAAAATTTTTAGTAAAATTAATATGGGTATCATTTTCGGGGTTTTCATGGGTTCTGATCACGAAAATGACATCTATTTGGGAATCCAAGATGGCGGACGGGACACTTTTAATAAAATTAATATCTTTAACATCATATGTAATATAATTGGTCCAATTATCAATTGGCATCGTTTTACTGTGTCAACTTTACTTTAACTTTTTTTATTGACTCACGCCTGTATATTCCCGTTAGGGTAGGCAGAAGTGTAATATGACACCCACATTTCGCCATGAATTTTATTAGGGGGCGAGACTATTGCCGTTACCGAGCACATCACCAGACTCCGTGCTGCTACTGAGAATTCGGAAAAACCCAGTAACACTTTTGCCCGACCTGGGAATTCAACCCGGGACCTCCGATCTGCAGTCGCATACGCTATCCACTGGACCACAGAGGCAGTCTCTTTTTTATGATATGGCATTGAAAATACAAACAACTCTTAATTTTCACCCTTCTAATACCAACCCCTATTTTTAATAGCCATCTTAGTAAGTTAATCATATCACTAGATCAGTCATACGCGCCAGACGCATAAATCGTTTTACAGCTGCGTTAGTGAAACAATTCAGCAATTTCACAGTGTTAGTGGTACAATACTCCTCCGAAATAATATTTTTTTGGTCAATTTCTTAAGCCCTGATGCATGGATGGAAAAAAAGGAATGAGAAAAAAAGACCTTAAAAAGGCGATATGTTATTAAATAAAAAAATAAAAAGGCGATACGGAGTTCGCCGGGTCAGCTAGTGTAATAATTAACCTACTAGACTCTAGAGGGCACAGATCTGTGAATACTTTTCTCAAAGCCAGAGGGTATCGAATGCAAACCTACGTATCACTGACATTTCGAAGTACTGTGCGTGTAAATTAACGCTTGCCCCGTGTCTCGGAGATCACTTTTAACCGTTCGGTTCCGGACCGGCTGTTATATCTTTGAAAGACGTTATAAGTCAGTATTCTTGAATAGGTATACTGACACTGGTTAAATAATGGAATATCGCTATTCTTTGGAGTTGCGTTGGTCAGCCGTTAGTAGTTCTTTAGAAAAGCTACTTACATACCTTTATTCAGGATTCTTCTCCTTCTTCAGACCATAATGGTACCTATTTCAACCTGTAGGAATAAGTAAAATAAAACGAATATTAAAAAGAAACTTTTATTGAGATCATAACTACGCTACAATTACTTATTCACTACCACCTGCTCTTTCGTTCTGTCCAGCATGAGGTTCATGCGTGTTCTCATCGATGCAGAGATTGCCGTAATTTCCGAGCAACCTTTGGCCATTGGGATCAAACGGTGATTTCAAGTGTAAAGTCGCTTTGTATTTTTGGCCCATAATTTCAATCTCATAATTAGCCTCCTTTAAGAAGTCATTGGTAACTAGGGCGCCTTTGTTCGTGACGTAGCCAATACCGATCGGTTTGTCTAAATGGAAGGCGTAATCTCCTCTTCTTAGATAGCCCACGGGCTCTCCGTTCCTAAATATAGCTTCTTGTCCGAATACCGCAACCTGTAATATTTACTTTGTTTTTGAGTATGGTGTAAACTTATTTGTATAGTGGACTTGGTTGAATATTTTGAATTTTCACTCTGCTTCGCGGTATTAAAATTACCTCACATTACTGTGAAGTTTACTGGCAATTTCACTTTTAAGAGTAATTACTCTTAATTATAAGCTCCGTTAATTAGAGATGATTAACAATTTTATTACAATTATAAAAATGAATTCAAATATCATGCAATTTTATAATTTTATAGAATCTTCTTAATTTTGACATGTAAGGGCTAAAATCTCTAATTTCAATAATTCTGTTTCTGCGTCGGAACATATCTGACCGAAGATGCGTCGAGCGTATCATCGGTCGCGTCTATTCCGTCAGATACCTACGTTGACGGAAACTGAACAGACGCTGTACGCTCGACGCACTAACGCATCATCGGTTAGGTGTGAAAGGTTGAATGATTTATCATATATTTGGCTGTTTTGGCGTTAGGCGACGGGTGATACGCGACGCATCTGCCGTCAGATATGTGCCGATCCTCTATTCGGCTAGAGGAACTCTATAACTAAGCTCCGACTCCTATTTGCCACCTTGGCCGTAAAAATCAACTAGGTACAAACCTTTTCATCAAGTGTAAAGAAAGCATATTTCTTAGTGACTCCACTTTGCCTAGCTTTCGTAACGTATTCATTGCCGATGTAGTCGCCATTCTTCCTGCAAGTGAATCCTAGACCAGCTTCAATAGGGTTGTCGTCTGGCCTTAGATCGGCATTCCAGAGGTGGTAACCTGAAAACACGACATTTAGCTGACTTTCAGTAATTATTAAAGAATGCAGATTCTACAATTTACGTGCACTCATGAACCAGTAACTAAGGGAATTAAGTGACATTTCTAGTTAACGAAAGTAGGTACCTACTTTATTGTACTATTGTATGTATTACAATTTATTTTATTGGTAAAGTTGGTTCCCAATATTTTCTTTCACTTAAAACTGATGTCAATGAATAACAAAAATATTGTATTAGTCTTTACCGACGAGTCTATACAGTATTTACATTTGTAGCGGATCCCAGGCTCCAAGACGAAAAGCCATGGTTGCAACCGGCATAACGTTAGGGCAAAGAGAGAGTATTTACCTTTCTCAGCACTAAGTGATGTCAGCGCTCTCCATCCCGCATTCTTCAGCCCCTTAGCCTTGCTCAGCGCTCTATACACAGGTATGGCATGTGAAGATGGCACGTGTAACTCCCAGCCAAGTTCCCCGGACCACGTGACGCGGAGGGCCCGGCACGTGTACCGCTTGTCCTCCGGGTGGTTTGGCGTCTTGTTTACGTGGATACTCCGGTGTGTGTTGACCGGGAATGCGTCGTTTGAGAGCCCAGCGTCGGTGTAGCGCTGGAGAATACGTTGGCTGAAGAAAAGAAATTGAAGTGATCAAAGTATGGTGGGATGTCAAGATTCGAGATCTCAGCCAAGTTCTGTCGCGAAACGTTTATATGACGAAGTTTGTGATCGTAATTTTAAATATTGTATAATGTAATAAGAATAGGAACTGAAATCTTTACGCGAAGATCTGTTAGTTGCATAAAAAAGTTAATATTCCGTTAAATCAGATTAGACTAAAAAGCGGCCTTCGGGCTCCAAATCATTCAAGTCTAGGATGCAACCATTAGCGCTAGAACGATTATTATGGATCTCTTGATTTCGTAGGTATTCCTTCTCTGCTATTTTTTTTGGGTAAGTATGCACAATCTTACCTGTCAGGTCCCTGGACACTGAGGATACACAGTTGCTTAGTGACGTCAGTAACAGTCGCCTTCAATTTGTGTGTTTGAATGATGCGACGTAAGTGGGCCAGGCAATGGTTGGCGCTGAAACCACTTGTGACCACGTAGTATCCTCGACCCTATTATTAGTCAAACATTAGGTATATAGAGTGCTAGGTTCTCATCATCAGCCTTTAACAGTCCACTGCAGGACTAGGCCTCTCCTTTGAAAGGAGGAATTGGCCTACTATACCACGCTGGCCAAACGGGTTGATACAGGGTTTGTATCAAGTTTTCCTTCTCTTACAGTGATGTTCTATGCATAATATGGTCCCTCTGTCGGCTCTTACAACACCCATGGGATGATATGGGGTTGTGACATACCTTATTCTTAATCCGTCACCACACGGACAGTGCTAGGTTATTAAACAAATAATGACAAGCGAACCATGGTCCGCCTGATTGTTAGCCAGTGATGTCAAACAAACATCACTGACAAAGCTATTCTCATCCAATGCTTTTGCCTTTCCCCTTCTTCTATTGGAATGTAAGCCACAAGGATATGGATAACTAGGCCTCCGGCGTTCTTACTCACATATGAAATGCATCATTAGGAACAGTAGGTATTCCTTTACTGTGATCTTCTTTGAACGACTGGTATAATAACAGTATATCTGATATTTCATGTTGTAATCAGCTTTACTATCACTCGAATTTAGAAGTGTGATAAACATTGGTGACTATACCTTGAAAATAGGCTCGTGCAATTGACCGCTGCCGCCATCAAGGATGCTGACTGTGACGTCAGCTTCCACACCACCTTTCTCATTGAGGAGGAGCGAGTAAACGACTCTGAAACGAAATGGCTAGATAGAAAATAAAGTGCTCATCCGCTGGTCGCGAAAATGTCAAGCAGCGAGTCGGTTTTTATTTTGCACTACGGTATTCTTGTAAAGTGATTATGAATGTTTTTATTTAAAGCATAGCTAATATTATTATAATAATATAGTCTCACGGTTGAATAATAAACTAGCCAGAATCTTATCTACTTTGAATTCATCTCCTATCTAAAGGCTTTCTTTCGTTAAGAGAAAGGCCTCCGAAGCCGTTGGATTCGGAACTTGTTTCTACCTATAAAGTTGGATAAATGAATGCTGAAAGAAGTCTTATCTCTAACCTATTATCAAGTTTAGACAAGTCAGAGGTGAAAGCCAAGTCTGCAGTGCGCTGAGCGTCGGGCCCGGTCAGGTAGAACTTCCCGTAGTACGACATATTGAATAGTGCAGCTGCGTTTCGACACGCCAGGGCTTCGCTGCCGATCTGGTAAAGAGTAATACAATGGTGTATAGAACCATACAAATTAGGCACCAAACACACACAGGTACCATAATCATATAAAATGTCACAAATTTCTTATACACTAATTATATTACTTTATTTCCAGACATTAAAATCCGTAGTAACTACACCAAATACTTAATTTACTTTACATAATTAAATGACGGTCGATGACTCGTCATCCAATGCCACATAATAGGGCTAACTAGCTTATTCGTCACAATTTTGACTAAGGTGTTGGAGTTTACGCGCACCCGCCGCATAAGGGATACCATCCTATTCCGCAGGATTGCATAAAAGTCAGGTACAGCTGCTTCGGCAACCATCCCCGACTGAACACTAGTCGGCATGCAATATTAGAAATTTAGATTGGTTTATCGAATTTTAGTGTCAGAGTTTATAGATCGCTCGAAGAGTTTTGATCTTTGAGCTGAGACAAGACCCGGGACGGGTTTATGGCCTACTCCGCTATAAATACCACTTGCACTCTCCGTAGGTTAACAAAGAAACAAGGTAACAAAGTGCTGCTTACCAGGTCATGGTGTTTGGAGAAATCAAACGTATGATCTCCTTTGAGAATTTCTTCGTAGCGCTGGTCAATGTTTCTGGGGTAGTCATGAGTGCCGCCCCAGTCGTATTGTTGAACCCTTATCTGGAAACATTTGAAACGTTAAAAACTTGATGATATACTTCTATAACTGCTTGCGTAGGTATTTGCAATTTTAATTGTCAAGCTAACTCTGTCTTCTCTATGAGGGCCTAATCAAAACAAGCACAAATTGATCGAATTGGGTCGTTTGTCAAGGAGAACAATTTCCAGAATTTTAAAAGCCTAGTTAAATTTATTTTCGTTGACGAACTTGACTCCCATCAATTTGCGTGCGCTTCTACCGATCAATTTGTATGCGGACTAGACCCCTTTACGCATGCATACACTATAGGTACTTTCTAAAGTCGTTTCTTAAAACCTAGCCGTTCGCCAGACACAAAGAACGCAGGTCTCTCCCATCCCGCTCTAGCCTGCATCACGGCCCTGTCATCCACCAGTTCCTGGTGTATAGCGTCATGGCTCGCGTCACGAACGACCGAAGCGCTTACATACGCTATAGTGGCTAGGGTATAGTTTTCGCTAAACTTCTAGTTTTCTGAAGTTGAACCATGCAAGTGTTTGCGCAGGTACAGTCAAACAGAAAATCTTTACAAAAATAAATATATTTCAATATACTTACATATTTTTGTTACCATCACAAAAAAAATAACATATATTTTTTCTGCCGTCACAAACTTAATAGATTTAGCAAAAAAATTGTTCGAGACAAGCCTTTTTTTCCATTTGGTAGTTGTCAGCGCCTTATATCAAATAGATAATTTAAAGTTGCGTGGTGCGTTTCTTAGTGAATGTACTTTACGGAAGATTGGAACACAAATTCAAAGAACAATGGCAGAATTTGGTCTGGATTTGTTGTGACGACCTTAAACTTCATATGAACAAAACAAATTGTTTTTTTCTACGATTTTTAATATTTTCACTTTGTCTCTCTAAAGCCGGTGTATTTTATGATGATAAAAAGCATTCCAATTGATTACGAACTAGGTACCTACTTCATTATTTTATTGTCGCCATAGACAATGGTGTGACAGGACAGGAATAGACATGAGTGCTATTGATCCGTATCGATTATTAAATAAGTAATCAATACGATCGATCTTTATAGGGTTGGTTCGGTTTAAAATATAATTATTAAAATGCAGTTATTTAATCTTTAATCAACATTAGGTATATCAATAAGCTAATATTTTTGAAATATTTTTCTATTTTTTAACTTTTAAATCAAATAAAAACGTCACAGCATCGTTTTAATGTTGTATCGATTTTACATAAAATCGATTTAAAATGTGCAGCTCTGCTTTTGTCTTTGGCTGTGACAGTTGGATGCCACAAAATACATCTGGGTTTTGATGTAAATCTGACATAATTATGTAGTTTGATAATTCAAATGTACCTACATTGTTAATTCTCAACAAAAAATTGAAACACTGATATCTTCTTCTTCCGGCTTTCCCGAGTGAAAATAGAATCATTTATAGACTCCGTTACTTACGCCGAATTTTTTTATATATGTTTTATTACTGTACGCTTCAATCTAATTTCAGACATTTCGATGTATGGAGATCTGCCATTGTCCTTTCAAATGCAATAGAACATATTATCCGAATGCAACCAATCATAGCCGACTGTGTCACGCTACGAATAGTGAAGTCCCCTCCCGCTACCCGCCTCCGTCCCGCTGACACCCAATTTTCGATTACTGCTATACGCAACAACTTTAGAAGGAACTAGAAATTTGGCGATACCTATACCTATTGAACCTACCCTTTCGCCATGTACAAAGAACGCAGGTCTCTCCCATCCCGCGCTAGCCTGCATCACGGCGCCGTCATCCACCAGTTCCTGGTGTATAGCGTCATGGCTCGCGTCCCGTCCAGCCAGCGGTTCATCGTAAATTCGTGAGGCAACACTATACTGTAGGTACACTTAGGAACATACTCTAGCTGTGGTCTATAGAAACTTACTCGTTCGCCAGGTACGAAGAACACAGGTCTCTCCCATCCCGCTTTAGCTTGCATCACGACTACGTCATCCACCAGCTCCTAGTGTATAGCACCATGACTCGCGTGACGGCCAGCCAACGGTTCATCGTGAGAGAACACTATGCTGTAGGTACGTTTAGGTACATACGATATAGGCGCTAAGGTTACACATGAAACTCACCCTTTCACCAGGTACGAAGAACGCACGTCTCTCCCATCCCGCTCTAGCCTGCATCACGGCACCGTCGTCCACTAGTTCCTGATGTATAGCATCATGGCTCGCGTCCCGTCCAGCCAGCGGCTCATCGTGACGGAACACTTTACGCTTACATACAGCTTGAACACTAAGGTTATCTATTGAAACTTACCCGTTCTCCAGGTACGAAGAACGCTGGTCTCTCCCATCCCGCTCTAGCCTGCATCACGGCTCCGTCGTCCACCAGCTCCTGGTGTATATCATCATGGCTCGCGTCTCGTCCAGCCAGCGGTTCATCGTGAATTCGTGAGGAAACACTATGCTGTAGGTACTCTTACATACGCTATCTGTGGTCTATACAAACTTACCCGTCCGCCAGGTACGAAGAATGCTTGTCTCTCCCATCCCGCTCTAGCCTGCGTCACGGCTCTGTCGTCCACCAGCTCCTGGTGTATATCATCATGGCTCGCGTCTCGTCCAGCCAGCGGTTCATCGTGAATTCGTGAGGAAACACTATGCAGTAGGTACACTTACATACGCTATCTGTGGTCTATACAAACTTACCCGTTCTCCAGGTACGAAGAACGCTGGTCTCTCCCATCCCGCTCTAGCCTGCATCACGGCTCCGTCGTCCACCAGTTCCTGGTGTATGGCATCATGACTCGCGTCGCGTCCAGCCAGCGGTTCATCGTGAGGGAACACTATGCAGTAGTTGCGCACGTACGCCTCGTGACTGCTCTCACGCATCCAATGACCCCGGGACAGCTGGCCGGGCGTGAAGCGACGGATGTCGAAGGTAAACATGTTGTAGTGCGGCCTATGAGAGTTCAGTTACGTTAGTAACAATGTTTAGTGTGTTATAATTATGTTTCAACAAATAAAATTTTGTTCAAATTTTATTTTAACCGCTGACTACAAATTTATTAATTTACTAGAGGACGCCAGCAGCTACGCCAGCATTTTTTTAATTTACCCGTTTTGGCCGATCCCGTGGGAATTTCGGGAAATCCCTTCTTAGTGCACTCCTACGGTCCCCAAGGAACATACATGCCAAATTTCAGCTTCCTGCGCCCAATAGTTTCGGCTGTAGCGTGTCTGTCAGTCAGTCAGTAACGCAAGGATTTTATATATTAAGATTTATTCGAAACAACAGTTCAATTGCTTTGAATTTGTACAGCGAAGACATTTTCACATGATGAAAAAAATAATTTAATGGACTAAACAGATCATTGGCCACGGATTCTTTTTTAGATCGCTAAGGAAAATTGTTGTAACGAGACGCGGAGCTCAAAGTTGAGTTTGTAGCCTGTTGGACCTGTAATGTACGTGTAATGCAATTTTCGAAAGAATTTCGGTCTAGCTTAGTCGCGGGGTCTCGAAAATTTACCACAGCCTAACTCGGTATGCATGACTTCTGTATGTGTTCAACGAACATAAACGTACCTAGAATCTATCTACACAGTGTTTCTGCAAAGTAGCATCTCTTAATTAATCGCAAATCAGTTAAGTATACCCACTAATTGTTTTCGTTGAAAACAGTAGCGTTAAGTGGCTAGATTAAAACAGAAGCTGTTGTTGATGTAAACAGATAGAAAATGAGCGTTTTCAAAGCTGATAACCTTATGTTACTATGTTTTTATTATGAAACTCTATGTTGACATCGTATCATTCGGTCATCCCTCAGTCAATAAACTTGATTGTACAGGTCTCCCAAAGTGATAATGCGCAAAGAAATCTTCGTCACTGTTCGGCAACGGTCGTGTAGCGGCTGCTGACGCTACAAATTATATACAAGGCACGATATTGTGTAAGTGCGGCGCAGCAGTCGTCTCCCTTCACGCATACAGTTAGGTCGTAGTTATGTAGTTTATTTATAAGTATATTAAAATGTGGTACCACAGTAAACATATATATTGCAGTATTTGGCATCTTTATTTTATCTCTTCATACATCATCATGAAACCCTACATTGGTGACCCCCGAGCGTCGGAAGACGATATGTAGGTATATAGAGTTGTTAAGTGCATAATTTAGTAAAATTATGTTTTTGTGCTAAAAAAATAAATATTGATTTATCAGTAAAGAAATTTGATTCGATAGTTCCATATAAGTAAATAGTGAAGAAAACCACACGATAGCGAATATGCTACAATTTTTGTTGAATTGATTTACTTCGATTATAATACTTTTTAAGTGTCTTGCTGTAGCTGGTGTAATGATGGAAGAAAAGAAGGTTTAAGTAATACAAGGTTTATAATTATTAGAAGAAGAAAAATGGTTTTCAAACACAGGTTACATTAAAATCTTAGAAATCTAATCATAACATCTCAGTTCAAAAGTATTTACAGCAGTGATCATTCCAGAATAATATTACAATTACAAAAAAAATTATCAGAATCAGGGAGGATCTCTATTCCTGACATCGTAGATTCATCAGAACTTTCATTATGCTCTTGTTCATTGACACTTTCCTCACGGCTATCACCTGTGTAAATAATCATTTCAACAGAAAAACTATCGATTCTTGGGTCAAATTTTCTATATTCATCTTCGCATTTAACAGCATGATCACAAACTTTTTCCATTCTTCTGGTCCTATATTATTGATTTTTTCTAATATAGCATCTTTAACTGACGTGACAGTCATTGCAATATTTTTTTTGGCTACGTGTTGCTTTATTTGGGACCAAATATTTTCAATGGGGTTAAAATCGGGATGATATGGTGGCAATCGTATAATTTGATGCCCAGGTTCCTCCATTATACGGTCAATGACAATTTCTGTGTATTTCTCTTTATGTCTTTTTATAATTTCATACAAATCGGGTTTCAGTTTCTTTAGGTAATGCGGAATGTTGTGTTGTCGTAACCAAGCTATTGTGGTTTAGGTGTGTTTGAGTTTGGTGGTTTCAAAGACAGCTTATTATGACATGGGGCGTTGTCAATTACCAACACACTATTAGGAGGCAAGTTAGGAATCAATTGATTGCGTAGCCAAGCTTGATAACGTTCCGCGTTTATTTCTTTATGATAATCACCTTCTGAGTCGACACATTTATGTAACATTAGAGCCCCTGGGACGAAGCCTTTTTCATTGCCTGCGTGTACAATAATTATTCTCTCTCCTTTGGAAATGGGTTGTTTGATACCTTTTTTGCTGCTATCTTGCCAAGTTTTACCCTTAGTATGTGATGTATGCACGTATGACTCGTCCATAAACACTATATTTCTACCAGAATTCCTCAGCTGTTGTATTTTTCTGAGATATTTGATCCTTTTTAAACGTATATCATGCTTTTCCATAAGTAACCGTCTGTTATTATCAGTTTTCAGAAACCTAAACCCCATTTCTTTCAAGATCAGCCTTAAAGTCTCTGCACTGCCTTTGAAATTAATAGCTTCGATCAACTTTTTTCTCAAATTATTTACAGTTGGGAGTTCTTTGAGCGTCAAGTGAAAATTGTATATCATATTACGAAAAACACAGTAGTCGAAATCATCACGTCCCAGCCGAAATCTACTTTTAGGTTTTCCTTTTTTCGGTGTGGAAAATTTCATTGATTGATTCTGTTTTTTTTTCGTTTAAAATATTAGTCAAAGTTCGTCGTGAAATTCCTGTAGCTTTTGTAACACGGTCCTGATTTTTTTTTAAATAGCCATCATGGTCTTTTTTGAAAACATTGGCTTCATTTAAGAAATAAAGGTACACGTTAAATACCATTTGCCGTGCTTGTGACTTAAGTGGCTTTCCACGTTTAAATTTATCCATTCTGGAAGAATACGTCTGAAAGAAAATGGTATGGGCAGAGTTAGACATATTTTTATTTATTTGTTGTATTATTGCATTATGTACTAATATACTTTATAATATTTTTTATTCCTATATCTATTTGTTTATTGTGTGTATCTTTTTAAAATGTTTTTTCTAGTACTTAATATGTATTTAAAGTAGGTATTTTTAATTTTTAGGGTTCCGTACCTCACAAGGTAAAAAAGGAACCCTTATAAGATCACTTTCTTGTCCGTCTGTCTGTCTGTCTGTCTGTCTGTCTGTCCGTGTGTCACCACCGATTTTCTCAGGAACGGGTGGACCTAGCAAATTGAAATTTATACCAGATACTGAGGTCTATGGTTCCTATTAGGTGTGTAAAAATCAGGGTCCTGGGTCGACCCTATAAAAAGATATGGTCAAAATTAGGTTTTTGCGAAAACTTGTAAGCACCAAAATTAACCTTAATTTTCAACATTTTTTAATTTTCGGAATTTTTCCTTTACTTGTGCTGTAAGACCTTGGTTTTGACAAAAATTGACAATTCTAGGTCAACCGTAAGTACCCTATAGGTTTTGGGTCGAAAACCTATATGGTAGTTCCCGTTGAACTAGAATCACGAAATTTGGCCAAAAGCAGGGTCCTACAGCACAAATAAAGGAAAAATTCTGAAAATTTTAAAAAGTTGAAAATTAAGGTTAATTTTCGTACTTGTTAAAGCGCCCCTAATGGAGAAAAGCGATCGATAGAGACCGCTAGGGGGCGCATTTAGAAAATGTATGGAAATTGTTCCTGTCGTCTAGGCTATCGTCCACCGTGACGATTGAGTGCAAACTGGTACTAGACCCTCAGATTTAGAAGACTAGCGTAATTAGCACCAACCTCAAATAAGGTAAAATGCGTACGGAACCCTCGGTGCGCGAGTCAGACTCGCACTTGCCCGATTTTTTAATATTAACAAGCCGTGAGAAATGTTAGTATATTTACCTATTTTACAAAATAAACTATTTAAATTTGAATAACATAATTAAATTCACCTTTGAAAACAAAACCAAGAAGGGTGTGTAATAGCAGCTCTATATAATTCCACAAAGAGAGAACACGTGCAGTCACCACCATTATATAAAGACGACTGACGGACCTTAGACGGACCGGCGACCGCCGCCGACCGCCCGAATTGTTTTCGATTGTGTACACATAATATTCACTCCTATTTCTTTCGAACAAGGTGCAAAATGCGAGTGCATTGTTTAGGGCTCTTACAATTCAATGATTCGGGTGTTTCCGGGAATACGACAATTAACGAAGATCTGCATGCGCATTATTAATTTGGGAGTACTGTATATGTTCTACTTTCGCCAGAGTTCCATACGTCATCCACGTGGCATAATAAATGTCAACATAGTAAGTGCGACAAAAATATAAGCGCCAATTTGTTGATCTGAGTCTTTATGGATACCTAATACTGTTACAAACACCAAAATAAACAGTATCGCCCTTAATTAAGTCCCAAAGACGTATATTCTTCTGTTGAGCCCCGACGATATTCATGATCTAGTGGTTCTGAATCGTAGTGACCATTTAGGATTCGGATTTTCATAACTTGAGAAAACCGGTTTGCCACATATTATACACCACTATTTTTTAATTAGTACAAAAACTTTAAGGACATATTAGCGAAGACATTATTATCATATATGCGACGTAAGAATTTCAAAATATCTATAAATAGCAAAGTTATAATCATTTGTTTTTTGTAGAAAATCTCACCTAAATCATAGACATATTTTACAATCCATTCACTACTTCATTGATAGTACTTACTTTCCGTCCTACTCATACGCATTCTTTCCGTCGCACTCATAATGAAGGTAGCCTCAGACAATAAGAGGAAACAAAATAATAAGTGTAGGTAAAAAGTAACTTTTTAATTTTCTAAATTCTACCCTCTCCTTCATACTTCATCCGGGCTTAGGCTAGGCAAAATTTACCTCTTTACAGGTAATTAAATACGGAGGTATGTATTTAGAAAGCAAACAAATATCAAAATAAAAGAAGGTATTCTATAATAAAAGAAAAGAGTAATTTTGGCGTATTTATGAAGTTAGAATCATCTGTTATTTACAAATAGTATTTCATCATCATCATGTCAGCCTAGAGACGTTCACTGCTGGACATAGGCCTCCCTCAAGACCCTCTCCACACAGACCGATTTTGAGCCGCCCGCATCAAATTATTATTTACTTAAGTAGGTTTTATTTACTAAACTTACAAGTATTTCCATTGTCCTTCGAAATGATGTCCACCACCATTGTCAATACACAGACGGGCACGTTTTATTAAATTGTTTTTTAACGAGAGAAGTACGCTTCTGTCTTTTCACTTCGTCAAAAGCGTCCAATATGCGCTGTTTTAATTGTTCGACACTAACCGGCTCACTTACGTACACTCACAAAAAGAAGTCCATGGGTACACAGCTGCACTCGCGATTCCTCCACTCAAAAAGTACGCACGAAGCATAGCTACATACTCCCGTGATGTGAACTGATAAGCCATCGCGTCAGGCAAACGTAAGCAAACAATTAACTGTTGGAGCGAAAAAATGGATACGCTCACTTCCGCTAGCAATTTAGCACTGTTTGTCGCATAAGGGCGCGGCGCGGGCGCAGAGGGACAGGGGGGAATTTATCAATGGAGCAGTTTACTACTGTTACGCCATCTATCGGTGAATTGGGGGTACTAGAAGAGATTGAATGTATCGGTGGTTTAAAGGTAATTCATCAACTCTGTACTAGATGGCGTTGCTGTATCGAGTATAGATTGTTCGCGAATATTTCGACAGTTTTGTGGAAACATCTCGAATGCGCTAGTGATGTTATCCGGCCAGTATAAATAGAGCGGGAGCGAACGGACCGGATACAGTTACAACACAGAGTACAGTTACAATTGAATATTGGAGCGATAAACAAGAAGCGAAGGAAGTAATTCGGAAGTGTTTAGTGTTGTTCTAGTGGTGTGAATAGTGTGTTTTTATTAGTGTTGTGTTTGAAAATAAGTGTGTATAGTGTTTGTGTATAAATAAAGTTAATTTTAAGTGGCATGGTGAGTTATAATGTATCGTCGAAACCCAGCTCGTAACAAATTGGTGTCAAAAGAAAGGGATAAATTATGCCGGTTATGCCGAAGGAAGAAACTGAAGGTGTGCGTACCAGGAACCAGCGCCAGCAAGACCTGGACCAGAGACGCTTCGGAGACGTTCCTTCTCCATCGCCTGGTGGACCAGGCGACTCCGCTGCTGCAGTGGAGCCTGCAAGCGCCACACACTCCGTGACGGTGCCCGACATCGCTGCTCTGATGGCGTTCATGCAGGAGCAGGCCCGCCGTCAGGAGGAGCAGGCCCGCCGTCAGGAGGAGCAGGCTCGCCGTCAGGAGGAGCAAGCTCGCCGTCAAGAGGAGCACGCGCGCCGCCTGGAGGAACAGCTACAGCGCGACAAGGAGGAGCAGGCTCGCCGTCAACAGGAGCAGGCTCGCCGTCAAGAGGAGCACGCGCGCCGCCTAGAGGAACAGCTGCAGCGCGACAAGGAGAGCACGCCCGCCGTCTGGAGGAACAGCTGGTGCTCATGAAGGACCTCAGCGCCGCAGTGGGGAAGGACTTGAAGGCGCTCAAGGAGGAACTCCAGCAGCACGAGGCCCGTATCAGCGACATTGAGAAGCGTGTACATGACCACCACGAGACCTGTGTTGCTGAAGTGGAGAAGAAATTGCGTGGGCTCGAAGTGACACCAGCGGCTGTAGCGCCCTCACCTCGTTGATTTAATGTTCCACCATTTGATGGCTCGTCATCATGGTCTGCATACAAGATCCAGCTCGAGGCTGTGATGCGATCGAATGGGTGGACCAAAGAACAGGCCTTAACCGCCCTAACCTTGGGCCTTCGCGCCCGGGCCTTGACAGTGTTGGAGGCACTCGGGCAAGACGTCACCTACGAAAAGCTCTTGGAGGCGCTGGAGGCGAGATACGGTGACGCGCACCTTGAACACGTTTATCGTGCTCAGCTGAAGGACAGGACACAACGCACCGGAGAAACTCTGCAGCAGTGGGCTTTAGAGGAGGAAAAGCTGGTCAGGAAGGCATACCAGTCGTCGCCTGCGCTTATTGACGGGAACCTCGTAAAGGCGTTTACGGATGGGATCCGGGACCTGGAGGTAAGAGCAGCAGTGAGGCTTGGGCACTTCAAGGACCTCAAGGACGCCTTAGCCCACGCTCTAGAGGTTGAAGCAGTGTGACGCGACGATCGAGGTCACCGCATCAGGGAAGTTGTGTCGTCACCTCGGTGCTACAACTGCGGAGAAAAAGGCCATATCCGCTTGAGCTGTCCAAAGCGTAGGCAGCCTGGTGACACCCTGTCTCCACCAAAGGGATCGCCTGATGTGCCTGCCAGGCAGCGAGAGCAGGGAAACGAGTAGAAGCCAGGACTGCGGGGCGGGTGCTGGCTGGTAATGGAAGAGCCCCAAGTATCTCGATCTCGCAATCATGCGACGGGAACAGCGTGATCATCGAAGGCGAAATTAACAGAACACCATGCGAGCTGACTTTGGACACTGGTGCTTCTCGCACAGTCATCGGTTTCCATCTGGCAAGACGGGTTCTTCGGGGCTGCTTCAGGAACAATGAATGTGTGAATCTGAGAACAGCTACCGGTCAGCACATAACCGTCCGAGGTGAAATGGAGGTGGATATGAAGCTAGGCAACAAAGTTTACCGTCACAAAGTCATCGTAGCCGATATAGTGGACGACTGCATCCTGGGCCTAGAGTTCATGCGGAAGTATCGCTGCGAGATCGATGTTAACCAGGGAAGAGAAGACCGAGGATCAGAAGATGTTGAACCGGTTCGCGGATATTTTCTCGACCAGTGATGCCGACATAGGGAAGACAGCACTAGTCCAGCACAAAATAAACACGGGAAGTGAAGCACCGATTCGCCAGCGACCAAGACGTGAGCCAGTAGCACGGGAACGTGAAGTAGAAGCTATGATCGACGGTATGGTGAACGAAGGCGTAATCGAGCCTTCGTCCAGCCCGTGGTGCTCTCCGCTTGTCCTAGTTAAGAAGAAGGATGGCAGCATGCGCTTCTGTGTAGACTACCGCCGATTGAATGACATCACGAAGAAGGACAGCTACCCGCTGCCAAGGATCGATGACACACTGGATACGCTGACGGGGATGAAGTGGTTTTCTACCTTAGACCTAAAAAGTGGCTACTGGCAGGTGGAAATAGATCCTCGAGACAAAGAGAAAACGGCATTCTCCACAGGCAAAGGATTGTGGCAATTTAACGTCATGCCCTTTGGATTGTGCAACGCTCCGGCTACTTTTGAGAGACTGATGGAGCGAGTGCTTATGGGACTGATTGGAGACGCCTGCCTGGTCTACTTGGATGACATCATCATCATGGGGCGCACCTTCCAGGATCACCTTCGAAACTTGGAGCAAGTGCTGTCAAAGATACGAGGAGCTAATTTGAAGCTGAGTCCGAAGAAATGCGCGTTATTCAGACGCCAAGTGAACTTTCTAGGACATGTGGTCTCGGAGTACGGTATTCAAACTGACCCGGATAAGATCATGGCCGTGAAGGAATGGCCAGTTCCAGAGAACAAAACGCAGGTCAGAGCATTCCTCGGATTATGCTCCTACTACCGACGGTTTGTGAAGAACTTTGCTGACATTGCTCGACCTCTTCATAAGCTCACCGAAGACAGAGTACAGTTCTGTTGGAATGAGAGCTGTGACGTTGCATTCCACAAGCTCAAGGAACATCTGTGCACTGCACCTATCCTAGGCTACCCTGACAATGAGCATGAATTCATAGTTGACACAGATGCCAGTAACACCGGAATTGGCGGCGTGCTGTCACAGAGGAAGGGTAATCAAGAAGTTGTTATAGCATACTTCAGCAAGGCCTTATCCAAACCCGAAAGAAACTACTGCGTCACCCGGCGGGAACTTTTGGCTGTAGTAAAGACATTGCAGCATTTCAATAAATATTTGTTGGGGCGTAAATTCCACCTGCGAACCGACCACGCTGCGCTGAAATGGCTACTTCAATTTAAGGACCCAGAAGGACAAGTAGCCAGATGGATTGAACTACTGCAGGAGTTTGATTTTGTAATACAACATCGCAGCGACAAGTCCCATGGTAACGCAGATGTGCATGGTATCGCGTAGGCCGTGTTCCGACCAGTGCAAACACTGTACCCGACAGGAAGCAAAGCAGGCAGCATTAGTAAGGATGTTGAAGACGGACCTGAGCGACGAATGGAAAGAAGCTTTGCGAAGTGCTCAGCAAGACGACAAGGATATACAGCCGATTCTTGAATGGAAGAAATCAGACGCTCCTAGGCCCAAATGGAGTGATATCGCAGTGATGAGCCCCATCACCAAGAGTTATTGGGCACAGTGGGAAAGCTTGGTTGTCCAGGATGGAGTTCTGTGCCGCAAATGGGAAAACGCTCGCGGTAACCAGTGCCATTTGCAAATGGTAGTGCCCAAAACTAAGGTGCCGGAAGTCTTGCAGCTCTATCACAATGGTGCTTCGGGAGGTCACATGGGAGTTAAGAAGACCCTTACTAAGATCCGGGAGCGGTTTTATTGGCTCCACTGTCGGGATGACGTCGAGGATTGGTGCCGCAAATGCACAAGTTGTGCGGCTGTGAAGTACTCGTAGCAGAGGTGCATTAAAGGTGTACAATGTGGGAGCCCCATGGGAGCGCATAGCGTTGGATGTCGCTGGGCCGTTTCCTGGGAGCCAGGACGGAAACAAATACTTCTTGGTTGTGATGGATTACTTCACGAAGTGGCCTGAAGTGTTTGCAATCCCAAATCAAGAAGCTACCACAGTGGCCGATAAGCTGGTGCATGAAGTCTTCTGTCGGTTCGGGGTGCCCTTGGAAATCCACAGCGATCAAGGCCGGAACTTCGAATCTGAGGTGTTCAAGGAGACTTGTCGCGTGATGGGTGCACATAAAACCAGGACCACGGCTTATCACCCGCAATCAGATGGCATGGTTGAACGATTTAACCAATCACTGGAAAGGTACCTGGCGAAGGTCGTGGAGAGCAAACAAAGAGATTGGGACAAGCACATCCAACCATTTCTTCTGTCATATCGTAGTGCGGTCCACGAAACTACAGGAGTAACACCAGCTTTTGCCAATTTCGGTAGAGAACTACGTTTACCAGCTGACTTAATCACCGGTATTCCACCAGAATCTCCACGCAATGTAACGGATTACGCGACCGAGCTACGCAACAGGATGAACGACGTATACGAGCACATTAGGGAATCTGGACAACAGATGTCTGAGAAGATGAAGACTCGCTACGACCGGAAGGCAAACAACAAAGGCTTCGATGAGGGATCATTTGTGTGGCTTCATAACCCAGTACGAAGCAAAGGTAAATCGCCTAAGTTACAAGCCAGGTGGGACGGGTCATATCGCATAATTACCAGGATGAACGACGTCACCTATCGAATCCAGAAGGGGTCGCGAGGTGCAGTAGCGGCTTTAGGGGGGGGGGCGAACCGGGGCGGTCGCCCGGGGCGCCAGGATCCAGGGGCGCCGCAGGCGCCCGGGCCTAATCAAGTGCGGGGTTAAAGGGTACACTAAATGTGTCCGTTTATAAGATTTTTAAAGATGCCTAGAGGGTTGTAGTAAAATGCTATGAAATAGTAGATATACTATGAATCACGGGGTATGGTAAAGTGAGTTGAAAAATCGCAATGGGCGCTAGGTTGATCATCGGCAATAAAATAATTAAGTAAAGAATTTATCTCCCTGACAAACAGGTATCTTTTTAATTGAATCTAAAGTTATAGATGATATTTTTATGTAGATAATTTTTTTAAACTGATTATATGTTATACTATTGGTCGGCAAGGCTTAGAGTAGTATAACAACACCATATTCCCTTCCGTTGGAGAATGTATGAGACGACTAACGATTTGTCAGCGGAAAAGGTGCAGCAGCGTTCCTTTGTGCAGGTAACGATTTTACTGTGGTTGCCAACCTGCATAATATCCAAAGTGGTGATTATGGACAAAGCCTACCATGAAAAGTAGTCAAAAAATACGGTGCCTAGTCCATAGCCATATTATGCCTGCGTGAGCATGGGCCTTGGTCATGGTAGTGTAAGGGATGCTAATAATACCCGTGCTATAGATAGCTGCCAACATCGATTGAACCTAGTTACAGACAAGGAATTCAGTTGACGGCTGGAAAAGAGTGGAAAGTCACGATAACCCTTGTATCGGGCGGGCTGCCTATTTTACTTCAGGCATGTAAGCTAACGACCCTATGTTGACGTGGTTATCTCGGCAAAAAATAAACTGTTTGGGACTAAGATCTGCAACGTCTGGACCCAGGTAGAGTACCTTGCACTGAATTAGGGTTATCGCGTGGAGAATCATGTTTGGGACCGCATAAAGTGCATAATTATGGGAACATAAGAAACAATAGGAGGCAAATGAGTTCAAGCAGGAAATGATCTGCATGAAGATGAGCTTGGACGATGGATGTAGATCTGAAAGCGCCCCGACAGTGACACAAATAAGGAGATTTATGTACGAAAGTAACACCCTTCAGTAACACTAGATGACCCCCGGGTACACCCGCGTTATTTAGGGCTATGAGTAGCATCACGCTGATGTTATATAGCCGTATAACATGATGACATACACAAAAGTAATTATTCCAATCACACCATTGCAGTTACTCCTGAGATTAGCACGTTCAACCATGTGACGGATAGATACCTAGATGTGGACTTAAGCGCATAGTCGGTACTGTACATCAACTAAGAATAAGGCACATTAGGAAAATATGATTAGTTGGGAAATCTAAACTTTCAAATTATGTTCTGAAACTAATGCGACAGGAGACACCAGAGGCAGCCTTGTTAAACCCTTATTCATCGTGTAGAGATCTGGAGCTCGGCGAAACTGAGAGAGGGGGAGGGAGTCGTTGGCTATCAGCCTCGACATCTCCAAAGCCTTCGATAGAGTCTGGCATCGTGCGCTTCTTTCCAAGCTTCCGGCTTACGGCTTGCCACCTCGATTGTGCAACTGGGTTGCTAGCTTCCTGCATGAACAACGTGTTCGAGTTATTTGCGAAGGTCTAAATTCAAAGTTTATGCAGGTAAATGCTGGTGTACCCCAGGGATCCGTCTTATCGCCCACACTTTTTCTTCTGCATATCAATGATATGCTCACTTTGGGGGCATACATTGCTATGCAGATGACATTACCGTGCATGGGCGGTATCTCGGCCATCCTGCGGCTAAGCAGGCCGACATTGAGGAAAATAGGCGAAAACTTGTCGCTAAGCTTGACCAGGTTTTGAACAGCATCTCGAATTGGGGTGCTGAAAACATGGTCGAGTTCAACGCCAAGAAGACACAGGTGTGCGCATTTTCAGCTAAGTTATCTCCATTCCTTCCCCAACCTTCTCTTCTGGACACGCCACTACCGATACAGGACAGTCTAAATATACTTGGTATGGACATACGCCGCAATCTCAACCAGAGAAACTACATTGAGTGTGTCATTAAATCGGCATCTCGAAAACTCGGAGTCCTGAACAGAGTGAGGAGGTTTTTCGCGCCGGAGCAGCTGTGTCTATTATACAAGACTCAGGTTCGCCCCTGCGTGGAATACTGCTCTCATCTCTGGAACGGCTCCGCTCAGTACCTGCTAGATGCCCTTGATAGGTTGCAGCGGCGTACTGTCCGTATCATAGGTGACCTTGAGGCTACTAAGACCCTTGAATCTCTGCAATTACGCAGGGACGTAGCCTCAATGGCTGTCTTTTACCGATTGTATCACGGTGAGTGTTCAGAAGAACTCTTTCAACTCATCCCACCCTCTCCTTTCCTATCCCGAACAACACGTGCCGGGTTAAGGTGCCACCCTTATACGGTAGATCAGATACCGTCACGTACGAAAAGGTTCGGTACATCTTATCTTTGTCGTACCATAAAGATGTTGAACTCACTGCCAGCTCACGTGTTTCCTTCCTCCCTTGATCCTGGGTCCTTTAAGCGGGGCGTGAAAAAGCATCTCTCAAGGCCGTCAAAGTGAGGACCGTCATATCACATTGCTTAACCAGCAATTGGGGATCGTGGCCTTCCCAATAGGACTTCACTGTCAGCTTACCATCAGGCAGCGTGAAGTCAATTTGACAGGTCTTTTTTTAATAATAAAAAAAAATAGAAAGAACTCATAGGAGGCGATTGTGCAAAATCCGTGGTCAAAGGTCTTCGCGAAAGTACTGGGAAAGACTCATCTGACAAAGGTGACTACCTCTAGTAGTGATACCTTAGATGCTGGCTATTTAATACTTCTGCGAATATCTGTATGCTGCGCATGCACCGACGCCTTCACCACTAGCCAACCGGAGCCCTACTTACTAGCTATTTAATAGTTGAAGATTTCCCAGACGTAGATGTCGAGTAAATCAGTGCGCCTCTCAGGCAGCTTAGTAAAGGCTCACGAGGAAGACGGTGGAGCCGCTTGGCTCTTGTGGACTACGAGAAGCCTTTGATTCCATCAAAAAATTATTTTTATATAGCCTCGCGCCTGTATACCGGAGGGGTTAGGCAGATGTGTAGTATTGAACCCCCATTTCGCCAGGTTATGTATTTTAGGTCCCACGTAAGAAGGGGTGAGCCTATTGCCGTTACGCTGGATCATGAAGCATTTCACAGAATACATCTACCTACTAATTTTCAAATTTCAATAAAGTGGTTGAGACATTTGGACGGACAGACAGACATGGCGAATTCATAAGGGTTCCGTTTTTTGCCATTTTAGCCACGGAACCCTAAATAGGGGGGCGCCAAATGAATGGCTCGCCCGGGGCGCCAGGATGGCTAAGGCCGGCCCTGGCGAGGTGCACCGAAGATAGTTCATGTGGACCGGTTGGCTCGTTACTTTGGGTCCAACGATGTTCAAGACGAACACGTTTAAGAGGAGGGCAGTGTAACGCCATCTATCGGTGAATGGGGGAACTACTAGAAGAGATTGAATGTATCGGTGGTTTAAAGGTAATTCATCTACTCTGTACTAGATGGCGTTGCTGTATCGAGTATAGATTGTTCGCGAATATTTCGACAGTTTTGTGGAAACATATCGAATGCGCTAGTGATGTTATCCGGCCAGTATAAATAGAGCGGGAGCGAACGGACCGGATACAGTTACAACACAGAGTACAGTTACAATTGAATATTGGAGCGATAAACAAGAAGCGAAGGAAGTAATTCGGAAGTGTTTAGTGTTGTTCTAGTGGTGTGAATAGTGTGTTTTTATTAGTGTCGTGTTTGAAAATAAGTGTGTATAGTGTTTGTGTATAAATAAAGTTAATTTTAAGTGGCATGGTGAGTTATAATTTATCGTCGAACCCCAGCTCGTAACACTTCTACTACTACTCGCATAGTACGCGAGTCGGTCTTAGTCATGCATTTACCAATTATTATGTATTTTTGTGGACAGTTTTGGGACTTAGTGTTTTTATTTTTAACCTACACAAATATGATCAGTTAAAGATACTTAGTGCCCCGTAAATTTTTTTGTACTAATTAAAAAATAGTGTTGTATACGAGATCAAAAATCATTGCCCTGCGGCTCGTAGTGGTAAAGTAAGATTCAAGTTTGCCTTCTGTATTAGGAATTTACTTTCATTCATATCATGTCTCTCATTCTCTTGCCAATGGATATCTTGTATTATATGTTAGGTACTACTAGGTATTATAAATGCGACAGTTTTTGAAAACTAATTAACGGATTTTGACTAAACTTTGCAGTAATATAGTTTAGGGGGTCATAAAACGTAGGGTCCTTTATATTTAGCGTAATCATCCGCTTCACTGTGTATATCCTTGACATTGGCAAGGTTTATGCGGCAAGAAGATAGGTGCAATCAGACCACGAGCAATGAGAAAAATAATTGTGGCTTAATATTTACCTGCCGCTGATAATCCATTCTGCCATTTGTATCGCGCACCCGGCGGAGAACATCATGCCTGCTGAATTGTAGCCGCAGTTGTGGTACAAACCTGTCGAACAAAATAAATATTGTCAGTTAAAATAATATCGTAAGGCTTACTTTTCTCTACAGATTTTATGGGATCCATATTATGGGACAAACATTTCTTTTTTGTCTATTATATTCTATGATCCTGGTCAAAGAATCCTATCGTATAATCATTCATAAGAGAACCCTAATGATTATTAGATAGGTTTTCAATAACGTTAGGAATTTCATATAAACCTTGTATATGCAGCAACCTATTTCCCAAATATCATCCTAGCATATATCAGCAGCAATAGCCGAATGGTCAGACTCCTATGCAGAGGGTCTCGGGTTCTACCCACAGCGGGCAATAATAACTTTTTAGAAGTTTGTGCGAATCGCTTGCTAAACGGTGAAGGACAACAGCATAAGGTAACCTGCATATCTGTGTCTGTATGTAATGTGACATACAAAGTCTGGCTACGACACTTGACCAGCCTGCTGAACTATGAGCTAACCCTTCTTATAATGAGAAGAAGATAGTACTCAACAGTGGGACGTTTAAGAAACACCGCTGATCATGATAATAAAATTATCAATTGCTATTATTTGCTTGGATGATAAAATTGACTTGCTGATTTATTGACAGACTGGGCAATTTTTCATTATAAAAATAAACCAAAGTTACATGGGTTTATTAGAAAGCTTTGTTCTAATCATGAACCACTTCTCAAAAAGTTAGTAGTGCATGTTAAAGTACGGTGGGGATGAGATACACTGTGCGTCGTAAATTGACTTACATGAGCCGCATTAAAAAAATACTAATGATGTCTAAAAATGTAAGGGAAATGGTTCTATAAACAATTTCACAGTAGTGAACTTCTTAAAATCATTGTATAACGTAAACTATAAACAAATCAATTGATATAGAATTGCGTCAGAACTGTAATCATCTTGAACATGGTAAACAAATAACAATAAAGGCATCAAAGTTTGATATCTAAACGGCTCGCTTGTGACCGATATTCAAATACATTTATTATTATATTAGTAATCAGATATGTAACAAATAATTCGCAATATTTGTCTCGTTTTAAGAAGACGCCATCGCAATATTTCCGTACCTACAACTGCTTATTTTACGTTGCGTGTAAAAATAAAATATTGTATCCCTATGTAGGCAAAAAAGTAGCTTGGCACGTGCCAAAATGATGCCTTACCGGACCCAAATAGTAGATAATACCGATACTACCATTTTTAAAAAGAGTAAGCTCTTTATAAATTTTAACTGGCTTTACTGCTATTAACTTAATACCTACGCAAGAGAAGCGAAGAGAATAAGCTTAAGCTACCAACGTATGGTTCAGCTTCGGCCATGAGTTACACTCGCTAGGGCATTGCGATATTTATCACTACCCTACGATTAGAGTTTGCAGCTAGAGCAGCACTAAATCCACCGCGGCGTCTATCGAGGCCTCGACATTCCACAACGGTGCTGTGGGATCACGCGAATAGTTTATCATGAGTGACTATGCATGACCATTCCGAGTGGGTCCAGTAAACCAAAGACTGGCAAAGGCTACAATAACATGTATCGTTAGTCAACTTACCGAAAACATTAGGATCCTCTCCCAACACGGGCTTATGATCTGGCGTGAAGGATTCTGGTCCGCACACAGTGCTCTTGATACCGATCTGGCCCAACTTGGGACAGAGGGACGCTGCGCTTTTCATGTGCACTCCGAAAACGTCCCAGTCCAGCTCGTACAAATGGAATTGGAGGTTGTCTGGTACCTGGTGCCAAAGAAAGGCACATGAATAAGGCAGAGTGCATGAATTATAAACTCAGCCTATGTTCTTGTTGTTTGTGTGTATCGTGCTTGCAAATCAAGTAATATTTTCTGAATTACTGAAATATCACAAATTCATAAATCCACGGTGACACAGAAGTCAGAATAGGTACCTTTAAAAATTGACCTGGGTTGATATTGGAGAATCACCTGGTTAATCTACCTGACAGAAGACCGCGCGAGGCGTGTATAATATCGCTGGGATTGCATAATGCTCATCGACCACGCTAACAACTTACCGTTAGGCAAGCCGGTAACATGTTTGTTGCTAAAGTAGCGCTTAAAACCCAGTACCTCTTATGGTAATCGCAGGTAGGTAGTGTGGAGCTGCGTCAAATTCATGCTCGCTCCGAATCTCTGAATGTAGAATCGTTGCACAGTAGTCGATTACCTTAGTATCCATTTTACACGAACATATCTCAGACCAGTAACGAACTTGATGAAAAAAATGGTTTGGAGACATGAAGGTCATGGAACAGATAACCCTCAAGCCGGTTTGCACGACCAAATGTTACCTATTTATCTGCTGTGTTTGCCATGTACCTACGTAATGGATTGATCATAAAGTCGTCACTACATCTTGCACTGTCCCGATGGTAAATGGTATTTATATGCCAGCAACACAAGTTAAAAAAAAAACTGTTGTTAGGCACAGTTAGGATAATCATGAATAAGAACTCTTCTGAACAGTATTCTTATTCAAACCAACAATAAAGATTCTATAGCTGAGTATATTCTCATTTCATCTATATTTGGCTACAGCAGGTGTTAGTTAGTCTACTGTGCCCTATGACTCACATCTTGAGCTGCAGCCACAAAGACTTTAAGACAGCCATAACTATAATTTGTGCAAGTAAATTGTCTGCAAGTATGAGTTACCTGATCCAGCATATGCGGGTTGGGCTCATAACCTCCGACATGGCAGCTCTCTCCCTGTATCTTGATATACAAGCTGACGTCATGGTCTCGAATGTTGGGAGCATTGCGGATTTCGGGCGTAGCTTCACACACGACATAAGCATGCTTGAACGGTAGTACTGGTAATGATGGGATGCCGGCGAATCTGGCTACTCGAGATCCCCAAGCACCTGGTTAAAAATTATGAGACTGACTTCAGTAGCTTGTAACGTGGAATCTATCCAAGTTTCAAATGTAGAATACTTGATTTATTCATATACTATTTTCGGGAAAAGTGCGATCCGATCCTAGCAAAACAATTGCTGAGCAATAAGTACCTACTTAAGTTTCTTTAAATCGCAATTTTTACAAATTAGCTAACATCGAATCTAACCAAACTCTGTACTGTATTGGTAAACACAGTTAATAACAGTCTAATGATTTGAATGACTTAAAGATTTGTTTCTAGCTTTATAATAACATGTTCATCATCATCATCCTAGCGTTGTCCCGGTTGCATACAAGACTTTTCGCCTTGGAGCCAGGGCCCCGGAATAATAGCACTGTCAAAATAATAATGCTTAATTTATTGTAAATTAGTTTACCTCCGCAATTGACTACACACTTCGTCTTAATGATTCCTTTGTCTGTGTGGACTGCAGTTACTTCTTTGTTGCCTAAGAAATTGTGAGTATAGTGGATATCGAGAACGGGGCATTCTTCATAGATCTATAAAATAAATTATTTATTGTAAATTGTAATCCAGTCATATCATTATACTAACAAAGCTTATTGATTGATTTGCACTTACTTTGCCTCCATTCTTAGTCGCCATTTTGATAAGCGCATTGCATGCCATAGTTGGATCTATGGTACCATCTTCAGGAGAATACAACGCCATCTTGAAGACGGATGGATCCAGAAGTGGGAATAACTTCTGAGCCTCATTTGGATCTAGGACTTGACTGGGTATACCCATGGCTTTACCTAAAGTATGCAGCCTCATGTATTCTTGTGTTCGTACCTTGAAAGACATTGGTCATTATTATTATAATCGCGCTTTCACAACAAAATGCTCTATTCATATCAGCGCCATATCTAAATGCAATCGCAATTGTGAATTTAATCAAAAACATACCTTAACTCTATAATATGACCGAATAATGGGTGCATACTGAATGCAACGGAATATAAAATGCAGATTGCGATGCAATGCAGAATGGCGATTATGGATCGCTCGAACGAATTCAGGGTAAATTGAAATTGAAGACTGCTTATGTGTGTGATCAGAGCGAGACGGTCATTTGACTTCTGACGCGTATTCTAGGTCCATATTCTATCCAAGATAGCAAACTTAAATACCTTACTACAAATAAGTAATCATGCTTACCTTACTTCTTGAGATAAACATGCCACCATTATTGATCCATCCGGCGTAGTCGCCGGTCTCCTGCTCCAGCGCACTGTACACATTTCTCGAATCTCTCAATAACTTCACTTCCAAGTCACAAGGCCTGAGCGACCATACCAAACCTAAAATGGATCACAATTTAGTTAAAGCATTTCAATCGACAATTAGTATGTAAACTTAATGAATACTGATTGTTAAGAACGGGTAAATGTTAAGTTATTAGGTAAGTAGGCTCTTTCTTTCTCACTGCTCAATGACACACTCTTGCTGAACCAAAACATTTAATCAAGTAACTAACAGAGAAATTGACCACTCGGACGGAAGTTTGAAAACATCCTTTTCTTAAAAATATGGTTCTCTTGAGTTTTCTTCTTAAGCATGCTTTAATTTCTCCAGCCAAATTATAAAAAATAAAACGGATAAGAAAACAATTTCAAACAATAAAATAGTAGACACATTTACCTGCGGTATGCCATGTCGTTCCACTGGTCAGCTTTGCCCTTTCGAGAAGAACAGCATTCACTCCTCGTTTTGTGAGTTGATACAGGGTGTTGCACCCTGCTATACCTCCGCCTATAATTTATGATAATTGACTTAACCGTTGATGATCCTGATGAATTATATAAATGCTTATTTAAAATTATTAATGATGAGTACAATAAAATTTTTAAACTGAAGACGTTTGCAAGGAGCATTAAAGTAAATTTTTGTGATTGGGCAACAGTAGGTATATATAAAAGTAGAGCTAGGTTGTATGATCTATATGGTATGAAGAAATACAATTTTAATCCTGAATTTATTCAATATGTTAGAAATTATTCCAAGGTTTTTAAGAGGACATGTGCTTTAGCCAAATCCTTATATTTAAGCAATAAAATCAAAGAATCCAAGAACAAAATTAAAACTACTTGGAGCATTATTAACAATGAGACTGGTCGAGCTAAATTGGTAGATAACAATTATGAATTAAAATTGAATGGTGAAATTATTACTAGGAAAACTGATGTTGCTCAGACATTTAACAATTTCTTCATAAACATACCAGTGAACACAACCAGCTGTCTAGATTCATGTCCAAACAAAGCAGAAATGTTGGTTAGGGGCAATGTGAATGAGTGTGATGTGCTTTTTAATTTTAAATATATTGACACCAATGACATACTGAAGGTATTCAAGACGCTCAATAATAAAAAATCTGTTGACTTATGGGGCATTTCTGTTAAACTTGTGCGACAAATTATTTCTAGCTTAGCTCCATATTTAGCTGCAATATTCAACAGATGCGTAGATACAGGAGTATTTCCTGATCTAATGAAACACAGTAAAGTAATACCATTATTCAAAAAGGGATCAAAGAGCGACCCTAGTAATTTTCGGCCAATTTCTATCTTGCCTGCTATTAGTAAAATTTTTGAAAAGATTATTTTGCATCAACTAGAGAGCCACTTTCACGCAAATAATTTATTTCACAGTGAACAGTATGGCTTTACTAAGGGTCGCTCCACCGTTGATGCCGGTGTAACTTTGTTAAAGCATATTTTTAATGCTTGGGAAAACTCGAAGGATGTCATTGGTGTTTTTTGTGACCTATCAAAGGCCTTTGACTGTGTGGAACATAATACGCTTTTACTTAAATTGAAACTTTATGGTATTAGAGATACCGCACTCAATCTTGTTGCCAGCTACCTTAGTGATAGAATTCAGTATGTAGATGTTAATGGGAGTAGGTCTCTAGGTTTGCCAGTAGGAATGGGCGTTCCACAGGGCTCTATTCTCGGTCCATTTCTTTTTTTAATATATATTAATGATTTGCCGTTCTTTGTACAAAATTTATGTGATATTGTTTTGTTTGCCGACGATACGTCACTAATTTTTAAAGTTGATCGTAAATTAAGTAACTTTGATACCGTCAATAACACTCTTGCACAAGTATTAGATTGGTTTTCGACAAATAATTTGGTACTCAACTCAAGCAAAACCAAATGTGTTAAATTCTCTTTGCCTAATGTCAAAAGTGTTCCTACTAATATAATTTTAAATAAGGAAACAATTCAACTAGTCGAATCAACCGTATTCTTAGGTGTAACTTTAGATTGTAAGCTTCAGTGGGGCGCCCAAATATCCTGTCTCGCAGTAAAACTTAGTTCTGCAGCGTTTGCAGTTAGAAAAGTTAGGGAATTCACAGATATAGATACTGCTAGACTAGTTTACTTTAGTTATTTTCACAGCGTAATGTCTTACGGAATAATGTTATGGGGTACAGCTGCTGATATACAGACTATTTTTGTCATTCAAAAAAGGGCCATACGTGCAATTTATAAGTTAGGTGCTAGAGATTCTTTACGTAATAAATTTAAAGAAGTAGACATATTGACAGTTGCATCGCAATATATATATGCTAACTTAATGTACATTAAGAAAAACTTAATTCTATACCGCAAAAATAGTGATTTGCACAACGTGAACACAAGGAATAAGCATAAACTGGTGGGAACTAACTACCGTCTACATAAAGTTCAGAACTCATTTGCGGGGATTGGTATACGATTTTTCAACAAATTGCCTCTTGAAATAATGAATTTACCCATGCACAAATACAAACGGACAATTAGGAACTTTCTTTTACAAAGGGGTTATTACACTATTAAGGAATTTTTAAATGATAAGACACCGTGGGGATAGGCTTAGGCTTGTTTAACTCACGATTATTTTATTTACATGTTAAGTGGAGGTGCCTCGTGAACACATGATTTTTGCAGGATTTGGATATTTGTATGATTTGTTGAATTTAGTTTAACATTATTTATCTCTGATCATATCATTGTTCACTTGTCACCTTCACAAAATTCTTTCTGCATTTGCATTCCTTCACGTGTTCCACTAACTTATGTTAATAATAACGATCTGGAAAATGGAGGTAATTGGCGGTCATGGTCAGTATACCAATAGATTGTTTCTTACTGCTGGTTCGTATACCGTTGTCGTCATGCTCACTAAAATGTCATTTCTTGTGGTGGCGTCGTGTGTCGGGTCATCCCTTTCCCTCTAATATGGCGAGAGGGATGATGGCTGGCACATGCGTCATACTCGTGAACGGGTGCTACTTGCGATGACTGGTCGATGACGGTCTTGCGGGCTGGTATTAGATTTTAATAATTAACTGCATCATTCCCATCATGGTTCTGATCACTTTCGCGGATTGCCTGCATTATTAGGTATATATAATGTAAGTGGATGCTCCTGTTTCACCATGTCTATTCTGAGAAGGCTAACCAAAAGTATTATGCTTGAGTATTATGATGTACAGTAAATATATACAAGTGATATAGAAGGTGTAACAGTTGCAGCACCTTACAAAATGTAAATTGTGTATTATTCAAAACCTGGCGATGAAAAAGAGTGACCGTGAGTTTTATTGCCCGTTCTTTCTCATGGTTCTACCTATTGCTTTGCGAACGTGGCAGTAAATGTAAATGTAGAAGCATACAGTAATAATGTTTTAAATTTGAGTATAAGTAATTATTTTATAAATTTATTATTTTGACGTTCATAAGCGTCACATTGTGACCCAAATGAATAAAGGATTTTGAATTTGAATTTGAATTTGAATAATATTAAGCCTAGTCATACACACCGGTGGTATCTAACTACATACATACAAGAGGTAGGTATTTTAAGTGGGTACACAAAGATATTTTCATGATTTTATTATGGAACAGAAGGTTTAAAAAAATATCTACTGGTAATTTTATTAATCTTCAGTTCGAGAAAAGATTCTAACAATATACACAATACGGATACGAAATAAGCACAGGAAAGCATATAGCACTAATCCTTTTAAGGAAGCCTAGCGAAAGAGGACCAATCCGTGACCCTTGAGGCAAACCAGAAAGGATCATCTATTAAATTAGATCTAAACGCATTTACCACTGCCGGTGAGCACGTTTGAATAAATAAAACTCAATTTAACAAATTTCCAGGGATAACAAGCTTCTAAAGCGTGTTTAAAGACTTACATGACACTAAACCAACCACAATCGAAAGGTTTTTCAAAACCGGTACATCGAGGGACGTACCGGCTTTGTTTCCTTTTTTTTTATTTATATTACAAACTGTACCTAACCATATATTTGCATTACTGTTTAAGACAATGACAATATAAGAGAGGGATATACTCTCCTTATAATATTATAAACATCCAAGCAAAGGATGCAGAATGATCAGAGCATTGGCAGTGAGCAGCAATCCGAGCACACTGCTTCAACCACCAGAATGATAATGTCTGCACATATGGTAAATTTTTCAAATAACTAATTAAGTAATTACATACTCACCTATGATCACAACATCGGCAGACGATACCACTTCCTGATTCGTAGCCAAAAATCTCCTTTCATGTCTGAATTGTTTCAAATTCAGATAACTTGCCGCTTTGTGTCTAATACTTCCATCTCTAACTACTTTGAACATTTTTAATACTAGATATAAAATAAAATAGCAATAATACGGGAATATAAACAATATATTAAGATGTTGACTGTAGAACAGTCTATTGTAGAATGTTTAATAAAGAATGTTGATAACCAGTTAGTTATTATCACTACAAGTTATCTAAGTTCAAGCAGTCAATTCATTTGGTTTATCGGGATAGCGGGGATGTTGTGTTCTATCACGAGCAACTACTATAAAAAAAATATTCGATCATCTAAGTAGTATAAAAGCTAAGCTAAGACTATAACAAAAACATTGCTTTCTAAAGCTTGCTTTTTGTAAGTGATCCCTTTATATCATAGTGGTACATCATAAAGCCTTGGTGGTCGAGCAGCTGGTTCGGCTATTCTAGTCTTAACTGCTTTAGGAACTCATTTATTAGGTACCTATGGCATACAAGGTTGTATATATAGTCAGACACTGGTCTAAGTGGATGGAACACCGCTTTTTAGTAGATATATATTCGGCCATATCTCGTTGGACAAGAAAACGGATAATGAATCGGAATAATGTTAAGACGATAACAACTATTGCCCGCGACTTGCTTTGCACTCGGATCTGGGCCATTCTGCCATTGATCGTAGTAAACATACTTGTCAATAGTGCCACACGAGTCGTGCAGACGAGACACGCACAGTAAAAGCATTCACAAAAGGATAAAGAAGCAATTTACTCTTATACTGCGGAGCTTGCTCAGCATAGTTATATGTTATTTTTATGCGTTTTGCACTATCGAAGCACATATAAAACACCAAATATGAAGGCAGAGGACTTGTGAAACTGGCATTTCGAAAAACCTTAAAGCACCTAAAGTGTGGGCTAGACTTGCAAAGCTCTGATTTGGACAGCCCTATTGTAAATCTTCCCGGACTAAGCTATCGACAGGCCAATTCAGAACGAATTGGGCCGAAATTATTTATTTCATTCTAAATGAAATATAATAATCTAGAACTTCTACTTCATAACAATTGATGATATAAACATGAAAATAAAGAAATAGATAATACATTAAATAAAAATTTATTTAAGAACTATATTTACATTTATTTTTACAATCTAATATAACATTAAGAACATTGAAATGCATAGTCACTGTTAGCTTTTTACATCAAAATGATTTCTTTGTTTCATTTACATTTGTGGCAAAAATATTATGTTTATATTACATCAGTTGAAAGTACTAAAAACTATTAATACGACAGATTGGTAGAAATCGCTTTGTCAATATTTATATAACTTATCCACTAATTAATGTTGAAGAATACAATTGTAAACTTGTTTATAGTATTGATTAAATATTGCGTTTACTATCGGTACTTAGATGAATGACGACCAATTTCAATTACAGTAAGTTTACTTTAAAAAATAAAACAACTACTTAATCATGTTTTTTAATGCACATTTATCTCTTATTAATCTTTTCGTCACCGCAAACAATAAATGCAATATTATTTAGACAATTCGCATGAAGTATTTCATATCTCTTTAATTATGATTAAAATTAAATAACAACCATGTTTGAGCATGGAAGTTCGATAATCAGACAGCATTTGACAATGGAAGTTCAAAAAAAGCATAACTGTGGAATTCTGATCGCCCAGTAGTTTTACTTATGTTTGTCGAAAACATAGAAGCAGACCTGAATTAAATTAAGATTATAATTATGCAAATTATATATGTAAGATATTTGCCCAGACATCTTATGTCAAACAGGTCATCAACCTATTATGTTACATTACACCTAACCAATTATGTTACATTACATTGCCTACCAGATAAGGCCCAAAAGATAACTGAGCATTAACGTAGTTGCGATATATTTTAGACTTAAACAATATAATAAAAAAAATATTCTAAAATTTGAAAATAGAACTCTTTGCCAATATTACTGAGTATATATTTCATTCATTTGTCATTTGTTTTACGATTTGGCCAACATGAATTTAACACGAGAAAATTTTCGTGCAATGATTTTTTATGACTTTCGATGTCATTTAAGTCAACAAGAAAGTTATGATAGACTACGATTGGCCTTTCACGATGAAGCCCCATCTCGTGCGACTGTTTACAACTGGTTTAATGAGTTTAAACGTGGTCGCACTAATCTCACTGATGATGTACGTGAGGGACGGCCTTCTACGGCGACGACTGAAAATAACATCTGTGTTGTGCGGCGTATGATAGAGACTGACAAAAGAGTGACCTATCAGCAGATTCGGACAAGCTTAGGCATCGGTATGAGTCAAGTGCACAAAATCCTCCACGAACATTTAGCGGTCAGGAAGCTTTGCGCCCGGTGGATACCTCATAATTTGACTAAGGCTCAAAAACTCCATCGTGTGGATTGGTGCCGTAAAATGATTGAAAGATTTAACGGAGGTGACTCAAATGCTGTGTTCGACATACTAACAGGTGACGAAAGCTGGATTTACTGTTATGATCCTGAAACCAAAAGACAATCTACTCAGTGGGTGTTTCCTTTCGAGGAGTTGCCAACTAAAGTGAAGAGAGATCGAAGTGCGGGAAAAAAAATGGTGGCCTCGTTCTTTGGAAGGATAGGTCATTTCGCAACAATTGTGTTAGAGGATCAAAAAACAGTTTCTGCAGAATGGTACACTACCAATTGTTTGCCACTTGTCTTGGAAAAAGTTCGAGAGAAACGACCTCGCAGTAGGATCCTCCTTCACCACGACAACGCCTCGTCGCACACCGCCAAGCGAACGATCGACTATTTGGCGACATCAAACGTTGAATTACTGGGTCACCCGCCGTATAGCCCCGACCTCGCGCCTTGTGATTTTTATTTATTTCCAAAAATTAAAGAAAAACTTAAAGGAAAGCGGTTTATGAATGCTGAAGAAGCGGTGGCTGCGTATCGCGATGCCATTGAAGAGACCCCTAAGGACGAGTGGGCAAAGTGCTTTTCCCAGTGGTTCCATCGCATGCAGCGGTGTATTGACGTCAATGGACAATATTTTGAAAAGATATAATAAAACTAATAACTGGCTAATGTAATCAGTTTTTGATTTTCTAAGAACTTTCAGTTTGACCCTCGTATAAGTAACAATATCTGCTACTTACACATATTTACATTAGTTTAAATGAAATACAATCTTCGGAGCCTTTCCTTCTTTTTGAATAGTCTTCTTTCATAAACGCAAATATAAACATCCATGTAATTGGTCTAACATCATCTCAATTTAAGTTAAACATATGTTTTAAAGCATATCCATATATTTTTATATTAACATAATTTTATAACATCAACTGGCAATTCTTAATACTAACAAAATATGAACACTTAGGTAATAATGTCAATTGCTAATACTTTGACATAATTGCAAGATAAATAAAATAATGAATCTCTAATAAGCTTGCAGCTTTTAGAAATGTTTATATAAAACCAAAATTATTCATTGCAAATACATACGTTTAAAAAGTTAACAATAATTATGAATATATATTATTTTGATTGGAATTACAATCTAACCTATAGATATTTGTAAACTTGATTGACAAATTCAAAGAGTAAAACACTTACAGGACACCAGCGTGTTGTCAACAGGTTGTCGGGTTGTTTCCGTTTCGACAGATTTTCGTTTAGGTTTTGGTTTCGACAGCATGTCACTCTTTATCTCAAACGTACACCTAAGTACAAAATAAATTCATAAGCATGTTTATAAATTAATAGTCCATTAAAATGTTAATTTTTTTGGCCTTAGCGTGCATTTGTCAGAGGACGCCTCCTCCGTGGTCCAGTAGATAGCGTATGCAACTGCTGATCGGAGGTCCCGGGTTCGATTCCCGGGTGGGACAAAAGTGTTACTGGGTTTTTTCGAATACTCAGTAGCAGCCCGGAGTCTGGTGATGTACCTGGTAACAGCAATAGGCTCGACCCCTATTACGTGGGACCTAAAAATTCATGGCGAAATGTGGGTGTAATATTTACACACCTCTGCCTAGCCATTCGGGGATACAGGGGTGAGACTGTAAAAAAAAATATGTCTAGAGGGGGTTAGTACAATGTTACATCCAAGTTTGTGGGTTGGAGGTTGTGCAACACTATGTCTACCTAGGGCCAATAACACAGTTGGATAGGCATAGCTTCGAAAAGGAAATCGATAGGAGGATTCAGTTGGGATGGGCAGCATTCGGTAAGCTACGTCGGGTCTTCTCGTCGCCTATTCCGCAAAGCCTCAAGACAAAAGTCTTCGACCAATGCGTCCTACCAGTAATGACGTACTGTGCCGAAACCTGTACACTCACGGTCGGGCTGGTCCATAGATTTAAAGTCGCTCAGCGTGCCATGGAACGAGCTATGCTTGGAGTCTCTCTAAAGGATAGAATTCGCAACGAGGTCATCCGGAAGAGAACTGGTGTTGCCGACATAGCTCGCCGTATAAGCAGGCTGAAGTGGCAATGGGCTGGCTTCGGCGGCCGAAGGACCGACGACCGATGGAGCAGACGAGTCTTGGAGTGGAAACCACGTCTCGGCAAACGAAGAGTGGGACGCCCCCTGACTATCTTAACATTATGTGTTAGTATTAGAGTCTAGATATTTTATTAACCAAAAAGTATCTCATAAGGTGTCTCACATTATGTGGTTTATGTTTTTTGGGAAGAATGTTCTACCCCATTTTTGCATGCAACTAAAAAACATGATAGAAAGGTTTTGGGCATATTAGAAATGGTCCATGTGTTGATATTGAGTTTTCAAAAGTTTGTATGAAAATGGATAAAAAATGTTTTTTTCTTGGCGCCTACTGCATATTATTATACTATAACACAAAAAAGCCGTCAGACAATTTCACATTACTAACATTTCTGAAATTGCTCTTCGCTTTATTTAAAGATTTGTTCTTGCTTCGACTAAAACGATTTCTTTTGATGAAAACGTATTTGATGAAAAAATATTGGGATAAGGGGAAAACGGAAAAATTGTCTCCAATATTTTTGGTATCGGCTCAATATTTAAATGGACTTCACGGCTGCAATCATCAACAATTTCGGGCATGGAATAAAACTAGGTTTATAGTACCCGTATGTCATTGTAATTTTGCTGCCGAAAGAAAAATCTGAAAATCCGTTGAAACCAAAATCTGTTAAAACGGAAATAACCGGTGTTGTCAAATACTAGATTACTAAATTCTTTGTTAGTTTAGAGAGTTTTGTTTACAGGTGTGAATTGCCTTACTCGAGCTTCCAACCCCAGGCCACCCACGGGATAAAATTAAATAAAATACAATAACCACCGCCATACAGTCAACAAAAACAATTTAAATACTTTTCACTAAAGAACGGCATATCTTCAGTATACGGCCCTTGTAAGACTGTTGTACTGTGATGCAAAAAGCGATGACACACAACGCGTCAAATAGATACATAATGTATGGAAACACTCACCACAGCAATCTACACCAAGTGTCTAATTTCAAACAGCTATAATTATATAACTGTATGAAGTGTGTCTATAAATAACTAATGATGCTGCTACAGATAACATATTCAACAAAACGAGACGTTTAACTTTTATTGGAAATATATAGAAGACTTGCTCTATTCCTTACAAAGTTAAATACAAAATTGACTCAACATAGAGAACTCGATCTTGGTAAGATAAACAGTCAACACAGCACAACACACATACATACAAAATTGTCCTGGCATTCCTCCACCCTTATTAAGGAAGCACACGTGATTCCCCCCTTAAAAAGGTACTTCAAAAAATACCTCAATTTCTAAAGAACAGTTTAATTTACCACATGAAGCACATATCTTTTCAAAAAGAAGTGACATTGTCCAATTAAAAGACGGCAGAACTCATCTAAAAGTCGTCTTCAAAAAGACACATGATGCTCCTTTCAAAAGCCTTATAATGGTTTGCGCAGACGAGAGACAATTTTCGGCGTATTTTTCAGCCCTTTGCAATAGATCGATTAAAACTGCATCGAATATCGCACAAGAGAGACTAAAAGTACAGCTTACAAAACGCTGTAAGAAGGTACTAGGTACACCTTGGCCTGCGAAGACCCCAAAGGGACTCATGGCACCGTTGCGCGCGTCGCAGTCCTACCAAAGGGTCACGTGGCAGCAAGAAGGATACATCGTCCCTCTGCGTGAAGGTGGAGAAGTAGATACTTGCTGATAAGTGACGCGGACTCACGGCGTGTTACAAGAAATTTTTATAAACGCGCAAGGTGCATAGAAAGGGGCGTTTGGAGTGAACCAAGAACATGGACAACGCAAGTGGATCACGTGCAAAAAACAGACGTTCTGGGTAAAGGTGGAGAGGAGAAGTATTAGTGATGGTGTCACGTAGGTCACGTAGGTCACGTTGGTCACGTGGGCCACGTTATTCACGTAGTTGAGGTGGCATCGATGTGGCGCGATGCGTCTAGAACGCTGCATTGTGTGTGTGCGTGAAGGTGGAGAAGTACGTGTTGGCTCATACGTGGTGCGGGCTGGGCTGGCGCGGCGGCGTGAGGCCGAGGCGGTGCTGGCGCGCGGCGTGGTCGCCGGCCGCCGCCGCCGCCGCCGCCTCCAGCTGAGCTCGCAGCGCCACTAGCTCGCGGGTCCGCTGGTAGATCGGGTCCTGCACACCAACACCTATCATTTAGGTATGTTTCCAACAAGTCAAATCAGACACTTTGAATGAAACGCCTAAACAATCTCGTTCCATGGATTTTGTATGAAATATGCCCTTAGTGACGACATAATTTTCTCTTGCTGTCAAGTACAGTACTTGCCAAACTTTATGGCCGCTCCGAACCTAGCTGCATAGCGCTGCGCAGAACACAAAATCAGGTATCAGCGGGACGTATGCGGGGCGTGGAGGAAGGGCACGCCCGCGCGCGCTGTCTTCCACCCGCTAGCGTCCTCGCCTCCCACGCGTTAGTGTGAGTGCTACGTTCGTACACGAATCACATATTCGCTGAGCTCTGACAGTATCGTCGCGTTCAGAATAGTTTCATAGTGTTACTTCTTCGTTGTTTCTCGTTGCTATCGTTATTGTTTCTTGTTGTTATTTGTACTGATATAGTTACCATTTTCATTGATCATGCCTCGCGGTCGTTTTAATGTTTGAGAATGGAGATTCCGAAATAAGTGAAGAAAGTGACGAAGAAAGTTCTTCAGATAAGGAAGCTTCTACGAGTATGGAAGATGTTTTTATGGAAGGTGTAGCCCCATTATAAATAATAATAAAAAAAAATTGTCGTAATCAATGTATTTTTTCATTTAGAAGTCTCTTCACCTAACTGAATTTACATTAATCGAATTTGATTGAATATGTAATTAAACAATATAATATAGCTAATCTAACAACGTAACTGAAGAATTTAATTTTCAATAAATACAAATTTTTTTTCTTGGTTATCAAATGTCCACCCGACTGTACCATGCGCAAGTTCGTATCGATGGCTACATTCAGAGCGGCCATAAAGATTGGCGAGTACTGTAGAGTGCTAATTATCAATAAAAATGTAAAATTAAGTTTTAACCGTAGTTGATGAATGAAACTGACATTATTTAGGTAAGTAGATAACGGTTCTTATATGTGTGGTTTATTTTCTTGGCCTGCAGGAAACATCCGTATTATACAGCTTTTAGCCAGAAAAGTTTATTTAACGGGAATTTATCGTGTTTACTAATTTACTAAATTATATGATGTACATAAACACGAAAAATTAAAATCAGCGTACAGCAGACCACTGAAGACCATAGGCCTCCTAATTTGTGGCACAATAGTATTGTTACGAATGGCAATATTTTGAAAATAACGCCATCTATCGGTGAATGAGAGAACTAGAAGAGAATGGATATATCGGTAGTTTAAAAGTGTTTCATCTATTCTCTACTAGATGGCATTGCTGCTTTTTTTTTCTATAGAACGTTCGTCTGTTTCCTAATGAGACGAGAACGTTCCGGAATGCACTGAAATGCAATAGTGATGTTATCAGGCCGGTATAAATAGCGCGTGGACGAGCGGACCAAAAACAGTTCAGTTCTAATAACGGAGCGATCAAGATCAGCGAAGGATCTGAAGAGTCGGAAGTGTTTAGTGGTGTGAAATAGAGTTTTTATTAGTGTGTAATTAAGTGTTTTTGTTTGTAAAATAAAGTGTAGTTTTAGTGGCATAGGAGTTTAATTTATTACCGAACCCCAGCTCGTAACAGTATTATGAATCCATAAGAGGATTGGTATAGCAGTTGTAACGAGTTTTCCGTCTCTGCATGTGTGTGACTATTTTGTGCCCACTGGTGCTGATAAACATTATAGAATACGAAATAATATGGAAACAGCTGTGTGCGAATGAAGTTTGTATGAACGCAAATTTTACACGAATTGCAGTTTACCTATATTTTATTTTACAGCAATTATCTTGTGCTGCCATACCTAAATTATAATTATCAGTATTACAATAAAATGTACCTGTTGCCTCATAGTAGGATTCCACCTGCAGTACAACGCCTTCCAGAGCTTGATGACCCTGAGCGACGCGACCGGCACCAGCACCACTTGGGGCCGCGAGTACGGGGACGGCGGCGAGCTGGCCCCAAACGACGATGGACCCCAGTACAGAGGGTTCAAGTACAGGTCCTGGCGGCTGTTTATGTACGACCACAGGGATACCGTCTTGGTTTTTACTTCTGGAAAGAAAAAAGTGATTTGATGAATGATATATTGACGTAGGAGTTTTATTCCTCTTCAAGACCACTTCATTAGTAGAGTAGAGACAGATTGTTAGTAAGTAAGCAGGTCATAGGCTAGATACAATAATACCAAAGTAATATTATTTATACAACATCAATAAAACAAATGAAGGGTCCACTGCAATAATGATGAATGTCCTTTGTTTATTGTTCCGAGATAATACGGTTTCAAGTTTATAAACGGTTAAAAAAAACTCAGAGTTAGAGATAAGAAAATAATTTTTATTTCAGTTAAATGGCATAATATGTCCTATAACTGAAATTATATTATAATATTCATTCTTTGGCAAATAATCATTCAAAGGTAACTTAAACTAATTAAAAATTAAATAATCTGAGGTAAGTTATAAAAATTAAGAACAATAACGATCATTGTCCACACTATGCTCACAGACAATAATGATAGATGTCCTGGACATTGATTATTGTAGCCGTGAACGCCTGTGACTTTCAGCGTTCTAGCCATGTAGCCAAATATTAAAAACTAAATTTTCTCGGGACTGTAAGGGATATTGCTGAGTTTGTATACGAGATTATTAATTGCATATATTAAGTGACCGAATGCCGTTCGAACTTAGAGTTTGAATTTTTTTGGACATTCATCATTTTTGCACCCTTCTGGACCCTTCAAATGCGAAAGACACAGATTTTTGTCTGAAATTCGGCCTGTACATAAGTATTTGATGGATTTTCAGTCTACAACGAGAATTCACATATTGATTAACATGCAAGATAAATATCATGTATGCTATTTGACCTGATCAAATTGACTTTTAAAAATAATCATAGCAGTTGATTATGGGCAAGTTTCATCTCTTCGGGATATGCGGCGCATTTACATGCACATAAATGCAACAAAAATATCTGTATGATTTTTCTGCCACGTAATTTAAACCAAACTTGTCTGTCGGTAGTATAACTCAACAGTAAAGTATACCAATAATACATTAACGTGTACACTCAGTGGTTGAGTGAGTGGATATGACAAAACAATAAAACTTCTTTGACCCTCTCCCTCTCCGTATTAAAGAGGAAGGTGCCAAATCTGCAGGAGTACAATGGTCGACAGTGGTGATGAGCAGTCGCTCGGTGAACTCGAACGCGGTCGGGATCTTTCGTCTCTTCGTGTCCAGCCGCTGCCAGCCACATTGCGTATATCGTGCGTAAGATGAACATAAAAGAGTAATGAGCCTACAACCCTGGGGATGCATGGGAGCGCAACAACAACTTAGAGCTCCCAGCCAACCTCACCTGCCCGTGGTGCATTCTGCCGACCAGCGAACGAGGCTCTGGCGACCGACTAACGGCGGTATAACCGTTGCAAACAGGCGTAGCTAAATATAATAGATCGGTGACGGGCAGCAGCGTCACCGGTGCGAGAAGCTACGCCCTGCGATCACCAACACGCATGCCCAGCGTGGTGATTACGGGCAAAACCTCAATGGCACACACGCTTACGCAACGGCCCCCAGTTCCCGGTCGCCCCGCTATTCCTGGCCAAGGCGGCGGACATGGTAACGGCGGGGCAGGGGGTGCGAAGAATCCCCGGGTTAGGGTGGGCCGCCAACACCGACTGACCATGACTACGTATAACGGACGCACGCTACGGCTCGACGAACATCTGGCACAACTCGAAGAGGAACTGAAGTACATAAGGTGGCATGTTTCGGGATTATGCGAGGTCCGGAGAGAGGGAGAGGATACCCTAGATTCAGGCCATCTTATGTACTTCAGGGGGGGAGACCAGCCATCCCAAGGCAGGGTTGGGTTCCTGGTCCATAAGGTCCTTTCTGACAACATTTTAGAAATCTCCAGTGTGTCGACAAAGGTAGCATACCTTGTGATCAGACTCACCAAGGTTATCCAAGTGTATGCACCGACTTCGGCATACTCGGATGATGAAGTAGAAGAAATGTACGAAGACATTTCCAGGGCCTTACACAACACCCAAAAGGCCCACTTTAATGTTGTCATGGGGGACTTCAACGCCAAAGTGGGAGTACATACTTGCGGCGAATCGGTAGTAGGACCACACGGATTTGGTAGGAGAAATCATAGGGGGCAGATGCTCGTCAACTTCTTAGAGAAGGAGGGGCTGTTCTTAATGAACTCATTCTTTAAGAAGCAGCCTCAAAGAAAGTGGACGTGGCGAAGCCCCGACACTATGACAAAAATGAGATTGACTTAATTATGGCGGACAAAAAGCGAATATTTAGGGATGTCTCCGTGATCACTAGGTTCAACACCGGAAGTGATCACCGACTTGTACGAGGCACTCTGAATATCGATTATAAGCTTGAACGCGTTCGCCTTATGAAGTCTACGCTCCGGCCAAATTTCCTCCAATCCGTGGTTGGATCTGAAACATTCCAGCTAAAACTGGAAAACCGGTTCGCTGCCTTGGAAACCGCAATAGACGCAGATATGGACCAGGAACTCGATAAAATGGTGGAAATCCCTCGGGATGAGGGGACGAAACTCTTTAAGACGCAGCACACCGGCAGGAGATCTCAACTTTGGCGAGAATCTCTGCAGCTCATAGAGATGCGACGAGAAAATCCGGCAGGCACTTCGTCAGATCTAAATAAAAAGATCTTCAAGCTGGTAAGACGCGACCTCCATAGCTCCAATACACGCTCTATACAAGATGCGATCGAGCGAAATCGGGGGTCGAAAGTTTTTACTCAGCATTTAGGTCGAAGTCATCTGACGAAGCTGACCACGTCAGACGGGAAAGTCGCCACTTCTAGAGCGGAGATTCTTGCGGAGGTTCAGAGCTTCTACGGCAACCTCTACACCTCGAAAGCGTCCCGTCCCCAACCCGACTCCGAGGATCCAAGAGCCACTTTACCTCGTCACTTCACGGAAGAGTTGCCAGACGGCAGCCAAGACGAAATCGTGGTGGCCCTGAGGCAGCTTAAAAATGGAAAAGCCCCCGGGGAAGATGGAATTACGACGGAGCTACTAAAGGCAGGTGGAAAACCTATACTGGTGCAGCTCCAACGCATATTTAATTCTGTCCTGTTCTCGGGGAGAGCTTCAAGGGCGTGGAGCAAGAGCATAGTCGTTTTGTTCTTCAAAAAGGGAGACAAAACTCTGTTGAAGAACTATCGACCGATCTCGCTCTTGAGCCACGTCTATAAGCTGTTTTCCAGGATAATCACGAACCGTCTCGCGCGTAGACTCGACGAGTTTTAGCCGCCCGAACAGGCCGGTTTTCGAGGAGGGTATGGCACCATAGACCACATCCACACAGTGCGGCAGATTATACAGAAGACAGAGGAGTATAATCAGCCCCTGTGCTTAGCGTTTGTGGACTATGAGAAGGCCTTTGACTCCATCGAAACCTGGTCTGTTGTGGAGTCTTTGCAACGGTGCCAAATCGATTGGCGGTACGTCCAAGTGCTGAGAGGTCTGTATGACGCCGCGACTATGCCTATCCACCTGCATCGAGGTGTGAGACAAGGGGATGTTATCTCCCCCAAATTGTTCACAAATGCAATTGAGGATATGTTCAAGACGCTGCACTGGAAAGGACGCGGTATTAACATAAACGGCGAGTACCTCTCACACTTAAGATTTGCAGACGATATCGTTATCGTGGCTGAAACCGTGCAAGACTTGCAGTATGTGCTGAGCCGCCGAGCTGATTCTTCTGCTCGCATCGGTCTCCGGATGAACTTGGATAAAACCAAAATAATGTTCAATGAACATGTCTCTCCGGAACCGATTATCCTGAACGGGGTCCCTCTCAAAGTTGTTCAGGAGTACGTCTACCTTGGGCAAACCTTGCAGTTGGGTAGAAACAACTTCGAGAGGGAGGCTTGCAGAAGAATACAGCTTGGCTGGGCGGCATATAGGAAACTCTGTCGAGTCTTTTCGTCATCCCTACCGCAAAGCCTTAAGACAAAAGTCTTCAATGAGTGCGTCCTACCCGTTATGACTTACGGTGCCGAGACGTGGACACTGAAGGTGCGACTAGTCCACCACTTTAAGGTCGCTCAGCGAGCTATGGAGAGGGCTATGCTCGGAGTTTCTCTGAAGGATCGAATTCGTAATGAAGTGATCCGACAGAGAACTAAGGTAATCGACATAGCTCAGAGAATTAGCACGTTGAAGTGGCAGTGGGCTGGTCACATCTGTCGCAGAACCGATAACCGATGGAGTAGCCGTGTTCTAGAGTGGAGACCGCGCCTTGGCAAACGTAGTGTAGGACGCCCTCCGGCTAGGTGGAGTGACGATATAAGCAAAGTGGCTGGCAGCGGCTGGACACGAAGAGCCGAAAATCGGGCTCAGTGGCGTGCCATTGGAGAGGCCTATATCCAGCAGTGGACTACGGTAAGCTGATGATGATGATGATGAGCCTACAACCCACCTTCTTCGACTCTTTCCCTCTCCGTATTAAATAGGAAGGTGCCAAATCTGCAAGAGGATAGCGCCGATTTCACCATCTCAGGATAGGCATTCCGGCGTATTCATTCATATACAGGGTAATTTTTTATGTAGTTCGGATATTTTAGTATGTTATACATTTACGAAAATTAATAAACACGTATTTTTTATTTTTTTGTTTTACCAAAAAATAACAAAGTTATCGCTTATTAAAGAATATCTACTTGAAACAGATGTTCATGGTCGCCCGATGGCTTATCAGTTGTGAGCTCAACGCACGCGACACAATCGCGCGGGCGCGCTACCTACCTATGCTACCTACACCGATCTGATACTGTGTTCTAGCTTCAAAATTATTGTTATTCACGTACCTACCGTGCTTCATCAGTCCATAGGATGTTCGCTTCGGCATGATTAATAAGCCATTCACACAAGACTCGTCGTGGTAGGTACTTGGTCTACTTCCTGAAGATGTTGTACCGGCTGGTAATGATACGGATGGAGACCGGCTGCGTTTAGCAGTCTCCACACTGCGGGCTGGCTCACACTGAAGCGACGTGCTGCATCGTATGTGCTGGCTCGTGGATCCCTTTCGAAGAATTCGAAGATCAAGTCTTCGACGTCAGTAGCCAGGCGAGGTCTGCCCTACCCTAGTACATGGCTAGGGGTTGTGAACTGGCCATGATCCAAAAGCCTTTGGTTGGCCGCTAAAATAATCCGTTCACTTGGAACTACTGGGTTGTTAACTCCTTGAGCTTGCATACGAGGTACACTTTCTTGTTCGTACATTGTTCTAGCTGCACGAAGGCTTTCACCACTGAGTAAATAAATTAGTACCATTTCGTAGCACTCGCGATTTGAAAATCGTTGGGACGTCATTCTAAAGATTTACGACCGGCGCGTGCGTCGGCGCTTGCGCGAAAGTGCGTGCCACTTTCTCGATGCGCCCGAGTTGACTGGCACGCGCCCGCGCGGCCGGCACGGCACCACGCCCCGCACCCCGCGTCTTGCCTCCCGCGCCCCTACCCCTGTCGCATCGCGCGTGTTTGATAATATTATTGCAATGAATAACGTTGTGTCTATGATTTCCTTGTTTCTCGGATATTTTTACTTGGATTTGGTGGGATAAAAAAGTAAAAAGTTATTTATGGAAATGTGTTCTATTATTGATATAGAACCTCACAAAAAAATATCCGAACTACATAAAAAATTACCCTGTATGTACTAGAGAAAATAAAAGAGTAATAAAACTCCAAACCACCTTCTTTGACCCTCTCCCGCTCCGTATTAAAGAGGAAGGTGCCAAATCTGCAGGAGTACAGATGGTCGACAATGGTGATGAGCAGTCGCTCGGTGAACTCGAAGGCGGTCGGGAACTGCTGCTGTAGCTGCCATACGCAGTCCACCCACTGTACGAACACGGGGGAACGGTCCGCGTCTGAGTGTCGCTCGTCGCCGTGGCCAATACGCTGTAACAAATAGTAGATTCATTTTCTTTTTACTTATGGTAAACTTAAAATCATACCCCTTGGAAAGTGGATCCAGGATATCGTATTGTAGTACTTGTATGCGCTAACGTGCTTTAGAGGGCACGTAAAGCCGGTAGGCCATGTCTGAGAACTTCGAGCGGTTTATAAACGCCACCACCAGAGCTGGCCACACAGTCACACAAAAAAGAAAGACTTCGTCATTAACAGCTTTTGCAGCAACACTGGATATAGGTATCCTAATTTGCGTCACAATGACTCGTAATATAATATAATAGGAGGATCATAATATTCATAATGGCAGAAGTTGCTAGCTTACCAGTTGGAATTTATGTCCGAACGAGAGCCACTCCTTCTCTATGAGTACTTCGAAGCCCCGCAGCGTCCGGTAGTACGGGTCCAGCATCAGCATCGCTAGCGCCGTAAGCTGAGCTGTACGGTCCCATCCGTCAGAGCAGTGGACTAGCACTGATGTTTTGTGGTTTTCCACCTGTAACATAGTAAGAATTGTTCTTTTGAAAGCTATAATTTGCTTTTTTAAGGTGAACGCACTTATCCGAGCCGAACGCGTCGAACGAGTCGAACGAAACTTTTAGAATTCTGTATATGACATCTCATGAAACCTCGCACACTTCCCCGCGTCGAATCGTCCGAAGGGGAAGTGTGCGAGGTTTCATGAGACTTCTAAAATTCGTTTCGTTCGACTCGTTCGGCTCAGATAAGTGTGCGTTCACCTTTAAGCTAAAATTATTATATTATAGAGGATATTATTATTTGCAGCCTAACCTATCCCACAGCAGGGCAAATGCCTCCCCACCCTCTTTCCGCCTCTATCTATCCAGAGCTGTTGTTATCCACTCTTTATTATAAACTTTTAACTAATTGTGCCACCTAACCTTTGATCTGCCGCGAGGCCTCTTTCGATCTGGGACCCACAGAGTGGATATAGACGTTTATAGTTATTAACGTATTTAATACGAGGCTTTGTCGTTGTTGGGTAAAATAATGATATTAAAAGGGATATAGAGTGATACTCTGACCAAGGTAGGAGATCCTGCCTGTGGCAATAGCGCATAGAACAGAAATGAAACAAGTGTTTCAACAGTTTATATTCAGGACGTGTTCCATTTATTTTTAAGCATAGGTAAATATTGTCATAGACTGCATGTTTTATTGCATTTTCAACCAGTTTATCTACTCCACCAATCCTCGTAAGTAATAGATAGGATAACCTACCTTGTCAACGATTCGGACGGCTCCTGCCAGTATGCACTTGATGTGTTTCAGCCAACATGTAGCCTCTATGCCACTGAACCATCTGGGAACGAAAAATTAAGTTTATGTCTGTTATATAAGATAATTAACATTGGAATGATCGAAATATTTTAAATTACTATCTGTACTCAGCATATTAAAGTGTGCGTGACATACACGTAGTTTAATATTGTTCGCGAACCATTCAAACAACTTTGCATTACTAGTCTTATCATAAATATAATTGATTATAAAAGATACAAATTCATTACGTTTAATTTGAAGCGGGATATTGCCAAAATCACGCAATAAAATCTGCTGTGCCATATATTTTGTGGAGAAGTTCAATTTAGTACGAAATAGCGAACATTTTTAACGTATTCGGCAATATCCTAGAACAGAAGTTGTTTATAATAACAGTTACAATCACCCTAAGCGCGTTGCACTAAATGTCTATCATACTCGGCAATATTCTAAAACAACAGTTGTTCATAATTACAAATACAATCATCTCAACAGGTTGCACTATACTAAGAGTAATGTCGTAAAATAAAGTACAAAAAAAATCACAATATTCAAGCCAATCGTTCACTCACCTGGTCTGGTCAATTTGCGGGAAACACAACTCCTTGAGTTTGCGCAGACTCTCTCTCATCACGTGAATGTTGTGTATGTCTAGGAACACCAGATCAGCGTTCTGGTACGCATCCTCTGACTCATAGCTGGAAATAACCGTCAAATTATGATTAGTTTTAAAGGCCCATATTAACAGTGTATTAAATTGAACCAATTTTCGTGGAATGTAGTCTGAATCTACCCAGTGAGAAAATCCGTTGCGCAGCGGTGCGCTAGTTTATATACAAGGTTGATGTCGAAAACGAAAAATGGAAGATGGTTTACGTATTGACTATGTACGAGGGTCAAACTGAAAGTTCTTAGAAAATCAAAAACTGATTACATTAGCCAGTTATTAGTTTTATTACCTATATCTTTTCAAAATATTGTCCATTGACGTCAATACACCGCTGCATGCGATGGAACCACTGGGAAAAGCACTTTGCCCACTCGTCCTTAGGGGTCTCTTCAATGGCATCGCGATACGCAGCCACCGCTTCTTCAGCATTCATAAACCGCTTTCCTTTAAGTTTTTCTTTAATTTTTGGAAATAAATAAAAATCACAAGGCGCGAGGTCGGGGCTATACGGCGGGTGACCCAGTAATTCAACGTTTGATGTCGCCAAATAGTCGATCGTTCGCTTGGCGGTGTGCGACGAGGCGTTGTCGTGGTGAAGGAGGATCCTACTGCGAGGTCGTTTCTCTCGAAGTTTTTCCAAGACAAGTGGCAAACAATTGGTAGTGTACCATTCTGCAGAAACTGTTTTTTGATCCTCTAACACAATTGTTGCGAAATGACCTATCCTTCCAAAGAACGAGGCCACCATTTTTTTTCCCGCACTTCGATCTCTCTTCACTTTAGTTGGCAACTCCTCGAAAGGAAACACCCACTGAGCAGATTGTCTTTTGGTTTCAGGATCATAACAGTAAATCCAGCTTTCGTCACCTGTTAGTATGTCGAACACAGCATTTGAGTCACCTCCGTTAAATCTTTCAATCATTTTACGGCACCAATCCACACGATGGAGTTTTTGAGCCTTAGTCAAATTATGAGGTATCCACCGGGCGCAAAGCTTCCTGACCGCTAAATGTTCGTGGAGGATTTTGTGCACTTGACTCATACCGATGCCTAAGCTTGTCCGAATCTGCTGATAGGTCACTCTTTTGTCAGTCTCTATCATACGTCGCACAACACAGATGTTATTTTCAGTCGTCGCCGTAGAAGGGCGTCCCTCACGTACATCATCAGTGAGATTAGTGCGACCACGTTTAAACTCATTAAACCAGTTGTAAACAGTCGCACGAGATGGAGCTTCATCGTGAAAGGCCAATCGTAGTCTATCATAACTTTCTTGTTGACTTAAATGACATCGAAAGTCATAAAAAATCATTGCACGAAAATTTTCTCGTGTTAAATTCATGTTGACGTGACACAGACAATTTTCAATTTGCCGCCAAATCGTAAAACAAATGACAAATGAATGAAATATATACTCAGTAATATTGGCAAAGAGTTCTATTTTCAAATTTTAGAATATTTTTTTTATTATATTGTTTATAAGTGGCCAGTTCTAAGAACTTTCACTTTGACCCTCGTATTCGCCTTATCATCGTCCTAGCGTTATCACAGTTACTAGTCTAACCAAATATGACAGAATAGAATATAATCTTTTATCTACGTACCCGCCTCCTTTAGCCTTGTTGGCAACAGCATTGGCAGTAGGTCGCGCGTCCATTATGAACAGTTTATGAGCTTGAGCGTTCGCATCCATTATCAATTGTATATACCGCTCATCTTCGCGACTACGTTTGCCACTGACCTAAAGAAAAAAGCAAAACATTTTTTTAATACATTTTGAATCAATACATTCATGCACATAGGAAACTCCGTCAAGTCTTTTCGTCATCCCAAGACAAAAGTCTTCAACGAGTGCATCCTACCCGTTGTCACGGAGCCGAGACGTGGACACTGACGGTGCGACGGGTACACTAATTTAAGGTCGCTCAGCGAGCTATGAAGAGGGCTATACTATTAGGTATGCTCGGAGTTTCTCTGAACGATCGAATTCGTAATGAAGTGATCCGACAGAGAACCAAGGCAATCGACATAGCTCAAAGAATTAGCAAGCAGAAGTGGCAGTGGGCTATAACCGATAACCGTTGGAGTATACAGGGTGTCACAACACCCATCACCAAGCCGAAGTCTACTTGTTGTGGATATCATGCCAAGTCATACTAACCAAAAATAAGACCCGGGAAACGATATTTTTTTTTAATTTTCACATTTTTTAAACCGCAATTAAAAGCGCGCGCGTAAATGCATCGATTTTGTACCTAGGTAATTAGAAAAATTCCATACTAATTTTGAGCCTAAATATCTCCTGAACCAGTAATTTCTCAGGTATGGTGCCGAAGTAAAAAATGTTCGTACTGATTGGTACAACATGTGATTTCAGTTTTCGTTAAGGGTCTTTTACACAGTGTATAGTCGTGTTTACGTAGAGTGGAGACCGCGCCTTGCCAAACGTAGTGTAAGACGCCCTCTGGCTAGGTGGAGTCACGATATATGCAAAGTTGATATTTTAATGGATAACAAAAGACAATATGTATACGTGATAATGATCACAAGATAGACGTCGTCAAATACGAGACTTCTGTGGTAGTCCAAAGGTTGTCCCGGTAGACAATCGCTAAATTTGTATACCGACTTATGTTAAAATAAATAAAGGTATGCCATTAATCGCACCATTCCTAGAAGTGGAGCGATAGATGACGTATTTAGAGCCAAGGGATGTCAATAGAAGCCGGTTATAATTATGCATACCATACCTACTAAATTTCGAAAGCCGATTGGCCATAAAATACAGTATTAAAATATACGGTCCCAGCACGGTTTCATAAAGGCCAGATCAACCACTACTAATTTAGTGAGCTTTACGTCTTTGTTGGTCAACAGTGTAGATAGCCGAATTCCCCTTGACGCAGTCTACACGGATTTCAGTAAAGCGTTCGATACCGTGGACCATTTGGCCCTTTTATATAAACTTAACAGATTGGGAATATGTGGATCGATGATAAAGTGGATTGGTTCTTACTTAGCCGATAGGACATCGCAAGTCGTAGCTAGCGGGTACCGTTCAAGCGCATATTCTGTGACATCTGGGGTACCACAAGGGTCCCACTTAGGCCCTATCCTATTTAACGTTTTTATTAACGATATTTCAAGCTGTTTCAAACATTCACACTTTTACCTTTACGCTGATGATCTCAAAGTTATGAAACCTATAGAGAACGAACTAGACCCAATATTGCTACAGGAAGACCTGAATTCATTATATCGGTGGTGTAACACAAACAGAATGGCTTTAAACATCGATAAGTGTTACTTCATACAATTCACGCGAAATAAGAATACACGCACCAATGTATACAGTATCAACGGAACCCCACTAAAGTGTAAGGATAAAGTTAGAGATTTAGGTATAACAATAGACACTCATTTGAAATTCGACACCCACATCTTGAATACTGTCTCAAAAGGCTTTAAAACCTTAGGTTTTGTTACCCGGACCTGTAAAGAATTCAAGCAGTCAAGCACTAAATTTAAGTTATTTAATACTATTGTGCGGCCTATTCTAGAATATAATACCATTGTTTGGAATCCCCACTACGAAGTATATTATAACAAGCGCATAGAAAGTGTACAAAAACGCTTTGTCTACCACCTATCCTATAAAGACCACCTAGCAAAAAAGCTTCCCAGTTACACAGAGAGGCTGAAACACTACAATATGTGTACACTAAGCAGTCGCAGGAAGTATTTAGATGTCTTGTTCTTATACAAACTATACAATGGGTATTTGGATTGTAATGAACTTACCAGTGCTCTAACAATAACGATACCGTCGCGTCTACCACGAAAAACAACTTACAATCTCTTCTCAATCCCAGCTGCTAAGTCTATACCGAGATTCTGTAGGCAATATAACTTTCTTTCTAAAAGCAACGATCTTGATCTCAGTGCACCTCTACATAAATTTAAAACCAGTCTTAAAAACATAATTGATGTAAATTATTTTTTATGTTTTATTCTAGATGTTTATTTTTGATTTTAAATATTTTATTCTGATTGTTTAATTTGATGCTTTGTTTTTAATTATTATTGTTTATCTTTTATTGTAAATTCTAATTTTATTTCTTAATTCCTAACTAGTGCCTAAGTTTTCTGTTTTTAATTTTTTTACATTTTTGATCTGTGTTAAATCTGTGTTTGTCACAATAATATTTTACTTGCATGCTGTGGTCTCTTATAATTGAAGGAGTACACGATATGATATGTGGACTGTCTTAAATGTCAAGTAATTGTGTATGTCATTTGTTGGAGACCCTTATTTAATAAATAAATAAATATGTTTTTATACTATTTGTTATTTGTTTACTTTAAAGTTATTTTAAAGTTGCGTCACGTTCACGCAACTCTTTGTATGATAGAGCAAATGCTTTGGCAGGGTCACATAAAACACAGTAAGTACCTATGCTAACAACGATACGCGTGACCCCGACTCACCAACGGGAAAGCGGGTAAATCGCGGTGGTTTCAGTGATTAGGCTCCGAATGTCTTTACATACCTCCACTACCAGCCAAAACTTGGCCGATTACCTACACCCATACGGCCTAGTGGCGCAGTAGAGACGACTCGCTAAGAGTTTTCACCGAGTCGCCATAAAAGTCATGTTTATGAATTGGTAAAGGCATAATGCCTTATTTTCTCTTTACGGTGGGCCAAAACCTATCCAGCTAAACATTTTTCCAATAAGTATTAAGAGTTGCTGGCGCCATGAATTACACGGTCATCTGCCAGCAATTTTCCAAGTATCAAATGAGATTTTCTGTTAATTGGCGAAGAAGCAACATTTATTTGTTCAAAGTAATATAATATTTTCTATGCGTGCGAAAAAACATTAGGCGTCCAAGTCATCGCATTCAGTTATATTTGAGTCACAAAGGAATTAACCTAATTTTGGTTACCACAGACTTACCTCTAAAACTAGGGCAAATAAACAATATAGACTGCAACTTGCAAGAATCAAGAAATTCCCAACGATGTTCTTGCGGGAATTGTTTATGTTTCAGTAGGTTAAAAAACAAACATGTCGTCAACGATGAATAACTTAAAAAATACTGGACCATAGTAGTAGTGACGCATGATTACTCATTTGATATCAATTAGAAACCATGTGGTGAACCGGAAAACTACACATGCTAATAGGTATAACTCGAAATTGGGTGCAACCTTGCTGCAAGTTAGATCATTATGTCTTTGACTCATTTATCTGATAATGTGTTTGTTTTGCTGAACAGTTAATGCCTACTACAGACCTGGATTTGGTGAAAGCTAACAGATCACTTATAATTTATAATATATTGGGTTTAAATTCAGATTGATTTACTAGGAATAAATGGTGACGGATTAAGAATACGGAATGTCACCACCACATATCATCCCATGGGTGTCGTAAGAGCCGACAGAGGGAGCATATTATGCAGAGAACAGCACTGTAAGAGAAGGAAAACTTGATACAAACCCTATACCAAACCGTTTGGCCAGCGTGGTATAGTAGGCCAATTCCTCCTTTCAAAGGCGAGGCCTAGTCCAGCAGTGGACTGTTAAAGGCTGATGATGATGATGATGACTAGGAATAAATACCATGTTATGCTGTTTGACTTGAGCTATCTTTCGTAGCTGACGTCTCCTCATATATTATAAACTAAGGGTGGAGCCACAGACTGGGTCAAGTAAAAGTAGATAATTATAAAGTACTTACCCCAACTAATGGCTGGCTACACCTGCTGATAGTGGCCTGTGAACTGGGGTGTATCCACGCCAGCACTGGTATCCTGCCTCTAGACCTGAAGGTCGCCACGGCTCGGAGCAAGTCGTCATTGGCAGCCGCCGGCACTGCCCACACGGAGGGGTAGCTGTCGCAGACCTCGTACTTGTCGTTGATACGGGTGATACGCCACATGTCGTTGTTGACGCCCTGAAGATATTAAAAAAATAGACTAAATTCAGATTGACCGGGTTCCCAGCATTGGACTTTGCAAATGCACAAAGGTGCTTGTCATAAAAACTCGAAGAATGACACTTAATCGGGCTTGAACAGTACAGGACACCTGGCTAGGCGTCCTGTACTGGTGAAATAGAGCTGAATAATAAAAATAGAATGGCAGCCACGGTTGGAGAAAAACTGGGCGGAGCACAATGGGCCGTCAATATTATTACAAACGCGGCCGAACCTTTGCTACCTTAGCCCAAGATCGTGAGAAATTAACAAAGAGAGGCGTATGTTAAGAGGTGGACATAATCGGGTTGTCGATGATGATTTCTGATATTCCAAGTCTCTCAATTCCTTCTTAATTTTTTTTTAAGGTTGTACTTATAGACATTGTGAGACAAGTGCAGCACACAATGTAGTATGCTCATTGCATGTTTCACGTTGGCATTTTTTGTGAAGCTTATATCGAGGCGTGCGTTGGGAGGCGTGTTCGCCTTATCAATCAATTAAAAATTAATTTATAATGCTATATTTTAGTAGCGCTCATAGCGTGAATTTATCCACTTTTATTGTGGATTGCAGCAACAGTTTAAATCAGCTTAAATCTACTGTACTACTCATGCCCTCCTGTTTTATTTGCCCACATTTAGATTCCCTTGGTACTTGACACTTGATAAAGCATAAAAGTTTATTTACATACTAGTTTGCTAATTCTATCAATATTTTTTAAACTACTTTCTTGTCATACAAGTGCAAGTATATTAAAAGCAAACTCAATGTTAAATTCAACTAAATTTTAAAACAATATAAATGAGTATAATTTAAAAATTTCAAGTTCCTATCACAATGAATATTTACCATATTTAAGCTGATTCTAAAATGATTTGTACACAGATAAAAGCAATTAGATTATCATAATGTATTTGAATAAGTAAATAACAGTGTTAGGATATGGTGCAACTAATAACTAATGGCTATCATGTGATATATATTACTACGAGACTTTGCCTGCGGATCCACTTGCCTGAAGTACATAATTATATACTTCAACCTTCCTCAGGTATCACTCTATTAGTTTCACCATACAAAAAAGTTTTTGAGTTATCAGGTCACCAGATGGATGTGGCAGGCACTCTATTTTAAAGTAGGTATGTATAGATGGTGTGAACGGCAATAGGCTCGCCCCTTATTACGTGGGACTAAAGTATATCTGGCGAAAAGTGGGTGTAGAAATACACCTCTGCCTACCCCTTCGGGGATAAAAGGCGTGACGTTATGTATGTATGTATGTATAGATAAATAGTTTTTCTTTTAAACACAACTCCCGCATTAGGACAATGGAAAAATTGGAAATCCTGTGTCACGGGGGACTTTACAAACATACAACTTACGGACACAATGAACAACCTGACGGATTGCTATGTCTAAGCCTAGTTTGTCTTACCACAAGATACAACATACATTCATACATACATACATAGACTCACGCCTGTTTCCCCGAAGGCGTAGGCAGAGGCATATTAAACGCCCACTTTTCGCCAGTGTTTTGATCCCACGTAATAGGTGGCGAGCCTATTGCCGCATATTGGGACATTTTGTTTGCCAGAGCCTCGTCCGTTGATCGGCAGGTGCACCACTTGCAGGTGAGGTTGGCTTGGGACCCTAGTTCTTGGTGGGAACCCTATGCACCCTTCTTGGTGGGAACCCTATGCACCCCAGAAGATACAACTGTTTTATATAAAATGTCTTCTGTCAGTGCTAGTATGCTAGAATCTTTAACAGCACCAAGGGTTAACCCTTACCCTCTAGATGACAGTTTGTTGGTATCTCCACGAGGTAATTGCTGCCTCATAAACTTGTATATAGAAGGAATAAGTAAGTAGCAAATAATCATACCATTCTTCTAAGTTCCGCAATAGGCTCATACACATGCCAGCCATCTTCAGGGAAGCTGTCTGAATAACTGAATGCAAACAGTGGCAGTCTATGTGACAACGGAAAAGCTAATTGTTGCAGTTTCTCAAATATACCACGTCTGGAATGATTCTCTTGTTTATGTGCAAAACGCAAATTTCTCATGTCCTGAAACAATAATCTTTTGTCAGTAACTAAGCAAAAATTTTATAAATTATTTTAGAGGTGGTTATATTTATTGTCTTACCTTACAAAATATTTCAATACCATATGAATTTTCTCCTTTAGATGAAGCTCCACCAACTTTCTCAATCCTTGATACCTTTAAGGTAACAAAAATAATTAAATCTTTGATGAAACTTTGTGCTGTGGAAGTCAACAAAAATAAAAAAAGAAATGAAATTATTTACAATCTGTCTTATTCTCTTGTTTAACAAATTCTAGAGTTTGAAGTTATTAATAACATATTTCCCTTATGGGACAGTCTAAAATAAACCTAAATTAAGTGAGATCTAACATAAATGGCATCTGCATAAGACAAGTTAAACTCACTTGAGATCATTAATAAGCAAGGTTGATCTTGAGATCTCAAAAGGATTTGTAAACAGAAAACCCTAGCCTAGGGTCTTAATATAAACCTAGACATATGAACTGTTTTTATAAATATAAGTAAACAATTGTATTTTTAAGATACTTAACAGATACATTTCTATTCCTTTAAAGAGAAACAATATTGATATTTCCTTTCATTCCAGCCATATACTGGAATTCCGAAGCTAGAATTCAATCTTACAAGGTAAGTGATGAGCATGTAACAGGATTAAAAATCTTGGTCAATCTGAAATAAACAACTTACAACACCCAGGGGTACACTTAGTGTACTCTGTAATGCTGCAGCATCAGTTGGTCTGAAGTGTAGTTGATAGTTTGTTACTTTGAGCACACCACGGGAAGGCCCACTATAGGGACATAGGTAAGTCACATCTCTGGCTACACTTGTCACTTTCTCCCCTTCCAACAGCTGAATATCACCCAGCACATGAGGCTGAAATAAAAATTATAATTAAATAACCAGATCATATAGCTGTCATGTTTAGGATCAGACTGAACTAGATCATACACTAGCCTTGGACAATTCCTGATGCTGCCTATGGCTGTGTATGCAGTTAATGAATAAGCAAATGTGAATAGTTCGGCTTTGGCTCATTGCAACACAAGGGAAACTACAACTTGCAAACACTTATGATTAATATAAGACCGCACAGCAGTGACTAATCGTAAGGTTAAACTAAGTTACAGGAAGCAAGGAGGTGGCTGTTATAAAATTCAATAAGAATAAATTAATCCTTTTAGGAAACTTACGGAGTCTTGTCCGTGTTTAGAATTCAGTGAACTCGATTTTGAGTCGGAGTCCAACGAGTCTGAACTGGCATTTTTTGACAACGAAAAGTCCGAATTTAATAATTCAGAACTGTTATGTTTGTCCATTTTTTTTTAGAAACAGATTTCAGATAGTATAATTAATATATTTGAACTTATGAATGTTTATTTTCTAATATAAACATAAAATTAGGCTCGAAAATTATGATTATGACAGTTCTTTTTTTTTTTTGCCATTTATGTTGCCATACTTGCCCTGAAAATTGCCTGATAAGTGATGACGGCTCGTCATATTATGTCATTAAAATTACCACTACAAAAGGGTTTTGTTAATATAAAGAATAAATAAGAATATAATTTCGAATAAATATTTCTTATTCTAAATAAATATGTTTAAAAATTTTAGGTACTGAGGTACCGTCTTTGACAGCACCTAAACATAATTGTTGCTGTAAAAACTAAATGTCCCCTATTTTAATTAGTCTATGGATATATTAACACTTCCGCTATGTTCATGGAGCGAAACATTCAAAACTTTCGCTGAGCTTTCTACGCAACAGCATTTTATTGAATTAACAAAGTTCCTAGTTACTATGGTCACAATGTTTGTTGTTAAGCTTATCGAAGGTACTCCATCACTGATCCCAAAAACTTCTTTATATTTTATATGATTTTGCAACAATTTGCTTATAAATAATATTACAATGAAGTTTCCTGTTAGTGTAAAATATAATACTTACTTGGCGTATAAGCAAAATGACAACATAGAACCAAAAAGGAAAATAAAAGCTGAAGTATTTGATTGGGATTCAAATATTCCAAAGTCGCTAGTTTCTCTTTGTATAGAAAAATTGACAGAGAATTGGATGGGTTAGTATTTAATGTATTTATTTAAGTAATCTAAATAGAAAGTAATCGATATATTCCACAATCCAGATATAATATACACATGTCGTTTTAAGCAGATACTAAATATATTTAACTAAATTAATGTTTTCCACATAATATTTGTTTCAGGCTATCCTAAACTAGAAGATTTAATTGCTAAAGATCGTGAATTATTTTTGCAAATATTGGACACGAATGTGCCACTTCAGATTTTAGTGGACAATATTAAAAGTGATATATTTTGGAAAAGATGCTATCAGTCCAAGTTTACTGATTCGCCAATTTTAAACGATGAGAAAAAATGGATTAATGTCTTTATGGAACGTCATTTTGCGGATATATTAGAGAATATGAATCCACGGCAGTACGATCCAGAGAAGGTAGGATATAAAATCATATCTATATGTAATTAGTTATCTAATGTTTAAATAATATTGTTTTTTATTTTTCAATGTATATGTTTTACTTTTATTTAGGTAACAACTTTGGTGAAACTTTGTGGACCGTATATTCAAAAGTTATCAATACGTAGCTTAGTGCCGTCAGATATTCCAGTACAAAGAATGGCTTCACCAGAGATGGCTCATTTAGTTTCAAATCAGCAACTCACTGAAAAGGGTCCTACAAAAAGTAACGAAGTTTTCTCTAGAGGTAAGGGATAAAACTAAATATAATAACTTCTGATCTATTGATTTACTCAATTACAGTATTTAACAACGTTATTTCACTTATTTCAGATCATATTTCTCTACATGCTGCCTTAGGGAGTCTAACGAACTTGGTAGAACTACATCTCACATATCAACTGCGCTCGATTGGGGTTGAATACCGCAAAGATCAATTTCAGTTTACTAATAATGATGCTAAAAACCTAGCTCGTGGTTTAGAAAAGTGTAGGCAGCTTAGAGTCCTCAGGTAATTATAAAAATCAACCTTATGGGCGTTGGGTTCGATTGTTTTTAATGTTCTATGGATGATATGAATCTATTTTTTTTACAGAATAACCAGGAGTAACATGAATTGTCAGCGTGTTAAATATATTATACGAGGACTATCTGATAATTTATATCTGGAAATATTGGATTTTAGTCACTGCAAAGTTGGCGATGAGGGCGCTTCCTCAATTGCAAAATTTATTATGAGACGCGATTTCTTACGAGAACTTGTTTTGGCAGACAATGTGCTTGGTTAGTAAGCAAGCTATGGATTATATAGGTACCTGTCAAATGTGTAGAATAAATACGGAATTAATAATCCAATTTTAAGAATTAAAATAAATAAGTCACATATGGTTTGGACATTGAATGCATGGTTGGTGTTGTGGTTTAAGCGGCCGCCTCGCCGCTTGACACTGCACCGAGTGTTGTAGGTTCGATTCCCACACGAGACAACACTTTGTGTGATCCATAAATTGTTGTTTCGGGTCTGTGTGTTCATTGTGCTCGTTGGTTGTATCTTTGTAAAGTCCTCCGCGACACAGGATTTATTCCTAATGCGGGAGTTGTCTTTTTTAGAAGAAAAAGGAAGAAAAAAAGTCATTATTTTGGAACGGATGGATAAAAGAGGAGATACGAAAGAAGTTTATTGTGTAACAATGAATGGATATGTCGGTAGGCATAGATAATATACTAATATGGAAATCGGTAGGCGACGCCCAAGACGGACGTACGCCGACCAAATAGGTGACGTACTCAAAAAGGACCAAATTAAAAGTACCGATAATCAACGAGCATGCATAATGAAGTTAATGAATGTCGAGAAATGAAAGAGGTGTGTTTGAACCGGAGTGTTTGGCGTTCTATAGTCTCTGCCTACCTCGATAGGAAACAGGCTTGACGATATATAGATAGAGAAGTTACTAATCAATTCATATAACTTTTAGGACCACCTGGCATAGAAAGTATATCACATGCACTCAATCACTCAGGATGTGGTGTGCGTACTTTGGACTTAAGACTAAATACTAAACTTGGTTCCGAAGGTATAGCCCATGTAGCAGTAGCTATAGCCAGAGGATGCAACCTAACCAGGTAAACGAAGAACTAAATTGACTTAAGAAATCGATTTAATACACGTTTACCATTTTATTCATGTTGATGCTTACGTTCGTTTTTACAGTTTGAATATATCAGGTTGCGGTATAACGCCCGGTCCTCTGCTAAGGCCTCCTGCTGGTGTTTGGTCCACCACGAGTGCAGAAAATCCACCAACATGTGGTGACTTATTAGCACGTGCGATTGGATTAGTGAAAACGCCGTTACGTTCCTTAGATTTAAGTGTCAATAATATTGGTTCAGTGAGTATTCAATTTTCTTCACTTAGCTGAAATTGAAAGAATAAAACTTTATAATTATTTAGCATTGATTCTTTATTTCAGCCCTGTGATAGCACATTATCTAATGCAATTTGTTTAAGTTACATTGTCGATCTTAACTTAAAACGATCTGGAATGGGATCAATGGCAGTTGCAATAGCAGAATCAGCTGCTGCGTCTCAGAGATTACGAAGGGAAGCAGAAAAGGGCATGAAATTCAGAAGGAGTGCTGGCAGACTAGTGCAAGCACGAAGAGTAGCGAAAGGCTTGAATATTGGTACGCAATTCAATTGAAACAAAATAATATTAACACAGTGATTCGTGTTCAGCGCTTTAAATATATGACACTTTTTTGTGTTTTAGATACAGACACAGTTTTGCTGGCGCAGCAGTTGTCTGCTCGTCCCTCTATAGTGTCAGTTGCCTCTGAAGAAGGAACACACAATATACTTACGCAACCCTTACCCTCCGATTTTAGCTTCGTTCCAGCATTAAAGGTATTTTGTTGCCTTGTGTATTAAACGCCTACCAAGAATGGACTTATTTTATGACCACTTAATTCTAAATATCTGCCAAAATGGATGGTGTTTCTTAAAGTTAATTTACGATCATATTATTTAAATCGAAGACAGTCTCAAGTGGCCACGATTCCTGTAAAGTAATCGAAGCGTTGGATTGTGATAAATAATTAAGTTTCTAGATCGAAAAGTAATCTCAACCAAACCAATAAATCACGATAAATAAAACGTTTTACTGTTTAATTACGATTAATATATTTTTTTATATTGCAGAGTCCATTGCCGTCTTCACGAGCATCATCTATTACTGGTCCACCAACGTCTAGACGATCAAGTCACCACACTATTATGGAACCCGTAAAAGTAACATTTATATTTTTATGCCATTAATATTACTTTTAATTAATTAAAAATATCTATGAGTTTTAACGACGATTTGTATGAATTTTCAGGAAGTCAGGCGTACAGCGCTAGTTCGACGTGGTTCTGATGGTTCTTTATTGCAGCCTCGTAGCGTTGATAATACCCAAAGACACATCAAAATATTTGTATCTTAATATACATGGTTATAACCTTCAACTCGGATCAAGGATAAAAGGTAGATACTCTCACAGCGCGTTCTATATTACAAAAGGAATTAAAACACGCGCTCATACTTTAGGGCGAGTTAAATAAGATGATACGTAAATAAATATTTAAAATTTCACGATCGACGTGTTATATCTATTTTTTACCTGATCTGAGTTGCTGAAGTTGACTTTCCTTATTCTTACGAGGAAATATTCATTTTTCGGAAACTAGCCAGCATTTTTTTAAATATATTAAAAAAAACAACCGACTCAACATTTAATTAGGTAGGTACCCTAATTAAATGTTGAGTCGGTTGTTGTTTTTGCAATAGAGTACATTATCCAAAGCTCAGTGTGGATGGCGCCACAAGCAAGTACAGTAAACTAATACATATAACATGATAGTACGCATACTACGCATTTCCTAATTAGTATTTCTTCAATTGTCATTATAGAACTTCATATATTATTAATTACATTGAATTCTGTCATAGGTATTAATTTTAGTAATTTAAGCTTCCACATCGTTATCTTAGTATATTAACCTCAGAAATATTTAGTTGTGTGTAATCGTAAAAAATAGCGTTAGTTAAGTATTGTTACGTTGATTTGTATTTTACTTAATTTCATGGTAAAGTTCTGTACTTGGCAACATAATCCATAGACTACCCTAAATGGCTCGTGTGTTTTTCGTACTTCCGTCCGTCACTCGATCAGTTTGCAATGTAGCCAGTCTTTCGAAATGTCATGTCAGTCAGCCATGTTTATTTCTGTAGAATGTGTTTTGAAATGGTGGTAGTGATAAAAAAACAACATATTAGTGGAAATATTTTCGTAATTTAATTTGTTAACAAACTGTAGTGTATCAGTGAATCTTCAATGTGTTTTATTGTGTAAGTGAGGATTCTATTGCCGTGAAAATGAATTGGGGTATTGAGCTTTGGGTAAGTGAGTGACTGTACGACGTGATTCCGTGTCGGTTGTATAGCAAATTGTAAATTATATAGTTGATGTTGTTATGAGTAAACATATTTATTAAATATGCTGGCTTTAAACGGCATTTGCCTAATATTCACGTTATACACGTATTCTCTGTGGATAATCAGTAAAGATCTTGATAAGTAGAAAGTTAATGATAGTTTTCTCTGAGTTTGCAAATATTTTTTTGCAAATTACAAAACTCAGCTGATTTCTTAGTTCAGTAATAAAAGTAAGTAGATAAACCAAACAAAGCATCTCGGTGTTCCATATACACTGCTCATTTTATATAAATTATTTAAGTATGTTCAATAATATTCATGCTTCATACTTTCAAACTTTCTACATTTTAACATTGTAGTGGATAGTTCTGTATTATTTAAGCCTTTCTAAAATATATCTTTTGTTTTACAAAGCTAAACTGAGCTCTGATTATGTACCTCATACATTCTTTATAAATGTTTGAAGTGAAAATTCACTATATCGGTTCTTTCTGTAAAAACTGTTTCGAGGATTATGTATAATAGTCTGGAAGGTAACAAGCTCTGGTGGACTTTGGCGTCATCTGTATCATATGAATAAATAAAATTGCTCTCTTTTATTTAGGTCTGATATCAGGATAGATCTACATCTGCATACCTTTCTGTAAACACAATAAATTTTTCATGAAATATATGAAGCTCATTATCCACATACCAAAGTAACTTAAATTACTGGACTGATCGTCTTATGTTTTAATCAATGGTATTTTTGGTATTGACCACTAGTGCATAGGGTTCCCAACAAGAACTTAGGGTCCCAAGCCAACCTCACCTGCAAGTGGTGCACCTGCCGATCAACGGACGAGGCTCTGGCAAACAAAATATCCCGATAAGCGGCAATAGGCTCGCCACCTATTACGTGGGATCAAAACACTGGCGAAAGTGGGCGTTTAATATGCCTCTGCCTACCGCTTCGGGGAAACAGGCGTGAGTCTATGTATGTATGTATGTACCACGAGTAAAAAATCAATTAAAATCATACAATAACAATGTTCTATTTCATGTTCCATAGTAACTCAGTTTGATGATTAAATATTAGAATGAATATTGTACAATTTCTGAATTGTATGTTAATCACACATTAATAAAAAAAATGTCTAAATTATATTGATAATGAAATACTTGCATTATTTAAGTGTGATAACTAAAATTAATGAATTAACATAAGTAAATCTTTGAAGTATTTACCAAATCATTAATAATTACTTATTTTGTTAATACATATTTTTCCTAATGAGCAAGTTAATTACCTAATTAGTTATCAATGAATCATACATCATCAAATTTAAATATGCCATTAATGTACTCAAAGTACATGCAGTGATACATGTTTAAAAAATGAGTCATGTATGTTATTATACATTCTAAAGATCTATGGCTTTCATTGTCAAGTTATTAAGTTGTATGCCATTTCAACAACTAGGCCGGTGCATGAATGTGATATGATTTCATACAGCAGTATGCATCATATTCAGAATACTAATGACTTTCAAAATAAACCTGCTTGGTTACCTTTTAAATTAATGTATTTATCATTGACTGTGCAATCTGTTTTTTCTTCAGTATCTTTTATTCATCTTAGTAATTGGATTTAAGAATGTAGAGTTTTATTTAGTTACTAGATGAGCCTGCGGTTACACCTGCGTTATTTAAGGATACTGCTCTGCTCCCGTGGCTCATAGCGTGATGTTATAGCCTATAGCCTTCCACGGCAAAACGGCTATTTAACACTGAAACATTTTTTCAAATCTGACCAGTACTTTCTGAGATTAAGTCAACCAAATAAACAAACAAACTCTTCAGCCTTATATATTAGTATAAGATCAACAAGTCTTGCCCAAAAGTGTCCAAATACAACCAAATGTATAATACCTACCTACCTACCTATTATTTGGAATCTAAAACATGTGTCCGAACAATTTTCATGTTTATGTGTGTGGTGTGTCTTTATAAATAATAAAATAAAATAGTGTACATACAACAGCATACTTTGTTCTCAATTCCATATGCAAACAATGGATGATGCTTGAAATACTACATGTCTCCACCACTACATTGTGTGCTAATTCACTCTTCTGCCCACAAGTAGTATAATGCCATCCATTAATGTTTGTAGAGCAAGCTCTATGCTGACTTCATAATGTTTACACAGATTCACTAGGAAACATCAATATTTTTTTCATCATTGAACTCAATTTGATTCAATTGCAGATATTGTAGACAACTACTGACAAAATAGACAAATGTCTCTTCATTTAATCATAACCATTTGTACAGCTACATATTTCAATCAATATGTAAGTAGGTATCAAGATCAAATAGTAATTTATAAATTTTTGTACCTACCTGGTCAAACTCGAAACGGAAGTAGGTCGAAAATACGCCTTTTTTGACCTCGATAAATAATTTATAATTCGCGCATATTTTTTAAATTTCTCTTTTTATAGGCCTAGGGTGTGGACTTACATTTTTAATTACCAAATCAGCCGACACTTAAGCTGCTAGTAAATAGCGAAGATTGACGTCGGGTTCATCGCTCCCGTACGCGTACAGAGACACTTGATGTCGCTGATACTGTATCTATTTGGATCTATAAGTGTGTGAGAGTGGTCAGTGTTGGCAAGCTGCAAGGCCGGTGGCTGCCCGCATTCCACTCGACTTGCTGCCTAGTTGTGAAATGGTCCATTCGTCGCTCACCTATCATTATGTAGATGACTCTCGAGGTAAAAATATATGTTTGCTATTCATTTATTTGCAAGAAAGTGAAATTATTTACGGCGATTCGATGATAATATTATTATAAGAATGCACAAAGCGAGTTGCCTTGCAAGGCTGCGTTAATTAGGCGGCTATTACAACATTTATAATATTCATTTCTGCAGCTCTTACTCGAGGGAAAGTCTCGCGTGTTTACGAATAAGTAAACAAAAAATTTGCAGATCGTGGATTTGCGAAATACTACTAACTGTAATAAAATAAAATAAACGGTAAAACAGCGACAAATTGACATTAGTGCGGCAAGTACACAATTCAATTACGACGTTGTCCCTGAACTAGTTCGCTAAGCGTTTTGTAACACGACCTGGATAGCGGCCACAGTCAGATACAACGAATACAAGTATAGCCAGCCAACTCAGGCGTCAGGCTTCCAACAAAATCAATAACTCACTTTTGTTATCTCACATTTCTTTATCAGGGCACGTATTCTATTCAAATCATGACGCTTTTGCAACTTTCCGGTAAGGGTAACATATCAGTTACTCTCTCTTTCTCTCTGTAATTATTCGAATCATAACTAAATAATACTGTTTTTGTTTAGTTAATTAATATGACAATATTAATCTCTTATATACCTACTAACTACGGTTAACAGTATCCATAATGTGCCTTCGCAGTAATGCGCTTACAGCCTCAAATTTTTCTTTAGATAACCTTTGAAATTAACGCTGTCTGATAAATAAAACATACTTCTCTGTCATTTTTCAGTCAACAGCAATCAAATTCCTCTGCAATCGGAATGTTTAGGTAATGCGAAACCTTATTGCACCGAGGTAGGTGTTGTTAACTATTAGCCAAGTACTAAGTTGTGAGTTGTGAGGCAAGCAGATAGACTTACATGCTCGTATAAATCTCTTGCTTATATCTTCTGCAGAATGGTCGTCGGATAATTGCACACTGTTGCTTATCTACATAAACGACCTCGGACATCTAACAGAACATGCCCTTCTATATTAGACTCTACACATACAGTTACTTTGATAACTTTAGTTTACTTAAGCCGTCGTGAATGATTTACCTACTTTTATGGTCGATGATGAAGCAAATCTACATAATATATTCTAATACATACAGTTATTTTTTTAGTAATTGTAGTTTCCAATGTCTATTTTATTGCGGATGTGTTATTATACCATTTAATTATTATTTAAGTAAGTATGTAGGTTTTAAGCGCAATAGTGAAAATCTCAATGAACGCGCGTATGGCATGTGATAACAATTAAATGTATGTCGGTATACGTCCCCGGTGAGTGAAGTTGCGTTTTATTGGCTTCTATTGATACGTTAATATTAGGGCACTGGGTTGTAATAAGAAACTCTAGTTACATTGAATATTTCACTATAATTATGAACTAGGTCAGACGATCGTCGGTCGGCAGGACGAAATTGATCAAACCGAAGATGAGATTCAAGCAGGATATCGATATCGAGTTCAAGTTGCATTGTAGAATGTTTCATCGATAAAAAATCGTTTAATCCGTATCCTCGGGCTCAGGAAGTCTCGTTAGATACGAAGCGGTCTTCGCTCGACGGACAGGCTAGATAAGTTTTCCTCATACAAGAGTAACGTGATTGCTTTAGTTGAACATTTTATTTCAAATTCGTAATTCCTGAAAGTAAAGCTACAGATATATCTTAGCACGCTAGAATACGTCTAACACGCTATTTACAGATCATATGATAATATCAAGCGCTTATTATTATAGTTAATTGCCAGATATACAACGCAGTCTTGAGAAACCACGATGTGTTCACGTTGTCATCCTGTGATACGATTGATAGCCACTACATAAATAGTACTTGATCGCAATATAACATAATACATACAGTTAATCATAACTAGACGTCGCCAGCGGCTTCACCCGTCAATTATACATATAGACCTGCCTCTTGAATCATCCTATCTATAAAAAAAACCGCGTTGAAATCCGATGCGTAGTTTTTAAGATTTTAGCATACATAGGGACAGACAGACAGAAGACATACTTTGTTATATACGCATATACCAAGTTCTGTTTTACATACATAATCACTAGATTATGTATGTAAAACAGAACTTGGTATATGCGTACAACTTATTTTACGATAGTATAAACAGATGCAAACACAGCTTGTTTTGAAATAATGTCCACTCAGTCAGTCTTTTCCTCATTGATGTTATATTTCAGTTGCAACCTTATCAGTGTGTGTATGCTCTTTCAAGCACATAACCTGCCTATTTAAATTACTTACCGTGGCATTTGTCCAAAGAATACTGTGCTACATATTTCATACAATATTATTTAGCGGGTCTTAGTCGCGATAATTTATTTATTTCAAGGCATAAATACCTATTATATACATATACATATTTATGCCTTGAAATAAATAAATTATCGCGACTAAGACCCGCTAAATAATATTGTATGATGTATACAAATCGCGAAAGTTTAAAATCGATTATGCTACATATTTGTACCTAAATTGTGTAATGACGTATGCTTACAATACATTTTTGATAGTAAACAAACACAGTACTTTACTTAAATATGCAACTGTTCTACTATCGAAAGTTTTTAAGTTTTCAAAAGATGTTAAGTGTGTGTCTGAAGTAGTTTTCTAACACTTAAGTAAGTACTTAATTGAAGTACCGAAAAAATTAATAATTTTCAAAATACTTAATAATTTAAAATCCACAAAGCACAAATAAGCAATCCTACAAAGATATCGCCGTAAGCGTAGCTCGTATTATTAATACCGGAGTTTTCTTCTCGTAAATAGGATCAGTGACTATTCTCTTTGGACACTCCTCACTGTCAACACCGTGCAGTGTACATGCAGAGTTTTCCTCATTGTATCATGATTCCTTTACTGTTTGTATCGTGACCGACTCACTTATTGAGATCGCGATTGTGGGCTGGCCGAAATGAAAAATGGAGTCTGCCTATTATGGGCACCTTGTTGGATGATGATCTCATCATCAAAATGTTTTTATTGTTAACTACGACAATCCGACGCATGTTATTTGGCTCGATAGAATAGGAAAGATGCCTTAATTGTTAGACTTCTTGTAATTATTCTGTAAAGAACATTGTAAGAGATTTACTCTGATGTTGTTTTTCCATCGCTCTGAAAACTTCACACACGTATTTACTTTAGATTAACTATAGCGATCCGTTATAAAATTTTATATCGTGTCGTGATTACATTGCGTAATTATATTTTAATATCAACCATCAAACCGCCTTAGTTTCTCAAATATTAATGACAGACATAAATATGCTGAAAGTGAAACCGATAAAACCAACCAATTTGTTTGATTCGTTCGGAGAGATGAAAATTGCTATAAAATTTTATGGAAGTCGACTGCTTAAAACTCGACTAGAGATTAACGTGTTTATTTCATCGTAGTTTTACGAACACTTCTCTATCGATAGGAACATACACCTACCTGTTTAGATTGAAAAATTAAAATGTTATTTCTATTTACAGGAGGGCGGGCCCGCAAAGTGGTCCCTCTTAATTGACCCAGGCTCGAGTTACTTTTAGGTGTGACCTTTAGGCTCTGCCTCCAATAATCTTGATTGCAGCCACACCTGCGCGTTTCTTTCTATCACCGACTTCGTTGTTGTGTTTCAAGGTCGTGCAAATCTCTCTTTTGTGGATTATTGAAGTAGTAGCTTTCGAGCAGTGTTGGAAATTAAATTATTTATTCGTTTTGTGATTCGTAAAGTATAGGTTGCTACAAAATATTTGCGACGTAGGCGCGCGTACGACTCATTTGGCGAGTGGTAGCAGGTCCAGTCGCAGGCCCAGCCGCGGAACCGGTTCGACCAGAATAAGCAGGACCGCGCCAAATAATGGCTAAGTATATCGTGAATAAATACAAGCAAAAAACAATTCTATTCACGACATGTTAAGACTTCATATACTTAAATATATTATGACAAACTCAACGGACGTCAAGTTGTTTTAGCATCTTGCGAACTGCGATATTTTTGAGATACGTTTATGTGTATCCAACTATCCACCCTCTTGACTATCTTTTGCACGTTTATATGGACGGCCATGCAATTATGCTCGCTTTTATTATAGATTATATTTATAAATACAAATATAATAAAGTTCTGCGCCTTAATTCGTGAAACCAAACACCCTGACTTCCTTTAATTAATATAACAAAGAACACATTCTTGCAGTTTCGTCATCCGCAGTGCAGGCGGTGAATATGCGTTTGTTAATGGTAACGTAATACATATTAATAATTTATAATAATATGAATCAATTGAATCATGATAATATGCAATCTACATATTTTGTATGGAAGCGGCCGTTCATGGTCCGCTACTTATGTTTACTGCGAAATTTAAAACACATGGAATTTGCACATTAAGAGAAAGTGTATCCAAATGTATAGGTGCACAATGTTCGGATAATGTTGGATATCGTGCAGATTCAAGGCGATGTTGTCAAGCCGAGGCGTCCTCACAAACTCAGTTTATAAATGTCACGACCTATTCACGGTACCAAAGACACTTAGAAGTGGAATCATATTGTATTGAATTTCTCGTTGATTACGTACGAACGAAAGGAATAGGTTGTGGCGCAACAAAACCGAAGACTATAGACATTTGATGAATTTATTGAAAGTTTTTATTACGCAAGGGACATGCACGCGAAGTCAAAATAATTCTCACACAGAGTGGAGAGAAGTGTACCTAATAGTGTACGATCAAAACCTACTTGTTAGCAAGACCATAAGAAAAACAATGCCAGTCCCGTATGTGGTCTGTTGGATGTGAAGCGAGCAATTAGAAGGCGATGGAGCAATTACAGTTGATCCGGTGCGCGCGCGCTCATTTGCTAAATGTGTTCCGAAACTCTGGCTGCACTCACGCGCAGGCAGTATTTGAGATTTCTTATAAAATAAACCTTTTCATTGCAATAATCGTTCGAAATTGTGGTGTATTTTGAAATAAACGTATAAACGTGCAAGCAAGATTACATAAAAACAGAAATGCCGAAATGTTGCGTGAAAGTTATATGATTTTCACTGATGATGTCACACTATTACTGATTGGATAAAATTTATAATATTGTGAATTTCTCGCGTATTTACTAAATGCGTCTTGATTCGAATGTTGTCAGACCACTACATTATACACCTATAATGTTATATTACCTCTCCATTACTGATGCATTCATGGATGGTGTGAAATTGATAAATACTTTAGACGACTCCTACATAAGTACTACCTCAATCAAAACAGACCCAAACAAAACATCAACGATACTAAATTATGTTTTGAGTAGCCTAAATATTTCATTATATCTTGTTATACAATTTGAACTACCCATGAAAATTTCATTAAGTAATGTTCAAATTCAGTAGCAATTGGTAACTAATTAATTTCTCACGCGAATATTTTTGTAGCGAAACCTGAAGGTCAATGTTACAAAACGAGTCAACCATTTTATCAGAAACGAATCTCTATAGCGAAACTAATACGGACTATTGATCTCCCCTTGAGATTCGACACCGTGAATTGCCTCTACTTAAGTAATTACTTAAATAAACTTGATAATTCTATGACAATATTTGCCGTTTTGGTTAAGGATTTCCGGTTGTGTGTCATCAGAGGAAGAAAGACTTTTGAATTGTAACGTTTCATTGGTGTCGACGTGTGGTGTGACTATAATTGATCATTAGATAATTATGCCTGACTACCGCCCTATAGAGATTAACCCAGGGGAGTATTTGTATTGCACTATGCAAGCATCCAGCCTTCTACGAGGCAATGGTGTATTTTTGAAAATTATTTACTGTCACGGTGCAAGATACAGCAAAGTATTCCACATAACTCACAGAAGTATGTGTCCACGTAAAGGAATTATCACATTATTTTTTAAGTTAACGGAATGTTGCCGTTGCGCAGTAAAGAAAAGCAGTTGTTGCAAAACCGTTAGTGACGCATGGTGCGCAAAGCTTAAAGCAGGAAGTTTAAAACATGAACTAACGAGGTGGGCTAATCGTACTAGTTAATATTACTTCGAGAGATATCCAACCGAGTTGCAATCCTGTCATCTTAGAAGACAGATCGTGTTGCTTTCCTGATATTGAGGCGCTCGATACCCACTTAGCTGCTCTGCAAGTCCATCTAAACTTTGTTTGCTTCAATGAAGATTGTACTTATGCCATAGTTAAACTTGTTTACAGTATATATTTCAGTCATAGCGAACGTCAGAGGGGTATTAGTTTATGAGATGTGGCTTGTGGTTGATGGTTGTAAGTGCGTGTTAAATAGAAATAGCTAGTGTGCAGTGTGGTGCAGTACGTTTAGGGTGCATACAAAGTACTGTTTTCTGCCAATAACATTTGGATCGATATAGCTCGAAAGCAAGATTAATTCCTTCTAGAAATGTATTCTACAGCTTCAATTGCAGTGATGCAGGCGATATGTAGTCTGTCTATGTACAGTCGCTACTAGATTTCTCTTTCGACATGTGTTGCCGGCACGCGCTTCGGACCGCACCTTTCGTCAACAAGAGCATCATCTGCCTCCGCGCTTCTGTTTACATGTGGCAACTGTTTCTACGTTCAAGTTCGAGGTTATTCACTCCGGCCTGCCGTAACTAAACAAGTTATTATTTCAAGTTAAATATACAATGAAACAATTTAAATTTTCATGGGCTATGTCTAAAAGCTGAAATTGAATTGAAGGTCGTATTGGATCACAATGAAAACTTGCGGAAATGATCTAACTGGAGTTGCAGACCGAGTTTTCCGCTGCCAATTAGAATCGGCATGAACGTGCTAATTGCAGTTTGTTTTGTTTCGAGCCAGGCTAATTGTTACGCAAGTTAAACTACATTACACGTATACCAAGTAACAAGTCACTTGGATCCAACATCATCGTGTATTTTTGAATTCTCAATGGCAATTGAACATGAGTGTCACCAGCTGATTATGATTGTATATCCGTAAATACTTTTTACGTTTGATAACATTACTTTTGTAAATATATGATATTATACAGATATCGCTAGCTATCTTTTACACACATGATATAATATCATCGTAAGTAATCTACGTGCCTTTTAGTCGAATTTTTGGTTGATTATAACATGTTCACTGCGAAAAAAGAATACCTTCAAAACGGTGCCACTTATAACGGAGTTTGGATAATTCTGTTGATTCCACGTCTGGTTTCTGGATATCAATTTCCGGTTTTTTTCTAGTAATACAAAACCGTCTCTTATTTTGTATTACTAGAAAATGGTTAAATGAAAGGCACACCCGCGGCATTTCTTCGACTGTTTAACATGCAAGCCTTTAAACCTGTCACACGAATAGACATGGCACCCCGTAAAAGTCTATGCAATCGATTATAACTCTGTACAGGGGCCCGTCCTGCGCCCATTACTTGTGTTTACATAGCCATTAGCCTCTGGCATCAGATCGATTTCCTGTTGCTTCAACCATACCGCCGCGCTTTATATGGACGAACAACGAACATGATCATTGCATGAACTCGAGTTCAAATGTCCTTAAAGGCATCTTTCATATCTTATCGTCCAAAATTATATTCAGTATCGCGTGTTTGACGACTAAACATAACACGTTCAAGGAAACGATTGACATTTCTATCATTTAGTTACTCGTGAGAATGTACGTTATAGATAAACTACATTTGTTTGATTAGATAAAAACTTATCCTATCGTAGATTGAGTTGAAGATTCATCAACTTATCTACGTACTTTTTGTTGATTCAATAATTAAGTGCTGTTAGACGCTGCACGTTGTGTATAGGTGCTATTTCGCTCGTGTATTTCTTCATATTATTTACGATGTTGCAAGAGGTTAAAGATAGACGACCGGTTTGGCTTACTCTAGCTCGCTGCAGTTGTTAAGCATCAAAAGCGCATCGATATTGATTTCACTTGGAATACTTGAAATATTTGTCTGTACTATGATCTCAAATTACTCTTGTGGTTATTTAGAATAGTTACTGTGTTACCCGTGTTACCATTGGTCATTACAGAATATTCCGTGTCTCACACAAGGCCAGGTTTCTACACAACGTAAGTACATGATAACTGTGGCACTTCATTCTTATTCATATTCGCAACACCGGCTGCTATAAAGATATTATCGTTATAACGAATGCCTTTGAGTGCGTCGATCTTTTCCAGCGTCATATTGCGTACTAGATGTAGTCATGTGTCGACGTTTTATAGTTGTAAGCTGGACAAGCTATTTGACATCTTTAAACTCATTACAGTAGATGATTTTACTAGAAATCTGCTATGTAAAATGTGTTACTTTAATGGGAAGGAAAGTAAGATGTGCTTTTGTATACTTGGAGCAATATATGTTATATGTTTTGAGATAATGGTGATATGATGAGCGAAAGTGGCTAAGAGAAGGCTGATCGCGGACCTCCTTCGCGTCTGCAACTGGGTGATATGTCGCGCTCCACCTCCACTCGCAACGGTCACACCTGACTCGCTTTCTTAGAAATCCTCATATTAACCACTACATACATACCTGTGATACCACGTCCAGATTAGCTACTTAACTTAATTTATTTGATACGCATTGTTAACGGTGTTATTTCTTCAAAAAGATTTTCGACATTAGCTCGTTACAAGAGTAGAAATACATAAGTCTTACGTCTTGCGTGATGTTTCAGTGAAAGGTTAAAAGGAACTACTCTAAAAGCAGACGGTTAAATATGTCAATAAAATTGCTACTTTGTAATTCAATATCGGTGGGAGCATACATGCATAGTTTGATGTAGTTAGAGGTGTAGCTGTTGGAAAAGTAGTTATCTTCATCGCAATAACGAGGCAACTAATGCTATGATCGTAGCTTCGCTAAACAGTAAAATTGTGTATAATGTTATCCTAGCTTCGTCTTGTGTCTGAGAATATAGTACGTGTTATGTGTCAGTCTGCCTATATATATAACCAAAAAATTAAGCAGTACTCAATATTGTCTTCAAGTATTTCAAGCTTTATAACCAGAAATTGATACTAATGATTAGATAGACATTATCATGAGGCAACTGACTGTAATAATACTTTCCTTATACAATAAGTATGATGATATGTCATTAAGGGGAGCTCATCATAGAAAACTCTCCTTGCTCTTGTGAACAATGGAGTGTGTGTTGTGTGGCGAGTATGTGAACTGTTAAGGTTATGAGTGCGCGCATTCCGTGAGAATTTGCCTTCGAACCATGTTGCGGACTTAACGTTGAACGTTTGTCTGCGCAGCTGCTTACCGAGAGTATATTTCAAGGTTCAATTGTGAAAGGAATCTACGTCAAATAACAGACGTATTTTACTTGAAAATTGTTAGTTTTTCGCAATTATTTTTCGTTGTAAAATTGAAGAAACACTTCTTTGATACTAAAAATTAACACATCAGCTCCTCTAAATACTTTTTTAAAATACACTAATGTGTCAACTGTTTTGTATGTAGTGTGCTGTGAATATTGTAGCTATAGACAACTTGCATTAGTGTGAAATACGATCGTTTATTATCGCACCTTCCCCTAAGCGTAGCTAAAAATATTTTTCGAATTTCGACAGATATCATACCACAAATCTAAAGTAAAAAAGCTGTGGGACTCGTATTTTTATTTTGTGCTTTGTATACAAGGGTGATATGCGTGTTGCTTTGTGTTATTTGTTTACGTATCTTTTCATGTTACCGTAGTACTTTAGTGAAATATAATTTTCTCTCTAGGTAGGGTGAAAAACTGAATGCGTCATTCATCGTATGATGAGAACATTTGCTGTTTTATGATTCAACCACTCGAAAGAATGGGTATTGCGTCGGCCGATATTGTACGTATTTTCAAGACCTTTGCACATTGGAAGCGCAGTGTTTGCAAACGTTTGATTTCGTTCTCTGTTCTGTATAGTAGCATGATTCACTGGGATCTATTTAACGCATATTAAACTGTTGCTTTCTTCGAACATATGGTTTTCATTTTATTTTTTGTGTGTGTTGTGCGATGACACGTGCTCAAAATGACATGCACTGCGTTAGGAAGCCCTTCCCAATAACTAGCCACATGTTGCATTTGCCGTTTCTTGTAGCTGACAAACATTTTTTATAGGGTTTAAACGTTTTAAATACATAGTTTACTTTGTCAGAATATAATTTAATTGTGATGCTCATATTCCTGTGACATAAATTGGACAGGGATAAGAGTCACAAATCTTGTTTTTTTTTTATTTATACTTTTAAATTGGTTTGTTTACACGCGTATCTTTCAGTGCCAGGGGAACCTGCGTGTTACACATTTAGTCTAAATTATTGTGAGCAGCAACTATCGTTTGGGTTAACGCACTCTTGCTCATCCGATCCGTTGTATATTCTTCCGGGTTGATTTCATTTAGTATCTTAAATGTATTTTTAGCCGACGCTTTCATCATATACAAATTCTACCAAATTAACATGGTAATTGTCGATTTACACTCTTGTATTATAAACAAGACTATATTTTTCATCAAAGCCGCTATGTCACGATCGATCACTGTTAATGTGTTGTAAACACGTACAATCGACCTAATGTTGCCTCGTGGGAAATATTTAGCGCTCAAGAGCATACCATGAACAAATACTTCACATAATATATTTAGAGACGTCATCAGTTTTGATAGAGGTAGGAAGGTTAATTTTAGTACCGATTGTTCATTAATCGAGTTATTTTGGCCACTTGAAATACCGAGCGTTTTTGCCTGTTCAGTCATCATAATATGGGCGCCGCTGAAACCAAAATAACTGCTCGATCGAGTTTTCGGCAAATGTTGACGTCAGACGGAGGCCATTTGGACAATGTATCGGAATTAATGTTGTTTTGTATTTATCAAAGAGAACACGGTACATTTTTAATTTTAAGAATACTTATGTAGCTCAAAGCATCTGCGTCGACGTGAGAGATACGTAGTTCTATGAAGAGGCTTGCAAAGAATTACAGTTCTGTGTATGTGACCTAAACTCGGGAATATCTCTTTGGATCCATAATCATACGTTTTTACTTGGTTACCGTGCATTTTAGTTAGTTCCAGAAAAGTGCTAAGTTGTTTCTACTGTAAAGAACAGTTATAATAAAAGCTATAGTGAGTCTCAAGTGATGAGTGCGGACGTTCCCGAGTATTATCGTCGGACTATGCCGCTGCCATTACACCTGCTGCGGTCGCCCGACCCCTCTGACCGGTCCCGCGTCCGTTCTACTGTGAAATTATGCACATCTGCTCCTACAACCTTTATAATGCCTTATTTTCATACATTTGTTTCTACGACAAATATTACTATGTTTTGTCTGCGTTTTTATATAACGAATCACTGACTTCCAAGGTTAAAAACATCATCAATTTCTATCGTAGTTCAAGAACTGTTTATAATTACGATTTGAATGGGTGCATTGAGTGAGTGCTGTAATGGTTTAACTCCTATAGTACACAACTACGCGCTGAAGAGATTTAAAGAATTACATCATAGGTTGTAAACGTAAAAATGCTTTGAGCAGTGAGGCCGTAGTTGATCGACCGCGGGCGGTCGGGTAAATACGTTAGTGTAATTGCGCTACTCACATTGAAACATCAGGAACAGTGGCCTCTTGTGGACGAGCGGCCGTGCGGCGCCTGTCTGCCGCACAGTATCGACTACATGAGCGCCCATACTCCATTCCCTTTAATGTTTTTTAAACTTTTAAGCATTACGTTTTGTGGCCATCCATTTCGGTCGACAGCGGGCGTACATTACAAAAGCTGCCAAGTATCGGAATTCGCAGAATTCGGCGTATCCGGAATGCGATAACCTTCACAGCCAAGGCTACAGTAAAGTAAACAGGCATTAGTAGGGCTAGCGTGTTCCCTTTTGGTTACGTCTTCGCTTTCGAAATACCAACATCAACGCAAAGTTATGAATATACCAATAATAAATACCTACTCGGCGTAAGTGGAATGAATATGTTTATATTTCGGTTTCTTGAAATCAACTTGTATGCTTACGTTTACTTTCCAACAATGCGCTTGCATTTTTCCACGAGAAAGCGGAAACACGCGTGTCTTAACATTGCTTCGGGCTCGTGCTGAACCACAATCTGCATCCCTACTGTGTATTATTCTAAGAACTATCAATAACTTACTTCTAATGTAGACGGGGCTCGTTTCGGGAACCATGTTTATTGACACAGTGGGGAATTCTAAACAAACCTATTGAACATTCTCAGTTAACTATGACGAATCTTGGTTGGTCGTTAACTAAACACCATGTAAGTGGTTGAAATAATAGGAATTTCGAGAGTTCAACCGTTCAAATATTCTCAAGGACAATCAATATTCGCTTTGGTCCGAGTTCCCGCACTCCCTAGGCGAAGGGGTAAGAAATCTTAGGGCTGCTAATCCAATCATGCATCCCTCTCGTTGGGGCGATCGAATTCCTGCTTAGATATATTGCGAATTCTGCACTATCTATTCCACCAACTTGATCGGCAATCACGACAAGAGATCTTATCTCACCATGCCGATTTGTTGTAAACTATGTCTCTCTATAAGTATTCAAATCAACGTTTATATACAGTATGGCTAGGGCTGATTTATCAGCAATTAATGTGATTTATTAATAAAATAATTTTTATGTGATCTGAATTCGTTTTCTTTTATTACGGAAGTCTATATTTAATCGATTCCTGTAGGTATAATAGTTGGTGCATGTATGTTTGTAATCTATTATTTTCGTGCTGCTTCGAATTAAATTAAATTGAAAAAATTGTACAGCGAAATTGTTACACAAAATATCTCATATATTTCGTGTAACGCTGTACGTAATATTCGACACTGGATTAAAATAAGTTGAATGGACAGGGTATAACATAGCCAGTTTGCTACAATATCTGAAAATGTAATGGCAATCACGACACATGCCCTATTGTAATGTGCGGAGTATAAATTTAATAACAGGAAACAAGCCCTTTGTGTTTTAACAATGAGCAATAGAATGACAAAAACTTTTTTAGTATCCAGGCCTGGCACAATGCGCCCGCGGCTGTCTTCGTCCGCCTTCCCACGTACTTCTCCACTGTTACTGGGTGTTTCGAGGCACGCTACAAACGTGTAATCATCTCTTCCAAGACATTTGCACGGGGTCCGAGTCTTCAAGATATATCGCCGCATCAACGCAACCGTTTTAGAATTTTAAGCGTGCACCTCCTTCCTCGGACTTTGTTTACTGCATGCTCAGTCAGTATCAGATGTGGAGATAAAAGTCAGAATTGCAAATTTAGCAGCTAAATATAACTGTTTTTGTGATAATATAAATGATTTCTAGTTGTGGAAAGTCGTTTAAGAAACGCTTTTTACTTACGTTTTGCAAACTTATTAAGTAATTCAGTCCGCCAGAATTGCAATTGCATTTGGTGGGTTCGTGGCGCATCTGAAACAGCAATTATGAACTATTTTAAATCTCCGTTATTTACGCAGCTTTATTGTGTACTTTTTTACCTATTTGGTACAGCTAGCATGAGGACAATGTTCAAATATTTTCCTTTTGTAAAAAATACAATGCTTATTGTTTTACAATTCTAGTCATTAGACATACAATAACATCTTTTATTTTATGCCTATGTCCATTGATGAGTTGACCTGAAAGAGCATCTCTGCGTCTGCTCACAATCGTATACTGACCGTACACTTTCGAATATTTTTTTGGGTGTGGATTCAATCAATGGTTACACTCTTGTATTGAACCTGTAGACTAAATTCCAATGTGCGTATTGATTTTGTAACAAATCGATCAGTACTTATGTAATGGGCATGTTTGGCACAGTTTTAGCCGAAGTCGTTGCACCTAGCAGATCTAGTGCGACTTTCACAACTGTTTTGGTACGAAGGCCTTGTCCGAGCACACACCGTGAACGATGTACTAAAAAAAACGTTTATGCGCTTGGTTGTACATCTTTGGCAATTATATCAAAAAGAATAATATTAGTTCTTTGATGTGTTTTGTGAAAATATTTTTTTGTATCATTATTATTAATGAGACTCGGTGTCCTCGCGACACTTTCTACGCGCGCGAGAGTTGCCTTTCAACCACTTTTACCCATCAACACACTGAGTCCCTGTATACCACACATGGTCAACACACACGCGTAGGTTTTATATACTTAAATGTAATACATAAATGCATTTCGATGTATTTAAAAAATTGTTGCAATATTAATTTGTATATTTGTAAGGTATATGTTACCATTCATCACTTCAACCGGTTACTATGTGTATTTTCATAGCAAATTTATGGCCGCACATAACATAGCTATGTGCTTAGTTACATAATATTCTAGTTTTCGCTGTGGCCGTTCGGAATTTTGATAAGACATTAATTTTCTCACTGCATTGCATGAACGTGCAGACAAGAAAACAGTGTAGTGTAGAAAGTACCAAAAGTTACGGCCATAAAAGATCGTACGTGCTTCTTCGGTTTGATTTAAATAACGTTGGTGCTCACTTCTCGGTAATGATGACACGTTTTGTTTAGACTTTGGTGAGGTTTAGTAAGAATCGGCGTGGTATTTTATGCGAAACAGGTATTCGACTTGCATTTTTTTGTATATTTTAGTACCCTTCTGCACCCACGTCTGTCAGATTTGTGACTAAAGTTAAGCTGCCAACGTTTACTTTAAAAATTATCTGCCGAAATATTTCACGAGAAATTTTGATCACGTAGGCGTTTAGTTACTCAGTGAATTATTACTTTCTTATTTTAAATAGCGGTATTTATAAACTTGGAATACGCAGAAATCTTAGTCTCAGTACGGCATAATAAAATATTCAAAGAAAACGAAAGCAAACGTTTGTTGTAATTTGTTTGTATTTTACGATTCTTCTAACAATCTTGAGACGCTGATCAGTAGGCATTACTTGCCTGTTATATACTATACAATGTATTGAGTAAGGTAATTTATATTTCGTTAGTGAAGATGAAAGTGAAAATGTTACGTACAGGTTCACGTATAGGACGTGGCTTGCATTCAACTACCGAGAGTGTGGCTTCATAAAAAGAAAGTGTTGCATATAAGTTATGTATGTATAATGCATTGAATTCAAATTGATGTTGCTTCACTTATTATATTTGACATTTTGTTAGATAAGATTTAACGCGTAAACAAACATTCTTTCGTAACCTAAATTGTAGAACAGATAAATGCCGGAAACAGGCCGAAATTATGAGATAACGTCAGCGAAATCACGACGAACGTGAACTTTGTGATAAAGATTACTCACCTAGTCACTGAGGGTACACTCGGTAATGGCAGCGGTATAGATAAGTATAGTATGTATGTTCTATATATCTAGTTAGTTTGGGTAAAATGTCGCGTACCGTTTTGGTATCAATTTATATTTATTTGCGTCTGGGTTGTTGTCTGGGCGAGCGGGGGTGCGACATTGAGTCACGCAGGGTGACGCAGGTTGGGGTGCGCGCCCCGGCACCCCGTGACGTCATCAATCGTGACTCACACCTACCGTTATAGACTACGACCTCGCTTCGAACCGAACAAAATTAGACTGCAAATGAAATGTGAACCGTTTTGAAAGGAAGTCGACGGGTTTTATTGTAATTTCACCCTTTTCGAGCTTGTTCTCGCTGACGGATATAATGATACATCAAAACACCACTGGTACAATTACCTGCTGCACAATTGAAATATTAACCGTTTTACTAATTCGAACAGATTTTCTCGCGATTTGCGATTTTAGATCATGGTCGTATATACAATTCTAAATGAATTCGTATAGCTTTCTAAAAACCTTCACAAAATTACTCTGAATTATTCATATTCAAGTGATATTAAGACAAAGTTAGTAATGACATTTGGGACCACTCAGTAGCTTTGCATATCAAGAACATGTCACTTGTTATAGTTTAATGAACTTGAACCATGTCATCAATTATTATTACTGTAGGTTTTTAATAGTTCTACATACATACTATACATACAAATTACTTTTTAAATTAAGCTAAGGACAAACGCCTGCGATAAAAAAACCATTTGGTTTGGTATTTTGAAACGATTTGTTGTCGTGTAAAGAGAGGTTTATGAACTTTTGTAAACGATCAATTTGGCTCACACAGTGAATGATGTTAGTTAGCAGACCATGAAGATAAATAAAGCTGAACATATTGTTCGAACAGGGGTTTTATTCGTTCGAAAGGTGCGCTAGGTGATTAGCATGGATAGCCATCAGAAAACAAGTTAATTGTATCATTTAAAAGTACATTCCGAGGTGTCGTTCGTCGGGGCGGCGCTTATTTATAGTGCAAATAAATCAGCTGTTCCATCGACTTTGAAGTTGTGATTATTGTACTATGATTTATATTTTAATTACGTAATTTGTATATAAGTAAATGTGGAATATATGTTATTAATAATAATTATGTTATAAAACTTGTTTCACGTACATGTACTTATACAAAACCTGGTCCATAAACTGCGCAGAGGGCACAATACGTTGAGGCACAAGTAAAAACTTTCAAGTGAAGAAAATCACTCGTTCTAGAAACTTATTGGTAAAGGTTTCGAAATACGTCACCGTTTTTAGGGGTTGTGAGTCATTGGGGAGGAGGAGGGGAGGTCTCGGAACCCGCCCTCACCATTTTCACTTGCCGGAAATACTTGGTATCCTGTGAAAAACTAAATTATCTCCAAACATAGGTGTGTATGTCACTGCCAACTTCCACATTCTTCACACTAGTTTAATAAAACTAAGGTTGACGGAGCCCTGCTTCGCAGGGCTCCTATTTTCGGGTTAAGGGTCAAAAGAGAACCTAACATAACCTATTTAGTTACTTATTACAGTCGCACCTAACCCTAGGCACTCGAAAGCAATGACGCACAAATTTGACATTCGCTGTCAATATCATTCATACAAGATTTGACATTCGCTGTCAATATCATTCATACAAGATGGCGGTTGCGTTTCGTTTCACGTTTTTCACCTAAAACCTAAATATCGCTGTTATTGATTCCACTAGTATAATTAACTGAGGTTGACGGAGCCCTGCTTCGCAGGGCTCCTATTTTCGGGCTAAGGGTCAAAAGAGAACCTAACACAACCTATTTAGTTACTTTCACATAAAACCTAAAATTACGTTCCGTTTTGCATATTTGAATGCAGAATTTTTGGAAGTCCGGCAGTCAAAATGACTTTTAGGGGATTAAAACTAACTTAAGCCCCCTACACCACCAATACCCTCAAACTCGTTTTGAAACCCAACCCAACTTATTGATAAATAATCGTTAAGGTAAAATTCTGGGCGAGGCTTATCTAAAGAAACTAAGTCACTTGGTATCTCTGGCGTTATGCAAGTTTGTCTCAATTACATAAAGTGAAAGAGAACTTGTACAGCATTGCCATTTCACCACTCGGGGTTTTACCACTCGGGGACAGTAATTATCGCATAATATGTAACATCTGCAGTACATAATTTTATGTAGTGATAATAAACTGTCTGTGAGCGAAGCCAAATTGAAAATGTACCTACCTCTATTAGAACTTGATCTATACAAGAATTGTCCCTAATTTTACTGCACATTGGGGCACATCATCATCCTGGCGTTATCCCAGCTGCATCCGAAACCTTTCGCCTTGAAATCCTGGGATTTCTTTACTGGTCAACTAGATTTGACTGTCAGCTTTTCTACATAGCGACTGTTCTCCGACCTCCATGACTCAAACGGATAGCTGTTCCATGGTTTAGACAGTTTTATTACGTACCTAACTACTTAAGCAGATGAATATTAGTCTCATTCAATTTTCGCAAAGTTCTCTTATTTTTCTCAGTATCGTTGAACAAATGAGGCTAGCGCAGTCGTTGATAACGATTGCAGTTGTTCTGTGTAAACGTGTTGGGTCATACTGTGACTCACTAAGAGCGTTACTTTATAAGCAAAATTGTTAGAAAAGTATTACCTGCTCAAGTATTCAAACGTTCAGATAACTCTGACGTTATAATGGGGATTAATAGAACAATGCACGAGTTCCATGAAAATTGCTTACAAAAGTTATCGAAAGCTATCTGATGAAGGCAGACTGTTGTTTTTGGTTTTGAAGGAATATTCTTGTATGATGTTATTCTACTTTTCAACCGCCGGCAAAGGAAAACAGGTTCTGAATTGATTTGGAACCTGTTTATTTTTCTATGAACAATACTTCTGATTTTAGTACTTGTTATGCTGGCAATTTCGAATCACTCCCAACGTAGGAAATAAACTCTTAATTTTTTGTTATTATATTCTTAAATTATAAACAACACGCAGTACCCACCTACTTCGTTACACTTAGTTAAGTATCTCTATATTTTACTCTACACCAGGGTTCGAAAATATCCGATATTTATTATAAATATCAAAATATCGGATATTTACGATATATATCAGATATATATCAAGTTTGATATATATCAATTTTGTATGAAAGTCATATTATTATTTCATTTTATTATTTATGAATACTATTTGCATGTGTTTCATAAACATACTGAAATGATCAAAAAATAAAAAAATAAAATGTTTTATTCATTTGAGTACTTAGTTTTTTGTAACGAATTTTTTCTGACACCACTGACGGACTGACGCCATTAATACCGGCAGAAGTGTTGGCATTTTTAGATTAGACCTTACCATTAGGGAGTATGTTTTAACTCTACTCCCACGCCATCTACATTTGGGGAGTAGAAATACAGTTACAAACGCAAAAATAATATTCTTTTTAAACCATTTTGTATTGCATTATATCACAAAAAAACATTTGATATATATCGTCGAATCGAGGTTGATATGTATCGGATATATATCGGATATATATCTTGATATATATCCATTGATATATATCCTCGAACCCTGCTCTACACAAAATATGGTCTATTACTTACTAAAAATTGCCTGCCTCGTTGGTCTCGCCGCATAAATGTGCGCGTGGGACTGGGAGGTCTCGGGTTCGATTCCCGGGTCGGGCAAAGTGTTATTGGGTATTTCCGTTAGGAAATTCTCAGTAGCAGCACGGAGTCTGGTAATGTGCCCGGTACGGCAATAGGCTCGCCCCCTATTACGTGGGACCTAAAATCCGTGGCGAAATGTGGGTGTAATATTACACCTCTGCCTACCCCTTCGGGGATACAGGCGTGAGTCTATAAAAAATAATAATAAATACTTACTAAAAATCATCAATCGTTCTGTACTTAATTAATATCTCATTTCAAAAAACATATTCCTACATAACTTAACTACGTATTTCTGATGTAAAGAATCTGATCTGAAGATGTGAATCAAATGTAATGTTTATACATAAAACATTAGATTAGATTCAGATCATTATATTTATTCGTTTTCGAGTCAATGCAAATCATTGCAGCTCTCCGGGCGGTCACCGGCTATTGGTTTCTCACTTTCTTAGTGGCATTGACAAGGTCACTGGTTAAACAGCAACATTGAATATTAAATACATTATAAAACATTATATCTGCTTATAAAATACGCTATAAATTAGAAAGCAGACGAATACTATATGCGAACGAATATTAGAAACAATATGCTTTGGAGACAAAGATGTTTGGGCTACCAATAATGATTAGATGAAAATAGTGGTCGAATTCCTTGATTTCATTCATTTTTAGATAGGTAAGTATTACAATATAATTTTAGATGGAATTTGCGCGTGTCTCAAAAAGAATGCGATGTTTACGCCAAAATACACAATACATTCTAAATGAAATTACGATCAATGACAACGACGAAGGTTTGACTCATTCGTGGATTATTATGACTCACGTCGGACGGTTTACAAAACGTTTAAGGTATTACGATGTTTACCATATCACGAACATAATTAGATCATACACAGCTTTAATGCTCCGCCGAAATATTCCGTCACATGCGTAGCAGTTGTACGCGAAAATAAATAACAATGTGTAACCCAATTGAACCGAAATCGACAAACATGTTCTTATAGTTTCAAAGTTTATTTTAGCTTGTATATGATCCGAACCGTGGGGAATCGACTGTGTATTTTTTTAATTATTAGTCGAGTATAAATCATTTGGAATAGCATTCTTGCTGTCTAGGCATTTATCTCTACTATGTAGTGGCTATAAAAAATAAACGACTATATTATGACTAACCCACATACACAGCCTAAAGATATGCTGGAGTTAATCTGTATATTTATATCTTAGCTAAATATCAATAAAATATTTCGTCTAGTAAAACAGTATAGCTACCTACTATTTTTATCTGCAGAATGTATAATACTGATCGGCAAATTTCAAGCCAGCAGCATCACTGTGAAAAATCGGGCAATAGGTAGCATGAATGTTGTATGTATTATAATTTATAGCACGAACAAGTTTTTGCTCTCTTAATTAGAATTTAAATACTTACAACATTCATTTATGAATGCACTTATCAACATGATTCACAAAAAGTTGTAATAACTGTTAAAGTAGCAAGCAATTTTAAGTGATAATAAATATTATAAATTGATTTGAGGTCATCTAGTTTGACTATAAAACCATTAATTTTTGAATATACCTATGTGCATTTTAATTTGCTTTGGACTATTTACACTGCTTGGTAATGGCTGCAAAATAGACTTCACATAATTTTATTGAGATTTTTATAATAAACTTACCTATGGAAGTCAGTATAAACTAAGTTTCTCAGAACGCTGGTTGATGCAATAGAAAATATCTATAAGTACATGAATGATCATTGCATTTTTATTCAAATATATGCATAAAAACGACCTTGGTCAAGCGAAGAAAAAGTTATTTGATTTCTTTGTACTTAAAGAAATAAGCAAATTAAAAAAAAATTTGCTTAGTACAAAAAAGCAATTTACAAGGCAGTTGTTGTGAATAGTAGCTAAGTAGGAACTTGCAAAAAGTATTTTAACCATTGGGTTATAAGGGGTAAATGTCATCGGGTGTTCTTCTCACCTCCCCTGTGGGGGTGGTGGGGAAACCTATTGGAAATCTCTTCCTTGCGGGGATCTTCATCGCGGCCCACTGCTACGAGCCGGTCATTGGTGTTGCCGCCCCCGAAGCCGACCAGCTGTGTGAGTCCCCGTTGGGGTAGGCCCAGTTAGTCGCCTTCGAGAGGACGTCGATGGTTCGTCGGCCTGCTGGCGATTTGATGAGGAAGCCCACGCTCGAGGGAACTGGGATCAGTTCCCGACTGAAATTTCAGAACCAGTTTTGACGTTTATTAAGTAGTCCGATTTGACGAGCGGGCTAAAATTATGTGAATTTGACCACCATCACTATCATCATCATCTTCGTCATTATCATCAATCCGGTTGTGTTCTAAGAGCTTGAATACTGGACCTGTTATCTAGTATAACTAGGGGCCGCTTCAGTCGTTGATATTGCAATAGATGTTTGAGGCAGTTATTTGTCTAGAAGGTCGGCCAAAAGTATCGCATTAACTATTGTTAATGTTATACAAGCATAAAATGGCTTGCTCTGACTGATTGATGAATAAATTTTGACAGTTGCATTCACTAAGCATTTTATCAATTAAATTTTTTAGGTTGTTATAAGGGATACACGCATTAAGATACACCTATATGACGGGGTACAAATATCACTAAAGTGTTGCTCCCTGACACGACTTACGGGTAACTTAGTGAGCCTATAATACCTCTGCACCGTACGTGCATTCAAAATCTATGAGATACCATGATAATAAATATATTTTCAGTGATCATTATGAAATGTTAATAAATAGAGGTTTATAAATACTCGGTCGGCCGGCAACCCATCTCATTCAATATTAATCTTGTAATTTATACTCTTACCACTCTTACAGAATACTTACTTTCTCCGTTCTCGTAATAGGTATATTATTAAAGTGTAATTATATCAGTTATTTATTAGTCTGGTATATGTCTGGGGCCAAATAACTAGTAATTTAACTTTAAACTAGTAATCTCGTCTTAGATAGTATGCAAGATATAATAATCCAATATCTAGTGTAGATATTGGTCTTCCCTACTAAGAAACATTGCTATGCTCAAATCAAACTTTAGATAAGAAACTTCCGCTTACGAATCGAGCTCCAAGTGGTGTTGCAGGATATTCGTTCCACAATCTTACTATACATTGATATTTTAGCCCGTTCTCTTCAGATCTAGTAATAGCATTTGTATGATAAAAATATCAGCATTTGGTGGAAACAGGAACACTAGAAGTGCTACTCTAATCAATTGCGCTAGAAATTCAAGGTGACTACTCACATCTATATTCTATAATTTAAATTGTTAATTACTTATAAATAAGCACGATGATTTCTACACGGTGTTCGAATATGGCCTGATTGAATTACAAAAATCTTAGAATTTCAACTGTGATTCATTAGGTTGAAATATGCTGCAACTACGAGAATATCATGAGTTCTTGTGAAATCCGTAATCACGTTTGGCTAAAACTTTAACTACGCTACTTTAATGTGGCTATTTATTAATTGAGAAATGTGCGTAAAAAGTGCAGCCCACCTACGTTTATTATTGATTTACGTCACGTAATCTTATCTACGGGCGAGTAGGCATTGTTGTCTGATTAACTGAGTGCTAATCAGTAAAGGACGGGGCCAGGGCGTTCCTCCACTGTGACTCATCAGCACTCGATCAAACAAATCGCTTACGTTGACCGCCGATGGTCGCCTGATCCGGTATGACTCCGTCGTCCTCAGTTCCAATAAACGTTGATGCGCGAGACATAACGGAAGTCAGTATTGTGCAAAATGCATGAGAAAGGTTAGAGCCAGTAACTCCCTGCATTAATATACATGCGTGTACAATGCACGAACGGCCGAGGCTTACAGTCTTCACACGTCTCTCGTCGGTAAATGATATACGAGATAAAATCTTGTAAATCGTTCGCGTTATGCGATACACTTGTCGTGGTGTGTGTGACATTGGCATTCAGGTGAGACGTTCAGATACCTAGAATGCAAGGTCATTTGCCATACCCGTTAGCATTGTAATTATATTGTTAACAATATAACTATGCAACTATATGAAAATTTGATGGATTTAGAATAATTAATCTTTTGGAGAAAATTGTTTTGGCCGGCTTTTTGTATATTTTATGATGTCTTCAAGGTATCAACTCTCCAAAAGCTTGGATTTTCGCAATTTCTAATTTATACAATGAGGCTTAGATTAGCTTTTTAGTAACAAATCCGGTTTAGTTATGTCTTGTTTATAGTTTGTAGCTATGACAATATTTGGTTATCGCGTGAAGCGACGTGCCAATTACCGAGTATTCACGGCATCGGCTTGATGGGCATCGGCCGATGGTCGCATGCCGCACTGTGCACGAGCGTCGTGACAGGTTCACTGACACGACCAGACTGCCAAATATGACACACATGTGAATAGCTAAGCATGGTATTATTCTAACGCGAAGCAACGCGAAATCTTTCACACTTTATTTGACATAACTGGTTATTCAGAGCAAACAAAAAATCGATGAATATGCATGTAAAGGAAATTGATTTCGAAGCAGAATTCGCGTTTCGGTTAGCTCTGGACCCGTTGATGGAATAATATTTTGAACATTATTATGCTTTGAACGTATGCTAAGCCCTTGTCCTAGTGTAGCAGCCATAATATGATATGTAATGTAGACATATAGGGACAATTGTCACATCGATATTCAAATATGAATTTGAATCGTAGTAATTAGCTAAGGTAGTGGATGGGTACATGTGTCGGTAACCGCACGGAGTGTGCTCCGCATACTGATGACTGTGATCATGGTCTATACGTTGCGTGTGCGCATTCCTTCGCCAGACGCCGCCCACAAGCCGCCTTTTTGAACCACAATCATGAGGTACGAGTATGTCTCGCCTCATATGTGATTCTAGATGATTTGTCACTTATAACTAGACCAACACTATTAGCTTATTGAAGTTTCTAGCTAGGCACATATGTGGCAAATGTAGAACTACTTATTAATGTGTAGTAAGACTGGCTCTATTTATGAGGAGAAGTGTTTGAATAAGTTGTTGTGTTAGTTATATTCTGTGATGACTTCACTTAACCATTTTTATTTGAAGCTTAGTAGTTCGCCACTCTGTAGCAATAGATGGTAATGAGAGTTGAGAGTGGACAAATATTCGTTTCTCATTACGAGCGAGGTTGATAGAAATCATTATTATAAGATAAACTGGCGATTTCGCTTCATAGCCAGTGGTTAAGCAGATTAAACGTATCGATAAAAAGTGTACAATTTAACTCGGCTTACGGCGGTTGTATTAACATAGTATTGCACAAAATATGCTGTTACACACGACGCGTTCGCTACTTATACCAGTAATTAAGTAAACGACTCCAGACGCTGTCTTAGTAATAACACGTAAAGTAATTGCACATGGTGGAGTTGTGCGTACGATTTTCGCACTAAACTTTCGTGAAACGTATCGGAGTTGTCACAGATCCAGTTCTCCCACGTCCAGTCGAGGCACTCTCACAGCCTCGCTGTACAATGTTGCTCCACCACCAGGGTTAACGAACTGACCCACCACACGACGACCATTGTCATTTTTTGTACTCCTTCATTATACGGCACACTTACAATATCTATACTCATTATTACCTAACTGTAAAGTGACAGATTACATTGCTATCGATAATACACACGACTGATTGTAATCAAAGGTCTCCACCCTTCATTTCACAAGTCAAGTTCACGCATCTCGGATAAGATAGCAGTTTAAATTAATAAGTAATTTACAGCTAATCATAATCTATTCATCGGTGACTTTTCGTTTAATATTCCAAAGGTAAAATGCGGATGACAGCCTCTTAGTCCCAACGGTACATTTATCTAACTGTGGGTATAGTGGTTGAGAGAATTATCGCTTTTGTTCATGTATTGTCTATATCTACTTACTCTTAACATTAACTCGTAGTTTGATGCCGTTAGGATAAGATTTACGGCGAAAAACCGGCTAAGTGCGTATGGGCCACACATTAATCTTTCGTCAATCGTCGAATCCCATGTCTGTAATTGCCACTCTATGCAGCTGACAAAGTTAAAAGTGCCTACTGACCTACTGCTCACGAATCAGTGTAACCTACTGCGCAATAAGTAATAGTCTGGTCATAAATATCTTGTCTGGTGGAAGAGGAAATTATTATACATATTTTGTATATTCCACTTTGCCTTGTATTGATCAGCTGCAAAGCATACGGTATTGAAAGATTCAGGTTTCTGGAACATAATAAACAGTTTTCTAGCCGTGATTAAACGGAGTTATCGCAAATCAAAATTCAAAATTTGTGGGTGTTATTAACCTTTCATTTTGAGAAATGGTTTTTGATTTTGAGAATTGCAATCATCATAAAACATTTGGTTTCTATTCAGTTAGTTTCTTACAATCGTCTACAATAATCTATGTGATACTTACAGTGATTTGTGTACATTTCTGCTGGGTATAAAGTGGTATTGCTAAAATACGTTCTTCGTCATCTCCTCATTATCCAATTTCACTTTTATTAATAAAAAACAGTTCAACTCTTTATCGATCAAGATTATTCAAGATGCATAACCGGTCTGCTTCAGTGCTTTAACACTTTTTATCCTATAGCAATGTTTGCGACACATCATGTCTAAAAATATTCTATACACATATCATATAATGCGTGGCTACAAAACGCTTGTTGCAGTCGATGTCGAGCAAACTCAGCCACGCGTTTAATTAATGCTATTAGACGACCAAATATTATCACGTCCGTTATTTGAACGTTACTATTTTATTGGCGTTGATAATGAAACGTTTCATACAGTAATGTTGTATTAATGAGGTGTGCAGATATGATTGAATTGTTTATGGTTACTGGTTAGAGTGAGAGCGCATGTCGTTGCACTCTGCTAACGTCACGGAGGAGTCAAGGGCGGCTGGGAACTGCAATCGCGTGCGCATCAACATGCGATCACAATATTCCCGACCTCTTGATCACCCTCGGTGGGAACGGAGAGGCCTTTCACGAAATATACCAATTTAATATGTAAAGCCAATTTATAACACATCATAAAACAACAACATCCTTCTTACCTTCTGATTGTTTGAATGTGGTTGATGTTTAATGCATTTTCAAAGTTAACAAGACTAAAAGTCTACCAAATACGAAGCAGCTATTTATGAAATATTAAAACGACTAAGTTATCGACATTATTCACCAGTTTTCCGCTGCGGCTGGCCTCGTATCGCCACCCGTTTCCTCTGGCTTGATTATGTACCTACTCTTCCATTGTATGGAGTACTTCTAAATTACTTATACATAGCGTAAATTATGACTAACTAGTAAGCATAATATATTAAATAACAAAATTATTAATTGTATTATTTCTCTTTGTTCACAGGATCAGTATGATAACTTAGCCGCCCATACACATAAAGGAATTGATTTTTTAGACAAATATGGAAACTTCGTGAAGGAGCGATGTGCTATCGAATTAGAATATGCAACAAAACTCAGGTGAATATTCTCATTAATACAGATAGACAATCATTACGTTGTCACACAGACACAGTTTCAACACATGATTATTAATAAATAGTGTTTCTAAAAGACTTATTGGGAAAGTTGCCTTGCGAATGTTGTTTTTTCTAAGTTTGTATCTATATTTTATGCAAGAGATGCAACACTAAAATGCGATGATGACATTCTTCTATAATATATGAACGCTTAACATTTATAATACCCATCTTGATTATCAGACTTTTGGAGGCTAATTTATTATAAGCACATTCTTTTAAGAATTAGCCTTGGATCTGTTTTATGTGTCTGCTGCAAAGTTTTATTTCATTATGTAAATTATTTTATTATTTTCTTTCCATTGCAGGAGGCTTGTCAAAAATTATCAACCAAAAAGAAAAGAAGAAGACGAATACCAGTAAGTTCAATTTTATGTCATTACCTCGATAACCATATTTATTAATATGCAATTTATTTTAAGTATATGCAAGATTACTTGTATCTTTTGAAGAAACATCAGCTCACAGCTGTCAGATACAAATTTCTAAAACCAATTTGTAGCGTCATTCAACAAAATTCATCAATGGCAAATCAAGTTTTGGTACTTGTTTCGGAATTTAAAGAATAATTCTTTCTTTAAAAAAATTATACATGCGGGTCAAAGGCATTATCACTATGTAAACATTCTAATACCTATATATATTCCAAGTCAACCGGTCTTTGCGAATAAAACAGCTTTGTTAGACGTTAAGGTGGACTTATGAATAATCAGGCCTCGATTTTCGTCATGAGAAACGAACTCGAAAATAACAAATATTTGGAACGGAAAAGATAATTTTTGTACCCAAGTAGGTTGGCTTGTCCTACTTCAGTCTTTGGCTAATAGTTATTACCGAAATGAATTTGGCACACTATTCTATGTAAGAAGTATAGCGATAGTTTTATTGACCTAGTTCATTTGTAATGTCTTCATAGCTTTTTATAAAACAGTTTATTACATCATAAGGTTGCCCGACGTTTAGTTCTAGTTCTATGTGCTGAAGTTATTGTATTACTGACTAATGATATTTTTATGTAAATAAATTACCATTAACCATTGTTAAATAACAATCATCTTCAAAACCACTCTTTAAAAAGTCTATATCTCGGACTAGATCTAAAGTTCTAATAGTCCTTGTTTCGTAGAGTTCTTATCTTTAAAGTTTATTTTGGCCTGGTAATATTTTGTTGAACACGCTAAGAGGCTCATCATAAGTTACCAAGTATGTTTTGTATGGGAATGGGTATTCCCTGTTAGCGAGAGTGTATATTGCGTCTGATTTACAATTGTGGCTGCGGTTATTCCATGTACGCAACTCATACCAAAGATGGACTTGCCAAGGACGTCACTTATATGGATTTAGACGTTACGAACCACTTAGTTAGATCCGAGTGGGTGGAGAAAGTACCAACACTAGTCTCATTATTATTGCAATTTATCCACCCCTTATTTATTTGAAGGAGCCAATATCTTCCCCTAATCGTACGTATATTTTGTAGAGGGTCTTTGGTGAAATACGAACTTACAAAAAGAATTGTGGCAATGCCCATTCAAAATCGAATTGGGTAAAATAATAAAAATATGTGCTAGGTCGTAACTAACACTTGTTTTGTGAATGATGATTTAATGTGTGTTATTTATATTGTAAAAAAGAAAAGACAAGATCAAAACCTGCAACACCATTTCTAAAATTACTCGTAAGATTGACTAGTATGTTTGTTGGAGTAGTTAAAATGTATATAAAAGGTTATCCTTATAAGATTTCTGAATAAAAATGCTATATATTTATTTATTTTATTTATTTATTTATTATTTTTTTTGCACTTCACAAACAATGTGGTACATAGGCGGACTTAATGCCTTAGGCATTCTCTACCAGTCCACCTAGGGTGGTGCAGAGATAAATTGATGGTAGGTGCGTGATTATTATAAGTTCATTAATTACATAATAATTACTTTATTAGATAATTACTACTTAAACTATAGATATAAATATATATATATTTAAATATATACATACCTATATGTATTAAATATACATATATAAATATAAATATATATATACTTATATGAGTAAGTACTTGCAATAATTATAAAATAAATATATACATAATAATATATAAGCCAGTAAATACAGTCAATATAAGATTATTCTGCCATTTTGCTCCGTAAAAAATCTCGAGCCTTTGCCTTGAAAGTGAATCGATTGTTAGCCATCCTGATTTCGAGAGGGAGTGCGTTCCATAATAAGACAGATTGGACGAAGAAGGAAGAGTTGACGAACCCAGAACTATGGGAGGGACACAAAAGGAGACGATTGTTAGATGAACGTAAGTGTTTGTCATGATTAGAGCATAAATATTGTAGATAAGGATTTAGGTAAGAAGGAACAGAGGGAGAGTTAAGAAAGGAGAAAAGAGTAGTGAGAGCACGCAAACTGCGGCGCTGACGAATAGTTAGCCATTTGAGTTGGGAGCGGTATTCAGAGACATGGTCATATTTACGAAGGTTGTAAACGAATCGAATGCAGTTATTAAGAAGCCGGTCTAGTTTGTTGAGGAGGTCTGCATTCAGGTCAAAATAGCACACATCACCATAGTCGATAATAGGGAAGATTAAAGTCTGCATGAGCATTACCTTAGTGCTAGGAGGGAGAAAGTTCTTAAGGCGGTACAACGAACGTAAGCATCCTGTCACTCTTTGACTGACAGAAGTAATTTGAGCCCGCCAGTTGAGGTGGCTATCCATATATAAGCCAAGATTCTTGACAACTGTGCTGAAGGGTAATGCTGTGTGGTTATAAATATGACTGATGGAAGCGCTGCAATATCGATTTTGCTCATATTGCGTTGACCGCCTATGATAATGGCCTGGCATTTTGCGGGATTCACAGCGATACCAAATCGTTCTGACCAATCAAATATATTTGACAGAGCTTGATTTACCCCCATCGATAGCTGAAGCGATGTTGTCTACTCCTGCCTGTGTATATAGCTGCAAGTCGTCAGCGTACAAGTGATACGCACACTGAAGATTCTGGGTTAGGAGATTTATAAAAATAGAAAATAATAATGGAGAGAGAATGCGGTGGCATTCTTGAGGGACGCCAGACTGGAGGCTACACCCTGATGATGAAGACTCAACGCGGCGAACCGACTGCTGACGTCCCATGAGATATTTTGAGAACCATTCCAGCACCTCTGGAGAGATCTGAAGACTGGAGAGGATGGATAGTAGGATTTCGTGGTTGACCGTGTTGAGGGCGTTCGTGAAATAGACCAAAGCTAGCACCGTAACTTTGGTGTCTTCCATTCCCGCCCTAACATCTCCGGTCACTTTCAGAAGAGCGGTCACTGTGCTGTGTCCAGGTCTGAATCCAGATTGAAATCGGTTCAATAGATTATTGTGAATGATAAATTTTGAAAGTTGTCTATGGACACAAGCCTCAAGCACCTTGGAGAGAAAAGGAAGGATTGATATATATCACTACATTTCGCTACGATCCATACATACTATCGACAGCAGCGACGGTTTACCACTCCTAAGGTTAAAATTGCATAGCACGCCAACACTTGGTAGGCCATCCGTGATACGCCCCTTTGTTTTGTTTGAGTTTTTTTACACTTTACATTTGTTGTTGTCGTTGTCTAAATGTCTATACAACACCGTACCCATACTTTGATGACAAAGAAAGATCTCAGCCGAAAAAGAACGCCGGGATTATTATTTATACTTAGTATAAACATTCTCAAATAGGAACCAGCAATTTAACATTGGTTACGTTCTGAAGCCGCTATGATCAAACGAATCAAAACGACTGGAGGGTTTCAAATATATTTTATTACCTATTTATTTAGAGAACAATGGTAATATTTGAATAGATATAATAGTCGAGATTGAGTGCTCGCATGGAGCTCATCATGGAGTTCTTTGATGCAGATACATTTTTACATATTTCAGACTTTATTAATATAATAGTTAATAATTTGTTGTGGCCTTGGGAAGAAACCCATTTCGTGTCACAGGACCACTGTTGTGAGTGTGGACTGAATTTGATTAACGTCGTGCAACATTTTTATATAGATTTAAGTGTAAATATTAACATTTTAGTTTTAATAAACACGGGTGATTTGTGGTGCGAGTGCGGTTCGTGTAGGTATGACCACTACCCGCCGGACGAATGCCCGATTTGCAATTGGGTAAGATAGTTTATAACTATATTAAGTTGTGGAAACTATTGCAACGGCTTAGTAACGGTAAAAACTATCGGAACATAGTTTTTTGAAATCTTTTATCTGAATGAGCTCAGTCCATAAAAATATACCAACATGTGTGCAGTTTATTGTATAAAAAACAGATGCGTCTTTTTAACAAATGTTTGTTTTATTTTTTCCGAAAAGGATTTATAGAACCACTAATGTTAATTTTAGCAATAAACAATTACATTTGTAGGTTTAGTTAAAAGACACAGTTTCAAAATAATAAACAATAACATTGTAATATTTAACGTTGTATAATTTACTGTTAAATGAATAAAGCTACCTTGAAATAAATATATAAAACAACAATAAGTATAGTCACTATCACAGTAAAATTTTAATTTAAAAGTTACCTACTAAAACATAATTATAACCACTAGGTAGCTACGTTACATCTGTCTAAACAAAAAAAAGAATGTAACAAATAAAACCTATTTCAATGATTAAGTATAACAATGCTTAAACTTAATGACCGCTCAAGAGTATTCAAGTTCTTGTGGGAGCTCATGGTTGCAAGTTGGGTAAAAAAGTTTGTGTAAAAAAAGTTTGTGTCCACGCAAGTGCTAGATAACAACTGTCCAAATATGATATCATCTGGCAAAAGTAAGAAAAGTCATAAAAACAAACGGTTAGTACACTTTTTTGTTCGAAGGTTCCTTTTTGATTGGTTTACAAAATTAAGGGCGGAGTCACTTAAAGTCAACCTCGCAAGCGAAAATTTTTCTAAAATGGTCAACCGTCGCTGCTGTCGATAGTACATACATATACTCACGCCTGTTTCCCCGAAGGGGTAGGCAGAGGCATATTAAACGCCCACTTTTCGCCAGTGTTTTGATCCCACGTAATAGGTGGCGAGCCTATTGCCGCTTATCGGGATATTTGTTTGCCAGAGCCTCGTCTGTTGATCGGCAGGTGCACCACTTGCAGGTGAGGTTGGCTTGGGACCCTAAGTTCTTGGTGGGAACCCTATGCATCGCTACGATCCAAAGGACCAAAAATTTAACATGAGTAGGTAGAATCATCATTCACATTTAATAAAACTGCACGAATAGACATTTAAAAAATAAAGAGTCTTTTAAGTACTGTGTGTAAAGCTTAGTTAATCTTTTTATTTGCTACGACCGTTGAACCTTCCACCTCTGTGGGAAATTGATAAAAAATCTTCAATTTGCCTTTTTGAATATATAATTATGGTGAACGCGTAGGCATACAGGTTATTTAACCGTTATTGTTTTAGACGCTTTAGGTGCGAAATCAAAGCCTGACTTTTTGTAATAATTTTGTTAGCATTTTTGTGTCATCTTCAAGTTTATGCAGCAGAGCTGATGCAATATCACGAAAAATACAAATATTAAATAATATTTGCGTTAAAATACATCGTTATCCTGATTGGAATCTGGTTGGGTTCGACCGGGCCAATCAGAACGACCCCGTATGAACGACTTAGATAATAAATGAACAGCATTCCCGTTTTGTTCAGTAAATAGCACTATGGAGCTGGCTCAGATATAAAGAGCTCTCATCGAGTAGGGAAATTGACAGATTATTGCGAAAACTCAATACTCAACCATTTATTTCCATTTGGTGGTATACAAAATTGACCTCAGATCATTGTGGCCCCTGTCGAGTCTGGTCTAAAGTCTGGATTATTGCTGTCACTATGGTCGCGGAGGTCAGACGGCAGTCGCTCTGTGGAAAAGCTGATATTCTGTTTAATCTGCTAAGAGCATTAAAATATGGACGCTGGCTCCAAGACATAATGCAAATGACGCTAAGATGATGATGATTGTGGACCCTGTCGGATACAGGATTCACATCAGACTGTCTTCGTGTTCTCTGCTTGGGTTGGCAACACATAAAATATGCTGGTCTTCGAAGCCGCAACTAGTTTGACAACCAAATTTAAATATTAATGAGTATCCAAATACAAGCAACATCATTTTTATTTCTAAACAGATTTACTTTTTTCTAGGTATACACCATGTAAAGCATTTAAACAATTACTGCAAGAGTTGAACGATTTCGCGGGTCAGCGAGAAGTAGTAGCAGAAAACCTACAGTCAAATGTAGTCAGAGAGTTGCATCTACTCGCCAAAGAGTTGCGAGAAGAAAGGAAGGTAAATTATTTTTTATATTATAATTTTACAAGATCGACTCTTAAATTAGGCATGAAGCCTGCGTCCCAAGCTTCTTTACAAACGCCTAAATTTAGAATCACAATTTATAAATCATATAAAGATTTGTCTGGCTTAGCGATTGAACCCCAGGCACTGTGAAACAGTGGAAAGAACACCTTTAACACTACGCTAACCGTGCAGCAGATTTATCCGTAGCAAAGTCAAATAATGCGTCGGGATAAACTGAATATGTAAAAAGTTGTTATTTTCGTTAAATTACTTATTTATAGAAGTTATATTAAAATATACATTTTTTTATTGTACATACATTTTATTTATTGCTAAATATACATTTTCCTTAACATGATAAATTTTATTAAAGTTGAGGAAATCTGTCCAAGAAAATTTAATAACATATAGCTTATATTTGAAATTTTATTTCTACGACTATCATTTATAGTTGAAAGAAGACTATTACGATACAAAATATTGTTTTGTAGCCAGTTATGGAGAGGAGGTACTAAATATTCATACATCGAAAACAATGCATGTTTCTATTAAATATTCAAGTCACATTCACATACACAAATGTAAACTGATTCTTTTTGAAAATTCTAAATGATTTTAAAAATAATCAACAGATATATAAAGCATAATAACAAATATAAATATTTGCTTCCAAAATTTTATTCTGCGCGTTACGATACATTTCGGAACACCATATGGTATGTTTATAGCTGATACCTTAAAAGCGTAGGGTGTTCTAAAAATAACCATGACATCGGGTCGTTTACGATTTAAAACCAAAGATTAGCGGGTCGATTAACTTTGAACATCAGTGTCATCGAATATATTCAATTATAAAAGATCATATTGATTGTTTTGTTAAATACATCAGTCCCGATGTCATCTTTTGTAGCCTCATAGAAGTCCAGATAACAGAACAACAATTTATGGATCTTTCAACCGTCATATTTGGATATCGTACTCTCAACGGCCAATGGTGCTGCGATTATTTAATTTTTGAGGTGAATCACTTCCACATAAAGTCAGTTAAGGTTAACACAGTGGGGATAGCCAATTGGCGTCTACCGGGCACCGTCTCGGACGACGGGTCGATTCTGGGAATTGAATGGCAAAATACCCCAACGCCTGTATGTATGACGGACAAACGTTTATACCTACGGAATGTTACCTTGTAACCAAAAAATGTAAACCTTGTGACCAAGTGTGACTTATGTCTGTAAAGAGGTCGTAAGTTCAAATTCCACCTGTTGCATTAGCAAGGAGAATTCTGAGTCCTTGCATAAGCATTTCCTTTTGTCGCATTGGAAACGATGTTCCTACCATTATAAACCGAAAGTCTGTGTGGATGGATCGATTAAAGTTACTCTTTCACGCAAAAATTGCTTAACGGATTTTGATAAAACTTAGTAGTATAACTTAAGCATCACAATAACTCATGGAGTAGTATAACTTAACCATCAGAATAACTCATGGGCTACCTTTTGTTGCGATAACCGAAACCGCAGCTTCGCCATAAGCTAGTAGGTAACGACTATTTCTAACTGGTGATATTTCCATTACAGCAACATTTGAACGAAGGCGCGAAACAAATGGGAGTACTGCATTCGTCGATAGGTTCCTTAGAACGAGCGCGGCGGGCGTACGAACGAGCGGCAAGAGAGTCGGAGCGAGCTCTCGAGACCTTCCAGAAGGCAGACGCCGACCTTAATCTGAGGTGATTATCTAATAGACTGTTCTACCGATGATGCTCTATGACCTATTCACTGTACCAGCTGATTACACACTACTGTGTACAGAGAATTCTAATGCTTCATATCCATACTTCAATTCCGATATCTATTATTAATGTGAAAGTGTGTTGATTTGTTCTTCTTGGTCACTAAAACTACTGAACTTATTTTGTTGAAACTTTGCTGTATCAGAATAACCCATGGACTAACTTCTGTCGCGATAGCCGACACCCACGCTGACGGGGCCGCGGATGGAATCTAGTAACCTATAATAACGTCCCATTTAAGATCTTCCTATAAAATCCAACTACACAAAAGTGATTCAAGAAATAGACGTTGCTGTGGAAAAATATGTCTGACTAGCCGTTTCCCGCGGTATCACCCGCGTCCTGACGGACCCCTATTTTGTCTAAAATAAAATATAGCCTATGTTACTCGCAGATAATGTAGCTTTCTAATGGTGAAAGAATTTTTAAAATCGGTCCAGTAGTTTTTGAGTTTATCCATTACAAAAAAAGATACAAATTTTTCCTATTTATAATATTAGTGTAGACAACAGCCATATTTTTTCCATACAAAGGTTAGGTACGTTATCTACTGGATCCAACGATTCATCATTTGCCGGAATTAGTCAAGTATTTAGGCCACATAACGCGTAATAGCCACATAAATCTGAAATTCATTATCATTCTTGCGGTCAAAATACGTTAGGTATAACTTTGCGGCCAACATGTTAGTAATGACGCAAATTAGCTCAACAAACATTAACAATTCTAGTGTCGACCTCGCTAACAATGCATTGGCAGACGTTCGGTTCTCGGTAACCTAGACAATAACTAGTATTTACATGCCATATAGGGCGAAGCTATGTCTCTTGACGCGATGTCACTAAGTTTACGGAATGTCGATAGAAGATCATCAACGTATGAGAAAAGGTTTTTAAGAGTTGGGTGGCTACGCTTTGGGTCTAATTAATATAAAATGTCGTCGTATCGTCCTGTCAGTCTATATGAACGCAATAAACTCGGAAGCTGCCGAACGAATTTTTGTACGGTTACCAATAGATAGTGTGATTCTGATTATTGAGGAAGGAAAGAAGGAAGGAAGGTGTATAATTCACGCAGGCGGAGAGGCGGGTGAAGTTCAGTTTGATCTAAAAATAGGATTATAAGTATAGGCACAAGTTTATAAAAGCAGATGCGCGATAAAGCGATTATTGCACAGTAAGATCTGCAAAATAAATTTAATAAACGTCAAGCTCTATATTGTTGTTTCTGCTAAGTTCCATAGGCTAGGAGTTAATTGAAAATCTCAGATATCGCTTGTACCCTTTCAATAACTATCTCAAAATCGCCTATAACTTTCACACTACGCTGCTAAACTACCTAGGTTCACCTTTAGGAATATCTCAGAGTCACAGTTATTTATCTTTATAAAACATCTTTTTCTTTTTCCCAACAATAGAATAAAAGTACAATGGACATTGCACATTGTTTATATGCAATAAAGAAATATAAACTGCGCTCTGCAATGAATAAACAAACATAAACGGTGTCCCTATAGTATAATTTTTAAGGTAGAAGAAAGAAAATTAGCTACTTTCATACAGTTTTTCACAGTCCACTGCTGGGCATAGGTCAGTCATGATTGTGTCTTTATTTGCGTCACAATCATGGTTAGTCAATAGAAGTATTTGGCCTACTATACCATGCCTTTTTTTTATGTCGGGTTGGAAAATCCTCATGGAGTCCCTCCGCCCTGGTGGGGGAAGGACGAAGGGGACTGTCAGACTCTTACTGACTAAAAACCAACCCGTGCTCCTCATGTACCCATGTGTCGGAGGGTAGGGTTTCACCGAAGCATTCCTCGCTACCCCCTCGACGGGTATTGGCCCGGCAGATGGTCAGGCGGGCCCCGAACGAAACCCCCTTGGCGGCGGATGAAGGTGTTGGGATCCGCCGCCAAAACACCCAGCGGCCGCAGAGGATAGGGAGGACAGCAACGCAACACCGGATCTCCTCTTCTTCTGCGGCCCACCGCGACGCAACGATGGTGCGCCCTCATTTGGTCGCGGGAGATAGGGCGCGCAGCAACGCAACACCGACACGCCTCTCCTTCCGCGACCGCACCCGACTGCGAGGGACAGACAGAACTGTCCCCACACAATACCATGCTGGCTAGACGGGTTGGTATAGGAGTTGATGTCGAGTTTGCCGTCTCTTATAGACACTTTACTGCTAATTAAATAATATTATTGTAAACAATAATAAATATCACGTAAGCCAGGTGTTTATTCCACTAAATGCGCCGGTAATGCTAGTAGGGATAAAACATTGCAATACTTTTGTAATTGAGGATACAGTCGATATTATCAGCTTGAATACTAAAAATAGCAGAATTACAAACAAAATAAATACATACATGAGATTGTTTGCACAGGTATCACGACTGTTGAAGTATTGCGTTGTAGCGAACGATCCATCACTAAAATTGCGTTGCATAATAACTTTTGCTTTGGGGGTGAGTATTCTATAAGAAAGATAGAGCAAGTCATGATAGGAGAAAGCATCAGCAGAGCATTGGCCGTGCCAGCAAACTAGACTAGGGGAAGAAACAAAAAAGGGTTTATGCACTATATGAAAAATCTTGGTGGCAAAATCGACGTAAAGTTATTGTATATCTGAATTCTGATGTTCAGTTTGTAGCAATAATATAATGAGAGGCGAGTGTCCAAAGCATATCATTACTTATTGACCTCTAACTCTTCCTTCCGTTTACGTTAACAATATAACTAAAATTGATTGGAATACTTTATTATGCTGCAATAATTACGGCTACTGCGAGGAGCCCTTGATAAAGCGGCCACACACGAATCTATCTATTTGCGAGGTTGAACGCGTTCGTCACCATTTGCTTTGTAGATTGGTGACAAAGTTGCATCCTTCTGTGTTTCGGCGAACTTATAAACAAATCGACCCCGTTTGATATATATCTATGACAGTCTTTGTTTAAGTACTAATGGGAAGTAAGTATTCTAGTTTTAATGACTGTCATAGATTTAGGGTACTGAGTCTGACTCTCAAATATCTTGACAGTGGTGACATTTATATGGCTATTCCGTTGGGTAGCGGAGGTAACGGCAGTCGCTCACTGAATTTTATTATATTCTGTGAAATATGGGTAGATCAGAAAGCGGAGTCAAGTCACCTAGGCGAATGTCTTAGACTGAACCGGGGTAAAGCATGGATGATGACATAAGGTTTACATAGTCATAGTATTATCGGAGTTGTTATAGTTTAGGCAAAAGCCTATGTGCTGTGCACACCACTCCTTTTCTCACCGTACATTATTTACTTTGATACCACTATCTAACTATGAATTATCAGGCCGATTGTATACTTTTTCACACCTTTGTGTACAATAAAACTTAAACAATTCTGATAATGTTGTTATATTGTATTGCAGTCGAGCGGAGGTAGAAAAACAGAAAGCGAACATGAAGATCCGGAGTCAAGCGTGCGAGGAAGCTAAACAGGAGTATATGGATCAGTTGAGGAAGACGAACGAAGCGCAGCGGCAACACTATGAGCAGCGGCTGCCTCATGTGTTCAAACAGTTACAGGTTCGTAATAGGGAAGTTTCCTGCAAGTGAAATAAATGATACAAGTATTTTTATCTAGTGAAATATGTCAAAATAATGGTAGTTTCATTCATCAATTAATCTTAAAACTTTATTTAACATTTTTATCGACAATTTATTGATAATAAGTATTTTATTTCACAGTAAAACACTATGACGTCACTTGGTCTTATTTCATACAAACGCCGTAGAAAAGTTCGTTTTTGACATTTTATTAAAAGTGCTTGATTTGACTAGTTGGTAACAACCCTATTGACACGTTCATATTAATAAAATATGAACGTGTCAATAGGGTTGTTACTACTAGGGTTGTTACATATTAATAAAGCAAAGTCTGAGGTTGGGACAACGCCAAGGGTTCGATCAATTCGAGTCAAGAGCTATTCCTGGTGCTTGTTTTAAAAAAACATACATACATACATACTCAAGCCTGTTTCCCCGAAAGGGTAGGCAAGGGCATATTAAACGCCCACTTTTCGCCAGTGTTTTGATCCCACGTAATAGGTGGCGAGCCTATTGCCGCTTATCGGGATATTTTGTTTGCCAGAGCCTCGTCCGTTGATCGCCAGGTGCACCACTTGCAGGTGAGGTTGGCTTGGGACCCAAAGTTCTTGGTGGGAACCCTATGCACTCTAACAAAAGTTTTACTTAGAGTCATAATTATCGCAATGCACCAGTAGTGATCTAAGACCGTAGCTTTGAGCTCAGGGACCGCAGTCTTATCGAAGATGTTCAAGTATATTAGCACTGACCCGTATTTATAACCTATATTTATCGTGCTTTGAAATTAGCGTTGTATATAGTTCTACAAGGTGTTTGTAAACATACGCGATAAACTCCTAATACACTACGTTTGTTTACTAATAGCTTTATTATCTCTCACCGGCCGTTGACTCACGGCGACATTTTTTTACGTGAATCATTCATTTTACTACTCTCTGTGATATATTTATAAACTTGACAACTCAATAGATAAGATACAAACATAACGACTTTTTAAAGATTTGATAACTGAAAGGCATGGTTCTCTTTTATTTTAATTAATTAACAGTAATTTTTAAAATTAAGGTGGACGAAATCTCAAATTAGAATCTAATGACAAATTTCACTAGGCAGATTCCGCAACATGCATCGTTAAACTAAAAATAAAGCTGAAACGATACGGACCGGCCGGAGACCTTACTAATAAATTATGCGCTTAATGATTTACTGGCATACGATAATGCAATAGGTACTATATGTAAATAATATGCAGCAGTTTCTCAACAATGTATAAATCACATTTACTTTTTTATAATTACTAACTAATTTGTCGTTTATAAATGTGTTAGTGTAGATAGTATTAATTGCATAGTATTTATTATGTCGTATTAAAATCTCCATTCATAACGATGTCTTAAAATTACGAGATGGCCGGTTATGTTGTAATTTTCAACGGATTAGTAATTATAAACTTTCTCCTGTACGAGTCATGACGCGAATTAGAAGAAATCCGAAATATATTGTGTCGAATAGTGCAACAAACACATTGTATAGTGCAGTCTGGCGCTAAGCCAAATGGGCCAAACGGGGACGACGCAGACATGACTATTTTTGTTTAATTGTTATTTTATATAATCAATCTATTTTTATGTTTGCAGGATTTAGACGAGAAACGGATAAAGAATATAAAGAATTTCATGTTAAATTCTGTCGACGTGGAAAGGAAGGTGTTTCCGATTATAATGAAATGTCTGGACGGTATGGAACAAGCAGCGAATAGTATTAATGAAAAAGAGGTGAGCACACGCTTCTGTTTTATGTCTATCAATTTAGGGTAACCGAACTTCTAGCAATAGCGTCTATAAATAGTAATTCCTAGAGTAAGTTGTATTCAAAGATAGATATAATTATGTTGTTTCAAAGTTGTGAATTCACTAGATGCATCTACTCGGCTTTAATTGGAGACACGCTGAGCAGAGAATAGAATTCGCAATTTGCAATTGCACTCAGTGCAGCTTAATTACAAATATCCGTTATGTTATTGCCTATTTCATCGTAATATTTGTCAGTGTGTTTTCCTTATTCCTTACATTTCTACCCATTTTTAAATCGCAGATCGAGCGAGGCAGCCATTATTTTTCAAGAATAACATAGTGAAACATTGTCAATATTTTTAGTTAATTATCGTCGCTTTTTGCAAAAGATAAAATTAAACCATTAATCAGCGGGTCCATTTTTTATCCGTACCTACCTAATTTGATCCTTTTTGTGTACTTAATGGGTCAAGATATTCAATAACATTGACGTCATGCACTACCTGTTTTTGTATTCATCTCAGTGCAGTTATGAATGTACCCACCGTACTTGTTCTAATGGTGATTATACGACTACGTGATATTGACACGTGTCGTGAATATAATAACATGCAAGTTGTTTACAGTATACGTATCAGGTTTACATAACTTTACGTGGCACGTATTGTTAGATATTTCGATGTTTGTACAGAAATACTCAGTTTAAAAATACCTTTTTATCGACTACATGCAAGCGAGTTCATTACTTTTTTTTGCATATAAAAACAGCTTACTTGCGGTCTATTTGCGGATCTAACTGGTAACAATTACCCATAGAAACATTACCGGCAGTAACCGCTTGACAAGAATATAATAATTATGCTAAATGTTTTCAAGAGTAGGATTTGCGTCTGTAAGAGCCTCTATGGTGGCCTTTGTTTATGTTCCCACGGATGACATAATATTGAAAAGGTTATTATTATATCCATATATCCTCTGGAGGATTATAAAAGCATAGACTACTCATCGCAGTACTGTTACAAACGCACTAAATAGGTAAAAAACTATTGAGGTATAGACTAAACCAATATGTTATTTCCATCAAAAGTAACAATACAACATCGGATATTATCAGCCAGCTATTCGTTAGGTGAAGCAATATTTATTTTTGGGAATTTACGTAGCGGGCCACAGGATGTTCCTGATAACATTTTCAACAGGGGTTTTTATACAAAAAGTCCGCCTGTTAGATATAATTATTAGATAATGCTAAGTGTAGTAAAAATTTATGTTTGATCTGAATGAAAACACGAATGGGTACTCAGAACTAGAATACAGTTCTAAAGAATATTGGCCTACCTAGCAAAAGGTGTTTTCCTTTATAAAGTATTCCTAGGGTTATACGTAATTAATTTATAGTTTGTCACAGTTGTCATCCATACATGACAGTGACGTTATAGTCATTAACACTATGAACTCTGTTTCCAGGACACAAAATTAGTGATAGACAGGTATAAATCAGGCTTCGTGCCACCCGAAGACTTCCAATTCGAGACGGCGTCAGGAGCCGATGCTACGGACTCCGCCAACACACACCATCATACACACAACCATCTCACAGCCTCCAGGGGCACAGTATCAGGAAACAAGATCAAGAAGCGAGGAGGACTACTGTCCATCTTTAGCTCTAACAAGGTGAGACGAATATATTTGACTTGCAGACTAAGACTTAGGGGTCTACCACGGGTTTCCCATCACTGACTGACTCAACCAATCTAAGGGCTAAAACGCCAATCAAATTGAAGTGAGTGGGTCTGTGATGAAACCTATGGTAACTCTCCAAAGACATCCATCTTAATGGGTTTTAAAAATGGAACATATAAGGGTATTAATAATTATGAAGTTAAATTTTTGCCTCTATGAAGACAACATTGTTTCATAACGGTTTTTCTATTTTTATCTTAGGTCATCATACAATCAGCCAGTTGTAATAACTTCAATACAACAGATGTGTTACAATGCTGGCTTTAGGAGTAGTTATAATTATTATTGTATTATTATGTTACAGATTATTCATTTTATATTCGAATATATTGTTCGTCTTATTTTAAAAGTATTTATAAAGTTGTGGGCTGTGCTTGATTCAATGTCATGGGCTTTATATCAGCTTTGTTTTTTATATTACCTAAGTATATGCATGGTGACGTGTTTACTTTATTGTACAATACGATTCTAAGTTATTTTATTTTTATTACGTTTGTTAGTATTTATTCAACTGGCTTGTAGTCATGGAACATGATGTAATCAAATCACTTGTACAGTCGAGATTAATGAAATGTTTAATATTTACCTTATAAGTCTTATAACTATTACTTGCCTATTGTTATAAAATAACCACTAGAAGCTAATGGAATAAAAATATTCACGATATTTATAAAGATATTTGCTGTTGATATAAATTTAAATGTATTATAAACAGCGAAATCTATAGATAGAACTTATCTGAATTAGACTGAGTACATAATTAAAATCTTATTCGTTGATGGTGTGTCACAAAAAGTTATTACCTACGTATTATCCATTCCTTTTTTGTTTTCTGATTTATTATTGATGTAACTGAAATATTTTCACTGTCCTTAAGGGTCGGCGCAAACGGGCCACCGACCACAGCCACTGGTGGCCCGCGACAGCCACTTAACACACTTTTTCATATATTTTACTTCTGTAGCGAGTGGCCGCCACCGGCCACACGTGTGCGGCGCGTCTATACAAAATATATGAAAAAAGTGTGTTAAGTGGCTGTCGCTGGCCACTAGGGGCTGTGGTCGGTGGCCCGTTTGCGCCGACCCTAAGAACTGCTAAGTTTGTAGCCCGTCCGATTTTTAATATAACCTGACCAACATATTCATTTCATTACTCTTGACAAGGAAAAACACATGATTGGAAGCCAGTTATTTATATTTTTATGTATAAAGTTGGAGGTACTAATTTATTTTTATCTTTCAATTCATGTTCGATCCGTACCTAACATGGGTTCAAATAACAACCAATTGATATTATTGGCTGATGGCGGTCGGTGGCTTGTCGCTCGGAAAAAGTAAGTCATCCTGCGGTGACGGGAAAGTCATATAAGCATGACACATTGACTCACAAGCTTCTGTCACTTTGACTACATTACCAAGCAATGCGATAACTACTTCTTGTAATAATTTACTTATTTACTTTTATGTTCATTTTGTTTCATTCTTTATTTCATTTGTATTATAACGTTGTTTTATGACTCAATATGACGCCATGTTAACAGAGGCGTGTTCAGTTATATTAACATTACATTTTTTTAAATTATTTTAAATTTAATTTGATGTCATAAATTGTTTCCTAATTCTTAACGACTTAATCCATTTTTGTAACTAATCAGACTAAATTATTCCTAACTACGAATTGCAAAAAGGATACCTTTATGTTATGAAATCACAAATAAGGGAATATGTAGAGACTACAAGAGCACTTGCTGAACACATTTAAATACCGGTCTCATCATGCTAGATTGTAGTGGCCAATGATTAACTAATACTAGGAGACCAACATCTTGTCTTAAAACAGATGTCACTGAATTAACATTGTAATAAAATTGCCAAACATAGCAACACTACACAATAAAATATAAGTAGCTATTTTTTATTCCACCTATCACGTTAATAGTTGTAGCCTGTTGTTTCTTTTCGTCGCATTTAAATATTACAATGAACAGAATAACATATTAGATTAACATAACTGAGATGTAGGTAAGTTATCAACTCATCTACCTACAGGGCTTGTTTTCAATAAGTATATTTATTGAAATAAATATGTTATTCATTAGTGCTAGGTTCTAGTACATAAAAGTATACTTTTGTAAAGTACTTACTGTTAACATGCTATCATGGAACTGTTATTGAAGTATATCGCCAGTTGAGAGGCCCTTCAAAATTAGAGGGCATTCATAATATGCGCATTCATACGTTATAAGTAGTTCTCACTCAGATAATCAAACACATTTCGCTAAAATTATATTTATTTAGGTGGGATAATATTCTGTTAAAGACAAAAAGAGTGCAGGATAAAATATTGTAATAATAAAATAAAATATACCACGTTGCGGAACAATGTTCTAACGATATTATCATAATTTTCCTGTCCAGATTCTATGTGCATCTTGTAAAATAATTTTCTATTAAATGTTTATATGCATGATTTGTTGTTAGTTGTTCTAAGAATTAGTAGGGTTAAGTTCTAAATTGTATCTGTAAATATATTACCCCCCATTAGTACTAGACTTAGCAAGGCAGATCGCCCTCGGTTCTCTTCACCCAACTCTTAACCTTTTGAATACCACTGTCATGTATAGATGGCAATTATTGTGATAACCCAAAATGTATCCTTCACGTACACAGTGTGTTAGATTCACTTTGCCTTGTCACAATATACATAGCGTATATGTGACTTTGGTACTTAAATCGTACAAACTTACGGCCCGCTCAATGCCTACAGCGGCGGCGGCAGAGGCGAGCGAATTTGATGTACATGGCGCGTTTACTCTGAGGCGACATCGCGCATCGGTCGCCGCGGTGTAGCAAAGCGCGCCATGTAAGTACATCGAAAACGCTTGCCGTTGCCGCCGCCGCTGTAGGCTGTGACCGGGCCATTAGACTGAGGAGTTCCTTGCTTAGTTGTGTAGTATAATAATATACCCGAAACCAGTCATAAAATAAACGTTACACCAAAATTGATTTCAACACTGCTATCCACATTTATATTATGTTGCGATCTATCGCTTGGTGACGTCCGGCGACCTATTCTGTGTTTATTCCCTATGTTAATGTTGTTTGTTTGCCTTCCGTCTCGCGCGCGGCTAACGCTTTGGCTACAGAAGATTGTCGAGGCCTGCAACTCGATCAAGGTCAGTCCTGCGTGACGCATTGGGTTCTCTGCCTGCGTGCTTGAGGGTGTTTATTGGTCGTTTTACATCGATTGATGAAGTAGCGATATTTGTATATCTGTGTGATTGATTGTTTGTTGTTGGAGATAGTTTACACAACCTAGCCTTGTCTGGTTCGATCGAGGATCATCTACATATATTGATCACTATATATGTTGAGAAGTAAATGTATTATTCAGATTTGTCCCGCTACCAGACCTGGCTACAACGTATGCTCTGTATTGAATATCGTATTTAGAAATTTGGGATATGATGTTGTTTAGTGATGCATGATTGGATTTACCTATTTAAGTTTTAAACGTGCCGTATGACATTATGATTGATGTTTCATTAATCATGACCAGCAGAACACTTGTAATTAATGTGGAAATGTACCACGAGAAATGTGCTAATTAATCGATTTGCAGGCATGTTTTAGTTATGGTAATAATGGGTTATACAAGTGTGACCAATAAGCGTTCTCTAGCGCTCGGCCCGTGATGGTTTCGATCGCTCGATCGCTTCTCCTAACTACCATGCTATGCACGGCTTCAATTGTTTTCAGCGCACTTGGCAATCTTATAATTTATTTATTTGTATTGTGACTAAGTATTTGTTTAATGTGTATGTATAGGTAACATGTGTGGATTTCTTTTGTTTGTATTTAGTTGAACAGCTGTGGCCACAAGGTCGCTACAAATTAGTTGATTGTTGCCGGTTATTTTGTGTGAATCACGGATTTTAGCGATTAAGTTTTAATTGTAGTAGAATTGATTTTACTAATTACTGGAATAAAAATAGTTATGACACATATCGAAGTAGGTATAGTAAATGTATTATCCGTGTGGTGACGGATTAAGAATACGGATTATCACCACCCCATATCATCCCATGGGTGTCGTAAGAGCCGACAGAGGGAGTATATTATGCAGAGAACAGCACTGTAAAAGAAGGAAAACTTGATACAAACCCTATACCAACCCGTTTGGCCAGCGTGGTATAGTAGGCCAATTCCTCCTTTCAAAGGAGAGGCCTAGTCCAGCAGTGGACTGTTAAAGGCTGATAAAGAGATAGTAAATGTATGGATAAGGATTTTGTTCAGTTAACATGTTCTAAAGGTTATGGGTAAAAGTAAATGAGTTATGCAAACCATTACAGATAATACCAATATCTATTAAGTAGGTGTACAAAAGGTGGGTGTATTATGATGGTGTAGGAAATATGGTTATAGTAGCAAAGTTACAGAAATACAATTTAAAATCGTGCCTACACAACAAGTTCATTTCATGTTGTATTTATAGAATTATCATACTGAGTCATCCACAGAATCTACACGAGTATTGCGAATGTATTGCATTTGTAGTGCAATTTTCCTCAATTTATCAATAACATAAAAATTTAGACATTTTTAATAACCTCTAAGGTTCATTACCGATTGCTACTTGAAATGAACAGGTATAAATTGGTTGTTGGTGCTGTTGCAACATCAGCACTCAACACAAATTGTGTGCATTATTGGATTACCTGAATACATTGATAAGGGAATGAATATTGAATGTATTAGATTTGAGTATTGCATTCTGTTGAAAGGTACGCATCAAAACTCGATGGATATATTGAGTGTTGTGTAGTTAGCCAAGCCATATGTTTAGTTATGTACAAGGTTTTTAGCAGGGTGGTATCTTAGTTAGCAGTTGCCGTGGTGTGTGGTGCACAGTTTTGACGAAAACTTACAAAATAGTCTTTGAGCTGTGTAGTAATTTCGCCGGTTTGTATTCCAGAATAACATGTCTACCGATGGAAAGGAGGACTATTCAGATTTGCCACCGAATCAAAAGAAAAAGAAACTACAAGCGAAGGTGCTAGAGTTGAGTAAGCAGGTCAGTATCGTGTCACACAGTCACAAACCTCTTGTTATTTTTTTATAATATTTTGACGATTGTATCAGAATTAACAGAAACAAAATGTTCACGTATTTTGTAAATTCCAGACAGCTCTTAGACTACAAAGCGTCTAATTTTCATACACGCGCTGGCTATCTGATTATATAGAGACTACGGAACGCCATTTGGAACGATCCTGACATATGTAGCTCTCTTGCTTCATTCGCTGCCATCAAATTCCTCATGCATTCTCTTCTGTTTAGGGTACTTCTAACCTTGATATCTCCAATCTGGTCAGAGAACGTCCGTCTAGGTCTTCCCCTTCGTCATGTCCCATTCACACTTGCCTTATATATTTGCTTGGTCAGTCTTTCGTCATCCATCCTCTCCATGTGCCCAAACCACCTTAGCATACCTTTCTCGATGCTTGTCACTACATCTTTTTTTTACACCACAACACTCTTATCACACAATTCTTTACTCTGTCGGTCAAAGACACACCACACATACTTCTCAGTGCTCTCATTTCTACAGCATTTATTCTACTTTCAAGTCTCTTCTGCCATACCCAACACTACCGTACATTAGTGTAGTGTACTAACACCCTTCTGTGCACAGCTAATCGTGCCTTTTTGGACACGTTTTGACTGTTCATAAACACCTTCAGAGCTCCATTCACTCTATTACCTGCATTTAATCTTCTTTCAATATCTTCTTCATTCTTACCATCTCTTGTAATAGCGTACCTAAATATACAAACTCATTCACTTGTGTGTTGTATATTAAGTACGCTGTTTACAAGAGATTATCAACATCAGCCTGTATAAATAACAGTAATATTAGTATAGTCTAAGAGCTGATTAATAAGCAAAGTACATAAATAAAGATGATCATAGTTATGCATTGCATTCAGTAAATTAGTGTTAACAAAATGTATATGAACTGTAATATGAGGCGTAAAATCATTTTGGTCTTAAATATGAATGTTGGCAGTGTGTCATTATTATGAACTTTGTGTATTCACAACATCCGTTTATTTGTTTACGAATCCGTCAATGAGAACACTTCTTTAAAGTGAAATTCAACACAACGTTCTGGAAATTTTAACATGCGCTCATATCACACAATTTTATGCAATATTTCATGTTAAAGTGATAAAACAAACGGAATAATTATTTAAACGGTGTTCAAAAGTAAACAGGTTTTATAAGATGAAGATTTGTTTATTTTAGAGTCTGCTAGTCGAAACTCAACCATAATTGCCAAATTGATATCGCAAGCTTGTAAATTTTAATGAATAAATAAATAAAATTGCTTGACAAACAAGAGGAAAGTGTTCATAAAAGTCTCGTCGTCGATCATTTATGTGTTGATTAGTGTTTTATATTCATTTGTGTACTGTAGGTGGCCCAAGAGCAAGCCGCTATGGAAGGATTGATGAAAATGAAGGGCGTATACGAAACAAGCCCAGCGCTGGGAGATCCCATGACGGTTGAAGGTAATTATTGCGGTTTACGTATCAGTGTTAAGGAAATTCCGTTAGCTAATAAGTAGGTAAAGTAATTATTATTTTTATCTTTTCCTAATGAGGTCACGGGTCATTATACCTATAAATTTAACTTTAGCATGTTTTATGTACTTTTACCGTATAGTATATGTACGGCAACAAACACGCGATTTATATCAATTTCTTGTCCAGTAACATGTATCGGAATACGTATGTGGTGTGTTTTTAATCGTTGGACAAGAATTATTACGATTAAGGAGCGGAACATACCTGACCGAAGATGCGTCGAACGTATCTTCGGTCGCGTCTATTCCGTCAAATGAATCGGTACACATCTGACGGAAAATGCGTCGAGCGTATCTGCACACATTCGCTGAAAGCGTGGCTATTATGCACACATATAAGTTTGTTCGTACAGGGCCGTACTCAGGGCAGCTCAATATTTAACTGTCATATTCTTTTCCTAATCATTTTTCGTGTTCCCTGATGTTATGTAGTCACTGAAGTCTTGTAGTTATTTATTTTGCAATTCGAGTACTATTAAAAATATGTCGGACTTCGAAGATTTTTTATAGTAGCCAACAAGCGTTATTTAAATATATATCCTATTTAGGTATGGAGGTTCAAAAATAAAAGACGATAATACGATTTGGTTACGGTTTTTCACAAAACTTATACAAATGATATAGAAGGGGTTACAGACTACAGTTGCAGAGCAAGACACAAAATGTTTTCTATATAGGCATGTATGGAAATTGTTCCCGTGGACCTTTAGCACCTCATACCCAAAAATTGGCCCTCGATCCAAGCTAGCAAATATGCGTACACTCATAGCAGATACTAACACTACATTATTCTACACATTTCGTTTCTGAAAAAATAAGTAAGTTCTGGCGGCCCTGGAATCTTACGATCTTAAAATCACCGATCTGGGAATGACATGGATATGGTATGTCCAATACCTACGAATTTAGCGTGCACACCTACGAAATTAGCGTGCACACTTACGAAACGTTGAACAAATAAAATGGTGGCCATTTGGGTTGTTCTCCAGAATGTAATCGATAACGATATGGAGCCGGTTAGAGGAGAATAATACATTTTTGTAGTAAGTTACCTTTGTTAGTTTAAATCTTTTGCCAGATTAGTTTATTCCATAATGCAAATGTGGGCGAAAATGGCAAAGCGAAAGACGACCCTTGTATGAAACATGTAACAAAATATTCTCTGACAGCCAATATCGGTTTTTAGACATATTTATGCACAAAAACAAAATTATTATGTTCGATAGACAACGATTTCACAGCAGATGTACCACAAACCTTGGCGAAAAATATGGCGATAGTGGCACGAATGACATTTCTAATAAAATATCGTCATGATTAATTTATTCAGTAAACTATGGCTATCTCTTTTTTCTGACAGAGATATCCCTAAGACAAAACGAGACAACACTATGTTTGGTGGCTTTATGTCGATTTCGTATATATGTGTATAAAAAAAATTATGGCGAAATGTGGGTGTAATATTACACCTCTGCCTACCCCTCCGGAGATACAGCCGTGAGTCTATAAATATAAAATATAATAATATATGTGAATAATGTAATTTTTCTATATGTACCTACTATTTGCCCTCTCCATTTATATTCCTTTCTCAAAGGTCAAAATTCACGTGGTGCGTGGTGCGCGCGACGTCGACGGATAATCCGTCAGTACGCTCGACTTTTCAACGGATTATCGGTCAGGTGTGAATGGTTGAACGTTTTTCTATACATTTGTATGTATTAGCGTTACGCGACCGATAAAACGCGACGGATCTTCCGTCAGATATGTTCCGGCCCTAAGAAACATTCGTAGTCGTACCTTCTTTTTCTAGGAAAGTATCAAATTGATTGAATAATAATATATGTTATCAATTTTCAAATGCAGTGGTCAGCTTCAGTCAGCAGCTGGTAATTTTTTTTTAAAATAGCCGTTTGACCCAGGTAGTTGCCACCTTTGTTGTGCTTTGCTATAGCTGCTGCTGAGTTTATGCTGTTGCGTTTTGTCCGATGTGGGGTTGAAAGATAAGAGACCCAGGTCTTCCCACCCATTCACTCTGAAAGAAAAGAAGAAGCTTAAAGCGTTTCTCTAAAATTTCTTAAAAATATCCAATACTCTAATATCATAAAATCTAAATGCCAATGTATTAAGTTGAATATACGAATTAGTCCCGTAGGTATAGTATTTTCGCTGTATGATGATTAAACATCGTTATCCAGCGGGTGAAGGTCGTGGCATTCGACACTAGGGTTGCCGCGCGTACCCATATAGCATGCACATTTTTTTTTAAATAATAGTTTAATATTATTACTTGATATCTTTATGTAATTAAGAATCTATATTTCAATTTGTCCTTGTGTATCTTATGAAAATATCAAAATTAAATTATATTTTAATAATCACTCCTAACTAAGTCAATACAAAATAATTAATGTAGGTTTTTCGTTAGAAATAATTTTGAAATGAAACATAAATATTTTTCAATTACTTTTTATTGAATATTTTTTGTTAAAATATTCATTGAAGATATTTAGGTCTACTTGGAATAAAAAACCAACAACTTATTTATACTGCTTTCTGTTAGTTAAAGATGTCTGCTGGAAAAAAAACATTTTAAGTAAGAAAATGACCTTTCGACTTCATTTGACATAACAAAGACGTATTTATTTTAAACTTGTGAAATAATTTGAAAGTTTATATTGTTAATTTTTCACTTAATGTTAGTGTTGCCAATTTTTAAAATATGTTAACACTTTTTAACATTACAACAAAAATATGAAAGTTAAGAATAGATTAAAACATATTTTTAACATAGATGCTTGTAAAAATTTTATCCAATATATGATGACTGCGAAATAATAATTTAATATTTTTGAAAATAATTTCGCCTTAACTTTCAAATTACATTGAAGTAGTAAAGAGTAATAAGTGAAAAAGTTATTACAATACGAAAAAAAATACAATACTATATAGCTATACTTTAAAAAAAAACATTTAAAACTATAATACATTTTAATTAAATAAAGGTATTGTACGATATAACATAATCGAAAAAGCTTATTAAATGTATGCACCTACGTGACGCATACGTATGACAACCCTATTGTCGTGCGCTACCGCACTGCCACCATTTTTACCCGCCCGATAACGATGTTTAATGATGATATGCATGACAGTTCTCATTTTACATATCACGCATACTACTTTCAACTTATGAAAATAAATTGCCAAAAAATACAATTATTAAAAAAAATATCCATTAAAAATTACAAAGTAAATTGATACTAGTATGTCTCTCTCTATTTTTATAATTATTATTTACTGTAAAAAAATTATTTAAATATAATAAAATATAATTCTCAAAATGTCAGATGCATGAAACGAACCCTCTGTCAGTAGAGATTGACACCATTGATTCGACATGAAATCGATGAATAGGAGCGGCCGTCTTGTAATCGAATACGTCAGTACGAGCGCCTTGTATGCGGTTTTTTCTTCTGCCTGTTTGGCGTGTTATTTTTTATTGTGTTTTATTTGGTACGTACAATGCCAAAAGCAACAAAAAAGATAGTTTTAAACTCTCAAAGCCGTGAATTAGTGCTTCGTTTGAGGAACTTCTTTGAACGAGAGCGTGCAAACAGGGGCCCGGCAATACCGATCGACAGTGTTGTGTACAGAATTGCGGCAGCTCTGGACATCGGCAAGGCTTCAGTTTCTCAAATAACCAAATAAAAATTTTGAGAAACTAGTTTTGAAGACAAGAAGCTGTCCACTCTGAAGAAACGTGAGCGTAAAGCTTCAATAACTGACATAGATAGTTCCAATGTGGTGGCAATACGAAATCCCTACATTGATAAAATTAATCAGTCGTAGAAACAACACAATCGACAATACTTACAGACTGGGATAAATATGACCACCTCGACCGAATTTGAGATCAGCAATTAATTATCTCAGTCGGAGAAGATTCCGATTCAGATATGAGGTTTTATTTCGAGTGACAGTGACGAATAATAAAAAAAAAATATTTTAAAATTACTGCGTTTTATTTGTGAATGTATTTTTCCAAAACACTTTTAATATGAATTTATTTAAAATCGGTAGCTACGTACGATTGCATGTCTTTTGCCAATTAATTCGATATTTATAAATAATCGCTTAAATTTCCTTAGGTTACATCACTATAATTGTCAGTCATGAACTGTCATGCATATCATAAGATAGCGAAAATACTATAGTGTAACACATTTGTTTGTATCCAGGTCAACTGAACGAGTGCTGCGACAAGCTAAAGAAGTTGCGCGCGCAGCTGAACAAGTTCGAGGAGCTGCTGGCCGAGGCCAACAGTCAGGTGGGGGCGCCGCCGCCGCACGCCGCGCGCACCAACGGACAGCCACCCACCGGACACACGCAGGCCACCAGGTATGTCTGCCTAGAGACGTCCACTGCTGGACATAGGACTTCCTCAAGGTTCGCCACACTGCTCGATTTTAAGTCGCCCGCATCCAACCGCTTCCCGCAATCGTAACCAGATCTTTGTTTCACCTTGTGTGAGGCCTGTATGCTACCATGCAGATATTGTACCCTGTAATAGAAGCATCTGCCGCAGTGTCTCAAGCCGAAAGTCTTTGACCAGTGTTGTTATACGGATCTGAGACATGGTCATGGTCAGCCCACGATTTAGAGAAATGTGCTGGGAGTTTCCTTGCGAGATGGAATCAAAAGTGAGGAATCCACAGAAAAACCAAGTCTCTGACATAGATCTCTGAATAGCCAAGCTGAAGTAGCAGTAGGCACGGCACACAAATATTTACAATCGTGCAGTTTACACTACGGCCGACGAATCATGGCGGGTTTGAAGCTAGCCTTTGCGAATTACCGCGCATGTATACTAGTGTAGAAAACTGTTATTGCCTAGACTTTATATAATTTATATACAAGTAGTATTTTAAGATGAATATATTTCACCTGACAATAGTGGCAGATATTTTAACCGGAACATACACTATATTAAACTAAGGTCTACAAACAGTACTGGAAACGATGGTGTTTTCGGTATTGTACCTTTCGCATGCCTAATTGTAAAATATGGCTGAACCTGTATGATTGTATTTAAGATCATGTACTGTACCCATGTTTGCGAAATAAACTATCTTATCTTATCTTAGAATACTGAAAACCGTGTCTAATAAAGTATCAAATCCAATGAGCCACATACTTTTCGGTATTATGCAGAGAGTAGTTCCCACGGAATTAAAAAGGACCATAATAAAACGGCTCTTTAAGGAACATGATAAACATACTATAACTCGTTACAGAACTATAGCATTGATTCCAGTCATATCAAAAATATTTTAGAAGGTTATCCATATGTTTCTTTTGTTCAACATGCATGTTGAACAATCGGAAACAAAAGAAACATACCTGAATGCTTCAGTTTTTTTTTCGAAAATTGCGTTGACAAACGTAGATCGAACAGATTTTTCTTTAGGTAGACACATCTTTTAAGCTGCAATTAAAAATGCGCGCGTGTTGTATTCCAAATAAGTAGGTATTTGGAACATGGCACGCATGGTATGCACCCATGATTCCCATGAATAAGTATCCATGGGTGCATGGGACCTCTATAGATCATTCATTATCCAAATATATATGTTTTATATATTTGCATTATGATTAAAGTTTCATGACTAAAGTTGTAGAGAATTAAATTTGCAACAAAAATCTCGTTCATATATTTTTTGTGCGGCCAATAGTTTACCAGATAATCAAGGAAAACTATCTCTGCATCTGCACTCTTTCTAAGATGGCAGCCGAGGGACAAGAGTACGTCTCCATAAATTTGAATCAAGCTTTACAATAGCCCTTCCCACACATCTAAAATAAAATTGCATCGTCTGATAAATGCAACCCCAAATGTAACTTTTCAATGGACTATAAATACTTTTGTCATCGTCAGTACTCAAGACAGAGATAGTAAAAGGAATACTTAGGTGTGACAGAGACACATTATATCGCACCGAAAACTTCAAAAGTAAAAAAGAGATGTCCAATGTACGTGTTTGACGCTCAATTTAATCGATTTTTATTGATATTGATTAAAATTAATTAGAAAAAATATACGTGTATTCAATTACATATAAAAATTTAAAATGTGTTCTAACTCTTTTCAGTTATGTCATCGTTAATAGATAACTGATATACTTAAGTAAATCTGGTCTTTAAACCTAGAAAATAAATTTTATTAGATTTGTTTTTTACTAAAAACAAAATCTCACTTTATTGCTTGGTTTAATAAATATATTTTATTTTATATCTTATAGTACTTTTATTATTATAACAAAAATAAATTAATTCAAAATCAATTATAAAACTAATCGATTAAATTTTTTTATTGAATAAACTATTAATTTGTATTTACATAACGTGCATCACTAGCCTAGACTACCGCCCCGCGCACTCTGTTTCTTGCCACCGCGTTGTTCCTAAAAAGCATTACTGCGCCGCCTTCTGCGCGAACTTCAGACTCGCCATCGTTAAACGGCCGTACTGTACTGTATCGGATTTTCCTATATCTCGTACAATATTAAAATTTATTACATACGTTTCCATGCACGATTAGGCATTTTGTCTTACTATTTTCCTAGTTTACTAAACAATACGCTACCTGCTAAGCAAATATATTTCTTTTGTTTAGCTGGATTTGGCAATTGTGATATCTACTGGGAAATGTAAAGTTAGTGAAAGATAAAAAAACAAAACAAAAACAAACCATCCCATTGGCACGTTCACTAAAATATTGAATTGTCTTCACAGTATCGGGTCAAACAGCGGCTCAATCTCTCTGGGAAATGTGAAGTTAGTGAAAGACAAGACACGGCCCGGTCACGGCCTACAGCGGCGAGCGTTTTCGATGTACATGGCGCGTTTACTTAGAAGCGACATCCATCGCGGCGCTTGGCTGCGACGGAGTACAGTGCGCCATGTATGTACATGGAAAACGCTCGCCGCTGCCGCCCGCCGCTGTAGGCCGTGACCGGACCGACAAAGAAAAAAAGAAACATTTCCTTGATACGTTCACTAAGATATATTTTTTTCACAGTATCGGGTCAAACAGCGGCTCAATCTCCCGCTCAGCGTCGGAGTCATCAGTAAGCACGGGCACGGGTACGGGCACGGGCGCGGGGGCTAACGTGCGCGCGGCCGGCGGCTCGCCCGAGTCGGGGCTCGGCGGGGAGCTGGCGCAGCCGCACGCCGACCACGCCAACGGACACGACCACGACGACCACGACAACGACCACGAGTCTGACTTCGACTATTATTATTGTGAGCCGGACCTGCAGCCCGTGGGGTACTGCAAGGCGCTTTACGCTTTTGAGGGTGAGTCAGCTTTTCTTTAGGTATTTCTACAGACTGCCTCCGTGGTCCAGTGGATAGCGTATGCGACTGCTGATCGGAGGTCCCGGGTTCGATTCCCGAGTCGGGCAAAAGTGTTACTAGGTTTTTCCGAATTCTTAGTAGTAGCAAGGAGTCTGAAGTACCCGGTAACGACAATAGGCTCCCCTATTACGTGCGACCTAAATTCATGGTGAAATGTCTGTTATACCTATTACGCCTCTGCCTGCCCCTTCGGGGATAAAGGCGAGTCTATAAAAAAAAAAAAACTATAGACAGATGAGATTGTAATTATCAGATGGTAAGGCTGCGTGAAACGGGCTACCGACCGATCCAACACTCCTCAGCCAGGCTGCATGGAGCCTAAGTGTTAACCCTGACTCATACGCTTTGCACGGAAACATGACACTGAATATCGTGAGGATAGGAAAAGAAGTAGGAGGAAAGTGCAGTGTAGAGTTTAGTTTCTAGTTTTGTTGGTGGATGGGCCATCACCATTCACGAAGCCAGTTTCCGATTCAAAGTAAACCTATGATAAATGACAATAATTGTAAAATCCAAAGCCGGAACTGAAGATATTACTTTGGCAAAATGATTACAGCTTCTAGCTAAGTGTTTAGTACTAATTTTGAAGAGCACTAATTTTTCATAATTTTTGTCTGTAAATAAAAAAAATATACTTTAGGTACTTACTATTCCGAACCGACTTGTCAATGTCAACTGCTTACGGCACTTGCCAACGTCAACTGCCGTTAGGGTACGCCGCGGAATCGATCGTGCTGACGCATTCCCTCTTTCTTTCTCGCTCTAGTAAATGACGGTTCTAAGTGACAGAAAAGGATAGAAGGATAGGAAAGTGCGATGCGGTGCTGATAGGTGTAGCTCAACCCTAAGCAGTTGACCACTTACCAAAAATAGTACATGTCGACAATAATGGGTATAATGTTATTGCAGGTATCGGCAGCGGTTCCACGATGAAGATGGAGTGCGGAGAACAGTTGCTGGTGCTGGAGACAGACGCGGGCGACGGCTGGACGCGCGTGCGCCGCAACCTCACACGCGAGGAGGGCTTCGTGCCCACCACATACATCGCCACCACGCTCTACGCCGAAGCGAACCCACACTAGCACTAGCCGGTAACACACTATTACATACAAGCTCACTCGCGAGGAGGGCTTCGTGCCCACCACATACATCGCCACCACGCTCTACGCCGAAGCGAACCCACACTAGCACTAGCCGGTAACACACTATTACATACAAGCTCACTCGCGAGGAGGGCTTCGTGCCCACCACATACATCGCCACCACGCTCTACGCCGAAGCGAACCCACACTAGCACTAGCCGGTAACACACTATTACATACAAGCTCACTCGCGAGGAGGGCTTCGTGCCCACCACATACATCGCCACCACGCTCTACGCCGAAGCGAACCCACACTAGCACTAGCCGGTAACACACTATTACATACAAGCTCACTCGCGAGGAGGGCTTCGTGCCCACCACATACATCGCCACCACGCTCTACGCCGAAGCGAACCCACACTAGCACTAGCCGGTAACACACTATTACATACAAGCTCACTCGCGAGGAGGGCTTCGTGCCCACCACATACATCGCCACCACGCTCTACGCCGAAGCGAACCCACACTAGCACTAGCCGGTAACACACTATTACATACAAGCTCACTCGCGAGGAGGGCTTCGTGCCCACCACATACATCGCCACCACGCTCTACGCCGAAGCGAACCCACACTAGCACTAGCCGGTAACACACTATTACATACAAGCTCACTCGCGAGGAGGGCTTCGTGCCCACCACATACATCGCCACCACGCTCTACGCCGAAGCGAACCCACACTAGCACTAGCCGGTAACACACTATTACATACAAGCTCACTCGCGAGGAGGGCTTCGTGCCCACCACATACATCGCCACCACGCTCTACGCCGAAGCGAACCCACACTAGCACTAGCCGGTAACACACTATTACATACAAGCTCACTCGCGAGGAGGGCTTCGTGCCCACCACATACATCGCCACCACGCTCTACGCCGAAGCGAACCCACACTAGCACTAGCCGGTAACACACTATTACATACAAGCTCACTCGCGAGGAGGGCTTCGTGCCCACCACATACATCGCCACCACGCTCTACGCCGAAGCGAACCCACACTAGCACTAGCCGGTAACACACTATTACATACAAGCTCACTCGCGAGGAGGGCTTCGTGCCCACCACATACATCGCCACCACGCTCTACGCCGAAGCGAACCCACACTAGCACTAGCCGGTAACATACTATTACATACAAGCTCACTCGCGAGGAGGGCTTCGTGCCCACCACATACATCGCCACCACGCTCTACGCCGAAGCGAACCCACACTAGCACTAGCCGGTAACATACTATTACATACAAGCTCACTCGCGAGGAGGGCTTCGTGCCCACCACATACATCGCCACCACGCTCTACGCCGAAGCGAACCCACACTAGCACTAGCCGGTAACATACTATTACATACAAGCTCACTCGCGAGGAGGGCTTCGTGCCCACCACATACATCGCCACCACGCTCTACGCCGAAGCGAACCCACACTAGCACTAGCCGGTAACATACTATTACATACAAGCTCACTCGCGAGGAGGGCTTCGTGCCCACCACATACATCGCCACCACGCTCTACGCCGAAGCGAACCCACACTAGCACTAGCCGGTAACACACTATTACATACAAGCTCACTCGCGAGGAGGGCTTCGTGCCCACCACATACATCGCCACCACGCTCTACGCCGAAGCGAACCCACACTAGCACTAGCCGGTAACACACTATTACATACAAGCTCACTCGCGAGGAGGGCTTCGTGCCCACCACATACATCGCCACCACGCTCTACGCCGAAGCGAACCCACACTAGCACTAGCCGGTAACACACTATTACATACAAGCTCACTCGCGAGGAGGGCTTCGTGCCCACCACATACATCGCCACCACGCTCTACGCCGAAGCGAACCCACACTAGCACTAGCCGGTAACACACTATTACATACAAGCTCACTCGCGAGGAGGGCTTCGTGCCCACCACATACATCGCCACCACGCTCTACGCCGAAGCGAACCCACACTAGCACTAGCCGGTAACACACTATTACATACAAGCTCACTCGCGAGGAGGGCTTCGTGCCCACCACATACATCGCCACCACGCTCTACGCCGAAGCGAACCCACACTAGCACTAGCCGGTAACACACTATTACATACAAGCTCACTCGCGAGGAGGGCTTCGTGCCCACCACATACATCGCCACCACGCTCTACGCCGAAGCGAACCCACACTAGCACTAGCCGGTAACACACTATTACATACAAGCTCACTCGCGAGGAGGGCTTCGTGCCCACCACATACATCGCCACCACGCTCTACGCCGAAGCGAACCCACACTAGCACTAGCCGGTAACACACTATTACATACAAGCTCACTCGCGAGGAGGGCTTCGTGCCCACCACATACATCGCCACCACGCTCTACGCCGAAGCGAACCCACACTAGCACTAGCCGGTAACACACTATTACATACAAGCTCACTCGCGAGGAGGGCTTCGTGCCCACCACATACATCGCCACCACGCTCTACGCCGAAGCGAACCCACACTAGCACTAGCCGGTAACACACTATTACATACAAGCTCACTCGCGAGGAGGGCTTCGTGCCCACCACATACATCGCCACCACGCTCTACGCCGAAGCGAACCCACACTAGCACTAGCCGGTAACACACTATTACATACAAGCTCACTCGCGAGGAGGGCTTCGTGCCCACCACATACATCGCCACCACGCTCTACGCCGAAGCGAACCCACACTAGCACTAGCCGGTAACACACTATTACATACAAGCTCACTCGCGAGGAGGGCTTCGTGCCCACCACATACATCGCCACCACGCTCTACGCCGAAGCGAACCCACACTAGCACTAGCCGGTAACATACTATTACATACAAGCTCACTCGCGAGGAGGGCTTCGTGCCCACCACATACATCGCCACCACGCTCTACGCCGAAGCGAACCCACACTAGCACTAGCCGGTAACATACTATTACATACAAGCTCACTCGCGAGGAGGGCTTCGTGCCCACCACATACATCGCCACCACGCTCTACGCCGAAGCGAACCCACACTAGCACTAGCCGGTAACATACTATTACATACAAGCTCACTCGCGAGGAGGGCTTCGTGCCCACCACATACATCGCCACCACGCTCTACGCCGAAGCGAACCCACACTAGCACTAGCCGGTAACATACTATTACATACAAGCTCACTCGCGAGGAGGGCTTCGTGCCCACCACATACATCGCCACCACGCTCTACGCCGAAGCGAACCCACACTAGCACTAGCCGGTAACACACTATTACATACAAGCTCACTCGCGAGGAGGGCTTCGTGCCCACCACATACATCGCCACCACGCTCTACGCCGAAGCGAACCCACACTAGCACTAGCCGGTAACACACTATTACATACAAGCTCACTCGCGAGGAGGGCTTCGTGCCCACCACATACATCGCCACCACGCTCTACGCCGAAGCGAACCCACACTAGCACTAGCCGGTAACACACTATTACATACAAGCTCACTCGCGAGGAGGGCTTCGTGCCCACCACATACATCGCCACCACGCTCTACGCCGAAGCGAACCCACACTAGCACTAGCCGGTAACACACTATTACATACAAGCTCACTCGCGAGGAGGGCTTCGTGCCCACCACATACATCGCCACCACGCTCTACGCCGAAGCGAACCCACACTAGCACTAGCCGGTAACACACTATTACATACAAGCTCACTCGCGAGGAGGGCTTCGTGCCCACCACATACATCGCCACCACGCTCTACGCCGAAGCGAACCCACACTAGCACTAGCCGGTAACATACTATTACATACAAGCTCACTCGCGAGGAGGGCTTCGTGCCCACCACATACATCGCCACCACGCTCTACGCCGAAGCGAACCCACACTAGCACTAGCCGGTAACACACTATTACATACAAGCTCACTCGCGAGGAGGGCTTCGTGCCCACCACATACATCGCCACCACGCTCTACGCCGAAGCGAACCCACACTAGCACTAGCCGGTAACACACTATTACATACAAGCTCACTCGCGAGGAGGGCTTCGTGCCCACCACATACATCGCCACCACGCTCTACGCCGAAGCGAACCCACACTAGCACTAGCCGGTAACACACTATTACATACAAGCTCACTCGCGAGGAGGGCTTCGTGCCCACCACATACATCGCCACCACGCTCTACGCCGAAGCGAACCCACACTAGCACTAGCCGGTAACATACTATTACATACAAGCTCACTCGCGAGGAGGGCTTCGTGCCCACCACATACATCGCCACCACGCTCTACGCCGAAGCGAACCCACACTAGCACTAGCCGGTAACACACTATTACATACAAGCTCACTCGCGAGGAGGGCTTCGTGCCCACCACATACATCGCCACCACGCTCTACGCCGAAGCGAACCCACACTAGCACTAGCCGGTAACACACTATTACATACAAGCTCACTCGCGAGGAGGGCTTCGTGCCCACCACATACATCGCCACTACGCTCTACGCCGAAGCGAACCCACACTAGCACTAGCCGGTAACACACTATTACATACAAGCTCACTCGCGAGGAGGGCTTCGTGCCCACCACATACATCGCCACTACGCTCTACGCCGAAGCGAACCCACACTAGCACTAGCCGGTAACACACTATTACATACAAGCTCACTCGCGAGGAGGGCTTCGTGCCCACCACATACATCGCCACTACGCTCTACGCCGAAGCGAACCCACACTAGCACTAGCCGGTAACACACTATTACATACAAGCTCACTCGCGAGGAGGGCTTCGTGCCCACCACATACATCGCCACCACGCTCTACGCCGAAGCGAACCCACACTAGCACTAGCCGGTAACATACTATTACATACTACACAAAACAAGGATTTAACTTAAAATATACATTAATTTTTTTTTAAACTTTGACTTAGTCCAAAATTATACTGGTTTCGATCCCCACACGAGATAACACTTTTTATGATCCACTTATTGTTGTTTCCAGTCTGGGTGCCCTCTGCGCCCGTTGAATGAATATTTGCAAAGTCCTCCGTGAAACAAGATTTATAATTTTTTACATAAAAACCAAATCCATTTTACAAAACAGTGACTTGTAGTTCGAGATCTTCATTATTGTGAACAACTGAACATGTAAGATTGGCGGACATGAGGGATCTCACAACATTTTTGTTGTTATTTGTTGCAGATACAAGCAGCGACATTGCAGCTTGCGTGGGCAAGCTGACGGTGTCCGGCGCGCAGACTCTAGCGCGCACATAATGTTTCGTGGCCTATATAGTAACAAGTATTTTTGCTATAATTTATCGTATCGAAAATGTTCGCATTATTTTTTTATCGTGCTCTTTCTATTCCGATTGTTATCCTGGCGGAGGCCACCGATGAACAAAAAAGGAAACATTCCATGATCTTATTTATTGTGTATATTGTTGGTTATGTGGCATACATATTTTCATGTATGAACTGTACCGTAATAGAGTAATGTTTAATTGTAATGTGGTGTAACTCATCTAGATCTTCATTGTGCCAGCTGTTTACGTAATAAGTTTATATTTCGTACTTATGATAGTTGTAATCTTGCTTTTATGTTATTTGCCATTGAGTATTTTGAAATTATAGCAAAAATAGATAGTTGTAGGTGTTATAAAGATGTAAAATATGTAAACTTAGAGTTAAATGAATGCTATCGACATATTATTATGATTTCGAATAACATGTAATATGGATTTATGTGTCAACTATCACACGCGATGTATTGTATAATACTTACTCTAATTGAATTTTATATAGGATCTAATAAAGCTAGCTAAAAGTCACGATTAGCCAATGTTATTTTCTGAATATACGCTGTTTGCGGGAACGTATATATAGTTCATGTATTTATATTTAGGTGAGATGATGTATGAGAGTGAAGCATACAATTTTTCTACAGATATAAAATTATGCGACGATTAAAATGTCTTTGATTTATAAGTTACTTACCCATCCATCCATAACCGAATTATACTTTTAATTGAATTTATAAGAAACACGCAACACACAATGTATTACAATACAATTTTTGGATCACACAAGACGAAAGGCGAAAGTCTTTGACCAGTATAGGATTGCCAGTTTTGTCATATGGAATGGAAACTTGGCCGCTCATTATGTGCTCAGGCATTTCATTAGAAAGCTCAAAGCATTGAGATAACAACTACTAGAGTAACAAACAATTGACGTTCGAAATAGCGTGGCAACCAGCCGAGATAGTAGCTATGAAACCAATATGCACCTTAGAAAAAACCTATATTCATCTCTTTCACTTACTCAAAAATTACGTTCCAAAACGTAAATTTGAATGAGACAACTGAACGTCAATCGTGAAATACGGTGTTCTCCAGTTGTAAAAATGTTTTCCCCGAAAACAACGGAAAAAAGAAGCATACATACATTGTTAAATAAATGAACCCCAAAAATTAATATAACACCTTTTTTGAGCAGTCGTGTAAAAATTGGTACAGAATGGTGTAGGAATTCAAATGAACAAAATAAATGCTCTAAATAAAAATATTTTAAGGCATTTTGTTGTTGATTGTATCTCGTCGATTTCTCTTTTAAAATAAAGTAATTAAATCTATAAGACAAAACGGGAACAAAAAGATATTAAAATATTAATTTACTGCTTCGTAATAAAGGAGGAAAAAGTCTTAGTAGGAAACAAGGATTGAGTCCTATAATTCCTGTACCAAATGACAACACTCATCGAAACGTACATACGAAACTCCCGTAAAAATCGGCAATTCAAAATTTTATTTATTGACAACATCGTGAAGTTCAATGATTTTTTGCGATTTTTATTGTAATTTGCAACAAAATGTCGTGATAAACAATTAACATGAGCGTGAAATAAAATATCCTGTCTCTTTGTCAACGTAATTTGCAATATTTCACTGCCAGGGCCTCAATCAGCCTATTGCAGTCCACTGCTGGACATAGGCCTCTAGCAACATGCGCTCACAAAGACCGATCCTCTGCCTTCCGCATCCAGCTCGCCCCAGCGCCCCTTTTTAGGTCGTCGGACCATCTAGTTGGGGGCGTCCTACTCTTCGTTTGCCGAAACGTGGTCTCCATTCTAAGACGCGTCTGCTCCATCGGTCGTCGGTCCTTCGGCAGACGTGGCCAGCCCATTGCCACTTCAGCCTGCTTATACGGCGAGCTATGTCGGTAACACCAGTTCTCTTCCGGGTGACCTCGCTGCGAATTCTATTCTTTAGAGAGACTCCAAGCATAGCTCGTTCCATGGCACGCTGAGCGACTTTAAACCTATGGACCAGCCCGACCGTGAGTGTCCAGGTTTCGGCGCCGCACGTCATTACTGGTAGGACGCATTGGTCGAAGACTTTTGTCTTGAGGCTTTGCGGAATAGGCGACGAAAAGACCCGACGTAGCTTACCGAATGCTGCCCATTCCAACTGAATCCTCCTATCGTAGACATACTGTTGCACAACCTCGAGCAAGGAACCGTCAATGCAGATCGGTCTCGACACGACGTGTTCATTAAAGATCACCTTCGTTTTATCCAGGTTCATGCCGAGACCAATCCGCCGGGAGGCTTCATTAAGGTCGTACAGTATTCTGCTAAGTTCCTCCGACGTCTCTGCTATTAGACCTGACACACCTTCGGTTTGCTGACGACATCGTCGTCAGCAAACCGAAGGTGTGCGATGTGCTCGCCGTTGATATTAATACCCCGTTCAGTCCAGTCCAGGGTCTTGAAAACATCCTCAAGTGCGTTGGTGAACAGCTTGGGAGATATAACATCCCCTTGCCGAACTCCCCTATGCAACTCTATGGTGTTTGTGCTTATGTCTTGGATCTGAACGGTCATGGTCGCGGTTTCATACAAACATCTCAACACCTCGATATATCGCCAGTCATCGCTGCAAGCTGTCAAGAACTGCCCAGGTTTCGATTGAGTCGAAGGCTTTCTCCTAGTCCATGAATGCCATACACAGCGGCCGGTTGTACTCGTGAGTCTTCTGTACGATCTGCCGAACAGTATGGATGTGGTCCACGGTGCTGAAGCCTTTTCGAAACCCGGCTTGCGCTGGTGGCTGGAAGTCGTCGAGTCTTCTAGCGACACGGTTTGTAACAACCCTCGAGAACAACTTGTAGATATGGCTTAGGAGTGAGATGGGTCTGTAATTCTTCAATAAGGTTTTATCGGTATTCTCTCGTTTTCCATAAATTCATTTGCACTAATATTGTTTGCCATAATCATCCTTGATCATAATATTTACTTGCACTATTATCATTTATACTAATAACGTTTGCCTTAACAACTCAACAGTGATAACTTTTATTTGCCATAAAATGACTTTCTATAACAACATATATCATACTTATTAGTTTCCATAAGTAACACATTTCATAATCGACTCTTGACATAATCAAAATCTTAATATATAAAATCCTTGCGTTACTGACTGACTGACAGACACGCTACAGCCGAAACTATTGGGCGCAGGAATCTGAAATTTGGCATGTGTGTTCTTTGGGGTGCACTAAGAAGGGATTTCCCGAAATTCCCACGGGATCGGCCAAAATAGGTAAATTTAAAAAAAATGCAGGCGTAGCTGCTGGCGTCCTCTAGTTTGATATAATTATGAAAATAATACGTAATATTGTTAGGTCGAAATTAATTATCGTTAACACCCCGACTCAGTGCAATCCGACTCGGATAGGTTAGGTTAGAAGACTACCCTTAGATTTCGTGGTTTTTTTTAAACCACCCAGAAGTAGGAGCCCCGCGAAGCGGAGCCGTCTAGCACAGTTAGTAGATGCAATATGAGGTTTAGTTTTAGGTTTAATTGTGAATAAAAAATCTGGGGTTGGGTTTCGAAACGAGTCGCCCGAATTTGAGGGTATTGTTGGTGTAGGGGGCTTAAGGGAGATAGTTTTAATCCCTTAAAAGTAATTTTGGCTGCCGAAGTGGCGTCTAAATATTGTTAAACAGTTTCCAAAATTTCTTCATTCAAATATGCAAAACGGAACGTAATTTTAGGTTTTACGTGAAAGTAACTAAATAGGTTGTGTTAGGTTCTCTTTTGACCCTCAACCCGAAAATAGGAGCCCTGCAAAGCAGGGCTCCGTCAACCTCAGTTTATTGAACTAGTGGAATCAATAAAAGCGATAGGTATTTAGGTTTTATGTGAAAAACGTAAAACGAAACGCAACCGCCATCTTGTATGAATGATATAGACAGCTAATGTCAAATTTGTGCGTCATTGCTTTCGAGTACCTACAAATGCCGGCAAACTTCTTGAACACAACCATAGACCAATATGCATGCGCAGGAGACATTTTTGTACGTAAAATTGCTACTGCGCAGCTCTTTTGGTCTATGGTTGTGTTCAAGAAGTTTGCCGGCGTCAATACCTAGGGTTAGGTGCGACTGTAATAAGTAACTAAATAGGTTATGTTAGGTTCTCTTTTGAACCTTAATCCGAAAATAGTAGCCCTGCGAAGCAGGGCTCCCTCAACCTTTGTTTGTTAAACTAGTGTGAAAAATGTGGAAGTTGGCAGTGCCATACACACCGATGTTTGGAGATATTTTTTTTTTCAGAGGAAACCAAGTTTTTCCGGCAAGTGAAAATGGTGAGGGGAGTTGTACTAAATTATCTTTATTAATAATATGGTGAATAAATGTTATGGAAAATGGCATTATTGAAAACGAAAATTATAGCAAATACATTTATGGATTTAAATTAATATGACACTTGATCGATTATGATTTAATGACCAATGGAATTAGTGAAAGTCATTTTATGTCATTTCACGATTATGGCAACTGAAACGTTATTCCCATGGAAGAATAACTAAAGCATGGAATGAACGATATTTTTATGAACAAATTGAATATAGCTACACTCTTCACTCATATGACAAATTAGAGTTGTCAGAAGAAGATGGCACTATGTTTGTCAGTTAGGGCTAAAGACAATTTGAACACAAATTTCGTAACTTTTTATTTTTTTTGTGATTGAGCAAATCCGCTATCGATATCGATCAAAGTTTCAATAATATAGGTTCAAAATCAAACAGACTTGTAAAAGTAAGTATGTAAATGTTATACATTCCGTAAGTTTGTGTCCACAGCAGTCAGAACGCTAGTTACATACATACATACATAACGTCACGCCTTTTATCCCCGAAGGGGTAGGCAGAGGTGTATTTCTACACCCACTTTTCGCCAGATATACTTTAGTCCCACGTAATAAGGGGCGAGCCTATTGCCGTACCGGGCACATTTCCAGACTCCGTGCTGCTACTGAGATTTTCGTGACAGAAAAACCCAATAACACTGCCCGACCCAGGAATCGAACCCGGGACCTCCCGATCCCACGCGCACATTTATGCCGCGAGACCAACGAGGCAGTCGTATAGGGTTTGATGTCGAGTTTTCCGTCTATACGCAAAGATGGTATTTGCATCGTGTTATCCCTTAGTCGCCTCTTACGACACCAACGAGAAGATAGGGGGTGGTGACACTTGTATTCTATGCCGTCAACCACACGGCGAGTTACAGAACGCTAGTTAATGGATAGTATTTATATAATTATTACACAAACTTGCATTTTTAAACGGAATCTATATTTTTTTGTTTCAAATGGGTACTCAGTAGCACATAATAATGAAGCGTCACAGCATTTTTTTTAACTTCAAGCTAATCTCACGTGTTTTGTCACCAGCCGCGCGTGGAAGGTATTTTTTAATAACACTGTTATTTTTCACGTGATCTAAAATTATCAAATCCTTCTTCACGATATTTTCGTTTTGCAAACTATCAAGTATATATGGGCGCAAATTAATATATAATGATTATATTGTTACGAAAATGTTAATAATATTTAAGATTGATATTTAAATAACTATTTGTGAACACAGAACTGAGAACTTCACTACTTTAGAATATTAGACACTGTATTGACTGCTTCACTGTTTTATAAATATTGGGTATTTATTTTATCGCTTAATAATTAAGATAACTCCAGAAACTTTCAAAGTAAAATCAATTAGTATTAAATAACATTATTCTGATACTTTTATGTTAACGGTATAAATAAATAACCTGCGCTTATATTTACATCCTGTTGATAGCATCCCATCACCATCTGTTGCGAATGTTGTAAAGCAGCGTTTGATTATTACAATAGATTTGTTATTCGTATAAAATAAATCATATGGTGTTGTGCAATATTCATAACAATATTAATGTTGATTTTTGATAATTCATTGTACAGTAATTTCAATTATATGTTGAAAAGGAAGTGGCAGTTGTTAACATTAAGTGTAATGACGGTTAGTTTATAAAAAGGATTGTAGGTCACATTTTAATTCAATTCTGTGCTAGAAATCGTCTGAAAATAAACCAAGTAATATAACGTGAGTCTTTTTATTATAATGGAGTCTGGACTGGACACGATAACCCTGGCGTATCGCCGACATATACGTGAATTCATAGCAATGTTCTTTTTCATCAGACGTTTAGAACGTTGTCTTAAATAGGTAATTAATTTTTAACAAACGTCTTTTTACAAGCTGCTCAAGGTGAAAAACTTCTTTTTGTAGTTTTTCTATTGTACGTAAGTGTTTAGCGCACACGATTTTCATCGCTTCTGTACCTACTGGCGGAGAAATTGTAACTAACGTAGGCGCTTTAGTGCTGGTTGTCGGAGAAACAGAAGATGTCTCATTTATGGAAGGCGCACGCGTACACTAAAGAAAGAAAAAAGCCACGTTTTAATGCAAAGCAGTATTTTAAAATAAATAAGCATACCCTTTGTGTTTGCCACCCTAGCAATCACTGATGATACCTGAAGCTTTATTTATAGGCCAAAGCCGATTGATAAAAAGTACCTTACACCTTTTTCTGTACTCCCATTACTCCCAGCAACGTGCATTGAACTTTTTATGATCGATTGAGTAGTCAAAATGTGAAAGCTTAACAAATAAATAAATTCACTTACATTTATAATAGGTATTAGTAAAAATATAGTAAAACTATGAAATGAGTGGATGTCGTCTAACAGCCTGGCCACGAACGGCCGCGACACGCTGAGCGACAAGCGATTTCAATGTTCATGCCGCTCTCTATTCTGCCGCCGGCGCTGTCACCTCAGTGCAGAACTAAACTGCACAAATAAACATCGAAATCGCTTGTCGCTTTGCGTGTCGTGGCTTTTCGTGGCAACAGTGTAACTGCAGGTAGCTGGGTGAATATTGTTTATAACATACATACATAGGCTCACGCCTGTTTCCCCGAAGGGGTAGACAGAGGCATATTAAACGCCCACTTTTTGCCAGACTTTTGATCCAACGTAATAGGTGGCGAGCCTAATGTTTTGTTTGCCAGAGCCTCATCCGCTGATAAGCAGGTACACCACTTGCAGGTGAGGTTGGCTTGGGATCCTACGTTCTAGGTGGGAACCCTATGCACTGATAATAAAATTGTAGAAAATATTAAAATTAAATTATTCCTTTGGTCGAGACATCGAATGGAGCCCAAGATCCGACTCCTGTTTGGCGCTGCTACCCTAATAAAAGTAAAAGCAAGTAATTATTTAAACACTCACACTGATACGTTTAGAATGGAGGAGTAATGTTGGCACAGAATTTTCTTTTAATTACCGCAGACTAACTAATTTAATTTTATTTAATTAGTTAGTCTGCGCCATCTGTCATTACTATAAAAAAATTACGCAGTAAAATGCTCGGAACAAATTCTATGGTGCTTTCTAGGCACCCAATTTTCTCCACGACATACTGCAGCAATCCACTTATTTTATAAATCTTTATCACGTGCACAAAGAATCTAAAAAATAACGAGATAAAAATATACGGTGGATAGACATATCGATAAGATTTCTTACAACACTTGAAAAGTCGATATAAATATTATACGGCTAAATTCAAAATCATGATAGATGTCATAAAAGATGAATCACTAAAGTTATATAATTTGATGGCATTAAATTGTCTAAATTGTATCTTACACGTCAGTTGACTGTGTTCAATTTTTCAGTACTAGGGCTACCTCTATGTATTATATATCCAATCTCTTTGGTTATTCCTAATGAAATTATGGCAAATACCAGTATGGCATTTGAAATTATGGCATTTTAAATTATGGCAAACATTAGTAAACCGGTTTTATCACCTTTTTTGAAGAAAAGAACCACCACACTTCCGCTCCATGCCCGTGGTGTTGAGCCTTTGTGGATGACGATATTGAAAAGACTTGCTAGCTCTCTCAGGATTGTGTACCACCTGCTCTAAGGAGTTCTGCCGTGATAGCGTCATCACCAGGTGCTTTGTTCTTCCTAAGTTGCTCAAGGGCCGCTCGTACCTTGCTCTGGTCGACATTCGGGATGTCTTCGGTAAAGTGGCGCGTCAGTGGGGCTCTGTGGTCATCAGTACTAGGTCCAGTTGGTCTGTCTATCCGCGAAGTATACAAGCGTCGATAGAAACTTTCAACCTCCTCGAGAATCTCGAACCTTGAGTTGACGGTACGCGCATCCGCAGTTTTTAGTTTCGTCAGATGGGGCCGCCTCAGCTGCTGAGTGAAGACTTTAGACCCCCGGTTTTTCTCGATAACAGCCTCTATAGTGCAAGTATTAAAACGCCGGAGGTCACGTCGCAAAAGCTTCCGTATTTGTCGATTTATGGCTCTCCCATCAGGCGAAGGCAGCTGACAGGATGGCATCTCCCGTCTTTTCCTCATTAGTTCGAGAGTCTCGACTCCTTGTTTCTCCTCTGTGTGGGAAAGACCTTTCGGGACGCATCTTGTAGTACCTACCTTGACCACTGTGTCGGTATTCTGGTCAATACTGTCGGTGGTTTCCAACAGATCGAAACGATTTTGCAGTTCTAGCTGGAACTGCTGAGAATCGGTGGCTACTTGGGGCAACGTAGGTTGGAGAGTAGGGTTCATCAACCGAGCCCTTTCAGATCAAAGGTTGATATTTAGAGACCCCTCGTACTAGTCGGTGATCGCTTCCGGTGTTAAACCTATTGACCACGGAGCGTCTCTAAATATATGCTTTCGGTCCGTCGTGATAAAGTCCATAGATTATACAGATAGGTATAATGGTATAGATGCGCAACTCCCTCTAAGGAAAAAGTTCAATAGGCATCCTCTACTCTAGATGGCGTACAAACAATTTTATTTTTATTCCGATCGTATAGATGGCGTTAGTAGTGGATTCATTTTTCAAAATAAAATAAATGTTGAATTTCGGTGTTAATAAATAAGTAAATGACACCTATTATGTAAAATATGCAATTTAAAAGTAAAACAATGTAAAAATCGATTCGATCCACGGACATCTAATTCATGAGCAGAGCACGCTCCCACTGCGCCACGCAAATCTTATCAAACTTGGCGAAATGACCGTTCAGTTGTCGCTTTTTCTTTAGTTCTTGCCATCATCGGTAGATGGCGCTGATTATATGAAATTTATCCATGTATGGAACTTTCACGGCCCTGATTAAGTCTATCTCGTTTCTTGTCACATTATCGGGGCTTCGCCAAGTCCACTTCCTGTGAGGTTTCTTCTTGAAGAAGGAGTTCATCAAGAAGAACCCATGTGCCTCGAAGAAGTTAACTAGTATTTGGCCCCTGTGATTCCTCTGCCCCACGCCGTAGGCTCCAATTTTCGTTTCGCCGCGTTCTTGTAGGTACTCCCACTTTGGCGTTGAAGTCCCCCATGACATGCCAGGGCCGACCCAATCCAGTGCCTGTGTGCGAAATCTATGAAGCGCCTGTGTGCGAAATCTATGAAGCGCCTGTGTGCGAAATCTATGAAGCGCCTTTTAGTCGACCTTTTTCGAAAATAATTTTAATAATAATTAACGCAGATCCTGGCCCGCGGCGCCCCTAATACCTTGGCGCCTGTGTGCGCCGCGCACATTGCACATAATTATATAGGGACGGCTCGGCCCTGTTCACTGCGTATCTACCGTTTTAACGATCGTTGTCTTTTCGTGTCGACAAATTTGACACTTGAGGACAATGTGACAGTATTAGGTCCACGGACCCGTAACACATGGCAACAAATATATGCACTCTTTGCTAATCTAGTTGTTATATAGATCAATGGCTCAAAGTCACTCAGAGGGCGATGGAGAGACCTATGCTTGGAAAAGTCCAAGCATAGGTCTCTCCATCGCCCCATGAGTCCTGCGATCAGGAAAAGTCCTGCGAGATGCGAGAATCAGAAATGGATGAATCAGATGGATGCGGGTGGCGCAGGACCTGTCTGTGTAGAGAGCCTTGGAAGAGGCCTATGTTCAGCAGTGGACGTCTTTCGGCTGATATGATGAATGTAAATTATATATATATATATATAAGTATATATATATATAGGTCAGTCAGGACGTCGCAATTTTAGACTTAACCTGACCCTGACTAAACCATAGAATATAGCTATTACTATTTGTTGTACAGGGTAAAGGCCGGCGCCGACTGAAGGCACGGCATGGCACGGCGCGGCACGGCATGGCACGGCATGTTTCGGTAGCCCGAAGGACGCTTCGGCATCGTCGCTTCGCCGCGTCATACCGACGAGGCTTGACTGGAATTAAGTATCAATAGCACTTCATGCATGACGTGCCACGGCGTCCCTAAGTATGCCACGGCGGGCCGCGGTACGATTGTATCGAAATAAAGTAATATGAATTTTTAACTCATTGAAATAAGAATAAAACTTACTTGATCAGTACTTAATAAAATCCTTTTGCCATGCCGTGCCATGCCGCGACGCCAGTGCGCGCCGGCTTTTACCTATTGAAATCTCGAATTTCTGTTACCCGAATCTTAAAACTCTGATAGCGCTTGGTCGAACTTTTAAAAGACAGATGTACAGTACGGCCGTTTAACGATGGCGAGTCTGAAGTTCGTGCAGAAGGCTGGGCAGTAATCCTTTTTAGGAACAATGCGGTGACATGAAGCGGGGTGCGCGGGGCGGTAGTCTAGGCCAGTGATGCACGTTATGTAAATACAACTTAATAGTTTATTCAATCAAAAATTTAAATCGATTAGTTTTGTAATTTATTTTGAATTCATTTATTTTTGTCATAATAATAAAAGTACTATAAGATATAAAATTAAATAGATTTATTAAACCAAGCAACATAGTGAGATTTTGTTTTTAGTGAAAAACAAATGTAGGTAATAAAATTTATTTTTCTCGGTTTAAAGACCAGATTTACTTAAATCAGTTATCTATTAACGGTGACATAAATGAAAAGAGTTGGAACACATTTTCAATCTTTATATGTAATTGAGTACACGTATATTTTTTCTAATAATTTTTAATCGATATCAATAAAAATCGATTAAATTGAGCGTCAAACACGTACATTGGACATCTCTTTTTTACTTTTGAAGTTTTCGGTGCGATATAATGTGTCTTTATCACACCTTAGTATTCGTTTCACTTTCTCTGTCTTGAGTACAGACGATGACAAAAGTATTTATAGTCAATTGAAAAGTTACATTTGGGGTTGCATTTATCAGACGATGCAATTTTATTTTACAGATGTGGGGGAAGGGCTATTGTAAAGCTTGATTTAAATTTATGGGGACGTACCTCTTGTCCCTCGGCCGCCATCTGGGAAAGAGTACAGATGCAGATAGTTTTTCTTGATTATCTGGTAAACTATTGGCCTCACAAAGAATATGTAAACGAGATTTTTGTTGCAAATGAAAATCTCTACAACTTTTATAGTCATGAAACTTTTATCATACTGTAAATATATAAAACATATCTTTAGCTAATTATCTATAGAGGTCCTATGCACCCATGGATACTTATTCATGGGTGCATACCATGCGTTCCATGTTCCAAATACCTACTTATTTGGAATATAACACGAGCGTATTCTTAATTGCGGCTTAAAAGATGTGTCTACCTAAAGAAAAATCCGTTCAATCTATGTTTGTCAATGCAATTTTCAAAAAAGAAACTGCAGCATTCTGGTATATATTTTTTTGTTTTCGATTGTTCAACAGGATTATGGATAACCTTCTAAAATATTTTTGATATGATTGGAATCAATGCTATAGGGCTATAGGTCTGTAATGAGTCATACTATGTTTATCATGTTTCTTAAAGAGCCGTTTTATTAGGGTTCCGTACCTCGAAAGGAAGAAACGGAACCCTTATAGGATCACTTTGTTGTCCGTCCGTCTGTCAAGACCCTTTTTCTCAGGAATGCGTGGAGGTATCAAACTGAAATTTATACTAAATACTCCAATCTACGGTTCCATAGAGCTGTATAAAAATCAAACTACTAATCCAACGCAATCAAAAGATACAGCTATATATGCTGCAAATTGCAGCATATTTTCAAACTCGCATTGGAATCAAAACCTACAGGGTACTTCCCGTGAACTCAGAATTTTGAAATTTGGTACGAAGCAACGTCTTATATCACTTGTAAAGAAAAATTGCGAAAACAGTAAATTTTTAATTACATCATATAAAAAAATATTTTTAATAAATTTAAAGTTACTACCCCTTTCTCTTGAACGCGTGGAGGTATTAAATTGAAATTCATATCAAATACTCAAGTATATAACACCGTTAGGCTGTAACAAAATCAAACTTATATGTCTACGCAATCAAAAGAAAGAGCAATTTAATCATATTTTCAAACTCGCGACTACTCGCAAGGGAATCAAAACCTACAGGGTTCTTTCCGTGAACTCAAAATCTTAAAATTTGGTACGAAGCAACGTCTTATATCACTTATAAAGGAAAAATTGCGATAACCGTATTTTTTTGTTACAGCATATAAAAAATATTTTTAGTAAATTTTAAGTTACTACCCCTTTCTCTTGAACGCGTAGAGGTATTAAGTTGAAATTCATATCAAATACTCAGGGGCCCAATTCTGCTATTTTAGATGACATCGACATCATATTTTGAATGGAATGAGATTATATTTTGAATTGACTCAAAATCGGTATTCTGCTACACAATGTCATTCTATTCTAATTTCGATATATCCAATTTAATGTCAAATATCCTGATATGAGTAGGTATTGCCATTAATGAAATAATTAACTTTATTGCTGGTAATTTGATGTTACAGCGTTGCCTATGATTTGTTTCTTATGTAATATGCCCGCAAGTACGCTCTCACATTTTATTTCAATTTAACAGTTCCTTACGATCTGGTAGATGTTTCGGGAAATCTCTTCTTAGTCAGGGACCGTAAGGGTGCAACAAACGGTCCTCGAGGAACGTACATGCCAATTTTTAGCATCTTGTGCCCAGTAGATTCGGCTGTGCGATTCGATTTCGGACATGAGGTTTCTTTTTCCTAAACCAATAAAAAATCAGCGTGTATAATACTAACCAGTACCATTTTAGTAAATGAATTTATTCGTTGGATTGTGAGAGATTTTTTGATACATAATCAATAATGTTACGTACGATTTGAAATCGAACATTTAAAATATGGGTGTTTTGAATATGTGTATTTACAGTTTGACGTTTGTCTTTGTACAAGAATATATTTAGCAGAATACCGTTTATGTATTGTTCAACTCTCAATATATTCGCAATATCATTTCAATGTCTCTTAATTTAGGAGAATACCATTATGACGTAAATATGATACTGACATCATATCGAAACTGGATTTTGAACAAATATAATTAGCAGAATTGGGCCCAAGGTATATAACACCGTTAGGATGTAACAAAATCAAACTTCTATGTCTACGCAATCAAAAGAAAGAGCAATATAATCATATTTTCAAACTCGCGACTACTCGCAAGCGAATTAAAACCTACAGGGTACTTCCAGTGAACTCAAAATCTTGAAATTTGGTACGAAGCAACGTCTTATATCACTTACAAAGGAAAAATTGCGAAAACCGTATTTTTTATTACAGCGTATAAAAAACTATTTATAATAAAATTAAAGTTACTACCCCTTTCTCTTGAACGCGTATAGGAATTAAATTGAAATTCATATCAAATACTCATGTATATAACACCGTTAGGCTGTAAGAAAATCAAACTTCTATGTCTACGCAATCAGAAGAAAGAGCAATATAATCATATTTTTAAACTCGCGACTACTCGCAAGGGAATCAAAACCTACAGGGTACTTCCCGTGAACTCAAAATCTTGAAATTTGGTTCGAAGCAACGTCATATAGCCCAGATAAAGGATGCGGAAGGCTGAGGACCGTGTGCTGTGGTGCGTGTTGGGAGAGGCCTATGTCCAGCAGTGGATTGCGATAGGCTGATTGAGATTGTGATTTCAAATAATTACATAGTCTTCAAACCTTTTTGCTAATTATTCTGTACTTTATAAGTATTTTTGTAACAGATTTCTAATAGTCAGTCACTAAAAACTTTGTAAATCAATAACTTTGATAAAAAATCTTACCATCATTCATCAGCAGAGTTTTGCAAGGCTGCTGCAAGACTGGTATAGGTATTTAAGTTATATTATAAAATAAGCTATATATGTTTATATAAAATAAAGGATGACTGATTACAAACGACAAAGACCCCTTTTTATTTAATTTATGCTCCTCCAGCTTTCCATACTGTAATGTTATGGATTTCATTTGGCAATAAACATACCATAACTATGACTGGTGAACTTTTACTTATATACCTACAGGTTTGTACGGAACCCTCGGTGCGCGAGTCCGACTCGCACTTGACCGGTTTTTTATGTTCCTTTTTAATTCCGTGGGAACTACTCCATGCATAATACCGAAAATTATGTGGCTCATTGGATTTGATATTTCATTAGACACGGTTTTCAGTATCCTAGTTCATACACCATCGTATCCAGTACTGTTTGTAGATCTCATTTTAGTATTGTTTATGTTCCGGTTAAAATATCTGCCACTATTGTCAGGTGAGGTGCATTCATCATAAATACTACTCAAGTATATAAATTATATAAAGTCTGGCAATAACAGTTTTGTACACGATTATACATGCGAAAGATAGAGAAAGAAAGAAAGATAAAATTTATTCAGACAGCACACAGGACCCAAACAAAAACAAATTAAAATAAAACTTAAAACAACACTTAGGTAATATTAAAATAATATGATTTAATTTTATAGCTGTTATGAGGTAGGTGTCCCAAGGCTGACCGAACAGGTTGCCAGATCAGCATTTAGCCCAGTAAAGCTAGAGCATTCCTAGGCGACTGATTTTCATCCGGCACCTTTGTGACAACACGGATGTACAAACCCCGGCTGCACTCCACGCTTATCATGTATTGTATCTAAGTATGTGTTAGTGTGTTATGAGTAGGTAGTGGTAAAGTGTGTCGAAAACGAAACAAAATACATATTATCCATGTATTATAAATTAATCAGTGGGTGATGTTATACAATAATAATAATAATATTAAAATAACATAAAATTAATTAAAATATTGATAATAAAATTAATGATATATAAATTTAAAATTCAATTCAATAGCTAAAATTAGTGATAACATAAAATTGCATGGGAATAAAACAATCAAATAAAAGACATGTCAGTATTTACGTTACCCAGCTTACACTGTGATTCCAAGAGATATTTTCTAAGTCGCTTCTTAAATGTGACTGTACTCTTTATTTGTCTTATCGGGGGCGGTAAGTTATGCGCGTTTATTATACATGCGCGGTTATTCGCAAAGGCTAGCTTCAGACCCGCCATGATTCGTCGGCCGTACTGTAATGAATGACAACTTTATAAAATTCCTTTTTTAATTGCCCAAATGAATCAATTTCCAGGTGCACTAAAACCAAATTTCCAAAAAGTATTTTTTTGTTTCCCATATTACCTATTATAATCCAAATTCACAGAATACTTTTTTTTTGTTTCCCATCGTCCCACTTTCCTAATAAACTACATATTACCAAATTTTCATAATCTTTTTATTTGGTTCCCATACAAGTACAAGTACAGTAGGTTAGGTAAGAACTGGGACCCTCCGGACGAGCCGAGCGAGCGAAGCGAGCTTGCATCGGCGCGGCCGGCGAGTGCCAGAACCGACTCGCTATTGTTTTACTTGCCCATTACAGATAGGTTAAGGTTAAGTACCTTGTAATTCTTCCAAATAGTTTATGGAAATAATATGGAATGTCATTAGCTGTTTTCTCTGGATATCGTTTATTTGAATTTAAAAAATCTTGATTTAAAAAATCTCGATATTGTTTGTCTGGATATCAATTAACTGTATTTCAAAAATTCTGGCTTTCGTGCAAATATGGATTACCTACGGTCATCTGGATTTTGTGCATTTAGATTTCGTGTGTCTGGAACTCATTCGTCTGGATTCTAAAACGTATGTATGTAGAAATGAATAAATGGGCAAATTAAATTCGGAGTTGCGATTATATTTTATGGCAAACAAAACTTCGGAATTTAAAATAATGGGATTATGAAAAAATGTCCAAACGTTTTCGAGATTACGATATTCGGAATAGATGAAGATAGTTAACTGTTGGGCAATTCAGACGGCAGTCGCTGTATTTAAAAGCTAATATTCAGTCAAATCTGGTTAGACTAGTAAGCAGACACCAGGCTCCAAAACGCAAAGTCTCGGGCAACCATAATAACGCTAGGACCACGATGATCATAATTTATTGGTTTGCTAACTAAAGTTTTGATTGCATTTGCCTTTACATTTATAATCGGATTATCACGTTGCTTTACTAATAGAGGCCCACGACTAGTATTGTCAATAATAGAAATAAAAGCATTCTACAATTGTAAACATTTTCCTCATTGTGACGAAAAAGCGATGGTTATACGGCAGCGTAAATCAAGTTTCCAACCCGAAGGCAATACATCGCCCGTGGTTAATATTACACGAACTAAATTAGGCAACTGAACATTTTCCTCATGTATAATAAGGAGGAAAATGCGTTAAGGGGACTACAAGAGCTAACTTCGCTGTCCTTGTCGGATTGTATACATAAGAAAGAGAAGCGCGACGACGACGGGACGTTCAGAACGCTTTACAAACCATAAAATAAGTTAATTACAGAAAATGTATTGATCGGATTAAAAAAATAAAACAGTATTTCGTTAGTATGTTGCTTGTTGAATAATTTGTCAAAAAATCAGAATTATTGTATGTATTTTAATATGGTTTTTATTCCTTAAAATATTTTTTTTAGACGTATCTTTGTGATTTTTTTCTATCGAATAAAGTAAGTTGTATTATATTTTCAACACACTACTTAACTAGATTATATCCTGAAGAAAATCATATATTTTTCTGATTGTGTTAACTGCATTGAATCATATACTTTAAAGCATTAAAAAACTTGCGTTTAGCTCTTGTAGGCCCCTTAATAAAAAGTTTTTTGCAGGGCTTCGTATGAAATTTGCTGCTTTGGAAAATTAGAATGTAACTGCACACTACACGCAGTAGTTAAGGTTGCGGCGAGTGTTGTGGGTTCGACCCCACACGCGACAACACTTCGCATGATCCATAAATTGTTATAGGAATTTAAACTTTCGTGGTCACTGTAATAAAATAACTTTTTACTGTTCCTAATCCTACGGGATATATACCACGTACTTTTGTTTTGAGTAACCGATACTTCGGCACTGTTGCAAGCGCCATGTTCACGGATGTACTGTACACTCGTGAACATAGCGCTTGCAACAGTAGGTACGAGGCATACCTATATCCCGTACCTAGAAACAGTAAAATGTTATCATAAATTGTTGTTACGAGTCTTGGTGTTCTTTAATACACAAACAGTTATGCAGTTCTAGTTTGTAGTACTCGAGATGTCCTTGCCAAGGATCAACGCAGATCGTCGGCAAAGCGATGGCGAAATGACTATTTTCTTATGTGGAGAAAGCCAAACAAATGAAAGTCAATAATAAGCTTCTGGAAACGGGCAATGCGGTAATGTCGATATTGCCATCGTCATTATACTTATTAGCAAATAAGAAGTGTCATCTGATTTACAATTGAAGCAACACACCAGGCGTAGGTACACTCATTTGTAGATACCTACAGGATTTTTAGGAGGAGAGGGGTTGGGGCTTGAACCTTATGAACGAGGGGAAACAAAAATGTCAAAGTGAAAAAAGGAGAGGGTAGGGCTTGAGCCCCTTGAATTAGTTATTTGACGTGCCTGCTTGATTTTTAACCCATGTAACTTTTCTCCCTCCTAGATTTGCCCTTGTTTCCCCTGATGGGATGACCTGGTGCCATCCACCGCATGCTTGTACGCAATAATACCTACCTAACTGCTGACTTCTTTGCGTTCATATTTAAATCATACATACGTACTTTACTGGTCATCGCAATAAGCAGAAAAAGAAAGAAATATTTGCGAATGTATAATCTAATAAGTTAGTAGAGCGGAAGAAGCCATACGGCGTGCGGCAGGGAGTCCGGTGTCGGTACCAAGGTTCGTCATCTCATTGTGCAAGAACTTCCTTTCTAATCGCCGCGGTGCGGCGGTCGCAGGTTTCATGAGCCTACTACCTTACATCATCAACGACCTTAATCAATTGTAATTTGAGAGCTCAGTATGTGAAAATTACGAGATGTCGATTTTAAACTATCTATTATCTTCATGGTCTGCACGGATGGTGTAGTGGTTTAAAATATCGCCTTGCCGCTTGGTACCTACTGATGCGAAAACCTTCGTGTGATCCAAAAAAAATGTTGTTTCGGGAATACCTATTGACACACGTCGTCGTTTTCAAACGAATTGAAAAAGAAAAATGTTTGATCAATCTTAATATATAAAATCCTTGCGTTACTGACTGACTGACAGACACGCTACAGCCGAAACTATTTGGCGCAGGAAGCTGAAATTTGGCATGTATATTCCTTGGTGACCGTAGAGGTGCACTAAGAAGGGATTGCTCGAAATTCCCACGGGATCGGTCAAAACGGGTAAATTTAAAAAAAATGCAGGCGTAGCTGCTGGCGTCCTCTAGTATTTAATAAAAATTCGGGCAAGTGCGAGTCTGACCCGCGCACCGAGGGTTCCGTACGCATTTTACCTTATTGAATTTTGAGGTTCGTGCTAATTACGCTAGTCCTCTAAATCTGTATGAGCGCCCATACAACTTAGAGGACTATCTTAAATGGAGTCTACTATGTATGTATGGGGACACCCTTAAATTTTCCACTTTTTTATTTTTTTGTAATTTTTCCTTTATTTGTGCTGTAAGACCCTGCTTTTGGCCAAATTTCGTGATTCTAGTTCAACGGGAACTACCATTTAGGTTTTCGACCCAAAACCTATAGGGTACTTACGGTTGACCTAGAATTGTAAATTTTGGTCAAAACCAAGGTCTTACAGCACAAGTAAAGGAAAAATTCCGAAAATTAAAAAATGTTGAGAATTAGGGTTAATTTTGGTACTTACAAGTTTTCGCAAAAATCTAATTTTGACCATATCTTTTTATCGGGTTGACCCAGGACCCTGATTTTTATACACCTATTAGGAACCATAGACCTCAGTATCTGGTATAAATTTCAATTTGCTAGGTCCACCCGTTCCTGAGAAAATCGGTGGTGACACACGGACAGACAGACAGACAGACAGACAGACAGACAGACAGACAGACAGACGGACAAGAAAGTGATCTTATAAGGGTTCCTTTTTTACCTTGTAAGGTACGGAACCCTAAAAATAAGCTGAAATGCGTTCAATATCTTTTGGGATTCGAGTAGGTAATGTATAAATGCGATCAAGATACGATCATATATTTTATTGTATCTACTTACTTCAATTTTGCCTCCAAATTTAAGTAAGCCGTGATCACGGAAAGTCTTCTCGTGACTCCAGCTCAATACCTACTTAAAATCTTAAAGGTACCTTTTTAAAGTTAACCTTTGTAATTTGGGCTTTGGGTCCAGAATCCTAATAAGTATTTTAAACTCGTTTCATACTGGTACAGTGAACCTACAGAAGTGACCCAACGAAGACCATACTGAATTTTGCAAACATAAAATCTGTAGTTTTTAGGGTTTCGTGCTCGAACTACAAAGGGTGGCAACGGGAATCCATTACTAAGAATCCGTGACATTTATCAGTTTATCATGAACTGGTGTAAATAAGAGGAGTTGACATTTCAGAGAGTGTGTAAATATTTTGTTGTTTGTGCCACCGAAATTGGCAACTGTAGGAACGAGACTACAGCGCCTGTCTTGCTTCATTTAGAAAAGTAAGTATTAAAAAACTGTGTTAATAGATAGGTAGGATATCTAAATAGATATATGCAGGTATCCTTACTTGCCTAGTGCTATTTAAGCATGTAGCTACCTACCCTTTGTGTTAGGGTCAGATTTGCAGTTGACCCGCTGTTATTTGGATAGACACGCCTACCCTTTTTGGACACAGGCTGAGTTTGGCAAGTTGCCATGAGTTTGGCACTTGTCCAGTAATCAGATGAAGGCAGTAGGTAATTGCGATATGGCGTGTCATTATGGTAAACAGTTGAGCGGGATTGGTCGCCAATTAAAATACAGCTGGCATGCCAACTGGACGACCGGCCTTTTGACCATTTCGAAAAAAACTTGAATAGTTTTATATATACTTGAATATTTTATATTTTATATTATATATATGCCGGCGTCCAAGCCTCGGTGCACCTGGCGGCATACAAAGCCACCGACGTTGCCGCACAAAAGAGCCGCCGGCATGGCCGCCCGGGAATGCCGGCGTGCCGCGCGGGTTGCAACTTGCTACTTGTGTGATCGTTCTACATCTACACGACTGTCAAAACTGGAATGAGGCTCGGCGGCTTTCTGCGGCAGATGCCAGCGGCACATGCCAGCGGCACAAACGTCGACCCGTGCCGCCGCCGCCGGCACTGTGTGCCTTTAGGGAGGTATGATACGAATATGTAGGTTTAGGTAAGTAGTTACTCATACTACTACTACTACTCTAGAGACACGATTTCAAAAATGTATCTGTCAAACCTCGTATACATTGAAACATGCCAATAGCTGCTCGATGCCTCTTATCAAAGTTACCATTCTGAAGGAAGAGACACAGAAAAAATTGTCATGCTGTTTTTTTTTGTGAGAGTAAACTTTCAAAACTCCAGAAAAACATAACTACGCTATACCTTCGCACAATTTTGGTCATAATTATTTCTTAGCTTACAAAGAATGCTTAGTCGACGTGACACAAGTATAAATTTAAAAGGCAACGTTTAACGTGGTACAGCCCGTGGGCTGTATACGTTCTATCTACGTACACACACATCCCTTTTCGATGTTCTGCGTCCTAATATAATAGGTATAATCAAAGGTCTGCAAACATTGACCCAAAATCAAATTTTGGACCCTTCCATTGTTATTCCATTGAATGACCGGGCATTTTGCCATACATTCCTTATTTTAAGGCTAAGCCTGTTTTCCTAAATCTATACTATAATAAAACTGTAGATGTGAAAAAGTCTGTACATTAAAGATATTTTGACGAAAATTAGCTAAAAAATCTAGGAAAATGCTAAAAAGCAATACTCGATACTGTTTTGAATTTATGTCTGTCTGTCTGTCTGTCCGACGTCTTTCCCTATATTGCTAAAGATCTCTAAAATGGTGAAATTGATTTCAAAAAAACTTACACTCATGTACAAAGGATACTCAAAGCTATAAAATAGTATATGTTACATCACAATCGGTTGAGTGATTTAATGTGTACAGCTTGACCTCTCCTTTGTACGTAGTCCCAAACAAAACAGGGATCATCCAAAACTGGATATATATGTGGTGCCATCTAGCCATATCTATGATCATTATAAGTTTGTTAGTAAAATTATAGTTTGTCTAAATAGGTACCTTCAAAGTGTTTTATGGCTATTTACCCGAATTTAAAAAAGGAGGCGATTCTTAATTTCGTCAGTATTTTTTATATATTTTCGATAAATAAATTACTGGAACCGAGCATATTTATAGTTATCCTTCCGACCGGTAGATGCCACTATTTTCAAATAATGTTCTAGCAAAATAAAAGTTTCTTGCAAAAAAGACAATAATAATAATAAAAAAAATATTTAGAGTATAATATTCGGCACTTTCGTCAGTATATTTTTATGTGTTTTCGATAAATAAATTAGTGGAACCGAGCATATTTATAGTATCCTTCTGACCGATAGATGTAGTGACATCTATCGGTCAGAAGACAGAGACTTTTTGTTTATGAAGGTGCCGAATATTATTCTATATTAATTTTTTAATAACAGAACGATACCCGACACATAATTATTGTCTTTTTTGCAAGAAACATTTATTTTGCTAGAAAATTATTTGAAAATAGTGATTTTCAAATAATTTTCTAGCAAAATAAATGTTTCTTGCAAAAAAGACAATAATTATGTGTCGGGTATCGTTCTGTTATTAAAAAATTAATATAGAATAATATTCGGCACCTTCATAAACAAAAAGTCTCTGTGTCAAAATTTACTACTATGTCCACTTAATTTAAACGGTCAATCTCATTTATTTCGAATTATGTTTATATAATAGTTATATAATCATTTCATTTTATTTTAAATGATAAAAACAATGACTATAGATTCATTTTTCAACAAATTGTCGATTAGTCCATATTATTTTCTATCTCGGTCGGTTTGTATATGAAAACATACATGGCGTTGAGCAAATGACGTCATTTTCTGAATGGCGGTGTTAAGATTCGTGGATTGATGAGGTTCTCGGTTTATTTTCTTTCGTTTTCGTCGGATCGGTGTCTTTGTCAAGTCCGATCCGCGGCCGGTATCACAGCCAGATTCGATGTGGCCGTAGGCTTGCACCAGGGGTCGGCCTTTAGCCCCTATCTCTTCCTGTTAATTATGGATGCTATATCATCGGATATACAGGAAGAGGCACCCTGGTGTATGCTGTTTGCCGATGACATCGTTCTGGTAGCAGAGAGTGGACAAAAGGAGAGCAAGCTGGAGGAGTGGCGGCAGAGATTGGAGAATGTAGGCCTGAGAATAAGCAGAACCAAGACAGAGAATATGTTCTGTGACTTTGGCGGTCTCCCCAGTCCTATACCGGTTACGCTTGGCGGTACACCTCTACCAGTACGCTCCGATTTTCGCTACCTATGTTCACTCCTACAAGATGACGGCGAAATTGATCGGGATGTTAGGCAAAGAATCAACGCAGGATGGATGAAATGGCGACAGGTCTCAGGCACAATATGCGATCACAAAATGCCCGTGAAGTTAAAAGGTCGCATGCATAAGACGGTTATAAGGCCTGTTATACTGTATGGAGCCGAGTGTTGGGCTACAAAGAAGATGGATGAGAAACGATTGCATGTTGCTGAGATGAGAATGTTACGATGGATGTGTGGAGTGACAAAAATGGACAGAATTAGGAATGATTACATTAGAGGTAGTATGAAAGTGGCGCCCATTGATGAAAAGGTAAAAGGTAGTCGATTGGCCTGGTATGGACATTTCATGCGAAAAGATGAGATGTACGTAGGTAAGAAAGTGATGAATATGCACGTAGAAGGACGAAAAGGGAGAGGGCGGCCAAGGAAAAGATGGATGGACTGTGTGAGGATGGATATGAAAGAGAAAGGGATATAAACGATCGGATGACTGGTGACAGACAAGTATGGAAGCGAAGGAAATACTGCGCCGACCCCAAATAAATTGGGACCAGGGCAAGACAATGATGATGGTGTCTTTGTCGTTTCTTTTGAATAATGAATGTGGTTGTGTTTCTTTGATGTCTATCGTTCGTTCGTGTTCTGTACTTATACAGGTGTCTCATTATTCCCAAATTCCCACACCTCACGTACATGGGCATCCGTGGGTGGGAGACTGAGGCCTGAATTCAGATACCTCTTGAGGAACTCAACGGGGCTATCTTACTTTCGGCAGGGCTGGATATTCGTAGCCCTGTGTGAATTTTCTAAATAAATCGCAGGGACAGACTTGAAACAGCTGGAATCGACCCCCGAACATGTTGTTTTTCACATGGTCAGTTATATGTGGCATGTTCACGAGTAGTTAACCGGTAAATACATGTTCTATGTGAAGGTGGTAAAACAAGTAATGTTGTGTATAAAGAAATTCTCTATAAAGTTATAAATATTGTATACTTTTGGCATAAATGTCATGCTAATTAAATTCCAACATTTACGCGAACGAAGTCGCGGGCACAGCTAGTCCTGCAATAAAAATATCAAATAATATTTTCTCACTTGTATAACGCATTACCATTGTAGGTTTTGTTTGCTCAAGAATAGTGTAAAGGCAATTTTTTTGGGGATTGGTCTCAAGATTTATGATAGAGTCGGCCTGAGACGGGGGGTATGGTATGTTGAAATTTATTATTACCATTTTACTGGAGCGTTCTTTAGTGGGAGGTTGATTTCAAAGTGGATATCGACTGCCATGGCATGGCATGCTTCATGACAGCAAGAACCAATGCTGTGCTCCCTGAAGCACGAGACAAGCAATAATTAGGTACTAATTGAATATGCACATTACTTAGAAAAGTTAGTTGTACACGCACTGGATTTGAACCCGATACCCTCAGTATTCCATGAGGCTTCCGCTGGCCTGCTACTGCTAATGAGTTATATTTAGGTATAGTACGTACCTTTAAACGTTTAATTACAAAACAACCTAACCGGATGGCTGCAACCGAAGAGGTGAAGATCGAGCTTAGTGGTTTGCTATTGGACAGGCCTATATCTACCAGTGGACCGACAATTAAATTCCAGAAGCCAACGACCGTATTGCAAAAATATTGGGTATTACTTATCCATCGAGCTGATGGAGCTGCAAATTTGATGGTCCATGGAGAATATGTGGAAGAGCGTTCGATTATTCAGTCAATTTGCCTCTGACCATTATCGTAAATTGGGAGAATATTGTACTGACGTGGACGCATTGATTAGAGTGGATCCGGAATATGAGTGAATTCAATGTATGTTAGTTCTGTTGCAATAATAGTAGAGAGAATGTAATGAATAAATTATGGGTATGGTAAATAATATGTTGGATCGTCGAAAGAGGGAATAGTTGAATAGCTTATAGCAACTGATAAGGATTTTTGGAAGGCTCTGATGATCAACATTGTTTTAAGCGCGTATTACATAATTGTATTAAAAAATTAATAATAAATTAATAGCTTAAAAAACACTAGGAAAACACGCTTTTATAAATGCATAACATAAAATAAATTATGGATCGTTCAAGTTGTCTCTATTTCTGGGCTGAAGTGTAAACTATGTGCTTTTACATACATATGTGTTTTAATTATAATATTTGATTGTAAAAGCATGGGGCGCTGGAACAGGAAAGGCTTTCTTGTTTAACTTGTTGAAAAATTAAGTGAACTGATGTTACGGGGAGCAGGCTACAACGATTGGCGCTCTAGCTGGAGTTGTAGTAGGTGGCTCTACATTAATTCTGTTCAAAGTATCATTTTTAACGCATCTTCTTTCAGGAAATTAAGTACATAAAGGTAATGCGTCAACAGTGGCAAAATGTAGAGTCTTGTTCGTGGACGAGATATCTTTGGTTCCCCTTGGTAACCCTTTGGCGGTATAAACGCTATTCTCTTGTGCGATCTCATGCAGCTTCAGCCAGGAGGTTAATATTAGTATTTGTTAACAAGAAAGTGTTATAACGTTGAAACCTGATCGTGTTCAAAGTCCATTACGTGGCCTTTCTCACAAGTGCAAACACGACTATGATACGATATTCCATCATGAAACGCCCGTGCCTATCTTCTGGCTTTATCATCAGACCCTGAAGCCTCATCGTGGTCAAAGTTCATTACAAGACTTTTCTAAGAAATCCAAAACAGCTATGATACGATTTTCCATTATGAAGTTCCAGTTCATATCTTCCGGCTCCATCATCAGATCAGTTCGACAGTACCATATTATTGTATTATCATCAGAACTACATACAGCTGCCAATTTTCATTAAGCTACGACCCGAAGATGGTTAAATTAGTTCCTTAGATTCCATGAGGTGCATAGTTAGTTTCATACATCAAGTTCCAGTTCATGTCTTCCAGCTCCATCATCAGATCAATACATACAGCAGCTAATTTTCAAAGCTACGACCCTTAGAAGATGTTTAAATTACTTAGGTACCTTAGATTCCATTACATAGTTAGTTATATACGGGGACTATATTTCTTGTCACCAAAATTAATATTTGTCATCAAGTTGTATCACCTAATAAATAGATCTATCGCCACGAAATATTTTCGTTCTCAGATAAACAAAAAGTGTTCCCATATGAATTATCAAATTAATGTTAATGTATGTGTAAAATAAGAGATGGATTACCAATAAAATTGTGGTGCATTAGATGAATATAAACTTCGTTCTTATAATAATAGTTGTATTACTTAAGTAATAGCTTTGTGCTCAGAATTGTAGATCTGTCACCAAATAAATCTATTATCGATCTGTACATAACTGTAACTCAAGTAAGTAGGCTATAATAGGTTTTCTTGTGGCCCTTAATCCAAAAATAGGAGCCCTGCAACGCAGGGCTCCGTCAATTTGTGGTTTTTTACCAGTTAGATTTACCAGTAAATCCTAAGATTTACCTGCATAAGTTGGTAAATAAATCTCCGAATAAATGTCGAAATTTTCTAGTGACATAATATATGATTTATTGGTGATCTCTTTAAATAAGTTTGCTTAAATTCTTATTAGGACAAATCTATTATAATACATACAAAAACATTTATTTGATACTAGATCCTATATCACCACGATTTTAGGTGATTTATTGTGGAATTGATTTTATATTGTTTGGTGACTACATTTTGGTGACAAATTTACTATTTTGCGGACAAACAGTATTATTTGAGGAACAGAAAACTAATTAAATTGGCGATAGCTTAAATGATACCCGTTATACACAGGTCGACCTAATAAAAGCATGTTAAAAATGTAAGCGATTATTAAGTAGGTAGTTATTTTTGCAAGTAAACAAAATCCTCTTTCTTAACTAGATAATGTTTAATTGATTTTCGGCTACTTCGGTCTCTACTTCGGCCGTGGAATTCTGTAACTGAAATAGAATTGTTGACAGCAAGCTAGGTATATGATTTTGTTGCTAGAATGAGCAAAATTTTATCGTTTTCTAATAGGTACACCTATCACTACTTAAAGTTAAAGGAGGGTTCATATTTATGTAATCGCTTGTCCCGTGCCTCGGAGAACACGTTAAGCCGTCGGTCCCGGTTGTCATGAAGATCTTTGACAATGGTTACAGGGCGTCAGTACCTTCTAAAATAAACTGACACTAGTCTAAACCATGGAATATCGCGATCCCTTCGGGTTGCGGCGGTCAGACAGGCAGTCGCTCCGTGGAAAAGCTAATATTCAGCCAAATCCGGTTAGACTAGTAAGTAGACCCCAGATTGAAACTGGGATAACGCTAAGAGGATGATGATGATGATTTATGTATTCGTCTTGGCTACCAGCCAGTGTCTTTGCAGTTTGGCCGATTTACACGGGGCGACAACCAATTGCGACAAACTAAGTTTATAATATTTTTATTCTGTCTTGAATTCAGAATAATGGTATGATCGATCTTAGTATGAAAAATATTAGGTTTTACATATCTACTAAGTAAGATGGTAGGTACCTACCTATTGTGTTTTAGGCCTCTCCCCAATTGTCACTTAAGTGTATGATAAAATAAACCGGTCAAGTGCGAGTCGGACTCGCTCACCGAGGGTTCCGTACAAACCTGTAGGTATATATAATTATTTAAAAAAATATGAGATGTAACTAAAAATTTAGGGTTTTCAAAAATGTTCCTATGTGCTATAAAACGTTGCTTTATGCAAGATTTCAAGATTCCAGATGGACTGGAAATACCCGTTAGTTTTGACTTTATCATTTGATACGTATTTCAATTTTATACCCCAACTGGTTCATGAAGAAAGGAGTAGCACCTTTAAAATTATTAAAAATATTTTAATTATTATAAATGATGTAACAAAAATTTATGGATTTCGCAATTTTTCCTTTATCTGTGCTATAAGAGTTTGCTTCGTGCTAAATTTCAAGATTCAAAGTTCACGGGAAGTACCCTGTAAGTTTTGATTCCCTCGAGTAGTTGCGAGTTTGAAAATATGTTTAAATTGCTGTTTCTGTTGATTGCGTTCACATAGAAGTTTGATTTGATTACAGCTTAACGGTGTTATAGACCTGAGTATTTGATTAGCGATATTCCATGGTTTAGACTAAGGTTAGTTGATTAAGAAGGTACTGATGCCCTGTAGCGACTGTCAAAGATCTTCATGACGACCGGGACCGACTTCTTAACGTGCTTTCCGAGGCACGGGACAAGCGATAATTAATAATTCAACAGACCTGAGTGTTTGATATGAATTTCAATTTAATAACTACGCGTTCATGAGCAGGTAGTAACTTTAAAATTTTAATTTTTTTTTGTATTATATGATGTAACTAAAAATTTAGATTTATGGAAATATTACCTTAATTTGTGCTATAAGACGTGGCTTTGTACCAAATTTCAAGATTCTAAGTTCATGGGAAGTACCCTGTAGGTTTTGATTTCCTTCTGAGTTTCGAAAATTTGCGAGTATTTGCGGCATAAACAGCTGCATCTTTTGATAGCGTTGGCTTAGAAGTTTGATTCTGTTACAGCTTAAAGATATTATAGATTTGAGTACGTGATATGGATTTCAATTTAATACCTCTATGCATTCATAAGGAAATAGTAACTTTAAATTTCTTTTTTTATTATATTAATATGATGTAACTAAAAAATTACGGTTTTCGCAATTTTTCCTTTATCTCTACTATAAGATGTTAGTTCGTACCAAATTTCAAGAATATAAGTTTACGGGAAGTATTCTGTAGCTTGTCTTGCCAGTAGTTGCGAGTTTGAAAATATAGTAAAATTACTGTTTCTTTTGATTGCCTTAATAAACCCCAGTATTTGACATGAATTTCAATTTAATAACTTTACGCGTTCATGAGGAAAGGGGTAGTAACTTTAAAATTAACACAATTTCTTTTTTACACGATGTAACTAAAAATTTACGGTTTTCGCAATTTTACCTTTATTTGTGCTATAAGACATTGCTGCGTACCAAATTTCAAGATTCTGAGTTCACGGGAAGGACCCTGTAGGTTTTGATTCCCTTGCGAGTAGTTGCGAGAAAATATGCGGCTTAAATTATAAATTTACGGTTTTCGCAATTTTTCCTTTATCTCTACTATAAGACGTTAGAAAGTACCAAATTTCAAGAATCTAAGTTTACGGGAAGTTTCCTGTAGGTTTTGATTCTCTTGCTAGTAGTTGCGAGTTTGAAAATATAGTAAAATTACTGTTTCTTTTTATTGCGTTGACATAGAAGTTTGATTTTGTTACAGCTTCAAGTTATTATAGACTTGAATACATACATACATACATATCGTCACGCCTTTTATCCCCGAAGGGGTAGGCAGAGGTGATACGAGGCAGATTTCTACACCCACTTTTCGCCAGATATACTTTAGTCCCACGTAATAAGGGGCGAGCCTATTGCCGTACCGGGCACATTTCCAGACTCCGTGCTGCTACTGAGAATTTCATGACAGAAAAACCCAATAACACTGCCCGACCCAGGAATCGAACCCGGGAGCTCCCGATCCCACGCGCACATTTATGCCGTGAGACCAACGAGGCAGTCGTATAGGGTTTGATGTCGAGTTTTCCATCTGTACGCAAAGATGGTATTTGCATCATGTTATCCCTTAGTCGCCTCTTACGACACCCACGGGAAGATAGGGGTGGTGACACTTGTATTCTATGCCGTCAACCACACGGCTGAGACCTGAATATTTGATATGAATTTCAATTTAATAACTTTACGCGTTCATGAGAAAATGGTAATAACCTTAAAATTATTAAGAATATTTTTTTGATATGATGTAACAAAAAATTTACGGTTTTCGCAATTTTTCCTTTATGCATGCTATAAGACATTGCTACGTACAAAATTTCAAGATTCTGAGTTCACGGGAAGTACCCTGTAGGTTTTGAGTTTCGAATATTTGCGGAAATTTGCAGCACAAATAGAGATGGGCGGGTGGGTAAAAATTGGGAAGGTAAAAATTGGAAGGAAAGGGTAAAATAGGTAAAAAAGAAAAAATACCCTTTTTTACTGGGTATTCATAAAAAATACCGGGTAAAAATTAGTTATATCTTTATATTATTTAAATGCCTTCGCCATGAAATGAATACTGTTCTTATATAATGTAATTGACTTCGTCATCAATACTACGATCTACCTTGTTAGTTTTGACCTTGACCATTGAAGATAAAATATTGATTTTAAGTAAAACGAAGTTAATATCTTTTAAATCTTTAATCAAAATACATTTTCTATTAAAATAAACGGTTTAGAATAGAAACAAATATAATAAATTGCACATGATTGAAAGTTAACTGAATGCTGCACACTACCTTATAGAATATATAAATAAGTAACATAATTATACTCATGGGATATGGACGACTTCAGTGACAGGTTCGTGGATGCTGTCCATACAACGGGCTTGAAGTTCTTTAAGCCCAAAACGAAGAAAAGAGCCTATAAAATCTCGGGTTCGACCCTCGAGCTTATAGAGGAAAAGCGTAGGATGCTTCTGCTATCCTCCGACGACATGCCAAAATATCGGCGTCTCAATAGGCGGATCTCTAAGTCTCTGACTCGCGATTTTCACCAATACAACACTTAATGTATTCAAGAGGCGATCGAGCGGAATAAGGGTTCCAAAGAGTTCCAAAGAGATCTTTCTTTCGGGCAGAGTCAGCTGACAAAGCTGAAGACGGAGGGTGGCGGAATTGTCTCGTCAAACCTCAGCTCCTGGAGGAGATCGAACGGTTCTATGGACAGCTATACACGACTACACGAACATCTGTTACTACTCCAGCTACAGACCCTAGAGCTGGATTGATCCGACACTATATCGAAGATATCCCGGACGTCAGCATGCACGAGATTACCGTACCCTTAGAACAACTAATAAAACAACAAGGCACCGGGTGATGACAGCATAACTACAGAGCTTCTAAAAGGTGGCGGCACACCTGCCGTGGAAATGCTTCGGAAGCTATTCAATTCCGTCATACTCGAGGGCAAAACGCCACAGGCATGGTACAGAAGGGTGGTGGTGCTTTTCTTCAAAAAGGGCGACAAAACCCTTTTGAAGAACTACAGACCCAGTCCCAGACTAAACTACACTTCTGAGTCACGTCTATAAGTTATTTCCTAGGGTCATCAAAAATCGTCTCGAGAGAAAGCTAGACGACTTCCAGCCGCCCGAACAAGTCGGATTCCGTAAAGGCTATAGTACCATTTACCACATACATACGCTGCGGCAAGTTATACAGAAATCCGAAGAGTATAACCAGCCTCTATGCTTAGCGTTTGTGGACTATGAGAAAGCCTTTGATTTGATCAAAACCTGGGCAGTGCTGCAGAGTCTCCAACGGTGCCAAATTGACTATCGATATTTTGAAGTGCTGAAGTGTTTCTACGAAAACGCCACCATGTCAGTCCGCCTCCAGGACCAGAGCTCAAAACCTATTCGGCTACAGCGATGGGTGAGGCAGGGAGATGTTATATCTCCGAAACTCTTCACCGCTGCGCTGGACGTTTTCAAGCTTCTGGACTGGGAAGGACACGGCATCAACATCAACGGCAAGTACATCACTCACCTTCGATTTGCTTATGATATCGTAGTCATAGCTGAGACCATGGAAGACGTCAGCACAACGCTCGATGGCCTCTGTAGAGTCTCCCAACAAGTAGGTCTTAAGATGAACATGGACAAGACGAAAATCATGTCTAACGTCCATGTCTTACCTGCTCCTATCCAGGTTGGGAACTCCCCACACGAAGTTGTTGACAAGTACGTCTACTTGGGACAAATGATCCAATTAGGTAGGTCCAACTCAGAGAAAGAGGTCATTCGTCAAATCCAACTCGGTTGGGCGGCGTTCGGGAAGTTACGGCATATCCCGCAGTGTCTCAAGACGAAAGTTTTTGACCAGTGTGTGTTGTCAGTGATAATCAACGGCGCTGAGACGTGGTCGCTAATTATGGGCCTTATCCCAAAGCTCAGGGTCACTCAGTCGGCGATGGAAAGAGCTATGCTCGGAGTTTCCCTGCGAGATCGAATCAGAAATGAGGAGATCCACAGGAGAACCAAATTCACCGACATAGGTCTCCGAAAAGCCAGGCTGAAGTGGCAGTGGGCAGGGCATATAGCACGAAGAACCGATGGCCGTTGGAGCAGGCGGGTCCTGGAGTGGCGACCACGTACCGGAGCATGCAGCAGGGGTAGGCCTCCCGCAACGTGGACCGACGATCTGGTTAAGATCGCGGTGCGCGATTGGATGCGGGCGGCTCAACATCGGTCTGTGTGGAGAACCTTGGGGGCGGCCTATGTCCAGCAGTGGACGTCTCAAGGCTGACATGATGACACATAGGTATATCTTGAAAACATTTCAAAACAAATAAATGAGTAACAAATACTTAGATTTGTCATTTAAGCTCAATAATTACAATGCAACCTAGACAGTAAAAATATAATATTAAAAATGCACAATTCGTTTGAATCCCTCATTGGACAGTTATAGTGCATCAGTTTAATTTAAAATAATTGTTGTATTTTTTTATAAATACTGACCTGTATGTAAGTATTTATTAAAAAATACAACAATTATTTTATAATTTATTTTATTTGCGACCGTCGGTCGTCAGAACAACATACGCGGACATTGTTTTCTCATTAGAACAAGAGAAGAGTTATAACTCTTCTCTTGTTCTTGTCCGACGGTCGCAAATAAAATAAATTATAAAATAATTGTTGTATTTTTTAATAAATACTTACATACAGGTCAGTATTTATTAAATAATACAACAATTATTTTAAATTAAACTGATTTTAATTTTTACCACAGAAGAATAACTGAAGCATGGAAGGAAAGATATTTTTATGAACAAATTGAATATAGCTACACTCTTCACTCATATGATAAATTAGAGTTGCCAGAAGAAGATGGCACTATGTTTGTCAGTTAGGGCTAAAGACAATTTGAACACAAATATCGTAACTTTTTAATTTAATAGTGACTGAGCAAATCCGCTATCGATATCGATTAAAGTTTCAATATAGGTTCAAAATCAAACGGACTTGTAAAGTATATTATTTATATGTTATACATTTTAAATTCCGTAACTTTATGTCCACAGCAGGATGATGATGACATTGATGGACAGTCTTTACATAATTATTACACAAACTTGCATTTTTAAACTGAACTTATATATTTTTGTTTCAAATGGGTACTCAGTAGCACATAATCTTTCGAGGCGTTATTTTCTAATTTTCATGGCATTTTTCTTTACGCATCAACAGCCTTTTCAAGTCCACTGCTGGTCTTTAACCTTCCGTGGTGGAGGTTTGGGCTACTATAATACCACACTAGCCAGACGTATTCGTATAGGGTTTTATTTCGAGATTTCCTTCTCTTGTTTCTCTTAGTCGCCTCATACGACACCCTCGGCATAAATGTTTATTTTTACTTATTTATAGTTAGTTTTTCAGCTGTAATGAAAGCTGTAAGTGGGATTAATAAATATTAAATAAATAAATCATTACCCCCTACTCTCTCTCTAATCTCAATAACATATTTTTATTAGAGAAAGCAAATAATTAAGATAAAAGCAAAACTCATAGCTTAAGCATTATGATAACTGAGAATGGCATATCCAATTTAATTCTTTACAAGGATAGGAGATAGTCGACATGGATTTTATCAAGCAAAAAACATAAAAATTTACTTAAAATAGATAAATCAGACAAAACCTTGAATAGTGCCAAAAGGTTTGTTATTAACAATAATCACTTTATTGAAATTTTCTCATTACATAGTGTAGGTAATACAAATCTATGTGTAAAAAATGTATGTGCGGGATCGGACACTTTTCGGTCATACATGTTACACACAGAATATTTAGAGAGAAAAAAATTGTGGTTAGACTAGCCCTTCAATTTTATCTTGGGATCGGCACATTATTAGTCCACTAGTCGAACAAGAACAACCAAGTTTTGGTCTCTGGGTAGATGACATTTAACAAAATTTCTTTCAAATGAAGATTCCCTTATTTTGATGCATATCCACTCAGTAGTCGTGACTATGAAAGCAGACAATTCTTATCAAACCTTCAAATTACTGTCCTTTAAATATTACTGGCTTTGTAAAGAAAGATCAGATTTTTTCTATAGGTGCATTAATTTTTTTTTGTAATATGATGGATTCTAACAAGCTTCGGAATTCATTACTGTTGCTGATAGTTTAAATAATAGCAAGTAATTATTTAAGCACTCACACTGATATGTTTAGAAGGGAGGAGCCATCTGTCATTACTATAAAAACATTCCGCAGTAAAATGATTGGAACAAATTCTATGGTGCTTTCTAGGCACCCAATTTTCTCCACGACATACTGCAGCAATCCACTTATTTTATAAATCTTTATCACGTGCACATATAATCTAAAAAATAACGAGGTAAAAATATACGGTGGATAGACATATCGATAAGATTTTTTACAACACTTGAAAAGTCGATATAAATATTATACGACTAAATTCAAAACCATGATAGAACTGTTATAAAAGAAAAAATCACGAAGGTTATATAATTTGATGGCATAATATTGTCTAAATTGTATCTTACACGTCAGTTGACTGTGTTCAATTTGGGAGTACTAGGACGGTCTCTATGTATATTATCCAATCTCTTTGATTTTTACCCGGTATAAATTAAAAATGGGTAGGTAGGTACAAATGGGTATAAATGGGTATTTACCCAAAGTAAACTGGGTTTTTGTAAAGTAATTAAAAGGTGATTTGAGGCTTAATCAACGTAATATATTATTATTCGCTACGTGCGAAGTGCATGGAGGGGGTAGCTAAAACGATCGCAGCGCATGCTGTGGCAGAAATTCGTAACTATTCGGGAAGTCAATTTGATTTTCGATTTGAATTTTGTCATAACAAATACATACATACATACATAGACTCACGCCTGTTTCCCCGAAGGGGTAGGCAGGGGCATATTAAACGCCCACTTTTCGCCAGTGTTTTGATCCCACGTAATAGGTGGCGAGCCTATTGCCGCTTATCGGGATATTTTGTTTGCCAGAGCCTCGTCCGTTGATCGGCAGGTGCACCACTTGCAGGTGAGGTTGGCTTGGGACCCTAAGTTCTTGTTGGGAACCCTATGAACCCAAACATAACAAATACATTATCTGATAATTTAATTCTTGATCTTAAATATTATCATCTTTGAAATGGGTCATAATTGTTGTTGTGTTGTGGACTGCAAAAATAACGGCACAAATAGTCTGTGTAAATTTTATATTTTTCCAAGAGTAGAGTGGAAATTAGATCAAAGAAAGATTAGATACTCGTACGATACTTAATAAACAAATTATTTTTATTTGTTCAGTATTTTATGTGATATTAAATAATATTTTATTTTTCAGTGTTGATGGCTCGCCATGTACTCCAAGACGTCACGACACAATTTATAGTGAACGTTTTATTGGAGGCAAAAAATCTGACGTGCAAATAAGTCCAAGTTATGTTCCTACGATATTCCCTCAAATATATCGACAGAAGAAAGTTAGAGAGTCACAGGTGTTAGCTAGATATACACGTTTTATAAAACGTAGTACCACAAAAGTCTTAGATATCACATCAAATCAAGTAAGAGTAAGAGTTGCAGATGAAAATAAATTTAATCAAATCGAACCTCGTGTGGCTGATCAAGGATGCCAAATCGATCTGTTTTCTGAATCAAATTTAAAAGAAACAACCATTATTTTTAATAGATTCATTTACAGTGATCACTCTGATGCTGAAATCTAAGTGGATATAGCAACAACTTCAAAAAATGTAGCAATAAATAATGCAAGAATGAAAGATAAAAGCTGTTGCACTGACAAAATATTGTATGATAATCAATATACCGAAACAAAAAGCCAATAATTTGTTGGTATTTCATCAATAAAAATGATCAAGAACTCCTAGATCTTGCTGGTGTGTCATGTAGCAATTTGCAGTTTTTAGTAACAAGATTAACTACATATTATTTGTAAAAATGTAGTTTCCATTAAATACCGACTTCTTATTTTTTACAAAAATGAAAACTGGCTTGACATTTTCAGCATTGAGTGTATTATTTGGTATACAGCAGAACCACAATCTCACGAATATTTCATTTGATCTTACAAAATCTAGCTTGTGCAACTACTAATTTTATCTTTTGGCCGAATAGAGCCACCGTAGAAGCAACAATGACCAAGTGTTTCAGGCCACATTACGTCAATACAAGAGTTATTATTGTCTGTACTGAATTCCGAATTGAAATACCGACTGCAGTGGATGACCGTTGATAGTAAAAATACCACTTCGTCTTTTTATTTATCTTTAATTTACTATAATTACATACTAGAAAGCAATAAAATACTGATATGTCATTATTTGGCATAATCCCGAATAGTTGCGCATGCTAGGTGGCGCTATTGTCGTGCACGGTCTCAATAGAAATACAAAAACATTGATCTGTATAACAACTATGTTATCTCAATGAATACGTAGATACATAATATATTAGTCTATGGATACAAGTAATGACAGGTAATCAAAAGTTTGTTCGCTTGTTCTTGTATTTCTTCTTTTTTCAAATAGTAGTTAAACCTACATTCAACTACCAAGTAGGTGGTACTTCACATTCTCGGAGATTTTTAAGAATTTAGAGATAAATTCTTCAGCCCCATCCTGGAACTCAACTCTTGCAGCCTAGGACCATATAATGGTTTTGTCAGCATGTCAGCCAACTGCTGCTCTGAGGAAACTTGCTTGATTGTGAAGTCTCCGTTGTTAACACATTCTCTAACAAAGAAATGTTTCAGCTTAATGTGCTTGGTACGCTTATGGTATTCATATTTAGGATTATGTGCAAGTTTTACAGCTGATTCATTGTCCAAATTCAGCAATGGTTTATCGGTCCTTATTAAGTTATTAAGCAGACGATTCAACCATAAAATTTCTTGCGCACATTCGCTAGCTGCAATAATCTCTGCTTCTGTTGAAGAGATTGAAACTGTACTTTGCTTTTGGCTTCTCCAGCTAATAGCAGCTCCAGAGAATAAGCATACAATTCCCGATGTTGATTTTCCCGAGCTCTGGTCTCCTGCATGATCTGCGTCACTATAACAGACCAAGTGTGGAGGAGAGTCTTTTACAAAGATAATGCTAAAGATAATGATATATGCTAAAGCACCCACAGCTTGTCGATAGGGAAAGTTTTCATTCGCTTTCTCTTCTTCTCCCGTATCATTTTATTTTCTTCAGCAGCTGCCAAAATAAAATCATCGTAGCGCTTAGGAGCTGTGATATTGGACCTGTCTCTCAAAGATCTCGTTTCAAAGTCACTTTCATCATTATTTCTTGGTTCTCTTTGTTGAACAACTGTTGTGTCTGTTTGGTCTTGTAATATTTCTCCGTCGAAATTAATAACCACTTGCTTAGGTTGTTTGTATGGTTTCTCATTATCGTCAAGTAAGTTGAAGAGTTCATGTTTGTTATGTTCATCGTAGAACATTGTCTTCATTACTCTTACATCTTTCGATATCATAATACCGTTTTTCGATGGTATAAATATTCTAAAAGCTTTAGACGTTTCCGAATAACCAGCAAACATTCCGGGTATCGCTTTTGGTGCGAATTTGTGACCGTTTTTTCCCTTTAATAAAACGTACGTCTTACAACCAAATACATACAGATGGTTTACACATGGCTTCCTGCCGACCCATAGTTCGAATGGCGTTTGGTTCTGTATGGCGCTATTAATGCTTCTATTTGACAGATAGTTCGCAGTAAAAATTGCCTCGCCCCAAAACTTTAAAGGTGTATGTGCGTCAATCATCATCGCTCTCGCTTTCTCAACGAGGGTACGGTTTTTGTATTTCTATAATAATATATTATGTTGATTAAGCCTCAAATCACCTTTTAATTACTTTACATGGTAGCAGAGCGTCGGAACATAACTCAGAGGTACGTGATTAAAAATGTCGAGTTCAAAAATCGATCCTCTCACACGAGAAAATTACGATACCTGGGTTATACAGGCTGAGGCTGTTCTAATCAAACAAAAACTATGGAAATACATAGAAACTCCACCAGACGCTGGAACTGCGGCTGACAAAGAAGGAGATAGACAGGCGAGATCAGAACTGATTTTGATAATCGCTCCTTCTGAGCTCAAACAAGTAAAAAATTGCGTTACGGCGAAAACATTGTGGGACAAATTAAAAGATACATACGCCAGTAAGGGACCTGCACGAAAGGCGTCTCTTCTAAAGCAGCTTATCCTAACAAAACTAGACGGACACGATATACGAAGTTACCTAAACAAATTTATAGACATTGTAGATAAGCTAGCTGATATGGACGTGGCAATAAATGAAGATCTTCTTACAATCATGATGCTGTACAGTTTGTCGGCAGAATACGACAACTTCAGGGTCGCTATCGAGTCACGTAACACTCTTCCGAAGCCAGATGAGCTGAAAATTAAAATTATCGAAGAATTTGAAGCGCGACATAGCCAAAATATTATAACAAAAATCGAACCTGAATCGTCAGTGCAAGAAGAAGCTTTGTACGCTTTCTGTAAAATATGCAAACACAGAGGTAATATCTTTAAACGCAAAAGTTATAAAATATGCACAGACTGCTGGAAGAAAAATAAACAAAAGCCTAGCAAAAGTAACAAAAATTTTAACAAAAATCATTTTGCTACGCATTGTCTTCTAACACGAAATACGAACACTGTAGACAACAAATGGGTCTTAGACAGTGGCTGCACGTCGCATATGACTTATCAACAAAATTTATTCAAGACCGTTAAGAGCACATCCAGGAAACTGAACTTCGCAACTGAAGATCATACGGCAGAAATTAAAGGAACAGGTACCGTCTCATTTACGACTAAAAACGGTGATGGCACTGCGCTTACACATCTACGAGACACACTGTATGTACCTAGTTTGTCTACCAACTTGATGTCCGTTGGCAAAATGACAGAGGCTGGTTGCTCTGTCCTGTTTACTAAAAATAAAGCAACGGTTACAAATTCAAAAGCTGGAATAACTCTCACTGCATATAGACATGAAGATGGTCTTTATTATATGAAACCTAAACATGAGCGCAACAATCTGGCCAATGATAACGATGATACGACTCCAAATACTACTAAAAAAGGGCACTCATCAAACATTTATGACTGGCACAGAAAACTTGGTCACATGAATACCAAAGATCTAAAATTAGCACTGAAAAACGAGAACTTAGTTGGATTAAATTTTGATCCATCTGATACTTTACCTGAATGTGACATCTGCGTACAAGCAAAACTGCACCGAGTACCCGCTCCCCGCGAGAAATCAACTCAACGAACAACAGAACGCCTAGAAATCGTTCATAGTGACGTTTGTGGACCAATCACAACGCCGACAGTGGGCGGTAGTAGGTATTTCGTCACTTTTATTGACGATTACAGTCGATATTGTCGTGTTTTCATGATTAAAAACAAGAACGAAGTCTTAGAAAAGTTTAAAGAGTTCAAGGAGTTAGCGGAGACGCACACAGGTAACAAAATCAAGTTCTTACAGTCAGATAACGGTTCAGAGTACGTGAATAAGGACTTTGACGCTTATTTAAAACGTTGCGGGATACAACGAAGACTCACCGCACCGTATACACCGAATCAGAACGGGATTGCTGAACGCAAAAACCGTACCCTCGTTGAGAAAGCGAGAGCGATGTTGATTCAGCCTCAAATCACCTTTTAATTACTTTACAGTTTTTACCGGGTATATGCCCATCTCTAAGCACAAACGGCTGTATCTTTTGATAGCGTTGGCTTAGAAGCTAGATTTTTCACAGCTTCATGGAACAGTAGATTTGACTATTTAATATAAATTTCAGTTTGATACCTCCACGCGTTTCTGAGAAAAAGGGTCTTGACAGACGGACGGACAACAAAGTGATCCTATAAGGGTTCCGTTTTTTCATTTCAAGGTACGGAACCCTAAAAACGACTAACGTCTTCATGGGGTCTATCGCAGACCCCAGTTGACGTCATTGAAACTATTTTGAGAGTCGCTATGAGGTATCAGTACCCTTGAATATACTGACACTGGACTAGGCCATGGAGTATATAGCTATCGCTATGGGTTTCTGCGATTAAGAGCTGTTGCTCTGTAGAAATTGTTAATATGCCGTCATATCTGGTTAGCCTAAATAGCGTATCCTAGGCTCACAGGTGAAAAGTCTTTGGTGCAACCGAGGTAACTTTGGGACGATGTTTATTAGTTATGAATATTATAAGGAATAAGTACTTAGATCTGCATTTGGTCAAAAGATAGATTCATTGAAATCAACTAACTTATCAGTTATCACTTATAAAACACATTCTGCGCCGACCCAAGTAATTTAGGAACAGGGCCGGCCAAAGATGATGTTCACTTATAAAAGAGCATTGAAGTTTAAAAGTGGTTTCTAACATGCTTTGAACAACTTACAAATTTAGATTTAGTACACACACATGAAACCAAAACAAAGTGCAATTAATTCACATGAAAGAAATATTTAACTACCTAACCAGTCGTTGAGTAAAAACAGTGACAGTAGTAATTAGTTAGCAATTCCCATACATCATGCTAATTGCACGTTGTCAATGGCTAATGGCTATGGGCATTCAAGCGTTCCCTCCATTCACTACGAAGTTGTACTCAACGGTTCTCTCAAGACAGAGCGTACGTCTTAGTAGGTTACGGGTTACGATAATTATTTTTCACCACAGCAGCTCAAACATGCCGCTTTTGCTGCGAGACAACAGTGAACAAAACGCGATTTTGATTCGAGCGTGAGGCAAAGTAGCTTTTTAATTTTTCAATCTTCAGTGCCACGAATTGACATTGTTCAGCCACGAATTTGAAACATTCGAATTTTACTGTGCTCTGTCTCTTTCACATGCATATAAAAAGTGAGTGAAAAAACAAACCCCTTCGAATTCGAAATTCGATTTTGGAATTCGACCTCAAAGAAAACACCTACGGCAACCCCAAAAAAAAGATATTTGTAAAACAGAAATTACTTTTTTTTATGTTATTGTTTACATGTTTAATTTATTATTGGATTTTAATAAAAAAAAGTCTAATTAATACTATAAAATTAGTATTTAACCAATACATTTTTATTTAGAATTACAACAATGATACATTTGAAAAATAAACATCAGGGACGCGGTATTAAAACGCGTTTTAAAAAAGTAGCGGGAATAAAAATTTCGCTGATGCTGATACAGTAGGTACCTATAGCGTAACGTGTTAAATTATATTAATATATAAAATAATCTAAAAAGATGAGTGAACATAGCGACGATGACTGTACTTTAACACCAGAAGAGTTAAATCAACAAGTGATTATGCATAATTCAATCTATTCCTGTTCATTTCTGTCTCCTTAGTAATATGTGTTCTCACTGCTGTGGTGAAAAGTTATGTGTGCTACACGAGAGCAAAGTTTTTTGTATCTCGTGCTATTGAGTCCCTCACCACGCTCAGGACTCAAAATCAGCACTCGAAACAAAAAACAACTTTGCTCTCTTGTTGCACAAATAACTATTGCTCCCACAATTTTTTCTTGTTACAATTAGAGCCTTACTTACTCGTATTTTTATACGCGTCATCGCTTCGACATGATGAAAATATTTTATATCGACTGTTTCTAATGAAATCTCTACAATACCATTAAGTATAATTAAACAAGGAAAGCTATAGCTAGACAGAAAAAAATGTCTATTACCTATATATTTTTTTGTACATGTTATCAAAATACTTCTTGAACGTGATCAACTGATCACCCAATTATATCCCGAAGACTCCAGTAATAAAGCTACATACAGCTCTACATTAGCTATCGAGGTAGTTTGGTATAGCAGGTAAAATCAATTGATATAGTTTTCTAGTGCATGCCAATGTCTAGTCATTTTAATCACAAAAATTTCGACCTTTTGAGTCATTGAACCTAGACGATGCTAGCTACATATATGCTCCTCATCAAATTTAATTTAATCGTAAATACTCGTAAAATTACCGCCTGGGCATAGAGGAGCGTGCTGTGACATAATATCTATCGTAAATAGTGTTCTTCGGATATTCCCACAATGCCAAAAAAATACAAAGTAATTATAGATGTTATCTACATGTTCACTTTAGCCTACGTTTAGTGTTATGAGGCAAGGAATTCACACTACATAATAACATTTTGTGCAACCATTACCAGTGCATATAATTATCCGCTCGATTTGATAAAAACAACAGGTTGTGTCCGGATGTGTCTTAAACATGGATTCATTCCTGTTTTTTGGGTCCAGAGACCACAGATTTGCCAAAATATTTACATATTCTGTCATACTATAGGCATAAATTATATCCGATTACTTCCGAAATCCAATCTTCTACCTATAGAACTTTCGCCGAGTACTTTACTGGCTAAATATTTAATTTACAGTTACCATACGTATTTGCTATTATGGTAATATCGGCGAGCATTACGTGACAAGAAAACATTAATAAACAACGAGCATCACTATTAACACAGTGAGCCATTACATTATAAGTTTGACGTACTCGTAATCGATTCACGCCAATATAATTAGGTAATTTATATAAAAAGAACTTCTATCCTGGTGCAGTTCGCATGAGACGCGAGGTGCTTACATTGCGTTCGCTGCTCCATTGGCCGAGTGCTCCGTCTTCCGTGTCTCACCACGCAATGATTGCATAATTGGATTCGCTAACTATCAACCATTTACACGCATTAAGTAAACATTCATTGAAAACTAGGTACCATCTCCCCCTGAGTGCACCCACATGCGCAAGTCGATGTACGACATTGCCAGCAAATTTAACTTCATAAATGAAGCACGATAAGTCGCAAAGCTAAACGAGTTTTGCGGGAACTGTGGCTACACCATCCCGAGGTCGGGGATTGTGCAAATATTTAAATGGTTTTCCTGTTACTGCTGGAATAGACTGGAATATTGCTTAATTGCGATCCAGGGATACAAATAATGTATTTGTTTGCGAAATACAAAAGCAGAGCGTTATTAAAACTGTTTTTACTTAGGAAACGTTTAAATATTTCTGCTATTGCATCGCGAAATTATACGGCTAAATTATGTAATTTATGTAATCCAGGCAGGTTCCTAATGGGGCTAGTTGTAAGGTTAACTAACGCCGTAACTCGTAGGTGTGCTACATGCTCAGCCGTCTAAAGTGTTCAAGTGAATGAAATATTAGATAAATGAAATGTTTGCGATTCATTCGCACTAATACATTGTTATTCTAATTCTATGTACGTAACAGCAGTAGAAAATTGCCTCGGAGGTTATAATTTAGTAATAAAAGCGAAAATATGTGGTCGTTAGCATGCCAAAAACCTGGTATTTTACTTTTGGTATAGAGTTTGGGCAAATATCTGTAGCGTTTTATTATTCATGTGCTACTGAAATGAATAATTCATCTATAAAAACTAGATGTCTAAAATCTATGTTTTGATATGCATAAAATAGCCGCCACGACACGTAACAATTCTCCAACCTGTTGACTGATTAGTTAAAAGTTAACTCGAACTGCGGCCGCGTGTTTGACGGAGTCTCATTATGTAACGTTTCCATCTGTTAAACCACTCCAACAGGTTTGAGCGGTAATACCACAAGCAAGTGAAATGTTCGTTTGTAAGCGTGCCACTACGGCGACGCGGCTACCACGGCTTGGCTTGCCCAAACAATACCTCGTTTGTACCTGGCTTATCTGCATGAATTCATTCAAGCTGGATAGTTTTAGTCAAACTTGTAGGTACGCATCGCGTTCTTTCAGATACCATAGAAAATTTTCTTTAGTACCCCACCGCATTTGTGAAATAGCTGCGTTCATGTAGGTATATTTATGCTCAAGCATCCGTACTCGTACGTAAGCTTGCAAACGGATGTTCACAATAATATTTTTAACATTAATTATTTACATTAACATTAATTATATGCTGATGACACGACTTTACTAGCATCAAACGTAGCTGAGATGACTTTGCTACTGGAGAGAATGGAGGAAGTTAGCAACAACGTTGGGTTGTCGATAAACAAGTCGAAGACGAAAATTATGGTGATAGATCGTGCAAAAATGTTAGAACCGACTTGCGTACCTAATATACAAACAGTTGACAACTTTATCTACCTCGGCTCTAACATCAGCAACAATGGCTCCTGCACAACTGAGGTACTAAGACGAATAGGAATGGCCAAGAGCGCTATGTCTCGGCTCAATAAAACATGGAGAGACAGAAAAATTTCACTCAAGACGAAAGTCAAACTAGTTCGCACCTTGGTCTTCTCAATTTTTCTTTATGGGGCCGAAACATGGACTCTCAGAACTGCCGACCGGAAACGCATTGATGCCTTCGAGATGTGGTGTTGGAGAAGGATGCTGCGAATACCATGGACAGCTCATCGCACCAATGTATCAACTCTCAACCAACTCCAAATAACCACTAGGCTCTCTTCCATCTGCCTCAAAAGGATACTTGAGTATTTTGGTCACATAGCGAGAAAGGATGGAGACAATCTTGAGAAGCTCATGGTCACTGGTAAAGTAGACGGCAAAAGATCTCGTGGTCGAAGCCCAATGCGTTGGTCCGATCAGGTCTGCACCACTCTTGACACGTCCGTTTATGATGCAATGCAGGCTGCCGGTAACAGAGGAAGATGGCGTAACATCATTCGAAGAAAACAAAAAAAAACTGTAATAGAAACCAATAAGATTTTGGAGGAAATAAACCAATTGGTGCCAACAATAGGTAATATAGATGGTAAAGAGATATCGGTCAAACACGAATTACTGTTCACGATGATTGATGGTAAAGTGTGCAACGCTATGACTGAAACTTCGTCAGCACTTAAATGTTACATTTGTGGAGCTACTCCTAAATTTATGAATGATGAGTCTAGGGAATTTGTTGTAAATAAGGAAACTCTTGGTTTTGGTATATCTCCCCTTCACGCTTGGATCCGGTCTTTTGAATGTTTGCTTCACATAAGCTATCGTCTTGAAGTTAAGAAATGGCAACTTCGAGGTCAAAGTGACAAAGAAAATGTGAAGCAACGTTCGGCTCGTATCCAAGAAAGGTTTAAGGTTGAAATGGGTTTAATTGTAGATAAACCAAAACCAGGATTTGGTAATACAAATGATGGGAATACTGCTCGTCGGTTTTTTGAGAATCCTGAACAGGCTTCAGATATTACAGGTGTAGATGTGACACTAATTAAGAACTTTGGCACTATCCTTAGAACTTTAGCTTCGGGTTACGATATTGATGTTGTTAAATTTAATTCTTTTACACAGGACACAAAAAAATTGTATCTTAGTCTCTATTCGTGATATAAAATGCCTGTTACTGTGCACAAAATTCTTGTGCACAGTGTAGAAATTGTGAGGTCGCCTCTTTTACCTATTGGGCAGCTTTCTGAAGAAGCTCAGGAAGCGCGTAATAAGGATTATAGGAGGTTCCGGGAGCACAATACTCGAAAATATTCACGTATTGCCACGAATAGGGATTTACTTAATATGTTGCTAATTACATCTGATCCTGTAATAAATGGCCTTAGGGAAGTGCCGAAAAAACCGACGAGTAAACTTCCTTCTGAGGTTTTAGAATTAATTATACCCCCTCCTGTAAATGTAAGAAGTTATGGGAGAAGGTGGTCACGACCCTCAGATATGAGGAATACGACTATGAAGATTTACTACTGCCTCCGTGGTTCAGTGGATCGCGTATGCGACTGCTGATCGGAGGTCCCGGGTTCAATTCCCGGGTCGGGCAAAGTGTTACTGGGTTTTCCCAAATTCTCAGTAGTAGCACGGAGTCTGGTGATGTGCCTCGCCCACTATTACGTGAGACCTAAAAATTCATGGCGAAATGTGGGTGTAATATTAGGTACACCTCTGCCTACCCCTTCGAGGATACAGGCGTGAATCTAAAAAAAAAATTATTATTGTTGTCCCACCGACACTGGCCCGATATATGTAGCACTGTTAGACGGAATTCACTGTGTGGAAAAGCTAATATTCTGTCAGGTGTGGCTAGACCAGTGCACGTCGGACTCCGAGGCGAAAGTCTTGGATGAAACCGGGATAAGACTAGAAGCATTCCTAACCTCATCATCAGCTGCATAGCTGATTGCAACGCAATATAAAACGGTTTTTTAAACAAACTTATCTACCATAATTCTGCGTTCACGACCCCTTCATATCGTATTTCATGAACTGCCTTCACGTATACGATTAACATCCAAGATCACGTCGCTGCAAACGGTTCCCAGCATAAAACTGTCGACTTTCAACTTGAAATTGAATGTGTACATACTTACTCAACGGAGAGACGGTTTGAATTGTATAAAAGTGGAGTCAGTTCGTCGCATGGTGGATATAAGTTGCAGATATGCAACTTATATCCCGCTCTACAACTTATGTTTTATATCGAAAATTTATACCATTTTATTAATATTTTGATCTATTTGTTTTTATTCTGATATATTGCTTTTTAAAATGAATATGTTAAAGGTAAATTATTAAATAAATTTAGGTAAATTATGTATTTCACGGCATAGCAGTTTATTATTTCCTACAAAATGTTTGTTAGAAGCTTTGCAAACGTAGCAGTTCTTGCAGTCTTGCATTCTTGCTATTTGAATTTGCATTTTGTGTGTTTCTGAAACGCAGGCGTGGATAAAGCGTTGTGTGTAGTAAGCATGCTCTAAGACCTAAATAAGTTATAGACGGGTAATACGTTTATTTCTAAGAAATGTGAATATCCGAAACCCGAAAATAGGCCGCGTGGTTTCATACCTTATTCGAAGATGGGTTGTATCTACACCTTATTTGAAAACTGGATTCGCGCTTTCTACAACAAACCAAAAGTTGTACTCGAGGTACTTTATTTTCAGCAGAGTTTTACTCTGCTGAACATAAACTACCTCGATTAGAGTTATAGTTATACCTCGGTTAGAGTTCCGGAACTCTAACCGAAACTGCTGGGTAGTAGGCATATTCAAGAGCCAAGAAGTCTCTGATCTTATTGAAAGCACCGGTGAATTCTACTTATGTTATTTACAGGGTTTCGTTGATGCACGAAGTAACCCTGAGACATTAGTAAATGCTTTCGCCATATGCTTTTACCAATTTTAGCATCTCGTTATAATAAAAGCGTAGTAAACAATATATTTCAACGTCGTATGTAAGTTTTAAATATAGAGAAAGCAGCTATCTCATCTCAGGAGGATACACTTGTAATCTCGTTGTCTGCGAGCGTCGAGGCATGCGATATCTCATGTTAAGGCTTGCTTAGGTACACTTTACTTTGTGCACTACACTCATCTTTTAAAATACTAGAGGAGGCACGCAGCTACGCCCATTTTATTTAACTGATTCTGCCCGTTTCCGTGTGAATTTCGGGCAATCCTTTCTTAGTTCAGCCTAACGGCACATACCTACGTGCCAAATTTCAGCTTTTTGCGCCCAGTAGTTTTGGCTGTGTCTTGTCTGTCCGTCATTCAGTCAGCAACGGAAGAATTTTATATACAAGTTGTAAAAAAACTCATCACCAAGCCGAAGCCTTGTCGTTTTGCACATCATTCCAAGTCATCATCATCATCATATCAGCCGAAAGACGTCCACTGTTGGACATAGGCCTCATCATCATCCTGCAAGAGTCCACTGCTGGATATAGGCGTCTCCAATGGCACGCCACTGAGCCTGATCTTCGGCTTTTCGTGTCCAGCCGCTGCCAGCCACTTTGCGTATATCGTCACTCCCCCTAGCCGGAGGGCGTCCTACACTACGTTTGGCATTGGACATAGGCCTACTAAGCAAAAATTATACCTGGGAAACAATTTTTTCTTTTTAACAGTACTTATTTTTTAAACCGCAATTTAAAGCGCGTGCATGCATTGTTCGAGGTACCTACCTATCTATGCTTGCATAGGACATCTATAAAACAAATTGGTGCGGTAAATGCATTGCATTGTACCTAATTAGAAAAAAAAAGGTAACTTTTAGCCTCAATATCTCAATATCTCCTGAACCAGTCATTTCTCAGGTATGGTGCCGAAGTAAAAATGTTCGTAGTGATTGGTACAATATGAGATTTCAGTTTTCGTTAAGGGTCTTTTACACCCCGAATATTGATTGAATCTTAAACTAAATCTTATCTTTCTTGCAAGGAAATCCAATAAACACCAACTAAATTAAAAAGAGTTGAAACATCAATTTCGCGGCCTTTAAGTTTAACTTGAAACTGTAACAAATAACGTAATCATCATGATGGAGATTGAACATTTTGATGAACAAACGCTGTTGAATATTAAGAAGATTCATTAACGAAGGTAAATAATTGGATTTCCACTCAAACAAACTGAGGCTCCACAACATTCCTGACGAATTCTAAATAAGGACAAATTCCGCGGAAACGGATGGCCGTGTAACATTCGCAGAGTAATTGTGTTGGTTTGTCAACGTTTCCTATTTATTGCTTTTGGGTGTATAGCTATAGTTACGTTCTTCTGCCCCGAGAAATGTGGATTAACTTAGTAAGATATTCGCCTTGCACGTGCCAGCAATGTTCCTTTGTAAACTTTTTATATTAAATCTAAAATATAATTGCCCTTTTTTGTCACACTGCGATGTGGCTGTGATTCCAGAAAGCCTTCGTTTTGGAGCCTTGGTGCTCCTTTTAATCTAAATAGGTTTACTACTAGGGTTACTGTATCTATTGTATCAGTGTAAGGAAATTCGAGGCTGGTTCTCCATAACGACTGTCAAAAGAAATCAAAATTAATTGCGAAGAGATAACACGTGCGCTTCGGGTTAGAGCAACAAGACTCTGTACTTTGCAGTCCATTGGTCCACTTTGCAAATATAGTTTCTCAATTTTTTTTAAATATTCAACAAAAAGGGTATTAAATTTACTTAAATATATGGGAATGTGTGACCCATATATTTATAGCTTTAATAGATAATATTCCGCATTACACAAGCAGTGAATTCACATATTATAATAAAATTAAGATTATTGGTAATGGACGTAGGTATAACCCCTGAGTTACAACAGTTAATTCAAATAATCTCTAACTCGCTTAATTTATTACTCCATCGCAAAACTTGTTTAAAAACCACACATTCGTCTCCTAAATGAATTTTGGTCCTTCAAGTAAACGAAAGCTCTGCCTACTCATTTATATTCACTGTTATTAGCTTAATTTAAGTAAAATTTCATGAAGAGATCTTTTGAAAGCTTAAATTTGAGATTGTTTGTATTTTAGAGGCCATACTAGCATTAGCAGTAAGCCCTATTTTGCGGAGAGGCACTGCCGTGCATTGACACAATGGACATAAAATTATCGCGGTATGATAATAAAATATGTGTATTATTATTATATCTGCCTCCGTGGTCCAGTGGATAGCGTATGCGACTGCTGATCGGAGATCCCGGGTTCGATTCATGGGTCGGGCAAAAGTGTTACTGGGTTTTGCCGAATTCTCAGTAGCAGCACGGAGTCTGGTGATGTGTCCGGTAACGGAAATAGGTTCGCCCCCTATTACGTGGGACCTAACAATTCATGGGGAAATGTGGGTGTAATATTACACCTCTGCCTTTCCCTTCGGGGATACAGGCGTGAGTCTAAAAAAAAAAATTATATCTATCGCGTGCGACGATTTTATAAACAGTTACTGTTGATAAAGTAACGGATGCAAAGGTAGCTAGGCACAAAACAGTGACGAGAGTCGGTTAAGAATCCGTTGTGAAAATCGGTGCGACCGTTTTAATGTCTTAGACCTAAACTTACACCCACAGTTTACACCATTGTGTCACCCGCGTTTTCAACTCTGTATTTATACTATTTGAATTCTTTAGAGTGAGTCACAGAACATTTGACGCACGTTGACCTCATGAACACAGTAAGATTTATTTTTAGATATCACGAGAAGAAAGCTACATTCGGCGACAGCCAGTCTGGTACTACAAGTATTGCATAAAATATTATTCAAGATAATAATATCATGGTACCATAAATGTTACGCATGTTAGTTTTGAAACATGTTTCTTGTTACAAGAGGCTAATAATAATATAATATGTATCCCTCATAGCAAGTTGATAATCAAGCTACAAGTTCATACGTTACATAGTCCAGAGCCCGCGGTTATACAAGCGTGGCCTTCTTTATGGCTATAGCCAGGTTAGTAATTAACTTTTGTTATAGTGAAATGATTCTGAATATTTGTATGCCAAAATATTATTACTAGCAATCATTTAGCTAACCTTGTCCCGGTTGCATCTAAGACCTGAGACTTGGAGCCCGGGATTCGCTCACTAAGTCACATTTTTTTTTGCGGGGGGAAATCCTCATGGACTACCTCCGCCTGGGGAAAGGCGGAGGGGTGTGCCGGACTCTTACCGGCTTAAACCACCCCGGTGTCTCCTCGCACGTGCGTGCGGGGCCGCGGGAATCCAAATTCTTCCGCAGCCCCACACTAGTGCTGGCCGGGTCTGTCCGGGCCTCGTCTCCTGCACAGGGTAGTGAGGTGTTGAACTACCCCGTGCATCGCCTCAGAGGCGCGCGCCGACACCCGAGCGCCTGCGCCTCGGGTCCATCGAATAGGGGGCGAGGACTTCCCCAAGTCCCTCGCCCCTGGATCCATTCATGGGGGCCTGAAAAGGGCGTTGTCCGCCTTTCTCCTGCGCCCGGTGCGCCTTCTGCAGCCGGGGAAGGGAGTCGAGATCTCCCTCTCCCTTTCCGCAATTTCCTTCTGCGACATCACGTCTTCGCAGAAGGAAACCAAGTCACTAGTCTAACCAGATTTCTTTTTTTTTTTTTTTAGAAAGACAACGCCCGCATTAGGACTAAACCCTGTGTCGCGGGGGACTTTACAAACATACAACTAACGGACACAATGAACACCCAGACTCGAAACAACAATTTATGAATCACACAAAGTGTTGTCTCATGTGGGGATCGAACCCACAACACTTCAGCGCAGTGTCAAGCGGTGAGGCGGCCGCTTAAACCACTACGCCAACCGTGCAATCAATTTGACGGCATATTAGCTTTTACGCAGAGCAACTGACGTCTCTCCACTGCAACTTACTAATTACTTACTGTTGTACTAATATCTAGAAAATATTTCTATAGTCCGTGCCACGAGAACATAGACTTTTTGTGAACAAAGAATTTCTACTCAGTGACTTAGCGACAGTTCTGTCAAAAACAAATAAGTAATGTCAAATCCAATGAACGCACCGGTACCACCGGTACATAGATATATGTTATTGGCAAAGGTTATTGGTAAGTAATACGTCAAATTGATCGAGTTTTTATTGATATACCTATGCGCTGTCAACAGTATTTTGTGGTAGTGGAACATGTCACACGCCTGGAACGCCAACATTTTGCGTTAATCCAATGAACTGTTACATTCTTGGGCCTAGATGATTGGTATCGCGTTGCTATACTAGACACCGTGCTGCCTAAGAAAAATAGGTCCAAAAATGAGTCAACTCATTATGACAGTGTGTGTCAAACAAAAGCAACAAGACGCATGCGTGAAGAATTGTGTTGTCAGCTTCTCAACAGTTAACCGAGTAAATGGGAAAATATTTTATCCTGTGGTCTAGAGGATTGGTCTCAAAATCAGTTTAGAAAATTCTTAAAAAATTACAATTCATTAAAAGTATCAATATCTGTGTATAGGTTAGGCGTACCGCGTAAGTTCCTTTATGAGAAAAAATTTGAGTATATTATCCAATGATTAGGTCTCATTTTATTATGATGTTTTGTTTTATGTACTTATAGTATTTTGTAAATTATTATTAGTAATGACCATAGAGGAAATAAGGTGTTTCCAAAACAGTGCTTTCTATTTCCATGCTACTAGTCCATATAAATTTAGTTACACATTATTAATTTAACATGAATAGTCGTGAAAACTACTTTGAATAAAACAATAATCTTACACACTTAATTACACATATAATTAGGTAAACCATGTTTCTTGGGAAAGATGTTCAGTTTCTAACAACTAACGTTTTTCACCTTATTTGTAAAGGTATAAACATAAAATAATATAGAAAAAGGTAAAATATATAATAAATAGGTTAGATAAAAGAAATAGTAAAATATAACGAATTACAATAACTATAGATTCACATAATAAAAATCTCAACTGTGGGGAAGTAGATTCTTGTACTAGCAGCAATACTGAATGGCGTTTTCGATTTTTTGTAATTTTATGTTGAAATTTCAAAATTATTTTATTTTACAGATAGTATGTGATACCAGAGTCCTTCTTATTTTTTGCTGAGTTATTTTTACTCAGGATAAAAGCGCAAATTGGCATTGTACAGCGAATTATTTCCGTAATTAATTTGGTGGATATATGCACCTGACACACGGCTGTCAGTGTGACAGGCTAAACCATGCCAGTAGACATGGTTGTTTCTGCCTCATTTTACAAGTATGAGGACTCCGGCTAGTAGAGCAGAGCGAGACCAATCATTAGTCTATGTTCTTGGGCTTAGCGGGCTTTTATCAGAGGATAAAAATATTTTTAGGTATCAAGAAGAGGCTAGTTTAAAGTTAAATGCAAGTTTATGGGATCGCAACGCTCATCCTACGGCCGGCATCTCAGAAAAGCGGGTGAAGAATTGCAGTTAGCAAACTATTAGTCGCATTGAAGATTCTTTACATCAAATAAAAATAAATAGCGCCTTCTGACGAAGGCTACCCAAAAGTTATCTTACCGTAACTTTTTAATGGATTTTGTTTAAGTTCATTCTGACGTTTTCATTCATACACAATGTAAAATCTCCTAGAATCTGTCTAGAAAGAACAATGGGCAAAAATGTATGGAACGTGGTACCCGCTCCAATAGTCATCATTGATATATCATTGAAAAGACATTTTGATGCAGTAAAGCGTCTACCATGGCGCTTGTCCCTATTCACGTTTGGAAAGCAGTAATCACACTAAGTTTTATAAATCAGAATTTACTACAAACTACTTATATTAGTAGAATAAAGCTGGAATAGGATAGAATTAGACGCTGATATAACACACTTAGGATTCTAATAATAAAAGAAGTAAGAAAGCAAGCGTTCTTCAAATAAAAATCATATATTTTAGTTATTTTTTTATATTTTTAGTTTATAATAGTGAGTAAGATCAACATTATATTATTATATCGGTATCAACTATAACAGTATTGAGGAAAGACGCCGGAGCAGTAAATCCCTTATGCCTCGCATAGCCCAGGTACCATACGATGGACACTATATGTGCACAAGTTCCCTTCGTACGTCGCCCGGTTAAACATGTGCAATACTGTTGGACAAGATTATTTGCACTGTTGATTAATATTTTGAAACGTAGTGATATAGTATTTGAAACATAGTGATTGTGGTTTAAGGATGAATGAGTTACTTGTCAATAGCCTCCTTTATGCTGATGATCAGGTTATGCTTGCGTCTTCAGCGGAGGAGTTGCAGGAGATGGTAACAATCATGCATGGTGCGTTAGAGAGGAAAGGAATGAAAGTGAATGTAAGTAAAACGAAAGTTATGGTTTTTGAAAAGGAGGAATGCGTTACGGCTTGTAATATTATGATCAATGAACAGCGAGTGGAGCAAGTGAATGAGTTTGTATATTTAGGTACGCTGTTTACAAGAGATGGTAAGAATGTAGAAGATATTGAAAGAAGAGTTAATGCAGGTAATAGAGTGAATGGAGCTTTGAAGGCGTTTATGAATAGCCAAAACGTGTCCAAAAAGGCACGTTTGGCTGTGCAGAGAGGGGTGTTAGTACCTACTCTTATGTATGGTAGTGATAGTTGGGTATGGCAGAAGAGTCATGAAAGTAGAATAAATGCTGTAGAAATGAGAGCACTGAGAAGTATGTCTGGTGTTTCTCTGACTGACAGAATAAAGAATTGTGTGATAAGAGAGTGTTGTGGGATAAAAGAAGATATAGTGACAAGCATCGAGAAAGGTATGCTAAGATGGTTTGGGCACGTGGAGAGGATAGATGACGAAAGACTGACCAAGCAGATATATAAGGCAAGTGTGGAAGGGACAGGACGAAGGGGAAGACCTAGGCGGACGTTCTCTGACCAGATTGGAGACATCCTAAAAACAGGACAGGTGAGAAATACCCTGAACAGAAGAGCATGCATGAGGAATCTGATGGGAGTGAATGAAGCAAGAGAGATATGTCAGGATCGTTGCAAATGGCGTTCCGTAGTCTCTGCCTACCCCTCCGGGAAACAGTCGTGAGTCTATGTATGTATGTATGTTGATTAATATATAACATAAATATGTTTTTATACGGACATGTCGCGACTGGATTCGTCCACGCAAAAGCCAGGTATCTTCGTGTATGCCATAGTCTGGCAGATCTTCGAGTGCTCCCGCTCTGTACGTTTCAATTATATACAGACCATTAGATAAATGCTCCGCACAGTAAGATCTTGCCAGCTTGAGTTCGTATGTACCTAGCGCTAATAGGATTATATCCTCCTCCGTCATTGAAGGAAAGTTTTCTATTCGGCTCGCTTCCATCCTTTGAAAATCTAACTTTCTGTGACTAAGCCGTTTTTTTCTACATACATATGCAGAAGATTCGGGGTATCTATTTTTTGCCTTATGGTATTGACGAATTCGTCTGCGTGTACGCTATCCACGATGGGTTGGTGGGCTAGCACAGGTCAACGTTAATAATAGCGGGTAACAAGTCCAGTAGAAGCGCAGGGGTCAGTTATTAATAAACGCGAGTTATGAAAGCACAAAAGAAACTCAAACAGCAGCTAAACGTCGTCACGAGCGCAAAACGAACGAGCGATTGACGCGGACATTGATGCGACGCCTGCCGCGCTGCTCCTGCGCACACTCGCGCTTGGGAGCAGCGGAGCTCGAGTTGAGTTAAAAGGAGGGGTGCATGGCAAAGTCTTACGTAAGACTTTGCCATGCACCCCTCCTTTTCCATTTAAAGAGTTATTAATAGAAAACATGAACGGAAATGCAAAAAATATAACCTTGGTACTCATTTTCTTACATAGATAAGTGGTACCTTATATACTTGTATATGTATGTTTATCGCCGGGGCCAGGACTGTCTAATCAGTTTCCCTTGGCCCTGGAACGCAAAGGAAAACCGAAGGAACAGGGTTTTTATTAGTTAGTAAGACTATCGTTTATCTCTAAACGCAATTAGATTTGAGACTGGCGGCTATAGTAAATATTGTTCCTCTCGGTAAGACCTTTTAAACGACACTACAATCATATCTATTGGAACCGGATACCATTTTGCCCATTGTCATTTTAATGCCATGTACTAGCTAGTTGTCTGTAATAATATTCGTTTGTGTTCAATTTCTTAATGTTTTAGGATAGCTTAGCTATTTCAGCAAATTATTTGTTGCCTATGATTAAAAAAAATCAAGTCAATAATATATTTGTACCTACTCTATCATGGTCATACGTACATGGTACTCTATTATTGACATGCATTTACAGAATTACTGAACTTGATTTTACGTGTAAAAAAACACAAAAGGATCGGCAATTCATGAAAATTCTTCCGGAAAATTCGACCACTCAAACACAAAATCAAATATGTTTATTTTCGTAGAAATATATTTTTTTTGAATATTCTGAAAGTTTAATACAGTGAAATATAATTTAATTTATATTTAAAAAAATATTTAAGTAAGTAGATATAATAAAAATATATTTATATTAAAAATATAAATTAAAATACATACATAGTAGCATAAATGAACATTGAAAAATAATTTCCGTTCAAAAATTATGAAAGTTCACTACAGCATAAAATCTTAAACACAACTGTTTGTTACAAATGTTGTGAAGCCCTGTTAGGGTGTTTACAAAATATTCTATCTTCTCGTGGCACCAACTATAGATATTAGTTCTACTTATTGAGTAAATTCAGCAATAATGTAGTTATGGCCAATGCGAAAATGTTACTCAAACAAAAGTATTTAACTTTAGAGTCTGAAGTTAAATTCAACCATTTCTACAGTTGCTTGGTATTTATTATATTTGCTATCAAAATTGCTTCGACAGTAACATGAACAATATTAAAGCAAAGCACATAGTCTACATCTTCAAAGTGGAGTTCACAAAAGCGTGTTTCAAAGGATTTCTGTCATATTATTACTACTTACTGTTATAAAAATATCCTCTTGCGAGTTTCTACGTAAAGCTCAAAGAAAACGGTCACTTGAATGAATATGAAAAGCTACGCGCGGGTAGATTCGCTCGGTATGAGATTTCGGAACTGAGTGTGATTCAGACCCAAAGTAATCTCTTGAGTGGCCGAACAATGTGGTTAAAGCTACACTGTTATCGTGTTCTAAATGTGTAAAGCCTAATCTTGAAATATATTAGAGGCTCGTGGATAACTCTATTTATAGACTTTTCGAAACTGTCTCGTTTGATGTTGTAGTGGGAGCGATAACATTTCGATCTGGAAATTTGATATTTTGTAGTTAATTATAAACTCTTTGTAATGCTTGAATAAGATTCTGATGCTTCATAAATAGCTGTCTGTGCTGTATATTATGTAGTTTGAGTGAGTTTGTAGTGGTTGAGCTATTTTATTCATTGAATTTCGTAATTGTACCTAGGTGTAAGAGCTTAGGGAGAATGAAGTTAAGGAATATTATCATCGAGATAAATATAATGCTCATGTAATTATTTTAAAACTTTTTATTTCCTATAAGTGATTTTACACAGTCATGATGTTTTTAAACTAATTTATGGAACTATTCTCGGACTCAATTCCCAGGTCGGCGAAAATTTATATGCTTTATATCCCATGGAAGCTCGGAGTCACGAAGTACCTCGACAAGCACATGAAGCCGTTGGTACTGCACCTAATTTCTCTCCCGAAGTGTAGGATTTCTCATACTATGAGATTGAAAATAATGGGAGCTTTGTGTTTGCGCACACGTCTAAATTATAATTTTTGGGCAGTTGGCTAGTCCTCGTTGAGACTGACCGCCGCGCGCCTTCAGTATACAGTCTGAAGGTATGTTTATTTTCATTTTATAGTTTAGCAAAGATTCACACTCACATTTTTTCTCGTAGGTACCTTATTTGGACTGAGTTAGTTTTTATTATTCTGACAAAATGCTAGTCTGCGTACCTTTATGAGTATTTCCTTTATGAGTACTTTACACATAGGTATGTATATTAAAATGCATCTCTACCTTTTCCAAAAAATTATTCATACACCGTATAACTGCCATAAACATGTGCATATATCTGTATTAAAAAGTTTAGATTTTAAATAAAATAAAATGTCAGTCGGTACGTACCTACTCATATTTAGCTAGAACATAGGTATTTTTACCGTGAAAACTAGGGTAGCGGCATCTGCGCGTTTGGAAAGTCGCTTTGGGAATACATATTCAATATATAGAGAAAACGATAGAAGTAAAATTGATATCACTGATGGAACATCATCTACACGAAACGATATCGTAATGTGAACATCTATATTCTAATGTTGCATTCCATACCAAATTTGATATATATTTCGCATCATTTGTGTTTTCATGAGAAAATATAATATTTGCTCGAGTGTAAGTTTGCCCTCACGTTGACTGAATAGAGTGACCTTTAAGGTTGAATTATAATACCTATGAGCAAAATATTTATTGTCTTTTTCTATATCGATCAATATCAGTAGCCCCACAGAGCCTGAAGATGCATGCCTTTTGTAGAAAGACGTAAGTCGCTCTAATACATATTTTAGTACCTACTTGGCCACGCGGTGCAGAAATGCATAAATGTAGTATCAGAATGATCATTTAATATTTATATAGGTACCTACTACCTAATACAGACAAAGACATACGCCTGTTTCCCGGAGGTGTAGGCAGAGACTACGGAACGACATATGCAACGATCTTGACATATCTCTCTTGCTTCACTCAGTCCCATCAGATTTCTCATGCATGCTCTTTGGTTAAGGGTACTTCTTACCTGTCCTTTTTTTAGGATGTCTCTGGTCTGGTCTGGAACTTCCGTCTAGGTCTTCCCCTTCCTCCTGTCCCATTCACACTTGCCTTATACAACTTCTTGGTCAGTCTTTCGTCACCAATCCTCTCTCAGTGTCCAAACCATCTTAGAATACCTTTCTCAATGGTTTTAACTACATCTTCTTTTACCCCACAACACCCTCTTATCACACAATTCTTTACTCTGTCGTTCAAAGATACACCACTCATACTTCTCAGTGCTCTCATTTCTACAGCATTTATTCAACTTTCATGTCTATTCTGCTCTAATACACATTTTTAAATATGTCTCAAACGCCTTTACTCTAAAATCTAAGCCAAATGTACCTATGTAAATTCAACTTTCCAAAAAAATTGGCGAGATTCCAAATTAATAGTTTAGCCGGCAGAGCGGGGGGGATACTTGAGTCTAACAATTTTTTTTCACTTCAAAGCTTGATATTTGACAAACCAATCACTTGATCGAAAAATGATTTGAGCAAACTAATAATATTTTTTTAAAACCTATCCAATGATACCCCACAAAATGGGGTACTCAACCAAAAAAAAATTCAACCCCACTATATATGTAGGGGATACCCTTAAAAAAGATATTTTCCTAAATTTTATTCTACAGTTTTGTTGCAATATTGTATGTCTATATTAATGTCAAATATCAGCTTTCTAGCACCAGGCGTCTTTGAGCTAGGCTGCGGACGGACAGACGGACGGACATAACGAATATCAGGGTTCCTTGTGGACTACGAAACCCTAAAAACGATCCCAATTAACATTTTTTTTTATAGTAATAGGCGGCAAACGAGCAGACGGATTGCCTCATGGTAAGCAATTACCGCCGCCCATGGACACAAGCAACACCACAGGAGTCACAAGTGCGTTGCCGCTCCTTGGGATTGGGAAAAGGGATAGGATGAGGAGTGGGATGAGGGAGATGGAATAGGGGATAGGGCCTCCGGAACTCTCACTCACCGAACGAAACGCAACAGCCTAGGTACTGTTACTTTACGTCGATCTTCTGTGAGAGGGTAGTACTGCCCCGGTCGAGCCGGCCCATTCATGCTGAAATCAGCGAGGCTCTACTACCTGCTAGACATACATCCGGTTGCGATTCAAGACCTTCGCCTTGGAACACCGGGTTCTAATCCGGGAAGCCCTATGATAATCTAATGAGCACTTGTGGCTAGCCAGATAACCTATCCAGATAATTGGACTATCCAACATAAAAATGCTTTTCGATAATTGGTTAACGGATTCCTAGATAATTGGATAACATAAAAATGTTTTTCGAATCAAACCAGCAGTCCCTGAGATTAGCGTGTTTAACCAAATGAACAAACAAACTCTTCAGCTTTATAATATTAGTATAGACTATCAAGTGATGCGCTTTTCAATGAATAGCCTTAATTTTGTAGTTATCATTATTATTATTATACCTGAGCCTGAAATATTAATATGCTTACGTTTCAAAATTTGCGGTCCACAATTTATTATGTTAATACCTTCAGTCAGCTATGAAATCAGATGGGAATTCAATTTAATTATGCAATAAACGCTAATTGAATTTCACTAATGTTAAAACTATATTTGCCTCGCTCTGTTTAATTATACAGGGGCTTAATATGGCCCATAGTAATGGGCCAAATAACTGCTAAAATGGATAATATTACAAAACATTGTCTATAAATTCCTTTAGGGTGGAACATAGTGGTTGTTTGGTAATTAGGGCAAATTACTTCATTAATGGTGCAATGTTTTAGTAGTTTTGCTACTGCCGATGTGTATAGGATTATGGGTGTGTTTTCCAATACGATAACGAGACTGAATGTGTTTTATGTTACTTTTTGAAGAAGTTTACCCACTGGAGGACGAAATAAATTTGTCCCGGGCAGAAAGTTTTCGACTAAACGTTCACACGTAAATATATCAATAGATCGTTCGACCAAATATCTTTTGGTTGTTTAGTCGATCAACTAAAGAATAATTAATAGCTGTAGGTATCGGTCTTGTATTATACAGTCATATTCATTTCGGTCTCCAGTGGTATATTGGTTTTGAAGTCACTGCGATGTTCTGTGCTTGCCTTATTAGTTATTACTTCGATATTATGTTGTGCTCTGTTTTCCAGAGATTTGGCATTTAATCAGAGAGTGGAATTAATCGCTGGAAGAATTAATTACGTTGTCACTATATGCTCCAGATCTGAGGGATAGCGATATTTGATAGACTGATAGTCACGTAAGATACGAATTATACATAAATTAGAAAATAATGCCGTCAAAATACGCTTGAGCATAATCTGGCAGGTAGAATAAATCAATAATAAAATAAAAATATAAAATAGATGACCATTTTGTTTAGAAATGTAGGTAGCAGTTTATAACATCAAAGTCGGTAATAAACAACAACACACAACGTTATATCAAACACAATTTAGGGGGTAAGCTTCTCGTCAGAGCAGCGGATTAGCTTCTCTCGTTCGAGATAAAAACGTCACCTGCGCTTACACGATATTCATGGCGTGTTCGTGTTATATAGGATTAGCCGCGACACCACATTTGCGAATCAAAAACAGCGCGTAACATTACAAGGCATCCGAATATAAAATATATAGCTGTAGGTGGTAGGACGGACAGACACACGAGTTATTCTATGAGGGTTGCGTTTTTTAATTTAGTAAGTTTGAGATGACCTAGTTTGATAAATTATATTTCGAAAAGATTACAAATGATCTCGAATCTAATCAAAAAGATTACATTTGAAGCAAATTGACAATGAAGAACGATTGCCATGTTACGCATGTTTTTCGTAAGGGTAGTAAGTGTTAACGCCAGTTTTGTTCAGGCTGGCAAATACTTAAGTTACAGAATGTCAAGAGTACACGAGTCATAAATATTGCACGTCAGCATCATCGCCGCGGTTCTTTGTTATTCAAGTCTCGTTCCCAGTTAATTAAATTTCTGTGTTCAATTAATTTAATTGTAAATATAGGGTGCGCAACGACGTCATTTATTCTAAGTGGCCTGACGTGAGTTATGGGAATACCGCTTGGAATGAAAGTGAAGATGACTGGCGTTTTGGTGGTTCGGTGTGAAAAAGCGTTGACATGAGTGGTAAATGTTAAGGCAATCTGTTGTAAGTGATATTAATTTGATGTAACACACTTTCATGCTGGTGGGTGTGAAGCGGTTGGTGCAGTCGCTCGCGCAGTGTCCGCTCGACCGTCGACTCCGGCGCCGCACGCGCATGACCCGCCGCTCACTGCTGAGCACAACCGCGAATTTACCGACCGTTACTTTTAAACTACAACTCAACACAAATAAAATAGACAGTGAAAATTGCAGTGTTTATAACTTGAAGGATATATAACTCCCCAATACCAGTAAGTAGCTAATTATTATCTTATCTTAATGTTGGGAAACACTGCTTAGTTTTAACATTTCTACTATTTCTACAAGTGAAACAGGTTCCTTGTTACTATCCTATAAAACGAGTGTTAACGTCACTTTTAGCTGAAAAGTAGGTCGGGCTGAATAATGTGTTAAGAGTCTCATTTCATAAGGTTCAACGTGAAATGATAATACGTGAAGTTGACGGAGGCATCCGCTTTTAGTGTCGTTTAAAGCTCGTGCTTCGGTGATAAAAGTGATGCTTTTAATGCTTTTCCATATAAGCTATCCTAGTGACAAAACGATAGCCAATTTTAAGATATTTTGGATTGTATACAGTTGTTTAAGTATTTACTCTATAGTTAGAACTTTTATTTCATATTATTTTCTCTTGCGGTTACGTTATAGAATAATAGAAATATTAACTAATAATAAAATAAATAAACTGTGTAGGCTTGACATTACCAGCCAGGTTGATCTTGTTTGCTCGTGATACAGATTTTTATGATCAATCAATGGTGACGAAAAGTATTGCAGTATATTAAAGAAATATTTAATTTTAATTATGCGTATGATATTATACATAAATTGAATCTTTTCCATTCGTATTGCTTAATTTTTCAGACGATGAACGATCTAGATGCTATTATTTTGACGGCTAAGTAGTTTATTTATTTGCAGACAACAATTGTGTCTACTTTCAATGTATTTTTCGAATAGCAAATATAGTACCCACAGCTTTTTCATAAAAGAAGCTGTTAGCCCTCTTTGTATGAGCTAAACTACTCGCAACACAACCTGCACATAGTTAAGCCTACAAGTGACCGTTTGAGTGTAGACAATTTGATAATGAGTAACTGAAGCTCAGTTAACAATTTGAGACATTTCGTGTATTAAGCGTTAAGTGCATGATCGTATAGCACTGCATCTTCTGTTCTATGATTTGATGTTGACGGCTCAAAATATGTCTTATCCTGCAGAAGGCTAATGATACTCAAAAAGTACGAAGGTGCATAGACTTACGACTACGCCTGTTTCCTGGAGGGGTAGGGAGAGACAACGGAACGCCATTTGCAACAATCCCAACATATCCCTCTTGCTTCATTCACTCCCATCAAGTTTCTCATTCATGCTCTTTTTAGGGGACACAAAAGATTTAGTATTTAAATCTTTAGGTTTTTCTATCCTCGACATTACCTAATGCTTATTATAAACGTTACGGTAACCCAGTTTGTTTTCCTGTTTGGTGCGCTTTCACTGCTAAACTACTGACCAAATTTTGATTTCTGTTCGCGGGTGAGCTGTAGTGCAAGTGTGCAATATTGATTATTTTTATGTCACATTTGAATAAATTAGACCCGTTAGCAATAGATGTAAAACGACGATTTGTTTGGGAAACAAGCTTTATATAAAGTAAAATATTCCTAAACATCTCTCTCAGGTAGAATGTAAAGTCGTATTGGAATTTCTTATTGTTGTTGTGAATAAATCCTTTATGTTAATACCTTGTACATATGCATGTAATGCGACCGAAGCTGCAGGCAAAAGCTAGCTAGCTGTTTATAAGTTTAGTCACATATGATCGTCATATACCTAAACTTATTATGTTAGCGGCATGTATAATATATGACGGCGCTTACAACATATTTGTATATGAATATATTCATCAAAATATTCATCATCATTTTAACATACTTTTTCGCATGGATTTGCACTTTCTGATCTGTAATAATTTATACGATTATCTTAACAAAATGCTTGATTACCATCTAAATTATCGACTAAAATTGCATATAGTATTTTCATTTAAATATTTATGGTAAAAAAATAACTACCAATCAAAAATACCGAAAAAAACGGACTCCAAATTTAATATCTCAAACTTGCATTGGACCAAAGAGAAGTTCTATAAAAATAAAAATCGTATAATAAATGACATAGGTCTGCGGTAAAAATTATAAAAAGCAATCGAATTAAGAACCATCTCCGCAATAGAATAGAATCGTCATGTCACGCAACCGATCAGTTGATTCTCACACAAACCCATTTCAAATTGCCTATTTTCCAGCTTTTCCTTTGGCTGCTTTCTGATTAACTTATCCTACAATTTCTTGAGGTGGCTAACACTAAAAAAGTATTCAATATGGTCAAACAATTTATAAGTTCACGCAAGATTTACGAACAGCAATTGATTTTATATAAGTATGCTTATAGATTACCTTACATCATGTCTAACTATAAAATATTTGTGTAAGTAAAATAATTCTTCGACATTTTAAGACCTGACTCCAGACTCAGTAAGGTTAAGTTAAAGTAAACCGATTGGTTTACTTTAACTTAACCTTACTGAGTCTGGAGTCAGGTCACAATTCTCTACATTATGATTTACCTTTCGAATTCATCAATGTTTGGTTTGTTCAAACGTAATCCGTCTTAACACATCATTCATACATGACCAAAATAAAACCACGACGGAAAAGTCCGCAGCGATAGATATTGGTACATATTGAAATGTTACGTTACGTATGATTTCTGTATCTACATATATTTTATGTATTATGACATGTGAGAACATGTCATAACAAAACAAAATAGATTTTGACATCTGATAATTTACCTACATCTTAATAATTTGTAATAAAACTTGTGGATGTGAATTAGAATTACGACCGATATAACCATTTAATCTGAATTAATATAAATCGAAATTGATTGGGTAGTATCTCGAACATTATATACTCTTCTACGTCACTCGTAAACAACCCGAATCGAATCACAACATTAAAAGCAAGTAATAAACAGAAAACTATAACACTACATCATTTCGTAATCTTGTTGTGTTTGTTCATACCGCATGCGTACAGTTTCGGCATTCGATTTAATGCGCACGCGTTAAAAAGTAGGCAGTATTTATCATAACCGACTTAATCATCACCGCGGAATTCAGGCAATATTATTGCATCGCCCACTTGCGTAAAGTGGAGCAAAAAAACCAGTCCTATGTTGCCGCTCCATTTCAGACGATACACGCTCGCGAGGGTACTGGAAAAACATCGAAAACATATTTCGTTTGACTTTATATTAAACCAATCATAATAGAACGGATCCGAGGGATGCGCAACCCGCGGGTCGTTGCTTCTCAGCGAATGTTGGTATTTGAACATCGGATCAAACTTCGGAAATAGAAGGCATCGCTATGAGTAAATAAGAGATCGCCGCCGCGATCTCGACTCTGAACTTTCACCGTTTGTTAGTTTTGCTCCTCCGACAATGATGTCGAGTTGCGTCACAACATTCGTGTCACTAACAAGGCGTGTGCACACGGTATATTTATGTGAATAACATATTACCTATCCTAGCGAGGCTTAATGACACGTGATATCGATAAAGCTCTACGCTCAGTTAATGGCGCAATTTAATTCCTTTGACTGTGGTAATTTCGTAAAAGGAACGAGGCATCGGGTTTTGTGTGAGCAATTGACCCCATTTGCGACGGCCGTCTTTTAGCTCTGCAGCCAGGACTCCAGCTATGAATCACGTCCATTATGCCCGTTGCCGAATGATCGCAACTTAACGCACTATTCAGCAAGTCCGCCCACAAGAAATGCCGTGCTTTCAGCGATCGCTATCTTAAGATAAAGTAAAGATTATGTGTAAGTAAGTGTCAAAATTACTGTGGTTTTCATTGTAAAAAATATTGTCTGGATATACCTCAAGTCGTCAAGGTATTACGCATGAGGATAGATTTTTATAAATATGTCTTATTATTGCGCCAGAATTTACGTTGGGTGTCAATAATTGGTGAGTTAAAACGGGAAAGTAAAATATATTATTTTGCTAATAAACTTTTTGGAGAGAAGAATTCATTTTTCAGAAAGTTATTTTTAAACTATAAACGTAAATATTCTGATTCCTACAGTTCAATGTCAAACCTGCGCTGCATTTTAATATTCAGTAAGACTGTTTAAAATTTAATATTATTTATGAAGCGAAATTCACTATAGTTTTATTTTTATCCACAAGTATGTACGCTGAATCCGTACATAAGACGTCCATATTTTAGCAAAGTGACATTAGACTGGTATACATTTTCTATTTTCCAATTGCATTTTTCGCGAGTTTCGTCACTTGCTTTATTTCATACGGATATTCGAGACAGTTCTCGAGCAAGACACATTGTTACAGATATTCTCAACTATAAAACAAGTCTGCGGAGTTCATAATGTAGATCTGATAGATTCTCTCAAACTCTTAGTTTAGTACAAACTTATAATGTTTGTAAGGAACTTAATCTATGGGGAATTCATATTCAATATGATATTTAACCATATTCTTACGTTAACCTTGACATCAAAGAGAATGTTTGAATATGGTATGCCAAGTCGAGATCATCTCTTGAATATAATTAATTTCATAATTAATATTTAACAAGGGCAAGAAATGAATTCATTTTATTCATGTATTCATTTTAAAACCACAGTTGTGGTTTTTAAAACACACTTGGGTACGATTTGCGCCATTCTATGCATGCCAAATGTGGAGCGCCGTTGTTAATCTGCTTAGAAAAGAGGTTGTTTTTTTACGCTGAATAAATAAAACCTTACTCATATGATATTTATTTTAGTGTCCATTAGGTTATGAAATAAAAGTGGCGAGTGTTGAATTTAGTCTCAAGTTTATTTTTGCTTTAAAGTTATGTAATTGAAGTGATTACTTAATGCCTACAGCTTAGGCCTACCAAAATACCTATAGTAATAAACACTATCAGCAAGTTCCCAGCTCTGTCTAGGTCTCTAGAGCACACTCAATATAATGTATCTAGAGCAGTGGTTCTCAAACTTTTTTTGGGATGGAACCCTTTTGAGTAACCAAATATTTGGCGGAGCTCTAAAATACATCAAAGCCGAGTCTTTTGTGCACTTTAAATTCATTTATTTTACTGACATACATCTGCGTGTAGCCCCTAGAGATGCTTTGTGTAGCCCTGGGGCTCCGCGGATCACGCTTTGAGAATGGCTGATCTAGAGAGTTATGACCCAGTAGTAGAATAACTTTATATATTATTACTTTATGGGTGTCACGACATCCCGACAAAAAGTAGCGTATACATAAGTATACGCTACTTTTTGTCACTGTTACTGCAAAGATTCATCAAAATCCATTATAGCATTAAAGAAGGACAAAGCAAACAAACACACATGGATATATCTGTTCCATGTATAGGTACTTTCGTGTCGACTATAGTTTATTCAAAACAAAATGAATGGCTTGTATCTTCAACAATTTCCTTTCTCGTCCTAACTTATAAAAGTTTCAAACTGATCCCTTTCCCGTTGTATCGTCCTTCAGGCGGATGTTGAAACGTATTCTTCGTGGGCTTACTGTAACAAAATGCTGAAAGTCACACAGGTATTACGGAATAAATGTCAATAAAATATATTTATGTTCAACGTAAGTACGTAAAGAAAAGGAGAAAATATGTTCGTGATGATCCTTTAGGAAAATAAACTAGCTACCGGCGATGTTTATCGAGGCGTTAATGAATCGTGACCTCATCGGTATGCCTGAGGCCCAATGCTCCTAAATCAATTTGTTCAAAATACAGTTTCGTTATAATTTCAATATCATACTTACGTCACAAATTATATTCTCCTAAATTAAATGATATTTGAATGAAATTGTAACTTGATCGTTGATTGAAATAAGTGTCAAAATATGTGTCAACGACGAACTGTTTATTTCAAATTATACGATATTGACATTAGGTTAGCAGAATACCGAGTTCTGAGTCAATACAAAATATAATCTCATTTCATTCAAAATATAATTTCAATGTCATATAAAATACGAGAATTGGCCTTCTGTTCTGTGTTCAAAGGCTAACGGCACAAATACCGAAGTTGTATGGAGCATAGCCCATATTTTATAGCGACTATAACTTAGTGTAGGCCCATATATATTTTTATAGTCTCCTATTAATAAGTATATATGACGTATTTAAAAAGTCGTTCTCTCTTATACCATTTTCTTTTTTGTCTTGTTTATGATTTATTACAAGAAGCCATTAATAGTCTGTAGTAGAAAATCTACGGCGAAATGAAAATCTACATACCTATTTACTTTGTTATCCGAGTTGCCAAGCTTAGTAGTATTGTATTAATAGTTAATTGAGTGTGTAATGAATTATTTAAGAATGTGATGTGCTTACAACTAACTGATTTGTTTATGAGGCGCTCTATTTTGAACTCTTATTAATACTGTGAATGATTTAGTACTAGCTGTGACCCGTGTGTTCATTCACCGATCCTTTTTTATTAGGATTTATTCGACAGGTTTTTTCATGCTCAACTCGTAAGAGTAGCTACCGCTTTTACATGGCCTATGAACATTCTTAACAATTGGATTGTCAGAATTGTCAAATAAGTATAATTTTTAAAAACGTATGATAGTATCTGCCATCAGTGCGTTAAAACATATTAGATTTTAAACATATACCTGGGCATGTTTTTTTTTTTATTGTATAAGGCGGCAAACGAGCAGACGGATTGCCTGATGGTAAGCAATTACCGCCGCCCATGGACACAAGCAACACCATAGGAGTCACCAGTGCGTTGCCGCCCCTTGAGGTTGGGAAAAGGAATAGGATGAGGAGTGGGATGAGGGAGAAGGAAAAGGGGATAGGGCCTCCGGCACTCTCAGTCATCGAACGAAACGCAACAGTTTAGGTACTGTTACTTTACGTCGATTTTCTGTGAGAGGGTAGTACTACCCCGTCGAGCCGGCCCATTAACATGTAGCATGTAGTGATGGCACGGTCAATATGGCGAAAATATAATTCATTATATCACATATATTGAGCCTGTCACATTCCAAGGCAATTCAAATTTCTATAGCAGTCCTACAATAACAATGAACATGCACCTATGAATTGTGAATATTGTATTACGCTTCTGCGAACCCAGGAGTTTATTTTTATTTCACTACGTTTTGCCTCGAACGACGCCGTAGTGAAAACAAAGGTAATGTTATTTCTCTGTTCAATCGAACAGGGAAACGTGTTGGATGTACAAGGTTCTAACAATGTGCCGTGAAGGATGAGTTTAAGTGGTCGTTTCGCCGTTTAGAACTGCGGCGAGTGTTGTTGCGAGGTTCGATCGTCGTATGTCACACCTATATTAAAATTATTTTTTTGCAAATTTAATTGAAATCTGCTGTTTTTGCGTGAAATACTAACAAATACCCATCCATCATCACCTTCGGGTGTACAATAGAAGCAGGATGTTACTACAATGTCGAAATTTCTTGCAGCTCTCTGGTTGTTTATCATAATTCGTTGGTATTTTGCTAATTAGTACTTCATTACAAGCTGAATAGTTATATAAAGTTTAGAATTAAGATTGAGTAATATACCTAGCCTGATTATATTGCCTAATTTTAGTTTCTATCGCGTGAACTTTACATCAAAGTAGTATAATTATGTATACCTAATGCAAGAATTGTACGTCAAATTTTAGGTACATATTTCGTCTTAGTATAGAATCTGTTACATGAAGTTGTTATTCTGATACTTTTTGCCGATAATGTGCTAGAATATCTTAAACATGTAATATGTTTAAGATATTCTAGCACATATATGAAAATATGTTTTTGCGTGAAAGAAAATTATCATCCTTCTCCTCACAAATTTTCGCGTTTAAAATAGTAGTAAGATTAGGTATTCTTCGTCCCAGGCCGGATCGACCCATTCAAGTAGATACCACCAAGACTTCTGCTTAGCATAATCACCCAATATAAATACTAGATACAATACAACCATGTTTATTCTACTCATGCGCACTAGTTGGTGTGCATGTGGGTACGTATAGGCTCATACTTCTGCTTTTACTTTTGTTATAGGTACTTATATGTATCATCTATGTATATCTGTATGAAATATATGTTTGACTAGCCTATCATTTTAGACCCTAAATTACTGAAGTAAGAACGATAACGAATGAAGATAAAATGGGGTCAATGGGTTGCTTTTATAACTCTTTAAAGAAGGATTGTTTAATATGGCATTCCCAAAGGGGTAAGGCGATTGGAAGTTTGTTAAAAAATGTGGGCAGGAGCTGGTATTTTTAAAATAATTTTGTGCAGATTGATATATAAATGGTCAGAACGCTGGAGAGGTAATCTCTGAAAATGGTATTCGTATTCCGATAATTCAATTTGGATAGTCAGCTCATTATTTGTTACTAGAAAGTGGTAGGTACCTACTCATACATGTATAATGCTGCAGTCAAAAGTGTAGAGATCATTATGAAAATTATGTTCCTCCCTACAACCTGGATCACTTGATTTGACATATAGTGCCTAAAATATTGTAATATGGTTTACATTATAGAATAACGCTTCATTAGTAGGCATAAGCGTGTAAGTGAATTCCATTTACGTAGAAGGCTCAGAAGTTATGTACTACCTACTGTAGTACAGTGACACACGGCGATTTAATTAAATGCTTGTCTTCCTTGAAAATGTGCTGTATATACCTCCAGACTGTTGGTGTCTGTGCTTTATTACCTTTTTACTGGGAACAAAATTGAAGGCTTTGTTAAAGTACCTGCCTGCCATTCCTTATGGAAGAGTAGGTCACATGTCGTATATTAAAGTGTTGCTAGATGTAGCTACTGACTATACGTAAAAACAATAAAATATTTAACGTCTATAGACTAGTTCTATCGAAATTCCCACTACTAGATGTCTCACTAAGTGACACATCACCTATGTAGCAAGGTTCAGCAGCAGCGACCATTAATAACAATCGTGAAGTCCCGGGAAAAGTATTCTCTGTCTCGGAAGCCGCAAAGAACTTTTTTTGTAACATAGTATTTTGGACGAGCTTTTTATTTATAAATAGCCTAAACTACGCCAAAAGATTTATATCAACATCAGGTATATTCTTATAACGAGAATGATTAGGCCATAGTCCACCGCACTGGCCAAGTGCGGGTTCACAGACTCCCTTTGCGAAGTAGTTTATTCGATTACTACGCAGAATTAAATACCTCTAGAACTCTAGAATATTGTAAGATAGATTTATTAGAAAAATACTTTATACCTAATTATATTAAGTATATTAGTAACGTTTTTCATATATAAGCAACTGAAATTATATTACTAATCTACAGGAGTATTCCATTAATATAAAATACTTTACCTTTTTCACATTGGTATATTTTATCTCTTTAGGTCCAGTCTGTTGAAGAAATCACAAGTATTATAAATATTTCTTTACCTTACTGTATATTATGTTGTAGCATAATGCGGAAACTACAAAATTATTTTAAATATTATATTATTACGTCACATTTGAAGAAAGTTATGTATAGCAAGAAAACTATGTGGAGCAAGCTTGCGATTAGCATATTATTTGTATTACGTATGTAATGTTAGGAATTATAATCTCGACCCCTATTACATGTACTATACATTAATAGTTGGTGAATTATGGACTTTGGTCATCGTAATGTTTTTCTAGATGACCATAAAAAATTTATTTGGAAAGTTAACCCAACGAAAAGCAATCTACATAATATTCTAATATGAGATATATGAAGAGATTAACATATAAGGTCATTTATATGTAAGGATATTCTCAACAACACAGGAGTCTAAAATTTAGTACGAAGCATATTATGTACAAGTCTGTCCTGAGTCCTAAATATAGAATAGTTAGGTACTACGAAATTTAGATGTAAAACTCACCTTCGAGTATATCGCATAAACCTAAATTATTTTAAGTAATCCTGTCAGCTCGACTAATATCACACATGAAGCGTTATTGAATTAAATCCTCTCCACCCACGCACACTTTGTACTTTATTATTTTCTTATTGAAAATACTCATCAGCTGGGTTTAGCAGGTAATGTTACGTTATTTTCCATCAGCTGACCGCTGCGATAAATCCCTGAACTTGACAAAGCTGAAAGTGGACAAGATATTATCCGTTGAACGTGCGCCTCACAAAGATGGATTAGTAGGGTTCGCAACGTTGTTATACTTTGATTGTGTACAAGAACGGGTATTTTAATCTTGTTTATTTTTCGTTTGGATTTATAAGCAGAATTTCTGTGGGAAAGCTTTTTTGTTTGTGAACAGCTTCTGGAATCACCTGTCAGATTAACCGGAATACATCCGATGTCTGCAGTGAGGAAGAAATACATAGTAGCAATTAGGTCATGTAATGGGGTGTCCCAACGCTCGCAAAATTATACACAAATGTGTAGTTAGTATTGACTGCACGTAGGGTTTAGTGAGATAAGTGGCCGCCTCGCCGCTTCAGACTGCAAAGAAAGTAGTTGATCCCTGAGTATAATAACATTTTATGTGATTCACAAATTGTTGCAAGTCTGGGTATCTTTTGTTGTTTGAATGTTTGTACCGCGATATACGATTTATTTCTAGTGTTAGAATAGTTCTTAAAAAAAGGTAAACCATTTTGAAACCAAAATTTAAATTTGTACTAACACTAGATCGCAGCTGCTCTGTAAAAACGGTCAAATTCGTCGCACACCAACGGTTTCCTTTAATTGTGTGAGAGATAATGTGCCTTTTATGTTGCAATTTAAGTACATATGAAATCACAGTATATTTGAGAACTTTCTATCTACTTTGGTTCATCTGCAAAGAATATTTTGACTAAGGTGTAGAGTTTGTGAAGTTAGAGCTTGTAGAATTAGAAGCTGGGCTCTACATCTGATTTGACAACTTTATGACAATGGAAATCCATTTGGTTTCGTTTTGGCAACATGTTACATGAATATGTTACAGATAAAGATTTCGTAGTACACATTCCTGGTAGCACCCGTCTTCTGCATATTTTATTTATAACTTTTTATGAGCAGAAATGTTGACACGCTGCTGAACTTGCTGAACGGACAATACCCCACCCCCGTTTTCTTAGGGATAATGATGTGTGGGTTATGAAGAGCCCTCGGACAACGCTCCTCACGGTATTTCCTTTCGTCCTTTGCTGTAAGGTATAGGTATACTTTATTTAGTACTGCCGTTAGCCCCGAACTCCTTTTGTTTATTATCGCAGATATGGGCAACATGCATTACTTAATATTGTTAGACCATTTATAGCTATAGTTTTTTAAGTTGTCCATGCATATGCCCATTTCGGACACTGTCTACAAAATACTAATAAAAAATAAAAATATTCTTAACAGTTCCCTTACATTAACTGATGGAAAGTAGTTAATAAATTTAAGTTCATATGATTTAAAGGTACCACTTAAAATACAATTGCAATACTGTTCACTGTACATATTTATATTATTACCTATATTCAGTGGCATTTTTATAATTTTAACCTCAAAATCCTTCGGAAAATCCGAATCCTTTCGTATTTTCATCCCTTCTTCTGCTATATTGGTTTCTAGCGAAAAGTTATATTGTATGTATTTTGGTTCGTATGAGTAATTCCTTTAAAACAACATTATTATACGACGTAATAAAGAAACTGTAGTTCACTCGTGTTTTTATATTAGAAATGTTTTAACAATATATTTATCCTTTGTGTTGTTCGTGAATTCTACATTGAACTTAACAACATAACTCTTACTGTTCTAAGGGTAGAACAGTAAGAGTTATGTTGTTAAGTTCAGTTAAAACTATGCTCAATAGAACAAGGGTAGGGACCCTTGTTCTATTGAGCATAGTTTTAAACTCTGAAAAGTTTAACAATGGGTAGGTACTTATTTTGCTCTAAAAAGATTCAATATCTAGCTGTGCTCGATCGGAACATTTGGACAATAAATATAACATGATCATATCGTTTGGCACACACATTGAAAATCTACTGTCCAATAAAATAATATAAACTTTCATTGAAAATAGAAACTATTTTCAGCGAAGCGCATTCTCCGAGAGCGATATTTTTCAATACAACAACGGTTGTTTGGTTTCAACGTATTTGAATTTATATTTACTGTTGAGCTAGAAATAATTGTACCAAACGTATTAGTAAATGGCTTTCAACATTCGCGAGGTTAGCAAAATTATCTTGAACAAAACCTAAATAGTTTTATCACCGAAGGTCGGTTTATATGACCCAGTTTCGCAATAACCAAGTTTACGACTAAGAAACAACCTTTACACGACAGGTATTCTTAGTATAAACTAAGACAGAACATTGTACATTAAAATAGCTGACGGAGTGATGGGCAAGCCGACAGCAACCCTGCGCGTTTAGTACCTTCATGAAACATTCATTTGTCTGGCTGAGCCAGATTAATCTTAGCGGGAGAACATTGATTAACACGTGTTTAATACCTGAAATTGTATTAAAACAAATGTCTATTATTTTTGTTCATTTTAATGTTATAGGTGTGTGGTAGATTAAGTATTGAATAATTTATGATTGATACCTACATCAAGTAAGTCTGTGTTGCCGCCTCGGTGAAATTTTCCTGTCTTTGTTAGCAGTGATGCGCCCAGTAAAAAACGAGAGGGCTGTTTTCAATTGCTTTTTCATACGAGACCTAGAGCGTATATCGTACTAAAAATCCTCACTGTTTACAATAGAGACGAAACGGAGTGCACCGAATATCTGGCCACTAGATTTCCTATCGAGAATTGATAGAGCAGTGTTAGACAAACAGGCGATTGTGTGATATTTTAAAGTTAATTCATCGCGATTTTGACTCTTAAATAGTCATCACAAAAATGAACTTAACACAATTTTGCAAAATTATTTTCTTCACCTTGCAGCATAGTATAATAGGTACACCTAGCGTAATCCGTTATTCTGAAGCTGTCTTGCAGAAGTAAGAAACATTCTGTTGCCTCTTAAAAACTTATATTGCACAGCTTTTCAGACAAACATACCTACTTCATTATTTCCAGCCGGTTTTTAACCGACTTATGTTTCATCTCTAGTTTAAATTAGAGCTAAAAAAAGCTTTGTACATATGCTTCAAAATTGTTGAACACAAAAGGCAGGTTCTTGCAATAACTGTTAAACGAGAAAATTTTAATAACCGAAAATCTAAAACAGAATTCTTGTCGAATGTCTGCAAAGTTCTAAAAGAGATTTTAAAATGCTTAAGCATATAAAATAAGTTGTGCAGATCCAATAAATGTTACTTAAACTTACGTATACGTATACTTACGATATAGCACTAGTTAAGCGATTTTCGTATGGCACAGTAGTATTAAAATTCAACATAATTATATTTCAAAGAGTGCCTACTCGGCATAGTGTTGATATAGGTATATATAGGTATATGTTATTATTCCTTACTTATTTGATGGTAGCATCAATAAATATATAATATGCATAATAATTGTAAACACAATCAGAAATAATTACAGAACAATTTACAACGCACCTATATTAACTATCGGGGTTAAATATAATGACCACCATAAAATGCTTTCATACCCTTAGTTCTTTAACCAAAAATATATAAAAATAAAGTCTAAAATTACAATAGTACTAGTTATTTTAGTCACGACTGCACTTCAAATTGTATTCGAACACCAAATGTAGTAAATGATCACCAAATAAATAGGCTATGTTAGGTTCTCTTCTGACCCTTAATTCAAAAATAGGAGCCCTGCTAAGCAGGGCTTCGTCAACTTAGTTTATTAAAGTAGGTGATGTAACCAAATCCAATTTATTTGTTGGTGTTTCATACAACTAACAAAAAAACTTTGGTTATAATCTTACATTAAAATGCTGGTTTAATTTTGGTGATAATTTACTATTTTTCGGTCAACAATGATTTATTTGGAGTAGATAATTTTGCTTAAATAGGATAGCGATATTTTAAATCTTTGGTTATAATTTTACATTAAAATGCTGAAATGGTTTCATTTTGGTGATAATTTACTATTTTTGTCTGTTATATGTTACTATATCGGGTGGTAAGTTAAACATAAGCCTTAACTATCTAAAGCAAGTTTTTCTTCTACTACGGATTCACTCTGCATTTCAATGAAAGGGGGTTTCATTCAAATTCAGTGTAAGGCATAGTATATATCTTTATCTCGTAAACTAATTTCCAAGCAAGTAAACACGCAATTTTAGCGCCGCTTCCGTACCTTTGGATTTGTATATTGTACATTGCGAACTGTGTGACTGCTCGTGAAATATTATGTAATTTTATTAACGATTGGATGACTGTGGTGGTGGATAGAACATTCAAGCACTTACACCTTTTTGATTATTACAGGGTTCTTAAAAAATGAATGACCAAATGTGTGATTGAACAACTATTTAAATGATTGGACATTTTATCCTTTGCAATATTAATTCAACCCTTAATTAAACCATTACTTAATCCTCGCTGTTTATTTTAAAGTTGGTTATTTTACAATTATTTATTTTATTTGAGAATGAGTTGACATGCTAACTTGTAGCGAAGTGTCAAATTACGTATACATAAGTATACTCTTTTAAAAACCTCTCGCCATATTTCTTACCTAAAACATGTCCAAACATTGATACAATATGTAGCTTTTTCATTAATTGATTTACCACCAAAAATACAATCATCGGTTAGTGTCAAGCATTTGTACGACGAATACGACTTCAAATTACGTTCCTCAAACTTAGATAAAGGCAAATGAGAAGTGCATCAAACAAATTTACTTCGAAATCGGTTAATCTTAATACACGATCTATCCAAACAAAAAGAATTTGCAAAATTGGTTAATAGGTTACAGAGTACTAAGGTAACACTCAAATAAAAAAACAAAGGAATAGAGAACGTCTTTATTTTTTTTATAGTCAGTTAAAAACGAGCGAATGTCAACCTTCGTGTGAATTTTGTGCTTGCATCGCAGTTCAGATGATGAATGTGCACCTTATCTCATGCCAAAAATGCTTGGAACGAAATGTGCTTGACGTGTGAATTTAAAGCGTTAATCTGATTGCATTTTACGTTGACTGTACGACGATTTATTTTAAACACAAAAAAGGCAAAAATGTTACTCAATAGTGAAAAATGAAACTGTATGAACCCTGAAGTTAATAACTTATTAGTATTTGTAAATAGACAAGGACAGTGCTGCTAGGTTATAACGTAATTATTTCATAATGTAGTAGTTATTAAAAAAGATTTGAGAGCAAAATTATTTCCGTTCCAATAAGTGTTAGACTTGGTTTGTTACCTTTTCACGACTAAAGGGTTACAAATGCTTATGAAGTTTCGCAAGAAGAAAGATTTTTGTTTTAATTTTTATTGAAAAACTAGGGATGCCCACAGTACGCCCGTACATCCTTTTTTATTTCATTTTTTTGCCCTATCCCGTGAGAATTTCAGGAAATCCCTTCTTAGTGCCTCCCTACGGTCCCCAAGGAACATACATTCCAATTTTCAGTTTCCTGCGCCTAATAGTTTTAACTGTAGTTTGTCAGTCAGTAATATCCAGGGAAAGTGTGGGGTGTGTACCTTAATTCTTGTTTGTATACATTTCACAAATAAAGCGAACAACATTTGTTGGTTATCGTAGGCGATATTAGTATCTACCGCTGTCCTTCTTACATTCAGTTACATAATACCTTTCGCGTGTATTGTAAGCTTGTGGTTATAAATCCGCTTACCATATTGTGATGGCAGCAATCGACCAATAAAACCCGAGTTGTTGTAACGTTTACATCGTCTGTAATAAAATACAAACAGTGTGTTTATATATCTGATGCTGCCTCTTCGTAGTATATTGGTTAATAAAGTAGGCCTGTCAATATTGTAAAGAAATCAACGTAAGAAAACTCTGCATATTTTGCGTATCTAAGTTGAGAATTGAAAACTATAACAGCGTTTATATTTTTCTTGTAGCTCGAGATTGGCTCAAGAGATATTTTTTAGCTACTGATAAAATAAAAATCTTTGCAACATACTTTTTACATAGGATGATAAGATGATCCCATGTAAAATAAAAACGAAATAGCTAGATAGGTATTACAATGGTAGTTATTTCCATTTTTCGTTTAAAATAGGTACCTATATTAATTGAATTTTCTAGGAAATATTATATGTTTATAAAGCAAATATATCAAACCGAGATATGTCCACTTAGTACCTTATTGAGGTTTAGTAAAGTTGGCGAAGGGTGAATGGTACTAATAGACGGGCGGTATTGGAGACCAAAACAAATTATATTTGTGCTGTACCCGACTGATTGTATTTGCTCAAGGATTGTTAACTGATTTGTGTATTTTAGGCAGACAATAGTTAAGCTCCACATATCGGCTCTGTGGTTCGTAGCTAAGTGAGATATACACCCATCCAATTAGTTAAACAATCAATCCTGATATTTGCAATCAAACAATTTGCTTTAGTGTCAACATGCTTAAATACCATTCGGTTTTCAATTTATTGGTTATCATGTTCGATTTAAACTTAAGTGGAAGCTTTCAATCCATTGATGATTATGTATGTGTTAGACTTAAGTGAATCAAAAGCTGACGATCTTAATTGTATTGAATCTAAAGGAGAATGAACAGTTTAATCTGGGATGTCTTAGGTTGACGAATTAATCAGTTTCGCCGCTTCATTATTTCTGTAATACTGACAAGTGCTCTGTAAACCTGTACGTTTATATCATCGATTTGTAATCCTAGTTTCAAAAAATTTCGTGGCTTATACGATCGACGCTAGTCTTATAAAATCAGAAATACTCTCAAAGCAATATCCTATTGTTCTGAGGAAATACGGTATTTCCACATCGGATAGCCTTGGAATCTGTCACAAGATCGCATTTTAAGGCGGTGCTTGCTGCCAATTACTTGTACCGTAGCGTGTACTGTCCGTTCAATTAAAAAAATACAAAGACAGGAGAGGGCATTTGTTCGTTTCAGACCAAAAAACTTGTCTTCCAGTTCTCAGATATCTTTAACACCATCGCTTCAAAAAGATAATCTTTACAGATTATTTTCATGTGATGTGAATTATTACTGGGTTGTTGGGAACAAAGAACTTGACCATATTCTTGAATAATCATCCTGAATTAAAGAAGACAAAGCCGAATTTATAAATTGTAAATTAAGTTTTCCAAAAAGGAATTTGTTTCTGCAAGCTTTTCCTTGTTTTTCCTTTATTGAGCGTGATAAAATATTTTGCAGATATCGGAATTGTAGCTATTGCAACAAACTGTCAAAACATAGAGTAACTGTATTTTGATACCCTTTGTATCGACGTTGAAGGGGATCAAGGCATCCTTTGTCGACGGGACAAAGGCAGCCCGTGCTATACAGATACAGCCTTAAAACAGTATTAATGTCAATCTCTTACAAATTATTGTGCTGAAAGTAAGATTGTACTATTGGAGTTAAGAATTCATCGGTCGCTATGCATGTCTAATATGTATATATATGTTAATTGATTCCCAGTATTCTCACATATTTTCTGAGGCATGTTAACCATAATTCAACAAATGATTTATTTTTAGAAGTGTATTGGTTTTACGCTATAGATTATGTGCCATCACACGTGGTTCATTCCTAGGAGAATAATTTTCATAGTTCTTTAATTAACTTTGGTAGTAACATTGCTTTTATTAAAATTTGCCGTGTTATGCACTTATTAACTTTTAAGATGAATAATGCGTCATTCCTACATTGTGTCCATATTTGTAGTTTATGATAGTTTTGACATACTTATATAGCAGTAACTAGTAGAGTTATCTATTCTTAGATCCTGAATGTTAATCGTCTGAACGTGTGTGTTTAACAGCTTATCTCCTAAGCATCAAGTTAAAGGCGGCCATGTCATAATCTGACGGTAGCTGCTAATAGCAGGTTTGACCAACATTGTGCAAACACAATTATTTTGTACCACTTTTATAACTTGTGCATCCAATTATGTCAACAGAAACTAAAACAAATAGAGAAAGAAAAGCTGCAATCTTATTGTTAAAACCCTATTTCCCACACAAAGGTGCCGAATTGCATTATACTGAATAGAGCTACTTAGTATAAAAGCCGGTGAATTCATATGATTACTTGATAGTAAATGTTCTAGTGCTGTTGTATCTTTAGTTCAGAACCAATAAAGTAACGGCTCTAAACTGCTCTTCACAAAGAACCGCAATAAGTCAAAACTTAAGTTAAGTGAAGTCCAAAGTTCTATATCAATGTCATAATTACATAATATGTGTAAATCTGTAACTAGCCATCTTTTGAAATTAAGCTAAAGTTTAAATGAGATTCCATGGCAATATATTGGTTATATGGATAACTAGAAACAAATGTATGTAGTTTCAAGTTATCTTATATCGTTTGTATACCTATACTTAAACCGTTAACAGTTAATGTAAAGTAGCCGAAACGTCGCATGATCACTACATAGTATAAAACAAAGTCTGTCTTCTGTCTGTTTGTCCCTATGTGTGTTTAAATTTTAAAAACTACGCAACGGATTTTAATGCAGTTTTTTTTAATAGATAGAATAATTCAAGAGGAAGGTTTATATTTATAATTGACGCGGGCGAAGCCGCTGGCGACGTCTAGTAATAAATAATGCAAGAATCTAATACCAGATGCAACGCAAAATGTTAAAGTAAATCGCTTAGGTAGTTATACCAACATTATTATATTATTAAATGCTTTCGAACAGTGCGATCTGTGTCATAAGATCATAAGAATATAATCGAGTTCTAATAGTCATATCGTACCGCATGGCATGTTGAATTCAAATAGCACTTTGCATAAGTCGTGGCAGTCGGGAGCTGGCACGTTTTACTGTGATCATACCCGCCAGTTATAGCCGTGAGCCGCACTAGAAATATACAATATGTTATATAAAGTTTGTTAGAGAAAGCTACGGTCAAGGTTGTTTGATCGATCTATCCTTACATTTTATCGTTTTATTGTGTGCTTTTCCTTATAATCATGCAAAACGGCTGAATGGAATTCTTTGGCATTGGTAGCTTATCAGCTTTTTCTTATTTTTGTCTTCGTGGTAGAAATCTAAATAACGAGAATTACCCTTTGCCTCTTGGGGTAGGCAGAGGGTGTGATTTTGACTCTCGTAATCCTAGCGGAGTAACGCTAAAAGCGTTCGGAGCCTACCCACTAACTACGGAATTCAATATTCGATCTATAGATAGATTTGTAGATTTTAGATTCGTTTTTGACATAAGCTCCATACAAAATATGTCTAACACGAATCTCGAATCTCAAAATCCATGTATGGATCGAATATTGAAAATGGGCGTAAGTAAAACCACCGCAGTGTCTATGTCTCGCATTGCCAGGTCGAAACCTTGATTAATATTTATTGCCTGTTTTATCATAAGTTTATTTTTATGTATTTGCTTCGCAGAGAGGTTGACCGTCTGAGTTGTTTTAATTGAAAACAACGGTTTCCATAGGATATTAAATACAATATATTCGCCGACGAAGTTGCAGGCATATTAGGCACATCGCTATGTTGATAATAGTATAGGTATTCAATAATTGAAATAGCAACAGATTGTAAATATCTGATTTATTAGTTTTGAAGTCGATAGCCGAGTGGGTATACCAACAGACTGCCATGCAAAGGGTATCGGGTTCGAATCCACGGCGCGCACCAATGACTTTTCGGAGTTATGTGTGTATTGAATTGTTAATTATCGCTTGTCCCGTGCCTCGGAGAGCACGTTAAGCCGTCAGTCCCGGTTGTCATGAAGATCTTTGACAATCGTTACAGGGCGTCAGTACCTTCTAAATAAAACTGACACTAGTCTAAACCATGGAATATTGCTATCCCTTCGGGTTGCGGAGGTCAGACAGGCAGGCGCTCCGTGGAAAAGCTAATATTCAGTCAAATCCAGTTAGACTAGAAAGCGGACCCCAGATTGAAACTGGGATAACGCTAAGAGAAAGAAGAAGAAGAAGTCATTTCTTATGCGAACCGACCTTTCTAAAGAACAGACACAGCTCTTTGTGAATAGTCTGCAAACTTACGGTTACAATGTCTTTGATCAAGAAAGTCATATTCTTTGTTTTAACATTTGTATGCAGAGGTTACCTTCAGAACCTACACTATTAAATATGTATTGTGTTTTTTATTCCTTTTGGATTTTCGTACCAATAGGCGTACAATATGTTAATACTGGAAAAGCAAAAAATCTAAGCCTGTTTTTGTAGCGGTGATCTTTCACAACGAAATAATATTTTACCGAGTATTCGTAAAATATATAGGACGTGGGAAAGGCCGTATGTCACGGAAACATATTTAAGAAAATAAAATTGTTTAGTAAAGTGTCGTAGGATATTACTAATAAAAACACGAAACTGCGTGAGGATCGATAGATATTTGAGAGTGCCACGTAAAAACAGCAGTTTTTCATAAAACTTCGTAGTAATATAGCTTACCTATATATCAGAACTGGAGGATGCCCGCGGTTACACCCGCGTTATTTAAGGCTACTGCTCCGCTCCCGTTGCTCATAGCGCGATGTTATATAGCCTATAGCCTTCCTCGATAAATGGGATATCTAACACTGAAAGATTTTTTTTAATCGGACCAGTAGTTCCTGAGATTAGCGCGTTCAACCAACCAAACAAACAAACTCTTCAGCTTTATATATTAGTATAAGATAAGATAGTACATAATATGCAGAATATTATTGTAGCTTTTGCCGCGAGTAACGGCACGAACGTGGGCGGAGTCACCAGTAGTGCAAAATATACTATCCAATCCAATTATTGATAAAATAAGATCAGAGAGAGCACGTGATGCGTATAATTGATTACTTCGGTAATTTGTAACAGTTGTGCAATCGGTTGTTAGTCTATTTATTAAGACGCGTCACTAGCTCTCTGAGTAGCAGTCGATACCACTGACAGTTTGTTTGTGATGAGAAAAGCCCGCTATTTTAGAAATCGGTCACGTCACTGCGGTTGAAGACCTTTCTAACCCTTTTGCGACCGAGGCGTTTCGCAAAATATATCGAATAATCTCGGCCCGACCAGGGTTAATTACTTGATGGCTATTGTCCGATACACTGACAGATATTTATCGGGGAGTTACGAAGGCTGTTTTCCGTAATTTCTACACACACCATTAAGCAAACAAATGGCTTAACTTAAACTTAAATTTATTTACGGAAAGTATTAGTGTAAATAATTTGTTTCCTCATAGTGATAATAAGGTTGTCAGACCATACTGACGTACTGCCGAACTGGTTATAGGTATGTGCGTGTAATATTACTGTGAAGTTCAGCAACAATTTGGAAATTTAAGGCATTAGAGTGTGCCCACAGCTCCGCTTGTGCTCGGTTATTGCGACAAAACGTTATGTGCTATTCTTATGTAAACCGTGCAATTTTTTATCAAAATGTGTACAACAATGAACATGTATGAAGAGTATGAGTGTAGAGGAAGCGCGTGAGGTTTGTAAGGATAGGAGCAAGTGGCGTTCTGTTGTGTCCGCCTACCCCGACGGGAAAAAGGCGCGAGTATATGTACGTATGTAGTTCAACAATCTTAGCGTGAAACGGAGACAAGCATATATCCATCCATCTACCTATCCTCACAGAACCACATCTATAATAGATATAAGATAACTTATAGTATAGTAAGCTATCACTATCTATATGTTAACTACGACGAAATAATATAACGTACCAGAACGAGAGAAACAAGCAAAAATAAAAGCTGAGTATAGCAGAGGCTATTTAGATATTTCAATTAGTAAATTCAAACAATAAAGTTATTTTAATACGAGCCCGGTTGAGCTCGGCACGAAATTGCGAATGTATGATTGATTTATTAATGTTGTTAGAAATAACAATGAAAGTGATACTGGAGCGAGCTTTTATCTGACGTAATATTTGATATTGTGAAATATACCGATATCGGTAACAATAAGAATAATACAAGGAACAATTGATGCCCAATCATTCTCGTTTTGAACGTAACGATTTATTATTTGATAAGTACTCCACAAAAAGATTGCATTGATTGATCGCTGCGTGGCTTTTTATCAACGACAGACAAAAAATAAACAAGGTAAGTCTTACAGAAATATTTATACATTTCTTTCATTTCGAATTGCGTAATAAATCTTCTTTGTCCATGTTTTTTCATACTTTGTCACAAATCGATTGAATTCTTTCCATGAAAGGCTTGGCGGCAAGAAATGTAGAAAAGCCGCCCGTTTATTTGCTCGTCTAGGTATTTTAATTATGGACTTGCTATTAATAAGGAGCCTAGATTGAGGTCTAAATAGGCCTGTTATAACGGAACACTTATTCGTCAGTGTCGTTATCTAAATGGCCCCTCGGAACACACGCGATTCTCACCTTATTTTTGTATTACACGACGCAGCAGGCCATCACCTTTAAGCTATTGTGTAATAAATATACACCGTTATTCTTTCTAAGCGATTCTTTTTATAATAACGCTTATATCTAACAAGACATGTATAATGTACGCCTTTTCACAAATTGCGTCGCAATTTTTTACGGTTGTTGAAAGTTATCCAATTGGACGTAGCAATTCAAAAATTTGCTTCTCAGTTTCTTTCGCCTCATAACTATTTTCTCCATGCACGCTTTCAAAGTAATTCAGGAAACTAAATGTACTTAGTTCATTAGTAATCGCTGATATCCGCTGGCAAACGAAGTCATTCGTATAATTAAGTTAGTATCGTATACCGCTTGTTGAATAAACATTTGATTAATAGCCGAGCTATGATTAAATTCACGTTGTTGTTTCGACCACCAGTAGATTCCCGGGACCACAGTCGTCTAACGCAGAACGGCGCTCAACAATCTAGGTCATTTATGCATCAGCAACATGGTATTGCGATAAGCCGCAATCACGCAAATGACCACAAAATTATTCTATTCCCACAGTTTAAATAATTTGCTATAGAACAGAGGTTTGTTTGCGGGTTTATGTAACTAGTTATGTGTTATTTATTACTGGGTTACACTTGCGAGTAATGAGATAGCACCCGTCAATGTTTGGGTAGTTGGCTACGGTCACGTGATTTGGTACGTGTAATTGCCGCTAGATCCGATCCTATCATAATATCTCATGCTGTGCCGCTGGCCTTTCGCTCTTTAATATTACATCCAATGTTTCGAGAGAGATGTTGTAAGGTAGCGTGTACATTTTAAGTTACATTGAAATTTTCAAACGAGTAAAGGTGTGATCACATATCTTCATCTTTTTGTCACATATTAATGGTACTATGTGCTAAGAAAAATGATCATGTGTCCATAAAAATATATACAAATCGAAGTATTTGTTAGTAATATCAAGATGATATATACGGTAACAGTGACATAATAATACATTTTCTGAGTTGAACATATTTTGTTGTGGTCACCGGAAAATCTTCAAGCAGATTGGCTTGTTTTAACCGTATCTTCACGAGTTAATAATATTAAATCAATAATTGATTATTATGAACAGGTAATTTTTACAACATTCCTTAACCAACTTCATTTTAGAAAAATATTAGGCTCTCGTTATTAAGCCCGTAATTTTTTTAAGAAAATGCCTTAATAACCTGGCTCTTACTGAACTGTGATTAGGCATATTCAATTTTCACCGGCACGTACTAATATTAGTTATTCTGTGTAAGGATCATACTCGTATGTCTTTTCTTTCAACACATTATTTTTTCGGAAATTCCGGACGTCCCTTGAATTTTTGTTATTCACGAATCCCGAAATTCAAACGCGTTATTACTAAAAATAGCCCCATAGAAGTTTTTAGAGCCATTTCTATGTACAATGCATTGAATTAACTACTGAGATTAATTTACACGTATCTTTATTATAACCTCGCCTTTAGGTACCTACATGTTTCGTATTTCAAGAAGCATACGTAAAACACACAGCGTACGATAATGAATCTTTGATACACTTATCAAAGATTCAATATCGTACGCTTTATTCTGCGAAAGTTGTCTTTTTTAACGTAAATATAAAAAGTTATTATGCCGTGTACCAGTAATAATAACGCACTTTTTTATATTTAATGTGCCAGCTGTCGGCGTCTAAATAATATCTGCGAACTGCTTAGAATACAATGACTCAACAATTTCGACTCATCTTGCAAAGTGAAAATACATTTTTACATCGATTATCAAAGTGAGCATGTATGGATACGTCAGAGAAACTAGATGTACATTACATGTTTATAATCTGTTGCACAATTCCAATTACATAAAGTATTATAACGAACGAGCTTCTAGCCGTGAAGCCAGTCAGCTGTTACTGCTTAATTACCTATACACGTAGATTAGTTGTATGCTCAATGGAATACGTTATTAAATGTAGAGACATGGCTGTTGAATATTGGTAAGCGCCAATTTTCAATATTGTACCTATTCATAGATGTGGCTAATAGTCACGGATATTTGACATATTTTTCAGCTTATGTCAAATATTTACATAAATCAAAGAGCTCAGATATTTACATAGAGGCGCATTTCCTATAGGAGCTCTGAAGACAAACTTTCTGTGACCCAAATTGCCGCTTGGCGGCGTGGCAGTCGCGCTGTGACAGCTGTTTCTACGAGAGCAAGAGAGACGGAGAACAAAGCCAGCGCCGCCAACGGCGCTAACTACGAACTAAACTGGAGACAGTCCCCACTTGGAATCGGCACACGAAATCCGTAAGAACTGCGCTTCTATGTAAATCTGTATTCATTGCCTATATCTAGTAGCCGAATCCATCGAGAGATGGAATATTGTAAACGGGCGTATGCACGTATGGCGTAGTGGTTTAAACGATCGCCTTGCCGTGCAGAACTGTGTCGAGTGTTCTGGAATTGATTGAACCACACGAGACAACAAGGCAAGACATGACGAGCTGGAGGTCGAGACCAGTACTGAGCCAATAGAGAAGCTTAAATCTTATCTTAGGCTTTGCCCGCGATTGGCAATTTATCACCGTCTTTTTACAGTAAAAGGGTTTTCGGTTATGTTTGGTTTACGGCAATTAATATATGTAATTTAATTCAATAAATGTATTGTCTTTTCTTTGATATGACGATCCTATTCACGGGAGTAGAGCCTTGCTGATTTCAGCATGAATGGGCCGGCTCGACCGGGGAAGTACTACCCTCTCACTGAAAATGGACGTAAAGCAGATAACAGTACCTAAACTGTTGCGTTTCGTTCGATGAGTGAGAGTGCCGGAGGCTCTATTCACTATTCCTTCTCCCTCATCTCACGCCTTATTCTATCCCTTTTCCCATCTCCAAGGGGCGGCAACGCACTTGTGACTCCTATAGTGTTGCTTGTGTCCATGGGCGGCAGTAATTGTTAGCCATCAGGCGATACATCTGCTCGTTTGCCTCCTATTACTATAAAAAATCCAATTTTATATCGACCGCACTCAAATATGACCACATATTTCTGCGTCACTCTTTATTAGAATTCAATAGACGTAGAGTTTTATGGAAGAATGTAAAATTTGCAACAAAGTAGGTTACGCGATTAAAACGCTGCAGTGGAGAACTTACTGACAGTTTGATAGTCTGTAAAGTAAAGTGAACAATGTATTAATAGTTTCAACTTGAAAAGAAGTATACATTATTCTTTAGAATTAAGTTATGCCCGCGTCGCCGCCTAGCCTATGTTCCATTCTCACGTATCACTACATAGTATAAAACAAAGTCTGTCTTCTGTCTGTCTGTCTCTATGTATGCTTAAATCTTTAAAACTACGCAACGGATTTTAATGCGTTTTTTTTAATAGATATAATGATTCAAGAGGAAGGTTTAAATGTATAATACATGCATAATATTGAATTGCACTAGGGTCGCTAGTAGGCTATATTACAGCAAAGATTCATCAACGTTCAGTACATTTAAAATGTGAAAAAGTAACAAACACGTATCCACTCATCATCACAAAATGTCGTCTCCATAATATAAGTAGCACTTGCACGACTTGTGAGCGCCTTTGGCAACGCTTAGAGTGGAGAAGATAATATCATTTGAAATAAAATGTGTGATTTATGAATGTAAATGCGTAAGGAATTGATACTACGTAATGGTTACCCCGGAGACACAGGATTATCCCTGATACGTGCTTAGTCCCTTGAAAATAAATATCTTACATTCAAAAAATGACACGCTTAACAATGTAGGTTCGGATCTCCCTATCTTGCGTTCAAAGCTTCTAGCCTCAAAACGCAAAATATTAAAAACGGTAATATTCATATAAAATATGAAGAGTCATACGAGCGCGAAAAGTAAAGAAAATAAATCGCGCTGTCATGTGTACTTACAATAGAATGTCCAATTTGTTTGTTTGTTCAGAGAGAGGGCTCAAATAATAGAGACTCTCGAACCATGATTGTGTATTCAGCAGCTGAAACCACATTTATGCAAAAAAGCATCTTCAATAGCGTCTTATTGCCTTTCGGTTTGGTTCGCCTTTGTGTTGTTAATCAACGCACAACGATTGTTCGAAAGCTATTGTCCTCTAGTGTTTGTTCGACCTCTGGCTTTATTACAGCATTTTTGGTGCAGAGACAACCCTGTCGGGTAATATTGCGATAAAAGCACTGTAATAAAATGGATGTCATTTTGTATCTGCTACGTTCTTTAACATATATTATGCCCTTATTTCTGGTATTAATTTTGTTGCGACGGTTGGCTACGTTAATTGCTACTAATCCCTCGCTATTAAAGGAATATGAGGCGTCGTACGTTAAGTGTAATTAGGGCAAACGCAGGGAGCACGAAGCGTCACGTCAAGTCGGGTAGCTTGTGAACCCCATGGTTGTACGTAGCGAAGGGCACGCCCCATTAATTTCATACCCAGTTCCCACATAAACTGAAAACTAACAAAGAGTCAAATTGACATTTAAATGCTAACTCAGAGTTTAGTTCAAGTTTACGATCTCATAAAGTTAAGCTAAATTGCTGTACTTACATATTTCTCTTGAATGAGATTGGAAAAATCCAAGAAACCATTAAGATTGGAGGAAAATGGGTATTTTCTCAAACCAAGCGTAAATTTATAACAATTTTTATAAGGATGTTTTTTTCACGTCCGATGGCTATCTAAAAATCAAATTGAAGTTACTTATATTGTTTTTTTCTTATTTCAGGGACCTTTGACCACATTAAGCTTATTTTGTGTTGAACTATGGAGATTATCCTAAGTAAACTAGTTACCTACATTGGCGAGGTTCAGTTCATTCTATAGGCAATTTATGAAGATTAATAATATGCCCTTTACAACACTGGGATTAGGTACAGTAAAATTTATCACGATTGTGAATGTGGCTCACATCTCTCCTTCTCTAAAGATGCAATGTTTCACTTTTCAATGATATTTTCCTAGCTAAAATCCCCTAAACATAACTCATTAACAGTTGATGTTAGAAAACTCACGTGGGTATAACGACATATTCTCAGACCGTTTTTATAAGCTCGTTATAACTTTGATCGCCCTGACATAAAATACACTAATCAAAAAACTTCGTCCCGGATTATATTAATTGGTTTCCCTTGCGTGGACACGATATTATGAAAACACCAAAAGCCTGCGATTTGAAAGGCTTGTCTTGAATTACCTCTCAATGTCTGCTAAAACCATTAATGAAGAATCGTAGAGTTATAAACAGAAGAGATATTTTTTGCCCACGCTTGCGCTTAGATTTCTTTATGCTGGCGTTCTTTGAGAGGCAAAATGAGTAAAGCAAACATCTTAGGGTGTTAGATCCATTACCAACATTATGAACGAGAGCTCTCAGAGAGAAAATAAATTGTTCGAACATATTTTTAGAGCTTCCTTTTATTTTAAGCTTAGCGCTATGAACCGGGATCACTTAAAAACAAAGGAGACTAAATCTAGCAAGTAGGAAAGGTTTTGTTTCGTAGAAATTCATACTCGAACGTTACGGATCACACAATTTGTGTAGAGATAATAAGGAATAAATCATTACGTCTTAATACATATTTTGGTGTACGTATTATAAGTTCTAACTAGTGGCATACATACTGAAGTTATAAGGAAAATTATCGCAGCTAATTAGGGTCCACTAATTAACGAGCAATACTCAATTAGTGGGCTATACAACGGATCTTGTGTTTAAGTCCCACTGAGGACAACTACGGCATTCGACATTTTGCCCGGGTCAATACGCACTTGACCAGGGGGGCGATCGTGCTAAACGTCAACGTATTTACCAAAACCAAACTTCAACCGAAAACGTCACGTTATGCACATTTCGTATCGTGCTAATTATTTGAACGTAAACGATTTGGTTTTTGTAGGGCAGATACGTTCAGTGACAGCTAGGTGACAGCGTGCGAGCGAACTCTCGTTGTTGCATGGTATCGCGCTATTATTTGACAACGTTTTAAACCAAAACCGTTACGTTCGCGGACGTCTCATACGTTGTCAAACCAAAAGTTCCTATCGACGAACTTTGCAAATATATAATATTTTAAATTTGAGAAAATTATTAAGATAATTTTGTATTGTTTATCAATTTAGTGGCATATGCTTATAATACGTTTGATTGCAACTTAAATGAGTGAACAACATTCTTTCATATAAGGCAATTTTTATAGATATCTCTTTGGTATAGCTTATTGTTGCGGGAGAATTCATTATTGCAAGATTGGCGTCAAGTTTGCTTGACCCTATATTAATAACAATGTCTAGGAAGGCTTCTCATTAAAAAGGCTACATCTCGACGCGATGTCTTCCTAGACATTCGCTTTTGAAAGGCTGAAACAATATTATGGGGATATACGTATACCATACACATAATACTGTCACAGTTGTAGGTTCTTTGGATGGCTTAAGCCAAAAGACTGCCTACTCGGTCACTGCGCTCTCAGACGCCTGTTAGTATACAGCAAGTAGACGACTGATAAACGTTCATTTATAATTATTTTCCCTAAGTACCTAGATAGGTATTGTAATTATTTAATTTAACCAAGACACAGACGAAAGCGTAGTGCTCATCATACAAAGATTTGTCGTGTTTGGAATCCAACCAAGGTAGTGACCTCGGGTAACAGACCTAAGTCTTAGATTAGGGCTGGGTGGCAGCGAGTTAAATGTGCGTGCGTGGGAAGCGCAATGCGGTGCCTACACAGAATTGTAAATTTCATGTAATCTGTGGGTGCCTAATAGTTCAATGAGTCGGTCAGAGCCTAGTCTCAGCCAGCCTATTTTGACTAGTTGGTTCAGGGCTCTTAAATTTGGCTTGCTTTGGCCAATCAGCGAAGGGAAGGCCACAGGAGCTGTTCGCTTGGTGAAATTTCAAAGGCATAATCACGGAAAAACCTGCCCCGGGTCTTTGTTGCCACGAGACCCGCCATGACAAAACATCACTGTTGCCCACTTTGCATATATAGGTAGTAAAAGTAATAAGCCTTGGAGTCTGTTAAAAGAATATCTATCAAATAAGTTCGCCCATCAAGTACCACCTGCCCATACTAGTATGAGAGTGGTTAGGGTAGGTGCCGCCTTTCGTCCTTAGTGACCATTTAGACCGGGTGAATTTCTAAGTGAATTGTAAGAAAATATCCGTGAAAAAGAGAAACATAAGAATAAATTAATTCTCTGTGACACGTGGCGGTGTGGTCCCAAACTAGGCACAACCTAGTGGCATGGTAGTCAGACAATTGATCAATATATATAAATATTGCTTTTATACACATACGAGTATTATACTTATGGTAATTTGCTCATCGCACAAAGAGTTCTCCTGGGTGGTAATCAAACCCATGACTTTCGTCTTATTGGTCTAGTGGTACCTAACCATGACTGGGTTAGGTACCACTAGACAAATAAGCCGATCTACAAGGGAGACTAACCACTGACTCAGCAGGATGTGATACAAGTGTGTGAGCTAACATAAGCGTACTTTCTAATCGGGTATCGAGTCCAACATCTGATGATCCAGTGTTACCCAGACTACCGCTGGACCACTTCTATAGATAGTTAAAGGAATAGAGTAGGTATGTATATTAAAAGGCAAGCTCCAATTTCACATTTCGATTTTATTTATTCAGTGTGTTGAGATGATGAAATCTGATACAAAATATAATTTTAAGTAGAGTTGAAACAAACAACATCTGTAAGGCCATTGTTACAACGTGAACTTCACAGTTATAATTATGTTTTTGGTTTGGTTTACATTATTTTAGTAAACTAATTAATAGTATATTCTTGTTTAATGACCAAGAAGTGATGATGGTCTCGATTTGGCTCATAGCAAATTGCTCATTTTTGTTAACTTGCAATTATGTCCATGTGGTTGTGCTGACGAGCGGCTTATTATTTTGCTTACTCCTCGGCTACTGTAAACAAAATTAAAACATAAATTATTCAGTAATTATTTACTCAAATATAAGACCTATCAAAATAACTAAACCCGCTGACATTTAACTTGATTAATATTGTTCTCATACGTGCGCTATATCTTGTGTTTGAGTATAATATACTTACATTATTTTGTTGGGTATTTATGCATATTATGATAAAAGTTTAGAAAGAGAGTAAATACTGTAGCATCTTACGTAATGATAATTGAAATGCGTACCTGAATAGTTAGAAAGTCAGCCAAATTCAAATTCTCCAGCTTTTCGTCTATCTCTTCTTTTATAGAAAGGATGACTATTATGCCAAACGCTGACAATTCGGGGTTTGTTTAGCATCTTTCTCTGCTCTATATATTATCCCAAATCTGAAAAATAGGTGTTGTTTATTGTAACGATCATATAAAATTCGTATTGGGCTCGACAAATAGCAGAAGAAGCTGCAATTGCGGTAATGTTGTGGTGCATCATCATTTGAATTCACCTTCGTTACTCTAGTGAAATAAAAACCACTTTAACATGACCAAGTGTGATCATTAATTATTTTTTGCATAAATCACTTATTACAGTAAACAATATTTCGGTACTTACCGTATAAATGTAATACAATTATTTCATGATTTTATATTACAATATTTATTGACATTCAATGACATTCATATAATGACATTAATTGTCTTTTTAAAATAGTGCTTGCACATGGCGCGATGTCGCTACAGCCTCTTTAGTATAAGAATAGTACTTACTATTTTCAAAAACCGGTGTCAAGCACTAAACGTTTGACTTAAGCCCAACGTAAGGGTTTCGTCTACGGTTCGAACGCTCAATACAATTAGCACGATACCATGTTTGACATCAGCCAAACTAAAACCAAACGTTCACCAAATACGTTACGTTGTCAACGTTTGAACTTTTGAAAATAGCACGATTAGCCCCCAGGTTTTTATACTCTTACTGTAGTTAATTAGCCCTTAGCAAAATTTCTCTTTGTTTTCATTTATATAATTACTAGCTAATAAATTCTCATCCAAAACGTTCGTAGAATTGTACGTTGCATTGTTTTAATATATTTTTATTACTCCACTTTTCAAATTTCAATATAGCTCTGTGTTTTAAAAAATAACCGTCCATTTTCGCAATGCGGAGATGAATAAGCTCGAATATTTTAAATACATGCAATTTCATCCTATTCATGTACCTTTTCGTTGTTAAATAATGATGTTATTTTGTTGCAGGTACTGCAGAATGGTGAATGTGTGATAGGTATAAGCAATAGTGGTGTATAAGAATGTTTGTTTGATAAATATAAAATGTATGTGAATAGATTCTATAGTAGAACGATGTATATCGCGGTCATTTTAGTGTTGGTTAGTGCAGTGGGTGCGAATGTGAACTCTACTGATGTGTTGGCCGGTACCTCTCGTATGGCCTGGATGAAGTCCTTACTGGACCACCATAAGTGGGTGGAATTCTTCAACAATGGCACCCTGTCTTTGCCGCAGCAATGCGAGCAAGACTTGAAGGTCTACTTGGCAGGCCTCTACGAGGGACAGCTGTGGGCTTCTAAAAGTAAGTTTATCAACTATTTGTTTGACCTATTAAAGTAAGTGATAGCAAAAGCAACCTGTAGGGCAAAATACCAATAACAAAAGCGCAAATATCCATATCCATTAAAATCAACAAATATTTATGTAATGAAAGATCTTAAAATGCCTAACCCAAATTGATAGATGGTGAAAACGTAAAGCATTCTGGCTATGACTATAAGAGAATGTAGCTAAAAACTAAAATAGCTCAAGAACATAATTTTCATTAATGCTGCAAATAATATTCTACGAGAGTTTGGCTATCAATGGCTTTTAACAACGGAACATTCATTACCTGCTAGCACCGGCGCAGCGGTCGTAATGTTGCGGCTATAAGCGCGCTGTGACAATCGGTGATTATTTTGAAACCAAATTCACAGTACCTACTATGTATATTTTTCTACCTATTATTTTTGTATATAATCGTAAAATCTTTTATTATGTCATTATTAATAATGAAATATAAACAATCGCGACATAGATTAGATGAATACCTACTACTGTCGGGTACACGTATTAAACGTGTACCTAACCTAAATGAAATTAATATAACCAACAGCGATCAATTTAATTTCAAGTAATATTAAAACATTCTCTTTGAAGCAAAATCAGTGTAAAAGAAATGACACTATCAGTGCAAACGGCTGGTATTTACCTGTCCATAATGGCTGCGGTATTCTTGCCGTTGACGTAACTTAAGTAAGAGAAAGATAAGACTTGTAAAGAAAGCAACCGGCTTGGCGGGTCGGCCGGTACGCCAGTCTGGCTCCAAGTAGGTCGCATGCGATATAGTCCTACTACTTAAGTACAATCTTATTGTATGGACCCTCGTAGGTGAGGCTGTACAGACTCGCGTCCCCACTAATGTGTTTCGTATAGAGTATCGCTAGGGATCGCAAATAGGGCTACAAGTACCAAATTATATAGATTTCACTTATTAAGGTGCTACAGATGTAACAAACAAGTCAGGCAACCTACGTTTTTGAATTACACTTCGGTTATTAATTTCGTCTTGTTATTAATTTCGTCATTATTTCGTCCGTGTGGTGACGGATTAAGAATACGGATTGTAACCACCCCATATCATCCCATGGGTGTCGTAAGAGCCGACAGAGGGAATATATTGTGCATAGAAAAGCACTGTAAGAGAAGGAAAACTTGATACAAACCCTATACCAACCCGTTTGGCAAGCGTGGTTTAGTAGGCCAATTCCTTCTTTAATAGGAGAGGCAGTGGACAGTAAAAGGCTGATGATGATATTTAATAAAAGGTTAAGTGCGAGTCGGACTCGCGCACCGAGGTTTCCGTACAAATCTGTAGGTAAGTATATATAATAATTTAAAAAGATATGTGATGTAACAAAAAATTTAGGGTTTTCAAAATTTTTCCTATGTAAAACTGTATGCTATATATGTATGCTATAAAACGTTGCTTTATGCCAAATTTCAAGATTCTAGATCGACTGAATGATCAACCGAAATACCCTTTAGTTTTGACTTGAGCATTTGATTTGAATTCCAATAATTCCAAAGCACCTTTTTAAATTATTAAAAATATTTAAATTATATGATGTAACAATTTTTTTTTAGTTTTCGCAATTTTTCCTTTATCTGTGCTATAAGAGTTGGCTTCGTGCCAAATTTCAAGATTCTGAGTTCACGGGAAGTACCCTGTAGGTTTTGATTCTCTTGCGAGTAGTTGCGAGTTTGAAAATATGTTTAAATTGCTGTTTCTGTTGATGGCGTTGACAAAGAAGTTGATTTTGTTACAGCCTAAAGGTATAATATACCCGAGTATTTGATATGAATTTCTATTTAATAACTTTACGCGTTCATGAGGAAAGGGATAGTAACCTTAAAATTAATACAAATATTTTTTTATATGATGTAACTAAACATTTTCGGTTTTCGCAATTTTTCCTTTATTTGTGCTATAAGACATTGCTTCGTACCAAATTTCAAGATTCTGAGTTCACGGGAAGTACCCTGTAGGTTTTGATTCCCTTGCGAGTAGTTGCGAGAAAATATGCGGCTTAAATTGCTGTTTCTTTTTATTGCGTTGACGTATAAGTTTCATTTTGTTACAGCTTCAAGGTATTATTAACCCGAGTATTTTATATGAATTTCAATTTAATACCTTTACGCGTTCATGAGAATATGGCAATAACTTTAAAATTATTAAAAATATTTCTATGAAATTATGTGACTCAAAATTTACGGTTTTCGCAATTTTTCCTTTATCTTTGCTATAAGACATTGCTTCGTACCAAATTTCAAGATTCTGAGTTCACGGCAAGTACCCTGTAGGTTTTGAGTTTCGAATATTTACGGAAATTTGTAGCATAAACAGCTGTATCTTTTGATTGCGTTGGCTTAGAAGTTTGATTTTTTCACAGCTTCAAGGGACAGTAGATTTGGCTATTTGATATAAATTTCAGTTTGATACCTCTTACCTTTCAGTTTCTGAGACAAAGAGTCTTGACAGACGGACGGACAACAAAGTGATCCTATAAGGGTTCCGTTTTTTTCATTTCGAGGTACGGAACCCTAAAAATAATACGTTGCTTTGTAAGTAATGATCTCTTCTATGTTCTGAATTTAGGCTATACCATTAGAGCCATACAATATTCCTTCATGTAAATCAGTTAAAGTGCCGTTGTCCTAAAGCTGCTCATAGTAGCGCACGCCCGACTTAGTATTCACATCGCATTCGATCATTACAGCCGTCCGCCCATCCCCACAATCATGCATAAATACATAACAGAATACATCATGATTGTGCTGTAAAAATGTATTAATATTAAACAGGCGGGAATGTCTATCATTTCTTTCGTTTATTTAGCAACGATTTTTGGTGGAAATAAATAATAATTGAAGGGCACGTGTTCGCAAGTACCTAGTCTCCAAGAATATGTTTTTAGAATTATTCATCGCATAGGTTAAAATACTATTACTGGTCATAGAGCTCTCGCAAGGCACTCCACATAGATCTACATAAGCATCCATCCGCTTTCCCCGATCCCAAGGCGATATTTTCATATTTTTGTTTATATACCGCTCCCACTCTGGACTGCCTCGTTGGTCTCGCGGCATAAATGTGCGCGTGGGATTGGGAGGTCTCGGGTTCGATTTCCGGGTCGGGCAAAGTGTTATTGCGTTTTCCCGTAAGGAAATTCTCAGTAGCAGCACCGAGTCTGGTAATGTGCCCGGTACGGCAATAGGCTCGCCCCCTATTACATGGGACCTAAAAATTCATGGCGAAATGTGGGTGTAATATTACACCTCTGCCTACCCCTTCGGGGATTCAGGCGTGAGTCTATAAATAAATAAAAAACTCTGGATATAACATCGCCATGGTAAGGAACTCTACAAATCTATACTTAATATAATAAAGCTGAAGAGTTTGTTTGTTTGGTTGGTTCTACGCGCCAAAAGCCCATTAATCGAGAAAGGTTATAATTATAACGTCACGCTATGAGACACGAGTGCGGAGCAGTAACCCTCAGCTAGTAATAAACAGATGCAAAGAAAACCCAGACTTGAACGACAATTTGTAGATTTCTCAAAGTGTTTTTGCATGTGGGGTTTGACAACTATCGGCGCAGTGCTAAACGACGTAGCGGTCACATTAGTACAGTCTATTTATAAACTATTTTGCTTTTAGAACGTTCAGGTAATACATCCTGTACGTTGATTGGCTCTTAGCTAAGGTGACTTTCCTCTGCCCTTATTAGTTAGGTACATTTAGCGCCACTTAACAAGTGTGTAAGACATCCTGCTATGAAAGTCCTTTGCCGGATTTTGAAAGTCACAACCACAATCTAAAATAAGAAATTAGCAATGACTTTTTAAAATTATAGTTAGTGTAGGCCTGGTTAGTAACTAAAGTCCGTGCTGACTTTGTTATGGTTATTTTATTCAATAAGTGGACGCACTTTATTCCATTCAAAAAGTTTATCTTGTTCGCATCACTTTTCATTTCCTCCATTCAATCGATTATGACCAAGAGTTGTGTGATAATTTTTCCGGCTCAGATATTGCCAGTCCCCTCCGTAAGTCGTAAATATCCGCACCGACCCCTTGAATCTTCGTTCGTACTTGAACGTGACTGAAATGAGAATCATATCTTTTCGTCACGGTCACTTTTTGATTCGAATATCATTTATCACGGACGTTTCGCATTCGTGTTGGCTTGTGACCAGCTGGGCGGTGGGGCTTCATTCATCTCATAACTCATAACAGTTAATAGAGCAAATAAACTTTCGCTTAGACCCGATGATTCATCATAGTTGCCAAAACTTGATTAGTCACACCGGATTTTTATACGAACTCATTAGATAACATGTTATTTATTAAACTTAGTTACCTTTTTTACTATACGAGAAATTAATGGTACTTATTTTTGCCCAAAAAATAATAGGTATGGAAATAATAAATAAATCGTGCGTGTGTCTTTTAGGTAGAGCCATGTCCACATGTATGAGCTTTAAAAATAATGCGCTAGATTGCCAGCACCGTAATCCGCTTATAAAACTACGGTTTAATAAAACTTTAATCTGCATTGCAACTACTTTGTATAAGTGGATAGCTCGCGAAGTGTCTTGATGGATATTCGAGGTAGTAACTTACAATCCTGCTTTAAGTTGGCGCTACTGTGTTCTTTGTATTATTGTATTATAGTGCCGCAAGTGCTATGAGGCCGCAAGTGCGACAGGGTGGTTAAAAAACCACGAAGAAAAGTGTTCTTTCAATAAAACTTACAAACATTGGCAAAATTGTAGTGTACCAGCGGTTTGTAGGTTATTGTAATGATCTGCAGGATTTTCTGATAAACACCGAAATAAACCGCAAATAATTCACTGCTAGTAGTGTGCCATAGGCCCTGCGCTATTCGAGCGATAGTGATATTATTTATTAGACAGTAGTAGATATAGGTACAGCACTATAGTGTTTCCCTGGAGTATATTTATCAAGTTGTAACATTGCGACGTTTAAACACAATTGTACATATACTTACCGTGTGGTTGACGGCATAGAATACACGTGTCACCACCCCCTATCTTCCCGTGGGTGTCGTACGAGGCGACTAAGGGATAACACGATGTGTGCGCGTGGGATCGGGAGGTCCCGGGTTCGATTCCTGGGTCGGGCAGTGTTATTGGGTTTTTCTGTCACGAAATTCTCAGTAGCAGCACGGAGTCTGGAAATGTGCCCGGTACGGCAATAGGCTCGCCCCTTATTACGTGGGACTAAAGTATATCTGGCGAAAAGTGGGTATTTGGCGAATAGCCAAATACCCACTATTTGGCGAAAAGTGGGTGTAGAAATACACCTCTGCCTACCTCTTCGGGGTTATAGGCGTAAGACTATGTATGTATGTATGTACATATACCCACCTATATGAAAAGTCAACATTGAGTCACAACATGTCTACGTTAAGATTGACTCTACAAAACGTAATTAACTCTTCAATAAAAAAATTGTGTTTCTTCTTACTGATATATATAGAAAAATATAACGTAACGAAGAATAATTCCGATTAATATCTGCGGTTAATTTGATATTGGTATATTTTGGTCGGATCTTTCTTTTTCATGTGTGTGTTTATTCGGCTGTCAGAATTTTTGGACCGGCGGCGGCCGAAGGCTTTCGGCGTGGCCTAAGGATTCTTGTGTTTGAAACAAAAACCGGGATCAACGGCTTTAAGTGCCTTGTGAATCATAGTAGCGCTCTGATGTCACAAACGGTCACCCACTCGAGTGACGACCTGTGCAATCATTGCTTAACTTTGCCGCTCTAATACGAACAGTAAGTCTACTCGGTATCCGATAAAATTGTGAGACGAAATAAATACTACGGGGTATTGATCAGAGTTGTATTGACAAGTCCGTCGCATTGTTATTGGTGTGTTAATAATACAATTTGTTCTATAAAGGAGTATTGTTCGCAGATATTACCTATTGTTGCTTTTATTGTGCAGTAAAGCATTCACACTACACAGTAACGTAATTTAATGAATTGGTTGGTTATTTTATTTTTTTAACACGTTGCGTAACAAGGCCGGTGGTGTTGAATCGATTTTGATTCACCATTGAATAAAAGTAAAGTAGAATGTACAAAAATGTGTTTGCAAGGTAAACAAGCTAGATTCACTTTGGAATTCTAGTGTATACGATTATGGTTTCTCGATACATAGATACTGCCCACCCCGTTCAAGTTATCGAACCAAACGACAGCATCGTGTGGTTCGAATAATAGGAACAGTTACTTTGCCCAGGAGATACCCACAGGTACCAACTAAATAAAGAGCAAAGTCGGTTTTCCATTAACATTCTCTTTCCTTTAAGGTAAGCAGCGGCTATATGACCCGCATTTGGCTATGGAAGCAAAAAACAACAAATTTAATTAAAACATCAATAATCATATTATAACATTCCATTATCTACACTACAATATTACCAAAATTTAAATTTAAAAAATTAAGTGGTTAGATATGAAATCGTAGGTATATTGCATCGTCGTATGTGGATTGGAAGAATTGTAATTACTTTATCAGCATCAAGACAATGCAGAAATATCCATTGAACACTATTATTTGAATGAAGCTTGCTCTAGTGCGGACTGCGGTACAAAATATTACTTAGAATAATGACATAGAGGCGGATATATATTATTGTAATTCTACCATTAACAGACCCAAAGCTATACAATCGTATAATTGGTAAGAAGGTTAAAAATAAACGTGGAACAGTTCTTTCAGATTTGAATACATCCTGATGGTAAATACATTTATGTAGTGGCTTGAAAAACGTGAGATAGTCACTAGACTTTCCAATGGCATGTATTTAATGCGGCATCTAAGTAAAACGAATACAAGTTTCAAAAATAATTAGAGTGGGTACCATATATAATGGGTTGGCAGCTAATAAGGAGTATCGTAATAAGTAAAAGTTAGCATATTAATAAGTCAGTAGCATCATAAGCTACGTTTTAATTTAAACTAGCAGTTTTTTTTTTGGGAACTGAATTAGTATCTAAGCGAAAACTTGATGATAAAAATGGATGGATGAAAATGGGCATTCATAAATAATACAAATTTCAATATTTGGCTAAATTAAATATCTTAAATGAAGTGTTTCGTATAAGTTAATAAGCCCCTTCAGTCTTTTAAGCCAAGTTGACGGAGCCCGGGCTCCTATTTTTGGGTACAGGGTCACAAGAAAACCTAACATAACCAACTACTAACATTATTAGTCGCCAAGTCATTATTTATAGCTCCTCGGCTAATATTTCAATTGACTTGTATAGTTTATATGCTACCTAAACACAGCTGGTAGTTTTTAGTTTTTATAACACCCTTAGTTTTGAATCTAATTTATATAATAGTCGCAAAAATATTTAATCGCTAGCAAGTTATTTTATTAGTTGCAAACATTTAGTCATATTTTAAGTTATTAGTCACTTGGAAAATTATAAGCTCTTTCCAATTGTGTAAAAATGTATACATAAATATTTTCGCAGTACAAAAAAATATTTTCCCTTTACGTTTCAAAATTTTATCTGAGCATTGTAACTTAAAATCAATATTTCAATATATTTCATCATATATTTCAATTTTGCTTGGTGTTAGTTGGTTCTTCGTTAAGATTACTCGCAGATTAATATTCAATTTCATCAAGTTTAATTCATAACGATCTCAATAAAAATGTGAAAGCATGCAATATTGTACAAAATTGCATAGTTTTAATGGTTATACGTCATGGTATCATCACGTGTTTGTAGGTGAAAGTAAACGCGTGATTATAAAAAAAAGAAATGTAAGTATTTGCGTATCATGCACAATCATCAAAGCTTTGACATTGTCTATGATTACAATATAACTATAGGCTGCGTCTGCAACTTCGTTTTAATGATTAGCATTATGTCTTGAATAGTATTTATATTTTTTTTTATTTTCTTTATATATGCAAATAATCATTTTGGATCTGTCTATGAAGTCCAGAAAACATGTTAATAAAATTATCACTTGCTAAACGGTGAAGGAATCATCTTGAGGAAAAAAGACTTGTGAAGTCTGCGAACTCTCAAATACTGTGCGGTATTACTGTGGTGGACTATGGTCTTACACTTTTCATAGTGAAAAGGCCTTCTCCTAGTAGCGGGGCATATTTTAAACTAGGATGATGATGAAAGGTCGCCCCTCATGCAGAGAGCAATATTATAGACATCATCTAGAAAACGATAGAGAGAAGGACTACAAGCACAGTTTGAGCCCGGGGTGGAGTATTGTAGCTGCAGCTAACCGGAACAAGAGTAAAGTTTTACGTTACTAATATGTAAGCAAATAAAAATAGTTCGAAAATATATATTCTTCTCCATTGAAAACTACCCGCCAAATATTTCAACTGCATTCTTATTAGCTAGTAGGTACGATGTTGATATTGCAGTCTAGGCGTCTGCATAGTTTCCAACAAATGGATCGAATTTGTTGCATTATATTGTTATACTTACTTAATATATCGGGCTGACTATTAACTATATAGCTATTAACTATATAACTATTAAGTTTTTAAGCGTAGGTATCTAAGTATTCAATTATAATTAGGTGTATTTTGAATGACATGCACTAAGAGAATAAGTCAGTGTCGCGGAACCTTTACAAGCACCCAGAAATGAAACAACTAATTGTTGATCACACAGTGTTGTCTCATGTGAGCAACAAACCCACACCACTCCGTGCAGTGTTGAACAGTGAGGCGTGAATTTACCGCTTAAACTACAAGGCCATACATACATGCGAGCAGGCAAAGTCGATAGAATATGGAGATAGCTTTGTTAGCTGGCTTTCATTTGAGAATATTATAAAAATTAAAGTTAATACACTTAATTATTATTGACAAAACATGAGGATACCTATGATACTTTGGAATACATTTTTCAAAGTAAGATGTAAGTTTAGATATTGTAGAAGTGCAGATCGATCTTTAACACTTTCAGGTTACAGTTTTTAGTACTTAATGGTTTGTGAACTAGATAGGGTTCAAAGTGTTAGTACTTGTCATAGTGTAGGTACCTGCTTATGGCATCGTATATCTGTGGACTTTGCGTTCTCTGAATTATCTCAGAAGGAGGATTTCTATGTCAGTACAAGATAAAGTTCAATAAGTAAACCCGATCACAGCAAAAGATCGGGATCAAAGCAAAATTCTAGCAAAAGGTATGTTTTGAATATACCTAATGTTTTTTAAAGATACACAACAGATAAATTTTATGCCCCTTGCTTATGATCAAGATGCTTGTAACGGTACACTATCAGCTTTATAAAAAAAAATATGCGGAATCATATTGATGTACATGCGAAACTGGTGCAATCGTTACTGTACTTAGTCGAGTAAAAACGATAAATCGCTGTCTGTGCAGAATTTGCAACAATTTTAACTAAGCACTAAGTTTCAGTATAAGCCGACTCACATAACAAGTACTAATGGATCACGAAATTTTCGCTTTGTATTCGTAACACAACGCGAGCTCATAAGGACCGCTACACTATTAATATTATAGCGCCAACATCTGGTTGCACCAAACGTTATACAAATCCCACCTTTAAACCCACAACACAAATTGTATGAACGTAGGTTGCCCATTTCATATGCCGTTTAATTTCTCCTTTCAGTATTTGAATATCAGAGAGCAAAGGGGGAATATCTATTGCGTCGCATTAGATACAGCGAGGAAAGATTTCTGGGAAGTGGTCCGGGGTAAATGGAGCTAAATGAGTGTGCTTAAATAAATGAATAGGAGGTGATGGTGCGCAACTGCCCAGGGATGTGCAACTATCTCGAAATAATGCTTATTGTGTGCGGTTTTGTTATTCCGGCTTGTATCGCTCCAACGTCTCATTTGTTTGGCGTGCTTGTTCGCGTAGGTGATATAATCACGATACGCTTCAAGCACAAACACTGTAACACATGTAGGTTATATTAACACCGGCATGTTGTAATCTGTTTCAACTTGCGAACGCAAGGGGTGTTGCTGAATATTCTTCATAATGACGACCCGAATATAAAACATTAGACATTCCTGTTAGGATCTGAGCAAACTTTTCGCATTACTTTTTAAGATTAATATGAAAGTAGCCGTGTAGAATTTATTAAGTTCATATATATATAAAGTTATCTTGGTTTTCTTTAACAGAATTAGTAAAGTTATAATAAGTAAAGTTAGAATGAGTTATTACGTTAATCATGAGAACATGCAGTTTCGTATAAAGAATAAATCTTTTGGTCTTACAGCATAGAGAACTAAGTACGCCCTGGGTCGGTTTACATACCTAATATCATTTATAACACAAACTATCAAGTTCTTAATATAACTTTGTCAAGAAATGTGCATATTTTCAGGAAACTTCGTGCTCTTAACTTATGTATTTTCTACCCCTTTGTACTCCGCCAGTCATAACGATAAATTGAATAGTCAATAATTCTGTGAAAATACGTTGCACGTATCTTCAAACTTTTTTTCTTTAAAAAGAAAATAAAAATATAAATTTATACATTGTTTTATAATTATTATTAAACTAAATCTTTCATAATTACAAACAAGAGAATCGAAGACAAAATATAAACTAACATTTGAAAAGAAGCCCTGAAGCTCGGTTTTGTTTATTTGGCATGACACGATAACATTATTCACAAGAAATAAATGGAAAGAGTTTACGAACATCTCGCTACATAAATCATGAGTAAGTAGACATATTGTGAAGTTAACTACAGCCAACTGTAACTTTACCCGTACTTATGTGATTGTGAGAGCAGTTGGACCGACTTTGTAAACAATAAATCTAAACAAAAACATATGCTTATATCTAAGTCTATTTGTAATAAATCAATCGTTTTTTGGAAACTTTAAAGAGCAAGTGACTAACTATGAAATCAAGCAATGCAGAGGTAAAAATAGTTATTATAGCCGTATGAGCATAAATACATATTACCTACACGTACCAGATCAATGCATACCATATATTATACTATAGTAGGTAACCTTTGAATCGTTATAATCTGAATTTCAAAAACTATGAATAATGACACAATATGGCGACAAAAGTTGCCACTCGTATTGCGAAAAATGTAAAAACCAACCGACGACTCTGACTGTTAATAATAATTGCTTAATCTCATAATACCTGCTTATTAACTATACCTAGTTGATACAGAAAGTCAACTCGGACACAAGGACTAGCAGCTGACCAAATAGGAAGCGAGGTGAAATCAGGTCGAGGTTTTCTCCCCTTTAATACGCTTTCAAATTAGATGGTTGGTGTTAGGAGGCCGGGTGTCCTACTGCGGGCTATTATGTATTTCCAAACAAAAATAGTAGAGCACACATCCTGCTTCCTTTTATGATACATCACCGGTGTTTCACCTTGCTTCGGGATTTCATCATCATCATATCAGTCGAATGACGTTCACTGCTTCCACATGGACCGTGTCCGACCGATCTTCGACAGATTTAAGTAAGAAAACCATAATATGCTATACTTGGCCTGCTGTTATTTGACAGCACTCAGCAGTCTGGCAGCAATCATATAAATGCCCTTTTACATTCGCGACGCAGCAAACTGCGCGCAGGTATGATTATCGGTCAATTTGGCAATTTATTATCTTCAGCAGGTTGAGGTCAAGGAGCTTGAGATACATTCACCCTCGCAATTTACTCAAAGAGTTTGCTTGCCCTTTTACCTGTAGTATTCTAAATACTATTAAGGTTTTCTTTGCTGAATAGAGTCAAACAAAAGACTATGGGAAAGAAAATGTGAATTCCAACCCTTCTTTTGAAAGTAATAATATTGTTTCAAGGAACTGTGTTTACTTACTCCAGTGTTTAGGATAACTGCTTACTTTGTGGAGGTCAAGATCCATCTTATGAATAGAAAAATGTAGGTTAAAGTGTTTGTTCGTAATTGTATCCGTAAGCTCATCTTTAGAGGATCTTTAAGGGCATGTAGGTCATTCTTACAGTGGCTTTGTGTTCACCAGACTTCATTCGTGGCTACGTGCGCTTGGAACTAGGTTATCGCCAAATATCGTGATAAAAAATAGCCAAAGTTACTCGCCAGCCTATTGACTATCTTTATACACAACGTTACTCTTACGTTGCGTCGGGAAAGAAATAAAAATAAACACACTTTCACATTTATAATATAATGTTGGATTGAGAACTATCACGCTAGCTCCAAGTACATGATGAAAGATTTATGTCTCATTGTGATTCCATTCGCCGACAAAATAGGTCAAACCGTAAAACAGTAGTTAATACGCTTTCAGAGCGGAGTAAACACGAAACAGGAGGAACACAAGTTCATTTGGTTACAGAATAACAAATAGTGTTCGTAGTAACGCGTACTACAAGATTAATTCACAGGTGTCGTGCAGGTAACGTTAACAAAAGTTTTCAAAGATTTGTTCCAGTGTTTGTACAATGGCATACCATTATTTGAGTTAATGTTCGAGGGGACTCTTTGTGTTGAACTTTTCATTGGATAAATAAAGCATAGATACCTTTGAAAAACAAGTTGGGCTGGCACTTGTGTGTGTTGTCCGTGACAGGGTTTAATGTATTGCATTCGCTTGGAGCGTTACTTCAGGTTAGGTGTGTACGTAGAAGAGTAAACATGTACGCTAAGTGCAACTTTATGTCAGATATGTTGACAGTTCTTCAGGCCAGATTTTTCGGTATTTTCGCAAACGTTTGTGCAGTCCTTATTCAACCAATAATTTGCTGCTAGCTCAAGACTATTAATATAGGTATTTTCTTTCTCAATTTCATAGGGTCGATAGTTGATAATGACAAACACGTCGTTGACAAATATGTTCTTGATCACGCGTTTAAATATGTAGATGGTAGATATTACTCCTTACAAACCAACTTTCAATAAAGCCCAAACCAGAGTAAACCTTTATCCCATTAAACAGCCTCAGCAAAGATACACGTGAAACACCTAATAATCAAATGCGCACAGCGTAGGGTTCCTTATGTTTACGTACCAGTCATACGTGTCGAGGGTCGTAGGTAGCTAAACTTCTGTCCAAACTTGGTGGTTTCAGCCGACCCGAAGGTCTCACTTCGAGTAATTTATTTACCGGCGTCCTCTGTCGCCTCCTTTCGTAACCCTTTCCTACCGCGGCTCCAACACGCCGTAGGCACCTTTATTTCACAATTATTTACCTACAAGACACTTCAGTTAAAGAAGATTGCTTTTTTAATTTACACTCCGTTGCGTAACGTTCGAGTAACAAAACAAAGACTTAGGGTAGATGGAATATTTGTTTTTATATTCAGAGACAAATTAACATAGTGAGGAAACAAGCGTGACGCTTCTGAATCGTCTATGAGTAAAGTTAAGGTAGTGATATTATAGCTAGTCTTATTTCACTAGCATTTGTTCAGCCGTTACGCTCCCGAGTGCTCACAATCGGAATTAGCCTCAGTAGCAATTTAGTTTCAAATGTACGATGTGTAAAGGTTGACTATAAAACGTCATACCCGTTTTTCGTACTCAGAAGTATACGTACGCGATGCTGCGTATTTATCGTAGGCTGTTAAAATAAAGATAATGGAACATATTATGTAGGCGGCTTTTTTGTATGAGACTGGCAATGTTAAAGCCTCGAGTAAATCTTCTGGATTGTTATTTATTTTATTCTTTAAACATTAAACTACAACATTTAAAAACACGTTACTTCAAATACATTTTTGGAAATAATTTTTTTTCTTCATAATTATTTATGGCCCCGCTACTCGCCCGGCAGGTCTCAGTTCCGTGTTGGGGTATAATAGAAGTGCTATGAGGCAAGTTTTTAGCTGCCTCCCAAAAAATACCTACCAAAAATTGATGCCAGCTCTCGGACCATAGAAGATAGGTACTAAAAGTTTCAATGGACTTGTGTTTACATACCAGGAATAAATTTCATACGATCTACAACAAGCATTTACTTTTTACATGATAAGTAGAGCTGCAATGCACGCAATAAAATGTAAGTGTATGTGTACATACATAACTCATGCATACATATGTACTCGCTATATACATAACTGTTCCGGAAATATTAAACAATAAGTAATACTATGTAAGTTTAGGGCATCGCTTCGTGCTACTGAGATAAGAAATTATTATATCGTAACCGTAATAGCTGGCATAGTTACTGTAAAATTGAGTAAGCGTAAAAAAAACGCGACTCTATTGCTGTATTGCGAGTATACAATATTGCTCTCTACATTAAGGGGGACCTATTTGTATAGTTTTAACAAGAAGATAACGACAATACCCCAGGTATCGCTGCCGTGGCAGAGGCCATGGATTTGTTTTCTTACCATATAAAAGTAAACTCGAAGAAAACGATGCCATATGTACATGCTGTGGGATTAGATGTATGATCAGACCGTGTGTAAGTTATCCTAAGAGATTATTATTTATTTTACTACTACCGGGCCAAGGCCTCCTTCCACACATACCTACTTTGTGCTAGCACAGGTCAGTCCCTCCTATACATGGCCAGGTCGTCTAGGCACCTTTGTCGCGACCTTCCGCGTTTTGGGTATCAATAAGTGGCAATCTTAGCCTAAAGTTCTTAAGGCATGCGGCAGATGAAACCCGGGTAGTTCCATTTCCGTTTACCATCTTTATGGGTAAAATCTGCGATTTCCTGTTTGTACCTCAGTGTTGTATTTCTTATCATCATCAGCTCTATATTGTCCCACTGCTGGGCACGGGCCTCTTCTCTCTATGAGAAGGTTAAGGCCATAGCCCACCACGCTAGCCAAGTGCGGGTTGGCAGACTTCACATGTTTTACGAGAGCATTATGGAGAACTCTCAGACATGCAGGTTTCCTCACGATGTTTTCCTTCACCGATAAGCAAGCGATAATTAACAATTTAATACGCACATAACTTCGAAAAGTCATTGGTGCGTGCCGAGGCTTCGAACCCGAGACCCTCTGCATAGCAGTCTGTCGGTTTCTCCTCTCGGCTATCACTGCCTTTTCACTGGTATTTCTTATGCGGTATGTTAACCGAATTCCTAGGATACTACGCTCCAATCTTCGCTGACAAGATGATATGTAGCATTATACTTATTTAAGTTACATTCAAATAATTTGATTACCTACTACTTTTGTTTCAGCTGCGTTTAATTCTTGATAAATTATTAAGTTATTTTACTTTATCTGCAATAAATTGTTTGTAATAACTGTCTAGCATGTTGCTTCTAAGATTCACATCTTGATTGTTTATTTACGACAATCATTTGTATCTTTCGCAACAAAAATAAACTCAAATTTTTTTTCATAGAAGAAGAGTATTAATGATCAGCTTGCAGACTATAAAGAGAATTTCCTTCATCCCAGAGCCGTGCAAAGAATAAAAAGTACCACCACTTTTCTTTTGTTATGAGTGAGCCGTAATTGCTTTTAAAAGTCCGTGGAACCGAGGCGTGCAAACTAGAAATGTAAATAAGCTTTATCTCGAAACTGAGAGAGAGATATTTGTACCATCCTACCTTTATAATTCCCTCTCTGATTGTATCCTGAACACAGATTACAATTGGATTATGTAAATATTATTTAAAACGTGAGGTTCTCTTTAGGTTGCTGATATGCATGTCTGTTTATAGATTGGTGAGCTTAAGGATTGACACTTTATTTTACAACACTCATAATATGACTTGACTGCCTCAGTGGTTCAGTGGATAGCGTATGCGACTGCTGATTGGAGGTCCCGGGTTAGATTCCCGGGTCGGGCAAAAGTGTTACTGGGTTTTTCCGAATTCTCAGTAGCAGCACGGAGTCTGGTGATGTGCCCGGTAACGGCAATAGGCTCACCCTATTTTATTACGTGGGACCCATGGACATATATATATATATATATATATATATATATATATATATATATATATATATATGTACTAATTATGTCAATGGTGGGAACTAAAAATTCATGCCGAAAAGTGGGTGTAATATTACACCTCTGCTCACCCCTTCGGGGATTACAGGCGTGAGGTGGCTATAAAAAAAGAAATAATAATAAGACTTGTTCGGATAACCCTTCTTGTCTTCTTGTTGTCAGTCTTTCAGGTAAGGTGAATAGCAAAACACAGAGATCATGTTCATGCAGATCCCATTATTTCTAACTTTTAATTGAAGGCTACATTATCTTAGGTGTAACATCTCTTCGGAGAGTTCTAAGTTCTACATCGTCATTCGATTAAGCACTAAGTACCAAATATAATCTCAAAAACACACTTTGTATTTCCCCCTTCATAAAAAAATATTGAACGGGTCCTTATCGCGTATCATTTGCAGCTTACGTGACCCGTTAAAATTATTTTTAATAATTTTCGTTTAATATTTTGTATGGTGTGTCATCATCATCATCATCATCAGCCTGCCGTAGTCCACTGCTGCCATATAGGCCTCTCCAATGGCACGCCACTCAGCCCGATTTTCGAATTTTGTATGATGAAGTATACAAATCGCGAAAGTTTTAAATCGATTATTCTCACTGTTTGTATTCCTTTTGTTCCTGTATGATGCTTTGGTCGTTAATGAGTTCGAGCTAGCTGCTGTTTACTTTTTACGGTTAGTAGGTAATAGATACTTAGTTCTCGACTAGATTAAAATAAATCAATACGAAAGTAGATTTCTTCACAACTGCGATTGTGCCACCAATACAATAATATTAATCACTGAGCTACTTCTGAATTGGAAATCCAAAAAAAATAAATACCCAGCGAGGTGCATTCAAATAAATAGTTACCCGAAAGCAATTGAACATTTTTTATCATCGCAAAATACGAGCGAGTCGGACGCACTCTGTGGTCGGACGGTTCGATTCAATAAACTAGTGCAACTATCAATCCAAGTCGTAAGAATTCAAGCATTAAGAAATACGAATTTGCATGCTTAATCTCGTGCTAAGTCATTGTTATGTAAATATTTATAATCACTTTATTACTTGCTAGTCACCATGTTCTAGTTAATAAATCCTGTTCGACAAAGTATTGAGTAACAAAAAATACTGGTATCCGATTACGCACGAAGATGTTAGCTCCGTTGCCAAATCTTCCACGTGTGAATGAGACAGGCATTTCACATTCCATTTGTATATGTCAAGTTGGTTGGTATTACTTTCGCACCGACCTTAACCTTTCCTTTATGGCCACAGTCGTTTATTTTTGCCGTCATATTACTGAACTCCCAGCTATCTCTAGATAGCTTTCATTTTTACAGCGACTACTTATGTACGCACTAGTACTGTATGAATAAACATCACACAAATCCGTTTTAGAATTCAATTACCACCGCACTTCCTTTCCATTAAGTAATCTTACATTTATACGATAAACATCTCTATATCTATTGTTGGTTACAAAACCAAAAATACATCGATTTGGTAATGTATTTCCTGTTCCATATTAATGTCTCCGACATACGTATGAGTAAATATTTAGAAACAGCGGTATCGAAGACATACTAATTAACGCAAATAGCTGAGATAAGTTTCTAAAGCGCTTTCCTTTGGACCTATTGCGTAATAATGGAACAAGTTTACCTACTTTGAAGTTATGAATGAAATTATTATAGTCGACCTAGTTGGCGCATATTTCGTTGAGATGATCATGTTTGTGCGATGTACCGGTGCGGCTCTGTGAAGAGCGGCGTGCCTCTGCATGTCTCAGACGCCTCAACGTGATGCGTCAGCGGAGCCTGCGAATAATAACAGTTTGAAATTTAAATTCTTGGAATTTTCTTTAAAAAAATGTTGTAACGTAAAATCACGATAGTTTCTGTTTAAGAATTTACTTCATTTATTTAAGCTTTGACTTTTCGTTTCAGGGTTATATTATTACTTGAAGTTTCAGTTACAATGCATACTTTAGTATCTTAGTAAGTAATATTAAAGCGCGCTTTTATTTAAGTAGTGAAATTATATGACGCGTGGAGCTGGTTGAGTTGTGTGCGTTCAGTAGAGACGTCGGGCGCGGCTCACACGACTGTGTTAATGTCTGAATAATGCAAACAGTTCTATACTTCAGTCGGATCGCGCCTCTTTGTTCTATGTGTATTTCGTTGCCTGTTCACTGTCTGCGCTGCTTAAGCCGACACAATATGATAGACAATCTAGACTGCCAGCTAAAGTTTATTGTTTGTTTCGACGTTGTATTTGTGTTATACGTGTGTACTATAGAAAAGCTAGAACGGACGCAACAATAGGCTTCTTGATTGCATTGAGAGATAATGTGTTCGATACTAACTAGAAGATAATGCACACATGAGGATTCATGTATGCAATATATGTACATAGGTAGGTATATTTCATATTGCCACAGAGATAAGATTTAAGCTCAGCTGTATTACTAGTCAACATGATATCAAAAAATTTATACATACAGGATAGAAAATAATAAATCGTCACGTTCGTATCGTAGGATAGGTTGGCGATTGTCTTTCTAAACGACAATATAGTTCCGAATTTGACATCAATATCGGATAAAATATTATTGCCGCAGTCTATTAAAATATACAGTAATATGGAATTTAAAAACTTATCTACCCAACCAGCAAATAATAACACGGTATAATAAACCTCTTCCTTTGAAAATACGAAGACGTTGTGCATATCAATATTTATTTACAACCACTCAATATTTATATTTAACATCAATGAGCGAATGTTTGACTACATTTCATATCGAGGATTCTGACTGCTGTATTTAAGTAAATATTATTTCAGCCAATATCTTTTGATGCGCTAAAGTACGACTGAATTTATGATATTTGGAAAGCAACGAGAGTTTTGTAATTAGATGGTAGCAAGAAAACGAGTCTGGAGCGAGAAACGCAAATACTAAAATAACTGCGATATTATTCGTTGAACAAGTTTCATTTGAATACATTATATTTACCACGTAAATAAACATGTAACTCATTTACTTTCTAACCGAATGCGACAATTTTAATGAATCCGTTTATTTTCGTTCTTGTTTATTTTCATTTTCGCCCTTCCCGTTTTAATATATGGCTCTATAAATCCTTATTCTTGTAAGTTCTAGCCTTATTCTAGGATTGAATTATAAAAAGCATCTAAACTATTAGACTAGTTTGATGGGTTGAGTGCTGTTGATTATCCTGAAAGTTATTTCTCAGAAGCAGCTTGGAGTCAGAAAATTTCGCTAAATTTTCTGACTCCAATGGTTCTATTATTTTTTGCAATAACTATTTTGGCAATGTACACAAACCTAACAATTTCCTTACTGTTCAACTTGTTGCAAATGTTTAACATATAGTAATTAACTTGTCAACGTACATCCATGCCAGTGCACGGTGGAAGCACAAAATAATCAGCATGAATTCCTTTAGCCTTTCATGCTATTTTATCAGTTAATAGAAAATTTCAGTTAATAATCGCGTATGGATTACATCACTTGGGGCTGAATGTTTTAGTGAAAATAATTCCATGTTGTAACCGAACCAGTTTAGTTCACGAACAATCGCGAAAACACTCGCACGAAATCGATCGGCATGCATTTAACGTTGATTACAATTAATATCATGCAGTTGGCTTATAATTGTAACACATTTTTATATGTACAATACAGACCAAGGGCAATTTTCCATCCCATCATTATGCAGCGTTATGTAGCTATTGTTATTTCTGTTCCAAGGGCAAAATAAGCTCCATTTGAATATCTAACTGGGGCATAGGAAATTACTTTCACATTTCTGCTAAACAGGTAATAAGAATAGTCATGCAAATTATTGCGTAAGGTTGATAAAAAGTCAAATAAATGTTGTTTATTGAATGGTTGTAGAGAGGAACCTTGAGAAGCAAGTGTTGGGAAATGTGTGGCTTGTGATATAACTTTTGCGCGGTGGTCGGTGGTCAGCGGCCGCGCGGCGGGCGCTAGCACAGCCTCGCTCCACGCTGCGCTCTTGCGCAAAATTCTCATAACGAGTAAATCGCAAATTTCATAAGTAACCCGTGAAAGTGAGCGATTCATTTCACTCACACGCACCGTTGCGGTGTATTGACGTTTCTTGTTGAATAAGACACGCTCTCGGTGACATAATGTGCGTAATCTCGTACAATCTGCTGTGTCGTTGATGTGATCTTCTACGCTATTATTAACTTGTTGCTATAATAATTTACTAGTGTACTTATCTTCTATTTACTAGGGTACGAGGAAAAAGTATGCGTTTTTGTCTTGTGACGAAATTGGGTGAACGTCGATTAAGAAATTGGCTTTTCGTTAAGGGAAAATAGGTTTATATCTAGTTCCTATGTACTGGTTTATATTGAGCAATTTTTTTGTTATTGCAAAACAAGGATAATCGTTAGAGTTATCCTCGTAATGCAATAACAACAATAAAAAATACTCATTTATCGGTTGAATGAACACGAATTTAGATATTCAGCGTTTGAAAGGCATGATAACAAGAATTTTCAATAACAATGTACCTTTAATAGTTGGATACAAATTGCACTAATGATACTAATATAATAAAGCTCTATACGATATATAATAAAGAATTTGTTTGTTTGAAAACTTTCACCTGGAATACATATCATTGTGCTTCAAACATATTTTTATACATAGGAATACGCAGTATATATCATGTATAAATATATGAGGAAAGCAGTTGAAGAAAAGGAACGCGAGAAGGATGTTATGTGAAAATGTGACTGGGGAAGCTGCGGGGCACGACTTATTTTAAATATTTACGAGAAGGTTCAAAAGGGGCTGGATATTTAATTATTAATTACATTTAGGATACTAATAGTGGTGTCAATTACCTTCGATTAGACCGCTGGTTCGTCCGTGTTGATTACACGGGTGACAAGATTAGTTCAACAATATAGGGCGCGTATTATGTTTAGAGTAAGTAAGGGGTTGCAACCGCCATATAATTCGATAATGTCGACCCGCTCTACCTAGCATGACCCATTTAATTTTGTCAATATATAGGTAGCCATAATATCTACATAGATAGGTACTCACGTGAATGTCGGATGATAAACAAATTTAGATCAAATAATTCTATTGATTTGACTTAAATATGATAACTTAGGTTTTCCGTTAGAGGGATTTTTGTTTCTTGTGTTATACCAATTTGGAATGCAGCTGGTATGACCTACAACTAATTTAGTAAATTTTAAGCGTATAAATTAAATTATTATGTTTTCAAACTTCCATAAAATTGCTAGGATCAATCACAGACACTCACAGAGTGTCTGTGATTGATTTGCGGAGGAGATTGGCGGAGAGCGGAATCGTTCATATTGGTTATATTTTCACAGCTCAGCTTTTCTTCGCTCCTGTACACAGGCAGCCACAGAGCCAGTAAAACTCGGCTTACCTTAGTTGCGAGAACATTTATAGCTCTATCAGGCATGGTGTTCTTACCAGGCATTATAAAATATTACGACAATCTATAACCTCAAATGGTACTTTAGAAATAAGTGTTTATGTGCACTAAATGTGAAGATGTGGACATAAAGCCGCATCAAACGAACGTGCATTGCAAACCGCGGCCATCTTGCGACATACTGAGTACACGCCACTACACACTGGCTGAATGGTGTAAGCCAATCGGTCAATTAACAGGAATTTGCCCAACATTGCCCAACACAACACGTCAATGCTTTGTAATGAAATATTTAACGATGTTCGAAACTGGAACGAACGATGTTCGAAAACGGATGTAACAGAAACCACTGTAACTTATATTGGGCTAGGCGTTATTGAAATATTTTGATTGATTGCGATGAGTGAAACTGTTTTTTATAGGGATGTGCTCATATTTAACTGTGTTACACATATATAGGATAATACTAAAGTATCTTGTGACATATCGATTAAAAGGATTTTTATAACTAAAATTATGTATATTTTCTAATACCAGACTTATTTCATTTTTCTCGTGGTAAGAATATTAAAAGCTTCTTGACTATCTTATATACGCACACACATGCGTAAGCACGCGTATAATACGCAAGCGGTTAAAAAATAAAATTATATCACCCATCGTTTTATAGTTCGAGACCAAAGATTTGATAGTTAATGCTAACCCAAAGCGATATTGCAGCATAAATTGTAAGTAAACATGAAGATGATTATTATTATTTAATTACGACCCGTATCATAATGAGGCATAGTCCACCCTGCTGACCAAGTTGGCAGACTTCATATATTTTTGGAGATCAAGGTGGCCTAGCCTTGGTATTTTCTCATGGTGAGAAGGGTCCTGTGCCCAGCAGTGGAACATGATGATCATGATATTATATGGTCTTAAAGTTATAAGTTTAGAGGTTGGGTCCATTTTTTGCTTTTTCGCAAGATTACGCGTAGCTTGCGCTGTTGCCGATGTACAATAATGGTAGCACCAATTATTTAGGACAACTCTTCATCAAGTGGCTTTTATGTACCATCTCTATCCAACCAGTATTGCATCGTTCAGTCGTAAAATGTCCAATTCGCAAAATGTCCAGCGATCGCAAAATGTGCAATTCGCAGAATGTCCAATTTGCAAAATATCCAATTCGCAAAATGTCGAATATGCTTAATATCGTTGTTTTACTATTAATCACTAACAATTTCACAATAAAAAACTCAAAATATTAAAATTAATGAATAGTTATTTGAATACTAAGTATGTAATAAACATACATACATAGACTCACGCCTGTTTCCCCGAAGGGGTAGGCATATTAAACGCCCACTTTTCGCCGGTGTTTTGATCCCACGTAATAGGTGGCGAGCCTATTGCCGCTTATTGGGACATTTTGTTTGCCAGAGCCTCGTCCGTTGATCGGCAGGTGCACCACTTGCAGGTGAGGTTGGCTTGGGACCCTAAGTTCTTAGTGGGAACGTATGTAGTAAAGTATGTAATAAAGTTGATGTTTTATATAAAAAGAATGTGAGAGAAATCAATATATCATAAATAAAAATCAGACGATGATATTTTACGGTGATGATCTACGATTATAGCGAAAACATATGCCTGACATTAGTTCTAAATAGTGCAAAGTTATTATTAGTCACATAGCTTATTGATAAATCTGGTCTGCGAAAATCTTGGATACACCGAGATAACTCTAGGTCAGTGATGATAATCTTTTATCAAAAGGAGTCAGGTAGTCCCAGTCCTAGACTCCAAACCTTCCTGCTAATATATAATGGTTTCATTTAGCTATACTTACTTGTTTATATTTGCACGTAGATAAGTTATATTGATAAATACTAATAGTAAGTTTATCTCAATCTCACCAAAACTAACATACCGATGCAAAGTACCTATTCCATAATTTTAAGCAATAAGATTAAGGCGCTGTTATACCTCAGATGCCGTGAAACACCTAATTTTTCGTCGCGCAACTAGCCATAACGGTACATATTACAAACTAGCAAAAAATAGAGCTTAAAGTCAAAAGTCTGAACAAAAGACTTTTGAAAGAATTTTTCATGTATGCATAATAGAATCACGGTAAAAAAATCACAAAAACGAGTCAGAAAATAATCTTTCGTCTCACTGTTTGCAATATTTTGATCGTAAGCTGTCATATTTTATTGTAGGAAACCTAATGAACTAAAGAATTACCCTATTTATTTTTATATTATACGTGTATATTTTGTAAAATTAAATAAAATCTGCCAAATGTCTATGATTTTGACGCTCGGTAGATCCCATCAATATCAAACGCTTCGGCAATTTAAACCTTATTAGCATAAGCGGTGTATTGAGTGTCAGTTGCTAGTTTACGCCCCGCCCAGACCTCATCAATCATCATTCGGCTATGAGCCCTGTGAGAGATAGGTCATGTCGCTTGCGTCTCCGCTGCACGAAATTTTACGTAAACCTGTTTGTTATTGCAATACGCCGATTTGAGTTCGTAATTTCATGTTTTATGTTATAGACTGAATACTTTGAATCAAATAGGCTTTTCATGTGACTATGGGCACATTTAATTAGGACCTAAGTTTATATTCTTCTTACGTTTCATGTGTTATTGTTTCTGTGCTTATAAATATATAATTAGAAAAATAAAATATGGATATTAGAGAAATAAAGTTCTACGAAGGCTTAGTACAAGAAAGCGTCGTGATAAAATAGAAATTCATCCATGGTCAAGTGACTATGAAATGTGTAACATTTTTACACAAATTATTTTCATAAGAGTCTTTTATGACTGACTATGATAAAGATTATCGATTATGCATAATATAATTATATAAATAATTCTCACAATACATAGCTGCCACAGTTATCAATATTTGAAAGTGTAATAACATAAAATCGAATCATTTTATGTACCTATATTGCAAATTCATTAGCTTGTCAGAGCGCCTGGAGCGCTAAGATGCCGCCACGGCGAACAATAAAGAGCGCTAAAATGGCGCTCCGCAGTCCGCACACAAGCGGTAACGAATGTTGTATTATTGTGTTGTGAACATAAACCTATTTAGGTACATCCGGTAAAATTTTGATTATTCATAAACTATTAGGTATGTCTCAGTACATCTAATATCTTTTTAATTTCTAAAACAATCATTTATAAGTAAGAAGGTGACTTCTCTGTTTGCTATAACACAAGTTATACTATTTTTTAAATAATAAAGTACCTAACTAATTATCTTTATTGTAATTACAGTGAAGTTAAAGATAACAGTTCTGCAACGTCTTACACACATTTGACTGCAGTAATTCCTAACACGATTTGTTCAGGAGCTAGCCAAGAAATGCCAAACAATTTTTTTAACAAATTTGACTCAAGTCCCTAGTGATAAGCAAAAAATGCAAGAGGGATAGCAGTGACTGGTTTGAATTGCGTAAGAATATGTTGACAGATTAAAATTTTGGTGTAGTGGTAAAAAGAAGAGATAACAGCAGTAAAGTTGGCTTTATTTTATTTGTACAAAATATTTTTTACTAAGTTGGCTTAGTAAAAAATATTTTGTACAAATAAAATATTTGCAATGTAAATGCAGTTGCGCATGGAGTCTAAAATGAACAACTGGCTTTGCAACAACTGGCGAAGCAAGAAAATGTAACAATCGAGACTTGTGGATTATCCGTTGATAGGTGCCACGCCAGATGGATTAATAGGTCCAAACACGATTGTGGAAATTTAATGTTCTATAGTTGCCTATAAGAATGGCCTGGAGAATAGTATAAGAGCAAATAAAATACAACTATGGAAATATGATAAAAAAGTGAACTGACTAGTCTAAACAAATATTGTAATTGTTATTACCAAATTCAGGGGCAACGCCACGTTACACGCAAACAAAAATGTTTATTTGCTGTGTGGAGTGGCGAAAGTATACCACTAAAAATGGAAATTATAGAAAGAGATGATGTTTTCTGGGAGACGAAAATGAAAGAAAAGCTTGTTGCGTTTTATATGAATTGGCAGTTGTCTGAAATTTTTGATTCTCATCAAGCTCAAGGAATGGCATTGCGTGACCACGGAGAGGAAAATGTTTCATCAGTGCTTGAAGTTTCTACAATACCAAGCCGTAAAAGGAAAGTAAATGAAAATGTGCCTCGTGAACAACAGCAAATAATAAGTATTGAAGCCTCATCACCTCACACACTGCCTTTAACTTTCGATGAGAATAAAGAAAACCTGCCGGGTTGTAGAAGACAGCTAACTTTTGATGAGCTGTAAACTCTGTATTTCGTTAGTAAATGATAAATTAATATCTTTTAATATTATTTTCTTTGAAAATACACATATTTTAAGCGAAATATTTTTTTTATATTTTTCCATACAAACATGTAGGTATGAGGAGAGTTAACGATATTATATTCCTATAATTTTCTAAGCAACATAGTAGTATCTCATGAATAAGGTATATCCACATATACATACATACATACATAGACTCACGCCTGTTTCCCCGAAGGGGTAGGCAGAGGAATATTAAACGCCCACTTTTCGCCAGTGTTTTGATCCCACGTAATAGGTGGCGAGCCTATCCACATATATGTTTGATATTTCATCTATTTTGAAAAATAATAATGGATTGGGTTTCGAAACGAGTCGCCTGAATTTGAGGGTATTGGTGGTGTAGGGGGCTGAAGGGAGTTAGTTTTAATCCCCTAAAAGTAATTTTGACTGCCGGAGTTGCGTCTAAATATTTTTAAACAATTTCCAAAAATTCTTAAATACTTCGGCAATTATGCAAAACGGAATGTAGTTTTTAGGATTCCGTACCTAAAAGGTAAAAAACGGAACCTTATTACTAAGCCTCCGCTGTCTGTCTGTCCGTCTGTCTGTCCGTCTGTCTGTCTGTCACCAGGCTGTATCTCATAAAACGTGATAGCTAGAAAGCTGAAATTTTCACAAATTATGTATTTTGGTTGCCGCTATAACAACAAATACTAAAAATAAAAAAATAAAAATATTAATTAAGGGAGGGTCCTATACAAAAAACGTGTTTTTTTTCGTATTTTTTGCTCAAAATTACTAACTGTAACAGGTAGACGCTTTAAATTTTCACTGAATATGTAGTTGTATATTTCCTTTCAAAATAAATAATTAAATAAAAAAATTAAAATAATAAAGGGGGGCTCCCATACAACAAACGTAATTTTTAAGCAATTTGTTACTCGATCTTAATAAACAGGTAGAAACTTAAAAAGTATTTAAGTATACGTACAACGAACGTGATTTTTTTTTATAGATGATGGTACGGAACCCTTCGTGCGCGAGTCCGAGTCGCACTTGCCCAATTTTTTGGTACTTTAGAACAGTTTTACAAATGTCATTATTAGGTTTTACGTGAAAAACGTGAAACGAAACACAAACCTGCCATCTTGGAATGATCATATTGACAGCTAATGTCTTATTTGTGCGTCATTGCTTTCGACTGCCTAGGGTTAGGTGCGACTGTAATAAGTAACTAAATAGGTTATGTTAGGTTCTGTTTTGACCCTTAATCCAAAAATCCTGCGAAGCAGGGCTCCGTCAACCTTAGTTTATTAAACTAGTGTGAAGAATGTGGAAGTTGGCAGTGCCATACACACCGATGTTTGGAGATTTTTTTTTTCAGAGGAAACCAAGTATTTCCGGCAAGTGAAAATGAGGAGTTCCGAGACCTAAAATCACTCACAACTCCAAAAAACGGCGACGTATTTCGAAACCTTTACCATAATAATTATACCTATAATAACAATAAAACATCCATAAATAAATAAAATAAATCAACTTTTATTAAACTTAAATTATCGCGTAACTCGCTTTAGTTGAGGTACGGCTTTTGCGCTTAGTAGGCCAATATTGTGGTTTTTAGAGTACCGTAGCCAAAAATGGTAAAAACGGAACCCTTATAGATTCGCCATGTATGTCTGTCTGTCCGCCCGTATGTCTCAGCCAATTTATTGCAAAACAGATTTGAAAACTGGCAGGAATGGAATTAGATGTAAGTATTCTATGAACTGCTTCACCATTTTTATGCAAAATATAAAACAAAAAATAATAAGGGCCTCTCCATACATGGAACTGACTTAATTAATTTTATCATCTTACGGCACGTAGGTATTTACCTACTTTCGTCAACTATTAATACCTATAATATTAACCTCTAATGTAAACCAGTTTTGCTCATGGCTCCACTGAGAACAAAACTTGCGCTATGCCTATATTGTACAAACAGATTGATTTATGTAACATAAATTTTAATATCAGTAACTCAATTCAATGCTAAAACGTTTTGCTTGCGATTTTGAAATATTGGAATTCGGATGTCGCCAGAATACGGCCGCACGCGACGAGAATGAAGGGGGGCGCCCCGCAGTAGACGGAGCTAAGCGCCCTTCACCTCCTCTGCTTCACCCCCTCATTTACCATAACAGTCGCTTAGGACAGCGCCTTAAAAGTCAAAAGAAATCTGGTTTTCATAATAAGTCACATGTATTTGTAGTGCCTTTTTACTTACACACCCCAAATCTGGTTATTCTCATATATTATGTTTGCCTTCATTAAATAAAAAAACGTCCGTACCTTATTTGTTTAGGAACAAACGGTATCTTACAATATTTTTTTAAGTAATTTTTAAAAAAGGTCACTTTATTGACTTAGACAAATAGGCCCGTAGGTACGGTATTTTATAAAACGGTTTATAAAAAAGGTTGAACTAAAACAATGTCGGTATTTTCTGTATTTCGCAGTGGAAGGTTCTAAATATAGAACTTTATTTTACGTGCATAAAACTGTTCGAATCTTCGACAAAACATGTGAATTCAGAAATAATTCATCAAGCTTTGATGTTCTGTTAAAACGTCAAAAAGCTTTTAGAAAGCTCGGTTATGTTTTTAATATTATCATGATCGCACAGTCGTTTATATTTAAATGAAGCTAGCGTATCACATATCCATAACCATGATACGTGTTTATTAAGTCACAGCAGAAATAACAGACCGACGCGTTGTTATCCAAATATTGGCGTTGCCGCCAAATGGTATTTGAGCAATTTGCGAAGATATGAATAGGATGAATGTTTTATTACTTACGTAATAAAGATATATAAGCAAGTGCAGAAATGACCGAAATGTAGGTCGTCGGCCGACCGTGACTAGCGGCGCACGGACATGCCGCTGCGCCCGACGTCGCCCGCGTCTCGCCGGTGACGGTCGACGCATCTAACGCCATAATTACCTCTTGAGAAACGAACCTTCACAAACGAGCCTTCAAATGCCTCGTTCTCCTTGTATGCTCACTTAATGTGTATGTAAGTGACATTGACAAGGGTTCCTGAAATATGTTACATGTGACCTGTATATGGGACAAGTGTATGCATGTTTTAAGACTCGCCCCCAGCTGGCAGTTGGACCTCGGCAAAGTATACCGCAAAAGGGATGGCGTTTAAAGAATTCAAGCAGATCTCGGCGCAAAAGTAAAAAAGCCGGGAGAATCGTAATTCAAAGGGTTTCAGCATTGCTCGTAGCCATCTTTCTTTCCGTCATTTGAAAAACTCCAAGACACGCTCAACATAGACGTCAGCATTTCTTTTCCGAAATATTTCGTTAAGATGTAGATGGTACATCGTAAACAACATCGAACCGAAATAAACCGTATCAGAGATTCAAGACGCATAAAAAACACACGCCTTACTGATAATGTTTTTTTCAATTCGCTATGTAGATAAGTGAGATCCGTACGATAGCTTATTATGTACGACGCGGGTAATTTTCTCCAATTTACTAAAATATCATACTGAACAAAAATACCTAATATTAGGTATTTTTATTGTTTAAAAGCACAAGTCACGTACTAGGTATGACATTACATTTCATGCTTTAAAATGACTAACACCCAAATAGCACCCTAGCCTACAACTTTTTTAGATCACACATTTTTAGTCAGACACATTTTTTAGCACCATCATTATGCATTTTGTTATCCATGTTGATTTATTTATCATTTAATATATATCACCTGACTAGGTAACTCATAAATATGATGAAAATAATCATCATCAGCATGCAAATGTTCATGTAAATTCAGTTTAATTAACAGGTACAATTAGGTTATTGCCGTATCCACAGCGATATTGGATTCTCAATTAACTCGACAAAGCAAATGGATGCTTGTGTGGCTTCATCTCGATATTACATTAGTACATTCATGAGATATTGCTCTACATGTATTTGCATAGTCTGCTCCCACGACCGTGTAGATATATGCCGGTTACTAACACACAAACCCACACGTATCTGTATCAGATGTACATTATATCGGGTAACAATGTAATCAATACTTAATGGAATTGTAGCTTGAATTTTGTAACGGCTAATCTCAATTTTTTATAAAGGTTTCTGTATATGCTACCGCTGTGTTTGAGAAGGTTTTCCCAAAACACATAAATAACACCCAAACTGCAAACATGCCAGGGTTTATGTGGTTACCTCACCCTCACGCTGCAACGGATGTTGTGGATTTGAATACCTACCGCACGTGGCAAAAAACGGTGTTATCCCGAAATATAAATGTTCTAGAAACCATTTTAGTAAATGCGTGATAATCCAAAGATTTACCAAGTATTACCACTCGTGCATAGTAATCAACGAGATTCCCGTTAAATCTGCTGAGCGATCTATTTCAAAGTATACAGAGCTCAAATACAAAAGTAAATTAACTTCGAAAGTCTTTAAGTGCATTAAGTTTGGTAAACGAAAACGTGGTTCCGTTTATAAACGAGGAAAAGTGCTGGAAAATTATGACCCTCAGTAAAAAGCCAATAAAAAGTGGTTTTTATGACGCCTCTTGTGACTTGGGTATCTGGTAGGAGTGAATAAATTAATGATAACCCAAGACAATCAAGTGAGTTCGGAAATATAGTCACCACTTCCAGGTGGTGTTAAGCAAAACAGGAATAAAAACATTCGTTATGATTGAATGACATAATATATCACAAAGTTTGTTATGACGAGTACGGGCAACAAGGAACTTAAGAAATTGAGTTTCTGTGAGTTACCTTATTACGTCGTTACTATATTTACACGTTCAGTGAATAAAGACTTGGAGGAGCAATAACAAATTGATTGATGTTGCTAGTTAGAATTACAGACATTGCATGATGACGTAACCTTGTTGGTGAAATAGAGGCTTTGCTTTAGTGTAGCAGACAGCAGTTAATATACCTACATATTATTATAAGAATATATTATATTATTCGAATATATAGTAGGTATTATCAGAATATATTATATCTGTAACGTTTGGAATTTGCTACTAAGAAATCAATCCTCTCCATAGAGTTAATTTCTTAAATGGTAGCAGAGTTATCTAATTGTAAAATGTTTTAATTAGCTGTCGATTTTTGGTTCTACTTCCACTTTACATCTTCTGTATGTTCTAAGTGATGGTGAGATGCCTATGTACCGGCTCAGTAGCTCATAATATTCTATTAATTTGTTAGGAAGCAGATATTATTATGAATTCGTGGCAGTAGCAAGGAGTGTCGTGCAGAATAGACGGCATTATTTTCGCATTTACTTAAAAAATATATAGGTATCTACCATTGATATTAGTAGATACATGTTCATATAAATATTTTTGTTTTACATTATAACGATTTTGGTTTTCCATCTCACTGGATTATCAAAGTGAGAAGATACAATCATTAACAAGGTCTACAATAAGGACCAAATAAATATTCAGACCTTTGAAAAATACTTCACGAATTCCATTCGATATCTAGTGTATACCGTGATCGCCACATGCGACAAAAACGCCTTGCATGGTAATTTACTTGATTATTTGTTACTCTAGAGTGATATTCTCGAGACCGATCGGACTTTCCATCCGTCCTCAAGATTTATGGCTTACAGTTAATTAATGTTGCCTGCTTTCTTTCGAATAAGTCTCAAGAGTATCGGTTAATATCTAAAATCAAACATCCATTATATTTAATGTTCACTATCGTTAAATGTAATTCATGATCACTAAGGTACTTTTACTTAACTTTTTTTACTTCTTTATATAAAGGAATGCCTTATATGCAAAGATGCTAAGCCTATCAGTGCATTTCTAAAAAATGCCTCAAGCCCAAAAGAAATTAACATCATTGTCTTGCCCTGGTCCTAATTTATTTGGGGTCGGCGCAGTATGTCCTTCGCTTCCATACTTCTCTGTCACCAGTCATCCGATTATTTACTCCTTTCTCTTCCATATCCATCCTCACACAGTCCATCCATCTTTGCCTTGGCCGTCCTCTCCCTTTTCGTCCTTCTACATGCATATTCAACACATTTTTACCTACATTCATCTTATCTCTCCGCATAACATGTCCATACCAAGCCAATCGACTCCCTTTTACCTTTTCATCTATGGGCGCCACTTTCATACTACCTCTAACGAATCATTCCTAATTCTGTCCATTCTTGTCACTCCACACATCCATCGTAACATTCTCATCTCTGCCACATGTAATCGGTTCTCATCCATCTTCTTTGTAGCCCAACACTCAGCTCCATACAGTACGACAGGCCTTATAACCGACTTATACATGCGGCCCTTTAATTTCACAGGCATTTTGTGGTCGCATATTGTGCCTGAGACCTGTCATCATTTCATTCATCCTGCGTTGATTCTTTGCCTAACATCCCGATCAATTTCACCGTCATCTTGCAGGAGTGAACCTAGGTAGCGAAAATCGGAGCGTACTGGTAGAGGTGTACCGCCGTGTGTAACCGGTATAGGATTGGAGAGACCACTAAAGTCACAGAACATATATTCCGTTTTGGTTCTGCTTATTCTCAGGACTACATTCTCCAATCTCTGCCGCCACTCCTCCAGCTTGCTCTGCACCTTCTGTCCACTCTCTGCTATCGCTAGAACGATGTCATCGGCAAACAGCATGCACCAGGGTGCCTCTTCCTGTATGTCCGATTATAATGCATCCATAATTAACAGAAAGAGGTAGGGGCTAAGGGCCGACCCTTGGTGCAAGCCTACGGCCACATCGAATCTGGCTGTGATACCGGCTGCGGATCGGACTTGCGTTCGGCATTCAGCGTATATGGCTTGAATCAACGTCAGGTATTTCCCAGGCACTCCTTTCTTCTTCAGGGCCCACCACTTTTTATGCGCCTACCTGTATTTTTCGCACATTTGGCGAAGTGCAAAAAAATGCCTGGCCGAATTGGTTTCGTGAAATCTCACTCTCGTCACGCAGGCGTTGCTCAATTACTCTCTCCCATACTTTCATACTATGAGGCATAAACTTTATTCCCCGATAATTGTTGCATCCTTGGATATCGCCCTTATTGTAAAAAATGGACACCAGGTAACTGTTGCACCATTCCTCGGGTATGGTCTCCTCGTCCCAAAAGAAGTTAACATCATCATAAAATATACAGATAAAAACAGTTTTGTTGGTCCCCTACATTTTTGCAACCTTTCGTATATCATGGAACCACACTATTCTCTAGATTTGAAGTTCTAGTTTATTTTTTCTATCAAATAGATCTATTACCACTCGTAAGTTCTAACTCTTCTGATTCACAAAAACAACCCTCTTATACGAGTAACAAAGTAAATATATAGTGAGTGCGTTTGCAAATTACAATTATGACGACTCGTGCTCACGTACTCACAAAGTATTGACAAATGCATGCAATTATTTTTTCGTCGTGAACACGAGCGTGTCTATAGAGGTGAATGATACTTAAAGCTGTAAACGTTGTTCACAACCGGGAAATTTCTCAATACCTGATAAACGACCTCTCAAACATAAAATGCTCGAGTCCTGAACAAAACGACGGCAAACATTCGAAGAAGTATGTACATAAATGTACATATGTGTTTTGTCACAACGTTTGCATGATTTAATATCGCCAGTATTTTATTGTCGGGTTTGAATCTTGTTTAACGTTCTCTTTTACTGCACCTGCGTTACATTTGTAGTAGCCCTCGCCATAAAACTGTTCGTAATAGAACCGAAATTTCAGTCTCCGTTTCAACAACACCTGCTACGTTTTCTCAGTAATGCTGTACAGAAATGCAGCCTGCACAATAACATTGGAAGAAATATTGTGTTAGACTGCATTTAGCCGCAGTGCTTATTTGACTGTAAACATGTCAGTAAACGAAAAGCGTTTCGGGAATATGAAATACAGTTTTAATACCGTATATAAACAGGTTAAGGGAAAATTGCATCATGTCTACTAGCAATTGAATATTGGTTCGTTAAGGTAAACCTTTTACACACGTGTGTGTTTAATCAAATCTAATTTTGTTGAAAGTCTACTACTAGCGGCTACTTTAATCCCATTCCGAAAGCACGAATTCGATAGTCGTTAATTGAGTCAGCTTACTTTAATTACTCTCTGAACGAAAGTGGGTTAAGGTAATAAATCAGCAGAATTATGCAGCATTGTACGAGGTGTGATCATGTTACGGACGCGCTTATACGAGTGTGTTTGCCTGCGCTCAAAGCTACGCTCAACGAGATTATGAACACATTACCAACTATAAGGACCACATTTATCTTCTATACAGACGGTAATTAATGTAATGGTAGGTAATTAATTGTATACAACTCGTATAATTTAACGGGCTCGTTTGACTTCAGCAGATACTAACCCAATATTTAAACAGTAACAGGTCTGCGGTTCAAAACGGCACATCTTAATAATTTAACATTTCTCATCGCAGTACATGAATCATAATTAATACGTTCCTTCCTTTCGAACAGAAAAATACAGTAGAAAGTAATGTTTTAATGTTGATGTCACCCCGTAGTGGTACCAATGAATACAGATTTACATAATAGAAGTGCATTTCTTAAGGATGTCGTGTGCTGATTCCAACTGGCGTGTTGACGGTTGTCAGTGTAGTACGTAGTTGGCGCCGTTGGCGGCGCTGGCGTCGTTCTCCTTCTCTCTTGCTCTCGTAGTTACGATACACAGGAGAAACTTTCGTCTCTCTTGCACTCGTAGAGTCAGCTGTCACAACGCGACTGCCACGGCGCCAAGCGGCAATATGGGTCACACTGGTCACAGAAAGTTTGTCTACAGAGCGCCCATAAGAAATGTGCCTCTATTTAAATATCCTATGCTCTAAGGTGGTACTATTTAGAATGTATAAAGGGATCTCCTGCCCTTAATTTTTTTTTATGGTAGCCAACGAGCAGACGGATTGCCTGATGGTAAGCAATTACCGCCGCCCATGGACACAAGCAACACCACAGGAGTCACAAGTGCGTTGCCGCCCCTTTGGGTTGGGAAAAGGGATAGGATGAGGAGTGGGATGAGGGAGTAGGGATAGGGGATAGGGCCTCCGGCACTCTCACTCACCAAACGAAACGCAACAGCTTAGGCACTGTTACTTTACGTCGATTTTATGTGAGTAGTAATCCTAAGGATTAAGCGAATTACATCGCTATGAATAATAACTTCGATGATAGAACCGCACATTCTGTTGAGAAGACGTCATCTTTTAATTTCGCCGTCCTTTGTTTAAGAAGTGATATATTGCTGTGAGCAAAAAAGTCCTCGAAATTCTGAGCAAAAATGAAAACGAGGCGTTTTAGTCATGATAAAGTGAGTATAATAATATTTTATTTGTTAATATTTCTTGATGTACTTGACCTTAATGTTAGATTATGTTTTCGGAAGGTCTTTCTAACAAGACTGTATGGTTATTACGTACGCTCTGCGCATACTTACGTTTTTATCTCAGATGAGAATGCCTAAACATTACGTAGAGTCATATTATTGTTAAAATATTGTAGGCCGCCTTATTTTAACGAACCAGTTTATAAAACAAGCGCCAGGTTACAAGCTAATCTAGTTGATTATACAGACATTAAAGCGAGCAGTATTTCTCAAAGATTGAATTTCGATTCCCCTGTTTGGTGGTATGCAAATGAGACAAATTTTCATTCCACGAAGATGCCTGTTATTATGACAATGTAATTGTTGTTGGGTTGTGTTTGCACCTGTTTTAAATTTGAATTAACTTTCTCTTTACTTTGAGCTTATTTTGAACTCATTAATGTAAGTTTATGGCCAAAACGGTGGTGGAATTTTTACGATTATTAAAACAAGACGAGTCTCTTAGATTTGATTGACATTCTAATTTTCATGAATATTTTAGAATATTTAAGTACAATACAAATTGCTATTTGCGCGAGCAGGGATGCCGTTATTTAAAGTAGTATTACTAGTAGTATTTATAATAATAATAATAATAATACGCCCCTCACAAACCTAACTCCACGTCCGGCTCGACCATCTGTAGCCACGTGAGGGGCGGACATTGGCAGCATTGCGCTATATACTCACCAATGACCAACGGAGCCATAGTAACACCAATATGCGATGCGTCTTAGAAACAGAGAATTACCCCAGGCGGGTACCCACACGGGAGAATCCCGCCCCGGGCTGCCCCTCGTATTCTGGGGGGGGGGGGGCAACGTATCGCTAAGGTCTGCCCAGTCCAGTACTGTTGCAGCTAATAATGATGAAACCTCATCATCCCTACACTATACAAGCTCATCATCACCAATATCATCCACACATAGTTTATTCCAATCACACAGATCATCACCGCCTCATCCATTGCACTCCCATCAATCATCCCGATCCACATCACCTATGCCATGCGATGTTGCACAAGAAGCTTATGCTGAATTTTCTGTGCCCACGTCTGGCATCACTGACTCTACGCGAATATTAGAATCTAATCTAAACTACGTAGATCACAACACACAATTCCTACACATCGCCACTAACACAGCAGCAAGAAGTGTTTTGCGGGATGTACTGCCCGCAACCACTCTAGCTGGAAAAAGTAGACAGCGGATGAAATGGACTCATGATATAAATATAGAGCTCCTCCGTTGCTACTACACAGTTACCATGTGCGAAACCGATATGACCGCCTGGAGACAATTGCTACATCAAAGTTTTATAGAAAAATTCCCAGAGTTGAGTCATATCTCTGAACAGCGCCTATTAGATCAAATTAGAGTAATACATAGAAACAATAGAATATCAGAAACAGAACGAGAACACATAAAACATACCCTTTCACATGTAATAACAAGTAATACTAATGACACCATAGAAACACAACAGACATCCAGCACACACCTACATAACACCCAGCCTCATATCATAAGCCTATCTCAACCTACACCAGCTACGAATCACACACAAGAACAACAAACTATTACACCAACAGGTGCTCTTGAAACCTTAGGAACTAACGAACACATCCAAATGCAAGGAAACGAATTAACAAATACACCAGTCATGCCAATAGATCCGAACCAGGTAGAAAATATCTTTACTGAGATGCTATTAAAATATACAGGTACAGACCCAACACTTAGACCTGTTATACCGAAATTGCAAAGTACCCGACAGATGATAAAAACTGTGAACATTATAAACGAAATAGTTGACAAACACCTACACACCAGTGATACCATTACATTAGAAGGTATCCAAACAGTAATTTATTGTGCTGCAAAAACAGTATCAACATTACACGATAGGCGAACTAAGAAAACAATAGACCACTACTCCGTATCATCTTAATATATAAAATCCTTGCGTTACTGACTGACTGACAGACACGCTACAGCCGAAACTATTGGGCGCAGGAAGCTGAAATTTGGCATGTATGTTCCTGGGGAACCGTAGGGGTGCACTAAGAAGGGATTTCCCGAAATTCCCACGGGATCGGCCAAAACGGGTAAATTAAAAAAAATGCAGGCGTAGCTGCTGGCGTCGACTAGTCTAACACTAAAACCCACACTCAAAAGAAACCACAATGGGAAAGACGCATTGAAAACAAAATCATAGCATTAAGAAAAGAAATAGGACAGCTCACACAATACCTAAACGGCAACCTCACACAGAAGAAACAACAGAAATTAAACCCTAATAACAAAACCCGTGACGAATTAATAGATCAACTAGACACAAACAAACAAAAACTACAAGCACAAGCTAAACGATTAAACCGTTACAAGAAAAGCAACCAAAGAAAGTCAGATAATATCCTGTTTAATAATAACCAAAAAATATTCTATCAAAAACTTAATTCAGCAAACATAACAGTTACTCAACATACGGACATAACAGATATTAAAAATTACTGGGAAAATATCTGGTCACAGCCCGTGCGACATAACACACACTCATCGTGAGCAAAAATAGAAGAGCAAGAGATGGAGAAAGTAGAACCTATGCCACTAGTCGTTATAGACACAGACGATGTTAATTTCGCAATAAAAAGGACTTTAAACTGGAAGGCACCGGGGCCTGATAAAATACAAAACTACTGTATCAAATACTTAACCTCAACACACTCACACATAGCAAACTCACTAAATGACCTCATTAAAAACCCACAGGACATGCCCGCTTTTCTTACCCAAGGAGTAACCTATTTAAAACCCAAAGATAATGAAACTACAAACCCAGCCAAATACAGACCCATCACATGCCTCCCCACCCTTTACAAATTACTAACATCCATCATCACACATAAAATAAATTCACACATTACAGAAAACAAAATAATACCTGAGGAACAGAAAGGCTGCACTAAAGGTTCAATGGGTTGTAAAGAACAATTAATAATAGATGCTGAGATCCACAACCAAGTCAGACAGAAACACCGAAATCTGTATTACTCATATATTGACTACCAAAAAGCCTTTGATAGCGTACCACATTCATGGTTACTAAACATCTTGAAAATATACAAAATTGACAACAGTTTACTACAATTTCTACAACATGCAATGACGACATGGACAACAAAACTCAGTCTAAGAACTAACACTACAACACTCATTACATCACCTATCAAAATTTCTCGGGGTATTTTCCAAGGCGATTCTTTTAGTCATCTGTGGTTCTGCCTAGCCATAAATCCGCTCTCCAGAATACTTAATAATAGTAAATACGGATACACAATTGACAGAGATAATAAAATCAAACTGACACATCTACTATACATGGACGACATAAAATAATATGCAAGTAACAGACAAGAATTAGATCACCTTTTAAGACTAACAGAAAAATTTAGCACAGACATAAAAATGACGTTCGGTACAAATAAGTGTAAAATCAACAGCATTATTAAAGGCCAACATAGTAAAACAAATTCATTCGATCTTGAGCTACAAGAAGGGACAATAGATAGCATGGAACCAAGAGAAACTTATAAATACTTAGGATATCATCAAAGCACATCAATTAATCACACTGATATAAAAAACACTCTGAAAGCAAAATGCAAACAAAGACTTAATAAAATCCTTCACACCCAGCTATCCGCCAGAAATACAGTAAAAGCAATTAACACATATGCCATCCCCATATTAACGTATTCTTTCGGAATTATTAAATGGTCAGATACCGAACTTAATTCTCTAAACACCACAACCAGAACAACATGCAATAAACACAACATCTATCACATACATACAGCTGTACAACGTTTCACACTAAATCGAAAACTAGGTGGTCGGGGATTTATCGACATAAAAAACCTACACTACACTCAAATACATAACTTACGATCATACTTTATCGGAAAAGCCAACAACAGCACACTACACAAAGCAATAGTTTACCTACCACACCCAGGAACACCTCTACAATTATACAACACTCAATTTGATCCAAAAACCAAAATCCTAAAAGAGGACGTAAAGTTAGAAAACTGGAAAAGCAAGGCGCTTCATGGTAAATATCCCCACCAACTAGAACAAGAGCATATAGACCGAACGGCATCAACTACCTGGCTCACTAAAGGCAACATATTTAGTGAGACAGAAGGATTCTTTATAGCAATACAAGATCAAGTAATTAAAACACGCAACTACTCAAAATATATTCTGAAAAAGACAATAGAGACGGATAAATGCCGATTATGCCACCAATACACCGAACACATCGATCACATCACAGGAGGTTGCAGCGCACTCGCCAACAAAGATTACACTCATCGCCATGATAACGTCGCCAAATACATTCACCAACAACTTGCACTTAAACATAACCAGTAACAAACACACCCTACTACAAATACAAACCGATAAATGTGCTAGAAAACAATAAAGTTAAACTGTATTGGGATCGAGACATCATCACTGACCGCACTATCCTTAGCAACAGGCCTGATATCACGTTAACGATAAAATCCACTAAAACCACCTATTTAATAGATATTGCCGTTCCCAACACAAACAACTTAAAGCAAAAACACACGGAAAAAGTTCAAAAATACATACCACTAGCAGATGAAATAAAACAGATGTGGCACCAAGAAGTAATCAAGATAGTCCCCATTATTATATCCTCAACTGGTATCATACCAAAAACACTGCATAATGCTTTAAAAATAATTGATCTACACCCAAAAACATACATTCAATTACAAAAATCAATTGTATTAGACACCTGCTCAATAGTCCGCCGTTTCTTAAACCCTCCTCACTCACACTTCAGAACATCCCAAACACCACAAACACGCAGAACATACAACAAAGTCCAAACGAGACACAAACAGACCATTTTGTAACAAACACACAAATTCATTAGACACACTACACGACTGAACCAGAACACTTGGTGTATACCCGTACTTGGTTCAAAATATCCAACCCAGAGTTGAGCTCAAAGATAATCGTCTATACATAATAATACTAATAATAATAGAAATCAGTTATAATAGATACCTGCTCCATAGTTCGGCGGTTAATCACATCCACCACACAAACACCCACATCATTACACGATGAACCAAACCACTTGGCGTAAGCCCGTGTTAGGTTTTCATAAACCAGCGTCAGCTGAGATCGAAATAACATTGAACCATAATAATAATAATAACCATCATTACCTTGGTTGTTCTCGTCTTGCCAACGGCGAATATTTGCATAGACACAACCAAGTAGCCAGGATTGTCCACCAGCAACTTGCCTTAAAGTACCAACTTGTCGACTCTGAAATACCGTACTACAGGTATGTGCCCGACGCAGTTCTTGAAAATGGTCGTGCTATTCTGTATTGGGATCGGTCTATCATTACTGACAGAACTATTGTGGCTAACAAGCCGGACATAGTGGTGATAGACCGATTAGAGCGCCTTGCAATGATCATCGACGTCACCATACCCCATGACGAGAATCTCGTGAAAGCCGAAAAAGATAAACAAATTAAGTATTTGGACCTGGCTCACGAGATTGTCGACATGTGGGATGTTGACTCGGCGATCATTGTACCGATAGTAACCGTAAATGGTCTTATTGCCAAGAGCCTCGACCACCACCTCAAGAGGCTCTCGTTAGACGGCTGGCTCAAGTCCTCTATACAGAAGGCAGTATTGCTGGACACGACACGCATCGTACGGAGGTTCCTTTCTCTGGAGCCCTAACCACCGGTAGCTTGGTCCCTGTGCCCGATGCCGGTGGGTCTCCGTGGTCCCATTTTATATATTTAATTTAGTCCTTAGTGTGAAATTTATTAAGTATGTGAAATGTGACTGTGTGAAATGTGAAAAATATTTAATAAACGACATAATAATAATAAAACCATTTATTCTCAGGCAAAAAACCCATAGATACATACCTTATAGTCTAACATAAATACAAAAAAATATAATTATTAAACGAAATACGTGTTGTTGTTTACACTGTTTTCATGTTGGGCTGCGTGTTATTTCGTAGCCTCCCATGAAAACGCCGATATACAACACCCTTCGGCCAAAACTCTTCCTTTAAGAAAGTCTCAAGTTGTTGAGTCGGCACCCGAACCACGTACGACTTGAAGTTCGTATTGTGGCGAGACTCCAATCTCTCGACTCTCAAGGTCCAGTTGGTCTTCGTGCGTAGGTACTCCACCACCTCCTCGTCCTTGGTAGAGTGATGCAGCCGGGACACGTACATCAGTGTGGTTGGTACTGCGGGACGCAGCAGCATTTTAGGTCCTGCTAATCCGGTACCACAAAGATTTCGACAAGTAGGCTTCTTCTTCTTCTTCTTCCTCTCAACCTTGATGAAGCCGTCCTTGTCGCACGTTTCCTTTTCGGGGACTCTCAGTTCCACGACCTTGTGATGGGGAAGTTCACGACGCTCCTGTTTGCCCTAGGAGTATTAAAATGACTATTAGAATACTTTCTTTCTCATTTCTTCAACTATTACGTGAATATCTAACTAAATAAATAGCAAACGATATTTGCAAAACTAAAATACTAAAGTAGATACGCAACAAAAATGGCCGTGGGTCCTTTATTAAAATAGAAGCGAACAATTATTGCCTCCGTGGTCCATTGGATAGCGTATGCGACTGCTGATCGGAGGTCCCGGGTTCAATTACGGGGTCAGGCAAAAGTGTTACTGGGTTTTTACGAATACTCAGTAGCAGCCCGGAGTCTGGTGATGTCTGATGTGCCCGGTAACGGCAATAGGCTCGCCCCCTATTAACTGGGACCTAAAAATACATGGCGAAATGTGGGTGTAATATTTACACCTCTGCCAACCCCTTCGGGGATACAGGCGTGAGACGAACAATTATTACAATATGAGAAAATAGTAATTTTTAAGTTTGCATAAAAATAACCAAAGATAAGTAATTTAATACCATTCAATGGACCCTAAGGACGTTTGTACACGGTTAGAAAATACGCCGAGCCTACGCAAGAATTCGTGTCGTAACTAGAAAATAACTATGTACACTGCTTGCAGCGGTGCACGAAAATAAATCTTGTCTGCGCAAGACACGACGCGGCGAACGTTGTTTCGGAGCGGTGGGGGGCGGAGTAGTAGGGTTCAGCCTCATTTTTCTCTTGTATAATTGGATGTACCCAGTAAAGTCTCTTGTTTTTTGTTTCCTTTTTCATTTTGTTATAATAATAATAAGCAATTTAATTCAATTCTTTTTGCTTTGTAGTTAACATTTTTATCAATAAACGAAAATGATTATCAGACTTGTTATTACTTGCGCGCCCTACGCCCGACTGACGACTGCATGAAAAAAATCGTGTCGTGTACACGTTCCGATTGGTCTTGTCTGCGGTCCGCAGACAAGACCAATCGGAACGCAGACTGCGGAAGACACGAAAAGTTTTCGTGTGTAGAACAGACAAAATTCTTGTCGTGTACACGAAGAATGTGTCTTGTCTGCCGCAGACACGGTAAATTTTCCTACCGTGTACAAGCGCCCTAATTGCTTGAAATTAGGTAAAGGTAGAAAAATCATTTCATTTATGGCCACTCTATGACTTTTACTATAATTTTAAAAATACTTCAGTCGATTAAAACTCGTTGCCTACCTTATTACGGCACTTTGAAAATCCTTCAATGACAAAGGAAGAAGCGTATCTTTTACATCGGGAATAAATTAGCGGAACCTTATGTGGGACTCGGGTTCCTTTACAAATTACACAGTCTAATGGCCATGTTGATTGCTTGTCAAACACAGTCATGCTTGTTAGAAAGAAGTCTTAAGACAATGTCATCATGTAATTAGGTACCTATTAGCTGTACGGTGCTACGGTGGTTATTTTTTTCTCGAAATCTCTGTCAGGTTTTATTTAGCCCTATTCGGATACAATGTATACCCAGACTCGAAAGAAGGATTTGTGGATTCTATCCCGATTCGAACACACAAAGTGTCGTCTCGTGTGGGGATCGAATCTACAACTCTCGGCACAGCGCTGAACGGAGAGGTGACTCCTTAAACCACTCCGTCATTCATGTAATAATGCTTTGCCAAATATCAGCTTCAGCCACCAAGAAGTTTCTGAAATATCGTTTTTAGTCAATGTACGAGCCAATGAACTTTCGCCTTAATATAAATTTGTAGTTTTCGAGTGACTTTTTAGCCAGCCTTTTATTTTAAATGGTTTTCGATTAAACATTTATCATTTTCTTAATGCTGTATTAATACTGATCTCCTTTAGCGATTTTTACAGTCTGGTAAATAATTTGTCTTAGCTTCTGGTTTCCGTTAATATTAAATGTTGGAATTGGAAAGCTTACGGTAAGTATTTAATTTTTTACAAAATTACGGTCTCATGTTTTTCTGATCGACCGTCCAGCTTATGCTTTGTATGTGTATACTTAGTAAAATCTTCAACTAATAATAAGAATATGGAAATTATCAGTCGGCTTCTATCGCAATTATTATGCTAGAAAATCAATGACAAACGTGTACGGATTTAAATAATTAAACCTTAAATTGAACTGCATTTTTATTTCAGTTATAATATTAATTACTGCGCCTGTTATTGAAGTATTGACATTCAATAGTGATTTACGAACAGTAATCACATACACCTAGATCTTGATATTGCGTCATGAGTATATAAAATTTATTATTAAAATTAAATATTTAAACGCAAAGCAAATGTTATCCATTTAGCTTATCAATATTAAAACCATAGGTTGGTCAAGGATTGTATAATAATAAACTGGTATTATCATATTTATTATTTGCCCAAACTTTTAACGTATAAACATTGCACATATACCAAGTACTAAGAAACTTAACTTATGATGTGAAGGGCAACTTATACTAGCAATAGCTAAATTCAAGTAGGATTTAGTTTACCTACCCCTTCCATGCGTCACCTCACCAGTTTTACTAATTAAAACATATTTGTGGCCTTGATTCTGATGTTGTACTGACGAAACAAAAATTTGTGTATAGCTGTCTTTTACTAACACAAATTGCTAGAAAGGGGAACTGATGGTTAAAAAATATCATTCTGTGTCATCTGGGAGAAAAACCAAAATCCTACTCGAATATATTTCATCTATTTCTAAGATGATAATCTTAGAAACAGATCATCATCATTGTCTTGCCCTGGTCCCAATTTATTTGGGGTCGGCGCAGTACGAGTATGTCCTTCTCTTCCATACTACTCTGTCACCAGTCATCCGATCATTTACCCTTTTCTCTTTCATATCCATCCTCACACAGTCTATCCATCTTTACCTTGGCCGTCCTCTCCCTTTTCGTCCTTCTACATGCATATTCATCACTTTTTTACTTACATACATCTCATCTCTCCGCATTACATGTCCATACCAGGCCAATCGACTCCCTTTTATCTTTTCATCAATGGGCGCCATTCTAAGTTTATCAGAGATAATGTATTTATTAGAGACTGAATTTCGATGATTTTGGCCATACCCACAGAATCATCAGCTATCATCATCATCATCTTAGCGCTGTCTCGGTTAAGGTCATTTGGGCCGGAACATATCTGACGGAAGATCCGTCGCGTTTTATCGGTCGCGTAACGCCAATACATACAAATGTATTGAAAAACGTTCAACCATTCACACCTGACCGATAATCCGTTAGTACGTCGAGCGTACTAACGGATTATCCGTCGACGTCGCGCGCACCACGCACCACGTCAATTTTGACCTTTGAGTAAGGAATATAAATGGAGAGGGCAAATAGTAGGTACATATAGAAAAATTACATTATTCACATAATATATTATTATATTTTATATTTGTATAGACTCACGGCTGTATCCCCGGAGGGGTAGGCAGAGGTGTAATATTACACCCACATTTCGCCATGATGTGGTTATACACATATATACGTAACCGACATAAAGGCACCAAACATAGTGTTGTTTTGTTTTGTCTTAGGGATATCTCTGTCAAAAAAAGAGATAGCCATAGTTTACTGAATAAATTGATCATGGCGATATTTTATTAGAAATGTCATTCGTGCCACTATCGCTATATTTTTCGCCAAGGTTTGTGGTACATCTGCTGTGAAATCGTTGTCTATCGAACACAATAATTTTGTTTTTGTGCATAAATATGTCTAAAACTCCGATATTGGCTCTCAGAGAATATTTTGTTACATGTTTCATACAAGCGTCGTCTTTCGCCTTGCCATGTTTGCCCACATTTGCAAACTAAAACATACTAATCTGGCAAAAGATTTAAACTAACAAAGGTAACTCACTACAAAAATGTATTATTCTCCTCTAACCGGCTCCATATCGATATCGATTACATTCTGGAGAACAACCCAAATGCAAAGCCATTTTATTTGCCCAACGTTTCGTAGGTGTGCACGCTAATTTCGTAGGTGTGCACGCTAAATTCGTAGGTATTGGACATACCATATCCATGTCATTCCCAGATCGGTGATTTTAAGATCGTAAGATTCCAGGGCCGCCAGACCTTACTTATTTTTTCAGAAACGAAATGTGTAGAATAATGTAGTGTTAGTACTATGTGCTATGAGTGTACGCATATTTGCTAGCTTGGATCGAGGGCCAATTTTTGGGTATGAGGTGCTTAAGGTCCACGGGAACAATTTCCATACATACCTATAGAGAAAACATTTTGAGTCTTGCTCTGCAACTGTAGTCTGTAACCCCTTCTATATCATTTGTATAAGTTTTGTGAAAAACCGTAACCAAATCGTATTATCGTCTTTTATTTTTGAACCTCTATACCTAAATAGGATATATATTCGAATAACGCTTGTTGGCTACTATAAAAAATCTTCGAAGTCCGACATATTTTTAATAGTCAAACTCGAATTGCAATAAAAATAACTACAGAACTTCAGTGACTACATAACATCAGGGAACACGAAAAATGATTAGGTAAAAGAATATGACAGTAAAATATTGAGCTGCCCTGAGTACGGCCCTGCACGAACAAACTTATATGTGTGCATAATAGCCACGCTTTCAGCGAATGTGTGCAGATACGCTCGACGCATTTTCCGTCAGATGTGTACCGATTCATTTGACGGAATAGACGCGACCGAAGATACGTTCGACGCATCTTCGGTCAGGTATGTTCCGCCCCTAAGACTTGCCTTGGCCCCCGGGGACCGCCCAACCCGCTGAATATATTTCAGCCTGAATAAAGTTAGCCAATACTTATACTGTTTGGTTCTAACCCACTGCTTTTCATTTTCCAGTGTTCGACGCATCAGGCCAGTACAGTGCCAACGTGCTATTCGGCAACGAGTACTGGCTGGGGTCAGTGAACGCGTGCAAGGACCTGCAACTTAAAGAGTACTACACGATCACGCCGCCCTTCGCCACCACCTTCTACGTGGCCAAGATCAACCTCACCGTCGATAATGAACATTTACCACAGGTAAAGTGTATAGATACATTATTTTTGCTTGAAATTTTAACTAATTTATCCCGTGATGGCTGGTGTAAGTCAAGCTGAAATGATGGAATAGAACCCAAAAATAATGACATGTATAACATATAATAGTATTTCAGCTTGAATACACATTTAAAATAGCTGAGCTTCGGTAAGCTGCCTGCCCGCATGGGCACGGTGGTGGTTTCAAGGAGGGGGGAGGGGTGTGTACCAACGAGAACTATTGTTTTGTAAATGTAAATTCTTGAATTTACATGATTTCTTTACCAGTAAAGAACTCTAAGAACTCGAAGAAGAATAAGTAGTGAACTAAATTAATATGCAAGACAACTTTTTCTTTCATTATTTAATGTTCGGTCTTTGCTAGAAAGAGGAGAAGGGGAGTGTAGAAGTCCTTTTTTGACCTAATGACTTTGTAACGCAGTTTCTCAGTTCCTTGATTTGATCGCACATTTGTACAAACAAGAAAACTTTTTTGCTTTCGACTTCTGCTTCGGCCCTCTTGTTTCACGATTACTTGCACTATGAAAGTTTAAATATTAAAATTTTTACGCTGGTTAAAGTCTAATTAAGTAACCACAGAATTAACTGACATCAGCGAACAAATTTAATTTTTTTTCAAAAAGTAAACTTAATCAGATTTTCGTCACCTAATTCTAGAATACACCTACTTTTAATTATTGAACCACTCTAAGATAGACTGGGAGAGAATGCCTAAGGCATTAAGTTCGCCTTTATACGCTTAGTGTAGGTATATAAAGTAATTAAATATTTAATTATGATTATGTTTGTGATTTCTTTAACAAACAAATGCTTAGTTTTATATTGTTAGTATAGGCATAGTGAGGTAACTAACGATAGTTTGTTAATGACCGCAATAATTTATCTTTCACCGTCTATTAATTACCGTGTTAGCACTTAAGTGATTAAGTTACGTGTGTGCGACCTAGATAAATGTTGTATTACTTTATAGCGTTGTCTAAGTGCTCGTTTATAAATAAATTATATACAGTGCTAATTATAAATAGCAACCAGTTGTGCATAGTTAAAAAGATAGCAGTGACTATGAGGGGAAACGATTGGTTTTTTTTGCTTTGTCACCCGCCTAACATAAAGCTGTTTTAGAAACGTCCCATACATTTGCCGTGATGCCATGGTGTTAAGATTGAACTTATATAAGTTAGAACATACTGCTTTCACAATATAATTTCCTGTCCTTTTTCTTTTATTTCATAGTGAAATAAATTATAGAGAAATTTGTCGTCAACCGTTGTCACTCCAAAAGAAAAGTCACGAAACGCCCTAAGAAAACGCTGGGTAATTTGGGTGTACATTGTACAATAACCATAACTTCACACATTTATTTATTTTTATTTATTAGCTTTATACACTTAACGTATATAGGTGGACTTAATGCCTTAGGCATTTTCTGCCAGTCTACCTTAGAGTGGTGCAGAGATTAATAGTAGGTGTATTCTAAAAGGTTGTTTGACTATATATATATTTATTTATTTAATAGACATTATGGACACATATTACATACAATTAAATCACAGTAATGATGCATATATACATATATATACCTACATACACATACATATTATATGTACATATATAAATAAATATATACCCAAGTAATAAATATATACCAATACATAAAATATATAATTATAAATATTACGATAGTTCTGCTAACTTAGCCAATAATAGCTGCTTTACCCTTCTCTTAAAACAATACTTATTAGTGGCCGTCCTGATTTCGAGAGGAAGGTCATTCCAGAGAAGAATAGCTTGGGTAGGAAAAGAAGAGTGGATGAAAGAAGATCTATGAGAAGGACAAAGAAGGAGGAGGTTATTAGATGAGCGAAGGTCACGATTGTGGTTCCTGCTTAAGTACTGGAAGTAAGAACTTAAATATTCAGGAGTATTGGGAGACATGAGGATAGAATAGAGAGTAGTAAGAGCACGCAGACTGCGTCTTTGACGAATAGGAAGCCACTTCAACTGGGAACGATAAGTAGACACGTGGTCATACTTGCGAAGATTGAAAATAAATCGAATGCAGTTATTGAGAAGACGGTCAAGTTTGTTAAGAAGATCTGCATTCAGGTCGTAGTAACATACATCACCATAGTCGATCAGGGGAAATACCAAAGTTTGCACAAGCATTGTCTTAGTTTTGGGTGGAAGGAAGTTTCTTAATCGATTGATAGCGCGTAGAGTACCAGTAACCTTTTTGCTGGTTTCAGTGACTTGGTTTCGCCAGCTTAACGTGCAGTCTAAATGTAAGCCAAGGTTTTTGACAACTGGGCACATTTCTATTATGTTGCTGTCATAGACTAATGATGGTAAAGTTGAGAGGTCTAGTCTTTTAATAGCCCATTGACTACCAATTATGATTGCTTGGCATTTGCTGGGGTTTACGGACAAACCAAACTTGTGTGACCAGTTCTTTATGGCGCTTAGATCCCTGTTAACCTCGTGAATTGCTGTTGAGACATCCTCAACAGATGCCTGAGAGTATATCTGCAAGTCATCGGCGTACAGATAATAAGCGCATTGAAGATTGTGAGTTAGGAGATTAATAAACATAGAAAATAATAAAGGAGAAAGAATACCGCCTTGAGGAACACCAGAGCCATTGTCACGCCACTTCGATGATAAGTCGTCGAGGCGGGCAGACTGCTGGCGTCCTCGAAGATAACTAGAGAACCAATCCAGAGCTTCGGATGAGATCATAAGGTGGGTAAGGAGGGATAGCAGGACATCGTGACTGACGGTATTAAAGGCATTCGAAAAATCAACCAAAGCCAACACATCTCGCTGCAGGACTGTCAGATTGACTGAATCTTTCAGATGACTCTTTATTTCCAAACACAGCAATGGGTATAGCAGATTCGATCAGCACACGGGAGCAATAGCCAATTTGTCACTAGCAGTTATAAATGTTTCACGTAAAATCTCGGCTGTATCCCAGCAAAACAAATATTGAACTTACCCCATATTTATAGTCAGAGAGCTTGAGCTTGAGCACTTTTTTGTTGCCAAGAAACAGTGTTGCTACGGTAATACTGTCTACGAAAGATATATGTAAGTGTTTCACAAGCTATTATGACGTCCACTGAGAATAATTGCGTGTTTCCCTGTTACACTGCGACCAACAAGAGACCGTCAGTTACAGGTGAAAACCTTTAAAAACGATTTGTAAAGCTCAAAGTGTATGTCGACACTGCGTTGCTAACCTATAGAGGTAAATATTAACCTACCTATATGTCATTTTGGCAATGAAATGAAGTTGATAAGGAATAAGAATTTCAAGTTAATTGTGAAACCATATTTTGATAAAGAAATTGGCTTTATGATTTTTGTTATTGCCAGGTTTGCATTATGAAAACAAGTTAATTCCAAAAGCCTTTGTGAGATTTTGCTCAATTTATATCAACTTTCCCAAAATATTTGCATTGTAATAGTGCCTTTATACCTTCTCATAGAAACCCGTTACAATATACAACGTGATTATCATAATAGTTTGTTGCTTCTCACGACATCGACAGATCATTTGAATGTGGTATTTTCACTTTCTTGGTTCACGTTGCGTGAAGTTCACACTTTCACCTGATGACCGTGCGATTCCGATAGTAATCTAGTACGTTTACATAACATTGTGACCTCAAAGGTTAACGCAACGGCAATAACAAAGAGATTTATAAGTAAACATACTACAATCGTGTAGATTATTCGGCACATTTTAGATAAGGCTATAATAGAGAGGCTGATGCGTTTATGATTGAACTATGTTTAGCTTTGCAATGATGATGACCTTACTTAGAAGGTTTTCGTATCTAAAATGTTCAGTCTTTAGCGATATCAAGAATACAATCTTAGATGTTACACAACATTCATACGATAAACATTATAACAATTTTTGTGGTACTGATTTAAATCGTTATTAAATCCAACCAACATGTAGAAACGATACATTAAGCATAACATCAGTTTTGAACCTGAACTTCCAAGTTAAGACAGTTACTAGCGCAACTGAGAGGAAAATGTGCATACCTATCACGTAGACTTAATCATAATTAAAGCGCCAGTTGAGCGAGCGACAAAGTCAACAAACGTTACAGTTCGTGTTCTTTAATATTAATTACAGGCGTATTATCAAGTCACAAAATTAATACTGAAACGAGCTTACTAAGACCAACAACGTCGACTGTAGACAAACAAAATAACAACAAAACTCAACTTAAAGATATACGGAACGTAATGGCCCGTTAATTCGGTCTTGTTAGCATTATTAGGCGTAGACTAGACGCAAATAATATATACAAAAGAACGTACTCCGTAAAGTGAGGGTCCAATGCCTCATATAAGGCAAGCTTATTAAAAATGTTTTGCTTCCTTACGGCTGTGTTACCGCTGTCGTCAATAGAGTCAACGTTAATTACTATGTTATATTCCCTAAAGCACTCTGTAGATATAGCCGCTTATTCCTTGTCCAATGAAATATAGTTAATACAAATAGTTATCTTAATATATAAAATCCTTGCGTTACTGACTGACTGACAGACAAGCTACCGCCAAAACTATTGGGCGCAGGAAGCTGAAATTTGGCATGTATGTTCCTTGGGGACCGTAGGGGTGCACTAAGAAGGGATTTTCCGAAATACCCACGGGATCGGGCAAAACCGGTAAAAGAAAATAAATGTGCGGGCGTAGCTGCGGGCGTCCTCTAGTTTTATATAAAAATTATGCCTGTGTGTGTTTGAACACTTCCTCATAAAATGTCTACAAAACTGGCAATGGGCATTGAAAGTGAAAAGCTTCTAGTATGCGCATCATTCGATCGCCAAAATTTTACAATGTTATTTAATACTCTTAAAATGTACCCTTTGCAGTAATAAATTGATTTGATTTGACTAAAGAGTCGTAAAGATGTGAAGTGATGTGAATGTGTGAAGTTATGTTATAACGAGTAAATAGGCAATCGTTGTGCTTTTTACGTACATACACTAATTAATAAAAATAATAATCATTTATTGTCGTTTAAAACAGTTTCACAATGTGACTTAAAACTAGACACGAGTAAATGAATTGTACTAGTGGTGTTGGTACTGTGGAATTAAATATTTAAAGTAAATAAAATAATTCTACTTTGATAGCAATACGCAATCGCTCAAAAGCCAGTAAGATATTGTCCAATAAGGCTTTTAGTCATTTTATTAAATGAAACCGCTCCTGTATAATTAGAATGATCCGCTTTAATTAATGATTCTAATGATCCTTGAAGACATGATATTAATTTATATGATTATCATAAACGGTGACTTGAGCTTTCATTCAATAGAACAAAGATACTTGTACATTTTAATACAACCTTTGTGGGATAATCCGAGCTCACTAAAACCTGTTAAATAAGGTAGCGTAATACTAGCTGTATAAGATAAAACCAAATAAAAAAAAAGTAATTTTAAAAGAACGCTGGCTGTAATTGAAATAATGTTTTGTCTCAATCATCATTCACCACAGTAATATTTTAATAATGATAATGTCATAAGTTAATCTATTATTTTTTTATTAAACTGCAGTCATGTTATCAGAAAATTAATTTCCACAGGAAAAATAAATATTGCCAAAAAGTTTGAACTCAGAAGGCCGCGCGCGGGAAACTTCTATTTTAGTGATACATTGTTCTGTGTTTATTTAGTTTCAAATCTGATAATGCGCACATATCGAGCAATAATTTTTTATTGATCGGTTTTGTATATCAATGGGAAATCACTGGAATTTGCAATTTTAAAGTGTTTCTTATATTTTAAAACTATGTTTATGTAAGTACAATTCTACATTTATCTTAAAATTTGGTTTAAAATAAGCAGTTCTATAAATAAAAAAGGTTACTAATATTCCTCATTAAAGTATTCGCCATCTTACTTTCAATATGCGACGAAGTCTGTGGTTATAAAGATATTGCCAATAAAGTAGAAACTAAAAAAAATGACATTATGGTCGAATTTCGACCAGTAAGTACGTATTAAAAATATTGGTACTTGAACGAAACTTTCTTAGATTATATTTGATCTTATCCTATATTTTATTTCATAGTGGGTGCATAGGGTTCGCACCAAGAGGGTCCCAAGCCAACCTCACCTGCAAGTGGTGCACCTGCTGATCAACGGACGAGGTTCTGGCAAGCAAAATATCCCGATAAGCGGCAATAGGCTCGCCACCTATTACGTGGGATCAAAACACTGGCGAAAAGTGGGCGTTTAATATGCCTCTGCCTACCCCTTTGGGGAAACAGGCGTGAGTCTATGTATGTATGTATTTTATTTCACTCGGTTATTCAGTTTACGTAAATACTACCAGGTATGAATATTTACGGTAAACTGTTTGAATCAATTACTTATTCAATCCAATAAATAAAAATAATGCAGTCTGTTATGGTACCTACCAGGCTGCATTTCTTTTCGGTATTTACTTAAAACTACAGTGATTTAAACGGTTATTCCTATACAGAAACGTGAAATATATACATACACTGCGATTATTTTAGTATTACTCAACACCCATTTCAAAAATACCAAACTCCGAACTCGACTAATTCGACCAATTAGTATATAATAATAACGGTGAATTAAATGCGTGGCATGTTATGACAGCCTATTAAATAGGTCGTTTTACTTGATTAGATATTAGGAAGATAACAAGCGTAATACTGTATTATTATTACAGCTTTAAGTTTAGTTGTGGTTTCTATTTTGGTAAATATCGTAGTTCATGTTACTAATAAGGTGTGTTTAAGTAGCGTTTAATTCGTTTTGCCTATTTCGCAATATCGGAAATGTAGGCAGGTACACGATATAATAAAGTAAACGAATAAATGTAACAAGGATAAGATATCAATCCATTAAAAAAAAAACACTTTTCTTTGAAGCGGTCCTACTCGCTAAACACACGTTTTGACAAAATAAAACCTAAAACTTGATCCAACTGAATCTCTGATTTGGTAACTTCTTAGTGGTGCTAAGACTTGCGTTTATTTAGGCAAGTATAATGTGTTATGTGGCTGTTCCGTAAATGTAGCTATTATTTGTATGAATATATCGCAGCCAACTGGTTGAAATAATCTTTTAATATAATTTGCCATGTGCGATGTTCAGTGACATTCAATTACGATAGATGCTTTAGCAGTCGTATCTTTTTAATCTCTTGCTAATTTACTATTTGTAGTAGTGTGGGGCTTTTTGATCCAGGCATTCAAGTATAATATCCTATAATAACCTAGGATAGAGTCCTAGAGGGGAGACCGCGCCTTGGCACGCTTATTGTAGAATGTGATGGAGCTATGATACACGCAGTGGTGGCTGGCAGCGGCTGGACACAAAGAGCCAAAAATCGGGCTCAGTGGCGTGCCATTGGACATGTCTATATCTCGCAGTGCACTATTGCAGACTAATGATGAACCTAGGACCGATACTGACTGATAACATTCTTATAATTATGTTCTTAAATAAATACCTACACATTATAAATAAATTACACCCAGACAACAAATAATCGTGCTCATTACACAAAGACTTGTCTTGGGTGATGAATTGATGATCTAGGAATCAAACCCACGATCTCTAGCAGGCAGTCATTAACCAGTAAACTTATAGGTTAGTAAACTGATCTGATGCTAGGAGTACATTATTGATCGTGCAGCAAATGTCGACGGCTACATTTTGCGGTAGCTTCCAGCCTACCACTAATTACGTCCTGCTTCACATAAAATCTTTGCAACTATTTTTTTAACCATTTTTGGGATTAGTGACTCCTTAATTGGTATTAATATTAACAGTCATTTATTTATAATCTTCATGGCAATCCCTCGATGCTCTCAGTGATTGTGCTACTCTACTCTATAATAAAATGTAGTAGTGGTTAAGAAATAAGTTACCACAATTTTAGTTTTCCCTCTATTTATTAAAATAATGAAATCTTATGTACTGTAAAGTATGTGATGATACACTTGAAGATGGATCTCTTTCGTTTGGTTTGTGCACACTGTATAAATAATTTAATTTTCTCTGAATATATTAAATTCAGTAAACCTCATTTCGCGAATAGAATATTCATGTGTAACATTCCATTTGTCTTCATCATTTACGGTTTTTATGCACGCTTTAGTATATTTTAGGTTAAATGAACCTAATCAATCACTCGTCGCAGTTAATTAAACAGCATTTGTTATTCAATTAACCTTGAACTCTGAACACCTGTAGAGGTATTTTGGACTTTCTTTTGTATTACTCAATCACTTATTTACTTATTAAAAAAATGCCCTAACAGAGTATCATATAAGTATATGTATATTGCATCTATCTACGTAAATCTATTGCGCAAGTAATATTTAAATTGGTTTAGTATTTAGATACATATAAAGTTGTATCAAGTTGACTGCTAAGTGTTGTGGGTTCGATCCTCATGCGTGAAATTATTTTGCGTTTTCCACAAATTGTTGTTTCGAGTTTGAGTATACATTGTGTCCGTTGATTGAATGTTTGCCACGACACAGCATTTATTTCCAAGTGCCTAATATTTGTCTTTATTTTAAAAGTCATGTTTATCTACGTCCACGAAATTAATTTGAATTCTTTGTGTTATTCAGAGTCGACTGATGCTGGTTGGTGAATGCGTGCCGGCATCATGCGACGCCCAGGCGGTGACCACATTACTGGGCGCGGCGGAGGTGGCTGCGGCAGAAGACGCTGCCAGGTCGGGCCTCGAGGCTTCCTTCACCACTGTCAACATGCGCCCCGTGCCCGGCGGATACGACCTCTTTGCTGACCCCAAGCTGCATATACTTGGGTAAGTTAAAGCACCTACAACTCGCCACAAGTTCTACACTCACCACCTTGATGAGTGGCGTTCTTCCACCGTACGTTTCACACGCCATTACTTGCCTCGTATAACTAAACTGTGGAACAAACTATCTGCACCGGTATTTCCAAACTAGTTCGACATTGGAAACCTTTTAGTGCATATTTCTTTTTAAAACGTCGGCAACGCACTTGTAATGCATAGGTGATCAGTTGATCACATACCATCAGGTGACCCGCTTACTGGTTCGTCTACCTATGCAATAAAAAAATAGTTAAGGTTATATGTATAACTTGAGATTTTTATAGTAAAGAAGTATAATTGATGAACCGGTGAGTATGTCCGTTGTTTTGAGATTTTACTAGCCACTTTTAAGGCAATTTGACGACAATCGTGCCACTGAATTAGTATAGAAAACTTGATGTCCAATTCACAGATTATAGTAGGCTGATGTTAGATGACGGTACGACAAATGACTAAATTCTCAAATACTTTGAGAGCCAAGCCTTGCTACAGTAATGAGATACTACGGCAAGCTGTTCGTCTTAGTTATTTTTACTTAGGAATAATTTGTATAATACGTATGTACCTATGTATGAACAAAATTTGGGAAGAGGATCTACACTTGAGCTGTATACGATGATTTTTTTAGTCAGGTAATAGGAGTCTACTAATAATGATATTCAGCATCACTTGATTCAAATTACCAGTATAAAACAAAAAAATACTTCATTTTCCATTTAACAAGTTCAATGTTTTCTTTCAAAGGCATTCAAGCACAGGACAAGCCTCGCCAAAAGTTAAAAATGCTTTTTAGGATTAATTATCCCTCTCATCTAATTGAAGATAATAAAAACCTGATAGCAAATGACATTGAGACCAAAAGTGAGACATTCTGTAATAAATCAAAGTGCCTCTGAACAAGATACATTAATAAATTATTATAATTACATCGTAATAAATAGGTAACGTAAAGCTAATTAATTTTACTGCTAAAGCTAATTTATCTATATCACGCCCAAAAAGTTTGGTGTACTACGTATTTATTTGGCACTTAGTCAGTCATCTTTGTGTTGTGGAAATATCGCATCTCATCTACACATATAAATAAGATTGGAGTGTCTGTTTGTAATATTAAAATAACCGCTTTTTACTAAATGCATATGGATGTATACAAATGCAATTTTTGTCTGTCTGTTTGTTTTCGCTAATCTCTGGAACGGCTGGATCGATTTTGACGGGACGTTCACTGGTGGAGAGCTGATGTACCAAGGAGTAACTTAGGCTATAACTTAACTGGGTACGCGAAGTAGTTCCCTCAGGACGCGGGTGAAACCGCGGGAATCATACGCAACCGCTTTACTTGTAATTGTCGCAACCTAGAGTTGCTTGGCGACCAAAAAACGCTTACCTGGCTAAACCTCTAAACTGATTTTGATGACATTTTGTATTTGTGGACCTGGTAGAGAAACAGGCAACGACTATTTATAAAAAAAAAAACAATATCTAAGAAGCTAAAATACGGATATGAACGTTTGTATGGTAATTGGCGCATAGCCATATTTTATTACTTGATTTACGAATAGTGAGCAGGTATACGTTTATCCAGGTACCACACGAGCGAAATCGTAAGCGAAAGCTAGTCTTTTATAAATTGCTGTGTGTGGGATTTTTGTAGTAATGACAAATATGAAACTTATACACGAAAAACGTAATTATTGTTCGTATAATTCTGTTTGCGATATCAAATGTATAAAAATCTCATGTAGTAAGCTTTCCCAAACAGGTTGAATAACTATGAAAATTATCATGCGCATACTCAAAGTCAAAATCATTTATTAATCTAGGTCACAAGGTGACGCTTATGAACGTCAAATTTTAAAGTAAATTACTTAATGCTTCAATATTTACATTTACTGTCTCATTCGCAAAGCAATAGGTAGAAGCACGAGAAAGAATGGGCAATAAAACTCGTGGCCACTTTTTTTAATCGCCAGTGTTATGGTACATATTTTGTTTTTGTAAGGAGCTGCAACTGTTTCACATTGTAATTAATTACTTGTAAATAGTAATTAGGAACATACATAATACTTAAATAATTAATGCAGTTACCAAATTAAGTGATGTAGTAGCCTTCCAGTGTGAATCTTGTGTAACAGGAGCATATCCACTTACGTCTTATAATGTAGGCAACTCGCGATCATGTTCAGAACTATGATGGAAATGTATGTTACAGAAAGTGACGGTAGGTATATGAATACACAAAATTTACAAAGATGTTAGTGTACAGCCCATGATCACGAGTTATCTTCATCTAACACAGTAGCAAATTATTTTTAAATTAAATTAGTGGAACAACAATGCAAATTTAAATGTAGTACAGGTCTCCCAAAGTAATAATGCGCATAGAAATCTTCGTCACTGTTCGGCAATGGTCGTAAGACGATATGTATATAGAGTTGTTAAGTGCATAATTTAGTAAAATTATGTTTTTTGTGCTAAAAAAAAAATTGGTTGCCTGTAAAGTCGGTATACGGGCGAAAGTTTTACGTGACAACGACTTTGAGTGGTAAAATAATTTTAATGTGAATATTCATTCGTATAGTAGGAAGAAGGATGAAAGACGCGTGCCTTTCACTTTTTATGTCTGTCTCTCTCGCTCTTAGGCGGGACGCGTGCCTCTCACTCGGTCTCATTGTGAGCGCATAACGTGAGCGGAGCGTAACGCAGTTTCTTGAAGTGTCACCCGGCAAACCAATTTATAAGACGTTGTCACGTCAAAATAAATATTGATTTATCAGTAAAGAAATTTGATTCGATAGTTCCATATAAGTAAATAGTGAAGAAAACCACACGATAGCGAATATGCTACAATTTTTGTTGAATTGATTTACTTCGATTATAATACTTTTTAAGTGTCTTGCTGTAGCTGGTGTAATGATGGAAGAAAAGAAGGTTTGAGTAATACAAGGTAGCTGACATCGTAGATTCATCAGAACTTTCATTATGCTCTTGTTCGTTGACACTTTCCTCACTGCTATCACCTGTGTAAATAATCATTTCATCAGAAAAACTATCGATTCTTGGGTCAAATTTTCTATATTCATCTTCGCATTTAACAGCATAATCACAAACTTTTTTCCATTCTTCTGGTCCTTGATTTTTTCTATTATTGATTTTTTCTAATATAGCATCTTTAACTGACGTGACAGTCATTGCAATATTTTTTTTGGCTACGTGTTGCTTTATTTGGGACCAAATATTTTCAATGGGGTTAAAATCGGGATGATATGGTGGCAATCGTATAATTTGATACCCACGTTCCTCCATTATACGGTCAATGACAAATTCTGTGTATTTATTTCTCTTTATGTCTTTTTATAATTTCATACAAATCGGGTTTCAGTTTCTTTAGGTCATGCGGAATGTTGTGTTGTTGTAACCAAGCTATCATTTGTGGCTTAGGTGTGTTTGAGTTTGGTGGTTTCATAGACAACACACTATTAGGAGGCAAGTTAGGAATCAATTGATTGCGTAGCCAAGCTTGATAACGTTCCGCGTTTATTTCTTTATGATAATCACCTTCTGAGTCGACACATTTATGTAACATTAGAGCCCCTGGGACGAAGCCTTTTTCATTGCCTGCGTGTACAATAATTATTCTCTCTCCTTTGGAAATGGGTTGTTTGATACCTTTTTTGCTGCTATCTTGCCAAGTTTTACCCTTAGTATGTGATGTATGCACGTATGACTCGTCCATAAACACTATATTTCTACCAGAATTCCTCAGCTGTTGTATTTCTCTGAGATATTTGATCCGTTTTAAACGTATATCATGCTTTTCCATAAGTAACCGTCTGTTATTATCAGTTTTCAGAAACCTAAAACCCATTTCTTTCAAGATCAGCCTTAAAGTCTCTGCACAGCCTTTGAAATTAATAGCTTCGATCAACTTTTTTCTCAAATTATTTACAGTTGGGAGTTCTTTGAGCGTCAAGTGAAAATTGTATATCATATTACGAATAATACAGTATTCGAAATCATCAAGTCCCAGCCGAAATCTACTTTTAGGTTTTCCTTTTTTCGGTGTAGAAAATTTCATTGATTGATTCTGTTTTTTTTCGTTTAAAATATTAGTCAAAGTTCGTCGTGAAATAAGTGTAGCTTTTGTTATACGGTCCTGATTTTTTAAAAAAAAACCATCATGGTCTTTTTTGAAAACATTGGCTTCATTTAAGAAATAAAGGTACACATTAAATACCATTTGACGTGCTTGTGACTTAAGTGGCTTTCCACGTTTAAATTTATCCATTCTGGAAGAATACGTCTGAAAGAAAATGGTATGGGCAGAGTTAGACATATTTTATTTATTTGTTGTATTACTGCATTATGTACTAATCATACATACATACATACATAGACTCACGCCTGTTTCCCCGAAGACGTAGGCAGAGGCATATTAAACGCCCACTTTTCGCCAGTGTTTTGATCCCACGTAATAGGTGGCGAGCCTATTGCCGCTTATCGGGATATTTTGTTTGCCAGAGCCTCGTCCGTTGGTCGGCAGGTGCGCCACTTGCAGGTGAGGTTGGCTTGGGACCCTAAGTTGATGGGAATATACTTTATAATATTACTAGAGAATGCTCGCGGCTACGCCCGCACATATTTTTTTATTTACTCGTTTTGCCCGATCCCGTGTGAATTTCGCGAAACCCCTTCTTAGTGCACCCCTACGGTCCCCAAGGAACATACATGCCAAATTTCAGCTTCCTGCGCCCTATGGTTTTGGCTGTAGCTTGTCTGTCAGTCAGTCAGTAACGCAAGGATTTTATATATATATAGATTTATTGTGTGTATCTTTTTAAAATGTTTTTTCTAGTACTTAATATGTATTTAAAGTAGGTATTTTTAATTTTTTAATATTAACAAGCCGTAAAAAATGTTAGTATATTTACCTATTTTACAAAATATACTATTTAAATTTGAATAACATAATTAAATTCACCTTTGAAAACAAAACCAAGAAGGGTGTGTAATAGCAGCTCTATATAATTCCACACAGAGAGAACACGTGCAGTCACCATCATTATATAAAGACGACTGACGGACCTTTGACGGACCGGCGACCGCCGCCGACCGCCCGAATTGTTTTCGATTGTGTACACATAATATTCACTCCTATTTTTTCGAACAAGGTGCAAAATGCAAGTGCATTGTTTAGGGCTCTTACATTTCAATGATTCGGGTGTTTCCGGGAATAAGACAATTAACGAAGATCTGCATGCGCATTATTAATTTGGGAGTACTGTAAGTTGAATGACCTAATAATACATGGATAGTTATTTAAAAAAACTAGAGATATTATATAAAAAAAAAAACTAAAAAGCAAGGTATCTATATAAATTCTGAATAAGTACAAAGATCAAGAGTTGGCTAGTGTAAGTGACCATCTATCCTTATCACTGAAATAATCATTAATGGTATAATAACCTTTCCTAATAAGGCAGTCTTTTATTTTACTTTTAAACGTACTAAATGGTAATTCTAAAACACTAATTGGTATTTTATTGTATATACGAATACCTAGCCCTACAAAAGAATTATTAACTTTATGTAAACGATGATAAGGGGCATATAACTTATGCCTGTTTCGAGTATTTATGTTATGTATGTCACTTTTTGTAGTAAATAAACCTATATTTTGCCTAATATACAATATATTAGCAAATAAAAATTGCGAGGCTACTGTAAGAATCCCTATAGACTTAAAGCGTTCCCTAAGAGTATCTTTTGCACCTAACAATTCTCATTTTCTAGCTCTAAGCGTGTTCTAAAGCCTTGGATATCGACTGGAGCCCTAAAGTGTATTAGGCTTAGAAATAAATTACAACTCCAATCGAGGAGAGACCCTTTTAATGTAATTTTGACAAGAACTTTTAAGCGCTTTCGTACGTTTTGCTCCAACCTAATTAAGAAACTCAAAAGGCAATATCATAAGAGTCAAATTTTAAACTCTGTAAAAAGTCCCAGGCTTCTCTGGCGTAAAATCAACGACATAATACATTATCATCTCATCCTCTCGACTCGCTAAACCGCGTGAACCACTTCTTCGTAACCGTCGGGTAAACATTAGCGGAAGAAATCATGACACTAACTGGACAAGGACGTATGTCCGTTAGCAACAATACAAATACACATCTCAAGCCAACTCATTTGTGTTGCTGGAGACAGATTTGGCAGAAGTGGATGGTACACTCATGTCACTTGACTCAGGAAGTGCTACGGGGTGGGATGGCATGCCAGTGAGTTTCCTTAAGCTAGCTCGGGACTTTGTAGTTCCTATCATTTGCAAACTTATTAACATGTGTTTCGAAACAGGTATATTTTGCAACGCCTTGAAACGATCTGTCATCATGCCTGTGCACAAGGATGGAGACAAGAGCGATGTTAATAATTATAGACCAATTTCCGTGTTACCATCACTTTAAAAAATAATAGAAAAAATATTAAATAAACGGCTAACTAATTACTTAAATAAATATGGCATTATTTCCGACTCACAATATGGTTTTAGGCAGGGGAGATCGACTCAGGACGCGGTTGTAGCTTTAACGTCTGAAATTACAGCTGGAGTTGACAAGGCCTATAAGTGCGTTACAGTGTTTGTAGACCTGAAAAAGGCCTTTGACACCGTATCTGTACCCTTACTTGTGCAAAAACTCGAAGGCATAGGGATTAGAGACAAGGCTCTTTCACTTTTTGATAGTTATCTCCGGGGTAGAAAACAACAGGTTAATATAGATAACTCGAATAGCAATGAGAAAAACGTTGTTTGCGGTATCCCACAGGGTTTCGTGCTCGGCCACACTCTGTTTCTGGTGTATATTAACGGACTATGTAACCTACGAAACGGTGGCGGGAAAATTTTCTCATATGCGGACGATACGGCTATTGTTTACTTTGGTGACACTTGGGAAACGGTACGTAATAAAGCTGAACAAGGGTTAGTTGTCGTAGATAAGTGGCTCAAAGCAAATATGTTAACCCTGAATATTACTTAAACAAATTACATTTGTTTCTCTCCAACTGCAAGATCTAAACCAAGTCCTAATTTTAGTATTCGTATTGTGTAAATAGCTTAGGGCAAAACTGTGACTGTGAACCTATCAAACAAGTACCATCTACAAGATACTTGGGAGTTATAGTCGGCGAGTGTCTAATATGGCACTCACATGGCGATACTCTCATGTCACGTCTCCGAAAATTTATGTGGCTTTTTAAAACTCTACGACATGTGATGCCTCAGAAAACACTCAACGACATTTACACTGCACTCGTGCAGTCAGTAATTACATATTGTATACCAGTTTGGGGAGGCGCGGCAAAAACTAAATTTCTAGAGCTAGAGAGAGCCCAAAGGTCACTTTTAAAGGTGATGTATTTTAAACCATATAGATATTCCACAGTCGACCTATATAGAGTATGCGGCTTATTATCAGTGAGGAAATTATACCTTTTAAACATTACACTATGCTTACATAAACGCTCTCCATATAACCCAGAAAACCAGACTAGGCGACGAAAAGATATTGTGGCTTACTCCAACTTGCATGAATACTTTATATATAAGTACTTCATACACTATAAGATGGCATAGGAAATGTTGGCACTATTAGCCGGCACGTTAAACACATACGCAAACACACACACACACACACACACGAACACACACTATGCAACTATAGTCACACATACTTGTGCAATTACATGCTTCACAGAGCTGCTCATTATTTTTTCTTTATTTTTATAAATCTTTGTCTATCACTTTTCCTAAAATATAGTTTTTAATTTTAATTTAATTATAGTCTCAATATTGTTAAGTGTTATTTAAGGGAAGGAGCGAAACAACCCCAACACAAGTATTGTAAATAACTTACTGGGGCTGTTTCATTCACATTTGTTAATGTAATTAATAGAGACACAATAAATGTTCTTTTTTTTGTTTTACCTAACATGTATATTGCTCGTACCGCTCGTTTCTGTAGAACGAAAATATTCTGAATATCCGCAGCTTTGCCCCATAACAAAATTCCGTAGGACATGACACTATGAAAATAGCTAAAATACACTAAACGAGCCGTGTCGAAATTAGTAAGTTGTCTAAATTTTCTAACAGTATACGCAGCAGAGCTGAGCTTTCCTGAAAGACATGCTATATATGCACCCCATTGTAACTTACTATCTAATGTAATGCCTAGAAACACTGTCGAGTCAACTGTGTCAAGTTCTTCCTTATCTAGCATAATATTAGGTCCCATTTGTCTAACGTTAGGTAAAGCAAATTTAACGCATTTAGATTTTTTAGAATTAAGTATTAGGTTATTTGCTGTAAACCATTGTGTAACCTGTATAAGTGCGTTATTTACATCATCAAATTGATTCCTATTCCTGTCTACTTTAAAAATAAGTGACGTATATATATAAAAATATCTGCAAAAAGTACAACATCACAGATGTTTTTTAAATAAAAAGGTAAATCATTAATATATACAAGGAATAGAAAAGGACCTAAAATTGAACCTTCTGGAACGCCTAACTGTATAGGTAATTTAGAGGATGTAGTCCCATTTACATCGAACGCACTGAAATCTCTGCCGCAGGTACGACTCGACAACACAAAGTGCGGTTTCTTCTACGCCGTAGTGGCGGAGCTTACGCAATAGTGTGTCGTGATGAATGCAATCAAATGCTTTTGAGAGGTCACTGAATACGCCGATAGCATTTTTAGATGACTCCCAAGCATTATAAACGTGTTTTATGAGAGCAACACCCGCATCAGTAGTGGATCTACCTTTGGTAAATCCGTATTGATCTTTGTGAAGCAGACTATTTAAATTAAAGTGTCTTAATAGCTGCTTTAATAAAATCTTTTCAAATATACTAAATACTAAATGCCTGCAATACTACAATACTGTATGGTTATTCGTGTGATCTGCCTGTATCATAATGATTAATTTCCCTCGACTACAGAATAAATGAAAGAGCTTTTAGCGTGAAATATTCAAGCAATAATAAAAAAATTACTCACAATGAAAATTGAAAATATTTTTATTAAAAGCCTTTTTTTATTGCTGCTAAATTGGAAACGAAAAGTATAATGAAAGTTAGATCATATTGTCCTGATTTAAATGGTTCTTTTGCTATGTGGTACTTACGCAAATTAGGCTTCACAAAATATCGCCTGATAAACATTCTATGAATATTAAAATAAAGAGTAATATTTTACGAATGCAAATGACACGTAACTAAAACGTTTTATGTCATGGCTGCATTTTAATCTGAACTGCAATCAAACACGAGACTGCGAAATTCGTTGAATGGAATGAAACATAATTGACAAAGTTATTTATTCAATTCACGACTGCTGTGTAACATCTTATTACCGTAGGGTAACTGGCGACATATTTTGTGAGGAAGCGTTTTCAACTCATTGTTTTATGAAGAATGAATAGAAATATGTATATAATTGTTATCTGTCGCTTAAGTACAAATCGGCAAATAAAAAATATCTCGAGGAAACTTGTATTTCTAAGAGCTTTTCATTATGTTCTCGAAAGATGTAAAGTCTGCCGACGAACATTGGTGCGGCCTTGTCCGGGTTGGTGGAAGTCCACTACTTAGGCGATGGTGTATTGTCTTTCTCATCGTGAGAAGAGAAGCTGAGCAGTGGCACTTTTTATAAAAACAGGGATAAAATTAGATATACAGGTCACCAAGCCGAAGTCTACACGTTTTGGACATCGTGCCAAGTAAAAAAAATACCTGGGAAAGGATATTTTTTTCATCATATCTTGTATTTAATTTACATTAAATGCGAAACTTTAACAGATTATGTCGAAATGAACGTTAAATGTCGCATGTCGAAATAAATGGTGGTGACAAATCTGTTACACTATTTTATTTTCTTTGTGTAAATTTTACGTAAATGCAAAACGACGATATTAAATTACTTTAATGGCTTTTATCACCAGTCATTTGACTTTCTAGTTTTTAATTACGGAATTACGGATACTTTACAGCATTAATGACTTTTTGTACAATACTTGAACTGAAAATGCAATGTCATGATAATGGCAAGTATTTCATGTTTACTTTATCATTGTTTCTATTATAATATTATGTTTTATACTAAACTACTGTCTTGTTTTATTTGAACAAAATTACGAAACAATTATTGTATGTAGGAATTAGAATAGATACATAATTAAGCAATAAAGTAACATACTTAGTTCAGATATGGTCATTCCACTTTAGTTAACCTATTTAAGACGATAAGCTGGGCCAAAAAAGCACACAAGCGAGCAAGCAAATCACTGCCGTTTATTCAGTCAATCAAATAACTCCGAACATGTTGGCAACTGGGAATAAATCGGTACAAGAGCGTTTCTAGAATAAACATGTTTTATCTACGATACGATCTTGTCGGTTAGGATAGATCGGTCTTGAGATTAAATCGGTAATAAAATAAATCTGGAATATAGTCTCATAAGAAGTAATTGCGCACTTTGATTGTTTAATCGAAATGTTTGAAACAAGTAACTTAATAGAAAAATACTTTTAACAATTTCATTGTCATATTGTGTCGTTGTTTCGCTACTTATTTTTATAATTTTTACTTGCTCTCATTACGGAGGATCGTAGCTCTGACATTTTTTTGATAATAATACAGTTTAAATGGTTTTTTTTTTTAATTCCCTGGTGTCCTGAAACATTATGTCAATGTACCTAAGTTACTTCACCTGTCACCTAGACCACATGCCACACGAACTTAGGTTAATCAAATATTTATACGGTGCAAAAGTTGCTCAGTAAATGATTCACTGAACTCTTCAAATATTTTAGCAGCAAGTGACGCAGCTCGTCAACCGTTCGTTGCTGTAAATAAGTTAGCTCCATATTAAATTCATAAAACCCATAATAATTAATATCTTACCCTTTTCAAATAAATTGTTAGGTATGTTTATTATGTTAGATAAATATTACTATATTCTTTGTTCTGTCGCGTAGAAGATAATAGAGCCTAACTATGTTGGGATATAAAGCTAGTTGTCAAAGTGTGTCACATTAACTTCAAGTTCACATACCACTATATGTTCTGTGGTTTAGTCCCATCCCTCGCCTTACTATAAAACCTAAATGTAAACAAGTTTACGACAACACTATAAAGTCACAGATCCATTGGCCATAAACTCTATCCGTCTGAGTTTTCTATTTTGTAATGTAAACAAGTGGATTGATTGGCTTTTACTACAAGCAAAATCCCTTACCGACACACATCTAGAAAAAGCTGACCTAACATGAGAACTCAAGCGATAATACTATCCACTTGTAGAGCAGTTTAACAATGAGATCGGAATACTAAAAAGGTCATATTGCTTATGTTTAGCCTCATTCTAAAAAAAAGTAGAAAGGCTGCTAAATTTTTTCTCGAATACGATAGCATGTTTTTGCTTGGGAGTTAAAATCAGTGTGCATTCTATAATGCAACAGTGTGTTGCGATTTTCATGCATTTCATATTGCCTTCATATTTTAGAGCCTTAAAACAAACACATTTCTTGTTTTGAACTAGGTCAGTATTCATATTTTGGCACAGAGTAAATACCACTACGTATATTCAATTTTATACACAAAAGTGTAGTGACTAGAGAACATGCTAATCAATAAATAGATTTCCAATTCCTGACAACATAGTACAAAACACAACCCCCTCAGCATTTGTCTGTCTATTCGTGTTGAACTAAAATATACCTAAACGGATTTTCCTGCGTGTTTCACTTATCTCGTTTTAAGGTAGTGGAATGATTAGGTGTATAAATTGTAAATTTTTTGAAATTTTATGTTATATTAACCTTATGAAGCTGGTCGCAAGTACTCTAAAATAAATATCATTGCTACATAGAAATCCAGTCGTATGCATCTAAAATTTTAAGGTTGTTTGAAATTTAGCAGCGGCTGATATTGAAAGGTGCTTTAGATCTTGATTTAATTGCGTCCGTTTAGTAGCCATTGGCCATGACCACATCATAGCTTTGTTTAAACAAGTGATGTTTATCTGCAACAAATTATTATACTGACCTTGTACTTCAGTGTTTACTGCTGCATTTACGTAAACAGAAAATAATTGCCAAGTTATGTAGTTTGTGTTCTTGTTTAAGAATGTAACTCAAAATAAAAATCCCAACTATGTATGTAGCCTGCCAGAAAACTAGTGGTAAAAGCGTCTGGAATGCTTGCCAAGAATCTTATTTAAAGATGTTTGTCCGCTACATAGCCTGCATGTTAACAAGTGTTTGGAACGTTCACAAAACCTTTAATGTAATTACGAGTTTAACAGCTAACATAGAGATTGAGTTTGACCAAGGAAATTGTGTGAAGGCTTTGTATTTGAAATACTAGTTTGATTTTAAGTGAAAGGAAATCTATGCCTTATGTATTTAGAAATTCGCGACGCATTAGGTTAAGGTAAACCACTGATTTGGTCATGATCGGTGCAACCTTCCATTTTATAGTCAATTAGGAGGAATAAAGCGAATGGAATCACTTTCGTTTTTAGAATATAGGAGAAGAAGTCTTTCTATTCTCAGGCTTTGCTTAGCTCGTGTAAGCTTTAGTGCCTTCCTCGTCGTAAACGGAACAAAGACTAGTCGAACAGCGGATAGCACACGACTGCATTATTAACTCCGGATTTCAACCAGTGAACCTGCAAGATTTGTTCTAAGAAATCCCAAGGGCTCCTAAACTCAAGGCGAATAGCCTAAACACAATATATCCTTAGTGTGTGGAATCTACGTGGTGCAGACAGTAGTTTTACAGAAACTCGCAAGGGAATATTATCTTAATATATAAAATCCTTGCGTTACTGACTGACTGACAGACACGCTACAGCCGAAACTATTGGGCGCAGGAAGCTGAAATTTGGCATGTATGTTCCTTGGGGACCGTAGGGTTGCACTAAGAAGAGATTTCCCGAAATTCCCACGGGATCGGCCGAAACGGGTAAATTAAAAAAAAATGCAGGCGTAGCTGCTGGCGTCCTCTAGTACGTAATATGCGAGCATTTTATGAGATTTGAGACATTCTTAAAAAAATATAAAATTTAATTAATCGTATGCTGACAATTGTAGATAATATATTTATATAATACTAAGATCTTATTGCACCGCGTCGAATGCCGTAGTGGTTTAAGTGGCCGCCTAACACCACATTGGACACACACACACACACACACTGCACCGGAGGATTATAGGTTCGATCCTCACACGAGACAATACGTTGCATTGTTTTTATTTGTCTGCAAAAGTTTATTTAGATTAAATCCTTTCCTAAGTCTCGGTCTATCGTGTGCTTTCAGCCAGCCATGGTACTTGATTCAAATTTTACTATTTGGTTTCAGATCTGTGTCTATCGTGGTTGGAGTTTTGATGTTCATCGCTTCGCTGTATGAAGGCTACCTGGAGCGCAAATATCGGCGTGCCGTGTCCCGAGACCTTGAGCTGGCGAACGACGACACAAACCATAAACAACCTGTTGGTACTTTTGTTTATAATATCCTTCTTTATTAGCAGAGCGTGGGTAAGTGAAATAAAATGTGACGGTGATACTCAAACAAAGTGGCTGAGACGATAAGGGGAAACAATTTTCGCTGAATCCGACTGTATGATTGAGCGGGAACCCGCTGCTGCGGTCGTAAGATCGATTGATGGCGTATTTACTATCGGTTCCATATAAATTCATCTTATATAAGCCGAACGACAAACTGCCTGGCATTGTGTTGTTGACTAACAGAAGGGACGTCATTATTAATCCACAAAGTTCGGTAACCAGTCAAATATTAAACCCCGAAGCTTCGGACCGAAATTATTGAATTTTTTATGAAGTCCCTTTGTCGCTGCCAATTTTTTTCGGGAATTTCAACGTCGAGTAATTTCCTTTGTTCCTTGTTTTCTGTCTGTATTTATTTAAAGTTTTTTCAAAAGGTTTCCGTTCCACGCTTTGATTATTAATTGATAGTTAAAAATCAATAGACTTTGTGATTGAAACTCTTATGATCTATATTGCTTAAGTATTTATATAATAGGTTGGGGTAAAAGTTTCTTCGCATTTTTTAAGAAAATTCAAAACATTTTTTATATAATTTATTTACATTTAACTAAAGTATGTGGGTACAATTTTTGCCATCTAGAGGACATGATCCCATTGCTATAAAAATTTTGGAACTTCTGATCAAAACACCGCGACATGTGGTTTTGGCAGTCCTCTCGTGATGTTAACCTGACACTGCCTAAAGAAATCTGAAGAGACCGAAACAGGTGGCAATCTGAAGGTGCAAGGTCAGGACTATACGGCGGATGCATTAACACCTCCCAGCCAAACTCTCTTAATTTTTGGTGAGTGGCTAAATATGTTTCCTTCTGTTGATTAATTCCGGCCGCTTTCTGTCAACTTCTTGCTTTAATCTAACACAACAACAGTAACAGTTCATAATGAATAATGCTCTTCCAATCCCACCACACACACAGCATCACCTTGTTGCGCGTTAACCCGGGTTTCGCCACAGTCTGTGAAGCCTGGCCGGCCTTTGACCACGACCTTTTTCGCACGTTCTTGTCGTACGTGATCCACTTTTTATCACCAGTTATCAGCTTCTCAAAAAATGGTTCGGTTTCATTACGTCGTAATAAAGAAATGGGTACACGGTTCATTAGGTTTCTTTCAGTGAGCTCGTGAGGTACCCAAATATCGAACTTTTATGTGTACCCAGTTTTTTTCAAATGCGCCAAAACTGTTTTGTGGTCAATTCCCAGTTCTTCAGCTACGTCGTAACTACTAATACTACTAATATGCCGATCTTGCTCCACTTTTTCAAAAATGGCATCCATTTTATCCGTAATAGATACCAGAGCGACGTGCATCGTGGCATCAACATTTCCGGATTGAAAACGCTTTAACCTAATTTGTGCTACTGTCACAGACACTGCAATAGGTCCACAAACATCGCAAATTTTTTTCGCGGCTTGCGTTGCAATTTTACCTTTTTTGTAGTAAAATTTTAAAATGTATCGAATTTCTTCATTAGATTCACTCATCTTGACAGTACGAAAAACAAATAAAAATCACACATTTTCCTAATTTGAATTTGGAATTATGTTCTTTAAAATTTATACTTTCAATTATACCAAAACCAGCTAGATGCAAATAGTATATAGCCAAAGAGATTTTATTACAAGTTCATACATAATATAATGCGAAAAGACTTTTCCCCCAACCTAATATATTGTGGTGCTGAAAGTGGGTCTGCGTAGTTCAGTTGTATGCCGTCGTTGTCATGGCAACCGACTGATTGAGCAGAGCTTTCATTCAATTCAATGCTTGGTCGCATTTTTCAATTCGTAACGTGTCCGCGCGTCAATGTGTCACGCGCCGTGCACCCACTGTTTTAATCAAATTGTATTTATTTGAGCTCCATACTGTGGTTCATATTGCCTGAAAATAGTACAAGCCAATATAGATGTCTAGGCTGGGCAGACACATATATTTGTGTGTACTAACATCGGCGAACGGATAAAAATACTAATTACAGAGGCAGTTAGACATAACTACATACTCATAAGATGTGAGGCATGATGTCTCTTTCTAAATTCATATAAAATATCAAAAGATAAAGAGCACGACATCTCAAGCACACTTGCGACACCGTCGCACTGTAGTTTTAAATTATGTCTGTGAACAACGCCGAGGACAATCTTAGCCTCACCACATAATTACGCTGCATACGTCGCTTGACATCAGAAGCTAGTGGCTTGCACCTTATACCTACGACATTATCTATAAATTAGCTTTTGCCCGCGGCTTCGCTCGCGTAAATTCAGGGTTCTCTTGTTATAGTATATCATCTATGTTCGGGGTAACACAAATCTCCTTTAATGGGCGGGTACTTCTATAATTGTCGTTTTAACCGTTTAAGAAATGTAACTGCAAAAAGTATATACACATACAAACTACTTAGTACTAAGACTTACAAACTACTTAGTACTTAGACTTAGTAGTACCTTTGGTTGTACTCAAAATGCTATCCGGTATCAGTGAAGTTTCGCTAGAGTGGCCAATATGGCGACTGCGATTTGTCTGTCAGAACCATTAGAATTTAACAAAATACTCGACAATCCGAATTTTGCGGATATAAGTTGTCGACTCGAAATCTTTATTTTTTAATGTTTTATTATTCAGTAAAGGTTTCGATCGAGTCTACCGTACCCCTTGACGAAATAATTAGTGTATTTAATCGTTATAGCATGTTTGCTAGTTGTAGTTCCAAAGTTGCATATCGGTCTAAGTTTGAATAATAATTATATTCAGGGATAACTAACACGCGGCCATCTGATTCTAAATTAGCTAGACAAGTTTGACAACCGGACACCTGATAGAAGAAATATATTCGGAAATACTATAATATATATGATGATAAATATGGATTAATTACACCCGGACTAAAAAATAATCGAGCTCATCACACAAGAGCGACAAAAATTGTTCTTGGAGGGAACGAAGCCCAAGTTAATTGTACGTTTCATAAGTATTATCCTGAACGGGTCGACGGTAATAATTGCCCTGTTATCAAGTGTTACATGATGAGAAAAATGACGAAGCACTTATAGTATAATGCGGGCAATATGGGGTGTTCTATCATTAATCTTTATGGAGGGAGAAGGGATGTTATCGCGCTCGTATATCATGGCAAGCCTGTAAAGGGTGGATACGGTAATACGGAAGTGGGAGTACCGTGGACACGCGACAGATGACTTTTGATACAAATATTAATCAATTCAGATGCAGCTACGTAATAAAATAGTCGCCATCGACCAAAAACGCCACTTTATTTAAATAACTCCTGCGGGGAAGTCTTCGGTGTTTGCCACGCAGAAGGCAATCGAACGTCAGTTTTTAACCGATTCCCGCGTTTAACTATAGATCTTTTTTGTAAAGCGGTTCACCAATACAATAATACAAATGAAGCAACGGACACAATGACATTTATCTCAAAATCGATTTCATACGCGAACAAATGTGTCATATTTTGTATCGACTGAATATGATTGTGAGTGACACGGTGTACATTACCCTAGCAGGAAAGTACCTCCTGGAGAGACATGAGTGGAACGTATATTGGAGCGTAACCTGCTGATGATGTGCGCGAAACAAAAAATAGTGCGAGTTATACCTAGTTATGGAAAAAAATTAAAAATCATTCCTGGTGGGAACGTTCTTCCAGCAGGAAGATTCTAAACGAATTATCGGAGAGAGATACATTGTAGATGGGCAGATAGCTTTTATTGGTGGGACGATGTGCGCCGAAAATAAAATCAGTGTTGCTTCAGGTTTTCGAGATATTGGAATTCCTGCCAGGGTAACGTTTTGCAGAATCGTGTATCTCTAAATCGGTTGCATGTGCGGTTATAAAATAAACATACACGAGTTGCTCTTAATTTGTGTGACTTGGTGAAATAATAAAATTTAAGAAAATAAAGGTAATGTGCCCGGTACGGCAATAGGCTCGCCCCCCATTACGTGGGACCTAAAAGTTCCTGGCGAAATGTGGGTGTAACATTACACCTCTGCCTACCCCTTCGGGGATACAGGCGTGAGTCTATAAATAAAAAAATAAAACATGTAATTTTCAAGTAATCAGGCTTCTTTGAAAACCCAAAAAAAACATCGCAGCGTCAGAATGAGAAAACGTATAGGCTCACTGAAAACTGTTTTCGGTTCTTCTTGACACAGATTAACCATAAAAAGTTTCAAAGTATACATACATGCGTTAATGAGATATATTACTAAAAGTCAAAACGACGGTGTCGTAACTTTGACGGCAAGCACAAGCTGTGTATGAGTAAACCAGCAAATGGAGCCTATCGCTCCATTTGCTGGCTCACTAATTGTGAAAATATAAAAAGAAGAAATTATTATAATATTATTGCAACTGTAATTTTTTGATAAATACATTTTATATTAGAGAATGAATTTTGATTTGTCCTTAATGTGTCAAGCATTAGTGCTTTTACCTTATAATGTTTTTATTTTTGACTATTTGAAATGAAGGAACTTGTTGATGTAAATGTAAATTATTATTTTTATTCTCTTAATTATGATTCTGAAAGTATAAAGGCATCAAAAATCACGGATCAGTTTTTCATTTAAGTACTAAAATACAAACAGTAAAATCGCTTAATCGCAGAGTAATTAAACCTAAGTCTGTAACTTTTAGCAGTCTTACAAAGGTTGTCTACTATATGTATCTGACATAAAATAGGTAAGTATATCTGGTAGAGATTTCTTTTACTAGGTAATGATTAATACCTTTGTACCGATTGCACAAAGAAACACAAAATAGTCATCCAATGAGATTATATAGCGTGGCGTGCGACGCCTTCCATCCGCTCAATTGCTATATAACTGGCACCGCGCTCGCAACAGGGTGTTTCTTCTTACTACCTACTTCATAATATTTATATTTTTAAATTATTCTTATCCCATAAATACCTATGTTTTGATACAAATTATTAGATTCATGAAGTGGGCTGCTGTTGTAAGACGACTAAAAAGTAAAAAGTCACTGTGTATAAATTGTGTAAAAAAATAACAAATTTTAAATCACAAAAATTATTTTCTTATGAGTTTTATCTATTTCAACTGAGATTCATCGTTGATAAACTGTACCTGTAGGAACTGTTCTTGCAGTAAGTATTCATCACATATTTCTTGAATTATAAAAAAACAGCAGTAAATCCCACTCTTTAGTATTTTTTTAACTTATTTTGTTAATACAAATATTGGAATGCCATTCGTTTACGCAAAAAATTAGTCATTTATGTATTATTTTAATGTCTAAAATAAAAAGTAAGGATTTTATTTGTTTAATCATATCTCAATAATTCACGAAAATGGCTAGTAGGTAGAACAAGTTTATTTTGTTACGAGTACTTTTCTACTTCAGTGTACTCGGACATAACACGTTTTAACCGATTAGAGGGTCAAGTTAAGATGGTCATTGATATGTATGAATCCGTCGCTTTTTTGTAGTCATTCGAATTTGGTCTGATAACCAACCATTGTTTGATGTTTTGGTTTTTGTTAATTATTACTTACATGCGAGTCATTCCAAGCTGGATAATGTCACTATATATTACTGGACTATCGCTCCAATTGCTGGTTTACTCCTACATATCATGGGTTGAGCCGATTTCTTGTGCGTTGCTGTCAAAGTTACGACACCGTCGTTTTGACTTTTAGTAATAGATCTCATTAGCGCATGTATGTATACTTTTGAAACTTTTTATGGTTAATCTATGTATCAAGAAGAACCGAAACAGTTTTCAGGGACCCTATACGTTTTCTCATTTTGACGCTGTGATGTCTTTTTGGGTTTTCAAAGAAGCCCGATTACTTGAAAATTACATGTATTTTCTTAAATTGTATTATTTCACCAAGTCACACAAATTAAGAGCAACTCGTGTATGTTTATTTTATAACCGCACATGCAACCGTTTTAGAGATACACGATTCTGCAAAACGTTATCCTAGCAGGAATTCCAATATCTCGAAAACCTGAAGCCGCACTGATTTTATTTTCGGCGCACATTGTCCCACCAATAAAAGCTATCTGCCCATGTACAATGTATCTCTCTCCGATAATTCGTTTAGAATCTTCCTGCTGTAAGAACGTTACCCCACCAGGAACGGTTTTTTCATTTTTTTCCAAAACTATAACTCGCACAATTTTTTCATTTCGCAAACATCATCAGCAGATTACGCTCCAATTATACGTTCCACTCATGTCTCTCCAGGAGATACTTTCCTGCTAGGGTAACGTACACAGTGACACGGGATCCATTCAAAGTCACACACTTGTATAGTCTAACAAACTAACTGCCGTAAATTCTACGCCCATAATAATATTATCTGAAGCTAGAACAAAATACAGCTATAACAGCGATGTCGAGCAAGATATGTTTATCCATGACACTGAATACCTGAAATCTTTAATATATTGCAAGATTGACCGCAAGCAAAAGATTATATAAATAAATCCTACCACGCCTGCGATTATCATTCCATTATATCATGTCACAATCATTAATCATACTTTATAGCCTTTACGTTTAAAACTAATGACTTTTGCTAACTGCCCTTGAAGATATTTTTGAAGATATTTCAAAATAAGCTTTAATTTAAGTATAATAAATTGCATTTTATATTAAATTCTTGCATTTAAAACTTTGTCATAGGTTATACTGTCTCGATCTATAACATAAATGTTGCAATAGTTTAAGTAATTCTTCCGCTCATAAGCTTTACCTCTGTGGTGTGCTGATGGTCCAATTTACTCAACGTGATTATGTTATGTACATACTCATGCCATGAAAGCCATAGAGCCTTTTGACCACTATTCATTTCATCAGATTATAAGCGACAGCAAAGTATATTGTCGTCTGCAACACAGCTGCTCTACCACAATGTTATATCATAAATAAATCGAATTCAAAAACGAGAACGCCAGCGTAAATAGAAACTAACATTATAAGTTTCACAATATAGAAATATTCAAAGATACTTTTTCCTTGTAAGCTTTACAAAGAATATTTTTTCATATTATAGATCTTTTATTTGACAGTATCCCCTAGTAACGGTAACTGTAAAAGGGATATCTGACATACTTTACTTTAGATATTGTAGGGTCCTCCGTTCTTCCCATCTAACTTTTTTATTGACGTATGACGCTCGGTGATAAATAGCTTTTACATCGTGTGACCTTTTGGCTCCATATTATCGCAATAGCGATAAAAATGTACATGTACATGTATATCTAAAGTAGTCTGCTTCGTTTATTCGGCGGTTCAAATGAAAGTACTTACCAGCGAAAAGGAGATAAAAAGATAGTCAAGCATGTCTTATGATTAACTATTAGAAGTTTTGCCATGAAACTCTTAAGAAACTGTGGATTATGCTTGGTAATTTCGTATTGATATAGTTATTAGTTATTTAAGTGTACTTGTGCTTGGTTTGTTGCTTAGGTATATACCAACGTAGCGTACGAGCTCTACCTGCAATATTGCAGGTAGAGCTCGTACTCTACTTACTTTTCGTTATTATACTCTCTCTATAAATGTCTACATTGGTGTATTATTCTTAAATTTCATTGGTATGTATTTTAGTGACTTCCTTGAAGCTTGAGACTTTCTCGCTATCTCACGCTGCTGGAGATAGTCCTATTGAAAAATCCAATAACTTTCCGACCGGAAAAGTCTTACGTTAGAGCTTACATAAAAGTCAATTTTGCCTCACGGGATTAATGAAGTAGTCACCTGCTATGTCACGAAGATAGTGCTGTAATATAAAGATATAATGGCGTATTAGTAATAGCTACCTACCTACTATTTCCCACGTGAATAGGTCACAGCTCATCCATTGTTTTTTACCAATGAGCATTAATGACGTTATGATATTTGCAGGCCAACAACAATGTGGCACCAGCCGATGGGAAGCCCACAGACAATGGGGAGAGGGACCTTCGGCGGGAGACTTGCGGTGAGTACCTAATCAACTCAACGTGACACACTACCAATAATGCGATGTTACTCGATGTGTTCGCCTTGTACAATGGGCTATTTGTTAGAATTATTCGTGCAAATAGGTTAATGTTTTGTTGCAGTGTTTATAGTAGCGTCAGCGAATGTGTAGATGCAAAATGCAAGGGTTTATGGCATAGGCTAGCCAGCCAGCAATCATGACCATTATTTGTATTTGGTTCTATGCAGATATTTATAAGCCCAACAAATGTTCAGCACGTGACAATCACGGGCCATTTTGATTGTTTCAATAACGGTGTCAATAAAAACATATAAGCTTGCAATGCACACCAATAAGGAGAGAGACATTATTTTTAATGGATTCAAGGTATTATTGTTTTGTACTCGTAATGTAAACAAAACTAGACTGCACCCGCGGATCCGCCCGCGTGAATTATACAAGGTCGAGTGATGTACTCTATCTATTAGTGAAAACCGGCAAGATGTCCGTTTGTCAGTTTTTGAGTTTAACCCGTGCATGCAAATAGATAGGACGCGAAAAGAACGTCATTTTATTATAATAATTATATAGAGTAATTATTAAAATAAAGTAAATTGCCAATAGAATAAATGGTGGCAATTGCAATTCAGATCAGTATTGCCTCTGTCTATAAACAACTCTTTGACATTATTATATAAGTACAGATTTAACGTTATAATTTCACAGCTCAACTTGGCTTTGACAATGAAAGCCACCCCTAGAAATAGCCCCCAATTGAACGAGAATTACTCTGGAATTTAGGTAACTCAATTTGCTACTAAAGCTACACACATTCCAGTGCTTGGCAAACGTAGACCATTACAGTTGTAAAAACTTTTGTAGTAATTATTCCTACTTACACCCAAAGATTTTATCGCTTTAGGCTTTAGTTTTATGAAATGCCATCATAGTACGGCTGTTTTTAAAACAATGTTATCGAATAGACTTGCACTGACATAATTGTGTGTACTTCAGTTTATCGAGAAATTGGCGAAACTATGTAATATCTTTGTGATTGGCATGTGTGCCAAGTAACTATTTTGGTATAAGCACCCTACGTATCCTATGTTGTGATATCATTGTCAAACGGTTGGGTAGTAAAATTGGTAGCGATTACGCTTTAGTGAAAATTATTTACATCGATAAGGTAAAATCCTGAACTGGCTTAAAAATAGTTGAAATAAATGTAGAGCCTACTGAGGTTAACAAAGAAAAGCTACTTAAATCTAGTTGATCTTATATCTAAATTTAAAAAATAATATTCTCACCGACATATCATGGCACAGTCTATATTAGGTAATATCACAGATTACCAAATAGTTACTGTAATATATAGAAGGGGGATTTTAATCCACCGCTATGGAGATAAAATAGGAGTTAAAACATGTTCATCTAGTCTCAAACTAAGCAGAGTATCTGCAAAGCAAGCGCTATAAAAATACGGGCAAACAGAATTTTTAATATAACAGTTTATTGCAAATATTTGCATTATTTATTGCTGAATGAATTATAATATTATGCCGTTACCTTGCAACTCTACTTAAGAGGCGATTTAAAATATGCATGTCATTGTCTTACGATACACTTACAAGAGCAACATAATTGTGCAACGGAAGCTACTAATAACGTTAGAATTAATACAGCAGATTTATAAATGTCAATATTATGATAGCAAATCTTTATTCTTAACTGCTTTTTTAATAAACTGTGTTACGAGCCACTGCGCAACGAATGCATATATCCGTTAACATAGAGCTGAATATTTAACTGTTTTGTATATTTTGTGTCGTAAAGATGACGGATTTTATAAAATCAAATCTTTATTTTGCGCAACATGAAATACAGAATGCAGAACATTACATATGAGCAATAACTTATTAACATTTATTACGGCTTGACTTAGACCTTACTAAGACTCACCGCATAGACTGATCTTGAGCCGAGCTCATCCATTCACTACCCGCGACTTATCATCGTAATATATCATATAATTATAGTACCTTAATAAAACATAATGAAATTATTCAATATATAAACGTGCTTATCTAATGTTTATGAGTATAACTGAAGCAATATCACAAATATACTTTACTAATTATTGTGCATAGTATAATCTATTACTTTGTTCACAGGTGTGTGGTCTGAAGTGCTACTGTCTTTCTCGATACTGTCGAACGGTAGAACTATACTAAGCACTGAAACTCCCAACGATGGAGCGTTGACTTGCCTTCACGGAATGAGGTACGCTTCATTTCATTACCTAACTTTGTTATACCAATCTTGGAAACTTAGCACAGGTTTGATCTGGACACGACTCACCTTAATTCCGTCGACGTTCGGCAATCTGATTTGTGTAAGATTCAGTGGCAGCCAATAAGAGCACCAACCGTTGAAGGAATCCTGAATATATAAACCCGTGCTAAGCTGAATGAGACCTTCATCTCGCATATGAATGGAATGGACATCCTCAGTCCCAATCATTTAGTTTTACGTCCGTTCCGTTCCATTTTCCATCGCGATCGCTCTTCAATAAGCTCTTGTACGAAATGCCAAGTACTTTTGGTGTGACACGTATTTGTCGTAAGGTCTTCATTTAGAATTCAACTGGCGCTTGAAGTAAGTGTCTTGAGTATTTTATGCTGTACTAAATTACTTGATCAGGTTTCGTATAGTAATGCAGGGAATACGAAGCATGTTTGGTAGAAAAGAAACCATACATTTATAATACATGCGGTAATATAAGTTACAAATAATTAAAATGTGAAACTAATTCGGTAAGCGTCTAAGCACTTTGTATATAAGCGTCAATTTACAATAATATTTTCAAAATTTCTTATTCATAAGTACGCTTTCTTGCTCAGTTTCTTTTTTTGTTTCTTTCATAACTGCACATGACCTGGTTTTATTCGTGTACACAGGCGATTTATTTTATGTATAAATATCTGCGGCACATTAAATATTAGGTAATTGCAGAAAATTTAATCAGCAATATCGCATTCTGCATAACTTAACTTTTAATGTTTATCATAAATTCATGGTATAATCTGGTTTCGCATTAATTCACCATGAGTCCGTTGATCCGTGCAAATAAAACTAGAGGACGCCAGCAGCTACGCCTGCAATTTATGAAATTTACCCGTTTTGGCCGATCCCGTGGGAATTTCGGGAAATCCCTTCTTAGTGCACCCCTACGGTCCCCAAGGAACATACATGCTAGTAGTAGTATAGTTTTGGCTGTAGCGTGTCTGTCAGTCAGTAAGTAACGCAAGGATTTTATATATTAAAATTTACGTTAATAACGTACTGACGTAACAGAGTGATGACCGTATGTTACTGACGATAGACAAATTTTGAAAATGTTCCAGAATTTAAATGTCAGCTTTCTAAACTATATAAAACTTAAACATATGTGTGACAAGGTAACATTACAAAAAGAGTTGTTACAGAATCGGCATGCCTAAAATTGTCTTATAGCTAAACAATAAGATTTCATGGCTCATTGGCCCAAATAAAGTTCTGTAGTCGAGTATAAAGGTTAACAAAACAACACTAGTCGATCCCAATCGATTACTTAACCAATTCATTCTGTAAACAATTTGTTGGATTGTAATCAATTAAGCTAATATGAGTTATTTAATAGTAGCCATTTTGTTTAAATTGAGCGTACCCGAATTTATAGACTAAGATTAATCAAAGCTTTGTTTTTAAGAAACAAAATTAAGTTTATCTTTGGTAATGGATTAATGCTATCCAATATACTGATTAAAGTTTTAAGAGCAAATTAAGTTCGGCTTAGCTTCTTACTCAATTAATGTTTACTTATTACGTTGAAGTATATACGATACCAATGTTTTGCAATTCCTTTAAGTAGCTGTAATCTTAATATATAAAATCCTTGCGTTACTGACTGACTGACAGACACGCTACAGCCGAAACTATTGGGCGCAGGAAGCTGAAATTTGGTATGTATGTTCCTTGGGGACCGTAGGGGTGCACTAAGAAGGGATTTCCCCAAATTCCCACGGGATCAGCAAAAACGGGTAAATTAAAAAAAATGCAGGCGTAGCTGCTGGCGTCAACTAGTAGTTAGATATAATGTTTGATCTCTACCTTAATAAAAATATACCATAAAAAAGCTTGGATGAAAAATTTATTTAATTTTCTTGTTATGGTGGATTCTAGTAACGGTTTGGTACTTCAACTATAAACTATATTACTTTATTTTTATTTCCTGAAAATACTTTGATACGATGAGGCAAAATGTTCGCGGTCACAGCAATATTTGTTACATGCTGACGTTATATCCGAGATCCACTTAGCGCACTGCCCCGACTGAATACCACATATTCGTTTAGAACATTTAAGCTCTAAAATAGGGGTAGGTAATTAGCCAGCGTCGCTTGTGCGGTTAAACACTGTAATATATTCCGCTTAATGAAGCCCTCTCAAAATACCAGCCCTGGTCTCGCATGTTTTCTCGCTTAAATTATACATTTACAGAATCTTAGATTTATGTGTATCAATAGAATACAGGGTACTAGCAGTTGTAAATGACTGTTAGGTGGTCTTGATCTAAGAGATGGAGATCAAGATTGCAGAAAGAACAACTTTGAGAATCAAAACAATATTTTACTGGTTACGCTTTTAGGTCCCGTAGTTAAAAGGATGACCTTTTACCAATAATTAGGCTCGTGTTGGTACTCCGATACACTTCATAGCATATTATCTATATGTGTGTATGATTACTCAAAATATCTATGACTATGAGAGTCAATACCTACCACCACCTCTCGATAGATTGTATTTACCTGGATGACAATTTAGCTGGATGAAATGACAAGTTTTTATTGGTGGCTTATGTTATGGTATTCACCAACTGATTTAACCGAGACATATCAGAGGGGGGTAATACCTATTGCAGGGGTAGAAACTGCCCCGCGTTGTTGGGGCCGCGATAAAGCATACCAACTGGGATTCGCGAAGCCACGCCGCTACAGAACGTCGACAGACATCATTATGTTTTTTATGCCCTGTACTCATTGAGGTAACAATAGATCAATGCCTGTACTCCTGTGGAGAGTGGTGGAAACGTAGTATATCATCAAGATAAGTAAATAATTTCTTGTTTTGCAGGTTTATGTCAGTGATATGGGTGATAATGGTGCACACGTACTTGACGATGTTCTACGTGGCTGACAACAAGACTATGAGGGTGATCACTGAACGCAACTTCTGGTACCAATCTGTCGGCAACGCGTCATATTGTGTCGACACATTCTTTGTTATAAGGTTAGTTGACATTTGATATCAAAGAGGTTGGACGTTTAGACTAGAGAGAACATGCCCTATAAATTTCCTTATACCGAACGTGCAACATGTAATGTCAGTTGGTCTTAGTTGGTTAATCATAACGTCAAATTACGCGTCTCATTTAAAGAGGCATAGACTCTTTACATACTCATATCTTTGACTACATTCTCTAAATAGCCGTGCTGTGATCTGTCATCAGTGTAAAATTTGTTGGGCGTTTGTGTTTACATTTTTAATAACTTTTTTGCATTTAAATAGTAAGTAAGCTTATAATAATTAAATAGTGTACTCATTAATTAATACACATCGAGTATGTGATATCGGGATGTGGATGCCGCTATTCTCGGAACGGAAATAACAGGAGAAACTTTATCTTCTAGCAGTGAGTCGGAATTTTCCAACAAATTTATTTACTTTTCTCGTATTAATGCTATAATGAGTGTTAAGTTTACACAATATCATTGTGTTGCAAATCAAAGGAACAGCTTGCATACGTATGTGTTATGAATTTAACTCACAAATTGTTATTTTGTACATTTATTGATTTAATAGCCTTAGTGATGGGATTTGACAGTGAAAGGAGATATCGATGTTTTTTCATTGAGGGATAAATACGGAAACTAACTATCGGACATGAATGTAAAACTGTCGCTGGAAGCGACAGCGGGTAGCCGCGGTTGCTAAGTTGGCAATAAACAAAGACGTCCAGCGGTCTAATTTTCTATCGCGCGTTTGATAGTAAGCGCAGTTTAATGTACATAATTTACTTAGATACCTACCTTAAAAGTAGCGTCTATTAACCTAAAGCCAAGTGTTCCAGTGTACGCGCGTGTGTAGGCTTACATTTTTGCATCTATAAAATAGTAGATGGATTAGGGATGTGAGTAGCATTTTTTATTATTAAGAAGGTGTTTTATATTACAGGTTGCCTATTAATGACGTCACAAGAAAACGTTGGATAAATGCCGTTGGACGGCCTAGTTTGATTTAGCAGAAGTACCACCGTATTTGTTCACGTCATTTTGAGAAAGACTGTTTTTAAAGACAGAAAGCACCTGGCGTCGTTTAGAACCGAAAGCTCTGCCTACATTACATTTATGCCCGGACATTGCACACCCGGTAGAATTATTTATCCAAAGCTAAACAAAAAGTGTGTAATTTTAGTTTGAACATATTAATAAAATATAATAATTAAGTACAACGAGTTTAATTAATCTACCTACTTCTATATTATTTATCATATTAGTGCTATCCTGACTGATCAAAGACTTCTTGCCTTGTAGTCCGCTACATAATATTCTACCATAAAATATAATATTCTTTCACATTCACACAACATTATCTGGTCCCAAACTAAGCATATCTTGTACTGCGAGTACTAGACAATCGATAAACATGCATATATACTTTTCTGTAAATATATAGTACCATCCAGACCAAGACAAACATCCATATTCATGCACACAAATGTTTGACTTGAGCGGGAATCAAACCCGCAAGCTTCGGCGTGGCAGCCGGATTACCTACAACTCTAAAAAAATCGAGCAGTGTCCAACGTTAGCGATAGCAAGCAACGTGATATGATGCGACGCAAACAAATTGCCAAAGCCTGCCGTGCCGCATTAGCCAATCTGGTATATTTCGTACAATACATAATCTAAGTGACAGTTTCTTAGCATCTCATCGCCACGCATCGCTCATTAGTTTACTTTTTGTCAATAGCTTTTATGGCTAAAACGAACAATTAAACACGTGAATTATTTTAGTACTGTCTGTCTGGCAAGTCTTTGCAAAGCACTGTCCTGCGTCGACAGCAAAAACTACAATTTCAATATTTTAGTTGTTTACTTCTACGGCTTAAATATATCGACACATACTAAAGTTAGACATTTGACCAAAAATATTTATCGATAAATCATCACTGTTACGAACAACACTCGGTTTCCTAACTCTATGTTTTGTCTACTGTTTGCCTACCACGCGGCTGCTATAAGAGCGTGCTGCTAAACCTATCGACAGCTCTTTCTATCATACTGCATGTGCCATTAGAAAGAAGATATCAATCATAGCAACCGCTGTTGTTATTTAGTGTTACTTGTATGCCTTAGGTTATATTTCTTTGTTTGATATAATGATATTTTTTCTTTATTTGATCCTATGAAGCTTTTTTCAGCAATTAGTTTAGTCGAACAAAGTTTAATAAGTATTTTGACGAATATGAGTTTTAGTAGGTACTATAATCACGTTACTCGTGTAATACATTATAGAATGGCTGTAAACTGCCAGCATCTGATCTGAACTAATAAACTTACCGTTGTTATACATACATATATATGACGATGTCTTATGAATGAAGAAATCCACCCACAATGATGTTTAAACATCATTTGATGTAAAAAACATTACATAATGAACTAATCAGGGTGTTGACCTTTCGTTAGTTATGTTTGGCATTACTTTTATCAATACTGCAAAATTAAATTAGTAAATTGGCAACTTTATTTTCAATGAGGACAACCGTGCAATATTATTATATGCATATTATGCAATTTGTAAGCTAGGTTCTTGCTTCTTTGATACGATTTCGTCTTCACGTCAATAAACATTTAGTATTATTGCAATGTGTCAAGTCACGAATCTTACTCAATACAAGCCTTCGAGAACAACTTGATGAGAGTAGAGAATGTCACTTCGTAGCTTCGTATAGCTTGAAAAACAAAATAAACAAATTCCTTTTCTTTTTTATTTCAAAGACAACTCTCGCACTAAGAGTAGATCGTGGGTCGCGTGGGTCTTTACAAAAATGCAATCAACAGACACTGATTGCGATCCAAGACCCTACTTGTTTAAACAAGTACCTAAAGTAAAATGTGTGAACTAATCGGTTTCCATGAACTTTCCTTTCCAAGAAGTCTCTACTTACCCTTCCGCAAACTGACATAGTTTCGACCTCAATTTACACTTCACAAACAGTATATGTATGTACATATACTCACGCCTTTTTCCCGTCGGGGTAGGCAGAGACAACAGAACGCCATTAACTGCACAAACACTCGCTTATTTATAGTTTTTCTTATTCTCTTTTCAGACATAGTTGCTCAAACAGTTATTAGAAGGTACTTTCATGATTATTTAATAACATTATTGGTTATCGTTACTCTTGTCTTATTGATTTTGTAATTTGTATAGTTTAAATTACAAATTGCCTGTAACCTCTTCCGTAACTCTCAAGTCAATGGAAATGATTGTGTTCAGAGCCAGTTCTAGTTGGTAATTTTATTGAAGTAATTTATCAAAGGTTGCAATCAACTTTATACTGAGATATCTAAATAATATAACTGATAGAACACTGCCAATGTTTACTTACTAAGGTTGCCTGATAGAAATTGCAGACTAATTAGGATCTATAACTTTATAAAAGGCCTGGTTCTCTAATTAAGTTGCGTTTGGCTGATAAAAATGATTGAGGCCATCAAAACCAGAACATGCCACTATCCCGAATACACATTCGTGTATAAAGGCATTTCAATTTCATCTGAAACGGTTTTCAGCTCAAACTGAAATGGAGACTCTTTCAGTTTGAGCTGAAATCCGTTTCAGATGAACGTTTGATTGATGATTAGTTAAGATTTCACCTGGAAGTGAACGATAGAACCCTTATCTATTTTATTAAACATCAGTCTGTTTGACTGACCGTCAGAAACAATTACTTAGTTACGAAGCGACTTACCCTGTCACGTCCATTTTTAAATCTGTTACAAAGCTTGGATTCACTGAATTCGCCAATAGAGCTGATGAACATCAATTCTGATTCTCATGCCTTTGACAAATATTTTATATAGGTGGTACTAGGGGTGTCATCAAGATTTTACGAAACATGTTTCACATTTTGGTGAGATGTCCAGTAAAATATTGACTTGAGCCCGCTGAGGCAATTTCCATTACGATTTTTTGTGAAGGCATAAAACAACGGGAATGAAATTATAGGCTCGACTCGTTTCCGGTGACAGTTATTATTTATTTGGTAAAATTGTAGCTAGAGCAATTATAAATTAAATTGTTACTGTAGCTTTTAATAAGATAGTTCGGTTTGCTCATTTTGCGTGCCAACGCTAGCCTATCATGTCCATGAGGGTAAATGCTCACATGTAATACGATTGTATAAATCAAATTAACGTGGTCCTCTAGTGCTATTTCGCAGATAATTTAATTTTATAGGTCAATGTCGAAATCTATCGTTACACTACTTAAGAATTTATTTCCTCTTGACCTTTGCCTTTAAGGGTGATTGTGCATGTAAGTAGAGTCTATACATCCGATTTAGTTTGCAGGTAGGTTGTGTGAAATCAAAAGGTAGATTCGAACCGTAAATAGTCGTTCTTTGAAATGTTAACAAAGCGTTCTGCGAATAATGGTTCGAAGCAGAGTTAATCGAACTTTGCAAATGGAAGTTTATAAACATTGGGTACAAAGCGCAGAAAAGCAGCCAATATCCCCAGCTATTCTCTTTTGGATTTGTATTTGATTAATGATTTACGAGGTAGAAGCAGAAATATAGATATTTTTCGACAAGAGAGTAAAGATGCCTTCGGACAATCTCCATAAATATTGTCATAAAATTGAATAATATCTTCAGCACTCAGGTAACATGCAGCTGTAAGTGTCGTAGTCACTAACTTAATAAAAAAAATCAGGCCATAGCATCTGTTATGTCCATGGCCATTAATGTCGCCTACATACGCTGTTTGTATAACGTTGGAAATAAATAAATAGTGTACCTATCTTTGTTACAGTGGGATTCTCGTCACTATTCTATTCCTAAGGACAGAAGATAAAAAGAACAAAAGGGCTAGCGGTCAGCAAGACAAACAGGACATTAATAAGAATCTTAACGGGTTCAGTAATTCCGCACTTTCCATCTCAGTGATAAGCCAGCAGTCTTTTAAGGAAGATTTATTAGACAGGCCGAAGAGAAGTGCGTACTCGTTAACAGAATTATTAGCTATGGTGAAGTCTTTCTTTGTCCTCTTCTCTTATCGAGTGGTTAGACTGACTCCAGCGTATGGATTCGTGATTGGTCTGAATGAGATTGCTCTGAGGTATACCCATGACCGGTCAGTGTTCGAGCCCGCCATCTTTGATCACATCACCTGTGACAAGTACTGGTGGCGCAATCTGCTGTACATCAACAATCTGTTCCCTCAGCGCGAGATGTGCATGGTCTGGTCGTGGTACATGGCGAATGACACACAGTTTTACGTCGTCGGCATCATACTGCTACTTATATCCGTCAAGTAAGTATAAATATAAACAAAATGTTTCACTAAACAAACTATTGTTCCAATCCTGCGCTGAGAATATTTATATCCATGTTTTCTAGGAGTCTTTTAAAAGTGGAAAAGTTTCTATACTTATTTCTTACAAGTTTTCTAAGAAACTATTAAGCCGATTTATGTTATGAATTCATTCTAAAGAAGAATTCTTTGTTTTCGGCACTTTTAGTAACAATTTGCATTTCTGGGTCAAGTTTGTGCATTACGTATTCACTACGAAGTCTTTACTAATCTTATTTTTCCTGTAAAGGAACTAGGGCGTATTAAATATTTACATTAGGATTTTATAATTCACAGGCATCCGAAATTCGCGATGATATCACTGGGCTTGTTAATGGCTAGTTCGTGGGCGACTACGATCTACATATCCGTGTGGCATCAGTACAAGGCGCGGATACAGGAGCCCTTCGAAATGTTCGACCCGCTGTATGATAAGCCGTGGTCGAGGATTGGACCCTATCTAGTCGGTAAGTACCTTATCTGAGTATATCAAATGCTGTATGCGGTATATGGACGATCGGTGAACTGTCTTGTGGATGCGATCCATCTACGTGCGACGTGGTGAAATCCTTGGATGAGCGTTGTTGATATGCTAAGCCCACTGCATGCGACATGTAAAGCCGACCTCGGTATTTTCGCTCGAAACAAATACCGAAACTTACCAGACTCCGTTGAAACATAAAGGAAAATTTATTTTAAGTATCGATAGGAAGTTGGCTCTAATTAATGTCTAAGGTCAGACGACAAGAATTATACTTGGAAATCGACCATAACATTAAAGAAAATGTCATCGTTAATGAATTCTGAAAGATATTAAGATGTGAATAGATGATAAACCAGAGATGCCAATAAATAGAGCAGCCTTGGAAGAAATTAGCGCGTCTCATCGATCTTTCTAAAACATGTACGGAAATATGAATAGTCAATGGTGGATGAATGTAGTGCCAAGGCGGAAACAAATTAGTAATTTACTAAGTATTGGAAGCTTCAATAAAGTTATGTATTATATAATATCAGTCATTATTTGTTCAATATTTTTGCGGGAATGCCTTATGGAATGAGATTATTAGCTATTTGTATCTGAGAGCAGCTTCATCAATCCTAGCGTATTAACCATTTCAATGTGCACGTAGGTGAAACAAAAAATTGCTTCGTATTTTGATTTGATTTAAAACAGGAATGCCAGACGTCAAAAGCATTTTTGTTGTAATATATCAGGACTACATATTTCCGATTGCAACGAGTAGCTATGTAAAATGCTTTTTGTCTTTCCACTAGCTTTTCAGCGATTTTTTAAGTTAGCCGTCTTTCTTAAACGGAAAATTATTTCTTAAAAGTTCACCCAGGGCAAGTGATTAGAAAATGTAATTTATCAGCAACCAATACATGGCTAAGTCTTGCGTGTAAAACGATGGTATATTACTTCAAAATGAAATATAAGACAAACCTGAGTTGTTGGTTTGCAATAGGGAAGTTTCCTGCAAGTGAAATAAATTATACAAGTATTTTTATCTGGTTAAACATGTTAAAATAATAGTAGTTTCATTGATCAATTAATGTTAAAACTTTGTTTAACATTTTTTATGGTAAATTTTTTTTTATCTTTATTTGGTTTAGGGGATTTTGTCCCTAAGGACACGTCAACCCTATTGTACCTTATAACTATATAAACACAACTTTTTGTATTAACTATCTATCTTAACACTAGAGTACACGCGTGGGCTACATATGTAGCCCAGGGTGTAATATTGTCATATATTGGTGGATTTAGGTATGCCACAGCGCAATCGTCTTGCGTATTCCTCGATTGGTTCTCCTCGCTCCTACTAGTAGAATGCCTATTAGATCGGCATAAGGACGTGCGCAAAAATCGTCCTAGAAGTTGGTGGGCTACACCTGTGCCCCGCGCATGCGTTTAAGGAAAATAATTGCCCAGTGCACAAGTGGTAAATATTGTATTTTTTTGCATTATTATGACGTAATAACAATCGATCAGTAACATGGCATGTATAAACGGTCTCATAATAATATAAAAAAACGAATAATCTACAAATAAAAGTGATCTGACGTCAACATTTCTAAAAAGCGTAATTCTATCTAGCAAGATCGTGTGCCAATTGAGCGTCGTATTTGTCAGCAAAATATAGGAACCAAGAGCTATTAAACTGAAAGGCAGGCTACTACAGGATTAAAAGAACACACCCAGCGACAAAATATGCCTATTCGGGGAGGAGTTGGTTGGTATTTATTCTGCAGAGCACGCAAGCAATGCAGTAAATGTATGAGGCGAATTTGTAGTGAACATCAGGTAGGTGCGTGTCCTGTTTGCTCGCCAATAGAACAGTCTATTGCGAGTTATTTAATTATGTTGTTAATAGCCATTGCTAGTGATAAACTTTAAGGTAAATATTACGTTCCTAAATGAAAATAAGACTATGGCATCTCAGGCCTACCGAATATTGATGATTTTTAAGTAGTTTTAGTATATGTTTGATATTATAATTAAGAAGACAAGTCATGATTAATTTTATGTTCAATTCTGATTATAATAAACATATCTATAAATTAAACAATGAGTTTTATTACTACATGGAAATAATTGATCTACAAAATGGGCTACACCTGTAGCCCGCGCGTGCACTCGAGTATAAATGGGCGCGTGCACTCTAGTGTTAAACATAAATTGAATACAATAAAAACAAAAACATGGATCCTATCCATATAGCAAATCACTGCTGCAGAACTGTTACCAACCGACACAGATTTCTTGCCAACTCAGATTTAGGCTTTGACAAAATGATTTGAACCAGACCAACTTCTAGCTTATTCAGTTCGAATTCTTTCAGCAGTGATTCACGTTTATCTTTATTCCGGACACATTCCATCAGCAAATGTTGTACATCTTCAATTTTATTACGATAATAAGTATTCTATTTGACAGCAAAACACCATGACGTCACTAAGTCATATTTCATACAAAACCCTTGGCAAAGGTCCATTTTGACATTTCATTAAAAGTGCTTGATTTGACTAGTTGGAAACCACCCTCTTGTTGTGATTACTAAAGTAGATAACATAATGTGATTAGGTGATTACTAATCTGTTAGCTAAAAGCAGTACGAACCGTTTTCGCAGCACTAATCTCCCTTGGGAGCATCCGCCTCTTACGATTTGTTTTCACTTTTAATTTCCTAAAGAGCTTATCCATAAATACATTATGAACAGTCCATAAAACTTTACGATATAGCAAACATTGTTATTTCAGAAAGGGATCGCGAGTATAAGAATTTTCTGGCAAATTCAATAACAACTCTGTACCGCGGGCAATCAGAATTTTTGTGAAAAATCTCGTAATCCCGCAAATATAAACAAGGCTATTCGGTCAACATGCGAACGAAATTATATACTTTGTGAAACGAATTTTTGTTTTTGGTAGATATTATAGTTTTTGTAGTCTTGCATCATGTTTAGCCTGTTCATTCTATTTATTAGACTATTTCTGTGAACACGTCTCAGTAACTAAGTTACTGAGACGTTTTTATAAATTAAAACAGTATAAAAGTCTCGAGAAAATTGTAACGCCACTTGAATCCAATCACTGTTCCATAAGCATCTTACTTTGATAAATTATGAACAGGTGACTGGACTGGACTCATGCCTGCTTCTCGGAGGGGTAGGCAGAGACTATGGAACGCCATTTGCAACGATCCTGTCATATCTCTCTTGCTTCACTCCCATCAGATTCCTCATGCATGCTGTTCTGTTCAGGGCAATTCTAAGCTGTCCTGTTTTTCGGATGTCTCCAATCTAGTCAGAGAACGTCCGCCTAGGTCTTCCCCTTCGTCCTGTCCCATATAAAAATAAATACGAATATGGATAGAATGACTGCACTATTTTATTTCAAATGTAATGACAAGTCTGGCCGAGTACTCGTAATTATAACAGCTCGAAGCTGGCCTCAGCAGACAGTAGTAAATTTAGATTTTAGACTCAGTTTCATTCAGCAAGCATCGATTCAAAGATGACGAGAAAGTCTAATAAAGTTTTTAGTCAATGGTCTAGTACTCTGATTTTGATAAATTGAGAGATACATAGTAATGAAGAAGTTACCAGGGTAGAAGAAAGTTGAACGTACATATATTCAATGCAATCCATGTTTAAGTGTAAATGTTTTAAAACAGATTTAGATCCTTTAGGAGAAAATATTACACATTTAAGAAATTAAATATTAGGTACTTAGTAATGCATAAAGTGCATGTCATGCGTTTTTTTTTTGCAATATCTGACCAAGATCATGATGATTAGCGGCATTTCTAAAACAGCATTGCATCATATCAATAAACGGTGTATGTATTTGCAATATAATTGATGCTAAGTCATTTCGAAACATCGTTTGTATTTATACAAACTTCAGTTGAGTAAGCGTTCTCTTACTTATGCTACAAAGTTGTTCAATATACATGATCAAGTGTTTTATGCTCCATTTCTTTTATGCTCATATTGAGAATAGTACATACCTATCCATTCTCAGTAGTTGCTGTTCGGCGTTTTCTGCACAACACAAATACAAGCTAACTCTATAGAATATGTATAAAGTTAGAGCCCCAAATTCTCTAGCTTTTACTACGTGATGCTTTCAAGAATGCATTATAAAAGTATGTTTCCTGTGTGCACAGATTTAAGTTCTAAAACCTGTAAAGTATACCGACACATCGTGAGAACAAAAGCCAGCCTAATGGACGTAACACCCATTGTTATTAAATCATAAACACATAATTCAATACACTAGGTCAATAGCAGTTTCAAATAGTTTTTTAAATAGGTGTTACAAAATTAATTTTGCAAGTATTTACGCTCTTGCTTGGTATAAACTCGTTTGTTAGTTATACTTATGTTTTATTATGAAAGCAAGCGTTACTCGCGAAAAACGTTCGAGGTCGGGTTTGTTTGCGAAATAATTATATATGCTATTTATACTCGAAATAAATATGCATGCGGCATAAACACAATACTTGACACATTTTTGTGGCAAATTAAACAACTTTTACTTCTATTTCGTAATCTTACATCGCGCATCGGTGGTTCTCGAACTATTTGTAAATGTAGTCGAGTTCGCGAAGAGTATACTCCGCACATAACTTTTTATTGACCTGTAGTTACATCGTTGGAAAACAATACCAAGGAAATTGGAAAACGAATATTAAACTGGGTCGAAATGGTCGGCTCAGCTAGTATGCAATAAAATAAAAGCTCTGTTAAAAATATTGAGGTCGATACGACGCCTCGCCGCCGCGTTGTCGGGCTGTCAGGCCCAGATCGCGGGGAATGCTTGACGCGCAACTGATTGTGAGTGAACTCGGATCCTCGCGTAATCCCCGAAAACCGGCTCTTTTACTGAGATTTTATCGATCTTCCTAAAAAGCTATGCGCTCGCAGAATTTTGGTTTCCGTCCGTGTTGGTGTGTCCGTGGTCAATGAGGGATTCGTAAAGAGGGACGACAAAGGCATATACGGGTGGCGAACAATCGCATAACTGACACGATAGAGCTCTCTTGTCGATATTGCTCAACATTTACATTGACCGTGCTTTATCTATTGCAATTTGCATGTAGGAAGCTCTTTACTTTTATTATTATTTCACAACTTTTTTTCGTGCCTCGGCGCTTGCGAGCCTCGCTACGAGTGACGCACTGCAGTGGGGAGCCCTCTCCCGCTCGCCGGCCCTATATATACCGGCGACACACGTGGTTGGGCTCTCTTTCTGCTTGGAGACAACACGACAAAGCTGAGTACCCATCCGAAGACCTGTGGAGTGCCAACCTACCACCCACGCCCTGGATAATTGTCTAGTCGGCTAATCTCAAGTGACAGTTTTTGTGTAATTAAAGCCATTGTGTAACTGGAATATAACGCGAGTTTAATCTTTCCTGGTGATATTTTTTATTTATTTCCCGTAAGAGAACCTAATTATCTCTCTTTAATTGCTCGGCGAGTGATCGATCCCGGCTATCCCGTGGAAATCAATCACTCGTGCGACAAACTTATAATAACCATTTGCTCGGTACACGATAGCATGGTTTGATAAAGATTTCTGCCGGTATTTTCCATTTTATAGACTGGGAATTGTAGACTGCAATATCATGAAATCTGGTTTTCAACTATTGTGAAAACTTCACACTAATAAATGCCACAATATGAATCGGAGTGTAAAAATAACAAGCGTAAGGTTACGTTTGTTTGAACTGAAAACTCTCACCGGTTCTTTGAAAAAAATATTAGATTTTTATTATCGGGAGGTATAACGAGTCCCGGTTGCCTCTCCACTATCATCATGCGCATATACATATAATACAACATTCGTGAACGGGTCAAACCAATTATGGGTAGCATATGATTTTTATGTCCGTGCAATGGAAATTTAATAAATATTGACTTAGTTATCATTGTGTTTATCTGCAGTGCATTATTTATATTGTATCTGAATATCATCGGTATTAAAGTTTACTAAGGCAATTCTGGTTTTCGGTTACGTTCGGTTGTAAATAGGTGTGACAAAATAATAATGTCTGTTGTCTTAGAGTTTGGCTATCTATAGAATGTCAGTGTCGGTCAGACTGAAGAATAGTGGATCTTTACTTCCGATTTGAAGTCTCAGGCTCACCTGGACATGGCTTGAATGATGATGATTTTTTCACAGCCTTAACATTTATTATTATATACTTATACATTATATTTATTTTTTGTGTTGAAGGAATGGCAGTAGGTTGGTACTTGCACAAGACGAAGTGTCAGTCGAAGCTGCCGTACTGGGTGGTGGCTATAGGCTGGCCCGTCGCGCTCGGCATCTTCGGCAGTCTCATCTTCAGCATGGTGGACGGCTACTTCGAGGTGTGGCCCACAGCCTTCTACGTTAGCGTTGGACATACAGGTAAATTTAGATAAGTTGTTAGTGATTACTTGTGATTACATTTTTAGCGATATTAGCTGGTTATAAACATAAATATGGTATCATGTAAGATAAGATTTCAGGTCTCATAATTTTATTAAGCTGAAAATGGTCAAAAAATATTGTACACAGTTTCGAAATTTTACTCACATAAGGCTAAAGTTTAGAGGAGGATGGTGTTATGTGTTACTAGGAAAGTACAAACAGAAAGTCCGTACCATAACTTACATCAGTGATAAACGTTCATGGACAGCGATGCCACAAACTTGGAGGGATTATTTTATCTCTATCACTTGCCTCCATAAAAAAAAGGATAGTCGAGTCCAGATGAAAAAAGGAAATAAAAAATATAAACCCTTTGCGAAAGAAAGTAGAACAAACAAATATGGACACACTCGTCCAGGAAGTTCGTACTAAATTAAATTGTTTTCTGAACTATACGACAAAATTTAAAGTTTTACTGCATTCGTTCCACATTTTTTATCTACCAAATATAATCGTGAAATTCCATTTCACTCGTATGGATTAAAAACCGATAGCATCCAATTTGTATGTGGTGAAAGAATAAACATACATGAAAGTCTAATGTAAGCTATTTCAGGTTTCGCGAAAGCATATTACTTGGAGGGAAGTTTCCTGGCCGGCTTACTTTAGCCTGCTATTCAAATAACATTTCCTTAAATTTCGTATGCTGGTGTTAGACTATGCAGATGAGAGTCTTGGTTTTGTTATGATAACGCTTGGCTATTAACATAACTAAAAGTTGTTTTGAAGGAAATTTCATTTGCAATATTTTTAAGTGCCATATTGTTTTCCCGGTACATTAACTAAAGAGGTTAAAAGTTACTTTTGGTTTATCATAATGTCTTAGGCATTGTTTTACTCGCGATAAAAATGCGTATTAGCCCGTCAAAGGCTTTTGTCTACGAGGATTAATTTAGACATTCATGTTATTTTGCGCTGAGGAATTTAGACGGCTGAACACATTAAATGGCATAGCTATTCGTTGATAACACAGTATATTTATTTTGTGAAGCAGTTCTGAATGAACACTAGTTTTAGTTTTGGCTACTGCTATTTAACTTGCTTTTCAAATGCTCGATATCGCTACCATACACATCGCGGATCGGCATAAGCCGTTCTGTGTCAATTGAGCGCTAATAATTAATATGAAAAGTATAAATACAATAGTTAGGCATCGCAAAATAGGATCACTACACAGCAGTTCGTTACCAATACGCTTAGATCCAATCACAAAGTACGTTTTACATTATGTTGTGTAGTAAAAAAAGTGATATGCCTGCTTTAGCCCTGACAGCTAGAGATGCGCAAACTATATCAGTTGAAAGAAAAGAGAGATACATATCTTTTGAATTAAAAGATATGTATCACTCTTTTATATCTTTATATCTCTTGTGAATCTTGTGATGGAATGGTTAAGCATTTAAATCATTAGATCAATCTTTCATCAATCATGTTATATATCATTGATATAGTGAGTTAAATCAATCATAATCTATCAGTGTATGTAGTAGTGAAGGATTTGAATTCAAAATAAGACGTTGATGAATAATTGCGGTATTTAAGGCTACCCGCTTAAAAAAGCATGTGCGGAATTTTTATTGATATAGAATAAGTATTCTGTAAATCTATAGTAAAAAAGAATGCGAACGGCCGTCGCTCAAGCGTATCATTCGTTAATTTTTACTGTAACACTAAAAGTTTGTTACAGTAAAAATGAACAATAATATTTTATTGAAACTCAAAAAGTGCCTAGATACGTCTATACATAATTATAAAGTAATCATAGATTTGCATTATAAGTACATGCTAAACTGCATTTTATATCTTGAACATAAAGATTACTTTTATGATGCCAAATCTTCGCTTACACACACATGCATAAGTCACCGGGCGATACTCTGTGCTGTGCCTACTTAGTGCAACGCTTATTCTCTCCCGCTCTGATTCATAGGAATCAGCCATACTCTGTTTCACTTTACGTATATCCTAATTCAGTAGATCTAAAATGAACCATGAGCGTAATGAGTTAAAGATATATTTGAACTGAGAGTGATATAAAGGTAGAGTGATTCATTTCAAATGATATGTATCTTTTGTATCACTCACTCAGGAGTTACACATCTCTACTGACAGCTGAACTACATGGTTGTCATTAAATAAACGTGTACCTACATGATAAGGTCACTTATGAAAATCACCGTGTTCCACTTTTGTCCCAAGCGTCTGACGTTTTATTCGGCTATGATCACAGGCTGTCAAACGCAGAGATGTCAAAACCTTTTATCCGAGGAAGAGATATGAGTTTGCTTGTTAAACATTGAGAACGCATTTATTGTATTCAATTCAACGAGAAAAAAGTTTATACAATAATTTAATTCTGCAAAAAGCAGAAACGTTAGAAGTCTATATCAAATTGCCACTTATGCCTAATGACGCTAATGAGCTCGCAGCACAAAGGGAAAGTTAGCCTTTTCTAAAAAGAAACTTAAGAGCATTACGAAATCAAGCTATTAACAAAGAGAGACCTTAAAACATAATTGACGAGACGTAGACGTAATTATGAATATAATTAAGTACTCAAAACAAGATGTTTATGTTAAATGATTTATGTCGACGAAATCTTATAATATAACTTTTAAGGCTAGTTTCAACCGCGAGCGGCACGAACCCATTAATGACTTATTTTTCCTAGCAAGAGAAAATTATATACATATGTATATTAATAAAACATATTATACACGTCAAGTTTACATAATTTGGTAATATTTAACCTAATATCATTATTTTACAGATTATTTACATATAGAAAAAAGAAATATGTACAAAAAGGGGGAAAATTTTACAAGACAGGTTTAGGCGTCGTAGAATTCCTCCGCATCACTGTCTATTGGTAACGTGCCCAGAAGGCTGGCAGCATTGCCACGCTGGATGGCAATGCTGATACGCTGGCCGAAATACAGCCGCAGCATAGGTATATCTATATTATGTGTTTCCACCAAAAAAGTGTTAAAATTTGTTTAATGCTTTTTGTTGGTGGAAACACATATACATACGTACTTATGTAGTTTTCTCTCACTCATTTCCAAAAAGTGGACCATTGATGTCGCAAACTTATGTCATGCAAACTAGTCGCCTATTCATTCTTAACTGAATACTCCTTCTGGGTGATGCCTGGCTTCAGAGCCTCCATCATGATTATTTTGTGTATGCGTCCATGACTCACAGAATCGTATCTTTACTTCTCTATAAGATTTTCCGCTATTCATAATTTTTTATCACAATATTTACATGATTGTACATATCGTGAAATGGTTTAAGCAGCTGCCATGCGCTTTGTCACTGTGTCGTGTGTTGTGGCCGCACATCAGAAAACGTTGTGCGATTCATAAATTGTTTTTAGAGTCTATCTGTATTTGTTTGTTGATGGAATCTTTTGTGAATTGAACTCACCACCCTCGCACTGCCAAGCGGCGAGGAAACTGCTTAAATCACCACGCCGTAGTTGCAGCTACTACAATTTCATTACCTTTAATTTTTGCTAAACCTTTTGTTGTACAGCGTGGGGCGTAGCAGTAGCATGTGTGGTGATCCTCTGCTGCAGCGGGTACGGCGGCCTCATCAACTCGGCGCTGTCGTACCGCGGGCTGCTGCCGCTCAGCAGGCTGACGTACTGCGCGTACCTCGTGCACCCCACCATCATGATGTACACCTCCTTCCTGCTGGACGGGCCATACCACATGCAGAACTCGAATGTGGTGAGTAAACATAACCTTTTGCAGTCCACTGATGGATACAGATCTCTTCTAATTTGCGTCAGAATTTATTTTTTATTTAGTCGGAGCGTCAGAATAGCATTGTGAGACAATAGGGGGATTTGTCTTCCTACAGCTGGCCAGACGAGTTAGCATAGGGTTTGATGTTAAGTTTTCCATCTGTTCCTAAATATGTATTTTGTTTTTAATATTGATTCTTGTATTTTTCCTGTTTCTCATATTACGTCATACAGAGAGTACGTAGTGTAGTTGTTCTAACTTTCGTAGGTGAGCATTAGTTCTGCTACGACGTGTTGCTACGACATCTGGTTACGAGATTCGCGCGGGTTATTTCAGTGATCGCGAACAGTACATTTCCTAAGAGAATAATCATATAATATTTACTATGTTTATGATTTTTATCAGTTACGGAAAATACAATATGGCATTACCTGAATGTGTTTGCCTTAATATTTATCTTTACATAAAATACTAACTTTGACTCTTTTCTTTGTCTGCGTGGAAAATAAAATAGGTTAATATCCATTTAAATACTCTTTATGTAGATATACTAGCTGTCCCGGCGAACTCCGTATCACCTTTTTAAGGTCTTTTTTCTCATTCCTTTTTTTTTTCATCCATACATCCATCCTTGACCAAAAAAATAAAAATGTAAGTATATACTTAGGTTACGGGTGGTTACCTAAGTATATACTTACTTTTATGACTTAGGGAATTGAAACATAGATTACGACCAATACTTAGACCTAAAGACGCTAGGGCAATGATGACTCAGACCTAAAGAATATACATATAAAATTTCATGCAAATCGGTCTAGCCGTTTCAATGGAGCATTGTGAGTAACACAGTGAAACGATTTTCTTAAATCCAGTTTGCACCTGTCGTGGACAACTGATCTAGTGATATGATTCAACTACTAATACGGTTATTAAAAATAGGGGTTAGTGTTAAAAGGGGGCAAATTAAGGGTTGTTTGTATTATTAATGCCACATCATAAAAAATGGAAGTAAAAAATTATGCCGAAAAAACAAAAAAAATGTTTGGGTTTGACCACCCTTATGACTTAGGGGTTGGAAAAATATATTACGATCGATTTTCAGATCTACCAAATATATATCAAATTTCATACAAATCGGTACAACGGTTTCGCAGGAGTATTGTATCACTAACACTGTGAAATTGCTGAATTGTTTCTCTAAAACGCTGTGAAACGATTATTTGACTCCAGTATGCGTCTGGCGCATATGACTGATCTGGAGATATGATTAACTTACTAAGATGCCTATTAAAAATAGGGGTTGGTGTTAAAAGGATGAAAATTAAGAGTTGTATTTTCAATGCCATATCATAAAGAGAAATAAACAAAATGTATAATAAAATGCGTATACTTATGTAAGCGCACGAGAAGTTATACTTCTTTGGCATCATTAAAAATATTCACTTTTTATTTTTATAAAAAAAATATTCCATTTGCTCATTTATTTTTATGAATATTTATTATTTATTTAATTTCATACTTAATAATAAATATTAAAAATTAATATATTTATTTGATGTTGGTTTTTAATTTTTATCACAATTTTTCATTACTTACATTGATTTCTTTATTTTGTAGATATTAAGTAACCAATAATAAAAAATTAACATTAATAATTGTATATACTTAGTATTAATTATATTAAATAACATTATTGTAATTTATATCAATACATAATACATACGGATAGTTAACCTCAATTATATTAGAGCACTCGAAAAATTCTATAAGCACAATATTTTTCACAAATATTTACGAATAGTAAATAATATTAATCAAAATATTCAGTTTAAATCTCTACTGCATATAATTTATCAGCACATTTATAATTCGCACTTGTACGAAACTAAAACACGTGTTGTGAATGTAGAAACTAAACACTTCTCCCGTGAGAATTTTGTGTCACACATGCGCGTAAGGGTAGAATATCTGAATGAATAAACAGAAGTGGCATAATTATTAGGCGCAAACCTTATTACCCTTTACAAACCCAAATATGCAAAGAAAGACCAGCCAAGATAAACTTAAAAATTAGTACTATAAAATCTTCCTAAAAACAAAACTGTTGGTAACGGCCGCGGTGGTATTACTATTTCTGCGTAAATTATACAGGGATTAATACTTAAGGCGTGAGTACCAACCGCCATTTCACATTAACACAAATTATTAATTACATCTTCTAACTAAAGTGTCGTACCGACAACCGAAAGTCCATATATTATCTGCGTTTGAACATCACTCTGCTCTTTGTCTCAAAGAAATATGTTTGCACAACTCTGGTAAATGTACAATTGTACAGTCCTATTTTAATGACACAAATGTTTAATCAACTGACGAAAATTTAAAGAGCATTTCAACATTGAGTTCCAAACAATTCAAAATATGCCTTTGACGTAACAAGTTTGGGTGTTTTCAATGTACTTAAAAAGAACGCCTAAAGGTTTCGTCACATTGTTGTTGTCACAGCTCTAAACGTATTATCACAATGCCGGTGTCCATCGGAGATATCCCTCAACCGTTACTTTGCCAGACGACGCCGACGTATTTACTAAAACCTTTACCTGAAAAACTGTTCTCCGATCCCGAGTATAAACTGCGTTCTTTTCAACTACAAAAGTTTATCTGCGAACGTCCTAAAAGCTTTGATAGATAGACAGCGGAGTGATTCCCCCGATACTATATTTTGGTAGTTTTATGAAAAGTTTGTGAATATCTGACGTAATTGTACATTTGATGTTTCAGTTGGCGATATACGCCGGGTATGCAGTGATGGCGTTTTTGGCTTCGTTCGCCATTTCACTGGCGTTCGAAGCGCCTGCAGTGCGGCTGCTCAAAATCATCAGCGGAACGTCACGGAGTAAGAAGAGTCAGTGATTGACGAGCCAAGAGACGAGGATCGTACGCGCGCGGATACAACCAACAGAAACGTGAACACATTCCGCGCTATTCGTTCCACGCCTACTCAGATATTCATATCGATTAGTTAAATATATTAACATCTAAATTGATGTTCTACAAGTTCTACAAGGAGGTATCTCACAAATATTGGTAAAAATATCCGCGCGCCGTGAAGGATGATCAATCTCCTGTGTTGTTACCAGATGGAGTGCGCTCTATACAAGCTTTATTTAGGTTATAATTTTAAGGTTCGAAACGTTAAGGACTTGATGGTTATCGATAAAGACTTTTATAGTTACCAGTGTGAGTTCACATCTTTATATTTTTCCTTTTTGTACATAAAACCCGGGGGACGGTTAAACGGATGCGATTGTCGCACTGAGAGTCACCGCTCGACATAATGTCGATCAGATAATATTTTACTGCTTTATCTGAACAAGAAAATGGCACATTGTCACATCTGCGAGTCATCACGAGCTCGTTGACCTACTTGCGAACTTACACCTACTTACTTAGACTTTGGCAACTGATCGAGGCGTACCCAAAGGTTTCTAGTTTGAGAAATATTGCAGTTTGCGATAAGTTTGAATATTCAATATTTTAGGCACAGTTAAAAGCCTACTTTAAACGGGTCGGTTTGGCAACTTACCTTACGTGCGAGAACTTTAGGAAGAAACTAATGTGTTTCATCGTTACTTCCTCCTGAAATAGGTATGTAATCCTCCCGAAATTGTATATGTGCAGCAGATATTTCTAAAATCGCCCCCTATTACGTGGGACCTAAAAATTTAAGACGAAATGTGAGTGTTATATTACACCTCTACCTACCACTTCGGGGATACGGGCGTGAATCTATAGATAAAAAAACAATATTTCAAAAAGTAAACCGCAACTGATTTAACCAAAACCGCGGTACAGCTCATCATTCCCGCACTACGTGCATAAATCAGTACAGTGATTTGTCCAACTGTCGAACATTTGGTGTCACACGAGAATATGATAATTAGTTATGATTACACTCCAAGCGGCTGCTTACACGCAATTAATAAATTATGTCGCCTCACCGCTATCTCGCCACATCCATAAATCCTAGCCACGTTGTATAGTAACTATGTTCTTGTTCGTATCCGCAGATCGTTTGTGGCTAGATAAAACTTTTATCATAGGCACAGGCGCCGCTTGAATACAGAATCGTATTCTGTTACTGAATATTGTGTTAAATGTTAAAACGGACGCCTGTGCCAGGATTATCGTATCTGGGGATTGTCGCGAGCTTGTGGTTTAATGTTACATCAAATATCATGTGAGTCGAAAACCACATATTGACAATGTGTTCCACATTAAGTACGCGGTACACACCACTACAGTAGGTACAGAGTAATCTCGAGGACCTATTGAATGTGTTCTACCTCTTATAAGTATCTAAAGTGAAGTACTCAGTTAGTTCTTATTTGACGGTAGTGTTTAGGGTAGGTCCATAAGAAACTTGCTTTCATTGGTAAGTTAGTACAATGATTTGATATTATATTCCTTATCAATAGTTAGCAATGAAAGTTTAGCGAGTAGCTTATTTTTAGGATAACAATATATTTAATATGTGATATTTCGTTACTTGGTTGGAGGTCCTTGGTAACATTCTCCTCTTATTTACTACAAGTGACGGTTAAGAAAATTATTATATTTAGATAATATAAGTTGTTAATTCTCTTGTTGTACGAGAGACGTTTCATGCTCAATATTATCATATGACTAACGTTCACAGACCTCAAAATAATAAAGAAATTGTAAATACTTTAAATACTCTACGAACAAGGTAACATTGTAAATAGCAGATTTTATATTATAAATAAAGCATTATTTAATTTTATTATGTACATATTTTATTTGTACCCTTTTCTGAAAAACGAGATTGTTTCGACCTAATTTTACAAGGAGTCTAATTTTCTGATGTCTAATTACTCGCCCGCTGTTGGATGGAAGCACCTGATGCATGTAAATAACCAATTTCCTCTTAATGAAATTACTTAATTAAAGGCATATTCGACTATTCTATTTTAGAGTGGTTTTCAAGATAGCATAATATTATTTATAGTATCCTCTGTCAACATTGCCTATGTCTGGGAATGATGTATATGACAAGCGACATCATACACACAACGTTGGTGAGTAGTTTTTAGCAGCCTATCAGGTTGCGTCGAATGCCGGCTGTTTCAGTGTGCTATTATGACCCGGTGTAGTCTAGATAGATACGTTTCCGTTATCCAGATAACGGAAACGTATCTATCTAGACTACACCGGGTCATCATAGGGTTATATTTACAGTCCCAGGACTGTAAGGTCTAATACAGTACTGGGACAAGATGCAAAAGCCTACATCGATCACATCCATTGCTGGTAAGGCCTTTGAATCGGATTTAAAACTATCACAAATCTATGATCCTTATTACTGTTTACATTTGTACGTCCATGTGATGTAAAGTACCTTGGGACGCTTGTAGGTACCTATGGACATAAATCATATATTTTGGAAAGTATTGTGTCAAAGGAGCGTTCACGCTAGTACAGTGAAGTGCTTTTCCCAACTGAGTTTGGCTTTTAAATCTAAATCCAATAAATAACTTCCAAAATAACCTACATGATATACCTTATTATTATAGAACATCGGTTTGTTTTAGCTTCCTTACCCGGATCCTCAGATCTCCATTACATAGTAACGAATAATTAATACAATTTCCTGGTTGTTCTACGAAGAGAAGCAATATATCATGCAATAAATGATGCAAGGTTCCTTTTAAAGGTAACAAAATTAACTTATCCTGCCCAAGTGTCGATTGTTAGTGCCGAGATCTATAGCAGCGTTCGGTAAAGTACATATTATTAATTCTCTTAAGTGGAACCGGAATCTTAAGAGGAAGTGAACCTTTACTATATATTTGAATGGTTATTCAGAACTTTATCATATAGCAAATAATTTACCCATTCATGTGTATCCAAGCACAATGCTTTCCTTTATTAGATAATAATAATAATAATTTTATTTCCAAAAACAATACACTTGTTGTTACATTAAATGCTTAAAAATAGTAGGTAAGTAATGAACAGGTATTAGGTATGTTTATTACAAAGCAATCCCTTTTTTGTCCTTTATTAGATGAAAAGGACTACGGTTAATGAGTAGTTATTTATAACTTAACATTAAGTTTTAGTGGAGAAGCCGGTTTTGATTCAAGAGCAAGCAGGTTTCAGACCGGTGAAGTCATGCTGCAACCAGACACTGAAACTCACGCAGTACATAGAGGAAGGGTTTGAACTGCGTAAAATAACTGGCGCCGTTTTTGTGGATCTCTCTGCAGCCTACGACTCAGTGACCGGCGATCACAAATTTGTTATGATACTCCGAGAGCTTCTCCATAACCACCGCTATAAGATCCATCTTCTATCTGATAAGAATTGTTGGAGATCTTAAAAGAATGGGCTGCCCCAAGGAAGTGTCCTGGCACCGCTTCTTTTCAATCTCTACACAAATGACCAAACCTCCTGCCCAAACACCTCCTGATTTATTTACGCGGACAATCTTGCCCTAACATCACAAGCTACAAACTTCGAAGAAATAGAAGCAAATCTCACTAAGGCTCTTAGCATCTTGAGTACCTACTATGAGGCAAACGCACTTAACCCCTCGTATGCTGGATTACCAGACATAATTAAAAACTGTTGTGTCTCGTGCAGATCTGCTCTTAAGCATACGAAAGGTTAAACCCAACCCAACTAAAACTGAGTCATGTGCATTCCATCTGCGTAACAGCCAAGCGGGTCGCGAACTTAAAATAGAGTGGCAGGGAATGCCTACACACAACCCACATCCCAAATACCTAGGCACTACTCTTGATAGGGCTCTCACTTACAGAAGGAACTGCGAATTATTAAAAAATAAGGTCTTACTCACAATAATCTGCTCCAGCGCCTCATTACTGCTAAGTGGGGAGCTGCTCCGCAAGTAATGCGAACTTCTGCCCTGGCGCTAGCATTTTCAGCAGGCGAATACGGATGCCCTGTGTGGAGTCGATCCGCGCATGCAAGGTCAATAGATACAGCACTTAACGAAACTTGCTGAGTTATCACTGGTTGCTTAAAACCAACCCCGGTAAAGCTGCTGTATCCGCTTGCTGTCATCGCACTTCCGTATGTTTGTAGGGCCGTGGCGAGCTCGGCAGAGAGATCCAAAATGGACTGTGACCCAAGGCACCCACTGCATAGTCATATCCCAGTGCAGACAAGACTGAAGAGCCGCCGCAGCTTTGTCAAAAGTGTCCATCCTTTGACCCAGGAGCCATCAAAGGCGAGGTGCGACCTATGGCGCGAAAAGACCCTCCTACCATCTCCTTTCGTGTCACCTAGTGAGAGTCCTCCCCCTGGGCATGGCTTACCATGGTCTATCTGGAACTCGTTGAATAAACTCCGAACCGAACTGTTTAGGTGGGGACTATCTGACGGTAGCGTTTTGACTTGTTCGTGCGGAGCAAGACAAACGAAAACTTGCACTCAGGAGGAACTTATGACTGCCTCCGACCATGCAGTCAGCGTGGCTACTTTCTGGGCCTCAAAAATATAAGTGTTTGCCAGCGATACGCTAAGAAGAAGTAGATTAAGTTTCAATAAGGTGCTTATAATAGGACTTAAATAATGGTCTGGTGTTGGCGCTCTGAGATTGAAGAGCCGCATGTGAACAGCGCGCGTGGAAACTGCACACATTATGAAACAAAAAATTAGTTGGTAGCGGCAATCTGTACTTTGTGGTTTGTATACTAGTTGACTATTTATTTATTTAATACTGTGGCTACGTAATTACTTGCCTCTGCGAGTCTATACAAAAAATCTATAAATTAGTTAATCTAAACAATCTATTCTAAAAAGCTTGACATCACTTCTTTTCTTAAAATAACGTACAAAGTTAGCATTAATTAAAGAAAAAGTATCCTACTTGTTGGATTGGAAATGAGTAACTTTTCTATGAGGAAGGCCTGGGAGAGGCCTATGTCCAATAGCTGATGTTTGATATGATGAACTATTCAGTGCGAGCTCTGTTGAGTCATCTAGTATATAATAAATGTGAAAAATGCACCAAACTTTAATTTATAGTCGCTGGACAACGTTTTCCTGAAAACATTCAATATTCTTAATTATTATTTTTTTAAAAATCTGAAAGTTAACTTTAGCCATATCCATTAATTCAGTGGTCACAGTCATGACCAACAACCGTCTATATAAGAAATAAGTTATGAAAAACTATCGTTATGGGAAAAAATAAGCATCTGCAAACAATAATAATGTGCAAGTCGATATCGGACGGTTGGGCAAAGAACTTAGTTGTTCTCTTTCCGCCGCAACTTATAATTATCCCCATCTCAACTTTGTCGCTTATATTTTTATAACAATAGTTGTGACACAATTTTGTGTATCTTTTCGTCCGTTTTCTGTAAATAACCGGGATTTTTATAATTGGTATTTAAAGATTTATTTTAATAGGATAGTTTATAAGTAATAAAAATGTACGCAAAATCCACGCCAGAACATGGAGTTGCGGAAACAGCCCGTGCTACCAAGTAAGTAATTAAAGTATTAAGCGGCTTAAAAAGCGCATAAGGATCCAAGGTACTCTACAATTTTGTGTTAAAACTCTACTTTGTTTTTTGCAAATGTAATTTTAAGTGCCTATCTATTATTATGCTTTGATTTTATTCATAATATTTCTCTGCCTTTGCCTCGAAACAAGTTGAAGAAAAAAGTAAGAGAGGAAAAGGGGAGACATTCAGAAACTTTTTGCCAAACAAATGGGATGTCCCTTAAATACGGAAGGGTTGGTAACTGTAATCACGATTGACCATATATCTCGACGTTTCCGTGTTAGATGGTCGTGGTATAAGGGGACAAATGGCCGGGCACATACATACCTTACCACATGTACACACATATACATGTAATTGAATCTCACGCAATTTCCAGGGACACTTACTCGAATTAGTAGATGTAGTGTGTAGGTAGCGATAATTGTAGTACCTACACTTTGGTTTCGCCTCTTATTAGTTGAACATTGATATTGCATTCTTAGCACTCATTACTTCGTGTGATTATGTTAATAATATTTAGTGGTTATACACGAGCTCAATGGCCAGTATTTACAAATTAGGAGGACGTAAACAACTAGTGGCGTACTTAAGCAATGCCAGAGGAATTACCCGCATATAGTATGCAAATTTAATTGTATAGAAAATATGACAATTACATATATGAATTTCTTACAAAAATATAATATCTTTTAGCTGTTCCCATATTTTGATACTTACTGCTTGCTTTAAATCAGTGGGTTTTCTTTTACTTTAAGGTAGAAAAATTTAAAAAATAGAAAAGTTTTACCTTGTCTAATTAATTGTCCAAATGTCATGTTTATAGCTTCAGTAGTTTAGGCTGTGCGATGATATTATTATATAAGACAGGACTGGTATTTTATACAGGGTGGCGCTACCATAGGAGCACTTTTTAAACAGAGGCATAGCGTACAACATTCTGAAGCCTTGTACCAAAAATCAATTAAATCGGTGAAGTAGTTTAGCCACAATATCGATTTTAAGTTCCGCAATTTTTGCACATGCTTTGAATTCCACACAGCTGATACAAAACGGTCAACGACCCTACATTGCGCGCCGCGACTCACTACGATGCGGGTGCCGACTCGACGCCGCGCGAGGATTCCTTTGAGGACGCGCGAATGTTTTTTGTCAGGTTCAAGCATTTATGCACTTTATTGTAAAAAAAATATAGTTTATTTTCAAGTGCGTTAATAAAATCCTCTCCGCTGCGCTCCGTTTTATCTGCGCTGAGCCTTTCGGATGACGTCGAGGCGTCGCGTCGGAGCGAGTCGGAGCGTGCAATGTAGAATCTAAAAGCTCTAGAATCCTCATAAAGGGATTTCAGAGCTTCGCAAATTAGTCAAAATGTGAGAATTAACCTTCCGATGTCAGGTATGAAATGCCATTTGTTTTAAATAGAACATTTTTTTAAAGCACAGCCCTAACTGCATCAGAAAAGATAAGAATGACGTGTCGGAAAGAGACACACGATGTAGGTTAATATAAATTGTAGGCGCTTAGCGCTGTGCGCGCTAAATTGCGCTTTATTGGGTCACCGCTAGAATAGTTATTTATTTACACGCTAAGAGTGCCTTCTGTACTTTAGTACTTGTATATATTCTGTTCCATAGTCAAAAGATATTACTAGTGCCATTATTTTACCGACACGTGGTGTTGATAATACCTAACGGTTTTCGTTTAAACGTGATCAGAGGCTAAGTAAAAAGTGGCACTGTTCCTAATTGTAATTCTGAGTTGTACAGACCATCTCGGTGTTGCAATTACACCTGCTTCTTTGTGTGCACAAATTTTAAACATGGCACATTAAAATGTTTCTTACTCATGATTATTAGATGGCACCACAAGTAAAAATAAATTCAATTTTAAGATTTTATGCGTGACAATTATCTACTGTGTGTTTTTAAAATTCATGTGATACGCTGGGAATTTTTATCAAGTGCCCCGAGTTCTCTGGCTAATTCCAAGTTATGCTTAGGACGTTTAGGAGTGATAGTGTTTCTAGTAGAAGCTGTTAAACTCGATTATCAGACGTAGAAGAAAATGATTGAGTTCTCATCCTAGTACGTTACGATCATAGTTGGGCATTAACTCGTTAATCCGTTAATCGTTAATTAGCGAGGTTAACATTTTCGCTAACGGCTTAACTTTTAAATTAACTTAAAAAAATGTTAACGGACTTGTTAACTTCCGTTAAATTTTCCAGGTCCGTTAATCCGATACATACTATTTACACGAAAAACACGTTCTGACCAGTTTGTTCGGGTCGGTTGACAAGAGTGGCACGGCATGTTTCTAACCTGTTAATTCCTAGAACCCAAATAGTCCATTGCAATGTTAATTTTTTTTGGGCTTAGCGTGCATTTGTCAGAAGAAGCCCTCTTGTTATGTGAATAAAATTGTTGACTTGATTTTGATAAAAAAAAAAATTATTCACATATTTGAGCCGAAATTAATGTAATTCCTATTTTATTTTTTTAACAGCACAGGCTGTCTCGTGTCTCGGGACTTTGAAAATGTTGACACTTTGCAAACCCTGTTCCCTACACATCTTTAAAATAAAATTGCGTCCTCTGATAAATGAAACTTTTCAATGGACTAAAACCAACAGTTTTTTTAAGTAGATCCTTCACGCAACCATATAAAAAATCATTTTTTACCATGAGTTAACGGTTTAACGATTAACGTTACTTAACTTGCATTGAATCGTCCCAAAGGTAGCGTTTTAACGTTTAACGGAGTTAACTTTGTTAGTAACGGATTGGCGATTAACGAAGTTAATTATTGCATTGACGATGCCCAGCTATGGTTACGATATGAGTTTCAGAGATTTAAATTTATATTGTGGGTAGAACTAGGTTTGTGATCGTTAGTGATAATTGTATGCTTAACCTTATTCTCATTAAATGGGTACTTTGTTAGTCGTTGTTGTGATAATTTTGTGGTACCCACGTTTCCGTTGGTGTAGATTTGCATAAACTGGATAAGCCATTTGTGCGGCTGCATGTTTAGCCATGCGTTGCCATTGGTTGGACCGGTAAAGTGCCTTTTTAGTTAGCCTAGTTTACCCTGAAGCTTTTGTGTTAGTCATAGTCTCCGTTGATGCGCAAACAAGACAGCCATTAGTGCATTTATCGCAGTATCACAAACGTTGTCCATCGTCTTGAACGCGAAAGGTCCGTTGCTGTATCGCTAATGATTAGGTTAGGATGAGCTTCGTATTTAGACTATCCATGACAAAATTATAACGCTCAAAAGACTGGTTGGATACGTTTGGTAGTAAACTTAACTTCTAGAGTATCAGCCTAGTAAGATTTTCTTATAGTCTGTTATGTAAAAAGGAAAACCAAAGCAACATGTTGAACAAACCTAGTTTAAGATTACTTTGTTAAACGCTCGAAATGATTATCCGGGTCGTGTTGTGTAACCGGATGGAGGTTGCATAGCGTGATGTTGAAGCCCCGGTGGATGTCACAGTATGAGCAATGCAATATTTTAATGAGTTTCCTATTATTTTAACGGGTATGCGTGTTGTTCAACATGTCAGCTTCGAGAAAAAGAGTTAGTTGTGATTTTCATTAAAACCTGTAATGATTTTGATCAGAGTGCCTTTATTCCCCACCGACTTGGGTCAGGAATAGCCGAACGACTATAATGAGTGCTGTGCGATAAATTTCTTTTATTCCTAAAGCGAAGTGCATTAAGGTGTGGTTGTTGATCGCAATCATGGATTCCCTGCTGCTCAAGTAGCTCTGCTTTGATATTTGTTCACTGAAATTGTTAGATACTTTGGTTTCTGTGTTGTATAACAAGAGCGTTCTTGGCAGGATTCATTAGCCGAAGTCCAACTCGCGATTAACTGTACGGTTAACCGAACGACGAAAGCTGGTCCCCTAGAGTTGTTAATAGGCAAGGTGTGTGCACGGTCTCTATCATTGATGGCAGTTGATGTAGAACCTGAGGTTGACCTAAATACTGTGAGAGATGATGCGTTACGTAATATGGAGGATGCAGCATCATATGAGAAACGTAGGTTTGATAAGACAAAAGCAAGGCTTAGTAAATTTTCAGTAGTTTACTTTGTGTTGATTATGAACAAGGAACGTAATCAAACGTAGTTAGACCCTAAGTATAAAGGCACATTTGAGGTCACAGAAGTTCTTGACGATGAACGCTATAATCTCAAAGCCCTTAATTCTAAGCGTACCAATAAGTACGCACACGACAGGTCTCGAAAAAGCCTGAGAGTGAAAGTACAACTGACGAAATTGAGGTAGAACAAAGTAGTACTGATATTGAAGAAAGTGTTTAAGCTTACATGACGTGTAGCCGTAACTCGGTAGAAATTGGCGTCTACTAACTTAGTAGTCCGTGAGTAGGCGGTATCGCAGTCAGCTCTGGCGGAGGTCGGGTTTCAGTGGAAACCATAGTCCTTGAGAGACTCGGCGTTCCCATGTGGGGTTCGCAGAAAGTAGAGTAACTGGAGGTTACTGGGCTATGCGTAGCCTTGATCACATGTAGAGTTTAAATGTTTCGGTTAACTTGGTTTGAAATAATATCTTGAGAGATACCGCGATAGTGAAATGTCAGTTTTACTTTGAGTTTCCTGATTATTGATTTTGATACTGAAACTTTGTGCCAGAGGATCAGAGCATAACTGACAATCTTGAAGAGAGCAAAGTAACTAAGCTTACATGTTGATTGGTTGTGTGATTCAATGTCAGAGGTTGATTTGTAGCCGCAAATCAGTACAAATCGGTATCAACCAACTGTGAAGGCAGTTGTCCGTGAGTACGCGGTAGGCAGACAACTCTGGTGTTTGATTGGTTGTGTGATTCAATGTCAGAGGTTGATTTGTAGCCGTAAATCAGTACAAATCGGCATCAACCAACTGTGAAGGCAGTTGTCCGTGAGTACGCGGCAGGCAGACAACTCTGGTTCTTAGGAAACCATAAAGTCCAGGAAGGCCTTGGCGATCCTTGTGAGGATGCGCAGATAAATGGGTTTCGTAGGAAACCATAAAGTCCAGGAGGGACTTGGCGGTCCTTGTGAGGATGCGCAGATAAATGGGTTTCGTAGGAAACCATAAAGTCCAGGAGGGACTTGGCGGTCCTTGTGAGGATGCGCAGATAAATGGTTTTCGTAGGAAACCATAAAGTCCAGAAGGGACTTGGCGATCCTTGTGGCAACCAAGTGACTGGTTGAGCATCTGGTTTAGTAACTGGAGGTTACTGAATGATGGCAACCGAGTGGCTGGTTGAGTGCCTGGTTTAGTAACTGGAGGTTACTGAATGGTTATGAATCACATGTAGAGCTTTAGTTACTTGATTTGATTATAACGTGAGTCTATGGTAATTGACTGTATTGACTGTGATGTTCTGAATCCAGCTCCTATAATAGTTAGGAATATAATGTAGGAGGTAATTTTGTAATAAATTTGATTAGAATCCTAACACTGTTTTGATTCAACCCTTACCTGGGTTAAGTCAGAAGTGACCGAGCAATGTGATACTGTGCGTGTAAAATTTCGTTACAGATTAACACACAGGGACGTGTGTCCTGTAGGATGGCCGTTTCGGAATGGTCATGAGTACGGGACGTCAACTGACTACGAAACGGAAGTGTGAAGATGGCACGCTTCGACAGAGTCTAGTGTGACGTTCGCTATAGTTGAAGAGGGGGGTGACGGTTGACGTTCAACGGAGCAACACAACTATCACTTTTCTTGGAGACTTCGGGCGGGCAACAAGTACCTAGAAACTGTCACTCGTTTTGTGTTTAATAATCCAAAATAATTATAGTCAGTTTTGTTAATTTGATGTACTAAGTGTGTACTCAGTGTGTATTCATTGCAAACAGACCCAGCTGTGCCCACATAGAACTGTGAAGCGTTGATACCGGACAAAAATCTTTCGTTAAATATATCTGTTCATGTAATATTTACGAAGAATTTGAATACAAGTTTGTGTTTGTAAATGGTAATAAAACATTAGTTATCTTTCCTTTTGAAAAAAAATTGGTTGCCTGTAAAGTCGGTATACGGGCGAAAGTTTTACGTGACAACGACTTTGAGTGGTAAAATAATTTTAATGTGAATATTCATTCGTATAGTAGGAAGAAGGATGAAAGACGCGTGCCTTTCACTTTTTATGTCTGTCTCTCTCGCTCTTAGGCGGGACGCGTGCCTCTCACTCGCTCTCATTGTGAGCGCATAACGTGAGCGGAGCGTAACGCAGTTTCTTGAAGTGTCACCCGGCAAACCAATTTATAAGACGTTGTCACGTCAACAAACTCTACATTTGATGCGGAACCATTACAGTATCAAACGCGGTATTAATGGAGTGGAAAAGCAAATCGTATCGAGTGCAAACGGAAAAATAATATTAGAAGTCGGTGAATGGGGTGGGATGAGGCCTTGGGGGCGCTGAGTGTAAACGTTGCGGCCGTAGTCGATCGATGCGCAACGCCTGCTGATCACCCGTTACGAATGAATGAGTTTAAGTGTGTTTGAATATAGTAAATATCAATTTTTATTGGCTGCTAGTTTTACTTTCAGCTGTAGAATCTAATACCAGTCTAAAGCCTACTTGTCTAAACGTTCTTGCACTTATTGAAATACCTGTCTGAAATTTATTTTTAAGCGGGTAGCGTTAGCTCTACAGCACAGGCTCTCAACTCTCTTTCCATCTACTTCTTATTTCAGCCCTTTGAAACCAGTCCTTACCTTATCAAAGGGGTAATGCTCGTCCCGCCATCTTCTTCAAGACTTTTTGCTATTTCGTTAGCCATTTAAATCTATTTAACAGGTGTCAAAATATCCATCTATGGCGTGTACAACTTATTGTTCAACACGTGTTTAACTGTTAATGTAAAGCTCAACACCGTTTTTCTTTTTGATATAACGCGTAGAATGACAAGTCCCGCAATGTGTAAGCCAGTTGTTGCAGCGATAAATATTTATCACATTAGAACGAGACTTATACATGAGCCGCCCGATTGAAAAACACAATTTTCTCTCTATACTATAATGATATTAGTCCCACAACGTTTGTATTAAATATGATCTAGCTATAAGAAATCGTTCAGCCAGCCGTTGGCCCCAAACATGATGAAAACCTTTGACAGTTGTTATAGGGAGGCAAAGATCTAAGGTTCTAAAACATGATATATCGCTATCCCTTTGGGTTGTGGAGGCCAGACGCCAGTCGTTCTAATGCATCAGAGGCAAAGTTAATATTTTGTAAAATCTAAATAAGACTAGTTAGTGATGCCTGCGCAATTAGGTTCCCTGTCTAAAATACAACTGGGTTAACGCTAGGACAATGATAATTATTTTGGTTGCGACAACTTTAAACTTTGGAAAGAAAAGTAACTCCTGTAATAAAAGGCTGTTATAACACTGCAACATACAATGTTAAAGACACTGTAACTCTTATATGTAACTAAATAAGTTTTCACCGCTCCTAGTTTAATCTCAATTGATTTCAGATTTTTGATTTTGATATTTGCCCTCAACTTAAGAGTCAAGTTGCCGCTCGTATTAATAAAGTGGCGGTATACTATTATATTAAATTGTGTGTTATTGGATTGCTTACTTTTGATGTCTTTGATTGTTGTCTCCTAACGTATTTTCTTTTAATTCGGTATAAATAAAATATCTTATATCATATAAACGTATGTGTCTAGATCGCATTGGAGAATCGAATGAACATGTGTTCTCTATGAGAATTGGTTCAATATCAATTCATAGTTAAAAACAGATATGTCAAGCATTTGCAATCTAATAAGATTATATGTTCAAATATTAAGTATTTTCGGCAAAACCTTGTTTCACCTTAATTTGGCAATCATTTCTGTGCGAATATACCTTTTGTGAGCGAATACGCATAATAATACCCGCAGGTAATATATTATCTGATTAACTTTACAAACTCGCAATTTGTATTATGTAAATACGACTTGTAACTTATAAAGATGCTGCTATGCCTCTAATATTACTTACCTTACATTTGTATAACACGCTATTTAAGTAGATCGTTAATCATAATAATTACCATCAAACAGCTCTTAATAGAAACAATACATGTAGTTTGGAGAAGCATAATAATATTATTATCATCATACGTGACAGATAAAATTGCGACCTTAGTCTGTGACACTTAACTGTACGACGATGCCGAGGTGCTCTAGAATATTTTGTTACCTTTATCACAGTACCATTGTGTAACAAAAGTACAAGTTGTAACAATAAGCCCAAAATGAATAAGACGTCATCCGCTGGGAGGGTTGAAAGTATATCTTTATGGAATGATCAATTCAAATTCAAATTCAAATTCAAAATCCTTTATTCATTTGGGTCACAATGTGACGCTTATGAACGTCAAAATAATAAATTTATAAAATAATTACTTATACTCAAATTTAAAACATTATAACTGTATGCTTCTACATTTACATTTACTGCCACGTTCGCAAAGCAATAGGTAGAACCATGAGAAAGAACGGGCAATAAAACTCACGGTCACTCTTTTTCATCGCCAGGTTTTGCATAATACACAATTTACATTTTGTAAGGTGCTGCAACTGTTACACCTTCTATATCACTTGTATATATTTACTGTACATAATAATACTCAATCATAATACTTTTGGATAGCCTCTTCAGAATAGACATGGTGAAACAGGAGCATCCACTTACATTATATATACCTAATAATGCAGGCAATCCGCGAAAGTGATCAGAACCATGATGGAAATGATGCAGTGAAATATTAAAATCTAATACCAGCCCGCAAGACCGTCATCGACCAGTCATCGCAAGTAGCACCCGTTCACGAGTATGATGCATGTGCCAGCCATCATCCCTCTCGCCATATTAGAGGGACAGGGATGACCCGACACACGACGCCACCACAAGAAATGACATTTTAGTGAGCATGACAACAACGGTATACGAACCAGCAGTAAGAAACAATCTATTGGTATACTGACCATGACCGCCAATTACCTCCATTTTCCAGATCGTTATTATTAACATAAGTTAGTGGAACGCGTGAAGGAATGAAAATGTAGAAAGAATTTTGTGAAGGTGACAAGTGAACAATGATATGATCAGGGATAAATTTCTTCAAAGTTATAGGTCAGCAGATCCTCTCTTACGAAGAGCCTTTAACTGTCCTTGCACAAGTCGAGGCACTGATCAACTCGCGTCCGCGTCCAACTCAGTGAGATCTAGCCTGAAGTTGGACTTACCTCTTAGTTTAAGTATTTAGTTAGTAGTTTTCGCTATTATTGCGTTTGTAGTTTTCGCTAAAGTTAATTTAGATTAATTTTATTGTCATATCGCTGTCTTAGCCTATTGATGGGTTATGCGGTAGTACACCCAACATAGCTAAGTTCAATTCTATTTTTCTTAAAGGCAACCCTTTAGGGCCGGGGGGATATGGTAGCGCCATCTACCTTCCTATCCATAACTAATCGCACCAAGATCAAACGTTCCACGTCTAGTGCGAGCGATATCATATTTCCGTCCCGCTCTATCCCTCTCCCTGGAAGAGGCACTGCCTTTGGCCTGATTTCGTCGCCGCGATCGTGAACGCGACGGACAGTCTCGAACATTCGGCTCGCTAAGAACGCCGTCTCGATACCGCTCCGCGCCGCACCGCTGTATGTGATTTTGCCGCTTCTACCAAGGAAAACCTGCTCGTGAGTGAAGTGAAAACAAGCAGCTACATCACGAAAACACCAGGAGGACAAGAAACGAAGAAGGCTATAAGGTAAGTGCCTTCCATCCTGGAAATATCCTATACCCACTCAATCACCTCCTCCGCCCTTATTCCCTCCTAGGCGGCTAAACCCGCTATCCTTTGTATACAGTCCATTTCCTTCTCCAAGTCGCCTAGAACCTAATCGGTTTCGGTGTATCGCCGAACCAAATGTTATTCAACAAATCATAAAAATATCCAAATCCTGCAAAAAACATGTGTTCACGAGGCACCACTTAACATGTAAATAAAATAATCGTGAGTTAAACAAGCCTAAGCCTATCCCCACGGTGTCTTATCATTTAAAAATTCGTTAATAGTGTAATAACCCCTTTGTAAAAGAAAGTTCCTAATTGTCCGTTTGTATTTGTGCATGGGTAAATTCATTATTTCAAGAGGCAATTTGTTGAAAAATCGTATACCAATGCCCGCAAATGAGTTCTGAACTTTATGTAGACGGTAGTTAGTTCCCACCAGTTTATGCTTATTCCTTGTGTTCACTTTGTGCACATCACTATTTTTGCGGTATAGAATTAAGTTTTTCTTAATGTACATTAAGTTAGCATATATATATATTGCGATGCAACTGTCAATATATCTACTTCTTTAAATTTATCACGTAAAGAATCTCTAGCACCTAACTTATAAATTGCACGTATGGCCCTTTTTTGAATGACAAAAATAGTCTGTATATCAGCAGCTGTACCCCATAACATTATTCCGTAAGACATTACGCTGTGAAAATAACTAAAGTAAACTAGTCTAGCAGTATCTATATCTGTGAATTCCCTAACTTTTCTAACTGCAAACGCTGCAGAACTAAGTTTTACTGCGGGACAGGATATTTGGGCGCCCCACTGAAGCTTACAATCTAAAGTTACACCTAAGAATACGGTTGATTCGACTAGTTGAATTGTTTCCTTATTTAAAATTATATTAGTAGGAACACTTTTGACATTAGGCAAAGAGAATTTAACACATTTGGTTTTGCTTGAGTTGAGTACCAAATTATTTGTCGAAAACCAATCTAATACTTGTGCAAGAGTGTTATTGACGGTATCAAAGTTACTTAAATTACGATCAACTTTAAAAATTAGTGACGTATCGTCGGCAAACAAAACAATATCACATAAATTTTGTACAAAGAACGGCAAATCATTAATATATATTAAAAAAAGAAATGGACCGAGAATAGAGCCCTGTGGAACGCCCATTCCTACTGGCAAACCTAGAGACCTACTCCCATTAACATCTACATACTGAATTCTATCACTGAGGTAGCTGGCAACAAGATTGAGTGCGGTATCTCTAATACCATAAAGTTTCAATTTAAGTAAAAGCGTATTATGTTCCACACAGTCAAAGGCCTTTGATAGGTCACAAAAAACACCAATGGCATCCTTCGAGTTTTCCCAAGCATTAAAAATATGCTTTAACAAAGTTACACCGGCATCAACGGTGGAGCGACCCTTAGTAAAGCCATAATGTTCACTGTGAAATAAATTATTTGTGTGAAAGTGGCTCTCTAGTTGATGCAAAATAATCTTTTCAAAGATTTTACTAATAGCAGGCAAGATAGAAATTGGCCGAAAATTACTAGGGTCGCTCTTTGATCCCTTTTTGAATAATGGTATTACTTTACTGTGTTTCATTAGATCAGGAAATACTCCTGTATCTACGCATCTGTTGAATATTGCAGCTAAATATGGAGCTAAGCTAGAAATAATTTGTCGTACAAGTTTAACAGAAATGCCCCATAAGTCAACAGATTTTTTATTATTCAGCGTCTTGAATACCTTCAGTATGTCATTGGTGTCAATATATTTAAAATTAAAAACACATCACACTCATTCACATTGCCCCTAACCAACATTTCTGCTTTGCTTGGACATGAATCTAGACAGCTGGTTGAGTTCACTGGTATGTTTATGAAGAAATTGTTAAATGTCTGAGCAACATCAGTTTTCCTAGTAATAATTTCACCATTAAATTTTAATTCATAATTGTTATCTACTAATTTAGCTCGACCAGTCTCATTGTTAATAATGCTCCAAGTAGTTTTAATTTTGTTCTTGGATTCTTTGATTTTATTGCTTAAATATAAGGATTTGGCTAAAGCACATGTTCTCTTAAAAACCTTTGAATAATTTCTAACATATTGAATAAATTCAGGATTAAAATTGTATTTCTTCATACCATATAGATCATACAACCTAGCTCTACTTTTGTATATACCTACTGTTGCCCAATCACAAAAATTTACTTTAATGATCCTTGCAAACGTCTTCAGTTTAAAAATTGTATTGTACTCATCATTAACAATTTTAAATAAGCATTTATATAATTAATCAGGATCATCAACGGTTAAGTCAATACTGGCGATCTTGGCAGCAACATCATTACTAAAGTGTTTTAGGCGAGCAGAGGTCATTGGCCTACATGTAATTTCTTGTACTTTAGGGGTTGTATTAGTTGGAATTACAACCTTTTGCCCGCAGTGATCCGATGTCAAGTCAGTTAAAACAGCCTTACTTAAATAAAGACAATTGCAAAAAACATTATCTAAGCATGTAGACGAATGTGAGGTTATTCTGGTTGGTTCAGAGAACAAAACATTTAAATTAAATGACCTAAATAAGTTAACTAACCTAGTACAAATTGGTGATTTTTCTAACAAATTGACATTAAAATCGCCGCATACGATTATAGACTTCCTACTAGAAATTATGTGTTTTAAGACATCCTCAATAATGCTTTCAAACTGAGTAAAGTCGCTTTGTGGTGGTCGAGACACACACACTATAATATGTTGTTCAAGCTCAACACAAGAAATCTCAGCAGTGCGCTCGATAGAAAGTTTAGCTTTATCCTTACGTTCTTTACATTTCAAACTATTACATACATATATTAGAGAGCCACCACGAATAGCCTCCTTTCTTACGAATGCACTTATAACTGAGTAATGTTGATTGTTAAATATTAATTGGTCACCTCGCAACCAATGTTCTGTAATACATAAGATATCAATCTTATGTTTATTTAAAAATAAATCTATTTCTAATTCTTTGCCAGATAGGCCTTGTATGTTTTGATGAACTAAGTTTAAAACACATGAATGCCTATCTGTTGTCTCATCTAATAGTTTAAACTAATAGATGTGTCAATACTACTATTGGTATAACTATTATCTACCAAACTCCTAAGTACTCTAGTAGTACTCCTGTCAGTATATAAATTGAATGCTAATAATTTAGCAAGTTGTCGCCTATGTACATAAGAAAGATACATAGTATCTTTTTTTAAAAAGAAATTACTAATAAAAATATTATTGTCAAAAAATAAAATACTGTCACTATGACATGTCCTATTGTACAATAATAGATTTAATTTGCCTATCTGCCTGTTTTGGTCATCTGTGAGAGCATATGAATAAGGCAATGCACAAATAATAAAGCTACATCCTATTTTTGTGCTAACATCTATCATTGAGTCTGTTAATTCTATGAGACTGTTTTTGGAGACTAATGAGCTGTCACCATACAATATGATGACAGTAGTTTGTGCATTCAAGTCGGCATTCTTAATCTTATCAACTAGGGTACAAGACTGAGCTCCAGGTGAACAAAAGTTCTGTACTGGTTGCTGAGTGTAATGATCAATTAAGCTCCCTAAACCCACTCCCAGTTGGTCTGAAAAAATATTACATTCTTACTGTCAGTCTTTACTGGATGCAGTTTGTTTTGTGTATTATACTGACATCCATGTGTATTCAATTCTATTGATTCAGCAGGTGTAGTCGCACACTTAGTTGTACAACTGGAACAGTAATTATTAGAGTTGGATAATGAGATAAGTTGTTTTAAATTTTCTCGACCAACTCTTGAAATTTCTTCATATTTTAAGATGTATTCATGAGTCTCATTCTGGTGTTCCATTATAGTTCTAGTGAGTTGAGCTTGTAGATTTGATATTTGTGCTTGCAACTCACTCGTGTGTTGTTCATATAACAACCTACCAGAAACTAATTCTTCATTTGTTTCCTCAAGCTTTAATTAAAGAGACTCACAGTCTTTATTTAATTTACAGTTATCTTGTGCATACTGACTCAATTTGGTAGACCACTTAGGACCAGATCTAAGTTTCTTAATTAATTTATTTAACTTAAACAATTTTCTAAATTTATTCTTACTAAGGCATTTTTTGAAACAGTTACATTTAAGAGCTTTTAGCACATTAATTTTGTCACCCAGGAGCTCAGAGAATAAGTTGTGAGTAGCAGTACTGTTAAAGGCCGCAATTGTGTCTTCTAGAGTTGAAATTCTGCCATAAGCCTCATTGAGATTTGCTTCTAACTCCGCATTGCGGCTAAGTTGTCTGCAGTAAATTTCGTCGCAGCTGCTGAAACACCTAACTTCTCGTAGTCTGTCCCGTTGATCCAAGACATCCATATGCTCTATATGCAGCTCCGTGAGTTGTGTCTTCAGCTCAGATATACGGTCATTCACAATTTTAATTTCTTCTTCACAGTCAACGCGTTCCCTTAATAGTTGATTGTTGTCATCCTTGTATTTCTTTAACTCGAGCAGAGTTATTCTTAATTTATTTTCCGCCTCCTTGGCCGTTGCCTTCCGAGTCATCATATGGGTAGACATTGCCAAGGATTACAAATTACCTAAAAATAAGAAAACAGCTGAGCAAAGTCAAAGAAGAGAAGAGATGTGATGGGGCTTGAGTATTATTGTATAGACAGAATAAATAAGAAAAGTTACAAAAGAAAAGGGGGGTATATGAATAAAAAATATATTAAATTAATTAATTGTAGAAACTAAGAAATTGAGAACAATTTAGGTAATTTGAATACTTTAGAGTAATTAATCTAATACTTTTACAAGGTTTCTATTGAAATATCTCAGCCGATGAACTTAATCAACTAAAAATGTATGTAGGTATACAAGTTACAGGTTTAAAGCAATAATAGCTAATACAGAAAAGTACACAAATATATGAAGTACAGACAAGAATAAACAGTGTAGTAATTGTGAAGTGTATCTGTAGATTGTGTTTGTCTGGGGCTGTTGTTTAGTCCTCGATTTTGCTTCCACATATAGTCAAGCAAAAGGAGACAGAACTGAGCCAGATGTGTGTTGGACGTAGCTCACACGGGGGTGAGCCGAGTGATTCGGTGTTGGATAAGTTTTAATAAGTATTATACTCCCCGGGTTTAAATCGTAGCAGATGTAAATTCAAATCCGTTCGTTGACACCAAGTCTCCGTTCTGTTCGCTCGAACTTTGGCCGTGTAGTTATTATAGTTTTTACAAACACAATTTTAACAATAACTTCTTGTCACTATTTTATCAATATATACTAACTTATATGTTAAATAATCAATAAAAATTATCATCATCATCATCATATCAGCCTTTAACAGTCCACTGCTGGACTAGGCCTATCCTTTGAAAGGAGGAATTGGCCTACTATACCACGCTGGCCAAACGGGTTGGTATAGGGTTTGTATCAAGTTTTCCTTCTCTGACAGTGCAGTTCTCTGCATAGTGTGGTCCCTCTGTCGGCTCTTACGACACCCATGGGATGATATGGGGTGGTGAAATTCCGTATTCTTAATCCGTCACCACACGGACTAAACTTATAATTATATTAAAACTTTTTTAATTACGGAGCTAAAATTATTGACGTCTGGCGGTTACAGTTGCCCAATTTACAGAGTCTACACGTAATGGTTTGCGATTCTGGTTCCCTTGAAGCTTTTGCTAAGTACTTTGGCGCTTCCGCTGAAAAATGCTCAGAGGGTTAATAGAAAACATTCTTGCCGTCTTAATGGGGCCTCGAGTCGTCCCATTACTGAGGGCTCGTTGCACCGCCCGACGCCCGCGCCAGTGCACGACGCGTGCTACGCCCACTTCCCCATCATAAACTAATTTTTATAATTAACACTCAAGGATATCTTGAAAAGCAGCACAGTATAAGGCTTAGGTAACGAATTACTTCGCACTAAGCTTATTTTATGTATTCAAAGCGTTTAATTAGGATAATTTATTTTATTTATTTATTAACTTTATATACACACGTAGCGTATAAAGGTCGACTTAATACCTTATGCATTTTCTGCCAGTCTACCTTAGAGTGGTGCAGAGATTAATGGTAGGTGTATTTTAAAAAGCGGACGCGCATGCATTACATAAAATTAAATCATATTAATAATACATACATAGAATATAGAAATGCATACATATACATATTATATATACATATATAAATAAATATATACCTAAAATATATATACCTACATGATAAGATACTTCTGCTAACTTAGCTAACAAAAGCTGCTTTACCTTTGTCTTAAAGCAATACCTTGTAGTGGACTTCCTGATTTCGAGAGGAAGGTCATTCCAAACAAGAATAGCTTGAGTAGGAAAAGAAGAATGGATGAAAGAAGATCTATGTGAAGGACAAAGAAGGAGAAGGTTATTAAATGAACGAAGGTTACGATCGTGGTTGCTGCATTAGTACTGGAAGTAAGAACATAAATAGTTGGGAGTATTGGAAGACATAAGGATAGAATAGAGAGCAATGAGTGCACGCAGACTGCGTCTTTGACGAATAAGAAGCCAGTTCAACTGGGAACGATAAGTAGACACGTGGTCATACTTGCGAAGATTTAAAATAAATCGAATGCAGTCATTGAGCAGACGGTCAAGTTTGGTCTTAAAGTTAAAAGTTTTGAGGTTAGGGCCATTTTTTGCTTTTTCACGAGATAACGCGTAGCTTGCACTGTTGCCGATGTCGAATAATGGTAACACCAATTATTTAGGACAACTCTTCATCAAGTGGCTTCTATGTTCCATCTCTATCCAACCAGTATTGCATCGTTTAGTCGTAAAATGTCCAATTCGCAAAATGTCCAGCGATCGCAAAATGTACAATTCGCAGAATGTCCAATTTGCAAAATGTCCAATTCGCAAATTGGCGAATATCCTTAATATCATAGTTGTACTACTAATCACTGCCTCGTTGGTCTCGCGGCATAAATGTGCGCGTAGGATTGGGAGGTCTCGGGTTCGATGCCCGGGTCGGGCAAAGTGTTATTGGGTTTTTACCGTTAGGAAATTCTCAGTAACAGCACGGAGTCTGGTAATGTGCCCGGTATGGCAACAGACTCACCCCCTATTACGTGGGACTTAAAAATTCATGGCGAAATGTGGGTGTAATATTACACCTCTGCCTACCTCTTCGGGGATACAGGCGTGAGTCTATACTATTAATCACTAACAAATTCACAATTAAAAAAACAAAATATTAAAATTAATGAATAGTTATTTGAATACTATGTAACAAATTTGTAGATGATTTATATAAAAAATTGGGCAAGTGCGAGTCGGACTCGCGCACGTAGGGTTCCATACCATCATCTATAAAAGAAAATCACGTTCGTTGTATGTATACTTAAATACTTTTTAAGTTTCTACCCACAGAAATAAATAGTAATAGAATGGTGAATGTCACGTCATCGCGTACATTTCGTGCGTGCCACATTTCAGCAAGCCCCGCCCACAGTGACGTATAGATAATGAGGGGACACTAAGGAATTATTATCGATGTGTGTGTGTGATGTAGCTGTGGAAAATGAAATTATGTTATTGTTTATATAAAAACTGACCATTGCTGATTGTCAGGCAGAATAATGTTGTACAACATGTGTAAACACATGCGCTATAGTGCAATAGTTTGACACGCGCACCACGCCCATGTCACCGTTCTATTACTATTTATTTCTGTGTTTCTACCTGTTTATTAAGATCGAGTAACAAATTGCTTAAAAATTACGTTTGTTGTATGGGAGCCCCCCTTTATTATTTCATCATCATATCAGCCAAACGACGTCCACTGCTGGACATAGGCCTCCCCCAAGGTTCTCCACACAGACCGGTCTTGAGCCGCTCGCATCCAACCGCCTCCCGCGATCTTGACGAGGTCGTCGGTCCACCTTGCGGGGGGCCTACCTCTGCTGCGTCGTCCGGTACGTGGCCGCCACTCCAGAACCTTTCTGCCCCAACGGCCATCGGTTCTTCGAGCTATGTGCCCTGCCCACTGCCACTTCAGCTTGGCTATCCGGAGAGCTATGTCGGCGACTTTGGTTCTACTGCGGATCTCCTCATTTCTGATTCGATCTCGCAGGGAAACTCCAAGCATAGCTCTCTCCATCGCCCTCTGAGTGACCTTGAGCCTTCTGATAAGGCCCATAGTGAGCAACCACGTCTCTGATCCGTAAGTCATCACTGGCAACACACACTGGTCAAAGACTTTCGTCTTGAGACACTGCGGGATATCGGACGAGAAGATATGTCGTAGCTTCCCGAACGCTGCCCAACCGAGTTGGATTCGACGATTGACCTTCTTCTCGAAGTTGGACCTACCTAATTGGACTACTTGTCCCAGGTAGGTATACTTGTCGACAACTTCGAGCGTAGAGTTCCCAACCTGAATAGGAGCAGGTACAACATGGACGTTCGACATGATTTTCGTCTTGTCCATGTTCATCTTAAGACCTACTTGTTGGGAGACTCTACAGAGGCCATCGAGCATTGTGCCTAGGTCTTCCATGGTCTCAGCCATGACTACGATATCGTCTGCGAATCGAAGGTGAGTGATGTACTCGCCGTTGATGTTGATGCCGAGTCCATTCCAGTCCAGAAGCTTGAAAACATCCTCCAGCGCAGTGGTAAACAGTTTCGGGGATATGACATCCCCCTGTCTCATCCCTTGCTGGAGTTGAATAGGTTTCGAACTCTGGTCCTGGAGGCGGACTGACATAGTGGCGTTTTCATACAAACACTTCAGCACTTCGATATATCGTAGTCAGTCCGGCACCGTTGGAGAGACTGTAGCACCGCCCAGGTTTCGATCGAATCGAAGGCTTTCTCATAGTCCACAAACGCCAAGCATAGGGACTGGTTATACTCCTCGGACTTCTGTATAACCTGCCGCAGCGTATGTATGTGGTCTATGGTACTATAGCCTTTACGGAAACTGGCTTGTTCGGGAGGCTGGAAGTCGTCTAGCTTGCTCTCGAGACGATTCGTAATGACCCTCGAAAACAGCTTGTAGACGTGGCTCAGAAGTGTGATGGGTCTGTAGTTCTTTAAGAGGGTTTTATCCCCTTTCTTAAAGAAAAGCACCACCACACCTCTGTGCCACGCCTGTGGCGTTTTACCCTCGAGAATGACGTAATTAAATAGCTTCCGGAGGGCTTCTCTAGCGGGTGCACCGCCGGCCTTCAGAAGCTCGCTCGTAATTCAGTCATCACCCGGTGCCTTGTTGTGTTTGAGCTGTTTGAGAGCCACACTAATCTCGTGCATGCTGACGTCCGGGATATCTTCGGTATAGTGTCGGATCAATCCAGCTCTAGGGTCTGACGCTGGAGTGCTTGCGGGTTGTTGCGTTGTCGTGTATAGCTGTCCATAGAACCTTTCGGTCTCCTCCAAGAGCTCAGGCTTGGACGATACGATTCTGCCATCTTCCGTCTTCAGCTTTGTCAGCTGACTCTGCCCAACAGACAGATCCCTCTGGAACACTTTGGAACCCTTATTCATTCCCTTCATTTTGTGTTGTATTGGCGGAGATCGCGAGTCAGAGACTTAGAGATCTGTCTGTTGAGGTGCCGATATTTTGGCATGTCGTCGGAGGATAGCAGAACCATCTTGCGCCTTTCCTCTAACAGCTCGAGGGTCGGATCCGAGATCTTGCTGGTTCTCTTGCTTTTCTGGGGCTTAAAGAATTTAGCCCCTGTTGTATGGACAGCATCCACGAACCCGTTACTGTACACGTCCACATCTACGCATTCGCCCAGGCATTCGAAACGGTTCTTGAGTTCGAGCTGAAAGCTCTCGGGGTTTTGGATATGAACCGGTGCCGGCCGGAGCGTGGACTTTATCAACATCGACCGTTCGAGGCTTGTACAGATATTCAATGTGCCTCTAACCATTCGGTGATCGCTCCCCACTTTAAGTGAATTGATCACGGAGACATCATTGAATATCTGCCTCTTCGTCGACATGATAAAGTCGATCTCATTTTTGGTTGCACCGTCTGGACTTACCCAGGTCCACTTGCGGCATTCTCGCTTCTTGAAGAAGGAGTTCATCATATAGAGTCCTTCCTTCTCCATAAAGCTTGCCAGCAAGTGACCCCGGGAATTCCGATGCCCATAACCAAATTGCCCCACTCTCAGCTCATCACCGTCACGTTTGCCCAGTTTCGCGTTAAAATCTCCCATGACCACGGTGTAATGGGTTTTGAAGCCATGTATAGCCCGAGATATGTCCTCGTACATGGCTTCCACCTCCTCATCGGGGTGCGTCGAGGTCGGAGCGTATACCTGTATGACCTTCAGCGAATACCGCTCGGATATTCTGAGTATAAGGTACGCTACCCTGCTCGACACACTCCCGATATTTACCACGTTGGTCACGAGAGATTTGTGGACGATGAACCCGACACCACCTTGGGACTGTTGGTCGCCCTCCCGGTAGAAGAGCAAGTTGCCGGAATTGAGAACTATCGAGTCCTCCCCCTGTCTTCGGACTTCAGATAGGCCTATGATATCCCATCGCAACTTGCTCAATTCTTCTTCCAGCTCGACAATCTTCTCGTCGGTCCGCAGTGTGCGCGTGTTCAGTGTTGCCAGGGCCAATTGTCGTTGGTGGTGGTAGCCCGATCTCTTCCGGAGATTCTTCGCACCCCTTGCCCCGCGGTTACCATGGCCGCTACCATAACCCGGACTAGCGGGGCCGCCGGGGACAAGGGGCCGGTTTTTATAGGTGTGGTTCATATGGGGGGGATTTGCCATAATCGCCACGCTTGGCAGGCGTATTGGCGATCGCAGTGGCGGAAGTCTTTAGTGCTGGACGCTGCTGCCCATCTAGCATCGTGGGATTTTCTTCCGCCAGGTTCGGATGGTTTGACCGCCATATTTCGGTTGACTGCTTGCGCTGGGGGAGATACTATGACGAGTATCTACTCGTCAGATTAACTCTCCCAGTGGGCGGTGGGGTCGTCACGTCCCGACGCCGACTAATTATTTACTTTTGTTATTTAATTTTGAAAGGTATTATACAACTACATATTCTGTGAAAATTTAAAGCGTATACCTGTTACAGTTAGTAATTTTGAGCAAAAAATGCGAAAAAAACACCTTTTGTTGTATGGTACCCCGCCTTAATATTTTCATTCTTTTTATTTTTAGTATTTGTTGTTATAGCGGCAACCGAAATACATGATTTGTGAAATTTTCAGCTTTCTAGCTATCACGGTTTATGAGATACAGCCTGGTGACAGACAGACAGACGGACAGACAGACAGAAAGACAGACAGCGGAGGCTTAGTAATAGGGTTCCGTTTTTTACCTTTTAGGTACGGAACCCTAAAAAGAATGTGAGAGAAATCAATATATCATAAATAAAAATCAGACGATGATATTACGGTGATGATCTACGATTATAGCGAAAACATATGCCTGACATTAGTTCTAAATAGTGCAAAGTTTAAATTTTATTCGTTAAAACATCTGTTTATTAGTCACATAGCTTATTGATAAATCTGGTCTGCGAAAATCTTGGATGCACCGAGATAACTCTAGGCCAGTGATGATAATCTTTTATCATAAGGAATCAGGTAGTCCCAGTCCTAGACTTCAAACCTTCTCCAATATATAATGGTTTCATTTAGCTATACTTATTTATATTTACACGTAGATAAGTTATATTGATAAATAGTACGTTTATGTCAATCTCACCAAAACTCACATACCGATGTAAAGTACCTATTCCATCATTTTAAGCAATAAGATTAAAAATCAAAAGTAATCTGGTTTTTATAATAAATCACATGTATTTGAAGTGCCTTTTTACTTACACACCCCAAATCTGGTTATTTACATATGTTTGCCTTCATTAAATAAAAAAAACGTCCGTACCTTATTTGTTTAGGAACAAACCGTATCTTGCAATAATTTTTCAGCGTTGGGACATTTTTATAAAAAGGTCACTTTATTACCTTGGACAAATAGGCGGTATTTTATAAAACGGTTTATAAAAAAAGGGTGAACTAAAACAATGTCGGTATTTTCTGTATTTCGCAGTGAAAGGTTCTAAATATAGAACTTTATTTTACGAGCAAAAAGCTTGTATGCATGCATGCTCGACCAAACATGTGAATTCAGAAATAATTCATCAAGCTTTGATGTTATGTTAAAAGGCCAAAAAGCTTTTAGAAAGCTCGGTTATGTTTTTAATATCATCATGATCGCACAGTCCTTTATATTTAAATGAAGCCAGCGTATCGCATATCCATTACCATGATACGTTTTTATTAAGTCACAGTCGAAATAACAGACCGTCGTCGCGTTGTTATCCGACGCCAAATGGTATTTGAGCAATTTGCGAAGATATGAATGGGATTAATGTTTCATTACTTACGTAATAAAGATATATAAGCAAGTGCAGAAATGACCGAAAAGTAGGTCGTCGTCCGACCGTGACTAGCGGCGCACGGACATGCCGCTGCGCCCGACGTCGCCCGCGTCTCGCCGGTGACGGTCGACGCATCTAACGCCATAATTACCTCTTGAGAAACGAACCTTCACAAATAAGCCTTCAAATGCCTCGTTCTCCTTGTATGCTCACTTAATATGTATCTAAGTGACATTGACAAGGGTTCCTGAAATATGTAACATATGACCTTTATATGAGACAAATGTATCCATGTTTTAAGACTCGCCCCCAGCTGGCAGTTGGACCTCGGAAAAGTATACCGTAAAAAGGATGGCGTTTCAAGAATTCAAGCAGATCTCGGTGCAAAAGTAAAATTCATGGCGCGCCGGGAGCATCATTATTCAAAGGGTTCAAGCGGAACCCCTTTCAGCATTGCTCGCAGCCATCTTTCTTTCCGACATTTGAAAAACTCCAAGACACGCTCAACATAGACATCGGCATTTCTTTTCCGAAATATTTCGTTCAGATGTAAATGGCACTTTTACTCACGTAATGATCGTAGACAACATCGAACCGAAATAAACCGTAATAGAGAATCAAGACGCATAAAATAACACGCCTTACAGAGCCTTATGTTTTTTCAATTCTCTATGTAGATAAGTGAGATCCGTACGATAGCTAATTATGTACGACGCGGGATATTCTCTCCAATTTATTAAAATATCATACTGAACAAAAATACCTAATCCATTAGGCATTTTTATTGGTTAAAAACACAAGTCACGTACTAGGTATGACTTTTCATTTCATGCTTTAAAATGACTAATACCCAAATAGCACTTTTTTAGATCACACACATTTTTAGTCAGACACATTTTTAGCACCGTCATTATCTATTTCGTTATCCATGTCGATTTATTTATTATTTATGTGTACCATATGACTAGATAACTCATAAATATGATGAAAATAATCATCATCAGCATGCAAATGTTCATGTAAATTCAGTTTAATTAACATGTACAATTAGGCTATTGCCGTATCCACAGCGATATTGGATTCTCAATTAACTTGACAAAGCAAATGGATGTATATATTGCTCTACATGTATTTGCTGTAGCTGTAGTCTGCTCCCACGACCGTGTAGATATGTCAGTTAAAACCCACACGTATCTGTATCATATCTACACTATATCGGGTAACAATGTAATCAATACTTAATGGAATTGTAGCTTGAATTTTGTAACGGCTAATCTCAATTTTTATAAAGGTTTCTGTTTATGCTACCGCTGTGTTTGCGAAGGTTTTCCCAAAACACATAAATTACACCCAAACTGCAAACATGCCAGGGTTTATGTGGTTACCTCACCCTCACGCTGCAACGGATGTTGTGGATTTGAATACCTACCGCACGTGGCAAAAACGGTGTTATCACGAAATATAAATGTTCTAGAAACCATTTTAGTAAATGCGTGATAATCTAAAGATTTACGTAAGTATTACCACTCGTGCATAGTAATCAACGAGATTCCCGTTAAATCTGCTGAGCTATCTATTTCAAAGTATACAGAGCTCAAATACAAAAGTAAATTAACTTCGAAAGTCCTTAAGTGCATTAATTTTGGTAAACGAAAACGTGGTTCCGTTTATAAACGAGGAAAAGTGCTGGAAAATTATGACCCTCAGTAAAAAGCCAATAAAAAGTGGTTTTTATGATGCCTCTTGTGACTTGGGTATCTGGTAGGAGTGAATAAATGAATGATGACCCAAGACAATCAAGTGAGTTCGGAAATATAGTCGCCACTTCCAGGTGGTATTAGGCAAAACAAGAATAAAAACATTCGTTATGATTGAATGACATATATCACAAAGTTTGTTATGACGAGTACGGGCAACAAGGAAACTTAAGAAATTGAGTTTCTGTGAGTTCCCTTATTACGTTGATATTTTAGTGAATAAAGACTTGGAGGAGCAATAGCACATTGAGTAATGTTACTAGTTAGAATTTCAGACATTGCATGATGACGTAACCTTGTTAGTGAAATAGAGGCTTTGCTTTAGTGGAGCAGACAGCAGTTAATATATCTACATATTATTATAAGAATATATTATATTATTAGAATATATAGTGTTATCAGAATATATTATATCTGCAACGTCTGGAATTTGCTGCTAAGAAATCAATACTCTACATAGGATTGATTTCTTAAATGGTAGCAGAGTTATCTAATTGTAAAATGTTTTAATTAGCTGTCGTATTTTTGGTTTTACTTCCACTTTACATCTTGTGTAACTATGTTCTAAGTGATGGTGAGATGCTTGCCTGTACCGGCTCAGTAGATAATATTCTATTAATTTGTTAGGAAGCAGATATTATCATGAATTCGTGGCAGAAGCATGGAATGTCGTGCACAATAGACGGCATTATTTTCGTATTTACTTAAAAAAATATATATCTTCCATTGATATTTATTAGTAGATAAATGCCGTTACCGTAGCCAAATTTTGGGAACAGAAAATCTGAACCAATGACACGATGAAGAAGAAGTAGATACATGTTTATATAAATATTTTTGTTTTACATTATAACGATTTTGGTTTTCCATCTCACTGGATTATCAAAGTGAGAAGATACAATCATTAACAAGGTCTACAATAAGGACCAAATAAATATTCAGACCTTTGAAAAATACTTCACAAATTCCATTTGATATCTTGCGTGATCGCCACATGCGACAAAAACGCGTTGCATGGTAATTTACTTGATTATTTGTTACTCCAGAGTGATATTCTTGAGACCGATCGGACTTTCCATCTGTCCTCAAGATTTATGGCTTACAGTTAGTTAATGTTGCCTGCTTTCTTTCGAATAAGTCTCACGAGTATCGGTTAATATGTAAAAGCAAACATCCATTATAGTTAATGTTCACTATCATTAAATGTAATTCATAATCACTAAGGTACTTTTACTGAACTTTTTTTTACTTCTTTATATAAAGGCATGCCTTATATGCAAAGCTGCTAAGCCTATCAGTGCATTTCTAAAAAAAGCCTCAAGCCCAAAAGAAGTTAACATCATTGTCTTGCCCTGGTCCCAATTTATTTAGGGTCGGCGCAATATGTCCTTCGCTTCCATACCTCTCTGTCACCAGTCATCCGATTATTTACTCCTTTCTCTTCCATATCCATCCTCACACAGTCCATCCATCTTTACCTTAGCCGTCCTCTCCCTTTTCGTCCTTCTACATGCATATTCAACACGTTTTTACCTACATTCATCTTCTCTCCGCATAACATGTCCATAACAGGCCAATCGACTCCCTTTTACCTTTTCATCTATGGGCGCCACTTTCATACTACCTCTAACGAATCATTCCTAATTCTATCCATTCTTGTCACTCCACACATCCATCGTAACATTCTCATCTCTGCCACATGCAATCGTTTCTCATCCATCTTCTTTGTAGCCCAAAACTCAGCTCCATACAGTACGACAGGCCTTATAACCGACTTATACATGCGGCCCTTTAATTTCACAGGTGTTTCTATGTATGATATGTATGTATTTACAAAAAAAAAAGTATATATGTATGTTTATCCATTATCTAGTACCCATAACACAAGCTCTGCTTAGCTTGGGACTAGATGGTGATGTGTGTATGTGGTAGAATATTATTATTATTATTTTTTGGTCGCATATTGTGCCTGAGACCTGTCGCCATTTCATTCATCTTGCGTTGATTCTTTGCCTAACATCCCGATCAATTTCGCCGTCATCTTGCAGGAGTGAATCTAGGTAGTGAAAATCGGCGCATACTGGTAGAGGTGTACCGCCGTGTGTAACCGGTATAGGACTGGAGAGACCGCCAAAGTCACAGAACACATATTCCGTTTTGGTTCTGCTTATTCTCAGGACTACATTCACCAATCTCTGCCGCCACTCCTTCAGCTTACTCTGCACCTTCTGTCCACTCTCTGCTACCAGAACGATGTCTTCGGCAAACAGCATGCACCAGGGTGCCTCTTCCTTCATGTCCGATGATATAGCATCCATAATTAACAGGAAGAGGTAGGGGCTAAGGGCCGACCCTTGGGGCAAGCCTACGGCCACATCGAATCTGGCTGTGATACCGGCTGCGGATCGGACTTGCGTTCGGCATTTAGCGTATATGGCTTGAATCGACGTCAGGTATTTCCCAGGCACTCCTTTCGTCTTCAGGGCCCACCACAATACTTCACGAGGCACTCGGTCATATGCCTTTTCAAGGTCGACGAACACCATGTGCAAGTTTTTATGCGCCTCCCTGTATTTTTCGCACATTTGGCGAAGTGCAAGAGTGGCATCCACCGTACCTCGGCCAGGCATAAGCCGAATTGGTTTCGTGAAATCTCACTCTCGTCACGCAGGCGTCGCTCAATTACTCTCGCCCATACTTTCATACTATGAGGCATTAACTTTATTCCCCGATAATTGTTGCACTCTTGGATATCGCCCTTATTTTTAAAAATGGGCACCAGGTAACTGTTGCACCATTCCTCGGGTATGGTCTCCTCGTCCCAAAAGAAGTTAACATCGTCATAAAATATACAGATAAAAACAGTTTTGTTGGTCTCCTAAATTTTTGCAACCTTTCGCACATCATAGAACAACACTATTCTCTAGATTTGAAGTTCCAGTTTATTTTTTCTATCAGTTAGATCTATTACCACTCGTAAGTTCTAACTCTTCTGATTCACAAAAACAACCCTCTTATACGAGTAACAAAGTAAATATATAGTGAGTGCGTTTGCAAATTACAATTATGACGACTCGTGCTCACGTACTCACAAAGTATTGACAAATGCATGCAATTATTTTTTCGTCGTGAACACGACCGTGTCTATGGAGGTGAATGGTACTTAAAGCTGTAAACGTTGTTCGCAACCGGGAAATTTCTCAATACGTGATAAACGACCTCTCAAACATAAAATGCTCAAGTCCTGAACAAAACGACGGCAAACATTCGAAGAAGTATGTACATATGTGTTTTGTCACAACGTTTGCATGATTTAATATCGCCAGTGTTTTATTGGCGGGTTTGAATCTTGTTTAACGTTCTCTTTTACTGCACCTGCGTTACATTTGTAGTAGCCCTCGCCGTAAAACTGTTCGTAATAGAACTGAAATTTCAGTCTCCATTTCAACAACACCTGCTACGTTTTCTCAGTAATGCTCTTCAGGAATGCAGCCTGCACAATAACATTGAAAGAAATATTGTGTTAGTCTGCATTTAGCTGCAGTGTTTATTTGACTATAAACGTTTTAGTAAGTGAAAAGCGTTTTGGGAATATGAAATATTTTTAATACCGCCTTATATAACCAAGTTAAGACAAAATTGCGTCATATCTACTATCAATTGTGTATTGATTCGTTAAGCTAAACCTTTTACACACATATGTGTGTTTAATCAAATCTAATTTTGTTGAAATTCTTCGACTAGCCGCTACTTTAATCCCATTCCGAAAGCACGAATTCGATAGTCGTTAACTGAGCCAGCTAAGTCCATTTATACCCTGAAGGAAAGTGGGTTTAGGTTATAAATCAGCAGAATAGGGTATTTGACTAAAAAAATCGAATTAGTCCGTCAGATAGATTTCAAAAAAATATTGGACACGTATATTTTCTTTAGTCGCGTAAACAAAAAATTAAGGCGACAAACTTCGCTGAAAACTCGTGTGACGTCACTTGCCAGTACACTTTTTACTGGCAAGTGACGTTACAAGCCCCCACTCTTATACGTTTCTCCATCTTTGATGCGTTTTATCTTCGTATTTTTTACTGATTCGATAAAACAAAAAATACGTATCCAATATTTTTCGATAATCTAACTGACGGACTAATTAGATTTTTTTAGTCAAATACCCTATTGTGCAGCATTGTACGAGGTGGGATCATGCTACGGACGCGCTTATACGAGTGTGTTTGCCTGCGCTCAAAGCTACGCTCAACGAGATTATGAACACATTACCAACTATAAGGACCACATTTATCTCTATAACTTAACGGGTTCGTTTGACTTCAGCAGATAATAAACCAATATTTAAACAGTAACAGATCTGCGGTTCATAACGGCATATCTTAATAATTTAACATTTCTCATCTCAGTACATGGAAAATTAATACGTTCCTTCCTTTCGAACAAAAAAATACAGTACAAAGTAATGTTTTAAATTGAGGTAACTCCGTAATGGTATCTACTATTTAAAATTTATAAAGGGATATCCTTCCCTTAATTCTTAGGATTAAGCGAATTACATCGTTTTGAATAACAACTTTGATGAGAGAACCGCACATTCCGTTGAGAAAACGTCATCTTTTAATTTCGCCGTCCTTTGTTTAAGAAGTGAAATATTGGTGTGAGCAAAAAGGTCCTCGAAATTCCGAGCAAAAATGCAAACGAGGCGTTTAGTCATGATAAAGTGAGTATAATAATATTTTATTTGTTAATATTTCTTCATGTACTTGACCTTAATGTTAGATATTGTTTTCGGAAGATCTTTCTAACAAGACTGTATGGTTATTATACGTACGCTCTGCGCATACTTACTTTTTTATCTCAGATGAGAAGAATGTCTAAACATTACGTAGAGTCATATTATTGTTAAAATATTGTAGGCTGCCTTATTTTAACGGACCAGTTTATAAAACAAGCGCCAGATTACTAGCTAATCTAGTCAATTATACAGCGATTAAAGCGAGCGGTATTTAACAAAGATTGAATTTCGATTCCCTTGCTTGGTGGTATGTATGCAAATGAGACAAATTTTCATTCCACGTAGATGTCTATTATTATGACAATGTAATTGTTGTTGGGTTGTGTTGGCACCTGTTTTAAATTTGAATTAACTTTCTCTTTACTTTGAGCTTATTTTGAACTCATTAATGTAAGTTTATGGCCAAAACGATGGTGGAATTTTTACTATTATTAAAACAAGACGAGTCTATTAGATTTGATTGTCATTCTAATTTTCATGAATATTTTGGAATATTTAAGTACAATACAAATTGCTATTTGCGCGAGCAGGAATAATAGTACCTATGCCGCTATTTAAAGTAGATGCTATTTGCCCTAGGAGTATTAAAATTACTATTAAAATACCTCCTTTCTTATTTCTTCAACTATTACGTGAATATCTAACTAAATAAACAGCAAACGATATTTGCAAAACTAAAATACTAAAGTAGATACGCAATAAAAATAGCCGTGGGCCCTTTATTAAAATAGAAGCGAACAATTATTGCCTCCGTGGTCCAGTGGATAGCGTATGCGACTGCTGATCGGAGGTCCCGGGTTCAATTCCGGGGTCGGGCAAAAGTGTTACTGAGTTTTTCCGAATACTCAGTAGCAGCCCGGAGTCTGGTGATGTCTGATGTGCCCAGTAACGGCAATAGGCTCGCCCCCTATTACGTGGGACCTAAAAATTCATGGCGAAATGTGGGTGTAATATTCACACCTCTGCCAACCCCTTTGGGATACAGGCGTGAGACGAACAATTATTACAATATGAGAAAATAGTCATTTTTAAGTTTGCATAAAAATAGCCAAAGATAAGTAATTTAATACCATTCAATGGACCCTCAGGGCGCTTGTACACGGTAAGAAAATACCCCGAGCCTACGCAAGAATTCGTGTCGTAACTAGAAAATAACTGTGTACACTGCTCGCAGCGGTGCACGAAAAAAGATCTTAAGGCCAATTCTCGTATTTAACAGAGACTGACACTGAATTTTGACTGAACTGCGATTTAATTTTGAATTGACTCACAATTGGTATTCTGCTCCACTTAATCTCCTTATAGTATAATTTCGATATAATCAATTTATAATCTCTTGTTGATCTTAGAGGTAATGCCAAAAACTCAAAAACAAAAACATGAATTTTGCCATTGTATGGGAAAATACATTAATAGGAATGGTTATTGGATGCCAATACGTTTACATGCCAAATTAAAATTAATATACAACTAAGTAATAAAATTTCGGTAAGTAAATATATTGGTTCCTTGGATCGTGTGAATTATTTTCAATAGGTATTCAATAATTAAAAAAATTAATATTCAATAATAGAAATAATTCAGACATTATAAAGATTTTAACGATGGTAACGTACAATTGGGTTTTTTAATTCGTTTTTCCCTCCTGATAATTTTATCTCATTTGTTGAATTTCTCGAGCAAAAGTTTCGCGAATATTTCGATCTTGAAATAAATATTGTCAATGCTGGCAACGAAATACTTAACATGTTTGCATGTTGTCCACCAGGATCTCCTAGCCAGATCCCACAGAGGATCCTCGTGAACTCATTAGTTGTAAAATTGTATAAAAGCAATTATCGTTTACAAAACCAGTGACTATCAGAAAGTTATCAGCCATCGATAGGGATTACAAAAATCAGGTGCATGCGATTTTCGACCTTATTGACGTAACTCAGAATTTATAATTTTAATAACGTATCAATGTCAGAAAGCAAGAAAATACCAAAAAGAAGTTTATCATGAATTGTCAATAAGGTCGAAAATCGCATGCACCTGTTTTTTGTAAGCCCTATCGATGGTTGATCATTTTATAGTCATTTGTTTTGTAGACATGAATTTGTCTTACACAATTTCTTTTTAAACTTATTTTAGATACCTATCCCCGTTGTAAAACTAGTGGCACATAATAGCTAAAGGCGATTCCTATGTTTATTAGCAAAATAGATCATAAATATTACCAGAAAAATATTCAACACTATTAGTGGTATCGTTGGGAATGTCAAATAAATCACGTCATCACGTCGTGTCCTTGGTAACAAATGTATATTAAAACTAGAAATACCTTACCCGCTCTACTAATAATTAGCAGAATACCGTTCACACTAGTTCACACTTGGTTCAACTTTCGATGTAGTCCCGATCTCATTCAAGTGTAAGTTAAGTTACGAGAATACCATTTATGACGCCGAGACTAGATCGATATTGGAATTTGAACAAATATAATTACCAGAATTAGCCCTCTGGTCTGCGCAAGACACGACGAGGCGAACGTTGTTTCGGAGCGGTGGGGGGCGGAGTACTAGGGTTCAGCCTCATTTTTCTCTTGTATAATTGGATGAACAAAGTAAAGTCTCTTGATTTTTGTTTCCTTTTTCATTTTGTTATAATAATAATATGCAATTATCATAATTTTTTGCTTTGTAGTTAACATTTTTATCAATAAACGAAAATGATTATCAGACTTGTTATTACTTGCGCGCCCTACGCCCGACTGACGACTGCACGAAAAAAATCGTGTCGTGTACACGTTCCGATTGGTCTTGTCTGCGGAAGACACGAAAAGTTTTCGTACACGACAAGAATAGACAAAATTCTTGTCGTGTACACGAAGAATGTGTCTTGTCTGCCGCAGACACGGTAAATTTTCCTACCTTGTACAAGCGCCCTAATTGCTTGACATTAGGTAAAGGTAGAAAATTCATTTCATTTATGGCCACTCTATGACCTTTACTATAATTAAAAAAACTTCAGTCGATTAAAACTCGTTGCCTACTTATTACGGCACTTTGAAAATCCTTCAATGACAAAGGAAGAAGCGTACCTTTTACATCGGGAATAAATTAGCGGAACCTTATGTAGGACTCGGGTGCCTTTACAAATTACACAGTTGAATGGCCATGTTGATTGCTTGTCAAACACAATCATGCTTGTTAGAAAAAAGTCTTAAGACAATGTCATCATGTAATTAGGCACCTATTAGCTGTACTACGGTGCTAGGGTGGTTATTTTTTTCTCGAAATCTCTGTCAGGTTTTATTTAGCCCTATTCGGATACAATGTATACCCAGTCTCGAAGAATTTGTGGATTCTATCCCGATTCGAACACACAAAGTGTCGTCTCGTGTGGGGATCGAATCTACAACTCTCGGCACAGCGCTGAACGGAGAGGTGACTCCTTAAACCACTCCGTAATTCATGTAGTAATGCTTAGCCAAATATCAGCTTCAACCACCAAGAAGTTTCTGAAATATCGTTTTTAGTCAATGTACGAGCCAATGAACTTTCGCCTTAATATAAATTTGTAGTTTTCTAGTGACTTTTTAGCCAGCCTTTTATTTTAAATGGTTTTCGATTAAACATTTATCATTTACTTAATGCTGTTTTAATACTGATCTCCTTTAGCGATTTTTACAGACTGGTAAATAATTTGTCTTAGCTTCTGGTTTCAGTTAATATTTAATGTTGGAATTGGAAATACGGCAAGTATTGAATTTTTTACAAAATTACGGTCTCATGTTTTTCCGATCGACCGTCCAGCTTATGCTTTGTATGTGTACTTAGTAAAATCTCCAACTAATAATAAGAATATGGAAATTATCAGTCGGCTTCTATCGCAATTATTATGCTAGAAAATCAATGACAAATGTCAAACATAATGATATACTCGTTTACGGATTTACATAATTAAACCTTAAATGGAACAGCATTTTTATTTCAGTTATAAATTAGTTCCTGCGCCTGTAATTGACTGAATGTCAATAACATTCAATAGTAATTTATGACCAGTAATCACATATTGATATTGCGTCGTTAGTATGTAAAATTTATTATCAAAATTATATATTTAAACGCAAAGTAAAAGTTATCCATTTAGCTTAGCAATATTAAAATCATAGGTTGGTCAAGGATTGTATAATAATACACTGGTATTATCATATTTATTATTTGCCTAAACTTTTAACGTATAAACATTGCACATATACCAAGTATATACTAAGAAACTTAACTCATGATGTGAAGGGCAACTTGTACTAGCAATAGCTAAATTCAAGTAGGATTTATTTTACCTACCTCTTCCATGTGTCACTAGTCTTACTAATTAAAACATATTTGTGACCTTGATTCTGATGTTGTACTGATGAAACAAAAAATTATGTATAGCTGTCTTTTACAAACACAAATAGCTAGAAAGGGGAACTGATGGTTAAAAAATATCATTCTGTGTCATCTGGGAGAAAAACCAAAATCCTACTCGAATATTTTTCATCTGTTTCTAAGTTTATCAGAGATAATGAGACTGAATTTCGATGATTTTGGCCATACCCACAGAATCATCAGCTATCATCATCATGATCTTAGCGCTTTCTCGGTTAAGGTCTAAGACCTTAGCCTTGGCCCCCGGGGATCACCCAACCCGCTGAATATATTTCAGCCTGAATAAAGTTAGCCAATACTTATACTGTTTGGTTCTAACCCACTGCTTTTCATTTTCCAGTGTTCGACGCATCAGGCCAGTACAGTGCCAACGTGCTATTCGGCAACGAGTACTGGCTGGGGTCAGTGAACGCGTGCAAGGACCTGCAACTCAAAGAGTACTACACGATCACGCCGCCCTTCGCCACCACCTTCTACGTGGCCAAGATCAACCTCACCGTCGATAATGAGCATTTACCACAGGTAAAGTGTTTGGATACATTATTTTTACTTGCCAATTTATCCCGTGATCGCTGGTGTAAGTCAAGCTGAAATGATGGAATGGAACCCAAAAAGAATGACGTGATTAGTACCCGTATTAACAAATAATAGTATTTGAGCTTGAATACACATTTAAAACAGCTGAGCTTCGGTTAGCTGGCTGCCCGCATGGGCACGGTGGTGGTTTCAAGAGGGGGGAGGGGTGTCTACCAACGAGAACGATGGTTTTGTAAATGTAAATTCTTGAATTTACATGATTTCTTTACCAGAAAAGAAGTCAATGAACTAAATGAATATACAAGACAACTTTTTCTTTTATTATTTATTTTAATGTTCGGTCTTTGCAAGAAAAAAGAGAGGGAAAGTGTAGAAGGCCTTTTTTGACCTAATAACTTTGTAACGCAGTTTCTCAGTTCCTTGATTTGATCGCACATTTGTACGAACAAGAAAACTTTTTTGCTTTCGACTTCTGCTTCGGGCCTCTTTTTTCACGATTACTTGCACTTTGAAAGTTTAAATATTAAATTTTCTACGCTGGTTAAAGTCTAAGTAACCACAGAATTGACTGACATCAGCGAAAAAAATTAATTAGGTATTAAGTCCACCTTTATACGACTAGTGTATATAAAGTAATTAAATATTTAATTATGATAAGGTTTGATCATACTGATTTCTTTAACAAACAAATGCTTAGTTTCATATTGTTAGTATAGGCATAGAGAGGTAACTAACGACAGTTTGTTAATGACCGCAATAATTTATCTTTCACCGTCTATTAAGTACCGTGTTAGCACTTAAGTGATTAAGTTACGTATGTGCGACCTAGATAAATGGTGTATTACTTTATAGCGTTGTCGTAGTGCTCGTTTATAAATAAATTATGTACATTGCTAATTATAAATAGCAACCAGTTGTGCAAAGTTAAAAGGACAGCGGTGACTATAAGGGGAAACGATTATTTTTTTTGCTTTGTCACCCGCCTAACATAAAGCATAGGTTAGACACGTCCCATACATTTGCCGTGATGCCATGGTGTTAAGATTGAACTTATATAAGTTAGAACATACTGCTTTCACAGAATAATTTCCTGTCCTTTTTCTTTTATTTCATAGTGAAATAAATAATAGAGAAATTTGTCGTCAATCGTTGTCACTCCAAAAGAAAAGTCACGAAACGCCCTAAGAAAACGCTGGGTAATTTGGGTGTACATTGTACATCATCATTGTCTTGCCCTGGTCCCAATTTATTTGGGGTCGGCGCAGTATGTCCTTCTCTTCCATACTTCTCTGTCACCAGTCATCTGATCATTTACCCTTTTCTCTTTCATATCCATCCTCACACAGTCCATCCATATTTTCCTTGGCCGTCCTCTCCCTTTTCGTCCTTCTACATGCATATTCCTCACTTTTTTACCTACATATATCTCATCTCTCCGCATAACATGTCCATACCAGGCCAATCGACTTCCTTTTATCTTTTCATCAACGGGCGCCACTTTCATACTACCTCTAACGTAATCATTCCTAATTCTGTCCATTCTTGGGTGTACATTGTACATTAACCATAATTCCACACATCTCGCTGCAGGACTGTCAGATTGACTGAATCTTTCAGATGACTCTTTATTTCCAAACACAGCAATGGGTATAGCAGATTCGATCAGCACACGGGGGCAATAGCCAATTTGTCACTAGCAGTTATAAATGTTTCACGTAAAATCTCAGCTCTATCCCAGCAAAACGTTCACAGTTGCATTTCCCCTAACTATTGGTGATATATTAGATGGCTGCGTCCCACGCAATAGGCTCTGAGTTTATAGCCATTCATTGGGCACAGTTCCAGGGAGTTTATTAGTGCCAGGAGGAATTTATTTACAGACAAACCACCTCGTAACACAGCCATTGAACTTACCACATATTTATAGTCACTGAGCTTGAGCTCTTTTTTGTTGCCAAGAAACAGTGTTGCTACGGTAATACTGTCTACGAAAGATATATGTAAGTGTTTCACAATCTATTATGACGTCCACTGAGAATTATTGCGTGTTTTCCTGTTACACTGCGACCAACAAGAGACTGTAAGTTACAGGTGAAAACCTTTAAAAACGATTTGTAAAGCTCAAAGTGTATGTCGACACTGCGTTGCTAACCTATAGAGGTAAATATTAACCTACCTATATGTCATTTTGGCAATGAAATGAAGTTGATAAGGTATAAGAATTTCAAGTTAATTGTGAAACCATATTTTAATAAAGAAATTGGCTTTATGATATTTTTTATTAACAGGTTTGCATTATGAAAACAAGTTAATTCCAAAAGCCTTTGTGAGATTTTGCTCAATTTATATCAACTTTCCCAAAATATTTGCATTATAATAGTGCCTTTATACCTACCCATAGAAACCCGTTACAATATACAACGTGATCATCATAATAGTTTGTTGTTTCTCACGACATCGACAGATCATTTGAATGTGGTATTTTCACTTTCGTTGGTTCACGTTGCGTGAAGTTCACACTTTCACCTGATGACCGTGCGATTCCAATAGTAATGTAGTACGTTTACATAACATTGTGACCTCAAAGGTTAACGCAACGGCAATAACAAAGAGATTTATAAGTAAACATACTACAATCGTGTAGATTATTCGGCAGATTTTTAGATAAGGCTATATAGAGAGGCTGATGTGTTTATGATTGCACAAACTATTTACAATGATGATGATCTTCCTTCGAAGCTTTTAAAATGCTCAGTATTTATTGACGACTAGATTATAATCATGCTATCGAAAGGTATGATAATAATACAATCTTAGAAGTAAGTAATTTTACCAAAACTCAACTGAGTAAAATACATATAACATTCACTATAAATTCCTTTCGGTACTGATTTCAATCGTAATTGAAGTCAACCAAATTGTGGCAACGAAACGACAAACAAATCAGGTTTTGTTATCAATTAAAAACCCGAAGACGTTAGGTACCAGCAACAATACTTGCTAATACCATCAAACTTATGACAGTTTAACAAACTGTTAATTTCACTGGCGCACCTTAGAAGAAGATGTAGGTACATATAAAATATATAACGCAGATTTTATCGAAACTAAAGCGCGAGTTGAGCGGGCGACCAAGTTAAAAATCCTTACAGTTCGTGTTCCTTAATATTAATCACAGGCGTATTATTATCAAGTCATAAAATTAATACCGAAACGAGCTTCCTAAGACCAACAACGTCGACTGTAGACAAACAAAATTAGATTTACGGAGCCTAATGGCCCGTATCTTCGATCTTGTTAGCATTATTAGGCGTAGACTAGACGCAAATAATATATACAAAAGAACGTACTCCGTAAAGTGAGGGTCCAATGCCTCATATAAGGCAAGCTTATTAAAAATGTTTTGCTTCCTTGCGGCTGTGTTACCGCTTTCGTCAATAGAGTCAACGTTATTTACTATGTTATATTCCCTACAGTACTTTGTAGATATAGCCGCTTATTCCTAGTCCAATGAAATATAGTTAAGGTTCATTCTACGTTAAGAGAGCATCTGATGTTAAGAAAGGCGGCATGATATTAATGTTTAAAATAATGGCTTTTTCCGAAACTGAACTATGTAATCAGGTATTTTGTACATTAGTTTAAGATGGCCAGTCAATTATTCTATTTTTACCAGAGTTTTTCTCGACCAGGGGAGATAAACTATACAGGGTAGAGACATGAAGGCCAGGGTAGGATATTTAAAAAGAAAACCGTCATTTTCGTAAGAATCAATTTTTACTAAACACTATTTTATGATAGTTTGCAACTATCAAATCACGATATGCTTGGGTTTACGCAAATATTACATATTGAAATCAAACTACGGTTTACGGATTCTATACATTTAAACCCAATGATCTAGAAATATTTTCTTAATGATTACTAGCCGATGTTTCAGTTTCTTTACAGGAACCGTGGTCGCGGCAGACTGAGGTGATATCTGGTTAACTTCTATCTAGTTAGCTTTTGTCTTGAATTTAAAAGTTATCTCAAAGTACCCAAACATTTTTCAACTATTGGTGTTACTATCTTACGCAGAATTTGTTCAGTGTGCTTTTATGTCTTCTGGTGACTTTGTCCTTCTTGGGTTTCATTAGCCTGATAACAGGGTCCCAAGCCGGAGGAACAATTCAAACATCTTCCCTATTGAAATTAGGGTGTTTTTTTAATTTCACTAGCTTCACGTATCATTCTTGGAATAAAATGGTGTTCTTTTGTTGGTTCCTTGTTGTACATGTTCACGCACAGCAAACTTCGTCGAGCATTTGTGTTTAATGTCAGCTATGAATATGTCCCTTATGTCGAATGCCTATGCTTCTCTTGGTTTGTCCAATGCATGAGAGCCCACTTGGCACTTGGTAGCACGGGCTGTTTCCGCAACTCCACGTCCTGGCGTGTATTTTATGTGCGGGTGGGAATGGTGTTGTGCCACTCGAGCCACCTCAGCTCTTCGAGGAAGGCCAGCAGACTCTTGATGTGGCCCACAGCTTCCCTCAGGGTGCTGTGTCTAGTCAGGTACTGCTACACTATACTGTGAGACCTCTGGTTAGTCGAGGAGCAGGTGGGCTGCCGTCTCGTCTGCTGCCATACAGAATCTGCACAGCGGACTGTCAGTGATTCCTATAGTAAATAGGTTCTTATTAAAGTATTCGTGTCCTGTGTAGACGGCCGTGAATGTCCGCAGTTGTTGTTTGAACAGCCGGAGGACTTGTTTGGCTATTTTACCGTCTGCTGCGGGAAGAGCCTCCTTGGCCTACCTACATGTTTCAATACCAATCCAGGACTGATTGTGCTGAGTCCAGGTTCTGTTTCTTACTAGGTTGCGATAAAAAACAGAAAGGAGGGGAATAGTGGGCTCGGGTCCCACCAGCCCTAAAGTGGCCCCTCTTCTAGCAAGTACGTCGATGCGATGAGAGCCCACACTCAATAGTGTATTTTGTCTAATCTAATCTAAGAATTGACTTATCTTCGTTGGCGGCTTGTAAATTTTGATTGAAACTCGCTTCAAGATGTAGCCAGTCGATCACGCCCCTGACCATGTATGGGAGGCAGCAGGTTATCTTTCTACTGTAGCTGGTTTTTTCGGGGGTCTCTGACGTTGTTCGCGCGGTTTTCAAGACTCCCAAGTTTTTCGCGGTTTTCAAGAGTTCCTCACGAGTTGGTTTTTTTTCGGGTAGGCATGATCTAAAAAAATATGAAGTTCTTAAGCTGAAAGACATTATTTAGGTTTGTTGCCTGTACTTTAATAGCAGACAATTACTTTAAAAAAAAAACTCTTTCGGCTCATACTAACAAAATAACAAAAACTCTGAATATAAAACTACTATATAGTGTAAAAGTCATTTAAACACCATAAATCAAATTAAATAACGTATTAAAATGAACATATGTCGGCTTTACTTAGGATAATACGTGTATAATACTAATAAAACACTAATATGACACTTCCGTATCTACCCTGGACTTAAGGTCTCTCCCCTGGCATCTCATGAGGCAGGGGAAATACGGCAGCGTAGAGACGTTTTCGTTGAAAAATGAATACAACCAGAAAAATATGTATTGTTTCGAAAATATAAACTAACACGGTAAACTAGGCAGAAATTAAAGTAAATAGAAGTTAAAAATAAACTTTTACTGTAAATACCGCGTAAGTAAAACTTACCAGTGGAGATACTGCAATCACCGACACATCCGCACTAGCCGAGTGGCGTGATCGGACTTTTCGCCAATTAGCGCCCGAGAGTGGCTCGCGCGACGGTTATTTGCTAACTTCACTTCAAAACAAATGCTCCAATATTTAACCTTGCAAGGATAAAGTACTTTAACGGCATTTTGAAGCTGACGAAAAATGATCAGGGTAGGAGACTCAAAATACGAGGGACAAAATTTGAGATTTATTTTTTTAAAGAAAATTAAAGTTTTCAGTGAGTTTCTTTATGTATTTAACATTGTTATATTCTCTACATTGTGTAATAAATAACGCTCAGATGTTTAATCTATTGGAAATGTATTAAATTTGAAAGACTCTGTTACAGAATAGTAAAGGGACAGGCCAGGGTAGATACTTTTTTGAAGGTAAACATGCTGTTATAACCAAGTTAAGTTAATTTAGGTATTGCAATTTAGTAGCATGAAAGTAAACATTACTTATTATTATATATGTTTGTTATTTCGTACAATGTTCAAATAACATATGATTTTTTTACGTTGCCACCTATTGTGCCTCTTAACGTAGAATCACCCTTAATACAAATAGTTATTTTTTATAAAGATTCTGCGTGTGTGTGTGTGTTTGAACACTTCCTCATAAAATGTCTACAAAACTGGCAATGGGCATTGAAAGTGAAAAGCTTCTAGTATGCGCATCATTCGATCGCCAAAATTGTGCAATGTTATTAAATTTAATACTCTTAAAATGTACCCTTCGCAGTAATACTTTGATTTGACTAAAGAGTCGTAAAGATGTGAAGTGATGTGAAGTTATGTTATAACGAGTAAATAGGCAATCGTTGTACTTTTTACGTACATACACTAATTAATAAAAATAATAATAATTTATTGCCGTTTTAAACAGTTTCACAATGTGACTTAAAACTAGACACGAATAAATGAACTGTACTAATGGTGTTGTTACTGTGGAATTAAATAGTAAAATAAATAAAATAATTCTTCTTTGATAGCAATAGGTACGCAATTGCTCAAAAGCCAGTAAGATATTGTCGAATAAGGCTTTTAGTCATTTTATTAAATGAAACCGCTCCTGTATAATAAGAATGATCCGCTTTAATAAATGATTCTAATGACCCTTGAAGACATGATATTAATTTATATGATTATCATAAACGGTGACTTGAGCTACATTCAATAGAACAAAGGTACTTGTACATTTTAATAAACCTTCGTGGGATAATCCGAGCTTACTAAAACCTGCTAAATAAGGTAGCGTAATACTGGCTGTATAAGATAACACCAAATAAAAAAAAAAGTAATTTAAAAAGAGAACGCTGGCTGTAATTGAAATAATGTTTTGCCTCAATCATCACAGTAATATTTTAATAATGATAATGTCATAAGTCCAATCTATTAAATTTATATTTTCTTATTAAAGTGCCAAGTCATGTCATCACAAAATTAATAACCGTAGGAAAAATAAATATTGCCAAAAAGTTTGAACTCAGAAGGCCGCGCGCGGGATACTTCGATTTTAGTTATAAATTGTTCTGTGTTTTATCTAGTTTCAAATCTGATAATGCGCACCTATCGAGCAATAATTTTTCATTGATCGGTTTTGTATATCAATGTGAAATCGCTGGAATTTGTAAGTTTACCGTGTTTCTCATGTGCTAAAACTATGTTTATGTAAGTACAATTCTATATTTATCTTAAAATTTGGTTTAAAATTATAGGTAACTATTAGGAATACCACGACGCCTAAACAATTTGGTTTAAAATTATAGGTAAGTATTAAGAATACTACGACGCCTAAACGCCTCCTGCCTTGCGTTTTATAAGCATATATTAATTTATTTTCTTTTTAATTTCGTTATAGGTTTATAAGTATAGTTTTAGTTGTAAATAGTAAATAGGTTATAGGTTGTTAGTGGAAATGTAGGTTATTAGTTGTAAAATAATTGATTTCAAATAGTTTAAAATAGTTTTATAAATAAAAATGGTTACTAATATTCCTCAAGTATTCGCTTCTTACTTTCAATATGCGACGAAGTCTGTGGTTATAAAGATATTGACAATAAAGAAGAAACTAAAAAAAATGTATTAAAATATTGGTTCTTGAACGAAACGTCTTTCTTAGATTCTATTTGATCTTATCCTATATTTTATTTCACTCGGTTATTCAATTTACGTTACTACTAACAGGTATGAATATTTACAGTCGACTGTTTGAATCAATTATTCAATCCAATAAATAAAAATAATGCAGTCTATTATGGTACCAGGCTCCATTTCTTTTCGGCATTTCCATAGAAATATAAATAAGATTTATTATATCTTATTTACTAATCTATGGGTATTTCCTTAAAATTAAAATAAAATACATACATACACTGCGATTGTTTTAATTTACTCAACACCCATTTCAAAAATACCAAACTCCGAACCCGACTAATTTGACCAATTAGTATATACTTAATAATAACTGTGAATTAAATGCGTGGCATGTTCTGACAGCCTATTAAATAGGTCGTTTTACTTGATTAGATATTAGGAAGATAACAAGCGTAACACTGTATTATTATTACAGCTTTTAGTTAAATTGTGGTTTCTATTTTGATAAATATCGTAGTTAATGTTACTAATAAGATGCGTTAAGTAGCGTATATTTCGTTTTGCCTATTTCGCAATATCGGAAATGTAGGCAGGTACACGATATAATAAAGTAAACGAATAATGAAACAAGGATAAGATATCAATAAATAAAAAAAAAACACTTTTCTTTGAAGCGGTCCTACTAGCTAAACACACCTTCTGACAAAATAAAACCTAAAACTTGATCCAACTGAATCTCTGATTTGGTAACTTCTAGAGTGGATTGCACCACATCACCGGTTAAAGTAAAAGCTAAAGTAAAATTTTACAATAACTTTAACAGTAAACTTGACGGCTGCCGCAAAATGTGTTGCACCAACGTTTTTGTTGCTAATGTTAAAGTTAACAGGGTTGCTAGACAAATGAGGCGTAATCTACCCCGATTCGCTGCGGGAACTATTTTTAAGGCCGGCAATACTAGAGCTTCGCTGTTATTGATAATGTCAAGATGTCAATTGTCAAATATTAAATCGAACGTCAAACGAATTGAACGCGCTGAACGCGCATCATTTTAAAAGATTTTGATTATCTTTCTTGTTTATACTACACCTGTTTTGTTTACATAGTAGTTTTATAGTTTTATAAGTGTTTTTTAGCTTTGAATAGGCTTGAAATCATGTTTAAATAGTTTCTTATTGCTAGTTATTGGTTTATATAGTCGAAATAATCGTATTAATAAACATTTGCATGTTTATCATAAACTTTGTTTATGTACGATAGTGTTTTCTTAAGAAAATTTGTATTTTTACACATGCGTAGGTTTTATTATGTTATCTTAGAATTGAATAAAGCTATTTCCATGGCGTTTGTTTCATTGGATGCTCCATATAGCACACAACGGCCCACCAAAATTACATACATAACTATAGTATTTCATGGTTTTTTTATAGAAAATATAGTGGGCGGATCCTTGTGTGACAACATTTTTCGATAATTTTTCTTGAATAACTTAGTGATGCAAACAGTTAGGTTTATGTATTATATACCTACTGTTCGATAGAACTTTTTGACCTATCTAGCTATGTATAGAACATATATGCATGTACCATAGTATCTAAGATAATTACATGTATTCAAAAATAAAGATTTGTTGTGCATATGTTCGGTGCGGTAGTCGGCGTTAATGTAGAATTTCGAAGTAGCTAAGCGATCATATTTTTGGGCAGTTAGTTGGCGTCCCAACCACCATGTTGTAACCAAGGAACCTAATGTAGCCATCGTGTGCGTCAGGATGGCTGGAACATGAATGATTTTGGAGGTTTGAGCAATACCAAACTTTTGTACCTATTTTGTACTATTTGGTACCAGACATCAAAAAATTAGTACCTCGTTAAAGAGGGAAAACTATTACGAGGAAAGTGGCCAATATCGGGCGGTTACAGTTAACGTAAAATTATGACGTCATTTTAACAATTGTCAAGTGGTGCAACAAATTTTTTGCTTAACCGGTTATTTGACAGATGTTGCGATCTTTGTAATTGTTAAAGTAAGATGATGCAACCCAGTCTTAGTGGTGCTAAGACTTGCGTTTACTTAGGCAAGTATAATGTGTTATGTGGCTGTTCCGTAAATATAGCTATAGTATGTATGAATATTTCGCAGCCAACTCGTTGAAATAATCTTTTAATATAATTTGCCATCTGCGATGTTCAGTGACATTCAATTACGGTAGATGCTTTAGCAGACGTATCTTGTTAATCTCTTGCTACTTTACTATTTGTAGTAGTGTGGGGCTTTTTGATCCAGGCATTCAACTATAATATCCTATAATAACCTAGGATAGAGTCCTAGAGGGGAGACCGCTCCTTGGCACGCTTATTGTAGAAGGTGATGAAGCTACGATACACACAGTGCTGGCTGGTAGCGGCTGGACACAAAGAGCCAAAAATCGGGCTCAGTGGCGTGCCATTGGAGATGTCTATATCTAGCAGTGCACTATGGCAGACTAATGATGAACCTAGGACGGATACTCACTGATACACATTCTTATATGTTCTTAAATAAATACCTACACATTATAAATAAATTACACCCAGACAACAAATAATCGTGCTCATCACACAAAGACTTGTCTTGGGTGATGATTTAGGAATCAAACCCACGATCTCTAGCCTAGCAGGCAGTCATTAACCAGTAAACTTATAGGTTAGTAAACTGATCTGATGCTAGGAGTGCATTATTGATCGTACAGCAAGTGTCGACGGCTACATTTTGCGGTAGCTTCCAGCCTACTATTTTTTTAACCATTTTTGGGATTAGTGACTCCTTAATTGGTATTAATATTTACAGTCATTTATTTATAATCTTCATGGCAATCCCCCGATGCTCTCAGTGATTCTGCTACTCTACTCTATAATAATATGTAGTAGTGGTTAAGAAATTAGTTACCACAATTTTAGTTTTCCCTCTATTTATTAAAATAATGAAATCTTATGTACTGTAAAGCATGTAGGTACACTTGAAGATGGATCACTTTCGTTTGGTTTGTGCACACTGTATAAATAATTCAATTTTCTCTGAATATATTAAATTCAGTAAACCTCATTTCGCGAATAGAATATTCATGTGTAACATTCCATTTGTCTTCATCATTTACGGTTTTTATGCACGCTTTTGTATATTTTAGGTTAAATGAAGCTAATCAATCACTCGTCGCAGTTAATTGAACCGCATTGGTTATTCAATTACCCTTGAACTCTGAACACCTGTAGAGGTATTTTGGACTTTCTTTCGTATTACTCAATCACTTATTTACTTATTTAAAAAATGCCCTAACAGAGTATCATTTAAGTATATGTATATTGCATCTATCTACGTAAATCTATTGCGCAAGTAATATTTAAAGTGGTTTAGTATTAAGATACATATAAAGTTGTATCAAGTTGACTGCTAAGTGTTGTGGGTTCGATCCTCATGCGTGAAATTATTTTGCGTGTTCCACAAATTGTTGTTTCGAGTTTGAGTATACATTGTGTCCGTTGATTGAATGTTTGCCACGACACAGCATTTATTTCCAAGTGCCTAATATTTGTCTTTATTTTAAAAGTCATGTTTATCTACGTCCACGAAATTAATTTGAATTCTTTGTGTTATTCAGAGTCGACTTATGCTGGTTGGTGAATGCGTGCCGGCATCATGCGACGCCCAGGCGGTGACCACGTTGCTGGGCGCGGCGGAGGTGGCTGCAACAGAAGACGCGGCCAGCTCGGGCCTCGAGGCTTCCTTCACCACTGTCAACATGCGACCCGTACCCGGCGGGTACGACCTCTTTGCTGACCCCAAACTGCATATACTTGGGTAAGTTAAAGCACCTACAACTCGGCACAAGTTCTACACTCACCGCCTTGATGAGTGGCGTTCTTCCACCGTACGTTTCACACGCCATTACTTGCCTCGTACAACTAAACTGTGGAACAAACTATCTGCACCGGTATTTCCAAACTAGTTCGACATTGGAAACCTTTTAGTGCATATTTCTTTTTAAAACCTCGGCAACGCACTTGTAATGCATAGGTGATCAGTTGATCACATACCATCAGGTGACCCGCTTACTGGTTCGTCTACCTATGCAATAAAAAAATAGTTAAGGTTATATAACTTGAGATTTTTATAGTAAAGAAGTATAATTGATGAACCGGTGAGTATGTCCGTTGTTTTGAGATTTTACTAGCCACTTTCAAGGCAATTTGAGGGACAATCGTGCCACTAAATTAGTATAGAAAACTTGATGTCCAATTCACAGATTATAGTAGGCTGATGTTAGATGACGGTACGACAAATGACTAAATTCTCAAATACTTTGAGAGCCAAGCCTTGCTACAGTAGTGAGATACTACGGCAAACTGTTCGTCTTAGTTATTTTTACTTAGGAATAATTTGTATAATACGTATGTACCTATGTATGAACAAAATTTGGGAAGAGGATCTACACTTGAGCTGAATACGATGATTTTTTAAGTCAGGTAATAGGAGTCTACTAATAATGATATTCAGCATCACTTGATTCAAATTACCAGATTTAAAATTTACTTAATTTTCCATTTAACAAATTCAATGTTTTCTTTGAAAGGCATTCAATCAAGGACAAGCCTCGCCAAAAGTTAAAAATGCTTTTTAGGATTAATTTTCCCTCTCATCTAATTTAAGATAATGAAAACCTGATAGCAAATAACATTGAGAACGATAGTGAGACATTCTGTAATAAATCAAAGTGCCTCTGAACAAGATACATTAATAAATTATTATAATTACATCGTAATAAATAGGTAACGTAAAGCTAATTAATTTTACTTATAAAGCTAATTTATCTATATCACGCCCAAAAAGTTTGGTGTACTACGTATTTATTTGGCACTTAGTCAGTCATCTTTGTGTTGTGGAAATATCGCATCTCATCTACACATATAAATAAAATTGTAGTGTCTGTTTGTAATATTAAAATAACCGCTTTTTACTAAATGCATATGGATGTATACAAATGCAATTTTTGTCTGTCTGTTTGTTTTCGCTAATCTCTGGAACGGCTGGATCGATTTTGACGAGACGTTCACTGGTGGAGAGCTGATGTACCAAGGAGTAACTTAGGCTATAACTTAACTGGGTACGCGAAGTAGTTCCCTCAGGACGCGGGTGAAACCGCGGGAATCATACGCAACCGCTTTACTTGTAATTGTCGCAACCTAGAGTTGCTTGACGACCAAAAACGCTTACCTGGCTAAACCTCTAAACTCATTTTGATGTCATTTTGTATTTGTGGACCTGGTAGAGAAACAGGCATCGACTATTAATTAAAAAAATCAATATCTAAGAAGCTAAAATACGGATATGAACGTTTGTATGGTAATTGGCGCATAGCCATATTTTATTACTTGATTTACGAATAGTGAGCAGGTATATGTTTATCCAGGTACCACACGAGCGAAATCGTAAGCGAAAGCTAGTGTTTTATAAATTGCTGTGTGTGGGATTTCTGTAGTAATGACAAATATGAAACTTATACACGAAAAACCTAATTATTGTTCGTATAATTCTGGTTGCGATATCAAATGTATAAAAATCTCATGTAGTAAGCTTTCCCAAACAGGTTGAATAACTGTGAAAATTATCATGCGCATACTCAAAGTCAAAGTCAAAATCATTTATTCATCTAGGTCACAAGGTGACGCTTATGAACCTCAAATTTTAAAGTAAATTACTTAATGCTTCAACATTTACATTTACTGTCTCGTTCGCAAAGCAATAGGTAGAACCACGAGAAAGAATGGGCAATAAAACTCGTGGCCACTTTTTTAATCGCCAGTGTTATGGTACATATTTTGTTTTTGTAAGGAGCTGCAACTGTTTCACATTTTAATTAATTACTTGTTAATAGTAATTAGGAACATACATTATACTTAAATAATTAATGCAGTTACCAAATTAAGTGATGTAGTCGCCATCCAGTGTGAATCTTGTGTAACAGGAGCATATCCACTTACGTCTTATAATGTAGGCAACTCGCGATCATGTTCAGAACTATGATGGAAATGTATGTTACAGAAAGTGATGGTAGGTCTATGAATACACAAAATTTACAAAGATGTTAGTGTACAGCCCATGATCACGAGTTATCTTCATCTAACACATTAGCAAATTTTTTTAAAAATTAAATAAGTGGAACAACAATGCAAATGTAAATGTAGTAAGTTGAATGACCTAATAATACATGGATAGTTATTTAAAAGAACTAGAGATATTATATAAAAAAAAAAAAACTAAAAAGCAAGGTATCTATATAAATTCTAAATAAGTACAAAGATCAAGTGTTGGCTAGTGTAAGTGACCATCTATACTTATCACTGAAATAATCATTAATGGTATAATAACCTTTTCTAATAAGGCAGTCTTTTATTTTACTTTTAAACGTACTAAATGGTAATTCTAAAAGACTAATTGGTATTTTATTGTATATACGAATACCTAGCCCTACAAAAGAATTATTAACTTTATGTAAACGATGATAAGGGGCATATAACTTATGCCTGTTTCGAGTATTTATGTTATGTATGTCACTTTTTGTAGTAAATAAACCTATATTTTGCCTAATATACAATATATTAGCAAATAAAAATTGCGAGGCTACTGTAAGAATCCCTATAGACTTAAAGCGTTCCCTAAGAGTATCTTTTGCACCTAACAATTCTCATTTTCTAGCTCTAAGCGTGTTCTAAAGCCTTGGATATCGACTGGAGCCCTAAAGTGTATTAGGCTTAGAAATATATTACAACTCCAATCGAGGAGAGACCCTTTTAATATAATTTTGACAACAACTTATGAGCGCTTTCGTACGTTTTGCTCCAACCTAATTAAGAAACTCAATAGGCAATATCATAAGAGTCAAATTTTATACTCAGTAAAAAATCCCAGGCTTCTCTGGCGTAAAATCAACGACATAACACATTATAAAAAACCCATAACATCTAGTGTACACCTTCTTCACATCACATCTCATCCTCTCGACTCGCTAAACCGCGTAAACCACATCTTCGTAACCGTCGGGCAAACATTAGCGGAAGAAATCATGACACTAACTGGACAAGGACGTATGCCCGTTAGCAACAATACAAATTCTTGCACATCATCTCAAGCCAACTCATTTGTGTTGCTGGAGACAGATTTGGCAGAAGCGGATGGTACACCCATGTCACTTGACTCAGGAAGTGCTACGGGGTGGGATGGCATGCCAGTGAGTTTCCTTAAGCTAGCTCGGGACTTTGTAGTTCCTATCATTTGCAAACTAATTAACATGTGTTTCGAAACAGGTATATTTTGCAACGCCTTGAAACGATCGGTCATCACACCTGTGCACAAGGATGGAGACAAGAGCGATGTTAATAATTATAGACCAATTTCCGTGTTACCATCACTTTCAAAAGTAATAGAAAAAATATTAAATAAACGGCTAAGTAATTACTTAAATAAATATGACATTATTTCCGACTCACAATATAGTTTTAGGCAGGGGAGGTCGACTCAGGACGCGGTTGTAGCTTTCACGTCTGAAATTACAGCTGGAGTTGACAAGGCCTATAAGTGCGTTACAGTGTTTCTAGACCTGAAAAAGGCCTTTGACACCGTATCTGTACCCTTACTTGTGCAAAAACTCGAAGGCATAGGGATTAGAGACAAGGCTCTTTCACTTTTTGACAGTTATCTCCGGGGTAGAAAACAACAGGTTAAGATAGATAACTCGTATAGCAATGAGAAAAACGTTGTTTTCGGTATCCCACAGGGTTCTGTGCTTGGCCCCACTCTGTTTCTGGTGTATATTAACGGACTATGTAACCTACGAAACGGTGGCGGGAAAATTTTCTCATATGCGGACGATACGGCTATTGTTTACTTTGGTGACACTTGGGAAACGGTACGTAATAAAGCTGAACAAGGGTTAGTTGTCGTAGATAAGTGGCTCAAAGCAAATATGTTAACCCTGAATATTACTAAAACAAATTACATTTGTTTCTCTCCAAGTGCAAGATCTAAACCAAGTCCTTATTTTAGTATTCGTATCCATAAATGTGTAAATAGCTTAGGGCAAAACTGTGACTGTGACCTATCAAACAAGTACCATCTACAAGATACTTGGGATTTATAGTCGACGAGTGTCTAATATGGCACTCACATGTCGATGCTCTCATGTCACGTCTCAAAAAAATTTATGTGGCTTTTTAAAACTCTACGACATGTGATGCCTCAGAAAACACTCAACGACATTTACACTGCACTCGCGCAGTCAGTAATTACATATTGTATACCAGAGCTAGAGAGAGCCCAAAGGTCACTTTTAAAGGTGATGTATTTTAAGCCATATAGATATCCCACAATCGACCTATATAGAGTATGCGGCTTATTATCAGTGAGGAAATTATACCTTTTAAACATTACACTATACTTACATAAACGCACTCCATATAACCCAGAAAACCAGACTAGGCGACGAAAAGATATTGTGGCTTACTCTCCGCGGGTACGTACAGTTTTTGCAAGGCGTCAGTATGTATGCCAGTCAGCCTACATATACAACAAAATGAAATCAATACTAAAATTCCACCACGAGGTTTCACACCAAAGTAAGAAAGTGATAACCGAGTGGTTAAGAACTCTTACATATGAAGAAGCAGAGCATATTTTAACCAGACTTGCATGAATACTTTATATATAAGTACTTCATACACTATAAGATGGCATAGGTAATGTTGGCACTATTAGCCGGCACGTTAAACACACACACGAACATACACACACACACACACACACACACACACACACACACACACACACACACACACACACACACACACACACACGAACACACACTTTGCAACTATAGTCACACATACTTGTGCAATTACATGCTACACAGAGCTGCTCATTATTTTTATTTATTTTATAAATCTTTGTCTATCACTTTTCCTAAAATATAGTTTTAATTTAATTATAGTCTCAATATTGTTAAGTGTTATTTAAGGGAAGGAGCGGAACAACCCCAACACAAGTATTGTAAATAACTTACTGGGGCTGTTTCACTCACATTTGTCAATGTAATTAATTGAGACACAATAAATGATCTTTTTTTTTTACCTAAAATGTATATTGCTCGTACCGCTCGTTTCTGTAGAACGAAAATATTTTGAATATCCACAGCTTAGCCCCACAACAAAATGCCGTAGGACATGACACTATGAAAATAGCTAAAATACACTAAACGAGCCGTGTCGACATCAGTAAGTTGTCTAACTTTTCTAACAGCATACGCAGTAGAGCTGAGCTTTCCTGAAAGACATGCTATATGTGCACCCCATTGTAACTTACTATCTAATGTAATGCCTAGAAACACTGTCGAGTCAACTGTGTCAAGTTCTTCCCTATCTAGCATAATATTAGGTCCCATTTGTCTAACGTTAGGTAAAGCAAATTTAACGCATTTAGATTTTTTTAGAATTAAGTGCTAGGTTGTTTGCTGTAAACCATTGTGTAACCTGTATAAGTGCGTTATTTACATCATCAAATTGATTCCTATTCCTGTCTACTTTAAAGATTAGTGACGTATCATCTGCAAAAAGTACAACATCACAGATGTTTTTTAAATAAAAAGATAAGTCATTAATATATACAAGGAATAGAAAAGGACCTAAAATTGAACCTTCTGGAACGCCTAACTGTAAAGGTAATTTAGAGGATGTAGTCCCATTTACATCGACGCACTGAAATCTCTGCCGCAGGTACGACTCGACAACACAAAGTGCGGTTTCCTCTTCGCCGTAGTGGCGGAGCTTACGCAATAGTGTGTCGTGATGAACGCAATCAAATGCTTTTGAGTGGTCACAGAATACGCCGATAGCATTTTTAGATGACTTCCAAACATTATAAACGTGTTTTATGAGAGCAACACCCGCATCAGTAGTGGATCTACCTTTAGTAAATCCGTATTGATCTTTATGAAGCAGACTATTTAAATTAAAGTGTCTTAATAGCTGCTTTAATAAATATTTTACTAAATGCCGGCAATACTACAATACTGTATGCTTATTCGTGTGATCTGCCTGTATCATAATGATTAATTTCCCTCGACTACAGAATAAATGAAAGAGCTTTTAGCGTGATATATTCAAGCAATAATTAAAAAATAACTCACAATGAAAATTGAACATATTTTTACTAAAAGCCTCTTTTTATTGCTGCTAATTGGAAACGAAAAGTATAATTAAAGTTAGATCATATTGTCCTGATTTAAATGGTTCTTTTGTTATGTGGTACTTACGCAAATTAGGCTTCACAAAATATCGCCTGATAAACATTCTATGAATATTAAAATAAAGAGTAATATTTTACGAATGCAAATGACACGTAACTAAAACGTTTTATGTCATGGCTGCATTTTAATCTGAACTGCAATCAAACACGAGACTGCGAAATTCGTTGAATGGAATGAAACATAATTGACAAAGTTATTTATTAAATTCACGACTGCTGTGTAACATCTTATTACCGTAGGGTAATTGGCGACATATTTTGTGAGGAAGCGTTTTCAACTCATTGTTTTATGAAGAATGAATAGAAATATGTATCTAAATTGTTATTTGTCGCTTAAGTACAAATCGGCAAATAAAAATATCTCGAGGAAACTTGTATTTCTAAGAGCTTTTCATTATGTTCTCGAAAGATGTAAAGTCTGCCGACGAACACTGGTGCGGCCTTGTCCGGGTTGGTGGAAGTCCACTACTTAGGTGATGGTGTATTGTCTTTCTCATCGTGAGAAGAGAAGCTAAGCAGTGGCACTTTTTATAAAAACAGGGGTGAAATTTTATATACAGGTCACCAAGCCGAAGTCTACACGTTTTGGACATCGTGCCAAGTAAAAAATTACCTGGGAAAGGATATTTTTTCATCATATCTTGTATTTAATTTACATTAAATGCGAAACTTTAACAGATTATGTCGAAATGAACGTTAAATGTCGCATGGCGAAATAAATGGTGGTGACAAATCTGTTACAGTATTTTATTTTCTTTGTGTAAATTTTACGTAAATGCAAAACGACGATATTAAATTACTTTAATGGCTTTTATCACCAGTCATTTGGCTTTCAAGTTTTTAATCTACACTTATGTGCCTTACGGAATTACGGATACTTTACAGCATTGATGACTTTTTGTACAATACTTGAACTGAAAATGCAAAGTCATGATAATGGCAAGTATTTCGTGTTTACTTAATCATTGTTTCTATTATAATATTATGTTTTATACTAAACTACTGTCTTGTTTTATTTGAACAAAATTACGAAACAATTATTGTATGTAGGAATTAGAATAGATACATCACTAAGCAATAAAGTAACATACTTAGTTCAGATCCATATCTGATTACACTTTAGTTAACCTATTTAAGACGATAAGCTGGGCCAATAAAGCACTCAAATCACGCCGTTTAATTATTCAATCAAATAACTCCGAACATGTTGGCAACTGGGAATAAATCGGTACAAGAGCGTTTCTAGGATTAAACATGTTATACCTATGATACGATCTTGTCAGTAACGACAGATCGGTCTTGAGATTAAATCGGTCATAAAATAATTCTGGAATATAGTCTCATAAGTAGTAATTGCGCACTTTGTTAGTTTAATTGACATGTTTGGAACGAGTCGCTTAATAGAAAAAATACCTTTTAACAATTTCATTGTCATATTGTGTCGTTGTTTCGCTACTTATTTTTATAATTTTCACTTGCTACTCATTACGGAGGATCATAGCTCTGACATTTTTTTGATAATACAGTTTAAATGTTTTTTTTTTAATTTACTTGTGTCCCGAAACATTATGTCAATGTACCTAAGTTACTTCACCTGTCACCTAGACCACATGTCACACGAACTTAGATTAATCAAATATTTATACGGTGCAAAAGGTGCTCAGTAAATGATTCACTGGACTCTACAAATATTTTAGCAGGAAGTGACGCAGCTCGTCAACCGTTCGTTGCTGTAAATAAGTTAGCTCCATATTAAATTCATAAAACCCATCTAAAAATAATTAATATCTTACCCTTTTCGAATAAATTGTTAGGTACCTATTATATGTTTATTATGTTAGATAAATATTACTATATTCTTTGTTCTGTCGCGTAGAAGATAATAGAGCCTAACTATGATGGTATATAAAGCTAGTTGTCAAAGTGTGTCACAATTACTTCAAGTCCTCATACCACTATATGTTCTGTGGTTTAGTCCCATCCGTCGCCTTACTATAAAACCTAAATGTAAACAAGTTTACGACAACACTATAAAGTCACAGATCCATTGGCCATAAACTCTATCCGTCTGAGTTTTCTATTTTGTAATGCAAACAAGTGGATTGATTGGCTTTTACTACAAGCAAAATCCGTTACGGACACACATCTAGAACTAGGTATTTAGTTTCTTTTTTAAAAAAAGAGAACCGCCTTCAAAAAATCGACCCACTGAAAAGTACGAAATAATTTTTACATACGCTAATACATAGTATATAACTTATACAAAATACTTAGTTTTTGAAGTCGGTGCCAAACCAATTCCCTCTAAAAGCCTATTGTTTGGCGTCATCCTTTCCAAACCAGCGCATTCAATCTACATAGTACTTACAGCCCAAAATTAAGTATAATTATTTTATAATTAAGCATTTATTTCATACTTTTTATATATTTTATATATAAGTTGCTTTTTAGAGTATATAGGAAGATTATTTTAAATTTTATTAATTCAGATATTTTTTGAGGCTTTATTGATTTGATATATTCGTCATATTATTTTCTCTGTTTGCCAGTATTATTTTTTGTTTTTGATGGTTTGGCACCGACTTCAAAAACTAAGTATTTTGTATAAGTTATATACTATGTATTAGCGTATGTAAAAATTATTTCGTACTTTTCAGTGGGTCGATTTTTTGAAGGCGGTTCTCTTTTTTTAAAAAAGAAACTAAATACCTAGTAAACATTTTGGGTGCGATTTTTTAAGTTTTCCTTTTCGTTTTGTTTGTTTTCTTATTATTTTTATTTCATACTTTTTAGTGTTAGGTACTTCGTTCGTTTACTTGGTTTTGTGTTAACTACTCTTTTATTTATTTCATACTTTTTAGGGATAGGTACTCCATTTACTTTAAGTTTTGGGCTAATTAATAGTTTGTTTATAGTTAGATTCAATTATTTTAGTGATAAGTTTTCTGCTAGTATCAGTTTGTTGTCATGACTTTGACAAAGGTACCTACTTTTATTCTGCGTGCATATGGGCTTAGGCTTCATGCTGGAAGAGAGAGATGAGTCTAGGGAATCAGCCACATTCGGAAGTACGATCCAAACAAATGCGGTGGACTTGTACATACTATTAAATTGGCTGTAAGCTCTCGTATTATGCTCCGGAGAAATATTCCAATAACGGATGGCTTAGCGAACGGGGCAGTGGGTGTTCCTTAAGGATTTAAATGGCCGGCACTAAGAAGAGATCAACTTGAGCCAGGTGAACTGCCCGATGCCATTTTGATATTATTTGATGATCCATCAATAGCATTGCGTCTTAAAGATGATGATGGATACATTTCCATAGCTCCAGTACCAGCGACCTATCAAGGCAATCGCGGTTATGGTGATATCGAGAGGCGGATGTTGCCAGTCATATTGAGTTGGGCTGTGACGGTACACAAGTTGCAAGGATGTACACTTAGTTCTACGGACTTAGGGCCTAAAATCTTTTCTATAGGCCAATGCTATGTTGCCTTGAGGCGGGTCAAATCCCTAAAAGGCATGGCTTTAAGTGATATTGACTCGAACAAATTACTCAACCATCCCCACGACAACAGAGCCTTATCCGAAATGACAAGAATGAGAAATATGCTCTCGCATTAGATTCTTTCACCGACTTTCTTTGTTTTTTGTTAATCGCAGAGACATAGACACGTACACATGTACACACACACACACACACACACACACACACACACACTCGTACAAACACACACACATAATACATATAAACATACTAAGAACCAATATATCTATACGGGTCAAACTGAGAACCTTCTTTTTTTGAAGTCGGTTAAAATACTAAAACTTTCTCCTAAGTGTAACAAGTACTTTTTTTCTGAAAACCGCATAAAAATCGGTTCAGCCAAACTCGAGTTACTCGTGGGCAAACTTACATATATACGGGTCAAACTCAGAACCTTCTTTTTTTGGAGTCGGTTAAGGGCCTAAAACCTTCTCCTAAGTGTAACAAATACTTTTCTGAAAACCACATCAAAATCGGTTCAGCCATACGCGAGATAATCGCGGACAAACATACATACATACATACATACATACATACATACAGGTCAAACTGAGAACCTCCTTTTTTTTTTGAAGTCGGTTAAAAAGCTGACCTAACATGAGAACTCAAGCGATAATACTATCCCCTTCTAGAGCAGTTTAACAATGAGACCGGAATACTAATAAAAAGATCATATTGCTTATGTTTAGCCTCATTCTAAAAAAAGTAGAAAGGCTGCTACATTTTTTCTTGTATACGATAGCATGTTTTTGCTTGGGGGTTAAAATCAGTGTGCATTCTATAATGCAACAGTGTGTTGCGATTTTCATGCATTTCATATTGCCTTCATATTTTTAGAGCCTTAAAGCAAACACATTTCTTGTTATGAACTATAGTCCGTGCCACGAGAACATAGACTTTTTGTAAACAAAGAATTTCTACTAAGTGACTTAGCGATAGCTCTGTCAAAAACAAATAATGCTAAATCCAATGAGCGCAACGGTACATAGATACGTGTCATTGGAAACTAATATGTCAATGGATCGGATTTTTATCGATATTATGCGCTGTCAACAGGATCTTTTAATCTTTTGAGGTACTGACGCCTAGAATGTCAACATTTGGCGTTAGTTCATTGAAATGTTACATTCTTGGGCTTAACATGCATTTATCAGAGGACAAAATTATTTTTTTAGTAAAGTTAAATACAAGTTTATAGGATCACAACGCTCTTCCCGCTGCCAGCATCTCGAAAAAGCGGGTATACCTAAAAAAGAAATTGTACCGTAACTTTTAATAGATTTTGTTTAAGTTCATTCTAACGATTTCATTCACAGACAACGTAAAATATCCATGCCTAGAAAATCATTGTTGGCAATAATTTTAGGATAGGTAGGCTACTTTGAGCAAATGATTTATTGTCTATGATTTAAAAAAATATCATATCATTAAAAGAGTAACATGTATGTACTCTATCATTAACATAATTCTTTCTCTTTCTCTTAGCATTATCCCAGTTTCAATCTGGGGTCCACTTCCTAGTCTAACCGGATTTGGCTGAATATTAGCTTTTCCACAGAGCGACTGCCTGTCTGAACTCCGCAACCCAAAGGGATAGCGATATTCCATAGTATAGACTAGTGTCCGTTTATTTTAGAAGGTACTGACGCCCTGTAACGACTGTCAAAGATCTTCGTGTCAACCGGGAGCGACGGCTTAACGTGCTCTCCGAGGCACGGGACAAGCGATAATTAACAATTCAATACGCACATAACTCCGAAAAGTCATTGGTGCGCGCCGTGGATTCGAACCTGATACCCTCTGCATGGCAGTCTGTTGGGATATCGGCTATCGCTGCCATCTATCATTAACATACATGGTAATCTATTTTTCCTTAAGTTACAGAATAAATTACGTGTAAAACGACGAAAATAGCGGCAAATTTATGAACATACGACCATTCAAAAACAAAATCGAATATTTTTATTTCAGTAAAATTTAACAATATAAATTTAAAAACATAGTGGCATAATTAGGCATTGAAAAAAAAAGACTGTTCAAAAAGTATAAAATCTAAAACACAAATGTTTGAAAAAAGGTTGTGAAGCCCTGAATGTGTGTTTACAAAAAGTCTATCTTCTCGTGGCACCAACTATAGGTCAGTATTCATATTTCAGCACAGAGTAAATATCACTAGATATATTAATTTTATACACAAAAGTGTAGTGACGAGAGAACATGCTAATCAATAAATAGATTTCCAATTTCTGACTACAAAGTACAAAACACAACCCCCTCAGCATTTGTCTGTCTATTCGTATTTAACTTAAATATTCCTAAACGGATTTGCCTGCTTATCTCGTCTTGAGGTAGTGGAATGATTAGGTGTATAAATTGTAAAGTTTTTGTGTAAATTATATATTATATTAACCATAAGAAGCTAGTCGCTAGTACTCTAAAAAAATAACATTGCAAAATAGGAATTCAGTTGTATGCATCTAAAAGGTTGTTTGAAATTTACCAACAGCTGATATTGAAAGGTGCTTTAAATCTTGATTTAATTGCGTCCGTTTAGTGACCATTTATATGACCATAAACTAGTGATGTTTATCTGTAACAAATTATTATACTTACTGATCTTGTACTTCAGTGTTTACTGCTGCACTTTACGTAAACAGAGAATAGTTGTCAAGTTACGTAGGTTGTGTTCTTGTTTAAGTATGTAACTCTAAATAAAATTCCCAACTATGTATGTAGCCTGCCAGAAAAATAGTGGTAAAAGCGTCTGGAATGCTTGCCAAGAACCTTATTTAAAGATGTTTGTTCGCTACATAGCCTGCATGATAACAAGTGTTTGGCACGTTCACAAAACCTTTAATGTAATTACGAGTTCAACAGCTAACATAGAGATTGAGTTTGACCAAGGAAATTGTGTGAAGGCTTTGTATTTGAAATACTAGTTTGATTTTAAGTGAAAGGAAATCTATGCCTTATGTATTTAGAAATTCGCAACGCATTAGGTTAAGGTAAACCACATATTTGGTCTTGATCGGTGCGACCTTCCATTTTATTGTCAATTAGGAGGAATAAAGCGAATGGAATCGCTTTCGTTTTTAGAATATAGGAGAAGAAGTCTTTCTATTCTCAGGCTTTGCTTAGCTCGTGTAAGCTATAGTGTCTCCCTCGTGTGTCATAAACGGAACAAAGGCTGGTCGAACAGCAGATAGCACACGACTGCATTATTATTAACTCCGGATTTCAACCAGTGAACCTGCAAGATTTGTTCTAACAAATCCCAAGGGCTCCTAAACACAAGGCGAATAGCCTAAACACAATATATCTACGTCGTAGGAATCTACGTTGTGCAGACAGTAGTTTTACAGAAACTCGCAAGGGAATATTATACGTAATATGCGAGCATTTTATGAGATTTGAGACATTCTTAAAAAAATATAAAATTTAATTAATCGTATGCTGACAATTGTATATAATATATTTATAATACTAAGATCTTATTGTACCGCGTCGAATGCCGTAGTGGTTTAAGTGGCCGCCTAACACCACATTGGACACACACACACACTGCACTGGACGATTATAGGTTCGATCCTCACACGAGACAATACGTTGCATTGTTTTTATTTGTCTGCAAAAGTTTATTTAGATTAAATCCTTTCCTAAGTCTCGGTCTATCGTGTGCTTTCAGCCAGCCATGGTACTTGATTCAAATTTTACTATTTGGTTTCAGATCTGTGTCTATCGTGGTTGGAGTGTTGATGTTCATCGCTTCGCTGTATGAAGGCTACCTAGAGCGCAAATATCGGCTTGCCGTGTCCCGAGACCTTGAGCTGGCGAACGACGACACAAACCATAAACAACCTGTTGGTACTTTTGTTTATAATATCCTTCTTTATTAGCAGAGCGTGGGTAAGTTAAATAAAATGTGACGGTGATACTCAAACAAAGTGGCTGAGACGATAAGGCAATTTTCGCAAATTTTGAATCCGACGTATGTGTTCCGTGCGAATCAAACTGTATGATTGAGCGGAAACCCGCTGCTGCGGTCGTAAGATCGATTGATCGCGTATTTACTATCGGTTCCATATAAATTCATCTTATATAAGCCGAACGACAAACTGCCTGGCATTGTGTTGTTAACTAACAGAAGGGACGTCATTATTAATCCACAAAGTTCAGTAACCAGTCACATATTAAACCCCGAAGCTTCGGACCGAATTTATTGAATTTTTTATGAAGTCTCTCTGTCGCTGCCAATTTTTTTCGTGAATTTCAACGTCGAGTAATTTCCTTTGTTCCTTGTTTTCTGTCTGTATTTATTTAAAGTTATTTCAAAAGGTTTCCTTGTTCCTTTAGTGAGCCACGCTTGGATTATTAATTGATAGTTTAAAATCAATAGACTTTGTGATTGAAACTCTTATGATCTATATTGCTTAAGTATTTATATAATAGGTTGGGGTAAAAGTTTCTTCGCATTTTTTAAGAAAATTCAAAACATTTTTTATATAATTTATTTACATTTAACTAAAGTATGTAGGTACAATTTTTGCCATCTAGGGGACATGATCCCATTGCTATAAAAATTTTGGAACTTCTGATCAAAATACCGCGACAAGTGGTTTTGGCAGTCCTCTCGTGATGTTAACCTGACACTGCCTAAAGAAATCTGAAGAGACCGAAACAGGTGGCAATCTGAAGATGTAAGGTCAGGACTATACGGCGGATGCATTAACACCTCCCAGCCAAACTCTTTTAATTTTTGGTGAGTGGCTAAATATGTGTGAGGTCTAGCGTTATCATGATGAAAAACCACACCCCTTCTGTTGATTAATTCCGGCCGCTTTCTGTCAATTTCTTGCTTTAATCTAACATAACAACAGTAACAGTTCATAATGAATAATGCCCTTCCAATCCCACCACACACACAGCATCACCTTGTTGCGCGTTAACCTGGGTTTCGCCACAGTCTGTGAAGCCTGGCCGGCCTTCGACCACGACCTTTTTCGCACGTTCTTGTCTTACGTGATCCACTTTTCATCACCAGTTATCAGCTTCTCAAAAAATGGTTCGGTTTCATTACGTCGTAATAAAGAATCACAAATGAGTACACGGTTCATTAGGTTTCTTTCAGAGAGCTCGTGAGGTACCCAAATATCGAGCTTTTATGTGTACCCAGTTTTTTTCAAATACGCCAAAACTGTTTTGTGGTCAATTCCCAGTTCTTCAGCTACGTCGTAACTACTAATACTACTAATATGCCGATCTTGCTCCACTTTTTCAAAAATGGCATCCATTTTATCCGTAATAGATACCAGAGCGACGTGCATCTTGGCATCAAAATTTCCGGATTGAAAACGCTTTAACCTAATGTGTGCTACTCTCACAGACACTGCAATAGGTCCAGAAACATCGCAAATTTTTTTCGCGGCTTGCGTTGCAATTTTACCTTTTTTGTAGTAAAATTTTAAAATGTATCGAATTTCTTCATTAGATTCACTCATCTTGACAGTACGAAAAACAATAAAAATCACAGATTTTCCTAATTTGAATTTGGAATTATGTTCTTTAAAATGTATACTTTCAATTATACCAAAACCAGCTAGATGCAAATAGTATATAGCCAAAGAGATTTTATTACAAGTTCATACATAATATAATGCGAAAAGACTTTTCCCTCAACCTAATATATTGTGGTGCTGAAAGTCGGTCTGCGTAGTTCAGTTGTATGCCGTCGTTGTCATGGCAACCGACTGACTGAGCAGAGCTTTCGTTCAATTCAATGCTTGGTCGCATTTTTCAATTCGTAACGTGTCCGCGCGTCAATGTGTCACGAGCCGTGCACCCACTGTTTTAATCAAATTGTATTTATTTGAGCTCCATACTGTGGTTCATATTGCCTGAAAATAGTACAAGCCAATATAGATGTCTAGGCTGGGCAGACACAGATATTTGTGTGTATTAACATCGGCGAACGGATAAAAATACTAATTACAGACTCAGAGGCAGTTAGACATGACTACATACTCATAAGATGTGAGGCATGATGTCTCTTTCTAAATTCATATAAAATATCAAAAGATAAAGAGCACGACATCTCAAGCACACTTACTTGTGACACCGTCGCACTGTAGTTTTAAATTATGTCTGTGAACAACGCCGAGAACAATCTTAGCCTCACCACATAATTACGCTGCATACGTCGCTTGACATCAGAAGCGTGTGGCTTGCACCTTATACCTACGACATTATCTATAAATTAGCTTTTGCCCGCGGCTTCGCTCGCGTAAATTCAGGGTTCTCTTGTTATAGTATATCATCTATGTTCGGGGTAACACAAATCTCCTTTAATGGACGGGTACTTCTATAATTGTCGTTTTAACCGTTTAAGAAATGTAACTGCAAAAAGTATATACACATACAAACTACTTAGTACTTAGACTTAGTAGTACCTTTGGTAGTACTCAAAATGCTATCCGGTATCAGTGAAGTTTCGCTAGAGTGGCCAATATGGCGACTGCGATTTGTCTGTCAGAACCATTAGAATTTAACAAAATACTCGACAATCCGAATTTTGCGGATATAAGTTGTCGACTCGAAATCTTTATTTTTTAATGTTTTATTATTCAGTAAAGGTTTCGATCGAGTCTACCGTACCCCTTGACGAAATAATTAGTGTATTTAATCGTTATAGCATGTTGTTATAGCTGTAGCTAAGTTTGAGTAATAGATCTCATTAGCGCATGTATGTATACTTTTGAAACTTTTTATAGCTACTCTATGTATCAAGAAGAACCGAAACAGTTTTCAGGGACCCTATACGTTTTCTCATTTTGACGCTGTGATGTCTTTTTGGGTTTTCAAAGAAGCCAGATTACTTGAAAATTACATGTATTTTCTTAAATTGTATTATTTCACCAAGTCACACAAATTAAGAGCAACTCGTGTATGTTTATTTTATAACCGCACATGCAACCGTTTTAGAGATACACGATTCTGCAAAACGTTATCCTAGCAGGAATTCCAATATCTCGAGAACCTGAAGCCGCACTGATTTTATTTTCGGCGTACATTGTCCCACCAATAAAAGCTATCTGCCCATGTACAATGTATCTCTCTCCGATAATTCGTTTAGAATCTTCCTGCTGTAAGAACGTTACCCCACCAGGAACGGTTTTTTCATTTTTTTCCAAAACTATAACTCGCACTATTTTTTTATTTCGCAAACATCATCAGCAGATTACGCTCCAATTATACGTTCCACTCATGTCTCTCCAGGAGATACTTTCCTGCTAGGGTAACGTACACAGTGACACGGGATCCAGTCAAAGTCACACACTTGTATAGTCTAACAAACTAACTGCCGTAAATTCTACGCCCATTATAATATTATCTGAAGCTAGAACAAAATACAGCTATAACAGCGATGTCGAGCAAGATATGTTTACCAATGACACTGAATACCTGAAATCTTTAATATCTTGCAAGATTGACCGCAAGCAAAAGATTATATAAATAAATCCTACCACGCCTGCGATTATCATTCCATTATATCATGTCACAATCATTAATCATACTTTATAGCCTTTACATTTAAAACTAATGACTTTTGCTAACTGCCCTTGAAGATATTTTTGAAGATATTTCAAAATAAGCTTTAATTTAAGTATAATAAATTGCATTTTATATTAAATTCTTGCATTTAAAACTTTGTCATAGGTAATACTGTCTTGATCTATAACATAAATGTTGCAATAGTTTAAGCAATTCTTCCGCTCATAAGCTTTACCTCTGTGGTGTGCTGATGGTCCAATTTACTCAACGTGATTATGTTATGTACATACTCATGCCATGAAAGCCATAGGGCCTTTTGACCACTATTCATTTCATCAGATTGTAAGCGACAGCAAAGTATATTGTCGTCTGCAACACAGCTGCTCTACTACAATGTTATATCATAAATATATCGAATTCAAAAACGAGAACGCCAGCGTAAATAGAAACTAACATTATAAGTTTCACAATATAGAAATATTCAAAGATACTTTTTCCTTGTAAGCTTTACAAAGAATATTTTTTCATATTATAGATCTTTTATTTGACAGTATCCCCTAGTAACGGTAACTGTAAAAGGGATGTCTGACATACTTTACTTTAGATATTGTAGGGTCCTCCGTTCTTCCCATCTAACTTTTTTATTGACGTATGACGCTCGGTGATAAATAGCTTTTACCTCGTGTGACCTTTTGGCTCCATATTATCGCAATAGCGATAAAAATGTACATGTACATGTTTATCTAAAGTAGTCTGCTTCGTTTATTCGGCGGTTCAAATTAAAGTACTTACCAGCGAAAAAGAGATAAAAAGATAGTCAAGCATGTCTTATGATTAATTATTAGAAGTTTTGCCATGAAACTCTTAAGAAACTGTGGATTATGCTTGGTAATTTCGTATTGATATAGTTATTAGTTATTTAAGTGTACTTGTGCTTGGTTTGTTGCTTAGGTATATACCAACGTAACGTACGAGCTCTACCTGCAATATTGCAGGTAGAGCTCGTACTCTACGTACGTTTCGTTATTATACTCTCTCTATAAATGTCTACATTGGTGTATTATTCTTAAATTTCATTGGTATGTATTTTAGTGACTTCCTTAAAGCTTGAGACTTTCTTGCTATCTCACGCTGCTGGAAATAGTCCTATTGAAAAATCCAATAACTTTCCGACCGGAAAAGTTTTACGTTAGAGCTTACATAAAAGTCAATTTTGCCTCACGGGATAAATGAAGTAGTCACCTGCTATGACACGAAGATAGTGCTGTAATATGAAGATATAATGGCGTATTAGTAATAGCTACCTACCTACTATTTCCCACGTGAATAGGTCACAGCTCATCCATTGTTTTTTACCAATGAGCATTAATGACGTTATGATATTTGCAGGCCAACAACAATGTGGCACCAGCCGATGGGAAGCCCACAGACAATGGGGAGAGGGACCTTCGGCGGGAGACTTGCGGTGAGTACCTAATCAACTCAACGTGACACACTACCAATAATGCGATGTTACTCGATGTGTTCGCCTTGTACAATGGGCTATTTGTTAGAATTATTCGTGCAAATAGGTTAATGTTTTGTTGCAGTGTTTATAGTAGCGTCAGCGACTGTGTAGATGCGAAATGCAAGGGTTTATGGCATAGGCTAACCAGCCAGCAATCATGACCATTATTTTGTATTTGGTTCTATGCAGATATTTATAAGCCCAACAAATGTTCAGCACGTGACAATCACGGGCCATTTTGATTGTTTCAATAACGGTGTCAATAAAAACATATAAGCTTGCAATGCACACCAATAAGGAGAGAGACATTATTTTTAATGGATTCAAGGTATTATTGTTTTGTACTCGTAATGTAAACAAATCTAGACTGCACCCACGGATCCGCCCGCGTGAATTATACAAGGTCGAGTGATGTACTCTATCTTTTAGTGAAAACCGGCAAGATGTCTGTTTGTCAGTTTTTGAGTTTAACGCATTCATGCAAACAGATAGGACACGAAAAGAACGTCATTTTATTGTAATAATTATATAGAGTAATTATTAAAATAAAGTAAATTGCCAACAGAATAAATGGTGGCAATTGCAAATCAGATCAGTATTGCCTCTGTCTATAAACAACTCTTTGGCATTATTATATAAGTACAGATTTAACGTTATAATTTCACAGCTCAACTTGGCTTTGACAATGAAAGCCACCCCTAGAGATAGCCCCCAATTGAACCAGAATTACTCTGGAATTTAGGTAACTCAATTTGCTACTAAAGCTACACACATTCCATACCATTACAGTTGTAAAAACTTTTGTAGTAATTATTCCTACTTACGCCCAAAGATTTTATCGCTTTAGGCTTTAGTTTTATGAAATGCCATCATAGTACGGCTGTTTTTAAAACAATGTTATCGAATAGACTTGCACTGACATAATTGTGTGTACTTAAGTTTATCGAGAAATTGGCGAAACTACGTAATAACTTTGTGATTGGCATGTGTGCCAAGTAACTATTTTGGTATAAGCACCCTACGCATCCTATGATGTGATATCATTGTCAAACGGTTGGGTAGCGATTACGCTTTAGTGAAAATTATTTACATCGATAAGGTAAAATCCTGAACTGGCTTAAAAAATAGTTTAAATAAATGTAGAGCCTACTGAGGTTAACAAAGAAAAGCTACTTAAATCTAGTTGATCTTATATCTAAATTTAAAAAATAAAGTTCTCACCGACATATCATGGCACAGTCTATATTAGGTAATATCACAGATTACCAAATAGTTACTGTAATATATAGAAGGGGGATTTTAATCCACCGCTATGGAGATAAAATAGGAGTTAAAACATGTTCATCTAGTCTCAAACTAAGCAGAGTATCTGCAAAGCAAGCGCTATAAAAATACGGGCAAACATAATTTTTAATATAACAGTTTATTGCAAATATTTGCATTATTTATTGCTGAATGAATTATAATATTATGCCGTTACCTTGCAACTCTACTTAAGAGGCGATTTAAAATATGCATGTCATTGTCTTACGATACACTTACAAGAGCAACATAATTGTGCAACGGAAGCTACTAATAACGTTAGAATTAATACAGCAGATTTATAAATGTCAATATTATGATAGCAAATCTTTATTCTTAACTGCTTTTTTAATAAACTGTGTTACGAGCCACTGCGCAACGAATGCATATATCCGTTAACATAGAGCTGAATATTTAACTGTTTTGTATATTTTGTGTCGTAAAGATGACGGATTTTATAAAATCAAATCTTTATTTTGCGCAACATGAAATACAGAATGCAGAACATTACATATGAGCAATAACTTATTAACATTAATTACGGCTTGACTTAGACCTTACCAAGACTCACCGCATAGACTGATCTTGAGCCGAGCTCATCCATTCACTACCCGCGACTTATCATCGTAATATATCATATAATTATAGTACCTAAATAAAATATAATGAAATTATTCAATATATAAACGTGCTTATCTAATGTTTATGAGTATAACTGAAGCAATATAATAAATATACTTTACTAATTATTGTGCATAGTATAATCTATTACTTTGTTCACAGGTGTGTGGTCTGAAGTGCTACTGTCTTTCTCGATACTGTCGAACGGTAGAACTATACTAAGCACTGAAACTCCCAACGATGGAGCGTTGACTTGCCTTCACGGAATGAGGTACGCTTCATTTCATTACCTAACTTTGTTATACCAATCTTGGAAACTTAGCACAGGTTTGATCTGGACACGACTCACCTTAATTCCGTCGACGTTCGGCAATCTGATTTGTGTAAGATTCAGCGGCAGCCAATAAGAGCACCAACCGTTGAAGGAATCCTGAATATATAAACCCGTGCTAAGCTGAATGAGACCTTTCATCACGCATATGAATGGAATGGACATCCTCAGCCCCCATCATTTAGTTTTACGTCCGTTCCGTTCCACTTTCCATCGCGATCGCTCTTCAATAAGCTCTTGTACGAAATGCCAAGTACTTTTGGTCTGACACGTATTTGTCGTAAGGTCTTATTTAGAATTCAACTGGCGCTTGAAGTAAGTGTCTTGAGTATTTTATGCTGTACTAAATTACTTGATCAGGTTTCGTATAGTAATGCAGGGAATACGAAGCATGTTTGGTAGAAAAGAAACCATACATTTATAATACATGCTGTAATATAAGTTACAAATAATTAAAATGTGAAACTTATTCGGTAAGCGTCTAAGCACTTTGTATATAAGCGTCAATTTACAATAATATTTTCAAAATTCCTTATTCATAAGTACGCTTTCTTGCTCAGTTTCTTTTTTTGTTTCTTTCATAACTGCACATGACCTGGTTTTATTCGTGTGTACACAGGCGATTTATTTTATGTATAAATATCTGCGGCACATTAAATATTAGGTAATTGCAGAAAATTTAATCAGCAATTTCGCATTCTGCATAACTTAACTTTTAATGTTTATCATAAATTCATGGTATAATCTGGTTTCGCATTAATTCACCATAATTCCTTTGATCCGTGCAAATAAAACTAGAGGACGCCAGCAGCTACGCCTGCAATTTATGAAATTTACCCGTTTTGGCCGATCCCGTGGGAATTTCGGGAAATCCCTTCTTAGTGCACCCCTACGGTCCCCAAGGAACATATGTACATGCTGGTAGTAGTATAGTTTTGGCTGTAGCGTGTCTGTCAGTCAGTAAGTAACGCAAGGATTTTATATATTAAAATTTACGTTAATAACGTACTGACGTAACAGAGTGATGACCGTATGTTACTGACGATAGACAAATTTTGAAAATGTTCCAGAATTTAAATGTCAGCTTTCTAAACTATATAAAACTTAAACATATGTGTGACAAGGTAACATTACAAAAAGAGTTGTTACAGAATCGGCATGCCTAAAATTGTCTTATAGCTAAACAATATGATGTCATGGCTCGTTGGCCCAAATAAAGTTCTGTAGTCGAGTATAAAGGTTAACAAAACAACACTAGTCGATCCCAATCGATTACTTAACAAATTCATTCTGTAAACAATTTGTTGGATTGTAATCAATTAAGCTAGTATGAGTTATTTAATAGTAGCCATTTTGTTTAAATTGAGCGTACCCAAATTTATAGACTAAGATTAATCAAAGCTTTGTTTTTAAGAAACAAAATTAAGTTTATCTTTGGTAATGGATTAATGCTATCCAATATACTGATTAAAGTTTTAGGAGCAAATTAATTTCGGCTTAGCTTCTTACTCAATTAATGTTTACTTATTACGTTGAAGTATATACGATACCAATGTTTTGCAATTCCTTTAAGTAGCTGTAATCTTAATATATAAAATCATTGCGTTACTGACTGACTGACAGACACGCTACAGCCGAAACTACTGGTCGTAAGAAGATGAAATTTAGCATGTATGTTCCTTGGGCACCGTAGGGGTGCACTAAGACGAGATTTCCCGAAATTCCCACAGGATCGGGCAAAACGGGAAATTCGAAAATATGTACGTGCGAAGCCGCTGGCGTCATCTTGTAGTTAGATATAATGTTTGATCTCTACTTTAATAAAAATATACCATAAAAAAGCTTGGATGAAAAATTTATTTAATTTTCTTGTCATGGTGGATTCTAGTAACGGTATGGTAGTTCAACTATAAACTATATTACTTTCTTTTTATTTCCTGAAAATACTTTGATACGATGAGGCAAAATGTTTGCGGTCACAGCAATATTTGTTACATGCTGACGTTATATCCGAGATCCACTTAGCGCACTGCCCCGACTGAATACCACATATTCGTTTAGAGCATTTAAGCTCTAAAATAGGGGTAATTAGCCAGTGTCGCTTGTGCGGTTAAACACTGTTATATATTCCGCTTATTGAAGCCCTCTCAAAATACCAGCCCTGGTCTCGCGTGTTTTCTCGCTTAAATTATACATTTACAGAATCTTAGATTTATGTGTATCAATAGAATACAGGGTACTAGCAGTTGTAAATGACTGTTAGGTGGTCTTGATCTAAGAGATGGAGATCAAGGTTGCAGAAAGAACAACTTTGAGAATCAAAACAATATTTTACTGGTTACGCTTTTTAGGTCCCGTAGTTCAAAGGATGACCTTTTACCAATAATTATGCTCGTGTTGGTACTTCGATACACTTCAAAGCATATTATCTATATGTGTGTATGATTACTCAAAATATCTATGACTATGAGAGTCAATACCGACCACCACCTCTCGATAGATTGTATTTACCTGGATGACAATTTAGCTGGATGAAATGACAAGTTTTTATTGGTGGCTTATGTTATGGTATTCACCAACTGATTTAACCGAGACATATCAGAGGGGGGTAATACCTATTGCAGGTGTAGAAACTGCCCCGCGTCGGGGCCGCGATAAAGCATACCAACTGGGATTCGCGAAGCCACGTCGCTACAGAACGTCGACAGACATCGTTATGTTTTTTATGCCCTGTACTCATTGAGGTAACAATAGATCAATGCCTGTACTCCTGTGGAGAGTGGTGGAAACGTAGTATATCATCAAGATGAGTAAATAATTTCTTTTTTTTAGGTTTATGTCAGTGATATGGGTGATAATGGTGCACACGTACTTGACGGTGTTCTACGTGGCTGACAACAAGACTATGAGGGTGATCACTGAACGCAACTTCTGGTACCAATCTGTCGGCAACGCGTCATACTGTGTCGACACATTCTTTGTTATAAGGTATATTTTACATATTTATAATTTTTATTTATTTCTTTCTAAGAAGCTTTTTCAGAAATAGTAGTCTTACAAAATTGGTATTCGTGATTTTTCGTACTCAAATCACGTTATTAATGTAAAACATAATATAATGGCTCTACTCTGCCATGCATCTGATTTGATAATACACTAGTTACCATCTTTACAAAAAACTCCGCTTTCCAACAAATCATCGTTATTAATAATAAAAATAACATAATCAACTAATCAGAGTATTGACCTTTCGCTAGTCATGTTTGGCATGACTTTTAACAATACTGCAACATTAAATTAGTAAATTTGCAACTTTATTTGCAATGAGGACAACCATGCAGTATTATTATATGTGGTATTATGCAACTTAAGCTAGCTACGTGCTTCATTTGATACGATTTCGTCTTCACGTCAATAAAACATTAACTATTATTGCAATGTGCCAAGTCACGAATGTTACTCAATACTAGCCTTCAAGAACAACTTGATGAGAATAGAGAATGTCACTTCGTAGCTTCGTAAAGCTTATAAAACAAAATAAACAAGTTCCTTTTCTTTTTTATTTAAAAAACAACTCTCGCACTATGAGTAGATCTTGTGTCGCGGGGGACTATACGAACGTTGAATCACCGGATACAAAGTAAAATCGTCATCATCATCCTGTGTGCCGGTTACGATCCAAGACCTTCGAGCTCGGTATCAGCTTGAACAACTAAAGTAAAATAAACTTTCTTTGTGAAGGAATCTCAATTTGCTCTTCCACCAACTGACATAGTTTCGACCACACACAGATTCCACTTCAAATTCACTTGCTTATTTATGGTTTTCGACATAATTGCTCAAACACAGTTGTTAGAAGCTACTTCTATGATTTTTTAATAATACAATTGGTATTGTATTACTATGGTCTTGTATTATCATAACTCAAAGTACAAATTGCTTGTAACCTCTTCTGTAACTCTCAGGTTTGAAAGTGAGGAAATGATTGTTCAGTGTCAGTTCAAGTTGGTAATTCAATTGAAGTAATTTATCAAAGCTTCCCATCATCTTTATACAGGGATATCCAAATAATACTACTGGTATACCACGTGCATTCACCTAGTACATTTAAACATAATTCGCAGCTGACGCGCTAGCCAATAACGAGCTTTGCCGCGCTTAATTAATACGAGGATTAACACTAACTGTCGATCCAAATGCGCGTCAAGAATAGGCTTACTCGATATTTATATAAAATTCGCGTTACCCACTGACTGATAGACAACGCACAACCGAAACATTAGGGCACAATAAGCTGAAGTTGAGCATGCATGTTTCTTGGGGACTGTAGAGGTGCATTAAGAGACGATTTTTGGCAATGCCCACTCTAACGGGGTAAAACTGGCGCACGCGAGCGGAGACGAGGGCGTAGTCTAGTAATATATAATATCTGATGTTAGTTTTATGAAAATTAATAATTTAATATTACTTTTAATAATTTTCACGGTAGTATAGCCTTGCTGATTTCAGCATGAATGGGCCGCCTCGACCGGGCGTCATCAGGCGATCCGTCTGCTCGCTCGCAGCCTATTACTATAAAAAAAAACTTTATCAGCTTTTCAATAAACCAGAACATGGCACTATCTCGAATACACATTCGTGTATAAAGGCATTTCAATTTTATTTGGGAGTCTCCATTTCGGTTTGAGCTGAAATCCGTTTCAGATGAACGTTTGATTGACGATTATAGTATTTTCGCTGTATCATGATATGCATGATAGTTCATGACTGACAATTATAGTGATGTAACCTAAGGAAATTTAATCGATTATTTATAAATATCGAATTAATTGGCAAACGACATGGAATCGTACGTAGTTACCGATTTTACATCTTCGAAATAAAATTCATTTTAAAAGTGTTTTGGCAAATATATTCACAAATAAAATGCAGTAATTTTAAAATATTTTTTTTTATTATTAGTCACTGTCATTCGAACTAAAACCTCATATCTGAATCTTCTCCAACAGAGATAATTATTTGCTGATCTCAAATTCGGTCGAGGTGGACATATTTATCCCAGTCTGTAAATATTGTCAGATTGGGTTTCGAAACGAGTCGCCCGAACTTGAGGGTATTGGTGGTGTAGGGTGCTTAAGGGAGTTAGTCTAAAAGTAATTTTGGCTGCCGGAGTTGCGTCTAAATATTTTTAAACAATTTCCAACAATTCTTCATTCAAATATGCAAAACGGAACGTAATTTTAGGTTTTATGTGAAAGTAACTAAATAGGTGTGTTCGGTTCTCTTTTGACCCTTAACCACAGTCAACCTCACTTTATTAAACTAGTGGAATCAATAAAAGCGATATTTAGGTTTTTTGTGAAAAAATGTGATACGAAAAGCAACCGCCATCTTGTGTTAATGATATTGACAGGTAACGTCAAATTTGTGCATCATTGCCTTCATTGCTTTCGAGTACTTAGGGTTCTGTAATAAGTAACTAAATAGGTTATAGTAGGTTCTCTTTTGACCCTTAATCCCATAATAGGAGCCCTGCTTCGCAGGGCTCCGTCAACCTTAGTTTATTAAACTAGTGTGAATAATGTGGAAGTTGGAAGCTTTACGCTCACGTTTCTTCGGAGTGGACAGCTTCTTGTCTTCAAAACTAGTTACTCCAAATTTTTCATTGGATATTCGAGAAACTGAAGCCTTGCCGATGTCCAGAGCAGAGCTGCCGCAACTCTGTAATCAACACTGTTGATCGGTATTACCGGGCCCCCGTTTGCACGCTCTCGTTCAAAGAAGGTCCTCAAACGAAGCACTAACTCACGGCTTTGAGAGTTTAAAACTATCTTTTTTTGTTATTTTTGGCATTGTACCTACCAAATAAAACACAACAAAAAAATAACACGCCAAACAGGCAGAATCACAAACCGCATACAAGGCGCTCGTACTGACGTATTCGATCACAATATGGCCACTCCTATTCATCGATTTTATGCCGATTCAATGGTGTCAATCTCTACTGACAGAGGGTTCGTTTCATGCATCTGACATTTTGAGGATTATATTTTATTATATTTAAATAATTTATTTACAGTAAATAATAATTATAAAATAGGGAGAGACATACTAGTATCAATTTACTTTGTAATTTATAGATATTATTTTTTAAATAAATGTTTTCTTTTGCCAATTTATTTAGTAAAGCCAAAATATAAGTTGAAAGTAGTATGCGTGATACGTAAAATGAGAACCTTCATGCATATCATCATACAGCGAAAATACTATAGTTAGGATTTCATCTGTAAGTTAACGATAGAACCCTTATCTATGTTAATAAACATCAATCTGTTTAACTGACCGTCAGAAACAATTACTTAGTTGCGAACCGACTTACCCTCTCACGTCTATTTAAAAATCTGCTACAAAGCTTGGATTCACTGAATTCGCCAATAAAGCACGTGAACATCAATTCTGATTCTCGTACGTTTGACAAATATTTTACATACATAGGTGTCGGACTAGGGGTGTCATCCTGTTTTCACAAAACACGTTTCACTTTTTTGTGCGATCTCCAGTAAAATTGACTTGAGCCCGGTGTGGCAATTTCCATTTCGGTTTTTTGGGAACGCATAAAACAATGGCAATGAGCTATAGGCTCGACTCGTTTCATGTAGGCAGTTTTTATCTATTTGGTAAAATTGTAGCAAGAGAAATGATAAAATAAAATGTAACATTTGCTTTTAATAAGATAAATCTGTTTTCTCATTTTGCGTGCCAACCCTAGCACATCGTGTCCACGAGGGTAAATGCTCACATGTAATAAGATTGTATAATCTCTAGTGCAATTATGCAGATATTTCATTTTTATAGGCCGGTATCGAAATCTATCGTTACACTACTTTAGCAATTATTTTCTCTTGACCTTTTCCTATAGAGTGATTGTGCATTTAAATAGAGACTATATATCCGATTTAGTTTGCAGTTTGTGGGAAATCAAAAGGTGGATTCGAGCCGTAAATAGTAGTTCTTTGAAATGGTAACAAAGCGTTCTGCGAATAATGGGTCGAAGCGGAGTTAATCGAACTTTGCAAATGGAGGTTTATAAAAACTGGGTACAAAGCGCAGAGAAGCAGCTAATATCCCAGGCTATTCTCTTTTGGATTTGTATTTGATTAATGATTTGCGAGGTAGAAGCAGATATATAGATTTTTTCGACAAGAAAGTAATGATGCCTTCGGACAATCTCCATAAATATTGTCATAAAATTGAATATCTTCAGCCCTCAGTTAACATGCAGGGCTGTAAGTGTCGTAGTCACTAACCTTATAAAAAATTTTAGGCCATAGCATCTGTTATATCCATGGCCATTAATGTCGCCTACATACGCTGTTTATATAACGTTTTAAATAAATAAATATTGTATCTTTGTTACAGTGGGATTCTCGTCACTATTCTATTCCTAAGGACAGAAGATAAAAAGAACAAAAGGCCTAGCGGTCAGCAAGACAAACAGGACATTAATAAGAATCTTAACGGGTTCAGTAATTCCGCACTTTCCGTCTCAGTGATAAGCCAACAGTCTTTTAAGGAAGATTTATTAGACAGGCCGAAGAGCAGTGTGTACTCCTTAACAGAATTATTGGCTATGGTGAAGTCTTTCTTTGTCCTCTTCTCTTATCGAGTGGTTAGACTGACTCCAGCGTATGGATTCGTGATTGGTCTGAATGAGATTGCTCTGAGGTATACCCATGACCGGTCAGTGTTCGAGCCCGCCATCTTCGATCACATCACCTGTGACAAGTACTGGTGGCGCAATCTGCTGTACATCAACAATCTGTTCCCTCAGCGCGAGATGTGCATGGTCTGGTCGTGGTACATGGCGAATGACACACAGTTTTACGTCGTCGGCATCATACTTTTACTTATATCCGTCAAGTAAGTATGAATATAACCAAAACATTCCACCAAATAAACTATTGTTTCAATCCTGCGCTGAATATTAAGTAAGTCTCCTTGCACCAACCTTTTTTTATCCATCTTTTCTGGGACTCTTATAAAAGTGGTAAAGTTACTTTACTCGCTTTTTACAAGTTGTCTAAGAAACTATTAAGCCGATTTATGTAATGAATTCGTTCTAAAGAAGAATTCTTTGTTTTAGGCACTTTTAGTAACAATTTGCATTTCTGGGTCAAGTTTGTGCATTACGTATTCACTACGAAGTGTTTACTATTCTTATTTTCTCTGTAAAGGAACTAGTGCGTATTAAATATTTACATTAGGATTTTATAATTCACAGGCATCCGAAATTCGCGATGATATCACTGGGTTTGCTAATGGCCAGTTCGTGGGCTACTACGATCTACATATCCGTGTGGCATCAGTACAAGGCGCGGATACAGGAGCCCTTCGAAATGTTCGACCCACTGTATGATAAGCCGTGGTCAAGGATTGGACCCTATCTAGTCGGTAAGTGCCTTATCTTAGTATATCAAATTAATGCTCAATGCGGTATATGGACGATCGGTGAACTGTTTTGTGGATGCGATCCATCTACGTGCGACGTGGTGAAATCCTTGGATGAGCGTTGTTTACATGCTAAGCCCACTGTATGCGACATGTAAAGCCGACCTCAGTATTTTCGCTCGAAAAGAATACCGAAACTTACCAGACTCCGTTGAAACAAAAACGAAAATTTATTTTAAGTATCGTTAGGACGTTTGCTCTAATTAATGTCTAAGGTCAGACGACAAGAATTATACTTGGAAATCGACCATAACATTAAAGAAAATGTCGTCGTTAATGAATTCCGAAAGATATTAAGATCTGAATAGATGATAAACCAGAGATGCCAATAAATAGAGCAGCCTTGGAAGAAATTAGCGCGTCTCATCGATCTTTCTAAAACTTGTACCGAAATATGAATAGCCCGTGATGGATGAATATAGTTCCAAGGCGGAAACAAATTAGTAATTTACTAAGTATTGGAAGCTTCAATAAAGTTATGTATTATATGATATCAGTCATTATCTTATGGAATGAGATTATTAGCTATTTTTATCTGAGAGCAGCTTCATCAATACAACACATATATTAACCGTTTCAATGTGCACGTCGGTGAAACAAAAAATAGCTTCGTATTTTGATTTGATTTAAAACGGGAATGCCAGACGTCAAAAGCATTTTTGTTGTAATATATCAGAACTACATATTTCCGATTGCAACGAGTAGCTATGTAAAATGCTTTTTGTCTTTCCACTAGCTTTTCAGCTATTTTTTAAGTTAGCCTTCTTTCTTAAACGGAAAATTATTTCTTAAAAGTTCACCCAGGGGCAAGTGATTAACAAATGTAGTGATACAAAAGTACAAAACAACGTTTAAAAGTTATCAACAACCAATACACGGCTATAGACTTGCGTGTAAAATGATGGTATATTACTTCAAAATGAAAGAGATAAACCTGATTGAACATCAGGTCACTTAATTTTGTCCTTGCAATTGTTGTGATTTCTAAAGTAGATAACATAATGTGATTAGGATTACTAATCTGTTAGCTAAAAGCAGTACGTACCGTTTTCGGAGCACTAATCTCCCTTGGGAGCATCCGCGTCTAGCGATTTGTTTTCACTTTTAATTTCCTAAAGAGCTTAGCCATAATTGCATTATGAACAGTCCATAAAACTTTACGATATAGCAAACATTGTTATTTCAGAAAGAGATCACGAGTACAAGAATTTTCTGACAAATTCAATAACAACTCTGTACCGCGGGCAATCAGATTTTTTGTGAAAAATCTCGTAATCCCGCAAATATAAACAAGGCTATTCGGTCAACATGCAAACGAAATTATATACTTTGTGAAACGAATTTTTGTTTTTGGTAGATTTTATAAAATTTGTTTTTGTAGACTTTGTATCATGATTAGCCTGTTCTTTCAATTTATTAATTAAGTTACTGAGACGTTTTTATAAATTAACACAATATAAAAGTCTTGAGAAAATTGTAACGCCCCACTTGAATCCAATCACTGTTCCAAGTGCGTCTTACTTTGATAAATTATGAACAGCTGACTGGATAGAATGACTGCACTATTTTATTTCAAATGTAATCACAACAGTCTGACCGAGAACTCGTATAATATTGTAACAGCTCGAAGCTCGCCTCAGTAGTCAATTTAGACTGACTTTCATTCAGCAAATATCGATTCAAAGAAGACGAGAAAGTCTAAGAATAAAATCTTTAGTCAGTAGTCTAGTACTCCGATTTTGATAAATTGAGAGATACATAATTATGAAGAAGTTACCAGGGTAGAAGAAAGTTGAACGTATATTCAATGCAATCCATGTTTTAGTGTGTTAAAACGGTTTTAGATCCTTTAGGAGAAAATATTACCGTCGGGACCCGATATCCGTGGTCGAGACCATTATTCACAGAGTCGACCTCGTTACTTTGAAACGCACACATTTAAGAAATTAAATATTAGGTACTTAGTAATGCATAAAGTGCAAGATTTTTTGCAAGATCTGACCAAGATCGATGATTAGCGGCATTTCTAAAAACAGCATTGCATCATATCAATAACCGGTGTATGTATTTGCAATATAATTGATGCTAAGTAATTTCAAAACATCGTTTGTATTTATACAAACTTCAGTTGAGTAAGCGTTTTCTTACTTATGCTACAAACGTGTTCAACATACATGATGAACTGTTTTATGCTCCTTTTCTTTTATGCTCCTATTGAGAATAGTATCCATTCTCAGTGGTTGTTGTTCGGTGTTTTCTGCACAACACAAATAGAAGCCAACTCTATAGAATATGTATAAAGTTGGAGCTCCAAATTCTCTTACTTTTAATACGTGATGCTTTCAAGAATGCATTATAAAAGTATGTTTCCTGTGTGCACGGATTTAAATTCTAAAACCTGTAATGTATACCGACACATCGTGAGAACAAAAGCCACCGTAATGGACGTAACACCCATTGTTGTTAAATCATAAACACATAATTTAATACACTAGGTCAATAGCAGTTTCAAATGGTTTTTTAAATAGGTGTTACGAAATTAAATTTGCAAGTATTTACGCTATTGCTTGGTATAAACTCGTTTGTTACGTATACTTATGTTTTATTATGAAAGCAGGCGTTACTCGCGAAAAACGTTCGAGGTCGCATTTGTTTGCGAAATTATAATATACGCTATTTATACTCGAAATAAATATGCATGCGGCATAAACACAATACTTGACACATTTTTGTGTCAAATTAAACAACTTTTACTTCTATTTCGTAATCTTACATCGCGCATCGGTGGTTCTTGAACTATTTGTAAATGTAGTCGAGTTCGCAAAGAATATACTCCGCACATAACGTTTTATTGACCTGTAGTTACATCGCTGGAAAACAATACCAAGGAAATTGGAAAACGAATATTAAACTGGGTCGAAATGGTCGGCTCAGCTAGTATGCAATAAAATAAAAGCTCTGTTAAAAATATTGAGGCTGCTACAACGCCTTGCCGCCGCACTGTCGGGCTGTCGGGCCCAGATAGCGAGGAATGCTTGACGCGCAACTGATTGTGTAGCCCCTCGGAACTCGGATCCTCGCGTAATCCCCGAAAACCGGCTCTTTTACTGAGATTTTATCGATCTTACTAAAAAGCTATGCGCTCAGATATGCTAATTGCTCAATGCTCATTCATAAAGACGGACGACAAAGGCATATACGGGTGGCGAACAATCGGATAACTGGCACGATAGAGCTCTCTTGTCGATATTGCTCAACATATACATTGACCGTACTTTATCTATTGCAATTTGCATGTAGGAGCAGTGTGTAGGTATTATATATTTTACGTATTACAGGAATGGCGGTAGGTTGGTACTTGCACAAGACGAAGTGTCAGTCGAAGCTGCCGTACTGGGTGGTGGCTATAGGCTGGCCCATCGCGCTCGGCATCTTCGGCAGTCTCATCTTCAGCATGGTGGACGGCTACTTCGAGGTGTGGCCCACCGCCTTCTACGTTAGCGTTGGACATACAGGTAAATTTCAATGACTTTTATTTTGTAAGATTGACGGTAGTGATACATTTTTATTAGGTTTTTTCCATCGAAGTAAGTTGGTTATAAGGCTAATTGAATTTGGTACAATGTTTTAATGTAAATAATTGTTATTCAAGTCTCTAAAATAAGCTAAGGAAATAGTCAATAATTATTTAACTCCCATTTGACAAAAAAATAGAGGAGTATGGTGTTATGCGTTACTAGAAAAAAAAACAAACAGAAAGTCCGTACCATAACTTACATCAGTGATAAAAGTTCATGGACAGCGATGCCACAATCTTTCGAGGGATTGTTTTATCTCTATCACTTGCCTCCATAAAAAAAAAAGGATAGTCGAGTCCAGATGAAAAAAGGAAATAAAAAATATAAACCCTTTGCGAAAGAAAGTAGAACAAACAAATATGGACACACTCGTCCAGGAAGTTCGTAGTAAATGAAATTGTTTATCACATTTTTTATCTACCAAATATAATCCAGAAATTCCATTTCACTCGTATAGATTAAAAACCGATAGCATCCAATTTGTATGTGGCGAAAGAATAAACGTACATGAAACTCTTATGCTATTTATATAGCTATTTCAGGTTTCGCGAAAGCATATTACTTGGAAGGAAATTTCCTGGCGGACTTACTTTAGCCTGCTGTTATGTATTCAACTAAAATTTCCTTAAATTTCGTATGCTGGTGTTAGACTATGCAGATGAGAGTCTTGGTTTTGTTATGATAACGCTTGGCTATTAACATAACTAAAAGTTGTTTTAAAGGAAATTTCATTTGCAATGTTTTTAAGTGGCATAATGTTTTCCCGGTATATTAAGGTTAAAAGTTACTTGGTTTATCGTAATGTCTTGGACATTGTTTTACTCACGATAAAAATGCGTATTAGCCAGTCGAAGGCTTTTGTGTACGAGGATTAATTTAGATATTCATGTTATATTGCGTTGAGGAATTCAGACGGCTGAACTCACTAAATGGCATAGCCATTCGTTGATAACACAGTAGGTATATTTATTTTGTAAAGCAGTTCTGAATTAACACTAGTTTTAGTTTTGGCTACTGCTGTTTAACTTGCTTTTCAAATGCTCGATACCGCTATCATACATGATCACTACATGGCAGTTCGTTACCAATACGCTTAGATCCAATCACAAAGTACGTTTACATTATATTTTGTCGTAAAAAAGTGATATGCCTGCTTTAGCCCTGACAGCTGAACTATATGGTAGTTATTTAATAAACGAGTACCTACATGTCAAGGTCACTTATGAAAACCACCGTCTCTCACTTTTGTCCCAAGCGTCTGTCGTTTTATTCGGCTATGATCACAGGCTGTCAAGCGCAGAGATGTCAAAACCTTGTATCCAAGGAAGAGATATGAGTTTGCTTGTTAAACATTGAGAACGCATTTATTGTATTCAATTCAACGAGAAAACGTAAAAACGTTACAAATTACGATTTTCTATGCAATTATTTAATTCTGCAAAAAGCAGAAACGTTAGAAGTCTATATCAAATTGACACTCATGCCTAATGACGCTAATGAGCTCGCAGCACAAAGGGAAAGTAAGCCTTTTCTAAAAAGAAAAAACAAGAGCATTCCGAAATATAGCTATTGACAAAGAGAGACCTTAAAACATAATTGACGAGACGTAGACGTAATTATGATGTGAGCGATAGCCGAGTGGTGAGACCGACAGACTGCTATGCAAAGGGTCTCGGGTTTGAATCCACGGCACGCACCTTTAACTTTTCAAAGTTAAGTGCGTATTAAATTGTTAATTATCGCTTGCTTATCGGTCAAGGAAAACATTGTGAGGACCTGCATGTCAGAGTTCTCCATTATGTTCTTGAAAGACATGTGAAGCCTGCCACACCGCACTTGGCCAGCGTGGTGGACTATGGCCTTACCCTTCTCATAGTGAGAAGAGGCCCGTGCTCAGCAGTGGGACAGTATAAAGGGCTGATGATGAGACGTAATTATGAGTATAATTACTCAAAATAAGATGTTTATGTTAAATGATTTATGCCGACGAAATCAATAATACAACTTTTAAGGCTAGTTCCAACCGCGAGCGGCACGGACCTATTAATTACTTATTTTTTCCTAGCAAGAGAAAATTATATACATATGTATGTATGTGTTTCCACCAAAAAAAGTGTTAAAATGTGTTTAATGCTTTTTGTTGGTGGAAACACATATACGTATGTAGTTTTCTCTCACTCATTTCCAGAAAGTGAACCATTGATGTCGCAAACTTATGCTAACTAGTCGCCTATTCATTCTTGACTGAATACTCCTTCGCGGTGATACCTGGCTTCAGAGCCTCCGGCATGATTATTTTTTGTATGCGTCCATGACTCACATAATCGTATCTTTATTTCTCTATAAGATTTTCCGCTATTCATAATTTTTTATCACTATATTTACATGATTGTACATATCGTGAAATGGTTTAAGCAGCTGCCATGCGGTTTGGCACTGTGTCATGTGTTGTGGGCGCACATCAGAAAGCCTTGTGCGATTCATAAATTGTTTTAGAGTCTATCTGTATTTGTCTGTTGATGGAATCTGCCAGTATCGTTTGCACCAAGTGTTGTCTCATGTGTGAATTGGACTCACCACCCTCGCACTGCCAAGCGGCGAGGAAACTGCTTAAATCACCACGCCATAGGTGCAGCCACTACACTTAAATTTCTTTTAATTTTTGATGAACCTTTTGTTGTACAGCGTGGGGCGTAGCAGTAGCATGTGTGGTGATCCTCTGCTGCAGCGGGTACGGCGGCCTCATCAACTCGGCGCTGTCGTACCGCGGGCTGCTGCCGCTCAGCAGGCTGACGTACTGCGCGTACCTCGTGCACCCCACCATCATGATGTACACCTCCTTCCTGCTGGACGGGCCGTATCACATGCAGAACTCTAATGTGGTGAGTACCCATAACCTTTTGCAGTCCATTGCTGGTACAAACCTCTTCTAATTTGCCTAAGAATTAACTTTTTTTTATCGAAGCGTCAGAATAGCACTGTGAGTCAATAGTATAATTTGTCTTCCTATAGCTGGCCAGGCGAGTATTGGGTTAGTATTGGATTTGATGTAAAGTTTTCCATCTCTTCCAAATTTTTTTTTTAATTTATCTTCAGCTAATACAGAGGCGTCTCAGGGATAATTCCCTGAGTCGCCTTTTACGACACAAAATGAAATAAGGTAGTGAACACTTTGTATTCTTAATCCAGCCCACACACAGAGAGTACGTAGTGTAGTTATTCTAAATTTCGAAAGTGTGCATTAGTTCTGCTACGACGCGGACGTGTTGCTACGACGGGATGTCTGGTTACGAAATTCGTGCTGATTATTTCAGTGATCGCGAACAGTACATACATAGACTCACGCCTGTTTCCCCGAAGGGGTAGACAGAGGCATATTAAACGCCTACTTTTCGCCAGTGTTTTGATCCCACGTAATAGGTGGCGAACCTATTGCCGCTTATCGGGATATTTTGTTTGCCAGAGCCTCGTCCGTTGATCGACAGATGCACCACTTGTAGGTGAGGTTGGCTTGGGACCCTAAGTTCTTGGTGGGAACCCTATGCACCCAGTACAACAGTACAGTACAACAGTACAGTACAACAGTACATTTCATACGAGAATAATACAATTTACAGTGTGATTTTGAACAGTTACGATAAATGCAATTAGGTGTTACGAGACTTTGTTTGCCTTATTGTTTATCTTTGCATCACTTATCCTAAATAACTAGCTTTGCTTATGACTTTGTTTACGTGAAATAAAGAAAAATAGGTTTAAATTTTCTTTAAGAAACTGTTTTCAAAATCCGTCTAATTTGCACTTTATTATATCAGCTATTAGACACAATACAATATGTCAAATTAGTTTAAACGTTTCGGCGATTAGCTAGAACAAATAAACATAGACAACAAAAAGATATTACTAAATAGGTGTTACTTTAAACATATAATCATCATCAGCCTTTAACAGTCCACTGCTGGACTAGGCCTCTCCTTTGAAAGGAGGAATTGGCTTACTATACCACGCTGGCCAAACGGGTTGGTATAGGGTTTGTATCAAGTTTTCCTTCTCTTACAGTGCTGTTCTCTGCATAGTATGCTCCCTCTGTCGGCTTTTACGACACCCATGGGATGATATGGGGTGGTGACAATCCGTATTCTTAATTCGTCACCACACGGATAAACATATAAGCCGACACTCAAATGTATTTCTGTTTATGATATGAATGCCCAAAGATGTGAATGCCCAATATTTATGAAATTAGATTGATTACAATTAGGCACTCGTCAAAACTTCTAATTTCACGGCACAATCGCCCATATAAATCAAGCCACAGGTGAATGCAGCCTCGTACAAATGAATACGTAGAATTAATTTCGGCATCAGTAACAACTGAAACGTGTGTTACACAGAGTACTGCAATTGATACTAAAATTGTGAACCATTATCAGCAGACAGAATATTCAATATTCAAAAGGAGTATGCAATATTATTTTGAATAGTAATATTCTGTAGCACAATATTCGGTTATATTGGTTTGATATATGGGCCGCATATAGTGTATGCTAACTTGCCGGCTCACCGGACCGTTCTATGTGGAACTCAGTTGAAACTAGAATCTTTTAAACACTCGCGTTGCATGTTTAAGAATAAATATCTATACGGGAATTGACGCGAACATGCATTAGGTATTTACATACCTTATTTTTGCTTGACTTTTCGAGACGGTTGCACGTCCCGTGGTCGCAAGCTGACTGGTGTAGCGATGTCACGTCTCCGAGGGCGAGGTAGAAGATTCTATTTCTGCCCCGGGTTGTTGATTTTCGAAGTACCGGCGCAAAACACACTAACCGTATCTGTATATTGAACATTCGCCGACTGCGCATTAAAGTAGGGTGTTGTTAACCGGATCACTGGATTCCACGCCGATGACAATTTGAAGCCCTCTTCCCGATTGAAATTTTTATGTTTTCTGATTTCGATCGCTTCACGCACAACTCTTGGGTAAAAGTGGCGTTCCGTGGAGAGGACTTGAGGACGATGAAATTCAATCCAGTGATTGGTGCCCGATTGAAGTAAATGTTCCGCAATCGCCGATTTGTTCGTTTGACGGTTTGACGTCGTGTTTCTTTACAGCTGCGATGTGCTCCTTTACACGATTTCTCGATTCAGTTGAAACTTTACCAACCGGACAAGTGCCGTATGTGGGAAATTATGTGTTGTACTCTACTAAAATAATATTTGATGAAACATTATAATTATATCGAAATTATGCAACTTCCTTCAACCGAAAATTTCATCGTAGCGGTGAATGCATTTTGATTCGAAATTTATGTGAGTACAAAATAATTACCTCCGTTGAAAAATGTAGTATTACCGGAATACTCGAATGTTGTGATATAGAACTGATACTTCATAGTATAATAATAATATGTGTTTATAGACTACCTCGAAACAATACACAACACCTCGATCTTTTCTTGAAAGTATTTAATAGCAGACTAAATAACTTGTGTTTCTTAAAAAAGATAACTATAATATGTGGCGAATTTAATATAAACACTTTAGTGAACAGCAAAGCGACTAATAATTTTTAAGACACATTAAAGTATAGCTACAACCTTATATTAGCCAACTCGTCCGGTAAGCGGAACATGTATAGATAGCTTTATACACAACATGAAAGAATCTAAATGTCACGTTTTTAATTTTTATGAATTTGCTTCTCTTTTTTTTCTTTTTTTTAAAGACAACTCCTGCACTAGGAATAAATTCTGTGTGGCGAGGGACTTTACTAACATACAACCAACGGACACAATGAACACCCAGACTCAAAACAACAAATAGGCTTGTGTCCTAAAATATAATTACCAATTGATTCGTTCCTTTATTAGATGTTAAACTGAAATACCTGATTTTTTTTTCAAAAAACGATCAGCAACATTACTAATTACGACTTTTTAAAAACCTTTTTGAATTTGACACGAAAACGCTGTAAACCATCATGGCGGTTGAGTGATATCACAAAGTACAAAACAAACCGTGAAAACTGATGTACACTTTTATTTTGTTATATTCGATTTGACAGGTAGAAAGTTTGACGTTTTAGTTTAACGTCAACAACATGAATGGCGGACGTACTGTTTGACGTAATGCTCTCTGATTGGTGTTCACTGTCACAAGAATAAATACATTATTTTTAGTTTTAGAATCCTAAAAATAACATTAATCTTACCTTTTTATAATAAATAATAAACTTTACTGACATCTTAAAATCATAGTGAATCTATAGATACTACAATCAAACTGATTTCTTCCTAATAGACTCAAGCCTATTATGAATAACACAAAGTGTTGTCTCGTGTGGGGATCGAACCCACAACACTCGGCGCAGTGTCAAGCGGCGAGGCGACCGCTTAAACCACTACGCCAACCGTGCAGTCAAAATCTCACAAAAAAACCATCGTGGATGACAAAGGATATTAGAAATTGTGCCCAACAAAAGAGAGCCTTACTGTGGCAACTTAGAAAGCAGCCTAGTATATATAAATCTTACTCTCAACGTTTAAATAAAATAATAAAAATTACACAGAACGCCCAAAATAACTATAAAATTAATACTGACTTTTATAAAAATAAAGCTACTTGATCTATTGTTAATCATACTAAGAAAAACCTTGTAAAGGAGAATATTAGGGAAATCAAAGTAAATGAAAAGGTAATTAGCGACCTGATGGCAATTGGAGAAACATTTAATTCATATTTCGTTAATGGCAGTGACGTAAATTGGACTCTTACAGACGCAAATTAAAAACTATCTACAGGTAATAGAAATTATGGATTCATGTTCATGAACGCAACGATTGCTTTTAAAATCAATACCATAATAAATTCATTGAAAAACAATAAAAGCATAGGTTATGATGATGTTTGTACAAATGTTATAAAATGTATATCTGTGTTTATTTCACCTGTTTTATATCATATTATGAATGTATGTATATCTTCTGGCACATTCCCAGAAAAATTAAAAATAACTATAGTGAAACCTTTGTACAAAAATAATGAAAAAGATATCTTAACAAACTACAGGCCAATAGCACTAATAATATTATTTTCAAAAATATTTGAAAAGTTTATAGCTAAAAGTCTTAATGATTATTTTGAAACCAACGATGTTACAAGAAACAAACAGACTCTTTATAGAAAATCAAGTTGGTTTTAGATAAAATAAGTGCATAAATCAGGTTATATATGTATACAACTTTTTGAATACAGTAATGACTGCTTTAAATAAAAAACAATTGGTTACGGCAATTTGCATGGATTTAACTAAGGCTTTCGATTACGTTAGTCATAGCATCTTATTACATAAATTAGAGGTCTCCTTAAGTCATACCTTATGGACAGAAAGCAATGTACGACAATTGCTCGAATGCGTTTAAAAACACAGACCGATACAGTTTATACTTCTTCATATCGTCCAGTAACACAAAGTGTCCCACAAGGGAGTATTCTCGGGCCACTGTTATTCATTATTTATGTCAATGATCTTCCAAATTTTGTGCAAAATTAAATTGTCTTATTTGCAGATAGATATTTGTAGACAGTAATGTTCACCAACTCAAGTAAAGCATCAATTAGAATCAGACATTATGCAAACACTTGACACAATAATTCAATGGCTACCTAATAATAATTTAGTAATTGATTTAAATAAAACTAAGTATTATGACATTTATGAATAGAAAAATAATTTATTAGACCTTGACATAAATTTCAATGGACGAAATACAGCTAAAGTTGACAATACCAAATTTTTTGTTTTAAATCTTGATTCCAAATAAGACTGGAAATCGGAAGTGGAAAATATTTGCACTACACTCGTAAATGTTCATATGCACTCTTTATGCTCGCAAAAATTGTGAACCAATCTGCAGTCATTTCTGCATATCATGGCTACGTAGAATCTGTGCTAAGATATGGTGTCATCTTTTGGGGTAACTCGGTAGACAAAGAAAAAGTATTTAAAGCTCAGAAGAGATGTGTGGGGGCAATTTGTAAATTGAAACATACAGACACTTGTAAGCCATTCTTCATTAGCCGAGCATTATTAAGCCTTTCAAGCATATACATATACGAGGTAACCATGTTTGTTCTCTTGAACATTTGATATTTTTCACAATTAAAAAGCACAAGACATGATGCAAAAATATGTTTACCAGCAAACAAAACAGCGCAGTTCAGTAATAGTTTTTTTTCTGTATGGCGCCAGTTATATATGTTACTGTAGAAGCCCGAAGTACGGTAAATCTTAACATTTACCAGTACATCCTAAGATTTAACAGCATGAGTTAGTAAATCCGAATTTTAAAGAAAAGGACACTAAGTTGACGGAGACCTGCTTCGCAGGGCTCCTATTTTAGGGGTAGAGAGTTACAAGAGAACCTTTTTTTATGTCAGGTTGGAATTTCCTCATGGAGTCCCTCCGACCTGGGGGAAAGGCGAAGGGGACTGTCAGACTCTTACTGACTGAAAAACCAACCCGTGTTCCTCATGTACCCGTGTGTCGGAGGGTCGGGTATCACCGAAGCATTCCTCACTAGCCCCCGACGGGTATTGGCCCGCCAGATGGTCAGGCGGGCCCCGAACGAAACCCCCTTGGCGGTGGATGAAGGTGTTGGGCTCCGCCGCCAAAACACCCAGCGGCCGCAGAGGATAGGGAGGACGGCAACGCAACACCGCATCTCCTCTTCCTCTGCGGCCCCACCGCGACGCAACGATTGTGATAGGGCACGTGACAACGCAACACCGACACGCCTCTCCTCCCGCAACCGCGCCCGACTGCAAGGGATAAAAGAACTGTCCCTCGCGCCCGCGCCTTTGGACGCATCCTGCGCAGGTCTTCGTCAAGCCCACGCGGAACGTCCACTCCCGGGATATCGCTTAGCTTCACCGTGGGTGACCTAACCACGGTTACTGACAGGGCCGTTCCGACCCAACCTAGCGCCTGTGTGCGAAATCTATGAAGCGCCTGTGCAGTAGCGTAGGCTAGCTTGGGGTGGTACCCGGAAGTTGGCGGATGACCTTCTTTTTTTTTTTGTCGACAATTCTCTCAACTCTCGCACTGCGGCGCCTGTGTGCGAAATCCAAGAAATCTGTGAAGATCCCACTGTCACAAGAGAACCTAACATAACCTAGTTACTTGAGTTACAGTCTCCTCACCTAACCTTACGGGCTTTTACAGTAACATAATTATATACGATAATTTAATATTTGACACATTGTTATTTTTGTTTTTATTTAAAAATCCGGATATTTACCATCATGACATCTTCCTGTAGATATATTAAAATGTAGACTAGCTAAACAGCGGTGATAGCCCAGTGGTATACGTAACGGACTGCCGAGACGATGGTCTCGGGTTCGATCCCCAGGTACCTCGGGCACACACCTCTGAGTTTTCGAAGTTATGTGTGTATTAAAAATGTTAATTATCGCTCGCTTAATAATGTGCCCGGTAGATGGCAATAGGCTCGCCCCCTATTACGTTGGGACCGAAACATAACTGGCGAAAAGTGTGGGTGTGTAATACACCTCTGCCTACCCCTTCGGGATAAAAGGCGTGAAGTTATGTTATCTTCCAAATATACTTAAAACAAAACCGAAACGTTTACTTATCCAAAAGGCATATTACAGCGTAAAGGAGTACCTCGACGACAGATTTATTTCTTAGGTTCTTGAGATATAGGTATAGTTTTCGCCAAACTTCTTGTGCTCTCTGAAGTTGCACCACGCAGCTGTTTGCGCAGGTATAGTCAAAAAGAAAATCTTTACAAAACGATTATATTTCAATATACATACATAATATTTTTCTTATCATAATAATAAAAAAATATTTTTTCATTTATTGTTACAACAAAGTGTAAATCAAATGTGAACCAAAGTCTAATATATTGGCAAAAAGCTGTTGAAAACTGTAAACATATATTATCTACACTACCTGCGAACTTACTGATTTTCCTTAACGATTCACGGTATGACGAGGTGAGGAATATGCAATAGGAGGATGACAAACAATTAAACAAAATAGTAAGTGAATATGTTATAATTTTATTTTTAAATAGGTTTAATACCTTCATTAAGAGCGACTTGCTTGAGCATGGCATACTCTCAGGCTCTGCCATAGATAAATATAATACTTTACAGTACAGATGCCGCAAGTCGTCCATAAAAATTGGCCACGTTAGATCCTTAATATTAGACCTTTATTTTTATAAGTACTTGTTAATACCGTAAATAATACAACAGATGGCGCTAGCGACGAAAAAATGGGAGTCGATGGTAGCGACATCTTACGTCTCATTTTGTAAGCAATGTTATTTTAAATTAAAAAGAAGAGATGGCGCTATAATAAAAAAGCATTCTGTCTAAAATGTAGAAATATTATGATATTTCACCTTGTCACCCAAGTGTGCCTCATTTTAAGGTTATAACACAATCAACCGATCTAGTATCTAGTAGGTACCTATTTTACGTATGTACCGGTGGCGTTAAAACATCTAGCGATATTTTTATGACTTCGTGTCTTTCCGTTCAAAATTTGGAATGCACTTTGTACACTGTTCCATAAAGCTGATTTTTGACATACTTACGTAAGTTTGGTGGCTATGTTACGGTAACATTGAAATGGTGCAGTGATGAATGACCTTGTGAATGCACCTTTGCCTGATGATGAAGCCGGGAAGATGGTTACAGGAACTTCTAAACTACATATTATGATAAACTACTCGTGTTTGGGCTCGTTTGAATTGACTTGACAAAACCTATGACCTTGTGAGGTTGACTTGGTCTGATGATGAAGCCGGAAGATGGTCACAGGAACTCCTAAACTACATGTGATAAACTAGTAGTGTTTGGGCTCGTTTGAATAGACTTGACAAAACCTATGACCTTGTGAGGTTGCCTTGGTCTGATGATGAAGCCGGAAGGTGATCACAGGAACTCCTAAACTACACATGATAAACTAGTCGTGTTTGGGCTCGTTTGAATAGACTTGACATAACCTATGACCTTGTGAGGTTGCCTTGGTCTGATGATGAAGCCGGAAGGTGGTCACAGGAACTCCTAAACTACACATGATAAACTAGTCGTGTTTGGGCTCGTTTGACAAGACTTGACAAAACCTATGACCTTGTGAGGTTGCCTTGGTCTGATGATGAAGCCGGAAGGTGGTCACAGGAACTCCTAAACTACACATGAGAAACTAGTAGTGTTTGGGCTAGTTTGAATAGACTTGACAAAACCTATGACCTTGTGAGGTTGCCTTGGTCTGATGATGAAGCCGGAAGGTGGTCACAGGAACTCCTAAACTACACATGATAAACTAGTCGTGTTTGGGCTCGTTTGACAAGACTTGACAAAACCTATGACCTTGTGAGGTTGCCTTGGTCTGATGATGAAGCCGGAAGGTGGTCACAGAAACTCCTAAACTACACATGATAAACTAGTCGTGTTTGGGCTCGTTTGACAAGACTTGACAAAACCTATGACCTTGTGAGGTTGCCTTGGTCTGATGATGAAGCCGGAAGGTGGTCACAGGAACTCCTAAACTACACATGATAAACTAGTCGTGTTTGGGCTCGTTTGACAAGACTTGACAAAACCTATGACCTTGTGAGGTTGCCTTGGTCTGATGATGAAGCCGGAAGGTGATCACAGGAACTCCTAAGCTACACATGATAAACTAGTCGTGATTGGGCTCGTTTGAATAGATTTGACAAAACTTATGACCTTGTGAGGTTGCCTTGGTCTGATGATGAAGCCGGAAGGTGGTCACAGGAACTCCTAAACTACACATGAGAAACTAGTAGTGTTTGGGCTAGTTTGAATAGACTTGACAAAACCTATGACCTTGTGAGGTTGCCTTGGTCTGGTGGTCGGTGGTCCCAGGGTCTGTGGTGCATGCTACAGATAATATAATAGGTACATTACTAAACTAGGTGGTGCTTTCCTTTGAGTTCTGCTTCGTGAAAATTGTTATTCTTTATTTGTATTATTATATTCTTAATTAAATTGGTATTCAGGCGAAATTAATGTAACCTAAATGGCGAACCCCTGGCGAAGCGAACGTCGGGATTGCAAACGGGGAATAGGTAGGTAACTATTAAAATGTAGAAATGAAACAGCAGTTCATTTTATTTTTTTATTTATGAAACCATGATACCTCGTCAACTAACAAAAAATCTTGCAAAACGTTGGAATTTTTTCTCTTCAACTTTCACGGGAACCAAGTCGCGCGCAAATGCTAGTCATTACGATTGGTTTATTAATTCGGCCTTACAAGCAAGTTATGCAAACGTGCAAGTTAGTTATTTAGATAATTAACTCAAATCCAGATGTTGGCAAATTAATATTTTTGAATTGATAAATTAGGTCGTTTTTTATTCCTCCATTAAAGTGAATAAACAGAAGTAGGTAGATAAAAAACTAAATTTAACTATTATAAAATCATTTATTTTGTAGGATTCGTAATTTTGAAGCTGATTGTAACGATTTTTTTTTAAATACTTGCAACACTTTCAAAGTATTTCTTACTTGAATTAAACGTACGCGATCGCGTCTCGCGTTTTGCCGATCCACGATCGTAACGGAGTACTTTTACTTTCATGGGATATTATTCCTTACCGCCATACATTTACGGAACTTTGTCGCGCAAAACACTAAAATATTTGCAACACTTTCAAAGTATTTTTTACTTGAACGTACGCGAACACGTTTCGCGTATTACCGACACCCGACCGTAACGTAGTAGGGTAAATACGCTAAATGTCGGCATCCTTACGGTTTTTCTGTTTTGGAATCGGTCTGGCACCATCAATTTGCAACGAAAGGATAGCTTCCGATGCGGTTTTGGATAGTTTGATAAATCTATTTCATGTTTATGGGCATAAGGTTGACATTTCTACTACAAGGAAAAAGTACTAAGGTTTTTATGCGTCGAGAACGAAAAATCCCTAAAGTCGGCCATTCACGGGCCATGGTCGGTCGCGTTTTTCTCAAATATCGGCCGGGTATAGGATGTTTTAAATTAAGACGGGTAAATATTATTAATATGATTTATTTTGGCAGGAGTCGCACTAAGTATACGTTATTAATCGTATTTGTTTAATAGTAGGTAAAGTATTTTTTATTTGTACTTAAATAACGTTAGGTATTACAATTTATAACAAAGTAAACATCAAAATAATTATAATTCGTTCTGGATATCTTTTCAAAAATAATTCATACCATTTTTGGCCCAGAGTATCATTATTGAATATATTTATATTTTTAAGCTACGTAATTAACATGGGTTAAGGTAGCAAGTTCCAAAGAGCAATTTATATCTTATATTTCCATACCATAATAAGCTAATATAAATGTTTTCAATAATATCAACTCCTACATTTAAACTTAACTCTTTATATTATAAATAAATAAACGTATAATAAATATTTAATTTTGAGAAAATAAGAAAAGTAATCAGCCTGTATAGTTGGGCTCGAATTCGAGGCTGGTCGACATTACGATCTTTAATGTTTCTAAAGCCAGCCTCTATTTTGTGTACATTATTTCTCGAGATTCAACTAATATCACCCCGGCCGGTATTTGGCGATTAAACGTAATATAGATTTATTTGCCTATATGCGTTGCAAATTCTCTTATTAAGGCAATGGAATTAGTACAATTGGAAATTATAAAACAGACTGCATTTACTTTTAGTCGGCCACGGCCGAGAATCCGGTTTTAATTCAAAATTGGTATTCTATTGTCGGCCTCCTATTTTCCCTTAAAACAATACGTTAAACATTGAAAAATCTATCTCAAAATATAGTAAAAATCACTAATTACTAATAATAATGCTTAAAACAATAAAAAAGGAATGTCTGACCGTTCTAATATCAATCCCCGAAGTGTGGGTATTCACAGCAAGTAAGGTACTTTAAATATGAAATTGACGCTTCGACGGCGCAATTGCTACTGACGCTCAGTGTGCGAAGAGTGTGTAACGTAATCGGAAAGTAACGGTTGTACATATAGATTATGAACTAAGATTGTAATTCGAGTGGCAAATTTGTAACTTCAATACGTTTTAAATGAACGCAAGCCGAAAATGTGCAGACGGCCGAAGTTTGGGGAGGGGCCGACGTATGGCGTATTTAGCCTACAGATACTTTTATGAAATAATATTCCTTACTGCCATACATTTACGGAACTTTATCGCACAAAACACTAAAATACTTGAAAGTATTTTGAGTACTCAGGAATATAAAACTTGCAAGGTTTTGCGCGACAAAGTTCCTTAAATATATGGTAGTAAGGAATAAATTTCCATGAAAGTATTTAGAAAAGTCCATTACCAAATTTTGCGATAAACATCCTTACTCATATTAAGATAAGGTTTATTTTTCAATACAAACTTGCATTACCAGGGCGTCACAAGAAGTTTTCTATACTCGAGTGCCCAAAAACTTGCAAGTATATTGATACCTGGTTTTCGACCCTGGTATTTTTATAGAGACGCACTTGGTGTACTTGGTACGCGATTTTGCAATTGTGCGACTCATGAAGTCATGACTATCGGCATAGATAAATTTAATACTGTACCTATCGGGAACCAAGCGAATGAGTTCTAGACTTCTAGAGAAGTCGGCTATCAAAGTTTAAAAATGCGTTTTGTTTTTTTCATTAGCTTGATTTACAACATACTCAACATCAACTGTTTATTAGTTGCTATTGTCTGTTCAAGATACCTACGAAAAAAATAAAAGGTAAAAAATATACCATTTATGAATTGAAGGGACAGGCGTATTTTTGTAAGACTAACTGCATCTTTCGCTTGGAGTATTTAACTTAAATCTACTTTTGTTGCGAAGGCGACATTAAAAGAACCATTTTATGGTTTGTTTACATTTTATTTTTTCGTATCTTGAACAGACTGTAGGTACCTATAAATGTAAGACGCATATTGATTAACATAATTTATGAAAATTTATTATATAATACTACTACAAACACAGTAAGTTTTTATTATGTATAAAATTTAAATTACACTACTTTTACGTACTTAAATGTAAAAACAAAACGCAATCGCTCGACTAGGTACCTATACAGGTATTACAGGTACTTTTTAAAATAAATGCTCATGGCCGTTCATTGGTTATCATAATATCTTACTTTTTCAAATATTTGATGTTTATTTATTAAATATTTATTTATTTTACCATCTACAAATTAATACCAAATTAAATAAAAATAAATATATACATACGTAAAAGCGCCATCTATGAATGCCGAGTGAAAGTTAACTCATTGTAACGTTTTACTACAAGCTAGTACGTATTTTGGCCACCAGAGCAACGAAGTGCACATCATATTTTTCAAAAATATTCATATTCAATTTAATGTTTAATTTTTTTATTTAATTGTAATAAAGGGATTTTTTAATTAATAAATATTATATTTTAGAACTTTATTTTCTTATTTATCATTTATGCATGAAAGTTATCAATAAAATCGATACTAGTAAAGCCATCTGTTGAGAGAATCAAGAATGACGGAAAACGTTCTAAGGAATGAGACCCCATGGCTCTGCATCACTTTTCTCCGTCCCTAAGTCGCAATCTTTCGGAAATACTTTCGGATTCTGATTCCGTTTCACTAACGGCTATAATGAACTCCTCTGTCAGGGCGTCTATTATATGGTCGCTTTTCTTGTAATATTCTTCAATTTAGCGCACTTCAGAACATAAATTAGACCAGTCTGCTTTGTCCCATCATATTTACTTTCTCCCGTATTAATTCTATTATAAGTTTTATATTCCAGGAAACATTTCTTTTAGCGACGTGTCCTTTTATAGCTGCCCAAGCCATTTCAATAGGGTTTAAGTCAGGACGCTAGGGCGGCAGCCGCAATACCGCATGGCCTTTCTGCTCTAATATTTTGTCGATATTAAAAACCATATGCTGGTTTTTATTTAGAGCGATTAAATTATATAACTCTGGTTTTAACATAGTACTGTTATATGATATGCCATGTTCGCTTAAACATTTCTCCATAATCGATTTCTTGGCACTAGACGTGGGAATTGTGTCCTCACGTTTATTGTGATAAGACGCGTTATCAACCACAATTACCCAGTTTAGAGGCAAATTGGGTATAAGTTGATTTCTTAACCATTTCTCATAGTTTGTGGCATTCATATTTTTGTGATAAGCGCCAGACTTTGTCCCGGCTTTGAATAAAAGTTGAGCATTTGGCACGAATCCGTCATCAGAACCAGCGTGCACTATAATTACTCTCTGACCTTTAGAAATGTTCTTCTTTAAGCCTTCCTTACTACCATCACTCCAGGTTTTAGTGCTAGTATGAGTTTAATCCACATATGACTCATCTGTATATTATATGATAGGTCTCCCTTCGGCACGGTATTTAGTTATCTTTGCCAGATATTCAATGGGTTTAAGCCTTATATTGTACTGCTCGCTTAATAACCTACGATTATCTTCGGTTTTACGCCACTGAAAACCTAATCGTTTTATGATTCTACGCAAACTTGCTGCAGAACCTTTAAAATCGATATTTTCTTTCAATTTTAATAAAAGTTGTTTAATCGTAGGCAATTCTTTTTGCGTTATGTGAAAATTGTGGATGCACCTTTTGATGATGCCTTGATCGAAACTATCTAGACCTGTGACTTTTTTCTGGACAGGTCAGAAAAGGTTAAGGTTTTTTCCATGCGTACGAAAAATAGAAAACATATCATATTCACTTGCTTCTGCTGTAATACGGCGCACAGTCATGATAGAAACACCCGTAGCCGAAGCAGTGCGTTTCAGAGCTGCTTTTATATCTATTTGTATGCCTTCTTCAGCTTCCTTTTTCATAAATTGCAAGACATTATACACCATGTTTCTGGTTTGACTTCTTAAAACCTTATTTCTTTTAGGCATAATCAAATAACAAAACGCAACAATTAAAGTTTACAAATACAATAACAATCAACAAACGAACAAAAATACAACATATACCTATACCCTGTACGCTGTAGCATGGTGCGGATGATAGTTGCCTATATGACGTTGACATCCGTCAGTACCACATGACTAGGGATGTGACGATATGCAATTCATTTTTATCGATCTAACGATACTCACAGCATAAATCTAGTTCACATTAATTTGAGTGTTATTCGGTTTCGCAATGTAACTACGTGTAAAAACTTGTCAATATATATATTTTATGGCTACATAATAATATCTTTGTACTTATATAAAACTAGTTGGCACCCTACCATTCGGTACAAGTTAATAAACCCTCAAACCAATACAACCACAACAGCTAGTTGGTGAAGTGGCTGAATGAAAACGGAGTTACAGCAGATATAAAAATGTTAAAGGCAGACCTTATTGCCTTAGTACGGTGTCATAACTGTCATAAGCCACCAACTCCTACCTATGCTCTGGATGAAATGGCAAAAGAAAAAGGCCACAGGTCCTTCGACTACCACCCTATTTCTATTGCCTATAATGCCTATAATATAATAAATAATACTTCGCCGCCATTTACGGCACATAAAATGTTGGTCCTATTGCAAGCAGCCATCAACAATGTTCAACCTGAAGACTGGTCGAGGGTTGTGAATAAAACAAAGATGGACATTATGTCTGATTGGGATCGTGACATCCACATTGACAATATAATGGCGTCATCGTTGATAATATGCGTCACAGATACAGATGATGAATTTAGTGACAATTCAGATGTTGCTGACTCTGATATGAGTTTAGACGAATGAAATCTATTCTATATATATATATATGTTTTGTTGTTTCATTAATATAATTATAGACTTTATACAATATGATTTGAAGTACATCCAATATATGTCTTTTTATTATAAAAACATCGAATAGGTATCCATCGTAGCAGTACATCCCATCACTAAATACGTCTATGGCGTTATGTTATACGCATAACATTTTGCTTATTTTTCTTTCCATTAGATTTTATTTGGAGACTGGAACATTCTGGGTGGGTATAATTTAATGTACCACAGTAATTAATGATTTAAAATATTACGAATGTGGTACAACTGAAATACTAAGTCATAATTTGTAAATCGCGGCAACTTTCAAAAGTGGAATGAAACGTTACTGAAACTGCCACCCGCACCATGCTACTACGCACATAGTATAACAAATAGAATATAACTTAAAGTTGCGTCAGTGCGTTTCTTAGTGAATGTGCTTCACGGAAGATTCGAACATAAATTCAAATTTCAAATGCAATAGGACATAATTATCCGAATGCAACCAATCATACGCGAATGCGTCACGCTACGAATCATGAAGTCTCCTCCCGCTACCCGCCCCCTCCCGGTGACACCTAATTTTCGATTACTGCGCAGCTATACGCAGCAACTTCAGAGGGAACTAGAAATTTGGCGATACCTATACAAATGTAAAATACTTATAGTCATGCTTTAAATTTTGATTATTTTAATAATATTGGTATTTATTTGACATCATGATTTAAATTTTGAGTATGTTAATTATTTGTAATGTAATATTATTTTTTGTGTTGATTTCTACCATTTTAATTTAATTTGTATTTTTTATAAATCGGCGGAATATTGCTGTATGATATTATTATGTTATAATGTAAAACAGCTCCTAAACCTATATTTGCAATAAAGGTATTCTGAATTAAAAAAAAGTACCTACTAAATGTATGATTGGCAATCGCTATCCGCAACTAAGGATAGCTACCAAATAGCATGATACCCTATCATGTGAAGTAAGTCTATATGTACACATTATCTCCCTGGCCCTATATGAACGAGATAAACTCAAGAACTACCAACCATTTTTTTTACGTTTTCACCAACAGATAGTGTAATTCCTAAGGAAGGCTTAGATGCATAATTCAACCAATAAAATTCAAAACTGTACCAATATACTAGTACGGGACAACTATAAATTATATATTTGATCACTGACATTTATATTCGACAAAAGAAACAATTGGTTAAATGAATAATTTCATTGATACAAAATATTTAAAGTAATTGTCTAATTGCTATGAGTACACGCGAAGATGTCGAACTAACAAAAAAATCGTATGCTGAATGTAAAATTCTGATGAATAAAGAAAATATTATATTGCACAGGTACACATCTATTATAAATAAATTCTAGAAGACATTAATAAATCACGCTCTATAAAATCTCTAGTAAGAAAATATCTAGACAAACTTCACAGAGAAAAATATCTTTGATCTATGTATTTCCCCGGGGACTTTACTTGACTGAATGGGGACTAGCTTTCATTTTAATAAACTTGTATCAGTAATAAAGTCCGCCTCGTATTGACTTTTAGTTTGAGCAGTGAAATAAATGGATGTTATAAACATTTGATATAATGGCTATAGACGAAGTTTGGGTTGTAGTAAAATGAAATTGCGTTGTACCAATCATTACGAACATTTTTTTACTTCGGCACCATACCTGGGCAATTACTGGTTCAGGAGATATTGAGGCTCAAAGTTAATATGAAATTTTTCTAATTAGGTACAAAATCTAATGCATTTACCCCGCCAAGATGTTCTTTAGATGCCCTATGACCCTATGGATAAGTAGGTATTTCGAGCATTACACGCACGCGCTTTTAATTGCGGTTTAAAAAATGTGAAGACTTAAAAAAAAAGTCGTTTCTCAGGTATTATTTTTGGTTAGTATGACATGGCATGATGTCCACAACGAGTAGACTTCGGCTTGGTGATGGGTCTTGTGACACCCTGTATGTATCTCAAGCTTATAGTACTCAAAGCACATGTAATGTCCCAGTTCTAATTAATGCCCATGAAAGGTATTTAGCAGAATGTTTTTGGCAGAGCGCGTGATATTGGTTTTATCACAGAAATGTTTGTGTGAAAATGTTTTTGGCGGTATTATGATTATTATTAATTCAACGTTTGTGATTATGCTGTTACTCATATGTCTGTATATAATTATGTAAATAAGTATAGACTGGGTCCATACCGCAATTAATATCGATACCTAGTAGGTATTTTAATTAAATTAACATATAACGAGTATCATCAGCAAATTCACAGCAAACATATGATCACAGCCTCTCATTAAGGGTATATTGAATGTTCAATCCAATCATCCTCATCCAACCAGCCCGCGGGCCTCGTAAAACTTTACAGTAACTGCTAGTTACCACTGACTATGCGTTGGCAGCCGGTCAATACTGTCACGTGATTTAAAAACGCTATTATAATATTAATCTGTGACACTAATATTGTATAGTGTCATGACATTGCAAATAAAACAGAAACATTATTTCTTTCAAAAGACAAATACTGCACAATGTAGAAAAGTACCAAGCCTGTGCCAATGCGGTTGCGGCCAAGGACCCGAAAGTGAAACTCTACAAGAAAGAGTATAACTACGCTTCCGGATCCTTCAAAAGAGCTGTGGCCAAAGCGAACATATTAGCAGAATTAGCGAAAGACTAGCTCGAATGCCCTCGGGTACACGAGCTTTTTGGTCTCTTGCGAAAGCTGCTGAAGGTAACTTCTGTCGGCCTTCCTTTCCACCTCTGAGCAGGGAAGACAAATTATTGGCCTATGATGCAAAAGACAAAGCCGATCTTCTAGGGTCTCTTTTTGCCTCTAACTTGACTTTGGACAACGGAGGTAAATTACCGCCGCGACCATCCCGCGGTTTGGCGGCTCTATGTCAGACGTTCAATTTAGCGTTAAATCTGTTCGTAGAGCTTTCCTCTTCTTGGACGTTCAGAAGTCGAGTGGACCAGATGTGGTTACTCCCATTGTGCTGAAAGTTGGCGCTCTTGAGCTGGCTCCGGTCTTGACGCGTCTTTTCCGGCACTCTTATTCGGCTGGCATTGTCCCGTCGTCATGGAAGACTGCTACAGTGCACCCGATTTCCAAAAAGGGCGATCGCTCTGATCTAAGGAAATACAGGCCTATAGCTATCACCTCCTTGCTCTCCAAGATAATGGAATCCATCATTAACTGTCAGCTCCTGCGATACCTAGAGGAGCACCAGTTGATCAACGACTGCCCGTACGGCTATCGCCGCGGCAGGTCAACTAGTGAACTTTTAGTGTACCTGACACATAGATGGGCGTAGGCAATTGAGAACAAGGGGGAGGCCGTAGCGGTCAGTTTGGACATGGCGTAAGCCTTTGACAGGATTTGGCACAAGGCGCTTTTGTCGAAGCTTTCTTCCTATGGGCTGGCTGAGAATTTATGCAAATGGGTATCCAGCTTTCTTTCGGAGATTAGCATTAAAGTCGTAGTTGACGGTTCATGCTCTGACCCTAGGCCCGTGAATGCTGGTGTCCCTCAGGGCTGTGTACTATCGCCAACACTGTTTCTTCTGCATATCAATAATATGATACAAACCAGTGACATACATTGCTATGCAGATGACAGCACTGTGGATTCTCTGTTTCCCGGTAGTGCTAAAATTTCTCAGGCACAAGTCATTGAGTGTCGGAACAAACTTATGTCTTTAACGGAAAGCACACTCGACCTGGTCTCCGATTGGGGTCATCATAATCTGGTCACTTTTAACCCCAAAAAGAAACAGGTTTGCGAGTTTACCGAAAAAAAGACCCCTTTTGTCGATTCTCCAGTGTTTCAGAGCACTTCCCTTGATATTAGGCCGGTCATAGGAATTCTCGGGGTCGAGATAACGCAAGACGTCCAATTTTGCGGTCATCTGGAAGATAAGGCTAAACTAGCCTCCAATAAACTGTGTGTCCTCAATAAAGCAAGAAGATGCTTCACATCGGTGTACTGCTGCCATCTTTGGGCCGGGGCACCACAATACCAACTGCTTCCATTTGACCGCGTCCAACGTCGAGCGGCTCGAGTCATCGACGACGCGGTCCTTACAAATCGGCAATGTTGCGTCTCTCTGCGTTCTCTATGCGTATTGGGGAGTGTTCTGAGGAGTTGTTTGGTCTGATACCCGCTGCAGAATTTCACCACCGTACAACTCGCCACACATTAAAATTTCATCCTCATTACCTTGATGAGTGGCGTTCTTCTACCGCACGATTCACACGCCATTACCTGCCTCGTACGACCAAACTGTGGAACCAGCTACCTGCTGCGGTATTTCCGAACCAGATCGACATTGCAATCTTGAAGAAGCGAACATATTCCTTTTTAAAAGGTAGGCAACGCACTTGTGATCCTTCGGGCATTGCAGGTGTCTATGGGCAGCGGTGATTACTTACCATCAGGTGACCCGCGTGTTCGTTTGTCTTCCTATGCTATAAAAAAAAAACAATGATTAAATCTTACGAACCAAACAGATTACATCCACATTCGAAACAACAAATTATATGAACCTTACAAAATGCTGTCCCGCGTCAGGATCGAAGTCACTACTCTCGGCGCTGTGACTAACTGCGAGGCGACCACTTTAACTTCTACAGTATCCGTATAATCACAGTAGCGGAACTAATTTAAAGTGACAAATAGGCGCACCTAGCAGCGAAGTTATCTTTAAGCAATTGAAGTTTGCAATTGAAGTGCTAAAACTACATACGGTACATATTATGCATTAGTGTCGAAAGTACAGTAATCTGTATTGGTACTGTATTAATTTCTTTTTATTCGTAATAATCTGTATTATATACATTCATTTTGCGTAACTTTATTTTCACATAAGATGTATAACATATAAGAATAATAGTACCATGGTCATCATCATCATCATCATCCACAGCCTGACTTTGTCCACTGCTGAACATAGGCCTCTCTTTGTTGATGCCATTTCCCCCTATTTTGTGCTAATCTAGCCCAGGCTTGGCCCGCGATCGCAACAATATCGTCGACCCATCTTGCTCAGGGCCGGCCGACACTTCTTTTCCACAACCGTGGCCACCATTCCGTTACGGCCCAACTCCACCTGTTGTTACCACGTCTAGCCAGATGTCCTGCCCAATCCCATTTCAATGTCATTATTCGATTTCCTACGTCGAGCACCTTTGTACGTTTTCGAATTTCAACTTTGGGAACTCGGTTTATTTGACAAATACCAAGCATGGAGCGCTCCATGGCTCTATGTGTATATATATAGTGTACCATGGTACAAATACACAATGGTACAATAGTCAAGTTCCAGAAACGAATCGGTCGTATTAATAATTATTGGTTTAGGTTAGAACTGAGAACCGGTGATTCGGTTCTGGCACTTCGCCGGCCGCTGCCGTCGGCTCGCAGAGTAGTTAGGAATTGTGATTGTTAGGATGAAAAATGTTAAGAAGAACATTTTCGGATTTCCAATTATCGGAGTTGAAAATTTAGGTGAACTTTGGCGCACCCATAGCTGGTACATGAATGTAATACATAGGTCTCTATTCTAACACAGTGTAAAATCTTTGACTACAATAGAGACGTATTATATTGCGTAAAGTTTGCTTGATAAACAAGCGTAATGGAAAAATGTAGTGTGGATTAAGCTCGCAATAGACATTTCTTTAGAAACAGCTTGAATACATGACACTTTAATTGGTTCCCACTACTGCAACGAACAATACAATCGCATTGAGGTCGTAACAAAGGAAAAACAGCACAAATCCATTCCGAAATTCACGCGAGCTGTTTTCCTCCACCAGCGAAGACAGATGGATAAATACCGGGTTCTGTGGAATTTACAGCTGTGAGATTAAAGTGCAACTCTATCTTATTGTGACTATAAATCTCTCATTTGAGGACAACACTGGCTATAACGTATAAACACAGGCGAAAACTATAAGTCAATGAGAGATAAACATTTTGTTACAGTCTCCAAACATAAAGCATATCGTAAAGTATGGACTGAAAGCAATACATTTATATCGAGAGGAGCACACTCGACGTTGAATTATGCCACCCTCTTGACGCCCGCATAAATGTTGGCACATGAAAGCGGACTCTTGAATTGTGTGAAAAACTTGAGATCCATTGTAAAATACGAGATTTTTTTCACGTCCGTCACCGAGCTCGCACGCGAGCAGGTGAACAGTGGACGTTTTACTGTTCTGTACTGTTAGCAGGAAAATGTTGTTGTTCGCACCCGACACTCATTAGTTGATGTCAACCTAAGAGTGGCACTTATCTGAGTTGGTAACGAGTTAGCAGTCCCAAGCGACGGCTAATTGATTACTCAACACCTATTGTCGGTTCGAATATCTGGAAACAAGACACAAGTGTTATTAGTTTATTATAGTAGCGTACTTAGTTTGTGTGTGTGTGGTTTATATTTGTGCCTTTAGATCGCTAAGTATTCCCTATTCTGAAACTTTTTAATTTGTAGTTTAAGAAACCCATATTCTGCAGCATAAAAAGGCTACGACATAGAAAGAAGTATTACGTCCCTTATCTAAATAATTTGTCGTCAAGGGATTAGGCGGCTGATATGTACACAATGCCTTATTAAAGAAAGCTTAAATGGCCTTATTATGGATGTATTCTGGTTTATTCCGCCAATATGAACAACAAAAGAGAGAGAGAGATTATGAAGATGTGTTTATATTAATTCAGTTCGGCAATAACCGCTGCCAGTTGTGTTGTTATGGCTCACATCTAGAATGAACTATTGCTGAATAAATATGTAGAATATAATCTACATAACAATCACATTTGTTTTGCGCGACCTTTGGTAATCAAAGCCTTATTGAGAGACATATTATAAAAGTAATAACGGGTGAGATGACATTTTATTCGTCATGTAGACCGAAGTAGATTGGCCGAACATATGGAGATTCAATATTTGTCTGCCAGTGCAAGGCAATTTGTTTAGAAAGTATTGCTTGCCTCACATTGCAATAAGACATGTACTAAATAACGATAGTAACCGCAACGCATCGTTAGTGTGTGTCTTATCTACTACTACTTATAACAAAATATGGGAAAACCTTTTCAAATAATATATTGAATCCATCACAATCTTGAAACAAGTATCTACTACTAATAATAATCAACCTCTGTAAAAACAATTTCGTCGGAATCAATCTGACAAAATGTCAACCGTTTCAAAGTTTTCATGGTACAATGGTCGAGTATCTCGCAAGGCTTTATGTTATGTTGTAGGACATAATGCCGTATAGTATGGTGCCCGGAAATTTCCTTCCGAGTACCTCTAACGCATATTTTAAATGTCAAAGCAAAACGCGCCATTAAACTCAGTTAATGGACGTCCTACACAAACACGTATAGATCAAGACATATTTTTAGAGTCGCTCGTTAATCAAACAGGGCGGGAAATGCCCCGCAATTAAGTTAAACCCAGGAGTAAACTTATGGTAAGTTATCTGTTTCCGTTTCCTTAAAAAGCTAATAAGCTAAGGTCAGAAGATTTATATCATTATGTCAAGCTTCCTCAGGCTGAAGCCGATACTTTTTCGTTTTATTCTCACCGCGTTGCAATCGCCATCTTCCTCGATCAATTGAACATAAAATCCGAACATAAACGTTAACAGTATGATTCATTTGTGGAGTTATGAAATTGCACTCAAAACATAACATAAATTTAACTTTTACGCTATCACATACAATCTAGCGAAATGTTTCGGACAGATACCTAACGTTTCCGAGCATAAAGCTAAGAGGAATACAAAACTTGCGCTAGGAATGCATTCAATCCCGTGCAAGTAAACTAACATGGTACTGAAGCTATTTCATTTAATTTATTTAAAAGCAGTGAGGCATTATGCAAGCTACATCCAAAGTTGATTGAATTCAGACCGACTGAATATAAATGAAATTGTTGTGAAAATCAAAGCTAAAGGATTTTTATTTTTGTGATCGAAATGTGAAGCTTCACTAATTGGTATGGAAAATGTTATGATAATCTGTTTGATAATTACTCAGAGGTAACCAACATTTTGTGAAAGGGTAGAATACCTGAATGAATAAACAGACGTGGCATAATCATTAGACGCTAACCTTATTGGTGCATAGGGTTCCCACCAAAAACTTAGGGTCCCAAGCCAACCTCACCTGCAAGTGGTGCACCTGCCGATCAAACTCAAACTCAAAATCATTTATTCATTTAGGTCACAAAGTGACGCTTATGAACGTCAAAGATTAAAGTTAATTACTAGATGATTCTACATTTACATTTACTGCTACGTTCGCAATGCAATAGGTAGAACCACGAGAAAGAACGGGCAATAAAACTCGTGGCCACTCTTTTTAACTGCCAGTATAATTCTTTTACATGTTATATTTGTAAGGAGCTGCAACTGTTTCACATTGTGAGTTATCTACTATTGCAAAAGTTAATAGTTATTGATATCATACTCAAGCAATAAATTATGTTCATTTAGTAAGCCTCCCAAAGTGAATATGGTGAAACGGGAGCATCCACTTACGTCTTTTGATGTAAGCAACTCGCGAACATGACTGTTCTGATCTATGGTGGAACAGTATGTTCTGAAAAGTAATGGGATATGAACCTGCTGCAATTTACAATTTATTAGTTAGCAGTTCATGACCACGAGTTACCCTCACCTCACAAATCCGATAAATTATAATAAAAAGAGTAGAACAAGAATGCAAATGTAGTATAAAAGAGAATACGGTAATTAACTACACTATAAAACTGCCTATTGACCTAATAATAAAAAGAAATTGACCTAATAAAAGAATATTTATTTCCAAGCGTACTTGTCGTCAAGATACTCATTTAAACTATAATATGCCTTTAGTAAAAGATTATTTTTAACAATTGTCTGAAACGACCTTAAGGGCAAGTCTAAAATATTACTTGGTATTTTATTATACATTCATACTAAGCCCAATAAAAGAGCTATGCGTTTTGTGTAAACGGAAATATGGTACACATAATTTGTGCCTGTTCCTAGTATTAATATTGTGTATGTCACTATTCATTTTGTAAGAACTTATATGTAGTCGTACATGCATAACACTGGCATAAATATATTGTGATGCTACAGTAAGAATACCAATATTTCTAAATTTTTCTTTATGTGAAACACTTGTCTTTAACTGGTAAATGGCCCTAACTGCCCGTTTTTGTAATATAAAATATTTTCGATATCAGCGGCCCTACCCCATAATAATATGCCATATGACATAACACTATGAAAATAGCTAAAATAAACCAATCAAGCCGTATCGACATCAGTCAACCTACGAACCTTCTTAATGGCATAAGCAGCTGAGCTAAATTTCCCTGAGAGATATGTAACGAGCGCACCCCACTGTAATTTCGAATCAAGTGTTATTCCTAGAAATAATGTAGATTCAGATGTTTCGAGAACATCGTAATTTAGAGCTATACTAGGACCAAGGTTTCTGACATTAGGCAGAGCAAACTTAATACATTTTGTTTTTTTGGCGTTCAGTACTCGATTGTTTACATTCAACCATTTAGTTACTTGAATGAGCGCACTGTTTATTTCGTTAAAATGTTCCTTATTTCTATCTACTTTGAATATCAAAGAAGTATCGTCAGCAAACAGTACAACGTCACAAATGTTTTTCAAGTAAAAAGGTAAATCGTTTATGTAAACAAGAAACAAGAAAGGATGCTGCCTTGCGGCACTCCTAAATCAACAGGTAAGCAACTGGATTTTGAGCCGTTTATTTCAACACATTGGATTCTGTCACTTAAGTATGACTTAATGACTTCCAATGCTTTAGTCTGTACGCTGTAATGTCTAAGTTTGCATAAGAGCGTTTCATGGCAGACACAATCGAATGCTTTCGAAAGGTCGCAAAACACACTAATAGCATTTTGGGCATTCTCCCATGCACTGAATATGTGCTTAAGTAACGCTACTCCTGCATCTGTTGTCGAGTGACCCTTGGTAAATCCATATTGCTCACTATGAAGGAGGCTGTTTAGATTAAAATGTCTAAGTAATTGCTTGAGTATGATCTTTTCAAAAATCTTACTAAAGGCAGGTAGTATCGATATTGGCCTATAATTACTAGGATCAGTCTTACTGCCGGATTTGATCTATCGGATCAACGGACGAGGCTCTGGCAAACAAAATGTCCCAAATGTGCGGCAATAGGCTCGCCATCTATTACGTGGTATCAAAACACTGGCGAAAAGTGGGCGTTTAATATGCCTATGCCTACCCCTTCGGGGAAACAGGCGTGAGTCTATGTATGTATGCTAACCTTATTACCCTTTACTAACCTAAATATTCAAAGAATGATGCCAAGATAACCGTTTTAAATTAGTACTTTAAAATTTTCCTAAAAACAAAACTGTTGGTAACGGCCGCGACGGTATTACTATTTCAGCTTAAATTTTACAGGGATTAATATTAAAGGCGTTAGTACCAACCGCCATTTCACATTAACACAAATTAGTAAGTAAGCAATAGGCAATTAAGGCAATAATTAATGTTTATTTGCAATTTAATTACATCTTCTTACTAAAACGGCTTTGACCTCGAGAATAAGACGTCTGAATTGTGTTTGTTCCCATTTACAAACGTACCGATAACCGAAAGTCCATATCTGCGCTGGAACAGCACTCTGCTCTTTGTCTCAAAGAAATATGTTTGCACAACTCCGATAAATGTTGCTTTCTGAATACAGTCCTATTGTAATGACACAAATGTTTAATCTACTGACGAAAATTTAAAGAGCATTTCAACATTGAGTTCCAAACGATTCAAAATATGCCTTTGACGTAAAAGGTTTGCGAGTATTCAATGTACTTAAAAAGAACGCCTAAAGGTTTTGTCTCATTGTTGTAGTCACAACTCTTAACGTATTTTCACAATGCCGGAGTCCATCAGAGATATCCCTCAACCGTTACTTTGACAGGCGACGCCGACCTATTTACTAAAACATTTACCTGCAAAACTGTTCTCCGACCCCGAGTATAAACTGTGTTCTTTAAGACTACAAAAGTTTCTTTGCGAACGTCCTAAAAGCTTTGATAAATAGACAGCGGGGTTATTCCCTCGATACTATATTTTGGTTGTTTTGTGAGAAGTTTTTGAATAGCTGACGTAACTGTACATTTTATGTTTCAGTTGGCGATATACGCCGGATACGCAGTGATGGCGTTTTTGGCTTCGTTCGCCATTTCACTGGCGTTCGAAGCGCCCGCAGTGCGACTGCTCAAAATCATCAGCGGAACGTCACGGAGTAAGAAGAGCCAGTGATTGACGAGCCAAGAGACGAGGGTCGAACGCGCGCGGATACAACCAACAGAAACGTGAACGCATTCCGCGTTATTTGTTCCACGCCTACTCAGACGTTCATATCGATTAGTTAAATATATAACATCTAAATTGACAGCCAGTTCTACAAAGAGGTATCTCACAAATATTGGTAAAAATATCCGCGCGCCGTGAAGGGATGATCAGTCTCCTGTGGTGTTACCAGATGGAGTGCGCTCTATACAAGCTTTATTTAGGTTATACTTTTAAGGTTTGAAACGTTAAGGACTTGATGCTTATCGATAAAGACTTTTATAGTTACCAGTGTGAGTTCACATCTTTATATTCTTCCTTTTTGTACATAAAACCCGGGGGACGGTTAAATGGATGCGATTGTCGCACTGAGAGACCGCTCGACATAATGTCGATCGGATAATATTTTACTGCTTTATCCGAACAAGAAAATGGCACATTGTCACATCTGCGAGTCATCATGAGCTCGTTGACCCACTTACGAACTTACACCTAAGTACTTAGATTTTGGCAACTGATCGAGGCGTACCCAAAAGTTATTTAGTTTGAGAAATATTGCAGTTTGCGATAAGTTTTTAATTCAGTTTAAAGCCTACTTTAAACGGGTCGGTATGGCAACTTACCTTACGTGCGAGAACTTCAGGAAGAAACTAATGTGTTTCATCGTTACTATCTCCTGAAATAGGTATGTTTTCCTACTGAAATTGTATATGGGCAGCATATACCTATTTCAGAAAGTAAACCGCAACTGATTTAACCAAAACCGCGGCACAGCTCATCATTCCCGCACTACGTGCATAAATCAGTAGGTACAGGGATTTGTCCAATTGTCGAACATTTGGTGTCACACGAGAATATGATAATTTATTATGATTACACTCCAAGCGGCTGCCTACACGCAATGAATCAATCATGTTGCCTCGCCGCTATCTCGCCACATCCATAAACCCTATCCAAGTTGCATAATAACTAGGTTCTTGTTCGTATCCGCAGATCGTTTGTGGCTAGATAATACTTTTATCATCGGCACAGGCGCCGCTTGAATTCAGAATCGCATTCTGTTACTGAATATTGTGTCAAATGTTTGATCCGACGCGGCTGCCAGGATTATCGTATATCGGGACTTTCGCGGGCTTGAGGTTTAATGTTACATCAAATATCATGTGAGTCGAAAGCAACATATTGACAATGTGTTCCCCATTAAGTACGCGGTACACACCACTACACAGTAGGTACAGAGTAATCTCGAGGACCTATTGAATGTGTTCTACCTCTTATAAGTATCTAAAGTGAAGTACTCAGTTAAATCTTATTTGACGGTAGTGTTTAGGTTAGGTCCATAAGAAACTTGCTTTCATTGGTAAGTTAGTACAATGATTTGATATTATATTCCTTATCAATAGTTAGCAATGAAAGTTTAGCGAGTAGCTTATTTTTAGGGTAACAATATATTTAATATGTGATATTTTGTTACTTGGTTGGAGGTCCTTGGTAACATTCTCCTCTTATTTAGGTACTACAAGTAACGGTTAAGACAATTATTATATATAGATAATGTAAGTTGTTAATTCTCTTGTTGTACGAGAGACGTTTCATGCTCAATATTATCATATGACTAACGTCCACAGACCTCAAAATAATAAAGAAATTGTAAATATATTAAATACTCTATGAACAAGGTAACATTGTAAATAGCAGATTTTATATTATAAATAAAGCATTATTTAATTTTATTATTTATTTTATTTGCACCCTATTTTGAAAGACTAGACTGTTTCGGCGTAATTTGACAAGGAGTCTAATTTTCTGATGTTTAATTACTCGCCCGCTGTTGGATGGAATCACCCGATGCCTGTAAATTACCAATTTCCTCTCAATGAAATTACTAAATTAAAGGCATATTCGACTATTCTATTTTAGAGTTGTTTTCAAGATAGCATAATGGTATTTATAGTTTCCTGTGTCAACATTGCCTATGTGTGTGAATGATGTATATGACAAGCGACATCATACACACAACGTTGGTGAGTAGTTCTTACCAGCCTATCAGATTGCGTCGAATGCTGTTTTAGCATGACCCGGTGTAGTCTAGATAGATACGTTTTCGCTATCTGGGACAGTAAGGTCTAATACAGTACTGGGACAAGATGCAAAATTCCGGGACGATCCCGGCTTTTCGGGCCACCAGGCAACCCTACATCCATCACATCCATTGCTGGTAAGGCCGTTGAATCTGATTTAAAACTATCACAAATCTATCATCCTTATCACTGTTAACGTTTGTACGTCCATGTGTGTACCTTGGGACGCTTGTTGGTACCTATGGACATAAATCATATATTTTGAAAAGTATTGTGTCAAAGGAGCGTTCACGCTCGTACAGTGTAGTGCATTTCCCAACTGACTTTGATTTTTAAATTTAAATCCAATAAATAACTTCCAAAATAACCTACATGATATACCTAATTATTATAGAACATCGGTTTGTTTTGGTTTCTTTACCCGGATCCTCAGATCTCCATTACATAGTAACGAATAATTAATACAATTTCCTAGTAGTTCTACGAAGAGAAGCAATATAACATGCAATATATTATGCAAGGTTCCTTTTAAAGGTAACAAAATTAACTTACCTTGCCCAAGTGTCGATTGTTAGTGCCGAGATCAATAGCAGCGTTCAGTAAAGTACATATTATTAATTCTCTTAAGTGGAACCGGAACCTTAAGAGGAAGTAACCTTTACTATATACTATTTTAATGGTTATTCAGAACTTTATCATATAGCAAATAATTTAACCATTCATGTGTATCCAAGCACAATGCTTTCCTTTATTAGATGAAAAGGACTACGGTTAATGAGTAGTTATTTATTACTTAACATCAAGTTTCAATAAGGTGCTTATAATAGGAATTAAATAATGAACTGGTGTTGGCGCTCTGAGATTGAAAAGCCGCACGTGAACAGCGCGTGATAGAGTGAGCACGATATATATGTATAGATACAAAGTATACAGCCTATATGTATTATTATAGTTCTATTTGTCAGGTATTGAAAATTAAAAGATACAACTATCAAATCTTACTTTCATTTATTCAGCTTGTTACAAGAGTATATTTTAAAATCTCAAGTTCTGATTCTACATTTAGCGCGACGTTCGCAAAGGAAGGGCATAGAACCAAGAGAAAGAACGTGGCCAAGAAAACTCTTGGCCATTCTTTTAATAGTTGTAATTATCGTTTATAAAAGCGGTACAATCAATACATATTATTATATCGGATAGCAAGGTTGTGGGTAGTTCAATATTTCAAAAGTAACTATTACCTTAGTACAATAGATTAGCATAATTCGTTTAGTAATATTCACCACAGATATATGTACTATAGGGGTATTCAATATTGTTTGAAATAGAATTAGTTTTTATTATAAGTCAAATCGATTATATCGATTAAGTAACATTTTGTTTAGTCTATTGAAAATTTCTGACAATGGTCACACTGAACTGTCACTTCCGTTCGCTTCGTTGTAAAATTACCACGTTGTCGACTCGTACGTTAAATAATTGATCGCCTTTTGAAAAGCACATCCTTGTAGCTACGCGAATAGTTGTGAAATCTATTAAATTGCCGCTTTTTTGACTCCCGGCACGGTTTGTGACATATTGAACATTTGTGAAAAATCTTGTGAACTTGCATCGTGCATTGAAGACGCCGCGTTGGAGTCTGGTAAAGTAAAGATAATCCACTTGCTAATATTGGCCAATTTAGTCTCGTGTATGTCTAGCTTGCCTCCAGGACTCCACTCAAGAACATCACCAGGAGATATTTGGTAAGACATTAATATTAAGATTATAAGTCATCGCTGTGCTACCACAGTGAAGGTGTTTAGATAAATTGTCTATCGTGGTCAGGTGGATGTATTGCACCTTCCACTGCGCACTTCTGATACACCTTCCTGCCTGGCTACGGTAATTCTAGACATAATTTTTGGTAGCAGAGCGTGGTTAACTGTGCCTATATTGTAAACTTGTATCTTAGCCGTTGATTGTATCTGAACTCAGATTGGTGTTGTATGAGCTATATATATCACCTTGTAGACAGTATTGTAGTGTTTGTCAGGTCAGTTATTGTCTAAAATACATAATATTTAATTGTATAAGTTGACCTAGATAATTTGAAACACATTGTCACATAACCTCAATCAGTAATTGTTGATTTGTATTGTTGGAAAATCTAACTTAAATTTGTTGTTGCATTAATAAGTCAGTTTGTTTGGATACATAACAGCTGTATGTATCAATAAATTTAGTAAATTTAGTTTATTGCATATATTCATAAACATTGTAATAATCCAACTTGACCTTGCCACTTGGGCGGGTCACATTAATAAACTTTGTGTTGTTATAATATAGATAATATTGCTAGGTAACACATATTCTGTGCTTACTTACTATTGTATATCTCAAATAATACAGCCAGTCTGTCTGTTGCAAGTAATTATTTAATTTATTTGAATATATAGGTAACTTTAATTAACTTATTCGAAGGTTCAACTTTGATAACTTTGACTTTGTTTTGTGTCAATATATATTGAAATTATTAATTTTGTTGGACAGTAGATACCTGTCACTTGCCTGCACTTGCAGTAAACAGGCTAATACTTTGTTGGTTTCAAAGAATTAAGAAAAATTAAGTTTTGATTGTTAATTGTATTTAACGCTTGTCCGGGCTCTTTTGAAATTTTGATTATGTCAGCTATCAAGGACTTGCGTGCGGCTGCTGGTGCCATTGCATCAGATTAGCGCTGGTTTGCCTCGGCCAATGCCTTAGTGAACCGGCCTGATCGCCAGCAGGCCTTACTACAAAGGTACGAGCGGATTGACGATCGCCTGGCAAGTGTGGAACAGCAATTCCGCACTTTCAGCACTTGCTGTCTTGAAGTGTCAATCAATGATTTCACCGTTGACCAGCGAAATAAGGTCAGCGAAGACTATGCCCAGGTCTTAGACCTGTATGATGCTGTCTCCAATACTGCGAGACAACTAGTTGCCGATAGGGAAGGGCAACCCGGCCTGAAGCAGGAGCTTCCTAGGTCAGCACCGGGGCTGGTGAGTAGGCTCCCTACTTTGGACCTCCCCCATTTTGATGGCTGCCTAGGAAGCTACCTGGGCTTCATTAATTTGTTCGACAGCCTAGTCAATGATAGGGCTGACCTTCGGCCGGCACAAAAGTTGGCCTATCTAATGTCGGTTCTGGATGGGGAGGCTAAGGGCCTCATCCAGCATCTGCCCGTGTCTGACGAGGCGTACCAGACGGCTCGGGACCTAATTACCCGTAGGTACCATAATAAGCGTGGCCTCGCCGACACGCACATCGAGCAGATTTTGGGTTTGCCGACGCTCACCCGGGTCTCTGGGTTGCGCACCCAACTTTTGAACCCGCTCTTGGTGGCCATCAACGCACTTAAGTGCCTTGACCTGCCCGTAGACCAATGGTCTTATCTATTGGTGCACATTGTGCTGAAGAAGCTGCCTGCCGACCTGAGGTCGCGTTTTGAACAGCGCTTTGGTGGGGATAGCGCGACCCATCTGCCCCCCTTTGCTGACCTGGAGAAGTTCCTGGAGGATGAGTGCCCGGTCTTGGACAACTCCGGTGGTGACCCGCCGGCTAAGTCGCAGCTGCCCAAGGTCAAGGAGCAGGCTCGCGGTCACACCCGAGCCAATGTTGACCGGCGTCCTCCTCGCTTTGCGGTCCGGCGTCTTGGACCTACATGTCGCCTCTCGTAGGCGCATCGCGAATGCCCGCCGCCTTTGCTTCTCTTGTTTGGGGTCCCACTACCAGCGAGACTGCCCAAATTCTCGCCCCTGTCCTCACTGTGGAGGACAGCATTTGGACATTCTCTGTATGAATGCCAGAGAGGTTGGCCGCTTGTCCAACCAGCCGACGCCGCGCACGGGCGGGTGTTTTGAAGGTGGCAGCCGAGGCTCACCGGCGCGTAGCCGAGAGTCGCCTCGCTCAATTGATCGCCACTCACCCCGCTTGGAGAACCGTAGCGTACGCACGCCTCCTCTCTCTCGCGCACCTGAATGTGCTGTTCAGCGTCACCAGCACCATGACTGCTGCCCCAGGTATTCCCCTCCTTTGGCGGAGCGTCCCCGCCTTGACTCACGCCCACCTCGTTTTGGGCGGGTGCGTCATTATGACCCCCCACAGATGGCACGCGGATCGAGTCATCGCGCCTTTGAGGACTTCAAGCCGCACCCTCGCTTTGACTTGCCTGGTCCTGGCCAACGGTCGCCGCCCAGGCAACAATAGGTAATTAACTCCTGCCCTATAACGCCAACCTCCCCCATTGAGACCGGTTCCGAGATCCTACCAACGGTTGCTGTTAGGGTCTGGGGACCCACGGGGACCTCTGTTGTTGTCCGTGCTATATTGGACACAGGTTCACAAGGTTGCATTGTTTCCACTTATTTGGTAGGGCAGGTTAAATTAAATATGGGCTCTTTTCCAAATTGTATACGGGGCATAGGGGACGTAGCCTCTAATGTTGAAGGGCAAGTTAAGGTTTTGTTTGGCCCTGTTGAATCTTCACACCCGAAGATTAAAAGCTCAGCTATTGTATTGAAGAATATTTTGGGTATGCACCCACAGAAACAGCTACCCGCTGCTGTGGTGAATTTGACATCGGGATTAGAACTGGCAGACCCCAAATTTGACACACCGGGACAAATCGACTTGTTGATTGGCTCTGATGTCCTCGGTGGAATTTTGATTGGTGGGAAAAGGGTCTTGGTGCCAAATGGTTTGACTGCCATCCCGACCATATTTGGATTTGCTTTGATGGGACCTGTACCTAGGGACCCCCCTCCACCTGACCTTGACAATTTGTTGGCTGTAGGCTCCGCTCTCTCTGATGCGGTTCAGAGGTTTTGGGAGATAGAGGAGCCCCCTCAAGCTGCCCGTTTGAATCCAGAACATGAGGAGTGCGAGCTGATCTTCCAGAACAACACTGGTCGACTCCGTTCTGGTCGGATTATTACGAGGCTACCCTTCCTGTCTGTTCGGCCTCCGCTTGGTGAGTCACGACCTTTAGCCGAAAAGAGGTTGTTGGCCATGGAGCGCCGCATGGGTCGTGATCCGGAGCTCAGACAGAAGTACATTGAGTTCATGAGGGAATATGAACAGTTGGGACACATGTCTGTGTCAAATTTGGATTGGCGTTCCGTGGAGCACTACTTTCTTCCGCATCATGCGGTATTGAAGCCATTGACTGGGAAGCTGCGCACAGTATTTGATGGTTCTGCGCAGACTTCAACAGGCGTATCCTTGAACCAGTGCTTGCATTCTGGTCCCAAGTTGGTCAAGGATCTTTGTGACGTCATCACCAGCTTCCGACGACATCAGGTTGTCTTTGTGGCCGACATAAAAATGATGTTCAGGCAGACTATTATCCACCCTGATGACCGTCGCTTCCAGGTGATCCTTTGGAGAGAGTCTCCTCGCGATCCCATGGTCGTCTACGAGCTCAATACGAATACGTACGGGTTAAGATCAAGCCCCTACTTGGCAATACGTTCTCTTTGGGAGCTCGCAGACCGAGAAGGCTTACGTTTCCCACGAGCCTCCGCCATCTTGAAAGACGATATTTACGTCGATGACATTTGCTCGGGCGCCTCCACAGCGGACGAGGCGATCCTCCTGCGGGACGAATTGATAGGTATTTTAGCCTCCGCTGGTTATGAGTTGCGCAAATGGATTTCCAACTCACCAGCGCTTTTGGAAGGCTTGCCAGAGGATCATCAGCAAGATCCACATTTGTTTGAGATTGTTGACAACCCCGCCATGATGGCTGTTCTAGGCGTTCAGTACAGACCAGTCCAAGACATCTTTACGTAGAACGTAGACCTGAAATTGCCTTGCTCTTGGACTAAACGTCTCGTATTGTCTACTGTAGCCAGAATCTTTGATCCGAACGGTTGGATCTGTCCAATTATATTTTAGGCAAAATGCTTCTTGCAGAAGCTTTGGACAGCAGGATTGACCTGGGACGAACCTCTACACGGTACTCTTGTTGAGGAATGGACCTCTTTTGTATCCTCACTTCCTGCCGTCAACGAGATCTCCTTGTCTCGTCCCATCCTTCCTCCCGGGAAGTACAGGGCCACCCTTCACGGGTTTTGTGATGCCTCGGAACGTGGTCACGCGGCCGTGGTGTACTTGCGCACAGTCAGTGCCTCAGGTCAGGTGAGAGTCTCCCTGATCATGGCGAAGAGCAAGGTAGCACCCCTTCGTACATCTTTGACCATCCCAAAATTGGAGCTCTCGGGAGCAGCACTACTTGTACGCTTATTGAACCACGTGTCCAGTACTTTGGGTAAAAGCATTTGTATTGATGGGACCTACGCCTGGACAGACAGCCAAATTGTACTTTGTTGGTTGAAGGCTTCTGTCCACACCTTGGAGGTATTTGTCGCTAATCGCGTTTCCCAAATCCAGAAATCCGAAGTCAAACTTGTTTGGAGACACGTGCCAGGTGAGCTCAACCCCGCTGATTGTGCCTCGCGCGGATGCTTGACGCCTAGTTTGATAGGTCATTCGCTGTGGTGGGGTCCGGAATGGTTGAGTCGACCAGAAATTGATTGGCCTCGAACGCCAGTTTTGAATACTTCTAATTTGCCGGGTCTACGAACACTCGCTCTTGAGAAGGTAGAATGCGCCTTCGACCCCGATTTCCTGTTGAATCGTTACAGCTCCCTCGACAAGTTGTTAGGTGTTACTGCTTGGATAAAGCGTTTTGTTTTTAATTTTAGGCACCCACAACAGAAACGACTGACACCGTTTATCTCACCAGAGGAACGACAAGAGTCCCTTACCTTTTGGGTTCGTTCTGTGCAATTGGCGCATTTTGAAAAGGAGATTGCTATCCTTAAATCAGGGAGATCGAAATTGTCGGGAGCTGTCTCTAAATTGAACCCCTTTTTGGACGATACGGGTCTCTTGCGCGTTGGAGGGCGTCTCAAGAACGCCAACCTCCCTTACGGAGCACGTCACCCCCTTTTGTTACCTAAGGACGGTCATTTGGTACGCTTGTTGGTAACTGACCGTCACCTTAAAAATTCGCATGCTGGTTGTAATGCGCTCTTGGCCATTTTGCAACGCGAGTTTTGGATCTTGTCTGCCCGAAGAATTATTCGGAGTGTAGTCTTTCGCTGCATCCCTTGCTATAAGCTCAAGGCTTCTACCATGCAGCCCTTGATGGGTGACTTGCCGGCAGATCGCGTAACTGAGAGCAGGACGTTTGACGGTGTTGGCACGGACTTCGCAGGTCCCTTTTTGGTGAAAACGTCGACACTTCGAAACAGCAGGACTGTTAAGGCCTACTTGTGTGTTTTTGTTTGTCTCTCCACAAAGGCCGTACACTTGGAACTGGTCTCCTCGCTTACGACCGAGGCGTTTGTAGCCACATTTGACAGATTTGTATCCCGCAGAGGGATGCCTTCCTTGATCCGTTCTGACTGCGGCACTAACTTCAAGGGCACTTATAATTATCTGAATGATGTTGTTAATTTTCTTGAAACCAACAAAGCTGATATAGGTGATAGGCTTGCCCGACGTGGGATAAATTGGTTGTTTTCCCCACCAAATTGTCCACACTGGGGTGGTATATTTGAGGCCGCCGTAAAATCGGCCAAAATACACTTGCGCAGGACAATCGGTGAATCTGTCCTTACATTTGAGGAACTCGCAACTGTGTTTTGTAAGATTGAGGCCGTTTTGAACTCTCGGCCATTGTGCCCGATCTCCTCAGATCCGAATGATTTGGAGGCCCTTACGCCGGGCCATTTTTTGATTGGTCGCCCACTTGTCGCCTTGCCTGAGTACCCCTATATTGATACGAGACCTGGTCGTCTCTCGCGTTTTGAATTGGTACGCCAGATTACTCAGAGCTTTTGGAAACGCTGGAACTTGGAATATTTGCACATACTCCAGCAACGCGTTAAGTGGACCGACAAGACCGATCCACCCAAGATTGGTGACCTCGTTTTGATCAAGGAGGCTAACCTTCCGCCACTCAGATGGCGCAAGGGGCGCACCCTTCATTTGGTAACTGGGACTGATGGAGTTCCCCGATTTGCTGAGGTCTTGGTGGACGGTTCGATTCTGATGAGAGTGGTTGCAACATTGTCACGTCTACCAACCGATTAGCGGACCGGTAGGCCGGTCCGGGGCGGGTGGATGTTTGAAATAGAATTAGTTTTTATTATAAGTCAAATCGATTATATCGATTAAGTAACATTTTGTTTAGTCTATTGAAAATTTCTGACAATGGTCACACTGAACTGTCACTTCCGTTCGCTTCGTTGTAAAATTACCACGTTGTCGACTCGTACGTAAAATAATTGATCGCCTTTTGAAAAGCACATCCTTGTAGCTACGCGAATAGTTGTGAAATCTATTAAATTGCCGCTTTTTTGACTCCCGGCACGGTTTGTGACATATTGAACATTTGTGAAAAATCTTGTGAACTTGCATCGTGCATTGAAGACGCCGCGTTGGAGTCTGGTAAAGTAAAGATAATCCACTTGCTAATATTGGCCAATTTAGTCTCGTGTATGTCTAGCTTGCCTCCAGGACTCCACTCAAGAACATCACCAGGAGATATTTGGTAAGACATTAATATTAAGATTATAAGTCATCGCTGTGCTACCACAGTGAAGGTGTTTAGATAAATTGTCTATCGTGGTCAGGTGGATGTATTGCACCTTCCACTGCGCACTTCTGATACACCTTCCTGCCTGGCTACGGTAATTCTAGACAAATATTTACCACTGAAACATTCACCACACGATGTATATAATAGACACGACTTGCATCTCAGCATATAATTCGACTCTGTAATATATGATACCCCAAGATCTGAACTTTAACATCTTACAAGTGACGAAACCACCCACAATATCACCCACCATATCAAATATATAATTGCTAAGCTATATTATTACATTAACTATACATTGTCTATATTGACAATACTCTAATTAACACCACAATAGCAATAAAGAATTGCGAAACACATTATTAGTAAAAGCACAATAAACACACAATAATATAAAAGTCAGAATTATATCGTACCTTAGTTAGTCGTTGCCGGGGCGGAACCGAACATTGAACAGAGTCTGTTCATATCTTATTTACCCGTTTGACAGTGTCAACTGTCAAACCAAATTGTCTATTTACAATGGGCAACACTTGTTCGTCCGATGTTCACACTTCGACTGCCGGAAGACAACTGAGTGTCGCTCCGTAGCGATCTGACTTTTATACTAGTGTACAAACAACTCACCGTGTGCGGATATGACGTTTCGTCGCCCACGTGCAGATTGAAATACAATGTTTTATTACAAAACTAATTCATAATACATTTTATACTTAAAATATAATTGTTTTAACATTTTATAGAAACATATATATGCACAATAATCAGAATTATCTATCACGCGCGTGGAAACCGCACACATTATGAAACTAAAATGAGTTGGTAGCGACAAACGATTTCTTATAGCCAAATCCTATTTAATACAAAAGATGTGGGACTAATATTTATTTATTTATTTAACTTTATATACACTGAAGCGTATAAAGGCGGACTTAATGCCTAAGGCATTCTCTACCAGTCTACCTTAGATTGGTGCAGAGATTAAAAGTAGGTGTATTGTAGAAGTGAGTGAAGAAGAACTTTTGTAGCATAAACGTAAAACATATATACATAGTTTAAAAGTACATACATTTGATAATACAAGAACATATAAATAGTTAAGTATACAAAATTTTAATACATAGCAATTATAAACTAAGGATACATAACTAATTCTAATAATATTAAATATATACATACACTAAATACCAATATACATAAACATATAATTAGGATACTTCTGCCAGCTTATCCAACAACAGCTGTTTTACTCTGAATTTAAAGCGATCCTTTGTAGTAGCCATCCTGATTTCTAGAGGGAGGGCATTCCAAAGCAGGATTGCTTGAATGGGAAAGGACGAGTGAATTAAAGCAGAACTATGTGAAGGACAAAGTAGGAGAAGATTATTGGAAGAACGAAGATTTCGATCATGATTGGAACTCAAATATTGGAAATAATAATTAAGGTATTCTGGGGTATTGGGAGACATAAGGATAGAGTAGAGAGTAGTGAGGGTACGCATACTGCGTCTTTGACGAACAGGAAGCCACTTCAATTGAGAACGATAAGTAGATACATGATCATACTTGCGAAGGTTAAAGATAAATCGAATGCAGTTATTAAGAAGACGATCCAGTTTGTTGAGAAGTTCTGCATTCAGGTCATAGTAGCATACATCACCATAGTCGATCAACGGGAAAACCAAAGTTTGCACAAGCATAGTCTTGGTCTTGGGTGGGAAGAAGTTTCTTAAGCGATTTAGAGCACGTAGGGTACCGGTAATTTTCTGGCTGACTTGAGTTACTTGGTTACGCCAACTCAAGGTACAATCCATATGCAGGCCAAGGTTTTTGACCACTGGACAGAAATCTATAGTTGTACCATCATAGACTAGCGTTGGCAGAGTTGCTAAATCTATTCTTTTTATTGACCATTGGCTGCCAATGATTATGGCTTGGCATTTACTGGGATTTACAGACAAGCCAAACTGGTCTGACCAACTTTTTATGGCAAGTAAATCCTTGTTAACTCTATGGATTGCTAATGCAACATCTTCAACAGTTGCCTGAGAGTAAATCTGCAAGTCATCGGCATATAAGTGATAAGCGCATTGAAGATTTTGAGTTAAGAGATTAATAAACATAGAAAATAACAAAGGAGAAATAATACCGCCTTGAGGAACGCCAGAGTTGTTGTCGCACCAGTTCGATGATGACTCATCGTGGCGGACAGACTGCTGACAACCCCGGAGATAACTTGAGAACCAATCCAGAGCACCGGATGAGATCTTAAGATGGGAGAGGAGGGATAATAGGATATCGTGACTGACGGTATTAAAGGCATTTGAAAAGTCAACCAAAGTCAACACTGTGACCTTGGTGTTTTCCACGCCCTCCCTAATATCGCCAGTCACTTTAAGGAGTGCAGTAGAAGTGCTATGTCCAGGCCTGAAACCAGACTGCAGAGGACTTAGTAATTTGTTTATGTAAACAAACCTGGACAGTTGCTGTTGCACACAGGACTCGAGAACTTTGGATAGGAAAGGAAGAATGGATATGGGACGAAAATGCGTTGGGAGAGAAGGATTTTGGATTTTTGGCAAAGGAATAACGTAGGCTTTACGCCACAAGGATGGGAAGGTGCCAGAAACTAAGGAAAAATTTATAATATGAGTGACGGTTGGAAGAACTTGATCCAGGATAGTAGTGATCATTCGTCGACTGATGTTGTCACTTCCAACAGCATTGGATTTGATGGAAAGGATTGTCTTTTTGATCTCATTCGATGCAAGTGGAGAAAAGTGGAAGGATTCGACATCGGGTTGGGCTAAACCAGCTAAGTAGTTCACCGTGAGGCGCCTAGTCTCGAGATCCAGTGACGAGGTAGTTGTGAAATGTATATTGATATCATCTAAACTAAGCGCCCCAAGGCAGTCAACACGTCGCTGTTTGCCGATACCTAGAGTTCCAAGGAACCTCCAGATATCGGCAAGGGATGAGGATGAAATGTTATGAAGTATGTGTTGGCGTTTTGCGTCGCGTACCATCTGATTACACCGATTTCTTGCAGATTTGAAAAGACTCCAGTTCTCGTCGCAGCGGTCCTTTTTATAATTCCGAAAAGCCCGGTCCCTTCGCCTCATCGCCATACGCACACCTCTCGTAATCCAGGGTGCCGGTAAACGCTTTAATTTCACTTTCCTTGTGGGGGCATGGACGTCGTACAATTTACCGATGGCGTTATTAAAGATAAGTATCTTGTCGTCAATTCTGGTAGCACATTCCATGGGTTCCCAGTTGATAATAGCCGCATCTTCGCGGAGTTTGCTCACATCCATCCGACCAAAATAACGCCTGTGCAGAACTTTAGGTGGGGGTTTGGGAGGTTTGAGGCGGTATGATAGGAATATAAAGTCATGACGGGAAATACCAGGAGCAGGGTGTTGGCCGTGGAAGGAGGCTAGGTTTGTGGAAGACGTGATGATTAAGTCTAGCCAGGTATCCTCTCCATCATTGTTGTGGTGAGTGGGTTGTAAAGGCAAGATGTGGAGGCTGGCTGACTCAACGACATCACGGAGTTTACGGGAACGACTGGATTGGGGAGGGTTGAGGTTGGTGTTGAAGTCGCCCATGATAATGAGATGTTCATACTCTGACTCTAAAGATTCCAGTATCGGCTCGATACTGGAGAAATAATCAAGGGCTGGTGGACAGTAGACGACGCCAACAACGGCCTTAGCCCCTCTGACGTCAATCTCAAGGAATAAATATTCTGCAGGTGAAACAGCCGGTGAAGAAGCAAGAATTCTGTAAGGAATGGCACTGCAGAGATAAATTGCGACACCACCACCTCTCCTGCCGACTCGATCATTCCGAATCAGAATAAAGCCGGGAAGAGAGTACGACGTAGAAAGAAGTTCGGGTTTAAGCCAGCTCTCCGAAATCAGGATGGCATGCACATTAGACTCGGAGAAAGCTTCCAGTAAGTCATTATGATGGCTAGGTATGCTTTGAGCGTTTAGATGGCAAAAATTAAGCGATGATAGTGATCGCTGTCCAGTAAATGTTTGTCGTAAGCAATCGCCCAATGTGCCCTCAGTAGAACAAAAACTACTGTTATCTGAGCTATCGGTAAAATCAGCTAAATCATTGGCAGACAAATAAGCGTCATCTTCAGAGTCAACATACATGAAGTAAATATAAAATAAACTATTAAATAAATATATAAAATATTATAAAATATATGTATATAAATAATTATATTATGTAAATAAAGAAACAAAAAAATTTCAAAGCAAACTGAATGCATCTCTGCACCACCCGCCAGCTCACACAAATGACTAAACATAAAAACAAAACGCAATATTAAACAATTATTGTGCAAAAACAAAACGAAACGGACGACATCGATTTACATTACCTACATACATGATACAACACCAATAAATAAAACAGTAAAAGTTTCCGAACGTTTTCGAACAAATGAACTTGCATTTGACAGTTGTCAGACTTGTCACTGTCACTGTCAGTAGTGTCAGTGCTGCGTTGTAATGTAAACATTAAAATATCAAGTGACAATGTGGGTAAAAAACAAGTAACTAATGTAATAAACAAAATATAAACAATATTAAACTGCGCGAGCAACAGAAGACGCCTAACCTCAAGAAGATATTGAATTGAAGGAAAAGAAAATAGTATACAGAGACATAAGATAAAAGAAGTTAAAACAGAGAATCATTTACGCTGTTTGGCGCCTGCATTTGATGTGCTAGCACCAGCGGTGCCGCTACTGCTCGACGATCCTGTTCCGGTCCTAGGATGCTTTGCGATGACGGAGTTCAGCTCTTCCATGGTCGTGATCTTATGGCGGCTACCGTCGGATGCTTTAGCCACAATAACGCCATCCTGAGTCCAGCATGCCCGCATGCCAAAGTTTTGACGGGCCTTCGCGAAAACCGCCTGATGAGGCTTTGTCAGGAACTCCTTCAATGATACGGAAGTTCCCTTCAGCCTGGTCTTGGCATTCCAAATGGCTGATCTAGCCTCACCTTTTGTGAACCATGCCAAGATCGGACGCCGGTGATCTTTCCTGGGAACTCCTAGTCTATGGCACACGCTGAGGTTCTGTGGTGTCACGCTGGCGATGGCCAGACTGTTGACCACCTTAAGCACCGAGTCCCTGCAGTCCTCTTTGTCGTCTTCAGCTAGTCCCAGAAATAGTAATGCCTTGCGCCTGTGCCTGGTCTCCATGATGTCGATCGACCGGTGGCACTCATTGATCTGCTTACGCAGGAGACTCAACATTGAGAACATGAGTTCTCTAAACGTGCGAAACTCCTCAGCAACCTTGGACACTGTTTCCTTAGCCGGACCAACCACATGCAGCTGTGCCTCTAGTTCAGTCCATTCTTCTTGAAAATGACTCCTCAAGGTTGTCCTGTGCCATCCTGATGTCATCAAGTGTAGACATTATAGTGTACTTCACGTGAAAGTGTGTATCAATTGGAGAGTTAAGTTATGTATGAAGTGCTGGCAGGTGGTGTAGTTAACTGGATTACTTTCACATATACAGTACTACCTTTGTAAGTAGCTTCAGTTTCAATTGTATTCTGACCAATTTGATTGCAAATAAAACTTTAAATCACTTTAAATTAATTAAAATTAAATTACAAATTTTATGATATGTGCTAACTTTTTGACACCTACCGCCCAAAAACAATATCAGTATAGTATAGAGAGAAAATTGTGTTTTTCAATCGGGCGGCTCATGTATGAGTCTCGTTCTAATGTGATTAATATTTATCGCTGCAACAGCTGGCTTACACTTTGCGGGACTTGTCATTCTACGCGTTATATCAAAAAGAAAAACGGTGTTGAGCTTTACATTTACAGTTAAACACGTGTTGAACAATAAGTCAAAATATCTTAAAACTTATTTTGTACACGCCATAGATGAATATTTTGACACCTGTTAAATAGATTTAAATGGCTAATGAAATAGCAAGAGGTCTTGACGAAGATGGCGGGACGGGCATGACCCCTTTGATAAGGTAAGGACTGGTTTCAAAGGGCTGAAATAAGAAGTAGATGGAAAGAGAGTTGAGAGCCTTTGCCGTAGAGCTAACGCTACCCGCTTAAAAATAGATTTCAGACAGGTATTTCAATAAGTGCAAGAACGTTTAGACAAGTAGGCCTTAGACTGGTATTAGATTCAACAGCTGAAAGTAAAACTAGCAGCCAATTAAAATTGATATTTACTATATTCAAACACACTTAAACTCATTCGTTCGTAACAGGTGATCAGCAGGCGTCGCGCATCGATTGACTACGGCCGCAACGTTTACACTCAGCGCCCCCAAAACCTCATCCCGACCCATTCACCGACTTCTAATATTATTTTTTCGTTTGCACTCGATACAATTTGCTTTTCCACTCCATTAATACCGCGTTTGATACTGTAATGCTTCCGCATCAAATGTAGAGTTTGTTTTTCAAAAGGAAAGATAGCTAATGTTTTATGACCATTTACAAATACAAACTTGTATTCAAATTCTTCGTAAATGTTACATGAACAGATATATATAAGCAACCCGCCGTGGTTGCTTGATTTTTGTCCGGTATCAACGCTTCACAGTTCTATGTGGGCACAGCTGGGTCTGTTTGCAATGAATACACACTGAGTACACACTTAATAGGTACATCAAATTAACAAAACTGACTATAATTATTTTGGATTCTTGAACACGAAACGAGTGACAGTTTCTAGGTACGTGTTGCCCGCCCGAAGTTTCCAAGAAAAGTGATAGTTGTGTTGCTCCGTTGAACGTCAACCGTCACCCCCCTCTTCAACTAAAGGGAACGTCACACTGGACTCTGTCGAAGCGCGCCATCTTCACACTTCCGTTTCGTAGTCAGTTGACGTCCCGTACTCATGACCATTCCGAAACGGCCATCCTACAGGACACACGTCCCTGTGTGTTAATCTGTAACAAAATTTTACACGCACAGTATCACATTGCTCGGTCACTCCTGACTTAACCCAGGTAAGGGTTGAATCAAAAAAGTGTTAGGATTCTATTTAAACTTATTACAAAATTACCTCCTACATTATATTCCTAACTATTATAGAAGCTGGATTCAGAGCATCGCTGACAATACAGTCAATTACCATAGACTCACGTTATAATCAAATCAAATAACTAATTGAAGTGACAAAAAAAAAAAAAACAATGACTCTGAGTTTGTTTCGGCCTTTCTTCTCAAGAAGTCATTTAGCTAGGAAAAGCCGGCATCATCTAGAATAGGGTTTGGACATGTATAAGTGTTGTAAACAACCAAAATGCAGAAATAAATATGTCTTTATGTCTTTAAAGCTCTACATGTGATTCATAACCATTCAGTAACCTCCGGTTACTAAACCAGGCACTCCACCAGCCACTCGGTTGCCACCATTCAGTAACCTCCAGTTACTAAACCAGATGCTCAACCAGTCACTCGGTTGCCACCCATTTATCTGCGCATCGTCACAAGGATCGCCAAGTTCCTCCTGGACTTTATGGTTTCCTACGAAACCCATTTATCTGCGCATCCTCACAAGGACCGCCAAGTCCCTCCTGGACTTTATGGTTTCCTAAGAAACCCATTTATCTGCGCATCCTCACAAGGATCGCCAAGTCCTTCCTGTACTTTATGGTTTCCTAAGAAACCCCAACACCAGAGTTGTCTGCCTACCACGTACTCATGGACAACTGCCTTCACAGTTGGTCGATTCCGATTTGTACTGATTTACGGCTACAAATCAACCTCTAACATTGAATCACACAAGCAATCAAACAACAGAGTTGTCTGCCTAGCGCGTACTCACGGACAATTGCCTTCACAGTTGGTTGATTCCGATTTGTACTGATTTACGGCTACAAATTAACCTCTGACATTGAATCACACAACCAATCTAACACTAGAGTTGTCTGCCTACCGCGTACTCGCGGACAACTGCCTTCACAGTTGGTTGATACCGATTTGTACTGATTTGCGGCTACAAATCGACCTCTGACATTGAATCACATAACCAATCAACATGTAAGCTTAGTTTTCTACTGTTTCGTCAGTATTAAGGTTCATACTTTGCTCTCTTCAAGATTGTCAGTTATGCTCTGATCCTCTGGCACAAAGTTTCAGTATCAAAATCAATAATCAGGAAACTCAAAGTAAAACTGACATTCCACTATCGCGGTATCTTTAAAGGTATTATTTCAAACCAAGTTAACCGACACATTTAAGCTCTACATGTGATCAAGGCTACGCATAGCCCAGTAACCTCCAGTTACTCTACTTTCTGCGAACCCCACATGAGCGACGCATGAGGAACGCCGAGTCTCTCCAGGACTATGGTTTCCACTGAAACCCGACCTCCGCCAGAGCTGACTGCGATACCGCCTACTCACGGACTACTAAGTTAGTAGACGCCGATTTCTAACGAGTTACGGCTACACGTCATGTAAGCTTAAACACTTTCTTCAATATCAGAACTTCTTTGTTCTACCTCAATTTCGTCAGTTGTACTTTGACTTTCAGGCATTTTTCGAAACCTGTCGTGTGCGTACTTATAGGTACACTTAGAATTAAGGGCTTTGAGATTATAACGATCATCGTCAAGAACTTCGGTGACCTCAAATGGTTTATACTTAGGATCTAACTTCGTTTGATTACGTTCCTCGTTCATAATCAACACAAAGTAACCTACTGAAAATTTATTAAGCCTTGCCTTTGTCTTATCAAACCTACGTTTCTCATATGATGCTGCATTCTCAATATTACGTAACGCATCATCTCTCACAGTATTTAGGTCAAACTCAGGTTCTTCATCAACTGCCATCAATGATAGAGGCCGTGCACACACCTTGCCTATTAACAACTCTAGGGGACCAGCTTTCGTCGTTCGGTTAACCGTACAGTTAATCGCGAGTTGGACTTTGGCTAATGAATCCTGCCAAGAACGCTCTTGTCATACAACACAGAAACCAAAGTATCTAACAATTTTAGTGAACAAATATCAAGGCAGAGCTACTTGAGCAGCAGGGAATCCTTGATTGCGATCAACAACCACACCTTAATGCACTTAGCTTTAGGAATAAAAGAAATTTATCGCACAGCACTCATTATAGTCGTTCGGCTATTCCTGACCCAAGTCGGTGGGGAATAAAGGTACTCTGATCAAAATCATTACAGGTTTTAATGAAAATCACAACTAACTCTTTTTCTTGCAGCTGACATGTTGAACAACACGCATACTCGTTAAAATAATGGGAAACTCATTAAAATATTGCATTGCTCGTACTCTGACATCCACCAGGGCTTCAACATCACGCTACGCAACCTCCGTCCGGTTACACAACACGACCCGGATAATCATTTCGAGCGTTTAACAAAGTAATCTTAAACTAGGTTTATTCAACATGTTGCTTTGGTTTTCCCCATCACATAGCAGACTATAAGAAAATCTTACTAGGCTGATACTCTAGATGTTAAGTTTACTACCAAACGTATCCAACCAGTCTTTTGAACGTTATAATTTTGTCATGGATAGTCTAAATACGAAGCTCATCCTAACCTAATCATTAGCGATACAGCAACGAACCTTTCACGTTCAAGACGATGGACAACGTTTGTGATACTATGATAAATGCACTAATGGTTGTCTTGTTTGCGCACCAACGAAGACTATGACTAATACAAAAGCTTCAGGGTAAACTAGGCTAACTAAAAAGGCACTTTGCCGGTCCAACCAATGGCAACGCATGGCTAAACATGCAGCTGCACAAATGGCTTATCCAGTTTATGCAAATTTTTTACCAACGGAAACGTGGCTACCACAAAATTATCACAACAACGACTAACAAAGTACCCATTTAATGAGAATAAGGTTAAGCATACAATCATCACTAACGATCATAAATCTAGTTCTACCTACAATAAAAATTAAAATCTCTGAAACTCTTTATCTTTACCATAGCTGGGCATCGTCAATCCAATAATTAACTTCGTTAATCGCCAATCCGTTACTAAAAAAGTTAACTCCGTTAAACGTTACAACGCTACCTTTGAGACGATTCAATGCAAGTTAACGTTAATCGTTAATCCGTTAACTCATGGTAAAAAATGCTTTTTTATATCGCTGCGTGAAGGATCTACTTAAAAGAACTGTTGGTTTTAGTCCATTGAAAAGTTACATTTATCAGAGGTCGCAATTTTATTTTACAGATGTGTAGGGAACAGGGTTTGCAAAGTGTCGACATTTTCAAAGTCCCAGGACATGACACAGCATGTGCTGTTAAAAAAATAAAATAGGAATTAAATTAATTTAGGCTCAAATATGTGAATAAAATTTATTGTTTTATCAAAATCAAGTCAACAATTTGATTCACATAACAAGAGGGCTTCTTCTGACAAATGCACGCTAAGCCCAAAAAAATTAACATTGCAATGGACTATTTGGGTTCTAGGAATTAACAGGTTAGAAACATGCCGTGCCACTCTTGTCGACCGACCCGAACAAACTGGTCAGAACGTGTTTTTCACGGCGGCGCGGCATAGTGCTGTAAATAGTGTGTATCGGATTAACGGACCTGGAAAATTTAACGGAAGTGAACAAGTCCGTTAACATTTTTTTAAGTTGATTTAAAAGTTAAGCCGTTAGCGGAAATGTTAACCTCGCTAATTAACGATTAACGGATTAACGAGTTAATGCCCAACTATGATCGTAACGCACTAGGATGATAACTCAATCATTTTCTTCTATGTCTGATAATCGAGTTTAACAGCTTCTACTAGAAACACTATCACTCGTAAACGTCCTAAGCGTAACTTGGAATTAGCCAGAGAACTCGGAGCACTTGATAAAAATTCTCGCAGGGTAGCGGCGCTAAAGTTGGTAAACTAATCGAATCGTACATACTAAGTTCCTATGAACTTAAACGCACAGGCTTACACTATTGTAAGCCTGTGCGGAGCTACTGCTTCTGACTGTGCTGATTTTGTGTAGAACAGCTTGTACCTTTTATTACTTAAATAGCGTGTGAAGTGCTGTTTAGACGAGTGCGGCTAGTTGGTTAGTGTAACTTGACCATAAATTGGCCATGGCACATTAAAATGTTTCTTACTCATGATTATTAGATGGCACCACTAGTAAAAATAAATTCAATTTTAAGATTTTATGCGTGAAAATTATCTACTGTGTGTTTTTAAAATTCATGTGATACGCTGGGAATTTTTATCAGGTGCCCCGAGTTCTCTGGCTAATTCCAAGTTATACTAGGCACTTGTTGCGTGACGTCTAATGTGAGCGGCGCGTTGCAACCCACTAATCCAACCATGTAGTCATGGGCGGCGGAGGTACTTGTAAGTTTGTACCTAAAATACGAAGTGCGGCAGGCCTGACTATGGTCAAGTAACACTAACCAACTAGCTGCACTCGTCTAAACAGCACTGCACTTCACACGTCTATTTAAGTAATAAAAGCTACAAGATGTTCTACACAAAATCAGTACAGTCAGAAGCAATAGCTCCGCACAGCCTTACACTATGAATTTAGTATGTACGATTCGATTAGTTTACCAACTTTAGCGCCGCTGCCCTGCGAGAATTTTTATCAAGTGCCCCGAGTTCTCTGGCTAACTCCAAGTTATGCTTAGGACGTTTACGAGTGATAGTGTTTCTAGTAGAAGCTGTTAAACTCGATTATCAGACGTAGAAAAAAATTATTGAGTTATTATCCTAGTGCGTTACGATCATAGTTGGGCATTAACTCGTTAATCCGTTAATCGTTAATTAGCGAGGTTAACATTTCCGCTAACGGCTTAACTTTTAAATCAACTTAAAAAAATGTTAACGGACTTGTTAACTTCCGTAAAATTTTCCAGGTCCGTTAATCCGATACATACTATTTACAGCACTATGCCGCGCCGCCGTGAAAAAAACGTTCTGACCAGTTTGTTCGGGTCGGTGGACAAGAGTGGCACGGCATGTTTCTAACCTGTTAATTCCTAGAACCCGAATAGTCCATTGCAATGTTAATATTTTTGGGCTTAGCGTGCATTTGTCAGAAGACGCCCTTTGTTATGTGAATAAAATTGTTGACTTGATTTTGATAAAACAATAAATTTTATTCACATATTTGAGCCGAAATTAATTTAAGTCCTATTTTATTTTTTTAACAGCACAGACTGTGTCATGTCCCGGGACTTTGAAAATGTCGACACTTTGCAAGCCCTGTTCCTTACACATCTGTAAAATAAAATTGCGTCCTCTGATAAATGTAACTTTTCAATGGACTAAAACCAACAGTTCTTTTAAGTAGATCCTTCACGCAGCGATATAAAAAAGCATTTTTTTACCATGAGTTGAATCGTCCCAAAGGTAGCGTTTTAACGTTTAACGGAGTTAACTTTTTTAGTAACGGATTGGCGATTAACGAAGTTAATTATTGGATTGACGATGCCCAGCTATGGTAACGATAAAGAGTTTCAGAGATTTTAATTTTTATTGTAGGTGGAACTAGGTTTGTGATCGTTAGTGATGATTGTATGCTTAACCTTATTCTCATTAAATGGGTACTTTGTTAGTCGTTGTTGTGATAATTTTGTGGTAGCCACGTTTCCGTTGGTATAAATTTGCATAAACTGGATAAGCCATTTGTGCGGCTGCATGTTTAGCCTTGCGTTGCCATTGGTTGGACCGGCAAAGTGCCTTTTTAGTTAGCCTAGTTTACCCTGAAGCTTTTGTGTTAGTCATAGTCTCCGTTGGTGCGCAAACAAGACAGCCATTAGTGCATTTATCATAGTATCACAAACGTTGTCCATCGTCTTGAACGTGAAAGGTCCGTTGCTGTATCGCTAATGATTAGGTTAGGATGAGCTTCGTATTTAGACTATCCATGACAAAATTATAACGCTCAAAAGACTGGTTGGATACGTTTGGTAGTAAACTTAACATCTAGAGTATCAGCCTAGTAAGATTTTCTTATAGTCTGCTATGTGATAAGGAAAACCAAAGCAACATGTTGAATAAACCTAGTTTAAGATTACTTTGTTAAACGCTCGAAATGATTATCCGGGTCGTGTTGTGTAACCGGACGGAGGTTGCATAGTGTGATGTTGAAGCCCCGGTGGATGTCAGAGTATGAGCAATGCAATATTTTAATGAGTTTTCTATTATTTTAACGAGTATTCGTGTTGTTCAACATGTCAGCTTTAAGAAAAGGAGTTAGTTGTGATTTTCATTAAAACCTGTAATGATTTTGATCAGAGTACCTTTATTCCCCACCGACTTGGGTCAGGAATAGCCGAACGACTATAATGAGTGCTGTGCGATAAATTTCTTTTATTCCTAAAGCAAAGTGCATTAAGGTGTGGTTGTTGATCGCAATCATGGATTCCCTGCTGCTCAAGTAGCTCTGCCTTGATATTTGTTCACTAAAATTGTTAGATACTTTGGTTTCTGTGTTGTATGACAAGAGCGTTCTTGGCAAGATTCATTAGCCGTAGTCCAACTCGCGATTAACTGTACGGTTAACCGAACGAAGAAAGCTGGTCCCCTAGAGTTGTTAATAGGCAAGGTGTGTGCACAGCCTCTATCATTGATGGCAGTTGATGTAGAACCTGAGATTGACCTAAATACTGTGAGAGATGATGCGTTATGTAATATTGAGAATGCAGCTTTATATGAGAAACGTAGTTTTGATAAGACAAAGGCAAGGCTTAGTAAATTTTCAGTAGGTTACTTTGTGTTGATTATGAACGAGGAACGTAATCAAACGAAGTTAGATCCTAAGTATAAACCATTTGAGGTCACAGAAGTTCTTGACGATGATCGTTATAATCTCAAAGCCCTTAATTCTAAGTGTACGTATAAGTACGCACACGACAGGTTTCGAAAAATGCCTGAAAGTCAAAGTACAACTGACGAAATTGAGGTAGAACAAAGAAGTTCTGATATTGAAGAAAGTGTTTAAGCTTACATGACGTGTAGCCGTAACTCGTTAGAAATCGGCGTCTACTAACTTAGTAGTCCGTGAGTAGGCGGTATCGCAGTCAGCTCTGGCGGAGGTCGGGTTTCAGTGGAAACCATAGTCCTGGAGAGACTCGGCGTTCCTCATGCGTCGCTCATGTGGGGTTCGCAGAAAGTAGAGTAACTGGAGGTTACTGGGCTATGCGTAGCCTTGATCACATGTAGAGCTTAAATGTGTCGGTTAACTTGGTTTGAAATAATACCTTTAAAGATACCGCGATAGTGGAATGTCAGTTTTACTTTGAGTTTCCTGATTATTGATTTTGATACTGAAACTTTGTGCCAGAGGATCAGAGCATAACTGACAATCTTGAAGAGAGCAAAGTGTGAACCTTAATACTGACGAAACAGTAGAAAACTAAGCTTACATGTTGATTGGTTGTGTGATTCAATGTCAGAGGTCGATTTGTAGCCGCAAAATCAGTACAAATCGGTATCAACCAACTGTGAAGGCAGTTGTCCGCGAGTACGCGGTAGGCAGACAACTCTGGTGTTTGATTGGTTGTGTGATTCAATGTCAGAGGTTGATTTGTAGCCGTAAATCAGTACAAATCGGAATCAACCAACTGTGAAGGCAATTGTCCGTGAGTACGCGCTAGGCAGACAACTCTGTTGTTTGATTGCTTGTGTGATTCAATGTTAGAGGTTGATTTGTAGCCGTAAATCAGTACAAATCGGAATCAACCAACTGTGAAGGCAGTTGTCCGTGAGTACGTGGTAGGCAGACAACTCTGGTGTTGGGGTTTCTTAGGAAACCATAAAGTCCAGGAAGGACTTGGCGATCCTTGTGAGGATGCGCAGATAAATGGGTTTCTTAGGAAACCATAAAGTCCAGGAGGGACTTGGCGGTCCTTGTGAGGATGCGCAGATAAATGGGTTTCGTAGAAAACCATAAAGTCCAGGAGGGACTTGGCGATCCTTGTGACGATGCGCAGATAAATGGGTGGCAACCGAGTGACTGGTTGAGCATCTGGTTTAGTAACTGGAGGTTACTGAATAGTGGCAACCGAGTGGCTGGTGGAGTGCCTGGTTTAGTAACTGGAGGTTACTGAATGGTTATGAATCACATGTAGAGCTTTAGTTATTTGATTTGATTATAACGTGAGTCTATGGTAATTGACTGTATTGTCAGTGATCCTCTGAATCCAGCTCCTATAATGGTTAGGAATATAATGTAGGAGGTAATTTTGTAATAAATTTGAATAGAATCCTAACACTGTTTTGATTCAACCCTTACCTGGGTTAAGTCAGGAGTGACCGAGCAATGTGATACTGTGCGTGTAAAAATTTGTTACAGATTAACACACAGGGACGTGTGTCCTGTAGGATGGCCGTATCGGAATGGTCATGAGTACGGGACGTCAACTGACTACGAAACGGAAGTGTGAAGATGACGCGCTTCGACAAAGTCTAGTGTGACGTTCGCTATAGTTGAAGAGGGGGGTGACGGTTGACGTTCAACGGAGCAACACAACTATCACTTTTCTTGGAGACTTCGGGCGGGCAACAAGTACCTTGAAACTGTCACTCGTTTCGTGTTCAAGAATCCAAAATAATTATAGTCAGTTTTGTTAATTTGATGTACCTATTAAGTGTGTACTCAGTATGTATTCATTGCAAACAGACCCAGCTGTGCCCACATAGAACTGTGAAGCGTTGATACCGGACAAAAATCAAGCAACCCGCCGTTAAATATATCTGTTCATGTAACATTTACGAAGAATTTGAAAACAAGTTTGTATTTGTAAATGGTAATAAAACATTAGCTATCTTTCCTTTTGAAAACAAACTCTACATTTGATGCGGAAGCATTACAGTATCAAACGCGGTATTAATGGAGTGGAAAAGCAAATCGTATCGAGTGCAAACGGAAAAATAATATTAGAAGTCGGTGAATGGGTTGGGATGAGGCTTTGGGGGCGCTGAGTGTAAACGTTGCGGCCGTAGTCGATCGCCTGCTGATCACCTGTTAGGAAAGAATGAGTTTAAGTGTGTTTGAATATAGTAAATATCAATTTTAATTGGCTGCTAGTTTTACTTTCAGCTGTTGAATCTAATACCAGTCTAAAGCCTACTTGTCTAAACGTTCTTGCACTTATTGAAATACCTGTCTGAAATCTATTTTTAAGCGGGTAGCGTTAGCTCTACGGCAAAGGCTCTCAACTCTCTTTCCATCTACTTCTTATTTCAGCCCTTTGAAACCAGTCCTTACCTTATCAAAGGGGTCATGCCCGTCCCGCTATCTTCGTCAAGACCTTTTGCTATTTCGTTAGCCATTTAAATCTATTTAACAGGTGTCAAAATATCCATCTATGGCGTGTACAAAATAAGTTTTAAGATATTTTGACTTATTGTTCAACACGTGTTTAACTGTAAATGTAAAGCTCAACACCGTTTTTTTTTTTGATATAACGCGTAGAATGACAAGTCCCGCAAAGTGTAAGCCAGCTGTTGCAGCGATAATTATTAATCACATTAGAACGAGAGTTATACATGAGCCGCCCGATTGAAAAACACAATTTTCTCTCTATACTATAATGATATTAGTCCCACATATTTTGTATTAAATAGGATTTGTCTATAAGAAATCGTTTGCCGCTACCAACTCATTTCGCTCCGTCAGCCGTAGGCCCCAACTGGGATGAAAATCTTTGACAGTTGTTATAGGGAGACAAAGATCTAAGGCTCTAAAACATGATATATCGCTATCCCTTTGGGTCGTGGAGGACAGACACCAGTCGTTCTAATGCATCAGAGGCAAAGCTAATATTCTGTAAAATCTGAATAAGACTAGTTAATGATGCCTACGCACTTAGGCTCCCTGTCTAAAATACAACTGGGTTAACGCTAGGACAATGATGAGTATTTTGGCTCCGACAACTTTAAACTTTGGAAAGAAAAGTAACTCCTGTAATAAAAGGCTGTTATAACACTGCAACATACAATGTTAAAGACACTGTAACTCTTATAAGTACCTAAATAAGTTTTCACCGCTCCTCGTTTAATCTCAATTGATTTCAGATCTTGGAGTTTGTTGATATTATAAGTCCCAAAGGATATTTGCCCTCAACTTAAGAGTCAAGTTGCCACTCGTATTAATAAAGTGGCGGTATACTAATATATCAAATTGTGTGTTATTGGATTGCTTACTTTTGATGTCTTTGATTCTTGTCTCCTAACGTATTTTCTTTTAATTCAGTATAAATAAAATATCTTATTTCATATAAACGTATGTGTCTAGATCGCATTGGGAAATAGAATGAACATGTGTTCTCTAAGAGAATTGGTTCGATATTAATTCTTAGTTAAAAACAGATATGTCAAGCATTTGCAATCTAATAAGATTATATGTTCATTTATTAAGTATTTTCGGCAAAACCTTGTTTCACCTTAATTTGGCAATAATTTCTGTGCGAATATACCTTTTGTGAGCGAGTGCGCATAATAATACCGGCAGGGAATACATTATCTGATTAACTTTACAAACTCGCAATTTGTATTATGTAAATACGACTTGTAACTTATAAACATGCTGCTATGCCTCTAATATTACTTACCTTACATTTGTATAACACGCTATTTAAGTCGATCGTTAATTATAATAATTACCGTCAAACAGCTCTTAATAGGACAATACGTGTAGTTTGTAGAAGCATAATAATATTATTATCATCATACGTGATAGATAAAATTGCGACCTCAGTCTGTGATACTTAACTGTACGACGATGCCGAGGTGCTCTAGAATATTTTGTTACCTTTATCACAGTACCTTTGTGTAACAAAAGTACAAGTTGTAACAATAAGCCCAAAATGAATAAGACGTCACCCGCTGAGAGGGTTGAAAGTATATTTTTATGGAATGATCAATTTACAGAGTCTACACGTAATGGTTTGCGATTCTGGTTCCCTTTAAGCTTTTGCTAAGTACTTTGGCGCTTCCGCTGAAAAATGCTCAGAGTGTTAATAGAAAACATTCTTGCCGTCTTAATGGGGCCTCGAGTCGTCCCATTACTGAGGGCTCGTTGCACCGCCCGACGCCCGCGGCAGTGCGCCACGCGTGCTTAACACCGCCCACTTCCCCATCATAAACTAATTTTTATAATTAACACTCAAGGATATCTTGAAAAGCAGCACAGTATAAAGCTTAGGTAACGAATTACTTCGCACTAGGCTTATTTTATGTATTCAAAGCGTTTAATAAGGATAATTTATTTTATTTATTTATTAACTTGTAACGTATGTCCGGTACCTACCGAGTGAGCGTCATAATACCGTCCATACGCTCGGCCAATCAGAGAAGGCCATCGTCCGTGCTCGCGAAATCTGACCATATATGGTCATATACCGACACCAACTCTGATGCAGGGCTCTGGTATATAAAGGGGCCGACAGAGAGGCCGGCACCGCTACTCTATCTACCTACGATTGCTCCTACTACCTACCTACGAGTATTGACCCTACGTCGTACGTGTATCCTGGTCGCAACTGTGGATAAGTAACTACATTTACTGCGTTAGCGTACTGCCCATCTCTCTATCTGCTAGCTGAGGCCGGCTGACACCGCCTGCCTGACTCTATTGGTTGTAGCTCTCCTAATGCCTCTTTCCTTCAGGTTCCAGGTCTACCTTGAAGCTCCGGGCTACACTACTCTATTCACCTCTACACTTCCCTGCACCGTCTTCGTGCGACACCTCTGCCGACGAGTCTGGCCCTGCCCTGCTCATCGCACACACACCGCCGGCGCATGCCAACTGAAGCCAACGTCTGCGAAGATCTGCACCGCTACGCGCAGCCTTCGAGCAGCCTGCCCTGCACACTACCGGAGGGAACAGCATGGGAGACTGCAGCCCTTAGTGTTCAGGCCAGTGTCGTGTTGTTGGTCGGTCATACACGTGCAAGGGAAGTGAGACAATACTCGGCAATTAAACGCATAGAACCTCTGTTGCGTTTTAATCCTAGAACCCGTTACAAACTTTATATACACACATAGCGTATAAAGGTGGACTTAATAACTTAGGCGTTTTCTGCCAGTCTAACTTAGAGTGGTGCAGAGATTAATGGTAGGTGTATTTTAAAAAGCGGAGTTTGACTTAAACATATAAATATATATATATATTTAAATCGCGGAAGACTTCTTGCGTCTTTTCGAAGTCCAACCTTGTGGCGTCTACCACTGTTAATGAGATTTCAATTGTTAATTGTGCGAATATAGTTACACTTTTTTCATGTGAATTCAATTATCAACAATAAATTTTGATTAAACACGAAATGAAGATATTCAATTTCAAATAATTCTCGCTGGTTTCTGGCGTCCGTTCATGATGGAAATAATGTGACGCACTGTATATTTCTGAATATGTTCTATGTGTATTACAGATTATCCTACATCCATCTAAATTTAAGTTTTTATCGGATCCGTATATTTTCCTGTATTTAATATAAGCATTCCATTAATTAAATGACTTCCTACTACATTAGAGGTTATATTGATACCGAATATTTTTTCGGTATATAGTCCATATATTGTGTTGAGAATGCTGCTTCCTCCTAAACTGATATATTTGTCGATACCGTACACTCTCGTGTTCCAGCCGTCATGATCGTTTCGAATAGTACCTACCATTAGTTGCCATATTTGATCTCACAACTATATAGTGAAGAACTGTTGCTCAAGTTGTTGTTCTTTTTACATGTAATGTTTTTGTTGAAATCTAACTTCTTTTTGCTAGTGATGGTCTTTATCAAACATCTCTCCTCATGGGGTGTTATTCTACCCTGCACCCCACCGTGACCCCCATCCGTGAACCTCAATCCGTACTCCACCCTTGGCCTCATCCGTGAACCCCTACCCTTGCCCTCATCCGTGAACCCCCACCCGTACTCCCACCCACGAGTTCGCACCTGCATCCCCACTTATGTACTCCACCCGTGAACCCCCCCGTGCCCTCACCAGTGAACCTCCACCCTTGTCCTCACCCGTGAACCCCCACCCGTGTCCTCACCTGTGAACCCCAACCTATGCCCTCCACCCGTGAAACCCCACCCCCCCGGGCCCCGACTTATGCACCTCCACCCTTGCTCCTCGCCGGTCCCCTCCCGGTGCTTGCCAGATTCCTACCCTGATCCTACCCTACGAGAACTTCTAGATAGCCAAAAATATTTGAATCTAGTAGGGACATAAACTGAATTCCTAATTCTAAACCGCAGTTATCTTGGTGGAGTAATTAATACCTAATCCACGTACTACAAAGGTTCACAAACTTATTTGTGTAGATTCTAAAATATGAAAACTAGACCAAAATTAAAAAGGTACATTTGTTTGAATTTTTCCTAAAGGTTAAAGGATTTTTTTTATTTTTTTAGGCTTAATGATAATGATCATCAAAATTACAAGCTTGTACCTATGTCTGCAAGAAATACCTTAGAATTTTATGAAGAACGTTGAGTGAGTGTGACAATCAATAATTTTAAAGTACTAGTTCGATTTAGATGAAACTCTGTAATATATTTTTCATCCGTTCTATTCGAAAAGTGTCGCTTTGTTCCTCTTTTAGTTGGAGCAAAATAGCTCTTTTCTGTTAAGCACTTTTTAGCGGGCGGAAAAGTGATTTGAATTTGGAACGTATATCATTCATAGAAATGGAACGTAAATTCTATAAATAACTGGCTGGTACGTGTTGGCTGCACGGGCGTGACCCGCGCTAACAAAAAAACAGCGCGCGAATTACGACTCTGTTCTCGTAATCAGTAGGTACATACTTTATTGAATTTTGCAAAAATAATGAGTTCTACGTCGGGTTGTGAAAGAGGAAAATATAAATTTGTAATTGTTTTAACTTATATTCACACGTCTAATTTTATTAAATATATTCATTAATTACATAGCACCGTCTCTTATTTATTTTCTCATAGAAAGGGGATAGAAAGTAGAATATATGACTCGAGAGCAAATTATTTTTCCCTCGGGCAATGTATTTTGAACCCCTCGCTGCGCTCAGGATTCTACGTTAGAATTCCTCGCTATGCTTGGGATTCTATTCTAGAATCCTTCGCTTCGCTCGTGGTTCAAAGTAGCGCCCTCGCCGTAAAAATACCATTTTGCTCCCTTGTCATACAATCTACTATTATTATAAAGATTTTCTCTTGATAATGAAATGTTCAGATGTCTAGCTTTATCCAGAACGAAGTTACAGAGACTTGAAAATGGCCTGAATGGCTTCGGTAAAAGTAAAACTAACGACTGAGCTTTTTTGCTCGACTTTTTTGGGTTCAATACCGTGCACTTTGATTAAATACGAGCGTTATCCAGGATAAAAAAGCTTATTACAGTCATAATTGTGTCGTCATTCTTGTTCTAACCACATCGATGTACTACGTACTGCCTGATGTTAAGCAAATATGTTGTCAAGGTTGTAGCACACTGACGCAGAAGATACCTGCCTACCTATTTACTCGAGATTGGATAACCTTCTTCTCGCGTCGGTTTCCTCAATGCTGAGGGTCGTGACCACCTCGTGGAAACAGTCTATTGCGGACCACTTCCTGCCATCTATTCCTATCTGCTGCTGAGTGGAGAGCGATCCGCACGACTCTTAACACCACGGTACACGATACAGTGGTGTTAAGAGTCGTGCGGATCTGGTCGATCCAACGTATCGGGCTTCTGCCTCTCGGTCTTTTTACTTCCACTTTGTCAGTGATTATTAACTTTTCCAAGTTATCACTGTCTTTCCTCGCAATGTGCCTGAAGTACTTTAGAACTATGTGCAGGCAGATGGTGGAAAGCCTCGTCTGGATCTTGAGCTCCTGTATGATCGATACGTTGGTGCGGTGTGCTGTCCAGGGGATGTCCAGCATCTTCCTCCAGCACCACATCTCAAAAGCATCAGTGCGATCACGGTCATCTTTCTTCAAGGTCCATGTCTCTGCGCCATACAAGAATATGGAGAACACCAGAGTGCATACAAGATTGATCTTGGTGTTCAGAGAGATATTCTTGACATATCTTTGACAGCAGTGCCATGGCACCTTTTGCCATTTCGATCCTTCTTCGCACCTCAGATTCACAAAAACCATTTTTACTAATGCTTGAACCCAGGTATATAAAGCTGTTAACCGTCTCTAAATCGAGTGACCCAGTGGGCTCAAGCTTACCTGTGCGATCTATGACCATGATTTTCGTTTTGGACCTGTTTATAGAGAGACCTAGTTCACCGCTGATGCGCTCCATCCTATCCAGTAAGGTGATCATCTCGGTGTCACCTGACGCTAGCAAAGCGGTGTCGTCTGCATAACGCAAATTACAGATTTTGCGTCCACCAACGGTGATGCCTCCCTCCCAGCTATCGCAAGTGCGCCTCACTATATATTCACCGTTTATATTGAATAGGATGGGTGAAAGGACACAGCCATGTCAAACTCCTTTTTCAAAACTGAATGGTTTAGATTTTGTACCGTCAATCCTCACCACACTTTGGTTTTTGTGATATAAAGATTGCAGAAGTGCAATCAAGTGATGAGGTACACCCAGTTCTGATAATACCCTCCATAGAAAAATTATGTATGTATGGATTTGGTGGACCAATCTACAAGTAGATATAATCATACAATAAGCTATTGTGACCCCAAGGTTGTATTGAATGGCTTCAAATCATCCACACGCTCCATAACCTCAGGAGTGCCTCAAGGATCACACTAAGGGCCATTATTATTTAATATGTTTATCAATGACCTGCCGGACTGCTTTCACCCCTGCCCTGCTATTCGCATATGAACTTAAAATCTTTAAGCCTGTAGAGTCATTTAATGAGGCCCTACTTCTTCAGAAAGATCTGGATTCGTTGTCTATATGGTGTCATAACAATGGTATGCAATTGAATCCAAATAAATGTCAGTTTATGAAGTTTACTCGTGAGATTGAACAAATAACATCAAAATACTCGATCAACGGCGTAGAATTAAATGAATGTGATAGATTAAGGCGTTTTGTTAGACAAAAAGTTAACCTTTGTACCTCATTTGGAAATGATCATTAGGAAAGCAATCACTGGGCTTTATTGTAAGAAATGGAAAGGATTTTCGCAAGCCTCATACAACATTTTTGTTATACAATAGTTTTGTGAAAAGTCATTTAGAATACTGTAGTGTAGTTTGGCGACCGCATTATACTGTTCATATTTTAAGACTAGAAAGAATTCAAAAAAGATTTCTGTGGCACTTGTCGCCCCCGCGTTTCCCAAGAATGGTTTCTTATCAGGATAAACTTAAAAAATACAGAATGGAAACACTTGAAAAGAGAAGAAAATATTTAGACCTGGTTTTCTTATATAAACTTGTCCGCAAAAAAATTAACTGTACACAACTCCTTCATAGAATAAATTTTAGAGTGCCATACAAATATCCTAGAGTATACATCAGTCTCCTTTATCCGCCACCCAGAAAAACTGTTTCAGGCTCTACCTCTCCTGTCCCTCGCATGTGCAAGCTACTTAACCTCTGCAATCACGATGTTGATATATTTGTTGATTCTCTTACTAAATATCGCAAAACTATAAAATGTAATACGCACTAACAAAGTCCAATGCTGGACTAACAGTCTGGATCAAATTCCTCACTTTTTCATTCGGAATCTCCTCCCAAGCACGTTTAAAAGCGTCAATCAGCTGCTGTTGATTGTAGACCCCTTGCTCATTCACTCTAACCCTTCGTTTCAATTGGTCCCACAATTGCTCGATTGTTTAAATCCAGACTGTTAGCTGGCCATGGTAATATCTCAATATGAGACCCATCTAGGACAGTTTGGGTCGATCTAACTGTGTGTGCACGTGTATTGTCTTGCTTTAGGATGAATCCAGGCCCCACTCGCTGTGCAAATGGGATCACTTGAGGCCTGATGACATCCTCGAAGTAACGTTCTGCAGTTACGGTACTCGCATTTAAAATGGTAAAATGGAGCTCGGTTTTACCGTGTAAACTAATCCCACCCCAAACCATTACGTTGGGACCACCAAAACGGTCAACTTCGTGGTTGCAGGACTTCGTAAACCGCTCGCCGCGTGGTCTCCACACCCTAACACGCCGATCATCATTAAACAATTTTACTTTGCATTCGTCTGTAAAAAGCACCTTGCCCCACTGATTAATCCCCCAGTTCAAATACTGACGGGAGAATCTTAAAAGGTTTGCACGTTGAACCCTGGTCAGAGAAATTAGAAAAACTCGTCGTCTTGACATTTGCTGGTCTTCGTGCAATTGATTACGTATAGTTTGATCACTGACACGGGTACCCGTTGTCAGCCGTAGGCGGTGTTGTAACTTACGGCCCGTAACTGTACGATCACAACGAGCACTTAGTTGGATGTACCGATCCTCGTGCGCCGTTGTTACACGAACTCTACCTGAACCGAGTCTCCTGGCAGCACCGCCGGTCTCTTGGAAGCAATTCCATACATTTTGGACAGCTCTTCAAGAAAATCCTAACTGCAAACCCACGTAACGATGAGAACGGCCTTCTCGATGAGAACGGCCTTCTTGAGTCATAGTAATGGCTCTAGTTGCCGTAATTGTATCCATGTGTCTTCATAATGGTGGCATGATTAACGCGAGATGATAAATGAATCAATTAAAATTGAAAAGTAAAACTTTTTTCCTAAAATAACCGACACAAGTTAAGAAGACAATCGAAGAAAAACTTAAGAATAACATTATTTTTTTCTTGGAATGATGTCCAATACTTTTCAAATTAGGAACACGAACACCAGCATAAAAGAGATCAATCACCAAAGAGTTCGTAATATAAATAAATAAAAAAAAAAACTAAAAAAAAAAACAATATAATGCTACTTATCAGTCACTCATATTTTACTAAAGTGCACTTAAATGTAAATAAACTAGTGGCCCTTATTTTGTTTTGAGTAGTATATATCAACTCGAGTAAACTATTGGAATTTTGTACACGATTAAAATCGGTTGTGTGCCATCTTTGGTGAAAAATAAAATTAGTCACCGACAACTGACCCACTCACTCCACGATCATCATAACAGGTTAGACGAGTAAAAAAATATATAAAGACAACCAGTGGGTATCGGGCGAGGCATCAAGGGAAGCAACCAGAAAATAATAAGGGACGTATAGGCCGCGCCACACAAGTTGGTGAATGTGAAGTTAGCTACAAGCTGCGAAATATCCAATCCTGACTGAAACTCACATGAAGCTGCGCGATGATTGGATATTGTGCAGCTTGTAGCTAATGTAGCATCCGCTAACTTGTGTGGCACGACCTATAACCAAGGTGGCATCAAGGGAAGTAACCAAGGGCCATCAAGGGGCCCAACTAAGGAAGCATCAAGAAGAAAGGAATTGTATCGGTAATACCATCAGGCTTTATTTTTGCCGAGTTATTAAGTACAATATTAAGACCATAATCATAAAATTACAATTTTACATATTTTTGTTGTAAATTTGACCCAAACAAACAAATAAACTGGTCAAGCTAAATAAAACCGTAAAATATGCGTAAAAAAAATTGAGGTAACAAGTAGGTTTTCTTACAAATGCACCCTTTCACTTATAGAATGAATGTTGTTACATCGTTTGATACTTATGTTTATTATTGTCAATTATATGTAAAGCTTTTGTTGATAGCTTTACCTAATTCAGCAAAAAATTGTTTTATTGAAGGAAGTACGAGTTACGTAAACAAAACATACTCTACATTTCTTGGTATATTTTCAAGAAATATAATATTTACTCTCAGCTTACAATTTGATTACAAGTTATTTACTTAAAATACTCATTTAGCTATTACCTAGTAATCATTTTAATTGAACTTTATGATACTAGTTACATGCAAATGAAAGTAACCTGGCACTTCTTTTCATGTTGCTGGTTATTTTACTTCCACTTCACACCACAAGTGTTTATGCATCCGCCCCGGCTGGCTAGTCAAAACGGTGTAAACAAAATTACGCTGCGGGCCTCTTACAGGTTGCAAGCCGCGTGCTAACTCCGCCCCCTCACACTAGCCATCTCCGTATTTGCGCCGTTTTGTTGGACGCAATTAAATCGCTAATTAGAATCGATAAAAACTTTTTAATATACTGAATAAGAATTACGGAAGCAATATTATCGGCATGATGTATGTAACCAAAATAATGAATATACGCCATTAATATACATCTCTCAGTAGCGGCCTCTAAAATTCATTCGGGACCCATCAAAAGATCAGTACAATACATGGGTGAAATATTGGCATGGACGTAGTTTTGTCACGAGAGTGAATTGCGGCGTATTTTTTAGTTCCGCACTGCGCCGCGCGAATTTTAGAGGCCGCTACTGAGAGATGTATATTAATGGCGTATATTCATTATTTAGGTTACATACATCATGCCGATAATATTGCTTCCGTAATTCTTATTCAGTATAATACAAAGTTTTTATCGATTCTAATTAGCGATTTAATTGCGTCCAACAAAACGGCGCAAATACGGAGATGGCTAGTGTGAGGGGGCGGAGTTAGCACGCGGGTTGCAACCTGTTAGAGGCTCGCAGCGTAATTTTGTTTACACCGTTTTGACTAGCCAGCCGGGGCGGATGCAAAATTACTAGTGGTGTGAAGTGGAAGTAAAATAACCAGCAACATGAAAAGAAGTGCCAGGTTACTTTCATTTGCAAGTAACTAGTATCAAAAAGTTCAATTAAAATGATTAATAGGTAAATGAGTATTTTAAGTAAATAACTTATTAAGTAAATAACTTGTAATCAAATTGTAAGCTGAGAGTAAATATTATACATACATACATACATATCGTCACGCCTTTTATCCCCGAAGGGGCAGGCAGAGGTGTATTTCTACACCCACTTTTCGCCAGATATACATTAGTCCCACGTAATGAGGGGCGAGCCTATTGCCGTACCGGGCACATTTCAAGACTCCGTGCTGCTACTGAGAATTTCGTGACAGAAAACCCAATAACACTGCCCGACCCAGGAATCGAACCCGGGACCTCCCGATCCCACATATATATATATATATATATATATAAACATACATTGGTGGTATTATCTTCATATATATTTAACATAAATACGAAGATAATGCCATTAAATACGAAGATTTATTAGTCGTTAAAGTTCTGAACTCTTAAGGTCTAGACAACAAAACAAATAATATGTAGAACAGCTTAAAACCAAATAAAATGTGTCTATAAATTAAAAACAAGATTAACCAGTTAATATGCGCCCACTGCATATAGGGTTCTTGTTCATGCATCTTTATAAACAAATAGCAGCATCTTATACTAAGTTAGAGTGGTGCGTTACAGAGGAAAGGAATGAAAGTAAATGTAAGTAAAACGAAAGTTATGGTTTTTGAAAAGGAGGAATGCGTTACGGCTTGTAATGTTATGATCGATGGACAGCGAGTGGAGCAAGTTAATGAGTTTTTATATTTAGGTACGCTGTTTACAAGAGATGGTAAGAATGTAGAAGATATTGAAAGAAGGGTTAATGCAGGTAATAGAGTGAATGGAGCTCTGAAGGCGTTTATGAATAGCCAAAACGTGTCCACAAAGGCACGTTTGGCTGTCCATAGAGGGGTGTTAGTACCTACTCTTATGTATGGTAGTGATAGTTGGGTATGGCAGAAGAGTCATGAAAGTAGAATAAATGCTGTAGAAATGAGAGCACCGCGAAGTATGTGTGGTGTTTCTTTGACTGACAGAGTAAAGAATTGTGTGATAAGAGAGTGTTGTGGGGTAAAAGAAGATGTAGTGACAAGCATCGAGAAAGGTATGCTAAGATGGTTTGGACACGTGGAGAGGATGGATGACGAAAAACTGACCAAGCAGATATATAAGGCAAGTGTGGAAGGGACAGGACGAAGGGGAAGACCTAGGCGGACGTTCTCTGACCAGATTGGAGACATCCTAAAAACAGGACAGGTTAGAAGCACCCTGAACAGAAGAGCATGCATGAGGAATCTGATGGGAGTGAATGAAGCAAGAGAGATATGTCAAGATCGTTGCAAATGGCGCTCCGTAGTCTCTGCCTACCCCTCCGGGAAACAGGCGTGAGTCTATGTATGTATGTATACTAAGTTAATACTAGAGGATGCCCGCAGTCACACCCGTATATTTTATTGTAATTTAACCATTCTTGCCCGATTCCGTGTAAATTTTCGAAAATCCCTTCTTAGTGCACCTACGCTGTCCAAGAAACATACATGCCAAATTTCAGCCTCTTGCACCCAAAACTGCTGGCTGTCTGTTTTCTGTCAGTCAGTCAGTAACGTTAGAATGGTATAGGTACGCTTTCAGCTGCATACGTGAACGGTTTAGGTGACATACAAGCTAAATGCCCGTTTGACGAAAAAGTTCTATTCCTGACTCCTCAAAAAACCTGAAGGGCAAATATCACTGACGTCGACAGTTCAAAAGGGCTTCGCGAGGATATTCGACGCAGAACTTCTGTAGGGCAAAGCTATTCAAGCGATGAAACAAACGAATGACCGTAAAGATTTGTTTAAATTATACATAATTAACTTGTTTACTTCACGAATAAGGATAACATGAACATTGTTTATTGTATTACTTTCCTAGGTGTGTAGAACAAAAATCAAATGACGGTTGTAGCTGGATTTTTGAAGCCATCATAGTCGCAAACCGGTCAAATTGCTTACGTACTGTCATTAACACATTATAATTAAGTGCGTCGTGTTCGTCTAGTGATCTAATTTCAGTTATAGTCAGCCAAATTATTTTTATCTAGTAACTGCCTGTAAATTGCTACTAAACAAAATAAGTATATAAAGATAAAAAATATCGTAGTTAGCAACCAATGCTTCGAAATTCAAACCAGACTTAGATTATATTATAATTACCTTTATGAATCGATACGCTGGTCGTGGTCTCGCGTAACCAGAGGGTTGGCCTGTATATAGTTGAATAGCTAAGTCAATTTTTAGCACAGCTGTGAATCATGCGAGCGTGTTACCAGTTGACAGCGATGTTGAAGAATTTCATGACATATGTATAATTCTAAGTAGAGATAATAATTTATGTTTTTTTGTTTTCAAATGCTATATGATACGTATAAACGTAGTCAGTGTGGCTGGTACCTGGGCAAAATATTGGTGTTTACCAACGAAACGCTTAAAAGAAGAATGGCAACAATAAACAAATTAATATAACAAAGTTCTAGTCTGTAGGGAGTACATTTGTGAAATGCATCCTTTCTCTTGTGGGAGTACAAACTAGTGCAATATTAGTTGTATAAACACCAGTGCGCGGCTATAACTGCTAGGTACCTGGTGTTGCTGCTATGAGGTCACAGCAACTCATGATTCTTGGCATTCATCCAATATCGAGGATCAACATTCACGAGGTCAGCATTCTGTTGCAAGTGTAATTTCTAGGAACAGGACGTGTAACATTTCTGAAAGCGAGTCAGGACGCAGTCTAGACCAAGCTGGAGACGTTAGATGATGGCATACACGATTTGCGTCCGAAGAAGTCATCAGCGCTGTTTTGACAAGTAGCACAAAACACGATTCAAACAACACGTGAATACTCGTCGAGAGGCACAAAATGCTTAGCTCCATAGTTTTCAGCCGATAATCGTCGATGCGTTGCCAGTCGGCAAGACTGCATGCGCAGCAACATGTGATATTAATTATTATTTGAGTGCGTTGATCCCTATGCGCGACTACGCTGACATTGCTGCTAATAAAACTGCAGCGCAAACAAGACGGCATGAAGCAAAACGACAGACAAAGGTAAAGCTAGTCTCATCCACTAGCCCAAAGCTGGCTCTCCCTAATTATTTTCACTTTCCTTGTAGATGTATAAATAGGCGAAATAGGGTTCGACTTGAGCATCCAGTGGTCTCATTCACCGATCGAAACGCAGCTGTAGGAATGTTGCCACTTTACGCCGTTCTTTTGTGGGCAGATTATATTGCTTCAGTCGAGCCGGTTCATTTACGCCGCAACCTGAGGCTTCACCATTCATAAATCAACCAAAAAAACGTTAGGATGATGATGGAGAAGCAATGCCAATATCGAATTCTAGAAGCTGCCTCCCATGATGAAGGATGAAAAGTGAAAACAGAATGATAACTAGGAAGAGAAAAGTGGCGCAACGATACAGTACAACTGTAAAGTACATTATTGCATTTCTTGTAAATTTTTAATGTATGCTGTTTTTTATTATTATGAAAATGTTTTAATATAAACCTACTTTAAAATGTTTATATTTATGCTGGCTCAGGCAAGCATAACATCTAAAACAAAAATCAGCAATAAATCTTAAATAATTTAATAATTAGCTTTGAACGTAGAAACTCATTTTTTTATATCCTTACAAATGATTACTTTTGCCTTGTATTGTTACAACTAACCTTAGCTTGTTGTAAATATAGAATAAAAATGGGCAATATTTTTTTAAAATCATTTTTCTATTTATTAGTCTATGTTCTAATTAATTTAGCAGACTTGTTTTTACTAACATATAAATAAATAAAATTTGTACATTATTTATAAAGTAAAATATCCATAGTAAAAATCTTTAGACGAGTTCTGTTGAGCACTAAAAGTCAAATTTTTATTAACGTTTACATTATCATAAAATATTGATTTGACGACTGGTTGGCGCAGCGGTAGTGTAAGCGACTGCTAAGCCGAAGGTCGCGGGTTCGATTCCCGCACAAGTCAAACATTTGTGTGCATGAACATGAATGTTTGTCTTGGTCTGGGTGTTTCTATGTATAATATGTATGTATTTACAAAAAAAAAGTATATAAGTATGTTTATCCATTATCTAGTACCCATAGTACAAGCTCTGCTTAGTTTGGGACTAGATGGTGTTGTGTGAATGTGGTAGAATATTATTTTAAAAAAAAAAAAAAAAAAAAAATATGCACTTTTATGCATGTTGGCTATTTAAAGGCATGGCATTTAGACGTGACTCCTACCTACGAGTACTTTGAATAGAGCAGTTAACTAAATGTTTATTTTATTTTTTACTTTATTTTATACAAAAAAGTATAAAATAAAGTAAAAGCTTTTGCACATAGCGAAAACAACACAGTGATTGCTTTCGTATTGAGCTAGTTACACGCATTTTAATATCGCTAATTAGCCCAAGAGGGCCTTATCACCAAATTACATCACTATACTTGCCATAACTCCATCATAACCTTCAAATAGGTACCTCATAAAATATCGTTTTGGGAAAATCGTAAAAGGAATACGCTTCTATTCAACTATAAGTGCTCGGCCACAGTGAAAGGCGGGGGCGGGTGCGGGCGCGACGCGGGAAACTCGAACATATGGAACTCTATAGAAGTGTCCGTAGTGGACGAGCGGGGCGGCGAGCGGTGCAGCGCGGGGAGCACGCGGGCAACTCAAACCATAGAACTTTCATACAAGTGTCCGTAGTGAATGCGCGGGCGGCAAGCAGGAAACAATGCGGAGCGTGCGGATCTCAAACTTTTATGAGCTATAATATTATGAGTAATTATGAAATCAAGTGCGAGTCAAACTCGCTCATCAAGGTTAACGTAGTAGAGGGATTCACTTAACATAAGCATAACGTAGCCCCCTAGCCAAATATCACTATAAATTTTTGGCCAGCAAAAATAATTTTGGTTTCCGTAGTGTTTGTGTATCGATATTGTTTATTGATATTGAGCACCAAGGGTTTTGGGAAGCAAAATTTAAAATTAAAAATCTCCATAGGCACCCCGCTAGTATAGGACAGATATTTTATTTTTGTATATAAATCATAAAGCGGTTCACAGAATACATCTACTTACCAATTTTGAAATTTGTAGTCTTAATAGTTTCGGGATAAAGTGGCTGTGACATAGAAACGGATACATAGACAAACATGGCGAATCTATCAGGGGTTCAGTTTTAAGCCTCCTAGTCTTTGGCTAGGGAACCCTAAAGAAAGGTTACTTACATATCAGTCAATGTTCAGAAATACTCTACTAATATTGTGAATGCGAAAGTGTTTATAGATATATATTCGGTATATATAATGGTAGATAATGTCATGGATACTGACCGAATTACTTTGTACTCTTTAGAGTTTCTGAACTCTTTAGACTAATCAGGAGTCTTACACAACTTGAGACTGAAAGTAAATTAATGTTACCCTGACTTCAACGTGCGTGAAGCCGCGGGCAGAAGCTAGTATTATTTATAATGATGAACTTAAAAATGTAAAGTATTTATTTAAATTCTAATTTGTTTTATTTATTTACATTACCACATATCTCTTTTTAACCCTTCCAGTCGTTCCTGAAGTAACTAGAATTTTCCAATTTTTATTCAAAATATTATTTTTAGTTTTAATATTTTCCAAATATTTATAAAGATTTTCCAAAATCATTATAACAGTTATAAATGTGATTTGAACCCACGCCCTCAGACCGTGAGGCGGTTGTGTTATCCGCACGGCTACAGCCTTGTTATCAGTTAGTTGCGAATTTGGTGAACAATTGACATAGTGTTACTATGGTGAGTGTTAACGTCATCTAACTGAAAAGTCATATTAATCTAGCCGCGATCCTAAATTTGACAAACACTGTACACCGCACCCGCAAACGCGCCACTACGGACACATGAAGACGCGCGCGGCCCGCGCGCGGGCTGCCCGCGCTACTATGGCCAAGCACTAAATGTTCATCATCATCATCAGCTCTGTTAAGGCCATAGTCAACCACGTTGGCCAAGTGCGGGTTGGCAGACTTCACATGTACTAATGATTATGTAACGGGTCTGAATCGTGTTATCTTAACGAAAAGAAAGATGAAATACCTTTCTATTATATGGGCATTTTCGTCAAAATGTTTAACAACCCACTCGTGAGATGTCCCATGCAAGAAAGTTGCAAATAACTAACATTTGTATGACATAGAAGTGTCTAGTTAATAAAGAGTCGTTCCCAAAGAATACAGAATTCTTATTCACTTAAATTGTTATGATAAATTTAAATCAAAGTAATAAAATTAAACCCAGAAATGCGACCTCTTACGTCTTGCAGTACTGTCCTCTTTTAGATATAATATGACCTATGCTAACATTTTTTTTGCAATTAGTATCTCATTACATATTCCACACATTTCTGTTTTTGTAATCAGGTTGTAGTTTTCAAGCACGTTAAACTGTAAAATATATTTTAATACAAATATTTTAAGATTTTTAAGTTTATATCCTGTCCCCTTGGAATGTGTTAACTGGACATGTCCATGCACCGTGACCGTAAATTGAATTGTTTTTAACCCTTTACTTGGCAAAGGTTTTGTTTGTATATATTCATTATTTTTTTCACATATATCGCGTCTAATACGTGTCAAATACATCTAAAAAATGCAAAAAAAAATCATACATATATAGTTTTGGAAATATAGCATGTGTATTTAAATGCACATTGCCAGCTTCGTCGAAAAAAAACGTGTGCATTTAAATGCACATTGCCATGTGTAGACGAAATTGAAACGTGACTTATTTAAGATGAAACAACGGTTTATTAAAAAAAAACTACTAGTAACGAGATCAAATATGAGCAATAAAGACAACAACATAATTGTCTATGACCTTTTAGGTCCTTTTAAACACTAAAAAACATCTTTAAGTACTACAAATGTTGTAAACACACAAAATACTATTAATAATGAGAGATCAGTAATCAGACATGTCAACAATGAAATTTATTATTATTATTTTGTATGATAATCATAAAAACAATAACGACCATATACCAAACAAAGCTTCACTTTGCATTTTACACATATTAATTTAGTCTGACATTTATGCAATTCTTGCATCTGCCTTTATTTGTAATGATGGCAAGTGTCCAAAGTGGTCATATCTGCCGTAGTCAGACGTCTGCGGTGTAACAAATTTCGAACCTCTGGACGTATTCGAAAACTTCTTAGTTCTTTGAAAGGTGGTGAGATCATTACTTATGGCACATCGAAAGTCTTTTAGTTTCATTCGCTTTACATCTTTGGTTTCGAAACGACTTGGGCAAAAGATCCACGATCTTTTTTTTTAGGTTTTTATCAGTAGGTAGGTAGTTTGGCTGCAGCTCCTGTTTTGCCTGATAGTCCCTAAGGCAAAAATACCGTAGATAAACATTTCTCAAATGTTCCAGAAATTTTACTGAAGTGAATAAATTGTCGAAGTATGGCACTGAACATGCATAATGAAGTTCATTTTCCAAAGAACTACCTACTTTTTTCTATGTCGGAACTAGCTGCAGACTTAGGTACCGACGCCAAAATTCTCAAAGTCCTTGTAGAAGGCTAGAAAATAAAGAAATATAAAAAATAAACAGCTAATAGAAAGAAATAATTTAATTGAAATTCATAATGTTCTTTTAAAAGCAATGTCCTTCAAACTGGCAATGTATCCATAAATGCACACAGCCTAGTGTTGGTAGGTCTGTTAATAGTTGGCAATGTGCATTTAAAGACACATGCAAGATCAAATGAAAAAAATTCCGAATAAACTATTTCAAATTGAAAAAATCTATATTTAATTCACAAGACTGTATATTTAGGTACTGTTTTTATCACTTTTTTATTCAATTTCGTTAATAAATAATATGATTTCAATCGATTTTTACCTTATAGGTAGTAGACGCAAGTGCACGCTCCACTATCTTGCGATATACTGCGTACACCAAGTGTCGCCAGTGCTCAGTAATATTTTTTTATGTTAAATAAGGGCATTTCATGGGTGAATGAGTAGTAAATAAATAAAAAATGTACTTAATTTTTCTTGTAGAATATTTAAAAAAAAGTGTGCATTTAAATGCACATCGTCAAGTATAGTATAGTGATCTTTTTCTACTATTCGGAACTTTTTTATTTAAATAGCAAGACCAAATCAAACATGTCAATACCAGCAGCCATTTTGAAGCGTCAGTTTTTATATATCTTCAGTATTGAGAGTGTTTCGACCGGTAACGGTCTTTTTTCGGCGTTTTGCCTCTCATTGACCAGTAAGTATTTTACGTTTCTAAAATAATCTTGTTATGTTAGTGTTAAAGCGAAGATCGTTTCACGTGGTGAATTTAATTCTGGTTTTGAGTAAATTAAAACTATCTAGTTATCTTACAACATTTTTGCAATAAGTTTAAAAATCTAAGAAAAGTTGTGATACCGTTACGTCCTGACCATTACCCAAAGTCGGTAACGTATGAGCCGGACTAAATAAGTAACGGACAGGACATCCGAAATACGTGGGCACACTGAGAGAATCCTTACTACTGTGAAACTGCATAATATAACTAATATACACAAATTAAAGTCAGTGTTTTCCCGAAATGTATGTACTCAGCCCATGATAGAGAAGCTAGGACCTATAGGAAACTATAATTTATTTTACGAAATATAATATGTGCGAAATATAATTTATTATTGTAAAACATGTTTTATTTACCATTATATCGGTATAACCACAACTTTACGATGTCAGGACCGTTACTAGTTGGTCAGGTATACGTGACTGTCCCTCGAAATATTTTAAGGGCTTTTATGTTTTTTTCAAATATTTCTTTAAATAATTGAATATATTTTTTAATATTTTTAGCACAAGGGTATTTAAGTTTAATTTGGTATGGGAATTCTAGATCTATCACCAGTTGTTAAATAGATATATAAAAGTTAAGAATAGAGTTTTCGTAACAAGTAACGATCATGACCATTTTTTATAAATTACTATGGCAATATTTCGCTCACAACTGAGTTTTTGTGTTAGATTGCATAATAGCACAATGAATTAACCTATATACACTAAAAAAATTCAATCCTAAGTTCAGTTTCATTTCAGGAGCACTTTATTATTTGGTAACGGTCATGACCAAAACGTATCTAAGTTACTATTTATTTTCATATATTATTTAAATTAAGGGCTATATAATAAAACAAATACATATGTACGAAAGTTCGTTAAATTTACCACTACACAAAACCAATAATTAACTAAAATATTCAAAACAATATTAGTAAGCTATTTTCAAAGATAGGTAAACATTTTGACGAAAATGCCCATATATACCTTTCTATTTATAAATGTTAATAATGGTGAAGACCAAGTGTTCCGAAACCACACTTCTCGGAGGCAGCGCTGACGGACATCAGTCATCCCGTGACCATGGCTGGTGTAACCCATGCCGAAACGTCGGGGCAAATAGAAAGGTATTTCATTTTTCTTTTCGTTTAGTTAGCACGATTCAGACCCGTTACATAATCATTAGTATGTGTACAAATCGTGGTAGTTTAAAAGTAGACTTCACATGTCTTTTGAGAACATTATGGAGAACTCTCAGACATGCAGGTTTCCTCACGACGTTTTCCTTCACCGTTAAGCAAGCGAAAATTAGATAAAAATTGAATACACATTTAACTTCGGAGTCTGGTGATGTGCCCGGTAACGGCTCGCCATCTATAACGTGGGACCTAAAAAAATTCATGGCGAAATGTGGGTGTAATATGACACCTCTGCCTACCCCTTCGGGGATACAGGCGTGAGTCTATAAAAAAGAATAACTTAATTTCGAAAAGTCAGTGGTGTCCGCCGTGGATTCGAACCCGAGACCCTCTGCGTAGCAGTCTGTCGGTCTCTCCACTAGGCTATCGCTGCCCGAAAATGTTCATAGCTTTTATAATCGTGTAAATTGACTTATTGTGTCATCGATCACCTAAAGTTCTCGTCTATTTAATATTCATGCACCGGATCTATATCGTGTAATTTATTGAAATAAAGGTAAATACTTCTTATTTTTTTGCTTTGATGTTTCAGCGTGGGTTACACAAGCCGCCTCCGAGAAGTATTATAGACAACAATATGATTAATAATTCATTATTTTGATTGCTGATCATTACTCTATTGTATAGAAGAAAACTTGTAAAACTCGATGAGATGACAACACGTTTTCTACCAGGCTTGTATTGTGAGTATATAGAACAAAGATAATTGTAACCTGGTCGCACAGTTGACATCTTGGCTTATTAAACTACAGGAATATAATATGTAGATAGCTGTGTAAAGTTTATAAAAACACTTCTCCAGCGGCATTGCAGCTTTAACTAACTCGTAGATACATAACTAATCCATAACATTCTCAAGGTAGTAGAGCCTTGCTGATTTCAGCATGAATGGGCCGGCTTGATTGGGGAAGTATTACCCTCTCACAGAAAATCGACGTAAAGTAACAGTACCTAAACTGTTGCGTTTCGTTCGGTGAGTGAGAGTACCGGAGGCCCTATCCCTTCTCCCTCATCCCACTCCTCATCCTATCCCTTTTCCCAACCTCAAGGGGCGGCAACGCACTTGTGACTCTTGTGGTGTTGCTTGTTTCCATGGGCGGCGGTAATTGCTTACCATCAGGCGATCCGTCTGCTCGTTTGCCACCTATTACCATAAAAAAAAATTACGACTGATCAGAGATATGAGAATTAGTATCAGATAGAGCGCATTCGTCCAACTAAGCGTGGCACGTTGACAGCTATGTGTGCGTGACCTTTGGCGACTGGCACTGTACGGACACGCGCGTCTATGTGTGTGAAAAGTTGCCAGATTATGAATAATCTCCCAGTATTTTGCATATAGTTATGTAATATTCTTATATTCATTTGCGGTTTTGAAGAATTTACCATGGATTTAATTAATGCTTTTATAAATACATTTCTTAAATGTAGGTACCGAGTTAAGTTTTAACTACTTCGTAAATCTGTATATATAAAATCCTTACGTTACTGACTGACTGACAGACAAGCTACAGCCGAAACTACTCGGCGCATGAAGCTGAAATTTAGCATGTATGTTTCTTGGGAACCGTAGGGGTGCACCAAGACGGGATTTCTCGAAATTCCCACGTGATCGGGCAAAACGAGAAATAAGAAAATATGTGCGTGCCAAGCCGCTGGCGTCGATTAGTTGAGAAATAAATAGTATGTATGTACACACGGCACCAAGTCAAGCTAAACAGTTGCTGTACGATTTTGATACTTATTCCCTACGCCATAAGTATGTATGTACACACGGCGCCAAGTCAAGCTAAACAGTTGCTGTACGATTTTAATACTTATTCCCTACGCCATAAGTATGTATGTACACACGGCACCAAGTCAAGCTAAACAGTTGCTGTACGATTTTGATACTTATTCCCTACGCCATAAGTATGTATGTACACACGGCGCCAAGTCAAGCTAAACAGTTGCTGTACGATTTTGATACTTATTCCCTACGCCATAAGTATGTATGTACACACGGCACCAAGTCAAGCTAAACAGTTGCTGTACGATTTTGATACTTATTCCTTACGCCATAAGTATGTATGTACACACGGCGCCAAGTTAAGCTAAACAGTTGCTGTACGATTTTGATACTTATTCCCTACGCCATAAGTATGTATGTACACACGGCGCCAAGTCAAGCTAAACAGTTGCTGTACGATTTTGATACTTATTCTTTACGCCATAAGAACGGTGCAAAGGACAAAGTATATAAGCTTGACGAGTAGCAGGGTGTACACGAATATTAGGATATCGTTTGGGGATCGAACTCAAAACAATATAATGTAAGGTATATACTAATGGAAATTGAAATTCTATTACTATATTTATGAGAAAGAAGATATATCTACAATATACTTTTATAATACGGTAATGTATTTTTCATTAACATGACAATCATTATCACATAATCAATTGACAAGTGCATTTTCCCTAATTCAGGCAGAACGGCGTCGACAAAAACTAGCAACACTTACATATTTCTAGCACAAATACGAATTTTATCGAAATTAAATTAGGAAACAGTCAAATTATCAATAGTTACCTGTGAAAAGATATTCCATTTTCCTGTTTTTGTTTTTAGGAACAACTTTTACAGTGTTTAAGAACACAAGACGGCATTTTGAGAATTTAAAAGTTGAAGTGATCGTGACGCGTGAACTGTACGATGCTTCGTAGCGCACTGAGACGAGTTTGTATTCGCTTTTCAATTTTGTATTTGCTTTAGTGGCCGCACGCAACTGTGCCGCGCGTTCCATCTGACTAATTCTCATATCTGTGCGACTGATATTCTGATTCTGAACTAAAATTAATTATTTTTAGATACGATACTTCCTATCACCAAGAATATAGTGTGAAAATACTGGGTGCAAGAAACGGCGTATCGAAAACTGATATCAGTGATTCAGTACATGATACTGAGGCCCTTGGCGGTCGAATTTTCCGGAAAATTTTCGCATAGACTCTGTTTCTTTTTTCATATAATGTAATAAAATAGTAACTATTGTCGACACGCACACCACTTTTTATAAAATTCTAAGAATTAATGAAGTACATGTCGCGTTTACCCTGACTTGATATCGGCCGCGGCGTAGTAAACGCACCATGTATAATACCGCTGCCGCTGCGGCCGGCCGCTGTAGAACAGCCGGTAGCGCGTGTTTGCATGTTCATGTCAGCATTGCTGTTTTTGGGTAATTGTTTAATTCTTAGATGTTTCAGGAAAATTCGAATCACTGGTATCGATTTTCGGTACGTCGTTCTTTACACCCAGTATGAACATAGAAGGTGAAACATTTGCAGCACCTTACAAAATGTAAATTATGTGTATTATGCAAAATTAGGCGATGAAAAAGAGTGACCGTGAGTTTTCTTGCCCGTTCTTTCTCATGGTTCTACGCCCTTGCTTTGCGAACGTGGCAGTAAATGTAAATGAAGAATCTTTAAGTAATTATTTTAAAATTTATTATTTTGACGTTCATAAGCGTCACATTGTGACCCAAAAGAATTAAGGATTTTGACTTTGACTTTGAATATCAACAACTCAATTGCACCAAAACATGCTAGATATCAGAAATTTAAACTACTAGAATGTAAATGATAATAGCCACATATTGTAAGCCGTGTCTTAAAATTTGTTAATTATAGCGAGTAAGACCCACTAAATAAAATTAGATGATGTATTAAAATCGATTATTCGAACCAGTAGTTACTGAGATTAGCGCGTTCAACCAAACAAACGCTTCAGCTTTATAATATTAGTTTAGATAAGAAAATTAAACTATTACTAGGTGACTGTATATGTACACATAAAATAAAACAATTATTTCTATACCTAAGTACCTCAAGACCGGTCTGTGTGGAGAACCTTGGGGGAGGCCTATGTCCAGCAGTGGACGTCGTTTGGCTGATTTGATGATGAAGTACCTAACAAATAAAAATCAATACATAAAAAAGGCAAAGAAAATTTTTAAAGAGCGTCATGGAAACAAGTATAGATTGTTTGTAAATACGGATATATAGGTAGTTCTTTCTGCAAGAGTTGACTTGTATTTTACCTATTGGTTTATTGTAATGCAGGTTAAAAGGTCGTGTAAAATTTTATGCTCATTTTGGCAGAATACAATTGCGGATAGGTACATACTACGTGTCAGTATCGAAACAATGCATGCTAAACATAATGTTAGTTATCCGACATTGACCCTGCGCTTGCAGAAATGTCGTTTAAAATTATGAGAATCGAATTAGGTATGTCATGCCACATGACTCAGGGCGGAACTTTCACCTTATGATTTTCCATACTCAGTTATACATTGAAAATAATTATCTAGTTTAGAATTAACTAGATTTTTAGAAGCAATCGCTGTTTGATAAGTTCACGTACTTACTAAGTGATTTTGAACCTTTGACATCAGCATTAGCATGTCACGTCTTTAGAAGTTTCAAATATATAAGTAGGTATAAAGATTATGCGCCGAACTTTTTTTTATTATATGTTTCTACGCAGATGTAAGGGATTTTTGTTAATTATCCCTCGCTTAATAATGTGCCCGGTAGATGGCAATAGGCCCGCTCCCTCTAATTTTGGTACCTAAACATAACTGGCGAAATGTGGTGGGTGTGTAATACACCTCTGCCTACCCCTTCGGGGATAAAAGGCGTGAAGTTATGTTTTATTTCTACGCAGATATTAAAGTTATAGTTTTGATATTTTTTTTGTGCCTTATGAACAAGATTTAACAGTAATGTCCAAAGAAAGACATATGTAGGTTTGCCACGTAGCTGATCTTAATTACGTGTTGAGTTCACAAACTGAATCTGATGACGTCTTTGTTGACGACCTTCCCTTGATTTTTGTGATTGTGAATCACGGAACTTTTGGAGCATACTATCACTAGCTAAATAAATAATTATACATTTATACCCAATTATAAACGAATTATGGCATTCTCCAACAAAAAAATGTTTGTTTAATTAATATATCCGCATCAAAACGAAAAGATGAAATCTTTAACGGTAAAGTCGATTATTTATAAATTATACCTATACTTTAAGAAGAAAATAATATAACTTAGGTACATTTATAACAGTTAAAACTACGTGGACTTACTCATATTCATATAAAATATCTTTTAACTTCAAAAAACTGATCTTATTATAAATAAAACATAAAGACGAAGGTTCCAGCTGGGATCTAAACTGGTTGTAATTTGATGGTGATGATATCGCACGAGAACACATCAGAAATCAGGGTTTTTTGGTCGCCGTTGCCTATGAGTCGCAAATGATTCATACGGCTGAAGCTACTAATATTGCTAAGGTTACGTTTCAAAGCTGCTGATAAAGCCACAGAGGTCGCGGACTAGAATATAGCGGAACACTACAGAGATGGGGATTTTTGCCCAATATCTTTTTGATCACCACAAACTGTCATGCGGTTTGTGGGCTTCTTAGAAGGCCTTGTTTATGCTCAAATTGTATGTTCTCGTATTACAAAAATATCATCCCGCCAAAATTATTCCGCGTTAATCGTTACAAACGTCCGATAGTCGGTCTCTAGCTATAATTTTCCATACTTACTATATTAAAAGTACTTACATTTTTGTAACTTTTAATGTTTACGCAGTAAGTGCGTTATAGTTGTATGCGTTGACAACTTTTTGAATTCATCATTTCTGTGTTCCTTTAAGTATGGTTTAAGTATGTTTTTCAATATCGCTTACGAAGATGCTAAGAGCCGATTTGTTATCCAACAAATAGGTAGGTAGCTTAATCTATGTATTCTAAGAAGTAGAAAAATACAGTAAATCAAGTAAGTTATCGACTCGCATATATATTGTGCCTGTATAGTGGAAATAATTTCATGAGACACATTTGATAGCTATTTATATCATTGGTTGATTATGGCGTTCGAGAAGGGTGACGAGTCATTTACCTAGATGTAATTTATCTACTCGTTTTTCTACCGCAAACTTCCGTTGTCGTTTCATTTTTCACGGCAATTTGTTACCACGTATTTTTTTTGTAGTTGTTAATTAATTCGTAGATTATCTGCGGTTCATTTCAATTTAATGGCTGATTCATCCGCGGCATTTATTTTTTATTTCTTATTGGAGTCTATAAATCTACTTTTAAGTAAGTTAGTGGTTTAGCAAACATCCAAACATGGCACTGTGAGCTCACAGTTTTAGCTTACGCCCGCGTATTTGCCTACTCTGGTTCAGAGGTCTATGAATTCTTTTTACACGCAACTAGATCTATGACGTACATAAATCAAATTTTTCGGTATTCAAAGGTCACCAGCAATCATTAGAAATATTAGTATATCTTCAATGGTTAATGCGCTGACTCTCCCTGTTCCACTCTGTCAACACAGTGCCCATTCCACGCCCTTCGCATTATTTTTTTACTTCATTCTCGTCGTATTCATTTTAATCATGAGCGAATTTATTTCTACGTTACTATGGCACATTGACCCCTGTGGTATTTAATTTGTTTACAATGTAATTCGTGCCAGCAAATAGTTAAGTTCACAGAGATCATGTGAATCGTTATGTTATTTACTATAATCTTTTCATAGCTTTACTCGCACTTTTTTATATCTCTGATGCTATATTAATAACATACTGGCAAATATATATATATATTATATTGATTAAAGCGGTATATTAATTCGAAAAAAAAAAAACGCTTTTTCTAAATATAGCTACATTAGCAAGCGTATACGTTATAAAACATATTACAAAAAATCTGCGCATCATGGAATTAAACTGAATGGATAAAGCTATTTTTAACTATGTTTCGTTTTAGAGATCAAACCGAAGCGGTGTGTAGAGAAACGTTACATGAATTGCGAGCAGTACCTATACGTATGTATATTATACAGAATTTTCCTTGACAAAATTATGATAAAACTAAATTGTCGGCCCAGTTTAATAAAGAACCAACGGTTATCCATAACCTGCGTGGAAATAAGTAGATATGTTATACATCCATAATGTCAAGTTTTTTCGAATAAGATTTTAAGAGGTGAACATGACCAGTTTTACTGCATTGACCCAAATAACTGACCTACGACACGATCGTGTTGACGTTTTATATTGTAGCACCTAAATTTGTTGATTTTTGCCGAATTTATGAGGACGTGTGTAAATTGTGGCTCTCAAAATGGGTTCAGCTCAATAGCTTCGTCATATTAAATGTACTTACGAAGTTATTACGAATTAAGAGAAATTAATTTTTTGAAACCTAAAGCTACATAGGTTTATATATATATATATATATATATATATATATATATATGTATATATATATATATATATATATATATATATATATATATATATATACATATATAAATAAATAGATACCTAAAATATAGATATACCTACATGATATGATACTTCTGCTAACTTAGCCAACAAAAGCTGCTTTACCTTTGTCTTAAAGCAATACCTAGTAGTGGACGTCCTGATTTCGAGAGGAAGGTCATTCCAAACAAGAATAGCTTGAGTAGGAAAAGAAGAATGGATGAAAGAAGATCTATATGAAGGACAAAGAAGGAGAAGGTTATTAGATGAACGAAGGTTACGATCGTGCTTGCTGCATTAGTACTGGAAGTAAGAACATAAATAGTTGGGAGTATTGGAAGACATAAGGATAGAATAGAGAGTAGTGAGTGCACGCAGACTGCGTCTTTGACGAATAAGAAGCCACTTCAACTGGGAACGATAAGTAGACACGTGGTCATACTTGCGAAGATTGAAAATAAATCGAATGCAGTCATTGAGGAGACGGTCAAGTTTGGTTTTAAAGTTAAAAGTTTTGAGGTTAGGGCCATTTTATGCTTTTTCACGAGATTACGCGTAGCTTGCACTGTTGCCGATGTCCAATAATGGTAGCACCAATTATTTAGGACAACTCTTCATCAGGTGGCTTCTATCTCTATCCAACCAGTATTGCATCGTTTAGTCGTAAAATGTCCAATTCCCAAAATGTCCAGCGATCGCAAAATGTGCAATTCGCAGGATGTCCAATTTGCAAAATGTCTTATTCGCAAATTGGCGAATATCCTTAATATCGTAGTTTTACTATTAATCACAGCCTCGTTGATATCGCGGCATAAATATGCGCGTGGGATTGGGAGTAGGGAATGCAATCTCATTCTCGCGAGATCTCGGCCTTTTTAGCGAGATTAATCTCGGTCGAAAAATGGGCGAGATCTCGCGAGATTTACGAGATTGCATTCGAGCATAAAAAGGTCTTATTCGAAGCGCGAATTGACACGGGCGGATCGCAATCTGTCGGTATCGGCATTAATAAAAAATTAAATGAATTTATACGAGTCCGGGGGGTCAAACGGCAAACTTTTGCAGTTCGTGTATACGCTAATTGAAATCGCAGTTATCAGGAACTGCGATTTCAATTAGCGTTGAACCCGAAAGGGCTTTCTCAGCAGCTGGTTATCTGGCCAACAGAAAAGGAAGCCGTTTATCAGACGATTCTTTGGACATTTTGTGCTTCTGAAGGAGCTCCTTTGAAAATAATTCGTAATAATGGCTTGTGATGTGAACTGAACCAATCTTTCCTTTGATTGGTAGGTATATTTTGTTCATTAGGATCTGTAATTTCTAATAGTCAGCCTTATTGGTACATTTTGTTGATTAATCTGTAATATCTAAAAGGTTTACTGAGTAGATATAGTTTTATTTGCCTAATTGATAATAATACCTCAGTTTAGTAAAATAGATGATAATGGTAATTTTTTTTTGACCTCTCGTTGTTTTGTTTATTATAAAAGACATGTTTTATTACTAAAATATTTTTGTTTGATATTAGAAGCGAAGACTTGTTGTTTCTTTCATTTTATATTTGACAGATCCGTCCGTAAAAATTTACTTCATAAAAGTTTATTAAAAATTATAGACAGATACATAGCCCAAGAAGACAGATAGGTACGTCAAACAATGTTTGAAGCATCTATTGAAAAATTCGTGAAAAATAATGTTTATCTTATAATACTTAAAATGGTTATTATTTTAATTACAAAAAAAACATACAAAACTGCCAATCTCGCGAGATCTCGAATTGGCGAGATCTCGCGAGATTGGCTTCATAAGCTCGCGAGATCTCGCTTGAGCCCAAATCTCGCGAGATTTGCATTCCCTAATTGGGAGGTCTCGGGTTCGATTCCCGGGTCGAGCAAAGTGTTATTGGAAACTTTTAAACACTCGCGTAGAATATATATATAGACGGGAATTAACGCGAACATGCATTAGGTATTTACATACCTTATTTTGCTTGACGTTTCGAGACGGTTGCACGTCCCGTGGTCGCAAGCTGACTGGTGTTGCGAAGTCACGTCTCCGAGTGCAAGGTAGAAGCTTCCTTTTCTATCCCCGGGTCGTTTATAATCGAAGTACCGGCGCAAAACACACTAACCGTATCTGTATATTGAACATTCGCCGACTGCGCATTAAAGTGGGGTGTTGTTAGCCGAATCACTGGATTCCACGCCGATGACAATTTGAAGCCCTCTTCCCGATTGAAATTTTTATGTTTTCTGATTTCGATCGCTTCACGCACAACTTTTGGGTAAAAGTGGCGTTCCGTGGAGAGGACTTGGGGACGATGAAATTCAATCCAGTGATTGGAGCCCGATTGAAGTATATGTTCCGCAATCGCCGATTTGTTCGTTTGACGGTTCTTTATTTATTTTATTTTATTTTTATTTTATTATTTTAAGGAAAACTTACAGCTAGCATGGTACGTATAGTATATAAATTACATAATTAAGGCCAATTACAAGTTTCCACTTTTAGAATTTAAAAAAGCCATTAATATATTATAACAGAGCTATATAGAGCTTAGATACACCAAATAACCACATACAACAAAGAAATTATATAATAAAAAACAGGATTAAAAGAAAAAAAAAACACAAATGAATTAAATTATCAACATGACGATTGAATTACCTACCTGATAATTTAATAAAGAAATTATATTTAAAAAAATAATAATAATAAAAAATATTTTAAATATAAATAATAATTATTTTCATTTAATAAAATGAAAATTATAAATAAATTTATTAATTTATTATTTAATAAAATAATAATAATCAAAATAATACTAATCTTTACTTAACATGATAATTTATTTTTTATTATTATTTAGTTTTACCTGTATTCCTTTAATAATTTGTGTTTATAATTCTGAAATATTTTCAACATGATTACCTATCTTCTTAATTCTTCTCAGTCGTGCACTCTTGTCAGAGTGGTCATGGTCATGCGTCGGTTGGTTCTTGTGCCGTTGCTGTTCTTGTGATCCGTCGCCATGTAGCTCTTTGTTTTGCGGAGTGAGAGCATTCGTTAATGTTGGAGTTCGTCACAGAGTTAATGAGGTCTGTCCATCGTGTCGGAGAGCGCCCACGTGATCTCTTGCCCTCAATTTTCGCTTGCACGACCAATCGTTCCATTGAGTCCTCGTTACGGGTGACATGGCCAAAGAACTTAAGGATTCGTATCTGCACAGTCGACGATAATCTCTCTTTGATGTTGAGTTCCTTCAGGATGGAAACATTGGTTCGATGTGCGGTCCATGGGATTCTGAGCATGCGTGTCCAGCACCACATTTCCAGGGCGTCTATTTTGCGGCGATCCTGCATCCTCAGCGTCCACGTCTCAGCTCCGTATAGAAAGATTGGAAAGACCAGGCACCTCATCAGTCGAACCTTTGTGTTTCTGGTTATTCTGCGGTCTTTCCAAATCTTTGTGAGTTTTTCCACTGAGGATCTTGTCACCGCGCAACGCCTCCGAATTTCATCTTCGCAGCCTCCAGCGTTGGTGATAGTAGAGCCTAGATAGACGTAGCTCTAGACTACGTCGCATCCTGCTATTTTTTGGACGTCCGGTTGGTTGTTGTCGGCACGATCTACAATCATCATTTTAGTTTTGTCCCGATTGATTGTAAGTCCAAAATCCAATGCTGTGGCCTCTAGTCGTTGAAGAAAAGTCTCGATTTCATCCTTGGTTGATGCTAGGAGTGTGGTATCATCAGTGTATCTAAGATTAGATATTTTCCAACCCCCCACAGATATTCCCTTGTCCCAATTTTCAAAAACTATCCGCATGATGTACTCTGTGTAGATGTTAAACAGAAGGGGAGATAGTATGCAGCCCTGTCTAACGCCAGCTTGGGTCCTAAAGCGTTCGGAGTCGTTACCGTCAACACGGAGCGTGGCTGTGCCATCTTCGTACAGACGTCTAATGAGATGCACGAGGTGTTGTGGTACACCCATTTTGGCCAGGACCAGCCGCAGTTTCCACCACTTGACGGTATCGAAAGTTTTCCTGAAGTCCACGAAGCATATATAGACGGTGATGTTGAACTCTCTAGCCTTTTCCACAATTTGTCGCATTATGAGTAGCTGTTCTCTTGTACCTCGACCCTTGAAGAAACCAGCCTGCTCGGGGGCAATCTCTTGGGAGAGGTAAGATTGTAGCCTCATGTTATAATATGCAGCATGATTTTACTGGCGTGGGATATGAGGGAAATTAGTCTATAGTTACTACACTTTTTTGTTGATCCTTTTTTATGTAGTGGGATGAATTCAGAGTGTGCCCAATCGTTTGGCCAAACCCCAGTGACCCATATTCGACAGCAGATGGTGTGCAGTATGTCTACTCCGATCTCCCCCATGGCTTTAATAGTCATAATCGGAATCTTATCGAAACATACAGCCTTATTCCGCTTAAGATGGTTGATGGCTGCGCGTACTTCAGCTTTCAGCTGGCATTGGCTCTTGCTCTGATATAACATCATAAGTTGTTGCGATGCATGCTGTTGTGTCACCGAACAGAGACTCGCAGTAGTCTTTCCAGACGCCAACAATCTCCCTTATCTCTGTGATGGTGGTTCCTAGAGCATTCTCTATGGTCCAAGTCTTTGGTTTGAGCTGACGGGTTATAAGTCTGATTTTCATGTGTAAGTCCTTTGTTTCAAACTTTTGAGAATATTGCTCGATTTCCTTACATACTGATTGTAGCGTCTTATTGCGGTCACGGCGGCAAGCGCCTTGTATAACGGAACTCATGTTATTTAGTTCTTGCAGAGTGGCGCCTTTAGCTTTGCGGTCTCTACGTTTTTCGATCAAGTCCCAGATATCGGTCGACATCCAGTGCTGCCTCTTTTTTGATCTCACTTTGGGTTGAGATTTGTGAACAGCATCTTTTATAAGTTGGACGGTGGACTTCCAGAGCTGGTCGATGTTTCCGTCTTTGGCACAGTTTCCGTGCCAGCACTGTTTTTTGTCTAGAAGCGACTGGACAAACGAGCTCTTATCAAATACTTCAACGCGTTTGGTCATTTTCTTGACTATAGGTCTGCGTAACCTGATCCTTATATTACATACAAGTAGCTGATGGTCGGGCATGACATCGGCTCCCGGTAGTGTATGTGCATTGGTTACTGAGCTCCTCCATCTTGTTCTGATCAATATGTAGTCGATCTGGTTGCGGTATTCTCCGTTTTGGGGAATTCCAGGTATATAGTTTTCTGGGGTGGTGTTTGAAGACTGTATTCATAATGGTAAAGATGTTATTAGCTGCGAACTGAACTACGCGCTCTCCTCTGTTGTTCCTGCAACCAAGACCGTAACGACTTACGATATTTTGTAGCCCTACATCCAGAACAGTGGTTCCCACTTTTGCGTTAAAGTCGCCGATAACCAGCAGGATCTCCCATTTTGGGATTTCTTTAATACAAGCCTCAAGTTGATTATAAAATTCCTCAATCCTATCCTCAGCAGCGGCACTCGTAGGGGCATACACCTGAATAATATTCAGTACGCATGGTGAGGCATCGAGTTTCATGGTAATTATCCTCTCGTTAACGGTATTGTAACTTAGAACAGACCCAGCCCAGAGTGTGGGTATTGCAATAGCGACTCCGGCAAAACTGGATGATTCGTTTCCTGAGAAGAAGATGGTGTGTTTCTCCAGGTCTCTGTGTCCGCTCTCTTTCCAATGCGTCTCACTTAATCCCGTAATAATCGTATTGCATCGTTCGAGTTCGTGATCCAATACATGGAGCTTTCCTTCATTAATCAAGCCTCTCACATCCATGTTCCGACGTGGATGTCATGGCGTAGTTGGATTTTTGCTCTTCCAGTGGCATAGTTTCCATGGGGCGCCTGGTCGCCTGCTACCTCATGGCCGGTAACTAATTTCACACCCAGGTTCCCGGACAACTCAGGGCGCCGTTCGCTACACGGATCACTCGGCACACATTCAAAGTCAAAGTCAAAGTCAAAGTCAAAGTCAAATTATTTATTTGTGAACATAGGTAATGCGAGATGTTATAACATAATAATAAAGTTCTTCTATGTTTTGCTTTAGAAAGCATACAAATATTAACACAAACTTAAATACATTGAGAAAAAATCATAATCAATCATAAATAAAACAACTATTGTCAAAATATGTGAATAAATTATTAAAATACATACAGGCATACATCGGCGATAATAATAGATCTAGAATTGTTATATTGTAATATATTTGTCATTTAAAAATTCTGTGACTGTATAGTAGGCTTTTTTAATTAAAATATTATACAATGTCTTTTTAAACACCTCAAATTTGCTCATTTTTAGTAGAGTAGTTGGTAAATGATTATATATTTTTAGGGCCATACCTAAAAAGTTGGCATTATAAATGGCCTTTTTGTGTCTTTTCATGTGTATTTTATTTTGATGGCGAGTCAAAGTCAGTGTGTCAAACAATTGGATGTTCTTTTTTATAAAAATTGCGACCTCATATATATAAAGAGATGGCAGGGTCATTAATTTCAAAGTAGTAAAATGCGGTTTACATGAATCCGTGATTTTTATACCACATATAGCCCTGACACATTTCTTTTGAGCTTTGAATGCTAATTCCCTATCTGGAGAGTTACCCAAGTATATAACACCATACCTCAATGTTGATGACACATAGCCATGATACGCCGTTAATAGTGCTGGCTTATCTACTACTTTAGCAAGGTTGTAGAGAGCATATGAGTATTGGCTAAGTTTTTTACAAACATTTTCTATGTGTATTTTCCAGTTCATGCTTTCGTCCAACCAGATACCTAAAAATTTTGTGTGATTAATATTAATAATTTTTGTGTTATCGTAATGTATGTTTAATTCAATATCTTTTGTCCTTTGCTTAAATTGTATTATTTTAGTCTTTTCTAGGTTTATTATTATTTATGTGCTGTCGTCAGCAAACAGAACCATTGGGTGTTGAATAATTTTAGGCATGTCATTTATATAAATAATAAATAAAAGTGGACCCAGTACACTGCCCTGAGGCACACCATAAGTTGTATGTCCAGGTTTTGACATATATACCACTTCTGTTTTAGACCGTGGACATACTTTATTAATACATGTTATTTGGTTTCTGTTACATAGATATGACTTAATAAGTTGTAAAGCGTTGCCTCTGATACCGTATTTATCTAATTTTCTAAATAATATATCATGACTTACATGGTCGAAAGCCTTCGACAGGTCCATGAAAAGACCTACAGTTGGTATCCTATTATCAATGTTATTAATAACTTTTTCAAATAATTTATAGACAGCCATATTCGTATCAATATTTTTCCGAAAACCGTGCTGTTCTTCGGCTAAAATATTGTTTTTTTCTAAAAACGAGTATAATCTTTGGTGAATAACTTGTTCAATAATTTTGGAGAATATTGGAATTAATGCTATAGGCCTATAATTATTAGGATATCTTTTATCCCCTTTTTTGTAAAGAGGTTTTATAATTGTAGTTTTTAGTGCATCAGGAAATATTCCTTCCGCGACACATTGATTAATGACCCGGATTAGTACAGGGGCAATAATAAAAGACACTGACTTGATTACTTTGGTTGTAATATCGTCATATCCGGAACTGTTTGTATTGTTTAATGAATTAATTATTTTAATAATGTCAAGTGCTACAGTTGGAGTCATAAATATTGATTTACAATTGCTATTTATATAATTAGTTATGATATTATTATTCTTCATGTCATATAAAATGTCACTGGATTGATCAATAAAGTAATTATTAAATGTCTGGGCAATGTCAAGGGGTTTATTTATTATTTTATTGTTTAAGTTAATTGAATGAACAGTGTCTATTGGTTGATTGAATTTGCATCTATTAATAATACGCCAGGTGGCTTTACATTTATTTTTTGCGTTATTTATAATGTAAATATTTTTGCATTTTTGTGTCATACTAATTATGGTTTTAAGTCTTTTAGAATAGATTTGGAACATTCTTTTGTTCTCAGCAGTAGAGCATTTTCTGTACCGCCATAACATATCTCGCTTACGCTTACAACATTTTTTCAGACCTTTGGTAATCCAGTTTTGCCTTTTTTCTGTATACATCTTTATTCTTTTCCGTGGGAAACACAATTCATAGAATAGTTTAAATAAGTCATAAAACTCATTAAATGCATCGTTAGCACTCGAACAATTGAAGGTATTACTAAAGGTTAAACATTTTAAGCAATTTTTAAACTTCAAAATATTTTCTTGACAATAGTCACGTCTGTAAATAAACCAGTAAGGAAATATACAAGATTTCTCTACCGGACATTTTAGTATTTGCGCAGTATGATCAGATATTGCTAACTCAATGACTTCGCATTTGCTGCCTCTGATGTTAAATATTATATTATCTATGCAAGTTCCGCTAATCATACGCGTTGTTGTTCGCACACCTGCTAATAAATTGTAACTACTTAGCAAATTTTCGAAATCCTGTGATAACCTACTATTTCTTGAAATGTCTACATTGAAGTCCCCACATATTATTATCTTGCCTTTTGTTTTTAAACAATGTTCATTTAGTATCATGCTTAAATTATATAAGAACCTAGATGTGTCACAGTGTTTATACTTCGGTGGTCTGTAAATACATATTATTTTAATTTTATGTGTGACTAATTGTATAGCACAACATTCAATGAGGTTGGGTATACTCCATTTATCTAAATCAATTTTTACATATGTATGGTAATTCTTTACCAATATGCACGAACCCCCATTTCTATTGTCTCTGGAGTAACATGCGGCAAGTGTGTAGTTGGGTATATTTAGATGACTACGGTCACACTCTAACATGTTGTGTTCAGTCATGCAAACAATATCCACAGATTTACCTGCGTCAGTCAATTCATTTAAATGGACACTTATTAAGTCCGATTTATTAATCAAACCATTAACATTTTGATGTAATACATATATATGATTATACACGAAAAAAATTCATATTATGTTCTTTATCATTCTCATTACTTACTAAGGAAACGTTAAAATCATCTGAAATTATTTTGTTATCATTTGAATAAGCCTCCAGAGTAAAATCACCAGACTCTGTTTGAGTAGAACTATCTTTAAGAGCAGTGGTTTTCGTCGTAGCCAACTTTTTAGAAATAGTCATATAATTTGCAAATCTTATTTTGTAGTCTAGTCGTAATATATCCTTCAATAATGATCTACATAAATTTATTGAGAACAAATGCTTGTTTGGAATAAATCTACTGTAACTCATTTCAACATACGTTACATTTTTATGTCTAGTACAAGCATGTCTGAGCATATAATTTAACTTTTGTGTGTTTAAGCACCTATTAGAAGGAATTTCTGATATCAAAACGTTAGTATTATTAATATTTGTCAAACATGTGTTCAAATCTATCTGATAGTCATAAGGATTAGTATCGTTAGTGCCACTTAAAATTACCACATAATCGTTCATAGTCAAATTTTTAATTTCACTTGTACAAACAACGTCTTTCGTCCTTGCTCCCGGCTTACATATGAAAGTTACGTTATATGAAGTTCCTAGAAGTGCTTGTAGATGTTTTTGAACATTTTTCCCTTGGTCATCCGAAATTATTAGGACCTTTTTATACTTGTTTAATCCTATTGGTGGTTCAGCTTGATTCAAGTTCTTTCGCCTTGATGGTCGTTCACATGTCATACTATTACTATCTGGGTGTGTAGCATTACATATTATACTGTCAACCTGTTGTGTAAAAACTTTTGTCGTATTATTGTTTAAAATGTGTTGAGTAGGTAGGTTTGAATCGATTTCATTTATGATTTCATTTGAACAGTTATTTGTTATATTGTGTTGTTGGGTAGGAGTTTCTAAGGTAGCAGATATATTAATATTTTGTACAGGTGATTCTGATGATATTATTGAATGTCGACGATTACTATCATACAGTTTGTTTCTGTTTTTCTTTCTCGTAGATGTGATAGATGAGTTCTCGAAATAATCAAATTTTTTGTAGGCTTCTATTGTCTTTTGGTACTTTTTTATTTCATTTTTAAGCTGTGTATTTTCATCATTTAATATATCTATTTCGTTATTAGCAGTCAGAAGATCCGATGTCAATTGAGTAATTTGTATTTGCAGTTCTTTGCAACATGTGTTATGTCCTTCTATCGATGTATTGGGTAGACTCATCATAGTTGAATCGAATAAGTGACTACTTGACAAGTCTTGTAGAGACGTAGAATGGGAACTGGATTTTCGCTTTCGGTATGTAATATTATTACTAGGATCCATTTTTTATTTTTATATTTAGGTGTTATGTGTATCTGTTTTAAACTTAATCCTGTTATCAGTTTTAACACAAAGAATTTTTAGAAATACTCAAAAAGCATTTCAATGGGTGAGTCTCGAACTCGGGCTTCTTGCTTCGCAGTCGATGCGCTGTAGCACTTGACTATCTAAGCGTTAAGATCTCTAGCGAAAATTTGCTCTATATGTTAAAGTGTTCGATAATTCTTTGCCGTAATAATGTTTGAATGTAGAGGGTATACAAACACTTCCATGTATTGTTTATTTTTTAGTACAATTTTAACACTATTTTACACTTTTTATAGCTAATTAATGTATCTTCTGTGTTTTTATTCGTATTTACTTTAGTATTAGTTATCAATACTCAACACTGTGGTAGTTTTAGTCCAGTTTATTGTCCTGAGAAAATCACTTTATAACTTTTTTATTTTCACTAATGAATCTAAGATTATATTGTCACTACTTATATGTTCTATTTTCATCACACTTTTAATGTTATATTTATATTTAACATCTTAAATTATTTTTAAAAGACAAAATAAATACGGAGCACTTTTATTGCGACTGTAGTGTACGGCGGTGGCGCCACCATTTATTATTATATGACCTTTTCATAACTCTCGTGGGCGATTAGTGCAGTGGTTTCCCGTTGCCTTCTGCACCAGATCTTTTTGGGGGTATTTGGGCCCCAAAGTTTCTGACGCCTCTTCCGTACAGGTTGCCCTGCCGGCTATGTATGGTTATCCCGCCATTGCTCGGTCGTCAGGGCCCCGTTGGTTTGTTAGCAGGGAGCACCGCGACAACCTGTTGGTTGCCGCCGCCCTTCGACGCGTGCAGGTGGGGTTGAGAATTGGGTCGGTGAAGTTGTTATTCCGATCTCCCCTTATAGTAGAGGGGAGCTCTACTTAATTATCGCTTATTAAAGAATTTATTATTAATTATTATTATTAATAATAATTAATAATAGCAGCTGCGATGTGCTCCTTTATACGTTCAGCGATAGTCCGCTTCGTTTGCGCTATGTAAGAGCTTCCGCAGCTGCAGTTGATTTTATAGACACCTGGGGTTTGTAGCGGTAGAACATCCTTCGGTGTGCCCACAATGTTGCATACTTTGGCCCCTGGTGTAAATACGGCCGGAATGGAGTAGATTTGGCACGCAAAATACACGCCAAGACGTGGAGTTGCGGAAACAGCCCGTGTCATCAAGATCAAGTATGGAGTAGATTTTTAACTTGTCTCCTATTTTATCCGTAACACCTGTAATGTAGGGCATGTAGGTCGGTTGTCTATTTACCGCCTGATGTTTTTTGCGCTGACAGACCGCTTCATTCGTCGCTGTACCTGGTATCCGTTCTTCCTAAGTACCTCCTGAACATGGTTTAGCTCTAGCGGAACGGTTCGCAATCGTGCTAAAAGCTAAAAGTATTTTTAATATTTCTACACGTATGTACTGATCCATAGTCGAGAAACCATTTCGAACTACTATTGTTCTTGTCTTTCTGGAATTCGAACTGTGGGTTGCTGTGCTCACGTCATGGTAATTATTTGGTATTTTGGATGGGCGAGACACCAACCCACAATTTTACTTCCAGCTGCGAATCTGGATAATGTTATTGTGGATGAAGACATATGATATGTACTCTTTTAAGGACAGACCCCACACTGTGAGACAGGAATAAATAAAACTATTGTGAAATATTTTTGTGATTACATTCTTCCCAGTATTGCAAATATTTTAAAATAAATATAAGCATTGTAAAGATAGGTATAAGTCCTTTCATTTGATACCCCACATGATAGGGTTTGATTTTTATTTTGACGTCATGACGTCAGCTTATATCAACCAGAAGAACGTATGAATTACAACGAAGTGTCATACACCTAAACCAATCGAGTGGTTTATAAGATTTAGTGAAATAAAGAAGCGTAAAAAGGTTTTTAAATTGCAAGTTTTCATGGCGTCGTAACTTTTTACTGAGTAAATATTTTTGGTTGCAGTATTCTTATAATGATTCAGTACGCAGTGTTCCATCATATGCCATAGTTCTTATAGGTGGTGGAAATTTGGACCAAGCTCCATATATTTTTGCCCATTCCCCTTTGTAGATGTCTTATATAAAAAAAATGTGAGAGAAATCAATATACCTATCATGAATAAAAATCAGACGATGATATTACGGTGATGGTCTACAATTATAGCGAAAACATATGCCTGACATTAGTTCTAAATAGTGCAAAGTGACAATTTTATTCGTTAAAAACATCTGTTTATTAGTCACATAGCTTATTGATAAATGAGGGGGCTAATCGTGCTATTTTCAAACGTTCAAACGTTGACAACGTAACGTATTTGGTGAACGTTTGGTTTTAGTTTGGCTGATGTGAAACATGGTATCGTGCTAATTGTATTGAGCGTTCGAACCCACAGAAGAATAACTGAAGCATGGAAGGAACGATATTTTTAAGAACAAATTGAATATAGCTACACTCTTCACTCATATGATAAATTAGAGTTGCCAGAAGAAGATGGCACTATGTTTGTCAGTTAGGGCTAAAGACAATTTGAACACAAATATCGTAACTTTTTAATTTAATAGTGACTGAGCACATCCGCTATCGATATCGATTAAAGTTTCAATATAGGTTCAAAATCAAACGGACTTGTAAAGTATATTATTTATATGTTATACATTTTAAATTCCGTAACTTTATGTCCACAGCAGTCAGAACGCTAGTTGATGGACAGTCTTTAAATAATTATTACACAAACTTGCATTTTTAAACTGAACTTATATATTTTTGTTTCAAATGGGTACTCAGTAGCACATAATCTTTCGAGGCGTTATTTTCTAATTTTTATGGTATTTTTCTTTACGCATCAACAGCCTTTTCAAGTCCACTGCTGGTCTTTAACCTTCCGTGGTGGAGGTTTGGCCTACTATAATACCACACTAGCCAGACGTATTCGTATAGGGTTTTATTTCGAGATTTCCTTCTCTTGTTTCTCTTAGTCGCCTCATACGACACCCTCGGCATAAATGTTTATTTATACTTATTTATAGTTAGTTTTTCAGCTGTAATGAAAGCTGTAAGTGGGATTAATAAATATTAAATAAATAAATCATCACTCCTACTCTCTCTCTAATCTCAATAACATATTTTTATTAGAGAAAGCAAATAATTAAGATAAAAGCAAAACTCATATCTTATGCATTATGATAACTGAGAATGGAATATCCAAATTAATTCTTTACAAGGATAGGTGATAGTCGACATGGATTTTATCAAGCAAAAAACATAAAAAAATACTTAAAATAGATAAATCAGACAAAACCTTGAATAGTGCCCAAAGGTTTGTTATTAACAATAATCACTTTATTGAAATTTTCTCATTACATAGTGTAGGTAATACAAATCTATGTATAAAAAATTTATGTGCGGGATCGGACACTTTTCGATCATACATGTGACACACAGAATATTTAGAGAGGAAAAAATTGTGGCTAGACTAGCCCTTCGATTTTATCTTGGGATCGGCACATTACTAGTCCACTAGTCGAACAAGAACAACCAAGTTTTGGTGTCTGGGTGGATGACATTTAACAAAATTTCTTTCAAATGAAGATTCCCTTATTTTGATGCATATCCACTCAGTAGTCGTGACTATGAAAGCAGACAATTCTTATCAAACCTTCAAATTACTGTCCTTTAAATATTACTGTCTTTGTAAAGAAAGATCAGATTTTTTCTATAGGTGCATTAATTTTTTTTGTAATATGATGGATTCTAACAAGCTTCGGAATTCATTACTGTTGCTGATAGTTTAAATAATAGCAAGTAATTATTTTAGCACTCACACTGATATGTTTAGAAGGGAGGAGCCATCTGTCATTACTATAAAAACATTCCGCAGTAAAATGCTTGGAACAAATTCTATGGTGCTTTCTAGGCACCCAATTTTCTCCACGACATACTGCAGCAATCCACTTATTTTATAAATCTTTATCACGTGCACATATAATCTAAAAATAACGAGGTAAAAATATACGGTGGATAGACATATCGATAAGATTTTTTACAACACTTGAAAAGTCGATATAAATATTATACGACTAAATTCAAAATCATGATAGAACTGTTATAAAAGAAAAAATCACTAAGGTTATATAATTTGATGGCATAATATTGTCTAACTTGTATCTTACACGTCAGTTGACTGTGTTCAATTTGGGAGTACTAGGACGGTCTCTATGTATATTATCCAATCTCTTTGGTTCGAACCGTAGACGCAACCCTTACATACGTTGGGCTTACGTCAAACGTTTAGTGCTTGACACCGGTTTTTGAAAATAGTAAGTACTATTCTTAAACTAAAGAGGCTGTAGCGACATCGCGCCGTGTGCAAGCACTATTTTAAAAAGACAATTAATGTCATTATGTAAATGTCATTGAATGTCAATAAATATTATAATATGAAATCATGAAATAATTTTATTAAAATTATTCGGTAAGTACCGAAATATTGTTTACTGTAATAAGTGATTTATGCAAAAATCAATTAATGATCACACTTGGTCATGTAGAAGTGGTTTTTATTTCACTAGAGTAATGAAGGTGAATTCAAATGATGATGCACCATAACACTACCGCAATTGCAGCTTCTTCTGCTATTTGTCCAGCCCAATACGAATTTTATATCATCGTTACAATAAACAACACCTATTTTTCAGATTTGGAATAATATATAGAGCAGAGAAAGATGCTAAACAAACCCCGAATTGTCAGCGTTCGGCATAATAGTCATCCTTTCTATAAAAGAAGAGATAGACGAAAAGCTGGAGAATTTGAATTTGGCTGACTTTCTTACTTTTCAGGTACGCATTTCAATTATCATTAATAACCCCTCTGGGGCAGCCGTTATCTCATCATGAGACTAACGCAATCTCAGAGGGCAGAGTAACAGCTTTCAAACATCACCTTCATCGTGTAATATAAACAAAAAATGTATTACAAGATGAAAAGAAAGCTTACAACCGCAGGGCAGCTTTGTGGCGAGCTGAATGTGTGTGGCGACACTGCGGTCCCGAATGCTTCAGAGGGTCGGTCAGGGCCTCATCTCCGGCTTGCCTTTATTGGCTGGCCGGAGTGGATTTCCAAGAGTGCCCGCAGGACTCTCAACTCTGGCGTGCCTTGGTCGGCCGGTCAGAGGGAAGCCGCAAGAGCTATTAGCTCGGGGGTGGAAGTGTCATTCTCAAGGGCGTAACTACGGGGAAACCCGCTCCGGGCCTCCGTTGTCACGAGGCCCGCGATGGCGAAACCGGTGCCGCACCGCTCGACACCCCTAGCCACTCGCACCGGTGTTGCCCTCTGGCTGCCTTTATGGCAGAGTTTGTTTGCTTTGGACGGCTGTTTAGAGAGGGCCCATCCAGTGAGTTGGCGAGTCACCACCTGCCACGCGGACGGATGCTATAGGAGTATCACTGGCAGGTGCCGTTTTTTATCCATAGTATCATTATTACCAGTCCATTTAACACCCATCCCCATAAACCAGCAAATTAGACTCCACATCATTGCAATAGTCCTACATTTGCTGCGGCTAGTCCATAGCTGTACTCAGTAGTGCAGTTGTGGAGGCTCCGCGGCATGTGTCCCATCCCATTTTAGATTAAAGTTCTCTACGGGCCTCTGCACGTTGGATCCATATCCCCGTGTAAGCCTCCCAAAGGACCGGTTATTCTTCTAACACCGTGTTAGAAGAATAGCCGTGAAAAAGAGACACATAATAATAATTATCTGTATCTCAAAATGGATGTAGAAGCGGGGCCCGTGGTACTAAAGAGCTACTCCTTATTGACATGACCATAAGCCAACAGGTTCGCCGTAGTCGAAAGAATCTGGCGACATGCTGGATAGACTATAAGAAGGCCTATGACTCTTTGCCACATACGTGGCTTTTGAGGGTGCTAGAGCTGTACAAAGTCGATGCAACTCTATGCGCCCTCTTGAAGGCATGTATGGGGCAGTGGAGTACGGTGCTTCGCTATCCAGGATGTCGACAGCCTTGCGGGTACGGCGTACCTATAAGGATCAAGCGGGGTATTTTCCAAGGCGACAGTTTGAGTCCACTATGGTTTTGCCTAGCACTGAACCCGCTGAGCACTTTGCTCGAAAGTTCAGGACTAGGCTATCGGTTGCAGACTAGAGGTCAAGTTATTTCTCACCTCCTTTTTATGGATGACCTCAAACTATTTGCCGCCACTGACCTCCAATTAACTGAGTTACTAAAGATAACTGAAAGCTTTAGTAATTCAATTAAGATGGAGTTCGGTGTGGATAAATGTGCGGTCATGCATGTAAAGCGAGGCAGGAGTGTGGAATCTGATAGTATAGAGCTCTCAGATTTCACACAACTTAGATCTCTCTCTGCAACCGAAACCTACAAATATCTGGGTATGTCGCAGGCATTAAGCATTAATGACGCTGGCATGAAACAGGCGTTGCAGGCACGTTTCTTTGGCCGCCTGAAGAAAGTCTTAAAAAGCTTTTTATCGGGCGGAAATAAGGTGCGTGCCTGTAACGGTTGGGCCATGCCCGTCTTAATGTACTCCTTCGGCATACTCAGATGGACTCAAACAGAATTGGACGCCTTGGATGGGAAAGTTCGCTGTCTACTCACGACATACCGGATGCATCACCCGCGTTCGTCCGTGATGAGATTGTACATCCCGCACAAGTGTGGGGGTCGTGGCTTCTTGAGTGCCAAGACCCTCCACAATCGCGAGGTGTGCAATCTCAGAGAATACTTTCTCCACACCGACACGGGTGTGCACCGAGATGTAGTCGCAGTGGACAGAGGGCTTACCCCGCTAGGTCTGGCTAAAGAGAACTGGCGCAAACCTGCCGTACTTGGTGTAGAGGAGCGCAGGGAAGTATGGAAAGGTAAAGAGCTGCATGGACGTTTTTACCGGGCCTTGCATGGGCCCGACGTAGATTTTCCAGCGTCGGTGTCCTGGCTGCGTTTCGGCGATCTCTTCGCCGAAACAGAACGTTTTGTCTTTGCGATTATGGACGAAGTTGTCATGACGAACAACTACCGGAAGTATATTCTAAGGGATGGGACGGTCGACATGTGTCGGGCATGTCACCAGCCTAGTGAATCGCTTAGACATATAGTATCCGGTTGTTCTCGTCTTGCCAATGGCAAATATTTGCATAGACACAACCATGTAGCCAGGATTGTCCACCAGCAACTTGCTTTAAAGTACCAACTTGTCGACTCCGAAGTACCGTACTACAGGTATGTGCCCGACCCAGTTCTTGAAAATGGTCGTGCTACTCTGTACTGGGATCGGTCTATCATTACTGACAAGACTATTGCGGCTAACAAGCCGGACATATTGGTGATAGACCGATTAGAGCGCCTTGCAATGATCATCGACGTCACCATACCCCATGACGAGAATCTCGTGAAAGCCGAAAAAGATAAACAAATGAAGTATTTGGACCTGGCTCACGAGATTGTCGACATGTGGGATATTGACTCGGCGATCATTGTACCGATAGTCGTGACCGTAAAGGGTCTTATTGCCAAGAGCTTCGACCACCATCTCAAGAGGCTTTCGTTAGACGGCTGGATCAAGTCCTCTATACAGAAGGCAGTATTGCTGGACACGACACGCATCGTTCGGAGGTTCCTCTCTCTGGAGCCCTAACCACCGGTAGCTTGGTCCCTGTGCCCGATGCCGGTGGGTCTCCGTGGTCCTGTTTTATATGGTTAAATATTTTTTGTAAAGTGATTTAATTATATAAAATAAGATTAATGAGATTGAAATTAAATAAAGAGGAATAATAATAATAGTTTATTTGTTGGAATACTGTATACAAGATGTTAACAATTATTTTAATCCATAGTATTCTGCCGTCACCGGCGTACAAATGTTTCTTTTACATTATATTATCGTTATTGTCTTACAAATTATTATGCTATTGCTATTACATTAGCCTTATTGTTAATCACATTCACACTGTATGAATCTCAACATTAATATAATTTGCATGTCACAAGAACTATTGAATAATAAATAGATACAGACAATAAATGGATTAATAAAATAGTCAGTCAATAAATAATCATTAATAATATAGGAGTTAAATTGTTAATTAATAATCACATGTCAATTAAAAAATCAAATGTCAAATAAAAAATAAATAACAATGTCATCGTCATCAGCCTTTAACAGTCCACTGCTGGACTAGGCCTCTCCTTTGAAAGGAGGAATTGGCCTACTATACCGCGCTGGCCAAACGGGTTGGAATAGGGTTTGTATCAAGTTTTCCTTCTCTTACAGTTCTGTTCTCTGCATAATCTGCTCCCTCTGTCGGCTTTTACGACACCCATGGGATGATATGGGGTGGTGACAATCCGTATTCTTAATCCGTCACCACACGGACAATGTCAATTAGGCAAAAATTCAAACAATTACAATTTTGTCTTCCAGAAATTCTTTGACTGTACAATAACATTTCATTAGTAGAAATTCAAAAGGTTTATTTTTAAATGGTCCACAGTTTAGCGCTTTAGTATTTTCAGGTAATGTGTTAAATATGCGGATTGCCATACAATATGCATTGCTTGAGTGTATTTGCAATTTTTGGTTAGGAGCGTAGAGTTTATGCGCTTTGCGGCTAGGTCTAGTTACCACATCATTCCATTTTTCAAACTCATTCATATATTGAATACAAAAACACAAATTTCAAATATGTATAATGCAGGAAGTGGTAAAATTTTATATTTCTTGAACAGTGGGATCATCGTCGCAGCTATCGAGTGGATGGGCTCCACTGATTGCTCTAAGACATTTCTTTTGTGCGCGAAATACTTTAGTGGAATCCACAGAACTACCCCACATTATCACGCAGTATCGTAGTATTGAAGATACATAGCCATGGTATGCACATAGAGCCGCATCAAGACCGGCTACTCGCGTAATCCTGTGTAATACGAAGACAAACCTATCAATTTTAGTGCAAAGTTCCTCAATGTGTGATTTCCAATTACAGAATTTATCTATATTAACTCCTAAGAATTTTATAGAGTCTACTTCATCAATACTGTTACTTTCATGTTGTATTTTTAGTTGTGGTCGTTTGCTATTGTATGTTTGGAACTGTATCATTTTTGTTTTGCTAGTGTTTATGTGTAGATTGTTTACTTTGAGCCATGTTATTACTCTGTTTAATGTTTCGTTAATTTCCTTCTCGTACTCAGTAGGGTTGTTATTGCTATTTTGAATGGTGATAGTGGTATCGTCTGCATAAAGGATACATTTGTGAGGAGTTATATTTGGTAAGTCATTGATATAGATCAAGAACAGTAAGGGACCTAATATACTGCCTTGGGGCACAACACAGTTATTCTGGCGATACGCTGATCTGAACTTTGTTTTGTCTTGTTTTGAATAACCTGATATCTCAACGCATTGCTGACGATTCGAGAGGTAACTTTCAAGCCATTTTAACGCGTTTCCTCTGATGCCATATAGGTCTAGCTTATTAATAAGTAACTTATGTTTTACGAAGTCAAAGGCCTTAGACATATCTAAGAATATTGACGCTATAGGCTTTTTATCGTTAAGACTAGTAGTGATATGTTTTAGTAGAGTAAAGCAGGCCAAAGTAGTCGATTTATTTTTCCTGAATCCGTATTGTTCTTGTTTTAAAATGTCGAATTTTGTTAAAAATGAATATAATTTTTCATACATAGCCTTTTCAAAATTTTTTGAAATTACAGGTATAAGTGTAATGGGACGATAATTATTCATGTTAGTTTTGTCACCTTTCTTGTAAATGGGTTTGACTATTGAGAATTTCAATCGTGAAGGAAATTGACCTTGACTAAATGACAAATTGATTATGTGGCTGATAGGGGGTGCTAGCATCATAGCACAATGTTTGAGGAGCTTGGTATGTAGGTCATCGTATCCAGTCGAATTGGTAGATTTTAGATAATTAATAATTTTGAAAATGTCATTAGCACTGGTAGGGGTCAAATAAATAGTATTAGGGTGGTGTGTCATAGGATATGGATATATAGCATCTATTAATGGATTATTTGTAGTGTTATTAGTCATGTCAATAAAGAAATTATTAAAAATATTGGCTATTTGGTCAGGATGTGAATATGTGTGTTCATTTAATATTATTTTGTCTATGTCAGCTAGGTCTACCCTATCATTGGTGTTACTCTTAATAATATCCCAAGCGGCCTTGCATCTATTTTGGGCTCTAAATAAATATCTTGAATTTTCAGATTTTTGTGCCTGTAGAATGCATTTTTTAAGAATAATTGTATATGTGCTGTAAGCTTTTTTATGTTGGTGCTTATTTGCATGAGTTAACCTATATTTGAGGTACAGACGTCTCTTATTAATGCAACTTTTTAAATTACGTAAGATCCTACAGTATTTACTCTCATTCTGAACTTGTCTCATAATATGCATAAATACCCAACAAAATAATGTAAGTATATTATACTCAAACACAAGATATACCGTGGGCCGTGTGGTTGACGGCATAGAATACAAGTGTCACCACCCCCTATCTTCCCGTGGGTGTCGTAAGAGGCGACTAGGGGATAACACGATGCAAATACCATGTTTGCGTAGAGACGGAAAACTCGACATCAAATCCTACACGACTGCCTCGTTGGTCTCGCGGCGTAAATGTGCGCGTGGGATCGGGAGGTCCCGGGTTCGATTCCTGGGTCGGGCAGTGTTATTGGGTTTTTCTGTCACGAAATTCTCAGTAGCAGCACGGAGTCTGGAAATGTGCCCGGTACGGCAATAGGCTCGCCCCTTATTACGCGGGACTAAAATATATCTGGCGAAAAGTGGGTGTAGAAATACACCTCTGCCTACCCCTTCGGGGATAAAAGGCGTGACGATATATGTATGTACAAGATATAGCGCACGTATGAGAACAATATTAATCTTAAGTTAAATGTCAGCGGGATTAGTTATTTTGGTGGGACTTATATTTGAGTAAATAATTACTGAATAATTTATGTTTTATTTTTGTTCACAGTAGCCGAGGAGCAAGTAGAATATTAAGCCGCTCGTTAGCACAACCACATGGACATAATTGCAAGTTAACAAAAATTAGCAATTTGCTATGAGCCAAATCGAGACCATCACCACTTCTTGGACATTAAACAAGAATATACTATTAATTAGTTTACTAAACTAATGTAAACCAAACCAAATACATAATTTTACTGTGTTCACGTTGTAACAATGGCCTAACAGATGTTGTTTGTTTCAACTCTACTTAAAATTATATTTTGTATCAGATTTCATCATCTCAACACACTGAATAAATAAAATCGAAATGTGAAATTAGAGCTTGCTTTTTAGGGTTCCGTACCTAAATGGTAAAAAACGGAACCCTATTACTAAGCCTCCGCTGTCTGTCTGTCGGTCTGTCTGTCTGTCTGTCCGTCTGTCTGTCACCAGGCTGTATCTCATAAACCATGATAGCTAGAAAGCTGAAATTTTCACAAATTATGTATTTCGATTGCCGCTATAACAACAAATACTAAAAATAAAAAAAAAATAATATATTAAGGGGGGGTCCCATACAAAAAACGTGTTTTTTTCGTATTCTTTGCTCAAAATTACTAACTGTAACAGGTAGACGCTTTAAATTTTCACAAAATATGTAGTTGTATATTACCTTTCAAAATAAATAATTAAATTTAAAAAAGTAAGTAATAAAGGGGGGCTCCCATACAACAAACGTAATTTTTAAGCAATTTGTTACTCGATCTTAATAAACAGGTAGAAACCTATAAAGTATTTAAGTATACATACAACGAACGTGATTTTCTTTTATAGATGATGGTACGGAACCCTTCGTGCGCGAGTCCGACTCGCACTTGCCCAATTTTTAATATACATACCTACTCTTTTCCTTTAACTATCTATTGAAGTAGTCCAGCGATAGTCTGGGTAACACTGGATCATCAGATGTTGGACTCGATACCCGATTAGAAAGTACGCTTATGTTAGCTCAAACACTTGTATCACATCCTGCTGAGTCAGTGGTTAGTCTCCCTTGTAGATCGGCTTATTGGTCTAGTGGTGGCTAACCCTGACTGCTAAGACGAAAGTCATGGGTTCGATTACCACCCAGGAGAACTCTTTGTGCGATGAGCAAATTACCATAACTATAATACTCGTATGTGTATAAAAGCAATATTTATATATATTGATCAATTGTCTGACTACCATGCCACTAGGTTGTACCTAGTTTGGGACCACACCGCCAGGTGTCACAGAGAATTAATTTATTCTTATGTTTCTCATCATCCCGGATATTTTCTTACAATTCACTTAGAAATTCACCCGGTCTAAATGGTCACTAAGGACGAAAGGCGGCACCTACCCTAACCACTCTCATACTAGTATGCCAGGTGGTACTTGATGGGCGAACTTATTAGATAGATATTCTCTTAACAGACTCCAAGGCTTATTACTTTTACTATATATGCAAAAAAGTGGGCAACAGTGATGTTTTGTCATGGCGGGTCTCGTGGCAACAAAGACCCGGGGCAGGTTTTCCCGTGATTATGCCTTTGAAATTTCACCAAGCGAATAGCTCCTGTGGCCTTCGCTTCACTGATCGGCCAAAGCAAGCCAAAATTAAAAGCCCTGAACCATCTAGTCAAAATAGGCTGGCCAGAGACTAGGCTCTGACCGACTCATTGAACTATTAGGCACCCACAGATTACATGAAATTTACAATTCTGTGTCGGCACCGCATTGAGCTTCCCACGCACGCACATTCAACTCGCTGCCACCCAGCCCTAATCTAAGAATTAGGTCTGTTGCCCGAGGTAGTGGGTTGGATTCCTAACACGACAAATCTTTGTATGATGAGCACTACGCTTTTGTCTGTGTCTTGGTTATATTAAATAATTACAATACCTATCTAGGTACTTAGGAAAAATAATGATACATGAACGTTTATCAGTCGTCTACTTGCTGTATACAGGCGTCTGAGAGGGCAGTGACGGAGTAGGCAGTCTTTTCGCTTAAGCCACCCAAAGAACCTATAACTGTGACAGTATTATGTGTACGGTATACGTATATCCACATAATATTATTGTTTCAGCCTTTCAAAAGTGAATTTCTAGGAAGATATCGCGTCGAGATGTAACCTTTTTGATGAGATGCCTTCCTAGACATTGTTATAAATATAGGGCCAAGCAAGCTTGACGCCAATCTTGCAATAATGAATTCTACCGCAACAATAAGCTATACTAAAGAGATATCTATAAAAATTGTCTTATATGAAAGAATGTTGTTTACTCATTTAAGTTGCAATCAAACGTATTATAAGCATATGCCACGAAATTGATAAATTATCTTAATAATTTTCTCAAATTTAAAATATTATATAATTGAAAAGTTCGTCGATAGGAACTTTCGGTTTGACAACGTATGAGACGTTCGCGAACGTAACGGTTTTGGTTTAAAACGTTGTCAAATAAAAGCGCGATACCATGTAACAACGAGAGTTCGCTCGCACGCTGTCACCTAGCTGTCACTGAACGTATCTGCCCTACAAAAACCAAATCGTTTACGTTCAAATAATTAGCACGATACGAAATGTGCATAACGTAACGTTTTCGGTTGAAGTTTGGTTTTGGTAAATACGTTGACGTTTAGCACGATTGCCCCCCTGGTCTGCGAAAATCTTGGATACACTGAGATAACTCTAGGCCATTGATGATAATCTTTTATCATAAGGAGTCAGGTAGTCCCAGTCCTAGACGCCAAACCTTCCTACTAATATATAATGGTTTCATTTAGCTATACTTATTTACACGTAGATAAGTTATATTGATAAATAGTAAGTTTATGTCAATCTCACCAAAACTCACATACCGATGTAAAGTACCTATTCCATCATTTTAAGCAATAAGATTAAAAATAAAAAGTAATCTGGTTTTCATAATAAATCACATGTATTTGTAGTGCCTTTTTACTTACACACCCCAAATCTGGTTATTGACATATGTTTGCCTTCATTAAATAAAAAAGCGCCCTTACCTTATTTGTTTAGGAACACACCGTACCTATCTTACAATAATTTTTCAGCGTTGGGACATTTTTATAAAAAGGTCACTTTATTAACTTAGACAAATAGGCATCACGTACGGTATTTTATAAAACGGTTTATAAAAAAGGTTGAACGAAAACAATGTCGATATTTTCTGTATTTTGCAGTGGAAGGTTCTAAATATAGAACTTTATTTTATGAGCAAAAAGCTTGTATGCATGCATGCTCGACCAAACATGTGAATTCAGAAATAATTCATCAAGCTTTGATGTCATGTTAAAAGGCCAAAAAGCTTTTAGAAAGCTCTGTTATGTTTTTAATATTATCATGATCGCACAGTCGTTTATATTTAAATGAAGGCAGCGTATCGCATAGCTATAACCATGATACGTGTTTATTAAGTCACAGTCGAAATAACAGACTGTCGCGTTGTTATCCGACGCCAAATGGTATTTGAGCAATTTGCGAAGATATGAATGGGATGAATGTTTCATTACTTACGTAATAAAGCTTGCTTATATAAAAATATATAAGCAAGTGCAGAAATGACCGAAAAGTAGGTCGACGTCCGACCGTGACTAGCGGCGCACGGACATGCCACTGCGCCCGACGTCGCCCGCATCTCGCCAGTGACGGTCGACGCATCTAACGCCATAATTACCTCTTGAGAAACAAACCTTCTCAAGCGAGCCTTCAAATGCCTCGTTCTCCTTGTATGCTCACTTAATAGGTATCTAAGTGACATTGACAAGGGTTCCTGAAATATGTAACATGTGACCTTTATATGAGACAAATGTATGCATGTTTTAAGACTCGCCCCCAGCTGGCAGTTGGACCTTGGAAAAGTATACCGCAAAAAGGATGGCGTTTAAAGAATTCAAGCAGATCTCGGTGCAAAAGTAAAATTCATAGCGCCGGGAGCATCGCTATTCAAAGGGTTCAAGCGGAACCCCTTTCAGCATTGCTCGCAGCCATCTTTCTTTCCGTCATTTGAAAAACTCCAAGACACGCTCAACACACACATCGGCATTTCTTTTCCGAAATATTTCGTTCATCGTAATAAATCTCACGTAATGATCGTAGACAACATCGAACCGAAATAAACCGTAATAGAGAATCAAGACGCATAAAAACACACGCCTTACTGAGCCTAATGTTTTTTCAATTCGCTATGTAGATAAGTGAGATCCGTACGATAGCTAATTATGTACCTACGACGCGGGATATTCTCTAATTTATTAAAATATCATACTGAACAAAAATACCTAATCCATTAGGCATTTTTATTGGTTAAAAACACAAGTCACGTACTAGGTATGACTTTTCATTTCATGCTTTGAAATGACTAATACCCAAATAGCACTTTTTTAGATCACACATTTTTAGTCAGACACATTTTTAGCACCGTCATTATCCATTTCGGTATCCATGTCGATTTATTTATTATTTATGTGTACCACATGACTAGATAACTCATAAATATGATGAAAATAATCATCATCAGCATGCAAATGTTCATGTAAATTCAGTTTAATTAACAGGTACAATTAGGTTACTGCCGTATCCACAGCGATATTGGATTCTCAATTAACTCGACAAAGCAAATGGATGCTTGTGTGGCTTCATCTCGATATTACATTAGTACATTCATGAGATATTGCTCTTGTAGTGCACTGTGTGTATGTGTATGGGTAATTTAGGTGGAGACAAGTGAAACACTCGGAAGTTATAAGCCAACTGAATATTTATTTCATTGTATAAAGTCGATACATAGGTACATAGGTACACCTTACGCACACGATTACAATTTGCATTCGCAGCATTCTCACACATATACAATACCCCACAATATTCCCCCCTTTTTTAAAAAAAAATATAAAATATTTTTTATAAGTTCACTCAATGTTACATAGAATCTTTAAATAGAAAATGCAATTATTTACTTTATACAATATTAAACTGTAATTAATATTCACCTGAAAACATTACTTTAATAGTTATCAATCATGTTAAGACAGTTTTGAACAAGTACATAGCAACAGATAGTATTTAGATTATACAAGAATGTATTGATGCATAATATATATCTACAACAGTCAATCAAGTCAACACATGTAATTTACTGGTTTCATTACACAAGTAGATCAGACTGCGCTGTTACACAAATTTCTTACAGCTAATGGTTATAATAAAACTATTGTTGAGCACTTACACTTGTTTGCTTTATCACTTGACTCTTATTTTTACGTTTATTCACTTTATTTTAAGAACACCTCACTTAACCTATGTTTACACATTGTTAAATACCGGTTGCGCCTGTTGTGGCGGCACCTGAATTGCTGCTGTACTATGCCACACTGTCATTTCCCTTTGAAACATTTTTCTGGCACCTTGCTTACATTTTTTGTATATTATATATGCTAAGTAGACGCTAACCAATATCGTAATGGCCATGGCTATCGTTCCATATTTTTCCAACGATTGCTCACTTTGCGAAGTGCTAGCACCATTTGCTCCATTTTGGGCAATGATTACTTCTTCCGTTTTCTTTTCTACACTGTATGACTTGCCCATATTTACAAGTTATAGGTAAAATAATTACAATAGTTATCTTTGACGTTACAAATAATATAATGAAATGATGTCTAATAAAAGTGTTACAACATGTTATTCATATTCAACTTACATAGTTGCGACACCTACCTAATACATTTTTTTGCTATGCTGCATAAATTATATACTACTTACATTATTAGAATTTGCCTGTTGGATTTTTTTTATTATTTTATAACAATTCAATTTGTATTTTATTAATCTAAAAATCTTACTGGTCTTTTGACTACTCTTCCAGATCTCGTAACCTTCTCACTATTCTGTAAATTATCTTGTACTGAGATATTTTGTTCTAACAAATATGCTGGTTTTAATCTATCTATAGAAATTGAAATGACTCTATTTTCTAACTGAACTTTGAAAACTTTTTCTGATCTTTCTATCACTTTGTAAGGACCTTCATAAGGACATACTAACGACTTTTTTATTTTATCCGTTCTAATAAATACATGTGAACAATCTCTAAGGTCTTTATGTACAAAAAATGTTTTAGATTCGTTATTTCTTGTACCTACAGGTCTGTATTGCTTCATGACGTCACTGATTCGCTGTAATACATTGTAAGAATCATAGTTACCATTGTTTACGTCTGATAAGAACTCTCCTGGCAAACGTAAGGCTCGGCCATAAACCATTTGAGCAGCGCTTACGCCTGTATTTCGCTTGATGGCTGCACGAAGTCCTAACATAACACTAGGTAGTTCGCGTGCCCAATTTTTATTACCGTCCAATCTAGCCATGAGTGAAGCCTTTAAACATCTATGGTACCGTTCGACCGCTCCGTTACTTTGCGGATGGTATGGGGTCGTCCTAATCTTTTCAATACCTAAATAAGCCATTAATTATTCAAATAATCTACTTTCAAATTGTCAGCCCTGGTCACTCGTAAGTTTAACAGGGCAGCCAAACCTGCATATCCACTCTGTATATAATTTCTCTGCAACAGTGCAGAGCTGAGATTTCCTTTATCGGATATGCTTCAGGCCAGCCGCTCCCTCTGTCTACTATCGTTAAGCAATACCTATACTCATCCATTGTGATTGGGAGAGGTCCTACTATATCAATATGTATGTGCTCAAACCTATCCACTGGGGGATATGTACCATAATTAGAAGTGGTGTGCCTATTTACTTTAGATCGCTGACAACTGAGACAGGTTTTTGACCAGAGTCCAATGTCTCGATTCATGTTCGGCCAAAAGAACTTTTCCTTAATCATCTGGCGAGATGCACGTACGCCAGGATGACTAAGGTTATGGATCGCCTGAAATACATTTTTTCTAAAACTCTCTGTTAAATATGGTCTCGCGTTTTCCTTTGAAATTTCACTATATATGTAACGATTAGAATTCGTAACAAAAAATTTTTGAATTTGTATCTAGAATTATTCAAAAAATCCTGATCTTGCTCTAAAGCTAATTTTTCATAGTCTACTATGCTCGACGTACATTGTATAGACTCTATGCGCGATAACACATCTGCTACAATGTTATCCATTCCACTTATATGGCGGATATCAGTCGTGAATTCGCTTATAAAGAGTAATTGTCTTACACGCCTAGGACTTTCCTTCTTGTTATTTTTACATATTTTTGAAAATGCGAATGTTAAAGGCTTGTGGTCTGTAAAGATTATAAGTTCTCGACCTTCAAACAAGCTTCTAAAATATTCTACAGCTAAAAATATAGCAAGTAACTCGCGGTCATAGGTGCTATATTTTTTTTGTGTGTCAGTTAGCTTTCTCGAGAAATAGCCTAACGGTTGCCATGAGTCGTTTATGTATTGTCGCAACACAGCACCTACGCAATTATCCGAAGCGTCGGCAAATAGCGCATGTGGCGCGTTGGCCACCGGATACGCCATCGTGACTGCGTTCGTTAATCCGTTCTTACATTCCGAGAATGCTTGCTCAGCGTCTGGCGTCCACTGTATAAGTGTTTTGTCATTCTTTTTGGCCCTGTGAATATATTTATTTAATGTTTCTAGGTACTCTATTGCTCTCGGTAAATGATTACGATAAAAATTGACCATGCCTAAAAATTGTCTTAACTGACTAACATTCTGAGGTTTTGGGTAATCAAGAATTGCCTGTACCTTGCTTTCTATAGGTTTGATACCCGATGTAGTAACTTGGTAGCCTAAAAATTCTATAGAAGTAGCTTTAAAAGTGCATTTCTTTAAGTTTATAGTGATGCCATATTCGCTTAAACGTTCAAATACCTGTTCTAAGTGTTCCTTATGCTGCATATGATTTTCTGAACTTATTAATATATCGTCAGCGTAACAATATAAGAAATCTAAACCTGATAAGACTGTATTCGTCATGAAACGTTGAAAAGTTTGAGCAGCGTTTCTCAGACCAAAAGTTAAACGTTCGAATTCATATAGTCCGAACGGTGTTGTAATCGCTGTTTTACAAACATCGTCGGGATTAATTAAAATATTATGGTATGCCTTTTTTATATCAATTTTGGAAAAAATCATTTTGTTAGCTAATAAATATGTAAAGTCCTGTACACGCGGTATCGGATACCGATCGGGTGTTGTGATCGCATTTAATGCTCTATAATCACCACATGGGCGCACTTGACCGTCTTTCTTGGGTACTAAATGCAATGGACTTGCCCAAGGCGACTTCGATGGCCTGTATATACCTATATCTAACATTGATTTAAATTCCTCTTTGGCAATTCTATATCTTTCGGGAGCTAAAGGTCTAGGCTTACAGAATACTGGAGGGCCTGTGGTGTCAATAAAATGGTAAACCGCATGTTTCGGTCCCTCCTTGAATGACATCGGTTTGAGAATGTCCGGATATCTACTTAATATATCATAGGCGTGATGATCTTTGTGTAGCGTAGAAATCGCTGGTTCAAAATGGTTTGCGATGGTTCCACGTACTGCCAGGTTGGTAACCTTATCTATTAAACAATGGCCATTTATATCTACAATTAAATTATAATGATTTAAAAAATCTACGCCTAGAATAGGCTGCTTTACATCACACACAACAAAATTCCATTTAAACGGTCTCCTTAATTTTAGATCTAATTGAAGTGACTTAGTACCATACGTTTTAATCACTGAACCATTGGCGGCAAAAAGTTTAAAATCGGAATTTAAGTCTAATTCTTTCTTATTTCTAAAATAAAATTTAGGTAACACAGAAATACATGCGCCTGAATCTATTAAAAACTTATAATTATATTTCCTATCACTTACTATTAAGCGGTGATCCTTGATTGCACAACCTCCCGCTACCGGCTGCAGCTCTGCTAGTTTTCCGACCTCGAAGGCTGCTGTTTTGTCTTCCAGTTGCAGGGCGCGACGCAACTCCTTGCTTTGTGCCTGTACCTCCAGTGATACGAGCACAGCCAGTCTGGGCTCTCCGGTGCCCTGCGCGGCCTGGATCGCGAACGGCTGCGTGAGAAGTTCTTGTATCCGCTGTCCCTTCTGTGCCTGAACCTTGGTCTTCTCCTGTCCATCTCATTTATCTTCAGGTTGATCTTCGCTATCTCCGCCATGATCGCTGCTATGTCGGTGGTTTGGACGAATGTTGCTGGACTGCTGCGCGCTACCTCGTTGACCTGCGGTGACTGGTGAGTCTCCATGACCTTGACTGCTATCACTGCCATTTCTTCCAGGTCCTTAGTCGACGTGACGGTGAGTACTGCTCTGACTGACGATGGTAAGTGACCTTGCCATAATATTTTCAAAGTGTCGTCTTCTATCTTTCCTCGCGCCAGTTCTTTCATGCGACGTAGCAACTGACTGGGTTTCTGGTCTCCCAGTTCCATTTCCGACACTAACTTTTGTATCTGTCTTGTCTCCGACTCTTCATAGATTTGTAGAAGGCGTTTTTTCAATGTGTCGAATTTGTCGCTCTCCGGAGGATTGGCTACGATGTCTGCTACCTGCTGTATGACTTCTTTGCTGAGCTTTGCCACCACCATGAAGTATTTGTTAGCGTCGGATGTTTTCTGCGGGGCCAAAATTGCTTCCACTTGTACAAACCACAGTCGCGGGTTTTCGGGCCAAAAGTTGGGTATTTTATTCGCAACTGACAGGCTAGAGATGATGGCATGTTGTTCTTCCTTCACGACGCTTGACGGAGTTGGCGGTGTTGGCGTCGAAGCTGTCGGAGTCGATGCGGGGTACATTGTAAGTACTTTTTCGTCGGGGTCGGGGTCACCACTGTAGTGCACTGTGTGTATGTGTATGGGTAATTTAGGTGGAGACAAGTGAAACACTCGGATGTTATAAGCCAACTGAATATTTATTTCATTGTATAAAGTCGATACATAGGTACATAGGTACACCTTACGCACACGATTACAATTTGCATTCGCAGCATTCTCACACATATACAATACCCCACACTCTACATGTATTTGCTGTAGCTGTAGTCTGCTCCCACGACCGTGTAGATATGGCGGTTACTAACACACAAACCCACACGTATCTGTATCAGATCTACATTATATCGGGTAACTATGTTATCAATACTTAATTTAAAAGTAGCTTGAATTTTGTAACACCTAATCTATTTTTTTATAAAAGTTTCCGTACCTATATGCTGTCGCTGTGTTTGCGAAGGTTTTCCCAAAATACATAAATAACACCCAAACTGCAAACATGCCAGGGTTTATGTGGCTACCTCACCCTCACGCTGCCACGGATGTTGTGGATTTGACAAATGTTCTTTGAAACCGTTTTAGTAAATGAGTGATAATTCAAAGATTTATGTAAGTATTACCACTCATGCATAGTTATCAACGAGATTCCCGTTAAATCTGCTGAGCTATCTATTTCGAAGTACACAGAGCTCAAATACAAAGGCAGCGATAGCCTAGTGGAGATACCAACAGACTGCCATGCAGAGGGAATCGGGTTCGAATCCACAGCGCGCACCAATGACTTTTCGGAGTTATGTGCGTATTAAATTGTCAATTATCGCTTGTCCCGTGCCTCGGAGAGCACGTTAAGCTGTCGGTCCCGGTTGTCATGAAGATCTTTGACAGTCGTTATAGGGCGTCAGTACCTTCTAAATAAACTGACACTAGTCTAAACCATGGAATATTGCTATCCCTTCGGGTTGCTGAGGTCAGACAGGCAGTCGCTCTGTGGAAAAGCTAATATTCAGCCAAATCCGGTTAGACTAGTAAGCGGACCCCAGATTGAAACTGGGATAACGCTAGGAGGATGATAGAGCTCAAATACAAAAGTAAATTAACTTCGAAAGTCCTTAAGTGCATTAATTTTGGTAAACGAAAACGTGGTTCCATTTATAAACCAGGAAAAGCGCTGGAAAATTATGAGCCTCAGTAAAAAGCTAATAAAAAGTAGTTTTTATGACGCCTCTTGTGACTTGGGTATCTGATAGGAGTGAATAAAATGATGATGACCCAAGACAATCAAGTGAGTTCGGAAATATAGTCGCCACATCCAGGTGTTATTAAGCAAAACTTGAATAAGAACATTCGTTATGATTGAAGGACATATATCATAAAGTTTGTTATTACGAATACGAAAAACAAGAAACTTCAATAAATTGAGTTTCTGTGAGTTACCTTATTACGATGATATTTCAGTGAATGAAGACTTGGAGGAGCAATAGCACATTGATTGAATTTGCTAGTTAAAATTCCAAGCATTGCATAATGACGTAAACTTGTTAGTGAAAGAGAGGCTTTGCTTTAGTGGAGCAGACCGCAGTTAGTATAAATATCTATTACTTCTGGAGTGGTTTGTCATTTGTATGCAGAGAATTGATTTCTTCAATGGTAGCGGAGTTATCTAATTGTAAAATGTCTTAATTAGCTATCGATTTTCGGTTGTATTTCCACGATGTATCTTTTGTATGTTTTAAGTGATGGTGAGATCCCTATGTACCGGCTTAGTAGATAATATTCTATTAATTTGTTAGGATGTAAATACGATTATAAATTAGTGGCAGTAGCATGGAGTCTCGTGCACAATAGACGGCATTACTTTCGCATTTACTTAAAACATATTATATTCTACATTCTATAATCCTCCATTGATGTATATATAGGTACACATACATAATAATATGTATGTGCAGATTTTTTTACACTATAACGATTTTGGTTTTCTATTTGACTGGACTATAAAAGGGAAAATATGTAATCATACAAAATCTATAATAAGGACCCAATAAATATTCAGACCTTTGCAAATACTTCACAAGATTTCATTTGACATCTTGGCGTATTTGGCCTTTGTTGCTGTATCCCGTGATCGCCTCATGCGACAAAAACGCGTTGCATGGTAATTTACTTGATTATTTGTTACTCTAGAGTGATATTCTTGAGGCTCATCAGATTTTTCATCTGTCCTCAAGATTTATTGCTTACAGTTAATTAATGTCGCCTGCTTTCTTTCGAATAAGTCTCACGAGTATCGCTTAATATGTAAAAGTAGGTAAACATGCATTATATTTAATGTTCACTTTCATAAAATATAATTCATCATCACTTAGATATTTTCTAATTTGTTGCTCGAAAGGCATGCCTTGAATAATATGTACCTACCAGACAAAAATTCAATATTATAATTAATAAATAGATACAGATCAGAAGAAAACAATTGTTAAAAACTGTTTTGTAGGCTGATGTTCTCGTTATTTTCTGGGATCAATAGCATATACCACACTATTTTCGTTGGGATATAGTAATATAAATTATAAGTGCCAGTTCTTTATATTATACCGATAACGTTCTATCTGATTATCAACAACCAATACGGGTAACAACGTAAATAAAAAGTGAGTGTGACTGCAAATTACGATTGTGACGACTCGTGCTCACGTACTCACAAAATATTGAAAAATGCATGCAATTATTTTTTCGTCGTGAACACGACCGTGTCTATAGAGGTGAATGGTACTTAAAGACGTAAACGTTATTCACAATCGGGAAATTTCTCAATACGTGATAAACGACTTCTCAAACATAAAATGCTCAAGTCCTGAACAAAACGACGGCAAACATATGAAGAAATAAGTACGTATATACTTATGTGTTTTGTCACAACGTTTGCATGATTTAATAGCGGCCCATCCACTAACGTTCATTTCTTCTGACTTGTCCCGTTGTGCAATCTGTACAGAAAAGCGATGGGATAAAATAAAACCGTTGAAGCCACTAATTAAACCACAATCCTACGTTCTTTCCCCTGACTTTATCACAACACGCCAGTCCGACCGGAAAAACAATCCTTCAATGACCATAGACACGTTTTGGTACATTCCTGTCAGTTTGCATCTTGTCAGTACTACCGAGGGATTGCGTGTCTGTGGATGGTTATCATCCTATCATTTTATAAAGATTGTTGTCATTGAAAAGGAATGCTCGTTAACTAATGAAGAACTAATGCCTACAATTGAACGAAAAGAGTGAACATTTCCGTTTAGTTATATGCACAATAATCTATGAAATGTACTATGAGTAAAAATTTAATTAAACAAAACGTAATGGTCACATATATCAAAGAGGTGTAATTCTAAATATACATATTTAGTAAATCTGTGGTCAAGACTATCAAAACTTTTGTCAAAAATTGACATGTTTATGTTATTGTTGTATTGAATCATTTTTACGATTTTAATTTAAATTGTTACGTTTTGAGCTGAAAAGCCGAGAAAATTCATACAAAGAGGGAGCCTGGCGCTTATTATAATGATTGACCATATAATGCAGTTAATACCATTCATGAATGATGATTTTCTATAACCTGAATACATACGCTACTATTGTATTTTGTAACATAAAATCAAATATGAAAATGCCCAGTTATTTCATTTATGTGGAAGTCACAAAATGAGAGAAGAGGGAAGGAAATAAGCTGTTATACTATTCAAGACATATTGGTTAAATTGCATAGGATAAAGAAATATTTTTATATATTTTGTTTGTAATGTGTTTTGTTGTGATAATTCAATTAGATAGAATAAAGACAATTATTTTTACACTTATGGAGAAGTATCTCTTCTTGCACTGGTATCTATAGCTTGGATGACGACCTCCTCTGCTAATAGGTAATAATGTTAACATGAGTACAATCCAAAGTGCCTACGACACGTGGAAATCCATCAATTTCTAGCTGCAACTCGCCGTAGATCTTAAATATAGACGTAGAACTTTCCTGTTTGGCAATTTAATACATTTTGAGCTTAATTTTGCTAGGGCTTGAGAACTCTTTGCACTAATCTACACACTGGATTTGTGTTTATTTGATAATCACCCAAGACCTGTTCAGTTGATAAGCTCCTGTGGCAAAACCCTCAAACAAATTAAAAACTGTGTCTGACCATCAACATAATTAATTATTTCTTTGAGACATGGGTTCCTTTTTTTATAGTAATAGGCGGCAAACGAGCAGACGGATTACCTGATGGTAAACAATTACCACAGGAGTCACAAGTCCGTTGCCACCACTTAGGGTTGGGAAAAGGTATAGGATAAGGAGTGGGATAGGGGAGAAGGAATAGGGGCTAGGGCCTCCGGCACTCTCACTCACTGAACGAAATGTAACAGTTTAGGTACTGTTACTTTACGTCCATTTTCTGTGAGAGGTTAGTACTTCCCCGGTCGAGCCGGCCTATTCATGCTGAAATCAGCAAAGCTCTACCACCTAAAGCCTTCTAAAAGCACCTAAAACCTCCTTATCTACAATGTTTCGTATTCGGTCATCTGCTTCTATGGGTACCCTGTATGTAATACGTAATTCTCCGCCGTCATGCCTTGAAAATATATTCGCCTTGCCGGAATTTGACCGCGAGGAAAATCTTCTTCGGGATCAGACAAAGATGAAAGACTAGTTAAGACATAACTTAGGTATTCATTGTAAAGCACTTCAATACCGTAAAACACTACAATGCATTGAAATATATTATTTAATAGAGCTATATTTGGCAACAAACACTTCAATGTACAATAATATATTATGGAACAGAGATAAATTAAACAACAATAGAGCTTTAATACCTCACTGAGCTCACATTAGATTTTAAAATTCACATCTGTCATATTTAAAATTCTCACGTGTCAATTCACGCTAATGGCTGTTTGTGCAACGTAAAACGCGCTTTAATGTAGGCTTTGACTCTTCTTAAATTAAATTTAATAAAGGATTAAATTTTACAAGTATTTGGCTTTGTGCAACGACTTAATAATAGATTAGGGTTTAATCTCGTTTTAAAATTTTAAATATCGTTTCTGCAACCGGCTGTGAGTGATATAAGACTTTTAAAAGATCTGGCATGCGATGAACCTGATGATCTTCTAATATCATATTTCTAATATCACTAAGGGGGCGTTAAGGGAAAATTGCGTCATATCTACTAGCAATTGAATATTGGTTCGTTAAGGTAAACCTTACACACGTGTGTGTTTAATCAAATCTAATTTTGTTGAAAGTCTGCTACTAGCGGCTACTTTAATCCCATTCCGAAAGCACGAATTCGATAGTCGTTAACTGAGCCAGCTTACTCTAATTATTCCCTGAACGAAAGTGGGGTAAGGTAATAAATCACCAGAATTATGCAGCATTGTACGAGGTGGGATCATGCTACGGACGCGCTTATACGAGTGTGTTTGCCTGCGCTCAAAGCTACGCTCAACGAGATTATGAACACATTACCAACTATAAGGACCACATTTATCTTCTATACAGGCGGTAATTAATTGTATACAACTCGTATAATTTAACGGGCTCGTTTGACTTCAGCAGATACTAAACCAATATTTAAACAGTAACAGTTCTGTGGTTCATAACGGCACATCTTAATAATTTAACATTTCTCATCTCGGTACATGAATAATTAATACGTTCCTTCCTTTCGAACAAAAAATACAGTAGAAAGTTATGTTTTTAATGTTGGTGTCACCCCGTAGTGGTACTTACTAATTAGAATTTATAAAGGGATCTCCTTCCCTTAATCCTAAGGATTATGTGAATTACATCGCTTTGAATAAAAACTTCGATGAGAGAACCGCACATTCCGTTGAGAAGGCGACATCTTTTAATTTCGCCATCCTTTGTTTAAGAAGTGAAATATTGGTGTAAGCAAAAAAGGCCACGAAATTCCGAGCAGAAATGAAAACGAGGCGTTTTAGTCATGATATAGTGAGTATAATAATATTTTATTTGTTAATATTTCTTGATGTACTTGACCTTAATGTTAGATAATGTTTTCGGAAGGTCTAAGTAACAAGACTGTATGGTTATAACGTACGCTCTGCGCATATATACTTACGTTTTTATCTCAGATGAGAATGTCTAAACATTGCGTATACCGATTGCGGGGCGATTTGAAATAGAGGTGACTCTCTATTTCAAATCCCCGCAATCGGTATAGCAGATACGATTACCACGCGGGAGCAATTGCCAATTAGTTATCTATCTCTTAGCGTTATCCCAGTTTCAATTTGGGGTCCGCTTACTAGTCTAACCGGATTTGGCTGAATATAAGCTTTTCCACAGAGCGACTGCCTGTCTGACCTCCGCAACCCGAAGGGATAGCGATATTCCATGGTTTAGCCTAGTGTCAGTTTATTTAGAAGGTACTGACGCCCTGTAACGACTGTCAAAGATCTTCATGACAACCGGGACCGACGGCTTAACGTGCTCTCCGAGGCACGGGACAAGCGATAATTTTTGTGGTACTGATTTAAATCGTTATTAAATCCAACCAAAATGTAGAAACGAAACATTAAGCATAACATCCGTTTTGAAACTGAACTTACAATGTAAGACAGTTACTAGCGCAACTGAGAGGAAAATGTGAAAACCTATGACGTAGGCTTTATCATAATGAAAACGCGAGTTGAGCGAGCGAGAAACTCAACAATCGTTACAGTTCGTGTTCCTTAATATTAATTATAGGCGTATTATCAAGTCATAAAGTTAATACTGAAACGAGTTTCCTAAGAACAACAACGTCGACTGTAGACAAACAAAATAACAACAAAACTCAACTTAAAGATTTACGGAGCCTAATGGCCCGTAATTTTGGTCTTGTTAGCATTATTAGGCGTAGACTAGACGCAAATATTTTATACAAAAGAACGTACTCCGTATAGTGAGGGTCCAATGCCTCGTGTAAGGCAAGCTTATTAAAATGTTTTGCTTCCTTGCGGGTGTGTTACCTTTTTCGTCAATAGAGTCAACGTTTTTTACTATGTATATGCCATACAGCACTCTGTAGATACCTATAGCCGCTTATTCCTAGTCCAATGAAATATAGTTAATACAAATAGTTATTTTATATAAAAATTCTGCGTGTGTCTGTTTGAACACTTCCTCATTAACTACGGAATTCAATATTCGAAATATGGATAGATCTGTAGATTTTAGATTAGTTTTTGACAGTTTTTGACATAAGCTCCATACAAAATATGTCAAACACGAATTTAAAATCTACAGATCTATCTATAGTTCGAATATTGAAAATGGCCGTTATAGTCTACAAAACTGGCAATGGGCATTGAAAGTGAAAAGCTTCTAGTATGCGCATCATTCGATCGCCATAATTTTACAATGTCAAATTTTGGCGATCGTTGGGCGTAGCAGCGTATCCAGAGTAAACATTTTGATAGAAGTTTCACGCGCCCAACGATGTAAATATGTAATCCGCCATTTTGTGGCGGCAGCCATCTTGGATTTTTCATATTGAGCTCTATTCTACCAAGCAAGCCTTTCATCTGATACCCATATTGAGGTATTTGGTGCAGAATATGTAATCCGCCATTTTGTGGCGGCGGCCATCTTGGATTTTTCACAGTGAGCTCTATTCTACCAATCCAGCCCTTTCATTTGATGGCTATATTGAGGTCGTTGTGAAGTAATATGTGATCCGCCATCTTGGATTTACAATCTTAAGGAATATATCATGTTGTATTGTCATCAAGATTAAGAGTGTGTACCAAATATCAGATCAAACTGTCATCAGGAAGGGGGTAAAATTCCAATGACTAAATTTGACCCAAACAAACAAATAAAACCGTTTAAAAATAATAATCATTTATTGCCGTTTTAAACAGTTTCAAAATGTGACTTAAAACTACACACGAGTAAATGAATTGTATCTACTAATGGTGTTGTTACTGTGGAATTAAATAGTAAAATAAATAAAATATTATTCTACTTTGATAGCAATACGCAGTCGCTCAAAAGCCAGTAAGATATTGTCAATTAAGGCTTTTAGTCATTTTATTAAATGAAACCGCTCCTGCATAATAAGAATGATCCGCTTTAATAAATGATTCTAATAATCCTTGAAGCCATGATATTATAAATTTATATGATCATCATAAACAGTGACTTGAGCTACATTCAATAGAACAAAGCACAGACATTGTAGATCTATATCTGTGGAACAAAGGTACCTGTACATTTTAATAAAACCTTCGTGGGATAATCCAAGCGCACTAAAGCCTGTTAAATAAGGTAGCGTAATACTGGCTGTATAAGATAATACCAAATTAAGAAAAAGAGTAATTTAAAAAGAGAACGCTCGCTGGAATTGAAATAATGTTTTGCCTCAATCATCACAGTAATATTTTAATAATGATAATGTCATAAGTTAAATCTATTAAATTTATATTTTTTTATTAAAGTGCCAAGTCATGTCATCACAAAATTAATTTCCGTAGGAAAAAATAAATATTGCCAAAAAGTTTGAACTCAGAAGGCCGCGCGCGGGATACTTCGATTTTAGTTAAGTATTCATTGTTCTGTGTGCACTTATCGAGCAATAATTTTTCATTGATCGGTTTTGTATATCAATGTGAAATCGCTGGTATTTGTAAGTTTACAGTATTTCTCATATTTTAAAACTATGTTTATGTAAGTACAATCCTACATTTATCTTAAAATTTGGTTTTGGTTTTATAAATAAAAAAGGTTACTAATATTCCTCATTAAAGAATTCGCCTTCTTACTTTTAATATGCGACAAAGTCTGTGGTTATAAAGATATTGACAATAAAGTAGAAACTAAAAAAAAAACATTATGGTCGAATTTCGACCCGTAAGTAGGTACGTATTAAAAATATTGGTACCTACTTGAACGAAACGTCTTAGATTCTATTTAATCTTATCCTATATTTTATTTCACTCGGTTATTCAATTTAAGTAAATACTAACAGGTATGAATATTTACGTTTAACTGTTTGAATCAATTATTCAATCTAATAAATAAAGCTAGGAGACTCATTGGCGATGACCAATTGGTTAACACAAAACTCCAAAGCCTGGAGCATCGTCGCAGTGTTGCCAGTCTGTCGGTTTTTTATAGGTTACATTTCGGAGAGTGTGCAGAGGAACTACATAACCTGATTCCTCTATCCCCTTTTTACTATCTGACGACTAGACAAACCAATCATCGTCACCGTTATATGGTTGACATCCTATCCATACGCACGAAACGCTTTGCTTCCTTATTTATTATGCGTACTGCAAAGGTAAGGAACTCCTTGCCTGAGTCTGTATTTCCTGATGAGTACAATCTGGGTGTTTTCATGTCACGGGTGAATAGGTATCTTCTAGGCGTGCTCCATCTTCCACCGTTTCATCGCTTAACATCAGGCGAGATCGCGGTCAAACGTTGGCCTATCAAAAGTTAAAAAATTAAATTATAATAATGCGGACCTACCAGGCTGCATTTCTTTTCGGTATTTCCTTAAAACTACAGTGATTTAAACGGCTAGTCCTACACACAAACGTAAAATACATACATACACAACTTACGATTGTTTTAATATTACTCAAAAGCAAAACCCATTTCAAAAAAATACCAAACTCCTAACCCGACTAATTTGACCAATTAGTATACAGGTTGTTTCATAACCCTCCGTCCGATCAATGGAGGGGTTGTAGGGTAGAGTAAAATGGTGAGGTATTTGTCATTAATTCACGAAAATTCAAGATAAACTTATCCCTGGTAAATTTAATTAACTTTAAATAATATCACATCAGATTACCCATGGCAACACTGAAGACTCATAAATCGTAATAACTACCTAAATTTCATAAAAGGTCGTTGAGTGCATCGGCCGCCGGCGCGCGGCGGCCGCGTCTAGTTACCTAATCCTTTGACAAAAGCCGAACGTCAACTTTACACGTGCCATCATTTTAGGTAGTTAGGTATACCCATTTTATTTATTATGAGTTTGTTGCAACAGTTGGTTTATTGCATTAGGTAAAACGGAAGGTATTGTTTACGTTGTTTGTTTGTTTCGTAAGAGTGCGTAGCCAACTTTGGTGTCCGTGTATTCAGACATTTCAAATCACCAGAAGGCCTACGACATGGCCTTACGATTCTTAGATTCAGTTTTACGTGCCTTCTGAGTACGTGGGTACCCATCCAAGTGATGACCTTTGCAACCGTTACTTAACTTTGCCAAACTATTACGATCCAAAAGCTTAGTCACGCTATGAGCGCTGCAGTATTTACGGTAATTACTATTTTTTTAAATCTTACTTAGGCAGGTTACCTTTAATTCCGAAAAACATCAACTTACCTACTTGTAAGCTGCGTATGACGATCATGCTCCACATGTCGACCGTAAAGGTTAAGACACTTACGCTACCTTTTCTTCAAAGGTACCTATTTGAAAGCACACTAACTAGCACACTGTAGTTCACGAGGTAGTAAAGCCGTTGAACAACGCGCTCCAAAGGCACTGGCAGACCTGGTGGTCCAGTGAACTGTTCCGCCTTATCACTACGTGCACCTGCATGGATTGCATTCACTCCTACCTAAACACATCGAAATGTTAAAGTACCTATTCAGAGTTTGAATACGACCGACGACGTAACTATTTCACAACGTAAGTTATTCCGGAAGTCCGAACGAAAATAATCCTAGGGCAAGACTGAGTGATCAGTAGGCAAATTGAAGTCGTAAAAAATAGCCAGCTAGGGATGTAACCAATGATATTTATTGGAGTTCTGTTTTTATCGATATGTTATTATTGTCCCCGTACGAGATGGGCACGTAACCAACGCAAAATTGTTGTTTGTTTTTAAAATATTGTTATAACATAAAAATGATGTAACTTTTTTATTTGATTTAGGTTACCGAAATTAGTATATCATAGTCTTTTGTCTATGATGTACTAAATTGTGTAACACAAAAGTATTATTTAAGTCTTGTTTACGTAATGTGTCGATATCGTAATATCATTAATGTAATAATTTTTTGGAAAATGATTGTTGTGTCACATTTCATGTTAACATTTATTAAATCGATATTAGCTGCTATCGAACGTAAACATCTCTACCGCGTTTCGGTATTGTGTTGAGCGGCTCGTTTGACGGTAAAATTGCACTATTTTAAAAGCGGCATGCCCCTTGACACGAAAAGCTGACAATATTTTAATAGAATTAATAGAATCATAAAGGATACCGCCGCTGGGTGGAGTGTTGCTAGTTTAGGGAATTTTCCCTAATTTCGGGGTAAAGTTTCTCGTTAATACTATATAAGGAAATAAATTGTGATGTTTTATGAAGACCTGTTTTTTTTATTATTTTTCATAGTATGTCTAGCAACATGTGGCAGCTACAATATGTGGTTTCGGGATCGGACAGGGGGTTATGAAACACACTGTATAATAATAACGGTGAATTAAATGCGTGCTATGTTCTGACAGCCTATTAAAAAGATAGTTTTACTTGATTAGATAATAGCGTAATAGTGTATTATTATTACAGCTTTTAGTTCAATTGTGGTTTCTATTTTGGTAAATATCGTAGTTCATATTACTAATAAGTTGCGTTTAATTTGTGTATATTTTGTTTTGTCTATTTCGCAATATCGGGCATGTAGGTACAAAACAGTATAAAATAAATAAATTTCATGTAACAAGGATAAGATTTCAATCCAGTTAAAAACAAATCACCAAATCACATGTTTATTTCTCTGAAGCGGTTCTCCTAGCTTCTCAAATGATTATACATTTTTTTCCAATAGCGTGTTTGATGGCGAAAAATAAACCAGAATTATTCTTAAGTAAAACATATAACATAAATTGGGTGCGATACGTGAAACTGAAAATGTAACTCCGTATACCACGTCGCCGAAACCTCACTTCCACAAAGTTCTTGACAACGAATGCACGTTATTTCGAATTACGTATCAACGAATGCACGTTACAGCAAATATCGTGACGCCATAGACATGCCATCTCGAATAACCAAAACTCGAATTCACCAATTCGAATTAAATTATTTTATTATTTATATTTATTTTATACAAGCAGATATATAAGGCAAGTGTGGAAGGGACAGGACGAAGGGGAAGACCTAGGCGCACGTTCTCTGACCAGATTGGAGACATCCTAAAAACAGGACAGGTGAGAAGTACCCTGAACAGAAGAGCATGCATGAGGAATCTGATGGGAGTGAATGAAGCAAGGGAGATATGTCAGGATCGATGCAAATGGCGTTCCGTAGTCTCTGCCTACTCCTCCGGGTAACAGGCGTGAGTCTATGTATGTATGTATGTATGTATGTATTTTATTAATTATTGATTGATCTGTGTTTCTTTAGAGATTTGGTTATTCGTGGTCGCGTGGCTTCGGCCATAAGTATTTCTTGGTAACGAGCATTCGTTGTTAAGTAATTCGAATTGGTGAATTCGAGTTTTGGTTATTCGAGATGGCATGTCTACGGCGTCACGATAAAATGTAGTAGTAGATAAGTCACGTCAATAATAAAATGTAGTAGTAGTTAAGTCACGTCAATAATAAAATGTAGTACATACATACATACATACATACATAATGTCACGCCTTTTATCCCCGAAGGGGTAGGCAGAGGTGTACTTCTACACCCACCCTTCGCCAGATATACCTTAGTCCCACGTAATAAGGGGCGAGCCTATTGCCGTACCGGGCACATTTCCAGACTCCGTGCTGCTACTGAGAATTTCGTGAGTGAAAAACCCAATAACACTGCCCGACCCAGGAATCGAACCTGGGACCTCCTGATCCCACGCGCACATTTATGCCGCGAGACCAACGTGGCAGTCGTATAGGGTTTGATGTCGAGTTTTCCGTCTCTACGCAAAGATGGTATTTAGTTAAAGTCTTCTCCCTTAGTCGCCTCTTACGACACCCACGGGAAGATAGGGGGTGGTGACACTTGTATTCTATGCCGTCAACCACACGGTGTTAAAATGTAGTAGTAGTTAAGAAATTAGTAAACACAATCACCATTTTAATTTTGCCTCTATTTATTAAAATAATGAAATCTTATGTGTTGTAAAGCATGTACACTTGAAGATGGATCACTTTCGTTTGGTTAGTGCACACTGAATAAATAATTTAATTTTCTCTGAATATATTAAATACTTACAGTAAATCATCATCCACCTCATTTCGCGAATAGAATTTTCATGTGTAACAAAACCAAAGACAAATGGGATAACCATTTGTCTTCACCATTTACGGTTTTTATGAACGTTTTTGTATATTTTCGGTTAAATGAACCTAATCAATCACTCGTCGCAGTTAATTAAACCGCATTGGTTATTCAATTAACCTTGAACTCTGAACACCTGTAGAGGTATTTTGGACTTTCTTTCGTATTATTCAATCATTCATTTACTTATCCAAAAAAATGCCCGAACAGACTATCATATACATATTATTGCATTTATTTACGTAAATCTATTCCGCAAGTAGTATTTATAAGATAAGATAAAGTTGTATCAAATTGACTGTGACTGTTGACCAAGTGTGCTAGAATGCTAAGACTGCCGGTTCGATCCTTAAAAGTGAAACTATTTTGCGTGTTCCCCAAATTATTGTTTCGAGTCTCAGAGTACATTGTGTCCGTTGATTGAATGTTTGCTACGACACAGCATTTATTTCCAAGTACCTAATTACTTTCTTTATTTAAAAAGAGACATGTTTATTTAAGTAAATTTTAATTTGAATGCTTTGTGTTACCCAGAGTCGATTAATGCTGGTCGGTGAGTGCGTGCCGCCATCATGTGACGCCGAGGCGGTGACCACGCTGCTGGGCGCGGCGGAGGTGGCTGCGGCAGAAGACGCGTCCAGCTCGGGCCTCGAGGCTTCCTTCACCACTATCAATATGAGACCCGTGCCCGGCGGTTACGACCTCTTTGCTGACCCCAAGCTACATATACTTGGGTAAGTTAAAGTGCCAACAACTTGCCACAAGTTGATGAGTGGAGCTTTTCCACTGTACGTTTCAGACGCCATTTCTTGCCTCGTACAACCAAACTGTGAAACAAACTATCTGCAGCGGTATTTCCAAACTAGTTCGACATTGGAAGCCTTTTAGTGCATATTCCTTTTTAAAAGGTCGGCAACGCACTTGTAATGCATAGGTGATCACATACCATCAGGTGACCCGCTTACTGGTTCGTCTCCCTATGCAATAAAAATATAGTTGAGGTTATATAACTTGAGATTTTTATAGTAACGAAGTAGAATTGATGAACCGGTGAGTATATCCATTGTTTTGAGATTTTACTAACCACTTTTAAGGAAATTTGACGACCATCGTGCCACTGAATTAGTATAGAAAACTTGGCGTCCAATTCACAGATTATAGTAGGCTGATGTTAGATGGTCGCTCAGCGAGCTATGGAGAGGGCTATGCTCGGAGTTTCTCTGAAGGATCGAATTCGTAATGAAGTGATCCGACAGAGAACCAAGGTAATCGACATAGCTCAAAGAATTAGCAAGCTGAAGTGGTAGTGGGCCGGCCACATTTGTCGAAGAACCGATAACCGTTGGAGTAGTCGTGTTTTAGAGTGGAGACCGCGCCTTGGCAAATGTAGTGTAGGACGCCCTCCGGCTAGGTGGAGTGACGATATACGCAAAGTGGCTGCGAGCGGCTGGACACGAAAAGCCGGAATCGGGCTCAGTGGCGTGCCATTGGAGAGGCCTACATTCAGCAGTGGACTCTTGCAGGCTGATGATGATGATGATGTTAGACGACGGTACGACAAATGCCTGAATTCTCAAATACTTTGAGAGCCAAACCTTGCTACAGTAGTGAGATACTACGGCAAGCTGTTCGTCTTAGTTATTTTTACTAAGGAATAATTTGTATAATACGTATGTATGTATGAACAAAATTTGGGAAGTGAATCTACACTTGAGCTGTATACGTTTTTTTTAATAAGAGTCTAGTTATAATGATATTCAGCATCACTTGATTCAAACTACCAGTATATAATAAAAATTTACTTCATTTTCCACTTAACAAGTTCAATGTTTTCTTTGAAAGGCATTCAAGCAAGGACACGCCTCGCCAAAGGATAAAAATGCTTTTTAGAATTAATTATCCCTTTCATCTAATTTAAGATAATGAAAACCTGATAGCAAATGACATTGAGACCGAAAGTGAGACATTCTGTAATAAATCAAAGTGCCTCTGAACAAGATACATTAATAAATTATTCTGATTACATCGTAATAAATAGGTAACGTAAAGCTAATTAATTTTACTGTAGTCAAGCTATGGCGATATAATCTTATTTATATATCACATCCAAAAAGTTTGGTGTACCACGTATTTATTTTGCACTACGGGTCATCTTTGTGTTGTGGCAATATCTCATCTCATCTATACATCTATACATATATATAAAATTGGAGTGTCTGTTTGTAATGTTAAAATAACCGCTTTTTACTAAATGCATTTGTATGTATACTCGGTACATATACCGAAATGTAATTTTTTACAATTTTTGTCTGTCTGTTTATTTTCGCTAACCTCTGGAACGGCTAGACCGATTTTGACGGTACGTTCACTGGTGGAGAGGCTCTAAATTTAACCGGGTACGCGAAATAGTTCCCTCAAGACGCGGGAGAAACCGCGAGCAACATACGCAACCGCTTTACTTATAATTGTCTCAAAAGTTGCTTGGCGACCAAAAAACGCTTATCTGGCTAAACATCTAAACTGATTTTGATGACATTTTGCATTTGTGGACCTGGTAGAGAAACATGCATCGACTATTTATAAAAAAAACAATATATAAGAAGCTAAAACACGGATATTAAAGTTTGTATGGTAATTGGCGCATAGCCATATTTTATTACTTGATTTACGAATAGTGAGCAGGTATACGATTATCCAGGTACCACACGAGCGAAATCGTAAGCGAAAGCTAGTCTTTTATAAATTACTGTGTGTGGGATTGTTGTAGTAATGACAAATATGTGAAACTCATACACGAAAAATGTAATTATTGTTCGTATAATTCTGCTTACGATATCAAATGTATAAAAATCTCACGTAGTAAGCTTTCCCAAACAGGTTGAATAACCTTGAGCTTGAAAATTATCATGAGCACACTTTATGGTAATTCGTGTGTACCTATCTGCCTGTATCATAATGATTAATTTCCCTCGACTACAGAATAAATGAAAGAGCTTTTAGCGTGAAATATTCAAGCAATTATTAAAAAATAACACACAATGAAAATGGAAAATGTTTTTACTAAAAGCCTCTTTTTATTGCTGCCAATTGGAAACCAAAAGTATAATGAAAGTTACATCGTATTATCCTGATTTAAATGGTTCTTTTGTAATCAGGTACTTACGCAAATTAGGCTTCACAAAATATCGCCTGATAAACATTCTATTAATATTAAATATTAAAATAAAGAGTAATATTTTACGAATGCAAATAACACGTAACTAAAACTTTTTATGTCATGGCTGCATTTTAATCTTGAACTGCAATCAAACACGAGACTGCAAAATTAGTTGAATAGAATGAAACATAATTGACAAAGTTATTTATTAAATTCACGACTACTGTGTAACATCTTATTACCGTATGGTAATTGGCGACATATTTTGTGAGGAAGCGTTTTCAGCTCATTGTTTTATGAAGAATGAATAGAAATATGCATCTAAATTGTTATTTGTCGCTTAAGTACTAATCGGAAAAATATCTCGAGATATCTCATTATGTTCCCGAAAGACGTGAAGTCTGCCGACGCACACTGGTCTGGCCTTGTCCGGGTTGGGGGAAGTCCACTAGGCGATGGTCTATTGTCTTTCTCATAGTGAGAAGAGAAGCTGAGCAGTGGCACTTTTTATAAAAACAGGGGTGACATTTTATATACAGGTCACCAAGCCGCAGTCTACACGTTTTTGACATCGTGCCTAGTAAAAATAATACCTAGGAAAGGATATTTTTTCATTAAATCTTGTATTTAATTTACATTAAATACGAAACTTTACCAGATTATGTCGAAATGAACGTAAAATGTCGCACGGTGAAATAAATGTTGGTGACAAATCTGTTACAGTATTTTATTTTCTTCGTGTTAATTTTACGTAAATGCAAAACGACGACATTAAATTACTTTAATGGATTTTATCACCAGTCATTTAGCTTTCAAGTTTTTAATCTACACTTATGCCGTTCTTACGGGATTACGGTTACTTTACCGCATAAATGACTTTCTGTACAATACTTTAACTGAAAATGTAAAGTTATGATAATGGCAAGTATTTCGTGTTTACTTAATCATTGTTTCTATTATAATATAATGTTTTATACTAAACTACTGTCTTGTTTTATTTGAACAAAATTACTAAACAATTATTGTATGTAGGAATTAGAATAGATACATAATTAAGCAATAAAGTAACATACTAAGTTCAGATATGGTCATTACACTTTAGTTAACCTATTTTAGACGAAAAGCTGGGCCAATAAAGCACTCAAATCACGCCGTTTAATTATTCAAACAAATAACTCCGAACATGTTGCCAACTGGGAATAAATCGGTACAAGAGCGTTTCTAGAATTAAACATGTTATACCTATTGTCGACGATCGGTAACGATAGATCGGTCTTGAGATTAAATCGGTAACAAAAGAAATCTGGAATATAGTCTCATAAGTAGTAATTGCGCACTTTGTTAGTTTAATCGACATGTTTGAAACGAGTCGCTTAATAGAAAAAATACCTTTTAACAATTTCATTGTCATATTGTGTCGTTGTTTCGCTACTTATTTTTATAATTTTTACTTGCTACTCATTACGGAGGATCGTAGCTCTGACATTTTTTTGATAATACAGTTTGAATGAGATTTTTTAATTCCCTGGTGTCCCGAAACATTATATCAATGTACCTAAGTTACTTCACCTGTCACCTAGACCACATGTCACACGAACTTAGATTAATCAAATATTTATACGTTGCAAAAGCTTAATCAAATATTTATATGGTGCAAAAGGTGCTCAGTAAATGATTCACTGGATTCTGCAAAAATTTTAGCAGCAAGTGACGCAGCTCGTCAACCGTTCGTTGCTGTAAATAAGTTAGCTCCATATTAAATTCATAAAACCCATCTAAAAAAAATTAAGATCTTTCGATATTAATTTATAATATAATATATCTTACCCTTTTCGAATAAATTGTTAGGTATGTTTACTTTCTTTTTATTTTTTTTTATTTGGATAAATAAACAGTCACACATTAAGTATTACAGAATAACGAAATGTAACAGAATATGGACAAATATGCAACCAACAGCATTTTCCACAAAATATATATAAGTACAAAATATCTAGAACAATTACATCGTACGAAAGTTAGTAATATATACTTGATATTTTACGGCAAAACCTAAACTAAAAGACAAAACGCATGCAAACAGGAGCACAAGAATAAAATGTTTTATTTATTTTTATGTCGATATTAGTATTAGACCTCAGTTACCTCCATATGCCATGACTATTACAGATTTAAATCACTAATGAACTTTTGAACTGCATTACGAAATTGACTAGGAGATAGTGAGAATATATCAATATCACAGAAAAACTTATTGTAATTATCAGTAATTCAACGAAGAGGTGCTCACATATCTCCGTTAGTGTGACAAGACATTGCAGCAAAAACATGACGCGCACGGGTACCACGGCTCATCGTCGTTCTTGGTACAATATAACTTATTCTATAACTAATTTCCATTTAGTCATACACATTGTTACATAAATCGAACAAGAACATTGTTTCCAGGAAAATCCTTCTAGACTTTAGTTTAAGTAATTTATACTTTTCCAGTAGATCATGGTACTGTAAGGAATTACTGCGAAAACAGCGATAATGCATAGCTTTCAGGAGCTTACTTTGGACTTTTTCAATGTCATTAGAGTATTTAATATAAAATGGATTCCACACTGAAACCGCATACTCTAACTGCGACCTGATCAACGTCCTATACATATAAGTGCAGATATGTCGAAGTACGTATAAATTTTTTTGTAGTTGCATCACAAAGCCGTACATTCTGTAAGCATTACTAACTATTTTATTTATATGAGCATCAAGGTGAAGTTTATCATCGAAAAGTATTCCCAAATCACGAACCACAGACACTTGGAATAAAACAGTGTTATCTAAGGAATAGGGGTGTGTAATGACATTTTTATTCTTTGTAAAACTACTACAGGAGCACTTAGATATGCTTAGTTGTAGCTTATTTTTACTACAACACGCTGTGAAATGATTCAAATCTTCTTGTAATAGATAACAGTCCCGATTGGTCTTAATTTGTCTGAAAATTTTTAAATCGTCAGCGTAGAACAGGATTTTGCAATTTTTAAAGCAAGAATTGATGTCATTCATAAATATTGTGCACAAAAGTGGTCCTAAAATTGACCCCTGTGGGACTCCGGAGCTTGCATAAATTTTATTAGATTGAAATCCCTTGACCACTACTCTCTGAGTGCGATTACAAACGTATGACGAGAACCAGCGCAAGAGATCACCGCGAATACCATTGTATGAGATTTTCTTCAAAAGAAGGGCATGATCAACCTTGTCGAATGCTTTTCGAAAATCCGTATATATTGCGTCCACTTCAATACGAGAATCCATACTGTCAAATAGGTTTTCAACAAAATTAGCTAAATTGGTTGCGGTTGATCTTCTCTTAACGAAACCATGATGTTGTTGTATTAGATTATTGTGTATAACAGGATATACATTATTATGAACTAATCTTTCTCGACTAGGATGACAGAATAGAAATAGGGCGATAATTCTCTATATCTTGTTTAGGGCCCGATTTTTAAACTGGTTTTATGTTCGCACATTTCCAGACCTCAGGGAAAACTCTCTGTTTCATAGATTTATTAAATAACATTTGTATAGGCGTACAAAGCTCATCAGCAGTATTTTTTAAAAACAACGCTGGTATGCCGTCTGGTCCTGATCCTTTGGAGGGATCCAAAGATTTGAGTTCTTTCAACACTTCCTCAACCATTGGGTTCAATGGTACTATAAATATAGCAATTCACAGAGCAATTATCATCACTTCATTTACTTATCATTAAATACGAGAATGTTCGATTATGTTAGATAAATATTACTATATTCTTTGTTCTGTCGCGTAGAAGATAATAGTGCCTAACTATGATGGGATATAAAGCTAGCTGCAGTGTTTCAAGTGTACATACCACTATATGTTTTGTGGTTTAGTCCCATCCCTCGCTTTACTATAAAACCTAAATGTAAACAAGTTTACGACAACACTATAAAGTCACAGATCCATTTACCATAAACTCAATCCGTTTGAGTTTTCTATTTTGTAATGCAAACAAGTGGATTGACTAGCTTTTACTACAAGCAAAATCCCTTACGGATACGGATCTAAAAAGCTGACCTAACATGAGAACTCAAGCTATAATACTATCCACTTCTAGAGTCGTTTAACAATGAGACCGGAGCACTAAAAAGGCCATATTGCTTATGTTTAGCCTCATTCTAAAAAAGTAAAAAGGCTGCTACATTTTTTCTCGTATACGATAGCATGTTTTTGCTTGGGAGTTAAAAACAGTGTGCATTCTATAATGCAACAGTGTGTTGCGGTTTTCATGCATTTCATATTGCCTTCATATTTTAGAGCCTTAAAACAAACACATTTCTTGTTATGAACTAGGTCAGTATTCATATTTCAGCACAGAGTAAATATCACTACATATATTAAATTTTATACACAGAAGTGTAGTGACTAGAGAACACGCTAATCAATAAATAGATTTCCAATTCCTGACTACCAAGTACATAACACGACCCCCTCAGCATTTCTCTGTCTATTCGTGTTTAACTAAAATATACCTTAACTGATTTTCCTGCGAGTTTCACTTGTCTCGTCTCAAGGTAGGGAATTAGGTGTATAAATTGTAAAGATTTTGTGTAAATTATATATTATATTAACCATATGAAGCTGGTCGCTAGTACTCAAAAAAAAAAAAATTTCAACATAGAACTCCAGTTGTATGCATTTAAAAATTTAAGGTTATTTGAAATATACCAACGACTGATATTGAAAGGTGCTTTAAATCTTGAGTTAATTGCGTCCGTTTAGTGGTCATTTATAGGACCACATCATAGCTTTGTTTAAACAAGTGATGTTTATCTGCACGTCGATTCTGTAAAATTCAAACAACAACTCGCATGTTACGTCGCTATTCTCTCTCACTTCGCATAAGGTTCAAAATGACCTTGATTTTGAGTGCGAAGTGAGCATAGAACTGACGGGGGAATTACCTTATAGAATCCTACTTTTTACGTCATCTCATACTTTATCTGTCAAAATCTCGAGGTCAATTTAGTTCAACTCGCAAACACGCTCGCAAGAGTAGCGCTAGTGTAGATTCGAATTATCAACCGAGTTTTTCGAATGCCAATCAAGAAACTCACATCGGATTCAGATTCGAAGTTTGAAATGAAGTCTTACAGAATCACATTGCTGTAACAAATTATTATACTGATCTTGTACTTCAGTGTTTACTGCTGCACTTTACGTAAACAGAGAATAGAATAGTTGCCAAGTTACGTAGTTTGTGTTCTTGTTTAAGTATGTAACTCAAAATAAAAATCCCAACTATGTATGTAGCCTGCCAGAAAACTAGGGGTAAAAGCGTCTGGAATCCTTGCCAAGAACCTTATGTAAAGAGGTTTGTTCGCTACAAAACTTGCATGTTAACAAGTGTTTGGAACGTTCACAAAACCTTTAACGTAATTACGAGTTTAACAGCTTACATAGAGATTGAGTTTAACCAAGGAAATTGTGTGAAGGCTTTGTAACGGATGCCAGGAATCGAACCTTTGCTAGTCCGCTACAGTGTGCTGGTAGTGTGCTGCTGACGGGTGCCTACGACGATGCGTGTTCTTCTATGTGTGTGGACTGAATGGCTTCGATGTATTGGGGCTTCAAAAATAAAACATCTTCATACGTTGAGAGCGATGCTGTTCAGGTGTTCGGTGCTTGATGGTTACAAGATGGTGGTTGAGACGCCAACAACTGGCCGAATACATGGTCGCTTAAGTACCTCGAAACTTTACCTTATCGACGACCATCGCATCGAACACGTGCACAGAAAATCTTTCGTTTATTTTTATTTCAAATACAGTACAAATGTTACGTATGATTCGTTCCTATTATACATACATACATGTTCTATACTAATCGTTAGATAGGTCTCATTAAGTTCTATCTATCGGTATACAATACTTAAACCTAACTATTAGCGTCACTAAGTTATTCCATAAAAACTCCCAATAAATGCTGTCACACAAGGGCCCGCCCACTATATTTTCTATTGAAAAACTATTGTATACAAAATTTATATATATAATTTTGGTAGGCCGTTGTGTGCAACTATATGGGGCATCTATTAAAACAAACACCATGAAAATATCTTTATTCAATTCGAACCTATTACATGATAACTTATGAATCATAAGAAAATTACAGAATTTCTTAAAGTAAATACTATCGTAAGTAAACAAAATTTATGATAAACATACGAATGTTTGTTATTATGCTTATTTTAACTATATAAGGTAATAAGTAGTAATAAAAAAGTATCTAGACATGATTTCAAGCCTATATGAAGTCAAAAAACACTTATAAAAACTACAAACGGCTATGTAAACAAACAGCTGTTTTATGAAGTATTAACTCTTATCTGTCACTACTGATAACGCTATTTATGATTCGATATCTAAGGTCCCTACAGTTAGCACAAGTTTAAGACTAATGTTCATGTATTACATAGTTGTTTTACATTAACGATCTAACCATTTACACTATTTTAGCTATTTTTTAACGTTTTGACACGTCCGGGAACCGAACCCGGTGTACCGCACGATTAGATAACACTGATTTTATACGATTTTCACTCGCGGTTTCGAATACACTATTCACTGTCATAGTTTTAATGTCTGTCACGAACATCTCTCCCGCCGTGCAGCAACGCGCGTGACCCGTCGTGAGGCGGTACTGCAGAGCACCCGTCACTTGGCCAGGGGGACCAGCTTCTTAGCCGGCCGTTTGAGGACGCCTGCTGCTGTTCGCACCTCGACAGTGCGTATGGCGCCGTCGGCGCCCGGGTAGACAGCCACAACTCGACCGCGCGGCCAGGTATTGCGCGGGAGTTGGCCGTCGGCGATCAGGACGGGGTCGCCGACCTCGAGGTTGAGCCCAGACCCATGGGGCTCCCGCCGGTGTTGCAGCTCGGGTAGGTACTCGCGCACCCAACGGCGCCAGAACATGTCGGCGAGGATTTGGGCGCGCCGCCAGTGCTTGCTGCTGTTGAGGTCAGCCTCGCTGAACTCGCCCAGTGGAGGGAGGCGAGCAGAACCACCGAACAGGATGTGGTTCGGGGTGATGGCCTCGCTGTCTGCTGCGCTGACGGAGACGTGTGTGAGGGGTCGACTGTTTACTGTGTACTCGACCTCACACAGTAGTGTAGCTAGGACTTCTTCGTGCGAATGGCGCTCGTGAAGGACCGTATAGAGGGCGGTCTTCACGCACCTGACGAGGCGCTCCCATGCGCCCCCCATGAATGGCGCTGACCCCCTCAGCGCGATGAAGCGCCATATGATGCCACGGCGACTCGCTTCTTCGGCGACGGCGTCTCTCATCTCTCGGTCGGCACCGTGCATGTTGGTGCCGTTGTCCGAGTAGATCTCTGCGGGGCAACCTCGGCGCGCTGCGAACCTGCGCAGCGCCAAGATTGCGGAGTCGGCGCTCAGGCTGGCGGCGACCTCCAGATGTACTGCCCTGGAAGTGAGACATGTAAACAGTGCCACATAACGTTTGTGACGCTGTCTACCGACGGTTACGGAGAGCGGCCCGAAATAATCAAGACCCGAGTAGGTGAAGGGCCTCTGATGGTGAGCAAGGCGCGTCTTCGGATGGTCCCCTTTGGCTGGCTCAGGCGGCAGCGTTTTTCTAATGCGGCATGGTAGACAATCTATGTACTATTTTCTTTGTAGTCGGCCGCAGACGAAGAATCCAATAGTGTTGGCGTATTTCATTTATTACCAACTCTGTACCGCTGTGATGTAATTTTCTATGCGTCCAATCTACGTATAGCTGTGTAATGCGATGATCGCCGTCTAAGATCGGCGGTCTCTTTGTTTGTTCGGAGATTTCTTGTGTAGCTGTTATACGACTGCGTAGAGTGATCATTCCGTTGTTCATCTCCACGGGTAACGAATACAGGCGGCTGTCTCTGGCGACACCTCCGCGCCGCAGCTCCCGAAGGTCGGCCCCGAAGGAGTCCTCTTGTACCGCCTTCACAAGAAGGTCCTCGGCGCCGCGGGTGTGTTCTGCGGAGAGAAGCACGAAGTTTCGGGAGTCGGCGGCTGGACGAGGTGCCGCTCTGCCCGACTTGATGTTGTGCTTCGTCTTCGTCACGTGACGCCAATCTGGATCCTTCTGTCTATTTTTCTGCGTTCTTTTATATAGAACCTTCTCTGCGGTTTTCTTACATAGTGCTATAAATTGTAGAACTCTTGCTGTTGCTCGTAAGAGCCTTTCCCATTTGGAAAATCTATACGGGTCCGGTACGGCTTCTATTATTCTATGTGTTTGACGTTTCTCTACAGCTGTCATTGTGCGCTCTTCACCGGTCGCGTCAGGGGCGATGTGCTTCTCTACGGGCCATAGTGACGGGTCTTCGTACAGGAACGACGGTCCGGTGTACCACTCGTGTTCGGAGTTAAAGCTGTTTGGCACGTCGCGTGTAGCCGCATCCGCCGCGTTCATCTTCGTAGGTACCCAGCGCCAATCTTCAACTTTACTATGCTCTTCTATGGCGGCTAGGCGGTGTGCGACGAATGGTTTGTACGCCCGTGCTCCTTTTCTGATCCACGTCAGTACGGTCTTGCTGTCCGTCCAGTACACGACGGCCTCGGGTTTGACGCGATGTTCTTCTATTACCGCTTGAGCGACTCGCGTACCCATGACGGCGGCTTGCAGTTCGAGTCTCGGTATTGACACCACCTTAAGTGGTGCCACTCTCGCCTTCGCCATAACGAGCGTCACGTGCATACGTCCATCTGGTGTAGTCGCTCGCCAGTACACCGCTGTTGCGTAGGCCACTTCACTGGCGTCCGTAAAGACATGTACTTGGAGTGTACAGGCGTCACTGTACCCGGGGTAACACCGCGGGATGCGTATCGACTTCAACTGTTCTAAGTGCTGTATCCACGATGCCCATTGCACTCTGAGGCTTTCGTCAAACTTCTCGTCCCAATTTGTACCGAGTCGCCAGGCTTCCTGTAGTATCTGTTTGGCACGTGTCGCACGGGTGATCGATTTTCACGGGATAGCCGGGATCGATCACTCGCCGAGCAATAAAAAGAGATGCTTAGGTTGTCTTACGGGAAATAAATAAAAATATCACCAGGACAGATTAAACTCGCGTTATATTCCAGATTCACAATTTTGATTAATAAAAGAACCGACACTAGGGGTTAACCGGCTAGATAGTTATCCAGGGCGTAGGTCGTAAGTTAACACTCCACAGGTCCACGGATGGATACTCAGCTGTCACGTGTCCCAGCAGAAGAAAAAGCCAGCCAACCACGTGTGTCGCCGGTATATATGTCGTCGGCAAGCGGGTGAGGGTCCCCACTCCAGTGCGTCATCGTAGTGGGGCTCGCAAGCGCGGAGGCACGACGTCACACACCCCCCCCGTTAGGCCGGGATTTTCCCTAAGGAAAATTCCCTAGCCCAACGGGCGTAGCAGCCCTGAAGATACTCCCTGGAATTAGAGAAAACAGGGGCATGAGTACCTTGAACAAGTGACAACCCTATACGCTAATTAGTATACCTAAATAATAATGACCCACGCTTGCATTCTTCACGCGTACAACGGCAGTCTGAACTTGAACATAAACATTTATCATTCATAATTCATCACACATACCTACAAGTAAATGCCAAGGCCAGTGTAATGGCCCAATAGCAAAGATAACAATCTATGGAGAAGCGCTTAGGGTAATTATTAGGTAATAATGGTTTGTAGATATAAGAACTTGATCTAGCCCTACGACTTAAAAATCTTGGGTTCGGCCTTTGCCACTAGATAAGTAAACTTTTTGAATATAGTTAGGTGTAACAACAAATTTTTCGTAACGATGAACAAGAGTAATATAAGCCTCAGACACGACCGGACCGCTCAATGTCAAAGGAAAGAATTTAATAAATATTTTGCTCTAATTAATACTACAACACGACCAGTAAACACCTTTTGAATGTAAACAATGGTGAATCATTAGTTAGGCATTTATTTATCGGCGCGTCGCTGAGTGAACGCGCGTGCGTCATAACGACAACTAGGTAGGTACGATTCGACTATTCCGAGCTCGCGACGCACGGTTAATTACTCTGAATGTTTATAAAGTACCTATAATAACAATTGATTATGGAATTTATACAGAATTAAGAATAACAACAGAACTTCAGAACAAGGCACAGCGAAAAACAACACGCCAATCAATATGCATTTATAGAAAATACACATGCGAGAATCGAACACTAGACCGGTCCTACAACGACTTTTTAACCATTGAGCCATAACTGATAGTTAGATAAACAACAGATTCTTTGTAACAATATTACATGTAATAAACTTTGTTACCATTTATAACTGAAACATTTATTCATTTTATGTTAGCCTGTTTACATAAATCATTAACACAACACAATACATTATCTTGTGGGCTTCGACTCGAAAACATAAGAACCATTGTTGGCCTTCACAAATGATTATGTAGGTAATTATAACTTAGTGTAGATATGCGTCTTACATTGTTGTGTTTATGCTTTTATTATTCTTTGTAATTAATCAACTTTAGATCTTTGATGTGCCATTCTCCTAAAGGTTTACCGGCCATGTCGTTAAGTTTGTATACTAGAGGTGACTTTTTTGAGGCAATCTTACATTTAATAAATTTAGGCGCCAATTTCTTGCTAAAGTATTTATCCTTGTCACTAAGTAGAAACGTTCTGCGCCAAACTATATCACCGACATTGAATTCTGCCGGTTTACGGCGAAGATTATAAGATGAACAATTTCGTTGGTGGGCCGACAACAGAGCTGAATGTACCTTCTCGAAAATAGAGGATAAGCAGCCTAAAGTTTCGGCATAGCCGTCCCGTGGTTCGAGCACCATATTGGAATTAAATTCCTTGTCAATATACTGAGAACCACATGTTATGACCTCCCTACCAAAAACAAGGAAATTAGGAGAATAACCAGTAACCTCACTAACTGCGCAGTTAAGGGCGAACTGAACCTTAGTGATTAAAGTGTCCCAGATTCGATGATCAGATTCTATGAAAGTTGAAATAGCTGTAATAATGGTTTTGTTGTAGCGTTCAACTGAGTTAACGTGGGGAGTATACAACGGTGTAAAATGCAAATTTGGAATTTTATATTTTGACAACATACTTTTAAAGGTTGCGCTAATAAATTGTTTACCGTTATCCAAAACAATAGTAGATGGAATTCCATGCACCAAAAATACATTTTCCTCGAGAATTTTTGTTATCACTTCTGCAGTTGCCCGTTTAATGGGGAAAAGCAAACAATATTTAGAGAAACAACAACTGACCACAAATATAAAAGTGTTTTGTTTTCTGCTGGGGGGCAATGGACCAATCAAATCAATACTAATCGTCTGAAAGGGCTTTTGACATGATTTGGGTTTTCCCATTAGACCTAAATTTGGGTGGTTTTGGTGTTTATGGGTGATACAAGGTTCACATGAACTGACGAACTTGACAACATCGGAGTACATACCAGGCCAAAAGTAATTAAGTGCAAGACGTTTGTATGTCTTAAAGATACCCAGATGTCCAGCAGTGGGCGAAGAATGATTCTCCCTTAGAATGTCAGTTCTTTGGTCAGACGGAATAACCTCTTTCCATTGAAATTCTCTAGTGAGAGGGTTTAATGTTTTTTTAAAACAATACAATTTATTGTTTATTACTTGATAGTTAACAAAGGAAGTCGGAGAACTTAAACAGCCTTTATAGATATTTAAATACCAAGGATCATTAGTAGAAACTGGTAAATTCTGATTAGGATTAATATCTATATTTATATCATTAGCAATAGCAGAAACGGGTAAAGAGCGAGACAGAAAATCAGGTAAAACGTTATCGGAACCCCGACGATGACGTATTTCGAAATTATAGGAAGATAAGCGAACTCCCCATCTGGCTAACCGGCCAGTAGGGTTATTCAAGGTCAAGAACCATTTCAAAGCAGCGTGATCAGTGTAAACAATAAACTTTTTACCATTTTTAACATAACAACGCCAGTGTTCTATAGCAGATAGAACAGCCAGGGCCTCTCGCTCAGTGGCACTGTAATTTTTTTCTTGCTTACTGAGTGATTTGCTATAGTACGCTATGACTCTTTCCTCACCATTTAACCTTTGACAGAGGATCGCGCCAAGACCAAAATCGCTAGCATCTGAGTGTATTTCAAACGGTTGCGAGTAGTCAGGACAAGCCAACACCGAGGAGGAAATCAAACAATTCTTTAGGTTATTAAACGCCTCATTAGCCTCTGCCGTCCAGCAGAATGGAGGTGCGTTTTTACTTTGAGATGTTAACTTATTTAAGGGTGCAGCAATAGAGCTAAAATTCGGTATAAAACGCCTGTACCACGAGGCTGCGCCTAAAAATCGACGTACTTCTTTTCTATTAGAAGGAGTGGGATAATTTTTCATTGAATTAACTTTATCCGGATCGGGATGCAATCCACTAGAGTCGACAACATAGCCTAAATATTTTAGTTTATCTCTAAAAAATTGACATTTTTCGAGATTAATTGTTAAATTAGCGCTTTTTAGTTTATCAAGAATGCGTAATAAAAGAGTAATATGCTCGCTGAAGCTGGACGTGATACAGATTATGTCATCGATAAAACAGAAAACCTTATTTTCAAATTCTGGGCCATAAAATAAAATATCAACTAATCGTTGTTGAGTAGCTGGTGCATTCGTAAGACCGAAAGGCATTCTTTTGAATTGAAATGTGCCACGCGTGGGAATATAAAAGGCTGTTTTGCAACGGTCCTCTTCTTTAATTAATGTTTGCCAAAAAGATTTAGACAGGTCTAAACTAGACAAGTATTTAGCATCTCTCAGATTATCTAAAATTTCCGAAATATAAGGCAAGCTATAAGCATCTTTTTTTGTAACGGAATTTAATTTTCGACTGTCCAAACAGAAACGCAGTTCACCATTCTTCTTTGGTGTCAAAATGACCGGATTTGACCACGGGCTTTCTGATCGTTCAACAACATCCTCTGAGAGCATGTCGTCAAGATGCTTTATTAATATTCTTTGTTTATCGGGAGACATGCGATAAAATCTTTGCCGAATAGGGGGACAATCACCTGTATCAATTGAATGAGAAATAATATTTGTGCAACCGAGACCCCGCTTCTCGTATGAAATATCGGTAAATTTAGAAATAATGTTGTCAGCGGTAGCTCTCTGGTCGACTGTAAGATGATCATAAGAAACAAGATGTGTAGGGGGAACTGCCTGCAACTCCATTACTTGAGCGTCAGACTTGTTCACAATCAAAACAGACTCCAATTTGTTAGGAAATAGGCCAAAGCTTCGCCAAAAATCCATGCCAAGGATAAGGGAATTTTGAATCCCAGGTACAACATGAACTTCTAAGTTAATCAATTTATCCTGAAACTCGAAGGGTAGAAACACCGATCCCAAGGACTCAAATCGTTCACCGCCTGCTGTTATTAACCTTAAAGGTTTCGATTTATCCAAAACATTGTCTTTCAAAAATAAGTTATGCAAATTATTACCTAAAATTGTAACGCAAGATCCAGAATCTAAAAGACCTGTGGTAGGTATTCCGTTTAATTTTAGAGTAACGTAAGGTAAATATTCTACTTTAGAATTACGGATTGAGGAAATATGATAGCTATTAAAGAATTTTTTTAAAAAGTCTAACCAATTATTCCACTCTGTTTTATTACAATTAGTTGTATAATTTGATTTTCCACAATCCTTATTAACTAGTTTTTTGAAACTGTAGGGGTCGACTTAGATTTACAATTGGGGCAGTCTGACACCTTGAAACCCTTTGTGCCGCACTTAAAACAGATTAGGTAGTGTGGCTGACGGCAATTACGTAATGAGTGCGAATTGCATCTACAACGCACGCAAAAAGTTTTATTTATATTAGAAGTACTCGATACGGCGTTGACTTGTGGCACAGACTTGTATCTCGATGTATCGGCGACAGAGTTATATTTATTGAAGTTATTATGATTGTAAACATTTTTGTTTGAAGAAAAATTAGAAAACGGATAATTATACGCTAGATCGGGTGCTACAGTATTCTTTGAAACTTTAGGGGGTTCGGAAAATTGCTTACTGCGACTTTGGTAATTTTCGAAAAGACGACAAACTTCGACCAGACTATCAACGTCAACAACCTTTGCAGTGAGCAGGCAATTAGTGTAACAAGGTCTAATATTATTTAGTAAAATTTCTAGCTTCTCCGAATCAGCGATAGGAGAACTAAGTCGCGAAAACAGACCGTGCATTTTTGCCACGTAAATAGTTATTGATTCGTTCTCGCCTTGTGAGCGCTGACGAATCTCCGTCATAAGACGGTAATCGTAGTTATGCGGACTAAAATCTCGTTTTAAAAGTTCGCAAAGTTCTAACCAAGTCTTTACGTTATTTTTAACAGAACGATACCAAACTAATGCGTCACCCGAAAATATTTCAAAAGCGAAAGACAACATCTTGTCATGTGGAATAGATCTACAGGACATAAATTCATCAATTTTTTCAATAAAAGATCTTACACATGATTTACCGTTAAATTTGAATTTACCTAATTCCGAGAAAAGCTTACGGTCGTAATTATAGGAAGTGTTTCCCTCTGCCACTGAGCAATCCGACCGCGAACTACGACGCGTGATTAATTGTAATTTCGCATATAAGTCATTAAATTTATTCCACACAGACTCAATTTTTTTAATATCAAGACTGCCGGTATCCACCCTATTCAGTCGATGAAAACAATGGTGAAGCACGGTTTCGACCTTCTGTTGAAGCTCGGAGGTATAGTTTGCTTCCAACATAGATAAGTGTCTATTTGATCTTAATAACGACTTTTCCACTTCAGCCACATCCTCCTCTGGTGGGAAGGGTGAAGATAATATATCCTCCGAGGGAATTTTAACTGAAAGTTTAGCGATTTGTTTGCGGGGATCGTCAGGCTTTGAAACGCCGCGTATTGTGGTCTCATATTCTAATTCCGCTTTAGTTAATAATGAGAAATTTATAATGTAAGCCATTATTACAAAACAATAATAGAAAATCTAAGTATTTACGCCGGTACTAGAAAAAAAATTAAATATCGCCAGAAAATCGAATACCGTGCTAAAAAAGCTGAAATACACTAAATTATACAATGGTGTGATGATTGGTAAAGGATTAAGAAAAATTATTTAAAGGTCACTCAAAGGTTGAATCACAATATTTTTTTCGCGAACACGAGGCACGTAGTTCAACGGCAAAGCGGTTAGAACCGGTTGGCGGCTGGGCACGCTGCCCGCAGTGAAACGTGATTTTAGACCGACGTTAATTAAATCACCGTTATGTTATTTACACAGTTAAATTGCTTATGGCCAACCAAAATAGATAGAAACTGTACCTGTACGCAATTCACCACACCAGAATATATGCACACACAGGAGAAAAATATACAAGAGAAAAAGAAATTATTTCACTCACCTGTAAAGTGCCAACTTACGTTTTAAAAATATATTTAAAAATTCTATTGGGCGCCAATGTCGCACGGGTGATCGATTTTCACGGGATAGCCGGGATCGATCACTCGCCGAGCAATAAAAAGAGATGCTTAGGTTGTCTTACGGGAAATAAATAAAAATATCACCAGGACAGATTAAACTCGCGTTATATTCCAGATTCACAATTTTGATTAATAAAAGAACCGACACTAGGGGTTAACCGGCTAGATAGTTATCCAGGGCGTAGGTCGTAAGTTAACACTCCACAGGTCCACGGATGGATACTCAGCTTTCACGTGTCCCAGCAGAAGAAAAAGCCAGCCAACCACGTGTGTCGCCGGTATATATGTCGTCGGCAAGCGGGTGAGGGTCCCCACTCCAGTGCGTCATCGTAGTGGGGCTCGCAAGCGCGGAGGCACGACGTCACACACGAACAGTCACGGGCGATGCGAGGCCGAGTGGGTCGTATAGCGACATAACTATTTTCAACGCTTCTCGTTTGGTAGGCGCTTCGGTGCCGATGAGTCCGTCTGGAAGCCGTGCGAGTGTAAGGTTGAAGCTCAGCTCGTCCGCACTCGTTTTCCACATCAACCCGAGAATTTTCTCTTCTTGCCCCTTGCTGGCGAGGCCGACTGTCTCCTGGTGATGTTGACTTGGTTCTATTGCTTCGATGACGTTTCTAGAGTTCGACACCCATTTCGTGAGGTGAAAGTGCGCTTGCCTGTGTATGTCTCGCACCCGTGACGCTGTGCTCGTCGCTTCCTGTTCGTCCCTGAAGCTGTCCAGATACTCATCCATGTAATGGTTATCTATGATGGCTTCTGCTGCTTCTGGGTACTCTTCTGCGTGCTTGCGAGCGTTCCAATTCTTCGCGAATATAGCTGTACACGGTGAGCTTGCCGCGCCGAAGATAATGGACTTCATACGGTATTCCTGGGGCGGTCCCTCCCGCCGGTCACCTCTCCACAGGTAGCGCAGCGCGTCTCGGTCTTCTGGGCGTACTCTCACCTGCATAAACATCTCCGTTATATCAGCTGAGACGGCAACGCGGTGTCGACGGAACCTCATCAACACCCCCGGCAACGATTGTAGCAAGCCCGGTCCCGTGAGCAGGTAATCGTTGAGTGACATACCTCTGGTTTTCGCGACGGCGTCGTGAACTATACGAATCTTCTCAGGCTTCATGGGGTTGTGTACATCGAAGTGAGGCAAGTACCAAGTCTTCCCTGGCGTACTATTCATGGGAGCTTCTTCTGCGTATCCCTTTTCTATCAGCGAGTTCATCTGTTCTGTATTTCAACTCTATGTTTCTATCTAATTTTTTCTCTATGTGTGCGAGCCTCCTTGCCGCGTTCTCGTAACTATCTGGCATGACGATGTCTTCTTGTTTCCACAGAAGAGCCGTCTCTATATGTCTATCTTCTAATTGTTTCGTATGTTTTTCTAACATATCTGTAGCCCGCTTCTCGGGGTCCGAGTTCGGTCGACGTGGGTTCACTATGAGCGATTCCAGTGCGAAATATTCTTTCAGTTGCGCTTCTATGTTTTCATCTATAGCTGAGAGACCGTTGACGAAGTATACGGTGTTTCCCAAGGTGCGTGAGCGTGCGCCGTGCAGCACCCATCCCAGCGACGTAAGCGACGCCACCGGTTGATCGTTGGGTCCTCTTCGTACTGCGTTCGCTATGAGCAGGTGCCAGTTGTCTTGTCCTATTAGCACCTTCGGCACGCCTATGTCATACACCAGTTTCCTCTTGATGCCTTCGAGGTGTTTGCAGTCTATCAGGTCCTCTTCGGCGATCTTCTGCGGCGACAGGTGTAGGCTGGCTACGGTGCGTGCACACAAAGGCACTTGTTTGCTGTCGGCGCCGGCTCCTCGTATGTGTATGTCTACGCGTCGCGACGTTGGCATGTCGATCGACGTATCGCCTATGGCACGGATCGTAAACGGGTCCAGGTTCCCTTCCGCGCCGACTTCCTTGGCTATGTCTTCGTCTATGAGCGATACGGTGCTTCCGTCGTCGAGTAGGGCGAACGTAGACGCCTCTCCCGCCGGTCCGACTATCTGCACGGGCACAATCTTTAAGTATGCTTGAGCCTTTGCACGTATGCACGAACTGGCGACCGTTTCTTGCTTTTGTATGTTCACGTCTTCGGTCCTATGGGCTCCTCTATCGTAGTGAAGCAACTGGTTGTGTGTAGCGCGGCATCCCTCTACACCGCACTTCTTGGGCTTGCGCGAGTGTTCTATTCGGCGTATGCGTAAGCAGCGAAAACACAATCCATGCTGCTTAGCTAGCTGCCATCTCTTCTCTGCGTTGGCGTTACGAAACGTGCTGCAGGCCGACGAGTAGTGTCCTTCGCGTTCACATATCCTGCACTTCGCGTTAGACGTGTCCGTATGCGTTCGCTTCTCCGTCGCCGTCGCCGTGTACGTCCTCTGCACGGTACGTCTGCTTGGCGGCCCATCGGTGATGTTCTCAGCCGGCGCGAACGCGCTACAGTAACGCGCGTACTCTGTCACGAAGTCACTGAATCGGCTGAGGTCCGGCTTCGACTGGCACTTCTCGGTGTACGTCTTGTACCACTGCACACGTAGCGAGTTCGGTAGCTTCTCGGTCAACACACGCACTAGCTCCGCATTGATGAGGTAGTGTTTCTTTTTCAACGCACGAAGTGTGACGACGCCGCTTCTAATCTTGCTCGCAAACGCGCATATGTCCTTAGGTGCTTCGCTACAGCGTGGCAGGGTCCTCAGCTTGTCCGTCTCCGCCTGTGCGATCGAGTCTGGTCGTCCGAACTGCAGCTCCAACTCCTTCATAATTTCATCTGGTCGCGCATGCCCAATCAGTTCAGAGCTAACTGTTTCTAACGCTCTTCCCTTGAGACTTCTTCTCAGTCTCGCTGTATTCTCCACGTCGTTGAAGAAATTCTTGGTGGTGTCGTATATCGCCTTGAACGACAGCCACTCGCTGTGCGCGCCGCCGAAGGTCGGTAACGTCATGATGACTTTCGAAACCGCCGGGTGTGGTGCAACTATCGATGTGTCCGGTGGTTTCCTGTCGGCGAGCGCGGCGATCGCGGAGGTGAGATCCGTGATGAACGGCTTCAGCGAATCACCTCCCTGTTGATGAACGTCCATCTTCTGTGAGGGCGGTCCATCTTCCTTATCTATCTTCTGTGCCCCGTCGACGTCCCTCTTCTTAGTGGACGCCGATATCACTATATCTATATCTTCAGGGCCGGACTGGGGTTCCGGAGCCTCTTCCAACCACGAACGTACGTAGTCTTGTTTCGACTGTCCATCCTCGTCGTAGTCATCGGAGTCCGCCTCCTCTTCAGCCTTCTGTAGTGCTTACTGTGCTAACTGTAGTTTTATCTTCAAAACTTCTTCTCGAGCCAACATCACATTTCTATTGGAGCGTCCCGTAGCTGCTGAGCGTTGGTCGCGTTCCCTCGTTGGCTTCTTTCTATCTCTATTTTCTATTATACTATGTTGCGCTGTACAAACGCTCGATCTATCGGATGGTTGCAACGTCCTTTCCTTGCCATCTTCATTTTTCGACTGCACCTCTGCTCGCTCCCTTGCATCTTGAGTGATGTTTCGTTCGTCCCTCCCCGCAGGGCCGGGGGGGGGGGCGGTGGCGGCGCGTCGCTCCCGACTGTTGTCGACGGCGATCGCGGTGGCCCGTCGTGACGGACGACCGCGGCGGCTGGGTTGCGGGCAGCGGCGGCGCGGGCAGGGGTACTGGAACTAGGCCCGGCGCCGGCCGCTCCCCCGGCGACCTCGGGAGCACGACCTCTTGAACGCGTCGTAGGCATTCTTCAATCCGGCTCGATGCGACCAACAAATGGTCGCGACAGCAACAGGCGATCCGGCTTCGACAGGACCAACAAATGTAACGGATGCCAGGAATCGAACCTTTGCTAGTCCGCTACAGTGTGCTGGTAGTGTGCTGCTGACGTGTGCCTACGACGATGCGTGTTCTTCTATGTGTGTGGACTGTATGGCTTCGATGTATTGGGGCTTCAAAAATAAAACATCTTCATACGTTGAGAGCGATGCTGTTCAGGTGTTCGGTGCTTGATGGTTACAAGATGGTGGTTGAGACGCCAACAACTGGCCGAATACATGGTCGCTTAAGTACCTCGAAACTTTACCTTATCGACGACCATCGCACCGAACACGTGCACAGAAAATCTTTCGTTTATTTTTATTTCAAATACAGTACAAATGTTACGTATGATTCGTTCCTATTATACATACATACATACATGTTCTATACATCGTCAGATAGGTCTCATTAAGTTCTATCTATCGGTATACAATACCTAAACCTAACTATTAGCGTCACTAAGTTATTCCATAAAAACTCCCAAAAAATGCTGTCACACAAGGGCCCGCCCACTATATTTTCTATTGAAAAACTATTGTATACTAAATTTATATATATAATTTTGGTAGGCCGTTGTGTGCAACTATATGGGGCATCTATTAAAACAAACACCATGAAAATATCTTTATTCAATTCGAACCTATTACATGATAACTTATGAATCATAAGAAAATTACAGATTTTCTTAAGTAAATACTATCGTAAGTAAACAAAATTTATGATAAACATACGAATGTTCGTTATTATGCTTATTTTAACTATATAAGGTAATAAGTAGCAATAAAAAAGTATCTAGACATGATTTCAAGCCTATATGAAGCCAAAAAACACTTATAAAAACTATAAACGGCTATGTAAACAAACAGCTGTTTTATGAAGTATGAAGGATCAAGTGAATCATTGCACGCAGGATCCATCATCGAGTAGGTCAAACGGTCAACGGGCGTGGGTAATCGGGCGAAGAGAATAAACGCACTTTTCACTAAATCAGGTTATAATTACACTTCGTTACAATTATCACATTAAAACTAGAAATACAATCACTACTAAACGCACGATAACGAGAATAGTCAATTCTACACGACACTCCACCGAACACGTGGCGCACACCTTCGATCGCGACGGATTGTGTAGTAATGGCCGCCGTCGACCGTTATTTTTGCACCAGCATGCGGTGTTGCATCAGAGTGGAAGTGACGTAGCACGGTTGCCACTCTAAAAATATTCGAGGCGCCGTCACGGCCAGACTGACTTTCGCACGCCCTCGTGCGTGTCTTGTCTCGCTGTCGTCCCACCTGCAAAGACGAAGACATACTATCTGAAGATTACAATTTATCGACACTCGTCCATCGCTGACACAAACGTAAATTTAGTAGCCAATAAACAGCGTTTCAGCTTATGACTAGTGCTCAATTTCTGTTCACTTTTCACAAATCACGAATTGAACCGGACAACCGAAACAGGCGTCCCTTCGACCAGTCATCGCCTCCTGCGATACATGGACCGGACAACCCTTCGGCGTCCCTTCGATCAGTGAGGCGTCCCTTCGACCAGCCACCATCTCCTATGGTGACATGGACCGAACAACCATTCAACACATTACAGCCGACCTCTCATAGGTCACACAAAACCAACCACGGTGTAGTGTTTCGATGTGAAACCTCGACCACAGTAGGCCAGTTTCTCGATCGAGTACTCACTACTTACTATCCGCATTTTATCGCGAATAGCTTGTGCTTTATCCCGGAACATCGACCTGCATAAGCCAGTCCCTTGGATCAACACACGCATGCTTCACTTCAGCATCACAGAATACTCTGGCTACTTAACTTTCAACTCACAGACTTATAATACAATTAGGTAAGCTACGTTATAGTTTACCTCTTACTACAAATCCTCCTCTTGCTCGGAGGCCGAAAGACTACTGACACTACTAACAGACGCCGTACCACTCTCATCGTCAGATGATACGCTTCCAGTCTCCTGACCATGAACCGCCGTCTCGGCCGTCTCCGAGTTATTACTCAAAGTGGTAGCTGCCTCTAATAAGCCTTCATAGCCCCCGGGTACTGCACGCAAATTTTCGTGAGCGTATTTGTAGATTGTATTAGATCCATCTATATTTTTTAACTTGTATCTGTCATTATCTAAGGCCCGTATTAATAAACAAGTCTCAATAGTGATCTCAAGAGCGGTATCAGTTGATACGGTCTCAAGATGTGACCAGCATCTTAATGTCGACGCTAATTAATAAACCTATATCAACACCATCTCAGATGATATCGAGCTTAAGATCACGGTCTTATGATTCGTAATTCGACACCCAATGAAATCCTGATTTCAAGACTTGCTACGTCACAATGAAGGAACTATTTCATCTTTTGTTCGGTACGTTTAGTACTTGCTTTGCAGAAGAATAATGTTCAACTTTGTATGTGTAAAAAACATTTATTTAACAGTTTATAGTAATTAAAATTTTATCATTTATACTTTAAAGTTATATAAACTATACAAAAGTACAATTTATTTACTTAAGAAGTTTTGAATTTTATAAGTCAACAAAACGCATACGCTTGCTAATGCGCGTCGCCGTCACTTCATTGATCATTATATTATAATCTGTGGCAATCTGTGCTTGACTACTCAGCATCAGCAAAGTGTTTGTTTACTCTTCTAGTTGAATAGAAATACAATAGTTGAAAACAAAACCTAAATAATAAAATGGAAACAGGTTTTTAGCCCGACGGAGAGAAAAGTTTTTTAGAAATACTCTATTTATGCTAGCTTAAGATCAAGCTAGCATAGAGTATTTCTAAAAAAACTTTTCTCTGTGGATATTGTAATATACGTAGTGTGTAGCAGAGCTTGCAGTCGCGATACTTTTGTAATTATTATATTTGAGACTGTAGGCTGTGATAAATTAATGAGATCTCCACAGACAAGCTGAAAGGTTTTTAACATTATTAATAAATCATTTTACCATTACTTCACTGAACACAGTATACACAACAAAGTCATATTTTCGTGTTTACAATTCAAGTGATAAAAAATTACCTGAAAAGATGCTGTAGCGCAATACCTTAAAGTTAACAATACAGCTATTTCCGGTGCAACTGGCAGACGTCTGTTATCACTTTTCACAAAATTATTTCTTATTTTTTGCCGTGTGGTTGACGGCATAGAATACAAGTGTCACCACCCCCTATCTTCCCGTGGGTGTCGTAAGAGGCGACTAAGGGATAACAAGATGCAAATACCATCTTTGCGTAGAGACGGAAAACTCGACATCAAACCATACACGACTGCCTCGTTGGTCTCGCGGCATAAATGTGGGATAAGGAGGTCCCGGGTTCGATTCCTGGGTCGGGCAGTGTTATTGGGTTTTTCTGTCACGAAATTCTCAGTAGCAGCACGGAGTCTGGAAATGTGCCCGGCACGGCAATAGGCTCGCCCCTTATTACGTGGGACTAAAGTATATCTGGCGAAAAGTGGGTGTAGAAATACACCTCTGCCTACCCCTTCGGGGATAAAAGGCGTGACGATATGTATGTATGTATTTCTTATTAATGAAACAATATGTATATATAGCACTGATTCTTGGCTAAATCGAAATCGTTTTTAAAGTTTTGCGGAGGTAATTTGAATGGATTTGCCGCATCCGTTATATAAACTTTAGGTGTTGAATTTGAAAAGGCCATAGAATATCATCATAATAATCTACTTCATCGCAATAACTGATTTCGGAAATAATATTTTCGAAGTCCATAGTTACCGCCGATACAAGTTCACGATCTCAAGTCCCGGATCGACTGTACTCAACTATCCTGATCTTGAGAACCACCTTGATACCGATCTTGAAACTCGAGTACTGTTTATTAATCAAAGCGATCTCAAGTGATGACAGGCTCTTAAACCGCATCTTAAGATTTGTTTATTATTATGTCGGGATCTCAAACCAGCTCTTAAGATCCTACTCTCATGCTGATATCGGTTTATTAATACGGGCCTTAAACACTAACGATGACATATGGACCCTTAAATTTTCTATTTAGTTTAGTTTGGCTACATTCACTACATTTTACAAAGACAAAGTCACCCTTGGAAAATGGCTTTATAGTAGCCCTGCCCCGATTAAAGCGCTCGATTTCTGAAGCACCAGCCCGAACAATATTCTGAGATGCGGTTTCACGAATTCTATCTAAATCTAAACGCGATTCAGGATCAGAATTCGGATTGATACTAGCCATGGCTAAAGATTGCGCTCGAATGCCAAACATTAGTTCGGTTGGTGTGTAGCCTGTCACCCTAGATTTTGTTCTATTTAAAGCTAATTGAACTTCTGGAAGTTCGTCACGCCACGTTTTATTAGGGTCATTTTCTACTATTGTTAAAAGACATTTTAGAGTCCGCATGACGCGTTCTACTTGGCCATTGGCTCTACTGGACCCCGTGGCAATAAAGTGAAGTTCTATGCCGTGGTTGTTACAAAACTGTTTGAAATCTCCACTCAAGTAACACCGACCTTGATCGGCGATTATTCGTTTAGGAGCACCGAAAAGACAGACAGCTTTTCTTAACGCACATATCGTACTGGCTGCATCGAGAGACGCGGTGTACTCAAGAAGAACGTATTTGGTAAAAGCATCGATTATAACTGAAGCATACTCTTTTCGATCGCTTTTACCACTCAGTTTCCCCGTAATGTCAATATGGATGGTGTGCCAAGGTGTGGGAACTTTAGTTATGGGATGTAGTTGAACCTGTTGGGCACCTGAACATCCCTTTGATGCTTTACATATGATGCATGAGTTAACGAATAACCGAACCTGCTTAGCCATCCCGGGGAACCAATACTGTTCATAAATTTTGTCAAGAGTCTTTTCTGCTCCTAGGTGCTTGATTTCTGAATGTACATGGTTGATTAAAGTCCACGTTAAGGACCGCGGTACTATCGGAAGCCAAAGACTACATTTGTTGCGTTCAATTTTCCTGTATAAGACGCCCTTTCGTACATCGTATGTGTGTGCAACCGCTTCGGGAATCTCATTATTATTGTGCTTATTGATGAGTTCCTGAATCTCACTGTCCCGTCGTTGTTCTACGGCAAGCCACCCCTGGTGTAACTCTACAAACTGTACAACTTTATTCTTTTGCGCCATCTCTGGAGTCTGTGGAGATTTGTCAGAGTCAGATACTGACTCAGGCAAAGGATTTCTAGACAAATAATCTGCATGTTCCATGCTAGTTCCTTGTTTGTGCACAATATCGAATTCGTACGCTTGCAAGAAAGCCCACCACCTATGCGCTCTTGGGGTGAGGTCAATTTTAGACTCTGATGCCCTAAGCGAGTTGCAATCAGTGTACACAGTAAAGTGCTGGCCATACAAGTAATGTCGAAAATTTTCAACAGCCCGAACAACTGCTAGGGTTTCCAGCTCGTAGGTATGGTAACGAGACTCCGCATCAGTTGTTCGCTTACTAAAATAGGAAACTACATGGGGTACACTATCCTTTCTCTGAATTAATATGGCGCCGTAACCATCCGAGCTGGCATCTGTGTGCAGTTCTATAGGTAAGTCAGGGTTGAATATAATCAGAACCGGTTCCGAAGTAAGTCTTTTGACAATTTTCTTGTGAATTTCGTCATGTACGTCAGTCCATTTTATAGGTCCTTTTAGTTTTGTCAAAGGGTAGAGTGGTCCTACGATGCGGGTGTAACTTGGTATAAATCTCCTAAAATATGATGCTAGACCAAGAAACTGTCTAACCTGGGTAGCAGTTTTAGGAACGGGGGCATCAACCAATGCTTGCACTTTCCTAGGATTGGCAGACACTTGTCCTGCTTTGATGACGAAACCAAGGTAGTCAATTTCGGCCTTCATGAATTTACATTTTTTGACATTCAATGAGAACCCAGCTTCAGACAAGGCTTTCAGAGTACAATCTAAATTCTCTAGACCTTGGGCTACACCAACCGAAAAACACAAAACGTCATCCATATATGCCAAAGCTACACTGTCCTTTAGGGTACCCAAGGCTTTGTTAATACAACGCTGATACACGGATGCCGCGTTCCTCAGACCAAAGGGCATGGCTAAATACTCGTACTGGCCGTCAGGGGTCACAAATGCCGTCCGCGCTATGCTATCACCGTTTGGTTCAACCAAAATTTGGTGATAGCCAGAGGCCATATCGAGCGAGGAGAAGTATTGGGCTCCATTGAGACGATCAATTTGCTCATCTATCCTGGGGAGTGGAAAATGTTCCGGACGCGTGTTAGAATTTAGCTGTCTATAATCTACGCACATCCTATCTATGTTATCCTTCTTTTTTACGAGTAGGATAGGGCTGGCGAACGGCGATGAACTTTCACGAATGACTCCGGCTTTCAAAAGAGAATCTACCTTTTCTTTAACTATCTCTTTTTCCAATGGAGAAAGCCTATATGGGCGCCTTTGTACGATTTTATTGGGGTCAATAGGATCATTCGTAAAACTCCAGTCGTAACGCGTCGAGAAGGTATGCCGTCAATAAAGAATTCACTATACTTTTGTAATATCTTTACAAGGGCGCTCCTATCTTCACCTTGCAAATCAGTGTCGATAAAGTTAAAGTCAAACTGGTCACAGGCTTTTGTGAAGTTGACTTCTTTGCATCTCGAAAAAGTAATGTGAGCATTATCTATTTGCACATGGATATCGTTTTCCAACAGATCCCTACCAATTATCACTGACTCAGTAATTGCTTCATCGGGTACTATGTGAAATAATATGGGTAGTATGATGTTCTGGATATCAACCCTACTAAGTACTTGTGAAACACATTTTACATTCTCTTTACCAATACCCGTAAGAAGGACTATGTCGGTACGCAGAGTACCAGGGAACTTATCGGCAAAGCTACTTGTTACTAGCGAGCAAGCAGACCCACTGTCAAATAGAAAAGAAACGAGCTCACCGGATGATGTGGTCAGGGTACTCCTCGTGGGCTGGCGCTCGCAGACATGAACCTCCTTGACAGTCGCTGGAGCACTTCCACCTCCCCTGCGTCCTGGACACGTCGAAGCAAGATGTCCTGGCTCCCCGCAAACGTAGCAAGTGATGCGAGTCTTGTCATACAGCTTTGACGTCTGACCTGCTGTTTTGACTCCGCTGGCAGAATCGTCTTGTCTTTTGCGGCAATCAACTGCTTTATGTCCTGGTGTGCCACACCGATGGCATGTCCCGGTGAAACGAGTATCACTATATCGCGTCCTTTTGCTATCAGCTTCATGGCCATCGCTGTTTTCATGTCTCCGTTTCTGTGAAATTCCATTGAGAATGCGGAGTAGCTGTGCTCTTGTAGCTACATTATGGGAATGAAGCTCTCTTCGTGTTGTTCCGTCTTTCTGGCATAAAACGGATGTCGCAAAGCCAGTTATAATATCTTCTGCCATCTCTAAGCGCGGTATACGTTCTATAAGCTGCCACACACGTACAGCTGCTTCGCTAGCTGTTTCTTTGGGACTAATTTGAAAGCGCAGTACTTCGTCAAAATAATCCTGTGGCAACATAGGCTTGGCAAATTTAGCTATCAGCATTTCTTTTATCTGCGGCCATGACAGCTGAGAATCAGGCAGTGAGGCACGTAGCTGCACGACCCCTAAGCGCGTGTGTAAGTGCAAGCAATAATTCGGTACCTTGTATATTGCGTCCGTTGATTACGATTTCTGTAATTTTACACCATCCTTCTATGTCACCATCTGCTTCATCGGGGTCAAAGCGCACAAACTGCTTCGGTGACACGCTACTGGTGCTAGCTTGGTGTGGTTGCGACGTAGCTAACAATCGAGATAGCAGCGATTCCATATTGCGCAAAAAATCCGGTACTGGCGCCGGTGCCGAAACACTAGCCTGGTTTTTGTTACTGTTCTCTTCAGGTTGAGGCCCTCCACATCCCACTTCTGATGAAGGATCAAGTGAATCATTGCACGCAGGATCCATCATCGAGTAGGTCAAACGGTCAACGGGCGTGGGTAATCGAGCGAAGAGAATAAACGCACTTTTCACTAAATCAGGTTATAATTACACTTCGTTACAATTATCACATTAAAACTAGAAATACAATCACTACTAAACGCACGATAACGAGAATAGTCAATTTTACACGACACTCCACCGAACACGTGGCGCACATCTTCGATCGCGAAGGATTGTGTAGTAATGGCCGCCGTCGACCGTTATTTTTGCACCAGCATGCGGTGTTGCGTCAGAGTGGAAGTGACGTAGCACGGTTGCCATTCTAAAAATATTCGAGGCGCCGTCAAGTATTAACTCTTATCTGTCACTACTGATAACGCTATTTATGATTCGATATCTAAGGTCCCTACAGTTAGCACAAGTTTAAGACTAATGTTCATGTATTACATAGTTGTTTTACATTAACGATCTAACCATTTACACTATTTTAGCTATTTTTTAACGTTTTGACACGTCCGGGAACCGAACCCGGTGTACCGCACGATTAGATAACACTGATTTTATACGATTTTCACTCGCGGTTTCGAATACACTATTCACTGTCATAGTTTTAATGTCTGTCGCGAACAGGCTTTGTATTTGAAATACTAGTTTGATTTTAAGTGAAAGGAAATCTATGCCTTGTGTATTTAGAAATTCGCGACGCATTAGGTTAAGGTAAACCACTGATTTGGTCTTGATCGGTGCGACCTTCCATTTTATAGTCAATTAGGAGGAATAAAGCGAATGGAATCGCTTTCGTTTTTAGAATATAGGAGAAGAAGTCTTTCTATTCTCAGGCTTTGCTTAGCTCGTGTAAGCTTTAGTGCCTCCCTCGTGTGTTGTTAACGGAACAAAGGCTAGTCGAACAGTCGATAGCACAGGACTGCATTTTAACTCCGGATTGCAACCAGTGTACCTGCAAGATTTGTTCTAGCAAAATCTCAAGGGCTCCCAAACATAAGGCTAATAGAATAAACACAATATAACCATATTGTGTGGAATCTACGTCGTGCAGACAGTAGTTTTACAGAAACTCGCAAGTGAATATTAGCGATACGTACTATGCGAGCATTTTATGAGACATTCATAAGAAAATACAATTTTAATGAATTGGATACCGACAATTCTACATAATATATTTATACTACTATAGATCTTATTGCACCGCGTCGAATGTCGTAGTTGTTAAAGTAGCCACCTAACACCACACTGCTCCCGAGGATTAAAGATTCGATCCACACACGGGATAATACGTTCCGTTGTTTTTATATGGCTGCAACGTTTATAAAAGTCAAATCCTTTCCTAAGTCTCGGTCTATCGTGTGCTGTTAGCAAGCAAGTGTAATGGTACTTGATTAAAATTGTACTATTTGGTTTAGGATCTGTGACTATCGTGGTTGGAGTGTTGATGTTCATCGCTTCGCTGTACGAGGGCTACCTGGAGCGTAAATATCGGCTCGCCGTGGAGTCCCGGGACCTTGAACTGGCGAACGACGACACAAACCATAAACAACCTGTTGGTACTTTTGTTTATAATATCCTTCTTTATTAGCAGAGCGTGGGTAAGTTACTGGCCGAAAATAAAATGTGACGGTGATACTCAAACAAACTGGCTGAGACGATAAGGGGAAACAATTTCGCTGAATCAGACGAATGTGTTCCGTGTGAAACAAACTGTATGATTGAGCGTGAACCCACTGCGGTCGTAAGGTCGATTGATGGCGTATTTTACTATCTGTTCCTTATAAATTAATTTTATATAAGCCGAACGACAAACTGCCTGGCTTTATGTTGTTTAACAGAAGGGACCTCATTATTAATCCACAAAGTTTGGTAACCAGTCAAATATTAAACCCCGAAGCTTCGGACCGAAATTATTGATTTTTTTATGAAGTCTCTTATGTCGCTGCCAATTTTTTTCGTGAATTTCAACGTCGAGTAATTTCCTTTGTTCCTTATTTTCTTTATTTAACGTTATTTGGAAAGGCTTCCTTGTTCCTTAAGTGAACCACGCTTGGATTATTCATTGATAGCTTAGAATCAATAGACTTTGTGTTTCAAGCTCTTATCTATACTCCTTCAGTATTTATGTATGTTGTGGCGCTGAAAGTTGACTGAGTTGTTTAACCGTGTGCCGTCGTTGTCATGGCAACCGACTGACTGAGCTGAGATTTCGTTCAATTCAATGCTTCGTCATAGAGCATACATAATGTATTCATTGGTTTCGTCGCATTTTTCAATTCGTATCATGTCCGCGCGCTCACACCGTGTTTACGCGTTAATGCCGCCGTGCACCCACTGTTTCAATCAAATTGTATTTATTTGGGCTCCATACTTTGGTTCATATTGCCTAAAAATAGTACAAACCAATATAGATGTCTAGGCTGGGTAGACACAGATATTTTTTTGTATTAACATCGGCGAACGGATAAAAGATACTAATTACAGAGGCAGTTATACATGACCACATACTCATAAGATGTGAGGCATGATGTCTCTTTCTAAATTCATATTAAATGTCAAAAGATAGAGAGCACGCCATCTCAAGCACACATACTTGCGATACCATCGCGCTGTAGTTTTGAATTATGTCTGGGAACAACGCCGAGAATAATCTTAGCCTCACCACGTACTTACCCTGCATACGTCGCCTGACATCAGAACCTTGTAACTTGCACCTTATACCCATGAAATTCTCTATAAATACCTGTGGACCTATGCGTGTATACAAATCATTTATGATATTTTTGCGAGTTGCACTTCTATAGTTGCATATCGGTCTAAGTTTGAATAATAATAACCCCGGCAAAAACATTCAGTAAAAAATAGTCTGGATAGAGCTTCTGGTTTTCCACTAAAAAGTAATGAAATTTCTAGACAAAGTTAAGACAAGTCTGAGGTTCCTTACTGCAATTCCTTTACTATTATATTTAATGTTATGTGACTTGGCCGTTGACTTGTAACCACTAAAGTGTAAAAAAACCGTTCAACGGTTGAATTTTTTCACGCCCTAAATATAGAGACAAATGCGATCTACGGTTTTCACAACACATTACAGGTCAACGGCCAAGTCACACGTACTGTTCAAGTATTGAATGAATATCTGGGGGTAATGTCGTGCCCCCAGACATTCAGGGATAACTATCACGTGGCCATCTGATTCCAAATTATCCTGAAAACTAAGGTTATCAGACAGTTGAAAACTATACTTTTTTAACCTAATGGAAGGAAAGAGGAACCCACCAAGCACCCTCGGATTGATCACCCGAACTAATGCAATAGAAAAAGGTTGACAATACCGAACTCCTCTAAAAGGATAAGGGATATAGGAATGGTATGGGTTCCAGGAAGATACCTGACTTACAGTATCCCGCTGTATCCGCTGACTATTCTTCGACACGTGTTTCGCCTCTGCACGAGGCATCCTCAGGAGCGATGGTGTAACGGGTTCTGGTAGTAAAACGCAGAAAGGGGGTTCTAGATGCGTTTATTGCCGAGTATTGTCTCACTTCCCTTGCCACGAGTATGACCGACCAACAACACGACACTGGCCTGAACACTAAGGGCTGCAGTCTCCCACGCTCTTCCCTCCGGTAGAGTGTAGGCAGGCTGCTCGAAGGCTGCGCGTAGCGGTAGATCCTCGCAGGCCGTTGGTTCAGCTGGCAGACGCCGGCGGTGCGAGTACGATGAGCAGGGCAGGCCAGACTCTTCGGCAGAGGTGACGCCGAAGGCGATGCAGGAAGTGTAGCGGTCTAGGAGCGTAGCCGGAGTCTTAAGGTGAACCTGGAACCCGTAGCTGGGACCAGGATACACGTAGATACGACGTAGGGTCAGTAGGTACGCTTAGTTATAGTAGATAGGTAGTAGAAGCGACGTTAGAGTAGCGGTGCCGGCCTCTCTGTCGGCCCTTTTATATACCGGGCCCTCCATCAGGGTGAGAGTCCGTTTATGACCATATTTGGTCAGGCTTTGCGAGCGCGGACGATGGCTTTCTCTGATTGACCGAGCGTATGGGCGGTACTGTGACGCAAACGCGGTAAGTACAGGACATACTTTACAATACCGCCCGCCTTAGGAGAGGATTTTGCGTGACTAACAGGAAAAATCCGACTAGCTGCGTTAGGTCTACGAGTCCGCTACTGTCCAAGCTAAGACGGCATATAGAAAGAAAGAAGGGAAAGTCTTCTACGATTTGTAACAAATAGTTAGGCACTATAGTGTATAAGTTTTAGGTCCTTAATGTGCCAAAACCCAATAGAATTTCCAGACGCGTCCGACAACTTGTAAACGAGAGGCGACTTTTTATTAATCACTGTGCACTTCACGAATTTAGGGGCTAGTTTCTTACAGAAGGACTTATCCTTGTCGCTCTGATAAAAAGTCCTTCTCCACACAGTGTCTCCCACATTAAACTCAGCTGGTTTACGGCGTAAATTATACGTTTGGGAATTCCTAGCATGAGCTTGAATGAGGAGTGCCTGAACTTTGTCAAATATGCCTGATAAGTGACCTATGTTTTCTGCGTAATCGTCCCTAGGTATGTATACTATATCATCAGCGTCCGTGTCGACATAGTGTGAGCCGCATGGAACTAATTCACGTCCATAGACTAAAAAACTAGGTGTATAGCCCGTGACTTCATTAACTGCAGTATTTAATGCAAACTGCACCTTAGGTAGGAGAGTGTCCCATAATCTCTGGTCATTTCCTACAAACGCCGCTAAGGTAGAACCAATGGTTTTATTATAGCGTTCGAACGTATTGACATGTGGGGAATATTTAGGAGTATAATGAAGATTAGGGATTTTGTACTTGCGCAACATAGCTTTTAAAGTAGCACTGACAAACTGTTTACCATTGTCCAATATAATTGTAGATGGTATACCATGAACTAAAAATATTTTTTCTTCCAAAATGTTAGTTATTATTTCAGCAGTTGCGCGCCTGATAGGAAAAAGTAGACAGTATTTACTAAAACAGCAAGTTACTACAAAGATGTAGGCGTTTTGTTTTCTTGTGACGGGTAGTGGCCCCACCAAATCTACACTAATGGTTTGGAAGGGTCGTGCACACACTTTGGGTCGTCCCATGGTTCCCAATGGTGCATGATTCTGATGTTTGTGCGCGATACAAGTGTCGCAAGAATTTATGAACTTAACTACGTCATCGCGCATTTTGGGTCAATAGTAACGCAGTGCTAAGCGCTTGTAAGTTTTAAATATACCGAAATGCCCCGAAGTGGGTTCGGCATGGTTCTCTAATATGGCATTATTTCGATCAGAAGAAGGTAGTACTTCTTTCCATTCGAACTCCTTACGTAGCATACACCTAGATTTAATCAAACGATACAATTTATTATTTTTAATAGAATAGTCTGGATAGTCATAAGGCGAAAATAAACAACCATTGTAGGTGGCTGAATACCATTGATCAGTGTCAATATTAGGGTCATTCACGTTATTATTATTCGCGTTAATTATATTTACAGGTAGGGATCGTGATAACGCATCGGCTATAATATTATCTGCGCCGCGCCGATGCTTTATTTTGAAGTTAAAGGCTGACAGACGAACCGACCACCGAGCTAATCTACCAGTCGGGTTGCTCAAGTTTAGGAACCATTTCAGTGCGGAATGGTCAGTATCCACAACAAACTTTAACCCGTTATCTAAATAACAGCGCCAATATTCGAGGGCTGTTAGAACTGCTAATGTCTCCCGTTCTGTTATACTGTAGTTTTGTTCCTGTGCATTTAGTGACCTACTCATGTAAGCGATAGGTAGTTCCACGCCATCTATTTCTTGTGTAAGTAACCCACCGATGCCGCTCGCACTCGCATCTGTGTGAACTTGAAAAGGTTTCTCGTAATCGGGACACGATAATATTGGTGCGGAGCTTAACAATTGTTTTAGTTTACAAAACGAGTCATCAGCTTCCACCGAGCACTGAAATGGTGCGGCTTTCTTACCGGTAGAAGTAAATTTATTCAAAGGACCGGCAATAGTACTAAAATTAGGTATAAATCGCCGATACCATGATGCAATGCCTAAGAACCTTTTGACTTCTTTTTTATTCTTAGGAGTAGCATATTGAAGAATGGCTTCCACCTTACATGGGTCTACTTGTAATCCTTTAGAGTTTACTACGTAGCCCAAGTACTTCAATCCATCACGGAAGAATTTAGATTTTTCTAAGTTTATTGTAAGGTTGGCCGATTTTAATTTTTCGTATACTTTGTTTAATAGTGACACATGAGCATTAAAAGATGGCGATATAAGCACGATATCATCTAAAAAAACGAATACAGAGTTTTCGAACTCAGGACTGTTCGTAAACAAGTGATCCACCAAACGCTGTTGTGTCGCAGGCGCATTCGTTAAACCAAACGGCATAGTCACAAATCTAAATGTTCCTCTAGTAGGCACATAGAACGCAATCTTATCACGATCACATTCGCGAAGAGGCGTCTGCCAAAAGGACTTAGATAAGGCTATACTACTTAGATATCTAGCGTTCCTAAGGTTGTCTAAAATTTCGGATACGTAAGGTAGTTTGTACGCGTCTTTTTTAGTAATAGAATTAAGTTTCCGACTATCTAAACAAAACCTTAGTTTACCGTCCTTCTTAGGCGTTAGTAAAATTGGTGACGACCACGGACTTTCGCATTTTTCTACCACTCCCAATGCAAGCATTTCGTCTAATTCGTCAATAATTATTTTTAATTTCGCCGGCGGTAACCTATAATATCTTTGGCGTATCGGCGCAGAATCGCCAGTGTCTATTGCATGTTTTATTAAGTGAGTTCGTCCTAAACCGGTTTTTTCAGTGGAAATCGACTCGTATTACTTTATAATTAACTTAGCTGTTCTTTGTTGTGACTCACTCAACTCACTAAAAGATTGCAATACGTTCGTGTTACTCGGCTTATTTTCACTTAACACACTACACGGCAATGTTTTAGACATGCATACGGATGCGATATGGTTAAGCAGTAATTTAAATAGTTTCCAGAAATCGATCCTAAAATTAAATTACTTGTAACTTCTGGAATAATATAAGGTTTCAATAAGTGGGTTTGATTATTAAAAGTAGTGGGTAAGTTGATAAGACCGCGCGGCAACAAGATATTTCCATTCGCGGTCCGAATGGAATTAGTGTTGTGACACTGCTGTATTTCTAACCCGGTTTTAGTAATTACCTCCAGATGGGCGTTGTTACCTAAAATTGTAATGGCTGAACCGGAATCGAGCAATCCATAAATAGGTAAACTGTTAATCGTTACGTTAACATAGGGCCGTAGGTCATTTTTAGGTTTATTATCCAGGATCGAGGCGACGGAATAACTAGAGAAATACACTTTTAGAGTGTTTAGCCAATTTCTCCAATCATCTTTGTCAAAATTGGTTGAATAGGTTGTAGAACCTAATTTAAATTTTGACACGCCCCGACCCTGACCAACTAGTTTTTTGGTTTCGTCGATTTACAGTTCGGGCAGTTAGGGAATGTCACATCCCAACGGCCGCACTTGAAGCAAATTGCGAATCGATCGCGTTTGCATTCATTCAAACTGTGATCATTGATACGGCAGCGCGGGCAGTACTTGGACGTGACTAGAGCGACAGAGCTAGGTTTAGACTTAGGATTGCTAGGTTCGTTGTTCTCAGTGAATTCGGGTTTAAGCTGCGCGTCCACCGGATCGGAATCTGAGCGTACGGAGCGGAAGGATTTGTTGCTTTGTATTAATTTCTATGAAACTGCGTGCACTGGATCGGCATTTCTGCGCCAGAGACCGGTATTTGTGCTGATGACGTCATCCGCAGTGAACGCATCATTCGGATTCCGAGCGTTTCAAGTTCTGACGTGTTTGCGGCATTACTGTAACTGTAGGCAAAAATACTTATTCACGATGAACGACGATGTTTTAATTACTTTAGTAGAGTCATATGAATGTACCCAAAAATCTATGATATTCATTATTTATCATATTCATCAAATGTATAATATTCTCTGAAAATTAATCTACAACAATATCCTCGTCACTATCCTCCTGCTTTAAAAATACCTAAATTGCCGATGCTGAACCCGAATGCAGTGGACGCACCCCATCGGCATTTTGTGAATGACGACGCTCCGTCCGCTCCGTACGCTCCGATTCCGATCCGTTGGACGCGCAGCTTAAAGCTGCGCGTCCACCGGATCGGAATCGGAGCGTACAGAGTGGAAGGATTTGTTGCTTTGTATTAATTTCTATGAAACTGCGTGCACTAGATCGGCATTTCTGCGCCTGAGACCGGTATTTGTGCCTATGACGTCATCCGCAGTGAACGCATCATACGGATTCCGAGCGTTTCAAGTTCTGACGTGTTTGCGACGTTAAACTGTAGGCAAAAATACTTATTCACGATGAACAACGATGTTTTAATTATGTTAGTGGAAAGGTATGAAGAAATTTATAATCTAAAACATAAACATTAACATAATCAACTTAGAAGGGACAATATTTGGGACGAAATTGGGCCAATAAAATCTATTTTCATCTTCTAATAAATCAGAATATAATGTATGATATTCTCCGAAAATTAATCTAATTACAACAATATCCTCGTCACTGTCCTCCTGCTTTAAAAATACCTAAATTGCCGATGCTGAATCCGAATGCAGTGGACGCACCCCATCGGCATTTTGTAAATGACGACGGTCCGTCCGCTCCGTACGCTCCGATTCCGATCCTGTGGACGCGCAGCTTTACCTGACGTACCCTCTATGGTAGCAACGGGATAATTATTGTAGGAATTATTACGCGCTCGGTTATTAGGTTTATGACTGTAAGCTCGGTGCCAACGTGTCGTTACTGTAATACGGTTCGCGGAAATGAGAGTTCAAACATTTCATCCGTTCGTAGTTTAAACATAACGTCTGCAGTGTTGCTATACTGTCTATTGAAGATATTGACGGAGCTAGCACTAGCGAGTAGCATGGACGTATGTTATGCAATAGAATGTCTAACTTTTCGCGTTCGGACAATCGCTTTGACGGTGACAGCCTAGCGAACAGCTGATTCATTATCGAGAGATAAATTATTATAGTTTCGGTAGCACCTTGAGTACGTCGGCGGATTTCATTTAATAACCGGTAGTCATAATCGTACGGTGTGAAATCGTCTATAAATTTAGTAGTGAGTTCTTCCCATGTATTGAAATATTCTTTTAGACCGCGGTACCAGTGAAGTGCGTTACCGGTGAAAATTTCGGAGGCATATGATAAAATTTTAGTGGAAGGTAGATTACGCGCGGCTTGGAATTCGGTTACGCGTTGTAGGAACGCTCGGACGCATGCCGTACCGTCGTATTTTAGCTTAGACAGTTCGCTAACTCTCAAATGCTCGCAATGCAATACTGGGGCTAACCCTGCCTGCGTCGAGGTAGACGGCGCAGGTTGGGCCTCAGCCACAGCATCAGCTGAGCGAACACCTGATTGTTCAATGACGGACAGCTCCGCCGAGAGCTTGTCGAACCGGCTGCACAATTCGGTTATTCATTTTGAATACGCCGTAGGACGTTCCATCCTACGGAGTCTATGGAAAATGTGGTTGTGCAGTGCGTTAGACCTCCTAGCTAGGTTCGCGTCGTAAGAAATGGTTAATAAATTCACTCGCTTGGCCAGCTCAGAGACGGCCTCGCTAGCGCCCTCGAAGTCCACCGCTATGGCTAGACCCGACTCCAAAATGTCATCATTTGGAATGGCTTCCAGTAATTTAGGGAGCTGCTTCCGCAGACCTAGGACAGAGGTAGCCGGCTCCTCACCTCTAATCACGACCTCGTAAGCTAACTCGTTCTTATTTAAAAGAAAGTATTTTATGGGGTGTGAGCCCATTGTGTATGAATAACCGCGTAAGTATACACTACACACTACACTTAGTGCGCAAGCGTTCCGCCCTTACAAATGGCCTACTTTACGATTAGGCGTAAAAGTTCGACCGTTAGGACTAATTAGAAAAACGTTAAGATTCAAAAAAGAAAAAAAGTACGACTGAGCCTGACAGTCGTTGCCCGCGCACGTCGAGCAAACGAACTTCTATATATTGTATTTCCATATTATCTTTACTGAAAACAAACTACAGCTTCAGCAACAATGTCCAGCAAGATATGTTTATCAATGACACTGAATACCTGAAATCATTAATTTCTTGCAAGATTGACCGCGAGCAAAAGATAAATTTAAATGGAATCTTGTGATCAGATTGCTTGACAGAATGAATAAATCCTACCGCGCCTGTGATTATCATTCCATTATATCATGTCACAATCATTAATAATACCTTTCAGGCTTTACATTTAAAACAAATGACATTTGCTAACTGTCGTTGGAGATCTTTTATAATGAAATACTAGAAAATTCCAAAATAGGTCATTTTTGCATTTAAAATTATGTCATAACTAGAGGACGCCAGCAACTACGCCTGCATTTTTTTTTAAATTTACCCGTTTTGGCCGATCCCGTGGGATTTCGGGAAATCCCTTCTTAGTGCACGCCTACGGTCCCCAAGGAATATACATGCCAAATTTCAGCTTCCTGCGCCCAATAGTTTCGGCTGTAGCGTGTCTGTCAGTCAGTCAGTAACGCAAGGATTTTATATATTGAGATACTGTCTCGTTCTTCACCAATGTTGCAAGAGTTTAAGTAATCCTTACGCTCATAAGCTATAGGTACCTCTGTCACGTGCTGATGGTTCGATTTATTCAACGTAATTATGTAGATAGAATCATGCCATGAGAGCCATAGGACCTTGTGACCACTGTTCATTTCATAAATTTATAAGCATCAGCCAAGCATAATATCGCCGAGCGCAACACAGCTGCTCTACTACAATGTTCTATCATAAATACATGAAAAACAAAAGAAAACGCCAGCGTAAATTGAAACTAACATTTTAAGTTTCACAATATAGAAATATTCAAAGATACGTTTTCCTTGTAAGCTTTACAAAGAATATTTTTTCGTATTAAAGATCTTTTATTTGGCAGCATCCCCTAGTAACAGTAACTGTAAAGCTGCGCGTTCACCGGATCGGAATCGGAGCGTACGGAGCGGAAGGATTTGTTGCTTTGTATTAATTTCTATGAAACTGCGTGCACTAGATCGGCATTTCTGCGCCTGAGACCGGTATTTGTGCCGATGACGTCATCCGCAGTGAACGCATCATACGGATTCCGAGCGTTTCAAGTTCTGACGTGTTTGCGACGTTAAACTGTAGGCAAAAATACTTACTTGTAATGTGTATATAAAAATACTAACTTGCCGACCGAAAAAAGTCTTAAGCCGCGTATCGACTTCGCGCTCCAAAAGGACGAACATTGGCGCGCGTTCCGGCCGCGCGAAATTGCTATCATTTTGGAACGCACGCCAATGTGTTTGTTGGAACGCTCGAACATCGAGCGCCCCGTTCCATCTAGAGTCGGTTTTTTACCGGGCATCAAAGGAAACTCAATTGTAGCGCGCGCGCCAGTTGAGATGTACGTAATATTGTTTTGTGTGTTCGTTACGTTCCGAGCGATGGATAATCAGAGTTGCCGTAAATTAATTCAACTTTATGGTACAACAAAAGAACTGCTGTGGCATAGTAAAATTTCTTTTTATCGTAATAAATCGCTCAGAGAAGATGCTTGGAGGGAAATAATTTGTGAAACAACTCTTTCATCCACTAACGCACTTTACGCAGCTGCTGCTCGTGCGAACACTGGAACAGTTGCCACGCGCGCCATGCGCGCTGAGTTGATATCATTTAAATATTTGGAGCGCGTTCCGTGAACGCACTCTCGGCGCGGGTGTTCATGGCACGCGCGCCAGGCGCGCCTAATGGATACGCAGCTTTACGTTAGAGCTTACATAAAAGTAAATTTTGCCTCACGAGATTAATGAAGTAGTCACCTGTTATGTCACGACGATAGTGCTGTAATATGAAGATATAATGGCATATTAGTAATATCTACCTACCTACTATTTCCCACGTGAATAGGTCACAGCTCATCCATTGTTGTTTGCCAATGAGCAGTAATGACGTAACGATATTTGCAGGCCAACAACAATGTGGCACCAGCCGATGGGAAACCCACAGACAATGGGGAGAGGGACCTTCGGCGGGAGACTTGCGGTGAGTACCTAATCAACTCTACGTGACACACTACCAATAATGCGATGTTACTCGATGTGTTCGCCTTGTACAATGGGCTATTTGTTAGAATTATTCGTGCAAATAGGTTAATGTTTTGTTGCAGTGTTTATAGTAGCGTCAGCGAATGTGTAGATGCGAAATGCAAGGGTTTATGGCATAGGCTAACCAGCCAGCAATCATGACCATTATTTTGTATTTGGTTCTATGCAGATATTTATAAGCCCAACAAATGTTCAGAACATGACAATCACGGGCCATTTTGATTGTTTCAATAACGGTGTCAATAAAAACATATAAGCTTGCAATGCACACCAATAAGGAGAGAGACATTATTTTTAATGGATTCAAGGTATTATTGTTTTGTACTCGTAATGTAAACAAAACTAGACTGCACCCACGGATCCGCCCGCGTGAATTATACAAGGTCGAATGATGTACTCTATCTATTAGTGAAAACCGGCAAGATGTCCGTTTGTCAGGTTTTGACTTTAACGCGTTCATGCAAATAGATAGGACGCGAAAAGAACGTCATTTTATTATAATATATAGAGTAATTATTAAAATAAAGTAAATTGCCAGCAGAATAAATTGTGGCAATTGCAAATCAGATCAGTATTGCCTCTGTCTATAAACAACTCTTTGGCATTATTATCTAATATATAAAATTCTCGTGTCACAGTTTTCGTTCCCATACTCCTCCGAAACGGCTTGACCGATTTTGATGAAATTTTTTGTGCTTATCCGGTATCTATGAGAATAGGCCAACATCTATTTTTCAAAAAAAAAAAAAAATTTGCAAAACAACGTTTGCCAGGTCAGCTAGTCTTAATATATATATTTCTTGTGTGCGTGTGTATGTCACTGAACTCCTCCTAAACGACTGGACCGATCTTGATGAAATTGTTTGTGTGTATTCAAGGGAACCTGAGAATGGTTTATATTCACAATTTAGTCCACTGGATAATGTTTTTTTACTTAATTTTTAATTTGTAAGTAGTTGTGGATTTCGGAATGTTTCACATTGGAACCGACGGACTGCGCTGCTATCGCAGTGTCAAATCTTATATTGATAATTTCGTCAAGGAGTACATCGAAACCTTATCTGAATAATAAAACATTAGAAAAAAATCGGATTGTCGAATATTTTGTTAAATATAATGGTTCTGACAAACAAATCACAGTCGCCATATTGGCCCCTCTCGCGAAAAGTCACAGATACCGGATAACATTTTGAGTACTACTAAGTCTTAGTACCTACTAAGTAGTTTGTATGTGTAAATACTTTTTACAGTTATATAGTATCCGCCCAATAAAGGAGATTTGTGTTACCCCGAACTTCGATGATATACTATAACTAGAGAACCCCAAATTTACGTGAGCGAAGCCGCGGGCAAAAGCTAGTATAAGTATAGATTTAACGTTATAATTTCACAGCTCAACTTGGCTTTGACAATGAAAGCCACCCCTAGAGATAGCCCCCAATTGAACGAGAATAACTTTGGAATTTAGGTAACTCAATTTGCTACTAAAGCTACACACATGCCAGTGCTTGGCAAACGTAGACCATTACAGTTGTAAAAACTTTTGTAGTAATTATTCGGACTTACGCCCAAAGATTTTATCGCTTCAGGCTTTGCTACTTTAGTTTTATGAAATGACATCATAGTACGGCTGTTTTTAAAACAATGTTATCGAATAGACTTGCACTGACATAATTGTGTGTACTTAAGTTTATCGAGAAATTGGCGAAACTACGTAATAACTTTGTGATTGGCATGTGTGCCAAGTAACTATTTTGGTATAAGCACCCTACGTATCGTATGATGTGATATCATTGTCAAACGGTTGGGTAGTAAAATTGGTAGCGATTACGCTTTAGTGAAAATTATTTACATCGATAAGGTAAAATCCTGAACTGACTTAAAAAATTAGTTTAAATAAATGTAGAGCCTACTGAGGTTAACAAAGAAAAGCTACTTAAATCTAGTTGATCTTATATCTAAATTAAAAAAAAAATGTTCTCACCGACATATCATGGCACAGTCTATATTAGGTAATATATAGAAGGGGGATTTTAATCCACCGCTATGGAGATAAAATAGGAGTTAAAACATGTTCATCTGGTCTCCAACTAAGCAGAGTATCTGCAAAGCAAGCGCTATAAAAATACGGGCAAACTTAATTTTTAATATAACAGTTTGTTGCAAATATTTGCATCATTTATTGCTGAATGAATTATAATATTATGCCGTTACCTTGCAACTCTACTTAAGAGGCGATTTAAAATATGCACGTCATTCTCTTACGATACACTTACAAGAGCAACATAATTGTGCAACGGAAGCTACTAATAACGTTAGAATTAATGCAGAAGATTTAAAAATGTCAATATTATGATAACAAAGCTTTATTCATAACTGCTATTTTAATAAACTGTGTTACGAGCCACTGCTGACTGCGCAACGAATGCATATATCCGTTAACATAGAGCTGAATATTTAACTGTTTTGTATATTTTGCGTCGTAAAAATGACGGATTTTATAAAATCAAATCTTTATTTTGCGCAACATGAAATACAGAATGCAGAACATTACATATGAGCAATAACTTATTAACATTTATTACGGCTTGACTTAGACCTTACTAAGACTCACCGCATCGACTGATCTTGAGCCGAGCTCATCCATTCACTACCCGCGACTTATCATCGTAATATATCATATAATTATAGTGCCTAAATAAAATATAATGAAATTATTCAATATATAAACGTGCTTATCTAATGTTTATGAGTATAACTGAAGCAATATCATTAATATTCTTAACTAATTATTGTGCATAGTATAATCTATTACTTTGTTCACAGGTGTGTGGTCTGAAGTGCTACTGTCTTTCTCGATACTGTCGAACGGTAGAACTATACTAAGCACTGAAACTCCCAACGATGGAGCGTTGACTTGCCTTCACGGAATGAGGTACGCTTCATTTTATTACCTAACTTTGTTCTTTGTTCTTGGAAACTTAGCACAGGTTTGATCTGGACACGACTCACCTTAATTCCGTCGACGTTCGGCAATCTGATTTGTGTAAGATTCAGCGGCAGCCAATAAGAGCACCAACCGTTGAAGGAATCCTGAATATATAAACCCGTGCTAAGCTGAATGAGACCTTTCATCACGCATATGAATGGAATGGACATCCTCAGTCCCAATCATTTAGTTTTACGTCCGTTCCGTTCCAATTTCCATCGCGATCGCTCTTCAATAAGCTCTTGTACGAAATGCCAAGTACTTTTGGTCTGACACGTATTTGTCGTAAGGTCTTCATTTAGAATTCAACTGGCGCTTGAAGTAAGTGTCTTGACTATTTTATGCTGTACTAAATTACTTGATCAGGTTTCGTATAGTAATTCAGGGAATACGAAGCATGTTTGGTAGAAAAGAAACCATACATTTATAATACATGCGGTAATATAAGTTACAAATAATTAAAATGTGAAACTAACTCGGTAAGCGTCTAAGCACTTTGTATATAAGCGTCAATTTACAATAATATTTAAAAATTTCTTATTCATAAGTACGCTTTCTTGCTCAGTTTCTTTTTCATAACTGCACATGATCTGGTTTTATTAGTGTGTACACAGGCGATTTATTTTATGTATAAATATCTGCGGCACATTAAATATTAGGTAATTGCAGAAAATTTAATCAGCAATTTCGCATTCTGCATAACTTTACTTTTAATGTTTATCATTTTCACGCTTAACTCACAAATAAATTCATGGTATAATCTGGTTTCGCATTAATTCACCATGAGTCCGTTGATCCGTGCAAATAAAACTAGAGAACGCCAGCAGCTACGCCTGCAATTTATGAAATTTACCCGTTTTGGCCGATCCCGTGGGAATTTTGGGACATCCCTTCTTAGTGCACCCCTACGGTCCCCAAGAAACATACATGCTAGTAGTAGTATAATTTTGGCTGTAGCGTGTCTGTCAGTCAGTAAGTAACGCAAGGATTTTATATATTAAGATTTACGTTAATAACGTACTGACGTAACAGAGTGATGACCGTATGTTACTGACGATAGACAAATTTTGAAAATGTTTCAGAATTCAAATGTCAGCTTTCTAAACTATATAAAACTTAAACATATGTGTGACAAGGTAACATTACAAAAAGAGTTGTTACAGAATTGGCATGCATAAAATTGTCTTATAGCTAAACAATAAGATTTCATGGCTCGTTGGCCCAAATAAAGTTCTGTAGTCAAGTACAAAGGTTAACAAAACAACACTAGTCGATCCCAATCGATTACTTAACAAATTCATTCTGTAAACAATTTGTTGGATTGTAATCAATTAAGCTAGTATGAGTTATTTACTAGTAGCCATTTTGTTTAAATTGAGCTTACCCGAATTTATAGACTAAGATTAATCAAAGCTTTGTTTTTAAGAAACAAAATTAAGTTTATCTTTGGTAACGGATTAATGCTATCCAATATACTGATTAAAGTTTTAGGAGCAAATTAAGTTCGGCTTAGTTTCTTACTCAATTAATGTTTACTTATTACGTTGAAGTATATACGATACCAATGTTTTGCAATTCCTTTAAGTAGCTGTAATCTTAATATATAAAATCCTTGTGTTACTGACTGACTGAACGCTACAGCCGAAACTACTGGTCGTAAGAAGATGAAATTTAGCATGTATGTTCTTGGGCACCGTAGGGGTGCACTAAGATGAGATTTCCCGAAATTCCCACAGGATCGGGCAAAACGGGAAATTCAAAAATATGTACGTGCGAAGCCGCTGGCGTCAACTAGTAGTTAGATATAATGTTTGATCTCTACCTTAATAAAAATATACCATAAAAAAGCTTGGATGAAAAATTGATTTAATTTTCTTGTCATGGTGGATTCTAATAACGGTTTGGTACTTCAACTATAAACTATATTACTTTCTTTTTATTTCCTGAAAATACTTTGATACGATAAGGCAAAATGTTCGCGGTCACAGCAATATTTGTTACATGCTGACGTTATATCCGAGATCCACTTAGCGCACTGCCCCGACTGAATAGCACATATTCGTTTAGAACATTTAAGCTCTAAAATAGGGGTAATTAGCCAGTGTCGCTTAGGCGGTTAAACACTGTAATATATTCCGCTTAATTTGCCCTTTCAAAATACCAGCCCTGGTCTCGCGTGTTTTCTCGCTTAAATTATACATTTACAAATTCGTAGATTTATGTGTATTACTAGAATACAGGTTAGGTACTAGCAGTTGTAAATGATGTTCGTGATTTAAGAAATATTCAGTTATGTACCTTAATCATGCAAGATTGCAGTAATAACAACATATAGAACCTTAACAGTATTTTTCCAATTACGCTTTTTGGGTTCTGTTACTTCTGTTGTACAAGTGATCTTTTTACTAGCAATCAGGCTCGTTTTGGTACTCCGATATACTTCAAAACATATTATCCATATGTGTGCATGATTACTCAAAATGTCTATGACTATTAGAGACACCTACCACCACCTCTCGTTAGATTGAATTTATTTGGATGACAATGATCATCCAGGTAAATTAAAAATAATAACAATTATGTTATGGTATTCACCAACTGAATTAATCGAGACATATCAGAGGGGGTAATATTGCAGGGGTAGAAACTGCCCCGCGTCGGGGCCGCGATAAAGCATATCAACTGTGATTCGCGTAGCCACGCCGCTACAGACAGACATCGTTATGTTTTTTATGCCCTGTACTCTCGTGGCGAGTGGTGGAAACGTAGCATATATATCATCAAGATGAGTAAATCATTTCTTTTTTTTAGGTTTATGTCAGTGATATGGGTGATAATGGTGCACACGTACTTGACGGTGTTCTACGTGGCCGACAACAAGACTATGAGGGTGATCACTGAACGCAACTTCTGGTACCAATCTGTCGGCAACGCGTCATATTGTGTCGACACATTCTTTGTTATAAGGTTAGTTGACATTTGATATAATGATGAAGCTTTTTTCAGCAATTAGTTTAGCATTATTGATTATCGTTACTCTTGTCTTATTGATTTTGTAATTTGTATAGTTTAAATTACAAATTGCCTGTAACCTCTTCCGTAACTCTCAAGTCAATGGAAATGATTGTGTTCAGAGCCAGTTCTAGTTGGTAATTTTATTGAAGTAATTTATCAAAGGTTGCAATGAACTTTATACTGAGATATCTAAATAATATAACTGATAGAACACTGCCAATGTTTACTTACTAAGGTTGCCTGATAGAAATTGCAGACTAATTAGGATCTATAACTTTATAAAAGGCCTGGTTCTCTAATTTAGTTGCGTTTGGCTGATAAAAATGATTGAGGCCATCAAAACCAGAACATGCCACTATCCCGAATACACATTCGTGTATAAAGGCATTTCAATTTCATCTGAAACGGTTTTCAGCTCAAACTGAAATAGAGACTCTTTCAGTTTGAGCTGAAATCCGTTTCAGATGAACGTTTGATTGATGATTAGTTAAGATTTCACCTGGAAGTGAACGATAGAACCCTTATCTATTTTATTAAACATCAGTCTGTTTGACTGACCGTCAGAAACAATTACTTAGTTACGAAGCGACTTACCCTGTCACGTCCATTTTTAAATCTGTTACAAAGCTTGGATTCACTGAATTCTCCAATAGAGCTGATGAACATCAATTCTGATTCTCATGCCTTTGACAAATATTGTATATAGGTGGTACTAGGGGTGTCATCAAGATTTTACGAAACATGTTTCACATTTTGGTGAGATGTCCAGTAAAATATTGACTTGAGCCCGCTGAGGCAATTTCCATTACGATTTTTTGTGAAGGCATAAAACAACGGGAATGAAATTATAGGCTCGACTCGCTTCCGGTGACAGTTATTATTTATTTGGTAAAATTGTAGCTAGAGCAATTATAAATTAAATTATTACTGTAGCTTTTAATAAGATAGTTCGGTTTGCTCATTTTGCGTGCCAACGCTAGCCTATAATGTCCATGAGGGTAAATGCTCACATGTAATACGATTGTATAAATCAAATTAACGTGGTCCTCTAGTGCTATTTCGCAGATAATTTAATTTTATAGGTCAATGTCGAAATCTATCGTTACACTACTTAAGAATTTATTTCCTCTTGACCTTTGCCTTTAAGGGTGATTGTGCATGTAAATAGAGTCTATACATCCGATTTAGTTTGCAGGTAGGTTGTGTGAAATCAAAAGGTAGATTCGAACCGTAAATAGTCGTTCTTTGAAATGTTAACAAAGCGTTCTGCGAATAATGGTTCGAAACAGAGTTAATCGAACTTTGCAAATGGAAGTTTATAAACATTGGGTACAAAGCGCAGAAAAGCAGCCAATATCCCCAGCTATTCTCTTTTGGATTTGTATTTGATTAATGATTTACGAGGTAGAAGCAGAAATATAGATATTTTTCGACAAGAGAGTAAAGATGCCTTCGGACAATCTCCATAAATATTGTCATAAAATTGAATAATATCTTCAGCACTCAGGTAACATGCAGCTGTAAGTGTCGTAGTCACTAACTTAATAAAAAAAATCAGGCCATAGCATCTGTTATGTCCATGGCCATTAATGTCGCCTACATACGCTGTTTGTATAACGTTGGAAATAAATAAATAGTGTACCTATCTTTGTTACAGTGGGATTCTCGTCACTATTCTATTCCTAAGGACAGAAGATAAAAAGAACAAAAGGGCTAGCGGTCAGCAAGACAAACAGGACATTAATAAGAATCTTAACGGGTTCAGTAATTCCGCACTTTCCATCTCAGTGATAAGCCAGCAGTCTTTTAAGGAAGATTTATTAGACAGGCCGAAGAGAAGTGCGTACTCGTTAACAGAATTATTAGCTATGGTGAAGTCTTTCTTTGTCCTCTTCTCTTATCGAGTGGTTAGACTGACTCCGGCGTATGGATTCGTGATTGGTCTGAATGAGATTGCTCTGAGGTATACCCATGACCGGTCAGTGTTCGAGCCCGCCATCTTTGATCACATCACCTGTGACAAGTACTGGTGGCGCAATCTGCTGTACATCAACAATCTGTTCCCTCAGCGCGAGATGTGCATGGTCTGGTCGTGGTACATGGCGAATGACACACAGTTTTACGTCGTCGGCATCATACTGCTACTTATATCCGTCAAGTAAGTATAAATATAAACAAAATGTTTCACTAAACAAACTATTGTTCCAATCCTGTGCTGAATATTTATATCCATGTTTTCTAGGAGTCTTTTAAAAGTGGAAAAGTTTCTATACTTATTTCTTACAAGTTTTCTAAGAAACTATTAAGCCGATTTATGTTATGAATTCATTCTAAAGAAGAATTCTTTGTTTTCGGCACTTTTAGTAACAATTTGCATTTCTGGGTCAAGTTTGTGCATTACGTATTCACTACGAAGTCTTTACTAATCTTATTTTTCCTGTAAAGGAACTAGGGCGTATTAAATATTTACATTAGGATTTTATAATTCACAGGCATCCAAAATTCGCGATGATATCACTGGGCTTGTTAATGGCTAGTTCGTGGGCGACTACGATCTACATATCCGTGTGGCATCAGTACAAGGCGCGGATACAGGAGCCCTTCGAAATGTTCGACCCGCTGTATGATAAGCCGTGGTCGAGGATTGGACCCTATCTAGTCGGTAAGTACCTTATCTGAGTATATCAAATGCTGTATGCGGTATATGGACGATCGGTGAACTGTCTCGTGGATGCGATCCATCTACGTGCGACGTGGTGAAATCCTTGGATGAGCGTTGTTGACATGCTAAGCCCACTGCATGCGACATGTAAAGCCGACCTCGGTATTTTCGCTCGAAACAAATACCGAAACTTACCAGACTCCGTTGAAACATAAAGGAAAATTTATTTTAAGTATCGATAGGACGTTGGCTCTAATTAATGTCTAAGGTCAGACGACAAGAATTATACTTGGAAATCGACCATAACATTAAAGAAAATGTCATCGTTAATGAATTCTGAAAGATATTAAGATGTGAATAGATGATAAACCAGAGATTCCAATAAATAGAGCAGCCTTGGAAGAAATTAGCGCGTCTCATCGATCTTTCTAAAACATGTACCGAAATATGAATAGTCAATGGTGGATGAATGTAGTGCCAAGGCGGAAACAAATTAGTAATTTACTAAGTATTGGAAGCTTCAATAAAGTTATGTATAATATAATATCAGTAATTATTTGTTCAATATTTTTGCGGGAATGCCTTATGGAATGAGATTATTAGCTATTTGTATCTGAGAGCAGCTTCATCAATCCTAGCGTATTAACCATTTCAATGTGCACGTAGGTGAAACAAAAAATTGCTTCGTATTTTGATTTGATTTAAAACAGGAATGCCAGACGTCAAAAGCATTTTTGTTGTAATATATCAGGACTACATATTTCCGATTGCAACGAGTAGCTATGTAAAATGCTTTTTGTCTTTCCACTAGCTTTTCAGCGATTTTTTAAGTTAGCCGTCTTTCTTAAGGCGCTGTTATACCTCAGAAGCCGTGAAACACCTAATTTTTCGTCGCGCATCTAGCCATAACGGTACATATTACAAACTAGCAAAAAATAGAGCTTAAAGTCAAAAGTCTGAACAAAAGACTTTTGAAAGAATTTTTCATGTATGTAAAATAGAATCACGGTAAAAAAATCACAAAATCGAGGCAGAAAATAATCTTTCGTCTCACTGTTTGCAATATTTTGATCGTAAGCTGTCATATTTTATTTGATAATATTGTAGGAAATCTAATGAACTAAAGAATTACCCTATTTATTTTCATATTATACGTGTATATTTTGTAAAATTAAATAAAATCTGCCAAACGTCTATGATTTTGACGCTCGGTAGATCCCATCAATATCAAACGCTTCAGCAATTTAAACCTTATTAGCATAAGCGGTGTGCTGAGTGTCAGTTGCTAGTTTACGCCCCGCCCAGACCTCATCATTCGGCTTTGAGCCCTGTGAGAGATAGGTCATGTCGCTTGCGTCTCCGCTGCACGAAATTTTACGTAAATCTGTTTGTTATTATAATACGCCGAATTGAGTTCGTAATTTCATGTTTTATGTTATAGACTGAATACTTTGAATCAAATAGGCTTTTCATGTAACTATGGGCACATATAATTAGGACCTAAGTTTATACTCTTGTTGCGTTTAATGTGTTATTGTTTCTATGCTTATAAATATATAATTAGAAGAATAAAATATGGACCATTAGAGAAATGAAGTTCTACGAAGGATTTGTACAAGAAAGCGTCGTAATAAAATAGAAATTCATCCATGGCCAAGTGATTATGAAATATGTAACACAAATTATTTTCATAAGAGTCTTTTTTGGCTAACTATGTTACTTATATATTATCGATTATGCATAATATAATTATATGAATTATTCTCACAATACATAGCTGCCACAGTTTTCAATTTTTGAAAGAGTAATAACATAAAATCGAATCATTTTATGTACCTATATTTCAAATTCATTAGCTTGTCAGAGCACCTGGAGCGCTAAGATGCCGCCACGGCGAACAATAAACAGCACTAATATGGCGCTCCGCAATCCGCACACAAGCGGTAACGAATGTTGTATTATTGTGTTGTGAATATAAATTTTTTTAGGTACATCGGGTAAAACTTTGATTATTCATAAACTATTAGGTATGTCTCAGTACATCTAATATCTTTTTAATTTCTAAAATCAATAATTTATACCTAAGTAAGAAGGTGACTTCTCTGTTTGCAATACTTAACACAAGATATAGTATTTTTTTTAATAATAAAGAAAGTAACTAATTATCATTATTGTAATTACAGTGAAGTTAAAGATAACAGTTCTGCAACGTCTTACACACATTTGACTGCAGTCATTCCTAACACGATCTGTTCAAGAGCTAGCCAAGAAATGCCAAACAATTTTTTTAACAAATTTGACTCAAATTCCGTAGTGATAAGCAAAAATTACAAGAGGGATAGCATAGCAGTGACTGGTTCGAATTGCGTAAGAATATGTTGACAGATTGAAATTTTGGTATAGAGGTAAAAAGAAGAGATAACAGCAGTAAAGCCAACTTAGTAAAAAATATTTTGTACAAATAAAATATTTGCAATGTAAAATCAGTTGCGCATGGAATCTAAAATGAACAACTGGCTCTGCAACAACTGGCGAAGCAAGAAAATGTAACAATTGAGCCTTGTGGATTATCCGATTATTGGTGCCACGCCAGATGGATTAATAGGTCCAAACACGATTGTGGAAATTTAATGTTCTATAGTTGCCTATAAGAATGGCCTGGAGAATAGTATAAGAGCAAATAGAATACAAATATTTTCCATATTTGTATTCTTTGTATTTGTATTCCATGATAAAAAAGTGAACAAATATTGTAATTGTTATTACCAAATTCAGGGGCAACGCCACGTTACACGCAAACAAAAGTGTTTATTTGCTGTGTGGAGTGGCGAAAGTATACCACTAAAAATAGAAATTAAAGAAAGAGATGATGTTTTCTGGGAGAAGAAAAGCTTGGCAACTGCCAATTCATATAAAACGCCACGTTTTATATGAATTGGCAGTTGCCTGAAATTGTTGATTCTCGTCAAGCTCAAGGGATGGCATAGCGTGATCACGGAGAGGAAAATGCTTCATCAGTGCTTGAAATTTCTACAATACCAAGCCGTAAAAGGAAAGTAAATGAAACTGTGCCTCGTTAACAACAGCAAATAATTAGTATTGAAGCCTTATCACCTCACACACTGCCTTTAACATTCGAAGAGAATAAAGAAAACCTGCCGGGTTGTAGCAGACAGCTAACTTTTGATGAGCTGTAAACTCTGTATTTCGTTAATAAATGATAAATGAATATAAATAAATTTATTTTAATATTTATTTTCTTTGAAACAACACATATTTGAAGCGAAAGAAAATTTTTATATTTTTCCATACAAACATGTATGAGGAGAGCTAACGAAAAAGCAGTAACTCAAATTCTAATTCTATAATTGTCTAAGCGGCATAGCAGTGTCTCATGAATAAGGTATATCCACATATATTTTTGATGTTTCATCTATTTTGAAAAATAATAATGGGTTGGGTTTCGAAACGAGTCGCCTGAATTTGAGGGTATTGGTAGTGTAGGGGGCTTAAGGTAGTTTGTTTTAATCCCCTAAAAGTAATTTTGGCTGCCGGAGTTGCGTCTAAATATTTTTAAACAATTTCCAAAATTTCATAAATACTTCGGCAATTATGCAAAATGGAACGTAGTTTTTATACTTTAGTACAGTTTTACAAATGTCATTTTAAGGTTTTATGTGAAAAACGTGAAACGAAACGCAAAACTGCCATCTTGGAATGATCATATTGACAGCTAATGTCAAATTTGTGCGTCATTGCTTTCGAGTGCCTAGGGTTAGGTGCGACTGTAATAAGTAACTAAATAGGTTATGTTAGGTTCTCTTTTGACCCTTAATCCAAAAATAGGAGGTCTTCGCAGGGCTCCGTCAACCTTAGTTTATTAAACTAGTGTGATGAATGTGGAAGTTGGCAGTGCCATACACACCGATGTTTGGAGATTTTTTTTTCAGAGGAAACCAGGTATTTCCGGCAAGTGAAAATGGTGAGGGGGGTTTCAAGACCTCCCCTCCTCCCTCTCCAATCACTCACAACCCCTAAAAACGGCGACGTATTTCGAAACCTTTACCATAATAATTATACCTATAATAACAATAAACATCCATAAATAAATAAAAGAAATCAACTTTTACTAAACTTCAATTATCTCGTAACTCGCTTTAGTTGAGATACGGCTTTTGCGCTTAGTAGAGCAGTATTGTGTATTTTAGGGTACCGTAGCCAAAAATTGTAAAAACGGAACCCTTATAGATTTGCAATGTCTGTCTGTCTATCCGCCCGTATGTAACAGCCAATTTATTGCAAAACAGATTTAAAAACTGGCAGGAATGGAATTAGATGTAGGTATTCTATGAACTGCTTCACTATTTTTATACAAAAACAAAACAAACATAATAATGGCCTCTCCATACATGGAACTGGCTTAATTATTTTTATGATCTTACGGCTCGTAGGTATTTACCTACTTTCGTCAACTATTCGACCTTTAACGTCTAATGTAAACCAGTTTTGCTCATGGCTGCGCTGAGAACAAGAATTGCGCTATGCCTATTTTGTACAAACATATTGACGTATGTAATATAAATTTTAATATCAGTATCTCAATTCAATATGCTAAAACGTTTTGCTTGCGATTTTGAAATATTGGAATACGGATGTCGCCAGAATACGGCCGCACGCGACGAGAATGAAGGGGGGCGCCCCGCAGTAGACGGAGCTAAGCTCCCTTCACCTCCCCTGCTTCACCCCCTCATTTACCAAAACAGTCGCTTAGGACAGCGCCTTAAACGGAAAATTCTTTCTTAAAAGTTCACCCAGGGCAAGTGATTAGAAAATGTAATTTATCAACAACCAATACATGGCTAAGTCTTGCGTGTAAAACGATGGTATATTACTTCAAAATGAAATATAAGACAAACCTGAATTGTTGGTTTGCAATAGGGAAGTTTCCTGCAAGTGAAATAAATTATACAAGTATTTTTATCTGGTTAAACATGTTAAAATAATAGTAGTTTCATTGATCAATTAATGTTAAAACTTTGTTTAACATTTTTTATGGTCAATTTTTTTAAATCTTTATTTGGTTTAGGGGATTTTGTCCCTAAGGACACGTCAACCCTATTGTACCTTATAACTATATAAACACAACTTTTTGTATTAACTATCTATCTTAACACTAGAGTACACGCGTGGGCTACATATGTAGCCCAGGGTGTAATATTGTCATATATTGGTGGATTTAGGTATGCCACAGCGCAATCGTCTTGTGTATTCCTCGATTGGTTCTCCTCGCTCCTACTAGTAGAATGCCTATTAGATCGGCATAAGGACGTGCGCAAAAATCGTCCTAGAAGTTGGTGGGCTACACCTGTGCCCCGCGCATGCGTTTAAGGAAAATAATTGCTCAGTGCACAAGTGGTAAATATTGTATTTTTTTGTATTATTATGACGTAATAACAACCGATCAGTAACATGGCATGTATAAACGGTCTCATAATATTATAAAAAAACGAATAATCTACAAATAAAAGTGATCTGACGTCAACATTTCTAAAAAGCGTAATTCTATCTAGCAAGATCGTGTGCCAATTGAGCGTCGTATTTGTCAGCAAAATATAGGAACCAAGAGCTATTAAACTGAAAGGCAGGCTACTACAGGATTAAAAGAACACACCCAGCGACAAAATATGCCTATTCGGGGAGGAGTTGGTTGGTATTTATTCTGCAGAGCACGCAAGCAATGCAGTAAATGTATGAGGCGAATTTGTAGTGAACATCAGGTAGGTGCGTGTCCTGTTTGCTCGCCAATAGAACAGTCTATTGCGAGTTATTTAATTATGTTGTTAATAGCCATTGCTAGTGATAAACTTTAAGGTAAATATTACGTTCCTAAATGAAAATAAGACTATGGCATCTCAGGCCTACCGAATATTGATGATTTTTAAGTAGTTTTAGTAATAATTAAGAAGACAAGTCATGATTAATTTTATGTTCAATTCTGATTATAATAAACATATCTATAAATTAAACAATGAGTTTTATTACTACATGGAAATAATTGATCTACCAAATGGGCTACACCTGTAGCCCGCGCGTGCACTCGAGTATAAATGGGCGCGTGCACTCTAGTGTTAAACATACATTGAATACAATAAAAACAAAAACATGGATCCTATCCATATAGCAAATCACTGCTGCAGAACTGTTACCAACCGACACAGATTTCTTGCCAACTCAGATTTAGGCTTTGACAAAATGATTTGAACCAGACCAACTTCTAGCTTATTCAGTTCGAATTCTTTCAGCTGTGATTCACGTTTATCTTTATTCCGGACACATTCCATCAGCAAATGTTGTACATCTTCAATTTTATTACGATAATAAGTATTCTATTTGACAGCAAAACACCATGACGTCACTAAGTCATATTTCATACAAAACCCTTGGCAAAGGTCCATTTTGACATTTCATTAAAAGTGCTTGATTTGACTAGTTGGAAACAACCCTCTTGTTGTGATTACTAAAGTAGATAACATAATGTGATTAGGTGATTACTAATCTGTTAGCTAAAAGCAGTACGAACCGTTTTCGCAGCACTAATCTCCCTTGGGAGCATCCGCCTCTTACGATTTGTTTTCACTTTTAATTTCCTAAAGAGCTTAGCCATAAATACATTATGAACAGTCCATAAAACTTTACGATATAGCAAACATTGTTATTTCAGAAAGGGATCGCGAGTATAAGAATTTTCTGGCAAATTCAATAACAACTCTGTACCGCGGGCAATCAGAATTTTTGTGAAAAATCTCGTAATCCCGCAAATATAAACAAGGCTATTCGGTCAACATGCGAACGAAATTATATACTTTGTGAAACGAATTTTTGTTTTTGGTAGATATTATAGTTTTCGTAGACTTGCATCATGTTTAGCCTGTTCATTCTATTTATTAGACTATTTCTGTGAACACGTCTCAGTAACTAAGTTACTGAGACGTTTTTATAAATTAAAACAGTATAAAAGTCTCGAGCAAATTGTAACGCCACTTGAATCCAATCACTGTTCCATAAGCATCTTACTTTGATAAATTATGAACAGGTGACTGGACTGGACTCATGCCTGCTTCTCGGAGGGGTAGGCAGAGACTATGGAACGCCATTTGCAACGATCCTGTCATATCTATCTTGCTTCACTCCCATCAGATTCCTCATGCATGCTGTTCTGTTCAGGGCAATTCTAAGCTGTCCTGTTTTTTGGATATCTCCAATCTAGTCAGAGAACGTCCGCCTAGGTCTTCCCCTTCGTCCTGTCCCATATAAAAATAAATACGAATATGGATAGAATGACTGCACTATTTTATTTCAAATGTAATGACAAGTCTGGCCGAGTACTCGTAATTATAACAGCTCGAAGCTGGCCTCAGCAGACAGTAGTAAATTTAGATTTTAGACTCAGTTTCATTCAGCAAGCATCGATTCAAAGAAGACGAGAAAGTCTAATAAAGTTTTTAGTCAATGGTCTAGTACTCTGATTTTGATAAATTGAGAGATACATAGTAATGAAGAAGTTACCAGGGTAGAAGAAAGTTGAACGTACATATATTCAATGCAATCCATGTTTAAGTGTAAATGTTTTAAAACAGATTTAGATCCTTTAGGAGAAAATATTACACATTTAAGAAATTAAATATTAGGTACTTAGTAATGCATAAAGTGCATGTCATGCGTTTTTTTTTGCAATATCTGACCAAGATCATGATGATTAGCGGCATTTCTAAAACAGCATTGCATCATATCAATAAACGGTGTATGTATTTGCAATATAATTTATGCTAAGTCATTTCGAAACATCGTTTGTATTTAAACAAACTTCAGTTGAGTAAGCGTTCTCTTACTTATGCTACAAAGTTGTTCAATATACATGATCAAGTGTTTTATGCTCCATTTCTTTTATGCTCATATTGAGAATAGTACATACTTATCCATTCTCAGTAGTTGCTGTTCGGCGTTTTCTGCACAACACAAATACAAGCTAACTCGATAGAATATGTATAAAGTTAGAGCCCCAAATTCTCTAGCTTTTACTACGTGATGCTTTCAAGAATGCATTATAAAAGTATGTTTCCTGTGTGCACAGATTTAAGTTCTAAAACCTGTAAAGTATACCGACACATCGTGAGAACAAAAGCCAGCCTAATGGACGTAACACCCATTGTTATTAAATCATAAACACATAATTTAATACACTAGGTCAATAGCAGTTTCAAATAGTTTTTTAAATAGGTGTTACAAAATTAATTTTGCAAGTATTTACGCTCTTGCTTGGTATAAGCTCGTTTGTTAGTTATACTTATGTTTTATTATGAAAGCAAGCGTTACTCGCGAAAAACGTTCGAGGTCGGGTTTGTTTGCGAAATAATTATATATGCTATTTATACTCGAAATAAATATGCATGCGGCATAAACACAATACTTGACACATTTTTGTGGCAAATTAAACAACTTTTACTTCTATTTCGTAATCTTACATCGCGCATCGGTGGTTCTCGAACTATTTGTAAATGTAGTCGAGTTCGCGAAGAGTATACTCCGCACATAACTTTTTATTGACCTGTAGTTACATCGTTGGAAAACAATACCAAGGAAATTGGAAAACGAATATTAAACTAGGTCGAAATGGTCGGCTCAGCTAGTATGCAATAAAATAAAAGCTCTGTTAAAAATATTGAGGTCGATACGACGCCTCGCCGCCGCGTTGTCGGGCTGTCAGACCCAGATCGCGGGGAATGCTTGACGCGCAACGGATTGTGAGTGAACTCGGATCCTCGCGTAATCCCCGAAAACCGGCTCTTTTACTGAGATTTTATCGATCTTCCTAAAAAGCTATGCGCTCGCAGAATTTTGGTTTCCGTCCGTGTTGGTGTGTCCGTGGTCAATGAGGGATTCGTAAAGAGGGACGACAAAGGCATATACGGGTGGCGAACAATCGCATAACTGACACAATAGAGCTCTCTTGTCGATATTGCTCAACATGTACATTGACCGTGCTTTATCTATTGCAATTTGCATGTAGGAAGCTCTTTACTTTTATTATTATTTCACAACTTTTTTCGTGCCTCGGCGCTTGCGAGCCTCGCTACGAGTGACGCACTGCAGTGGGGAGCCCTCTCCCGCTCGCCGGCCCTATATATACCGGCGACACACGTGGTTGGGCTCTCTTTCTGCTTGGAGACAACACGACAAAGCTGAGTACCCATCCGAAGACCTGTGGAGTGCCAACCTACCACCCACGCCCTGGATAATTGTCTAGTCGGCTAATCTCAAGTGACAGTTTTTGTGTAATTAAAGCCATTGTGTAACTGGAATATAACGCGAGTTTAATCTTTCCTGGTGATATTTTTTATTTATTTTCCGTAAGAGAACCTAATTATCTCTCTTTAATTGCTCGGCGAGTGATCGATCCCGGCTATCCCGTGGAAATCAATCACTCGTGCGACAAACTTATAATAACCATTTGCTCGGTACACGATAGCATGGTTTGATAAAGATTTCTGCCGGTATTTTCCATTTTATAGACTGGGAATTGTAGACTGCAATATCATGAAATCTGGTTTTCAACTATTGTGAAAACTTCACACTAATAAATGCCACAATATGAATCGGAGTGTAAAAATAACAAACGTAAGGTTACGTTTGTTTGAGCTGAAAACTCTTACCGGTTCTTTGAAAAAAATATTAGATTTTTATTATCGGGAGGTATAACGAGTCCCGGTTGCCTCTCCACTATCATCATGCGCATATACATATAATACAACATTCGTGAACGGGTCAAACCAATTATGGGTAGCATATGATTTTTATGTCCGTGCAATGGAAATTTAATAAATATTGACTTAGTTATCATTGTGTTTATCTGCAGTGCATTATTTATATTGTATCTGAATATCATCGGTATTAAAGTTTACTAAGGCAATTCTGGTTTTCGGTTACGTTCGGTTGTAAATAGGTGTGACAAAATAATAATGTCTGTTGTCTTAGAGTTTGGCTATCTATAGAATGTCAGTGTCGGTCAGACTGAAGAATAGTGGATCTTTACTTCCGATTTGAAGTCTCAGGCTCACCTGGACATGGCTTGAATGATGATGATTTTTTCACAGCCTTAACATTTATTATTATATACTTATACATTATATTTATTTTTTGTGTTGAAGGAATGGCAGTAGGTTGGTACTTGCACAAGACGAAGTGTCAGTCGAAGCTGCCGTACTGGGTGGTGGCTATAGGCTGGCCCGTCGCGCTCGGCATCTTCGGCAGTCTCATCTTCAGCATGGTGGACGGCTACTTCGAGGTGTGGCCCACAGCCTTCTACGTTAGCGTTGGACATACAGGTAAATTTAGATAAGTTGTTAGTGATTACTTGTGATTACATTTTTAGCGATATTAGCTGGTTATAAACATAAATATGGTATCATGTACCTAAGATAAGATTTCAGGTCTCATAATTTTATTAAGCTGAAAATGGTCAAAAAATATTGTACACAGTTTCGAAATTTTACTCACATAAGGCTAAAGTTTAGAGGAGGATGGTGTTATGTGTTACTAGGAAAGTACAAACAGAAAGTCCGTACCATAACTTACATCAGTGATAAACGTTCATGGACAGCGATGCCACAAACTTGGAGGGATTATTTTATCTCTATCACTTGCCTCCATAAAAAAAAGGATAGTCGAGTCCAGATGAAAAAAGGAAATAAAAAAATATAAACCCTTTGTGAAAGAAAGTAGAACAAACAAATATGGACACACTCGTCCAGGAAGTTCGTACTAAATTAAATTGTTTTCTGAACTATACGACAAAATTTAAAGTTTCACTGCATTCGTCCCACATTTTTTATCTACCAAATATAATCGTGAAATTCCATTTCACTCGTATAGATTAAAAACCGATAGCATCCAATTTGTATGTGGTGAAAGAATAAACATACATGAAAGTCTAATGTAAGCTATTTCAGGTTTCGCGAAAGCATATTACTTGGAGGGAAGTTTCCTGGCCGGCTTACTTTAGCCTGCTATTCAAATAACATTTCCTTAAATTTCGTATGTTGGTGTTAGACTATGCAGATGAGAGTCTTGGTTTTGTTATGATAACGCTTGGCTATTAACATAACTAAAAGTTGTTTTGAAGGAAATTTCATTTGCAATGTTTTTAAGTGCCATATTGTTTTCCCGGTACATTAACTAAAGAGGTTAAAAGTTACTTTTGGTTTATCATAATGTCTTAGGCATTGTTTTACTCGCGATAAAAATGCGTATTAGCCCGTCAAAGGCTTTTGTCTACGAGGATTAATTTAGACATTCATGTTATTTTGCGCTGAGGAATTTAGACGGCTGAACTCATTAAATGGCATAGCTATTCGTTGATAACACAGTATATTTATTTTGTGAAGCAGTTCTGAATGAACACTAGTTTTAGTTTTGGCTACTGCTATTTAACATGCTTTTCAAATGCTCGATATCGCTACCATACACATCGCGGATCGGCATAAGCCGTTCTGTGTCAATTGAGCGCTAATAATTAATATGAAAAGTATAAATACAATAGTTAGGCATCGCAAAATGGGATCACTACACAGCAGTTCGTTACCAATACGCTTAGATCCAATCACAAAGTACGTTTAAATTATGTTGTGTCGTAAAAAAAGTGATATGCCTGCTTTAGCCCTGACAGCTAGAGATGCGCAAACTATATCAGTTGAAAGAAAAGAGAGATACATATCTTTTGAATTAAAAGATATGTATCACTCTTTTATATCTTTATATCTCTTGTGAATCTTGTGATGGAATGGTTAAGCATTTAAATCATTAGATCAATCTTTCATCAATCATGTTATATATCATTGATATAGTGAGTTAAAGCAATCATAATCTATCAGTGTATGTAGTAGTGAAGGATTTGAATTCAAAATAAGACGTTTATGAATAATTGCGGTATTTAAGGCTACCCGCTTAAAAAAGCATGTGCGGAATTTTTATTGATATAGAATAAGTATTCTGTAAATCTATAGTAAAAAAGAATGCGAACGGCCGTCGCTCAAGCGTATCATTCGTTAATTTTTACTGTAACACTAAAAGTTTGTTACAGTAAAAATGAACAATAATATTTTATTGAAACTCAAAAAGTGCCTAGATACGTCTATACATAATTATAAAGTAATCATAGATTTGCATTATAAGTACATGCTAAACTGCATTTTATATCTTGAACATAAAGATTACTTTTATGATGCCAAATCTTCGCTTACACACACATGCATAAGTCACCGGGCGATACTCTGTGCTGTGCCTACTTAGTGCAACGCTTATTCTCTCCCGCTCTGATTCATAGGAATCAGCCATACTCTGTTTCACTTTACGTATATCCTAATTCAGTAGATCTAAAATGAACCATGAGCGTAATGAGTTAAAGATATATTTGAACTGAGAGTGATATAAAGATAGAGTGATTCATTTCAAATGATATGTATCTTTTGTATCACTCACTCAGGAGTTACACATCTCTACTGACAGCTGAACTATATGGTTGTCATTAAATAAACGTGTACCTACATGATAAGGTCACTTATGAAAATCACCGTGTTCCACTTTTGTCCCAAGCGTCTGACGTTTTATTCGGCTATGATCACAGGCTGTCAAACGCAGAGATGTCAAAACCTTTTATCCGAGGAAGAGATATGAGTTTGCTTGTTAAACATTGAGAACGCATTTATTGTATTCAATTCAACGAGAAAAAAGTTTATACAATAATTTAATTCTGCAAAAAGCAGAAACGTTAGAAGTCTATATCAAATTGCCACTTATGCCTAATGACGCTAATGAGCTCGCAGCACAAAGGGAAAGTTAGCCTTTTCTAAAAAGAAACTTAAGAGCATTACGAAATCAAGCTATTAACAAAGAGAGACCTTAAAACATAATTGACGAGACGTAGACGTAATTATGAATATAATTAAGTACTCAAAACAAGATGTTTATGTTAAATGATTTATGTCGACGAAATCTTATAATATAACTTTTAAGGCTAGTTTCAACCGCGAGCGGCACGAACCCATTAATGACTTATTTTTTCTAGCAAGAGAAAATTATATACATATGTATATTAATAAAACATATTATACACGTCAAGTTTACATAATTTGGTAATATTTAACCTAATATAATTATTTTACAGATTATTTACATATAGAAAAAAGAAATATGTACAAAAAGGGGGAAAATTTTACAAGACAGGTTTAGGCGTCGTAGAATTCCTCCGCATCACTGTCTATTGGTAACGTGCCCAGAAGGCTGGCAGCATTGCCACGCTGGATGGCAATGCTGACACGCTGGCCGAAATACAGCCGCAGCATAGGTATATCTATATTATGTGTTTCCACCAAAAAAGTGTTAAAATTTGTTTAATGCTTTTTGTTGGTGGAAACACATATACATACGTACTTATGTAGTTTTCTCTCACTCATTTCCAAAAAGTGGACCATTGATGTCGCAAACTTATGTCATGCAAACTAGTCGCCTATTCATTCTTAACTGAATACTCCTTCTGGGTGATGCCTGGCTTCAGAGCCTCCATCATGATTATTTTGTGTATGCGTCCATGACTCACAGAATCGTATCTTTACTTCTCTATAAGATTTTCCGCTATTCATAATTTTTTATCACAATATTTACATGATTGTACATATCGTGAAATGGTTTAAGCAGCTGCCATGCGCTTTGTCACTGTGTCGTGTGTTGTGGCCGCACATCAGAAAACGTTGTGCGATTCATAAATTGTTTTTAGAGTCCATCTGTATTTGTTTGTTGATGGAATCTTTTGTGAATTGAACTCACCACCCTCGCACTGCCAAGCGGCGAGGAAACTGCTTAAATCACCACGCCGTAGTTGCAGCTACTACAATTTCATTACCTTTAATTTTTGCTAAACCTTTTGTTGTACAGCGTGGGGCGTAGCAGTAGCATGTGTGGTGATCCTCTGCTGCAGCGGGTACGGCGGCCTCATCAACTCGGCGCTGTCGTACCGCGGGCTGCTGCCGCTCAGCAGGCTGACGTACTGCGCGTACCTCGTGCACCCCACCATCATGATGTACACCTCCTTCCTGCTGGACGGGCCGTACCACATGCAGAACTCGAATGTGGTGAGTAAACATAACCTTTTGCAGTCCACTGATGGATACAGATCTCTTCTAATTTGCGTCAGAATTTATTTTTTATTTAGTCGGAGCGTCAGAATAGCATTGTGAGACAATAGGGGGATTTGTCTTCCTACAGCTGGCCAGACGAGTTAGCATAGGGTTTGATGTTAAGTTTTCCATCTGTTCCTAAATATGTATTTTGTTTTTAATATTGATTCTTGTATTTTTCCTGTTTCTCATATTACGTCATACAGAGAGTACGTAGTGTAGTTGTTCTAACTTTCGTAGGTGAGCATTAGTTCTGCTACGACGTGTTGCTACGACATCTGGTTACGAGATTCGCGTGGGTTATTTCAGTGATCGCGAACAGTACATTTCCTAAGAGAATAATCATATAATATTTACTATGTTTATGATTTTTATCAGTTACGGAAAATACAATATGGCATTACCTGAATGTGTTTGCCTTAATATTTATCTTTACATAAAATACTAACTTTGACTCTTTTCTTTGTCTGCGTGGAAAATAAAATAGGTTAATATCCATTTAAATACTCTTTATGTAGATAAACTAGCTGTCCCGGCGAACTCCGTATCACCTTTTTAAGGTCTTTTTTCTCATTCCTTTTTTTTTTCATCCATACATCCATCCTTGACCAAAAAAATAAAAATGTAAGTATATACTTAGGTTACGCGTGGTTACCTAAGTATATACTTACTTTTATGACTTAGGGAATTGAAACATAGATTACGACCAATACTCAGACCTAAAGACGCTAGGGCAATGATGACTCAGACCTAAAGAATATACATATAAAATTTCATGCAAATCGGTCTAGCCGTTTCAATGGAGCATTGTGAGTAACACAGTGAAACGATTTTCTTAAATCCAGTTTGCACCTGTCGTGGACAACTGATCTAGTGATATGATTCAACTACTAATACGGTTATTAAAAATAGGGGTTAGTGTTAAAAGGGGGCAAATTAAGGGTTGTTTGTATTATTAATGCCACATCATAAAAAATGGAAGTAAAAAATTATGCCGAAAAAACAAAAAAAATGTTTGGGTTTGACCACCCTTATGACTTAGGGGTTGGAAAAATATATTACGACCGATTTTCAGATCTACCAAATATATATCAAATTTCATACAAATCGGTACAACGGTTTCGCAGGAGTATTGTATCACTAACACTGTGAAATTGCTGAATTGTTTCTCTAAAACGCTGTGAAACGATTATTTGACTCCAGTATGCGTCTGGCGCATATGACTGATCTAGAGATATGATTAACTTACTAAGATGCCTATTAAAAATAGGGGTTGGTGTTAAAAGGATGAAAATTAAGAGTTGTTTGTATTTTCAATGCCATATCATAAAGAGAAATAAACAAAATGTATAATAAAATGCGTATACTTATGTACGCGCATGAGAAGTTATACTTCTTTGGCATCATTAAAAATATTCACTTTTTATTTTTATAAAAAAAATATTCCATTTGCTCATTTATTTTTATGAATATTTATTATTTATTTAATTTCATACTTAATAATAAATATTAAAAATTAATATATTTATTTGATGTTGGTTTTTAATTTTTATCACAATTTTTTATTACTTACATTGATTTCTTTATTTTGTAGATATTAAGTAACCAATAATAAAAAATTAACATTAATAATTGTACATACTTAGTATTAATTATATTAAATAACATTATTGTAATTTATATCAATACATAATACATACGGATAGTTAACCTCAATTATATTAGAGCACTCGAAAAATTCTATAAGCACAATATTTTTCACAAATATTTACGAATAGTAAATAATATTAATCAAAATATTCAGTTTAAACCTCTACTGCATATAATTTATCAGCACATTTATAATTCGCACTTGTACGAAACTAAAACACGTGTTGTGAATGTAGAAACTAAAAACTTCTCCCGTGAGAATCTTGTGTCACACCTGCGCGCGCATCGTAAAATTTCACTCTCATATTTTTTTCATAACGCGCCTAAAAAAGCATAACTTCAAAAAAGTTGACACAGTAAAACGATGCCAAATGATATTTGGACCAATTATATCATGATGTTAGATATTAATTTTAATAAAAATGTCCCGTCCGCCATCTTGGATGCCCAAATAGATGTAATTTTCGTGACCAAAAACTCTGAAAATTATACTCATTTTATTTTATTAAAAATATCCCGTCTGCCATCTTGGATTCCCAAATAGATGTCATTTTCGTGATCAGAATCCATAAAAACCCCGAAAATGATATCCATATTAATTTTATTAAAAATGTCCCGTCTACCATTTTGGATTCCTAAAATAGACGTAATTTTCGTGATGAGAATGCATGAAAATCTCGAAAATGATACCCATATTAATTTTACTTCTCCCGTGAGAATTTTGTGTCACATGCGCGTAAGGGTAGAATATCTGAATGAATAAACAGAAGTGGCATAATTATTAGGCGCAAACCTTATTACCCTTTACAAACCCAAATATGCAAAGAAAGACCAGCCAAGATAAACTTAAAAATTAGTACTATAAAATCTTCCTAAAAACAAAACTGTTGGTAACGGCCGCGGCGGTATTACTATTTCTGCGTAAATTATACAGGGATTAATATTTAAGGCGTGAGTACCAACCGCCATTTCACATTAACACAAATTATTAATTACATCTTCTAGCTAAAGTGTCGTACCGACAACCGAAAGTCCATAATTATATTATCTGCGCTTGAACAGCACTCTGCTCTTTGTCTCAAAGAAATATGTTTGCACAACTCTGGTAAATGTACAATTGTACAGTCCTATTTTAATGACACAAATGTTTAATCAACTGACGAAAATTTAAAGAGCATTTCAACATTGAGTTCCAAACAATTCAAAATATGCCTTTGACGTAAAAAGTTTGGGAGTATTCAATGTACTTAAAAAGAACGCTTAAAGGTTTCGTCACATTGTTGTTGTCACAGCTCTAAACGTATTTTCACAATGCCTGAGTCCATCGGAGATATCGCTCAACCATTACTTTAACAGACGACGCCGACGTATTTACTAAAACCTTTACCTGAAAGACTGTTCTCCGATCCCGAGTATAAACTGCGTTCTTTTCGACTACAAAAGTTTATCTGCGAACGTCCTAAGAGCTTTGATAGATAGACAGCGGGGTTATTCCCCCGATACTATATTTTGGTAGTTTTATGAAAAGTTTGTGAATATCTGACGTAACCGTACATTTGATGTTTCAGTTGGCGATATATGCCGGGTATGCAGTGATGGCGTTTTTGGCTTCGTTCGCCATTTCACTGGCGTTCGAAGCGCCCGCAGTGCGACTGCTCAAAATCGTCAGCGGAACGTCACGGAGTAAGAAGAGTCAGTGATTGACGAGACAAGAGACGAGGATCGAACGCGCGCGGATACAACCAACAGAAACGTGAACACATTCCGCGTTATTTGTTCCACGCCTACTCAGATATTCATATCGATTAGTTAAATATATAACATCTAAATTAATAGCCAGTTCTACAAGGCGGTATCTCACAAATATTGGTAAAAATATCCGCGCGCCGTGAAGGGATGATCAATCTCCTGTGTTGTTACCAGATGGAGTGCGCTCTATACAAGCTTTATTTAGGTTATACTTTTAAGTTTCGAAACGTTAAGGACTTGATGGTTATCGATAAAGACTTTTATAGTTACCAGTGTGAGTTCACATCTTTATATTTTTCCTTTTTGTACATAAAACCCGGGGGACGCTTAAACGGATGCGATTGTCGCACTGAGTGTCACCGCTCGACATAATGTCGATCGGATAATATTTTACTGCTTTATCTGAACAAGAAAATGGCACATTGTCACATCTGCGAGTCATCATGAGCTCGTTGACCCACTCACGAACTTACACCTAAGTACTTAGATTTTGGCAACTGATCGAGGCGTACCCCAAAGTTAGTTTGAGAAATATTGCAGTTTGCGATAAGTTTTTATATTCAGTTTAAAGCCTACTTTAAACGGGTCGGTATAGCAACTTACCTTACGTGCGAGAACTTCAGGAAGAAACTAATGTGTTTCATCGTTAATTATCTCCTGAAATAGGTATGTTTTCCTACTGAAATTTTATATGGGCAGCATATATTTCAGAAAGTAAACCGCCACTGATTTAACCAAAACCGCGGTACAGCATAAGCTGTACCTGGGAATTATAAAATTCCCGCACTACGTGCATAAATCAGTAGGTACAGGGATTAGTCCAATTGTCGAACATTTGGTATCACACGAGAATATGATAATTTATTATGATTACACTCCAAGCGGCTGCCTACACGCAATGAATCAATCATGTTGCTGCTATCTTGCCACATCCATAAACCCTATCCAAGTTGCATAATAACTAGGTTCTTGTTCGTATCCGCAGATCGTTTGTGGCTAGATAAAACTTTTATCATCGGCACAGGCGCCGCTTGAATACATAATCGCATTCTGTTACTGAATATTGTGTCAAATGTTTGATCCGACGCCGCTGCCAGGATTATCGTATCTCTGGATTGTCGCGAGCTTGTGGTTTAATGTTACATCAAATATCATGTGAGTTGGAAGCCACATATTGACATTGTGTTCCCCATTAAGTACGCGGTACACACCACTACACAGTAGGTACAGAGTAATCTCGAGGACCTATTGAATGTGTTCTACCTCTTATAAGTATCTAAAGTGAAATACTCAGTTAGTTCTTATTTGACGGTAGTGTTTAGGTTAGGTCCATAACAAACTTGCTTTCATTGGTAAGTTAGTACAATGATTTGATATTATATTCCTTATCAATAGTTAGCAATGAAAGTTTAGCGAGTAGCTTATTTTAGGATAACAATATATTTAATATGTGATATTTCGTTACTTGGTTGGAGGTCCTTGGTAACATTCTCCTCTTATTTAGGTACTACAAGTAACGGTTAAGAAAATTATTATATTTAGATAATGTAAGTTGTCAATTCTCTTGTTGTACGAGAGACGTTTCATGCTCAATATTATCATATGACTAACGTCCACAGACCTCAAAATAATAAAGAAATTGTAAATATTTTAAATACTCTATGAATAAGGTAACATTGTATATAGCAGATTTTATATTATAAATAAAGCATTATTTAATTTTATTATTTATTTTATTTGCACCTTACATATTTTGAAAGACTAGACTGTTTCGGCGTAATTTGACAAGGAGTCTAATTTGCTGATGTTTAATTACTCGCCCGCTGTTGGATGGAAGCACCCGATGCCTGTAAATAACCAATTTCCTCTCAATTAAATTACTAAATTAAAGACATATTCGACTATTCTATTTTAGAGTAGTTTTCAAGATAACATAATAAATAGTATTTATAGTTTCCTGTGTCAACATTGGCTATGTGTGGGAATGATGTATATAACAAGCGACATCATACACACAACGTTGGTGAGTAGTTTTTACTAGCCTATCAGGTTGCGTCGTGCCGGCTGTTTCAGTGTGCTCGTATGACCCGGTGTTGTCTAGATAGATACGTTTTCGTCATCTGGGACAATAAGGTCTAATACAGTACTGGGACAAGATAAGGTAATAGAGCCTTGCAGATATCAGCATGAATAGGCCAGTTCGACCGGGGAAGTACTACCCTCTCACAGAAAATCGACGTAAAGTAACAGTACCCAGTTCGGTGAGTGAGAGTGCCGGAGGCTCTATCCCCTATTCCTTCTCCCTCACCCCACTCCTCATCCTGTCCCTTTTCCAAACCACAAGGGGCGGCAACGCACTTGTGACTCCTGTGGTGTTGCTTGTGTCCATGGGCGGCGGTAATTGCTTACCATCAGGCGATCCATCTGCTTGTTTGCCACCTATTAACATAAAAAAAAACCGGGACGATCCCGGCTTTTTTAGCCACCAGGCAACCCTACATCCATTGCTGGAAAGGCCTTTGAATCGGATTTAAAACTATGCACAAATCTATCATCCTTATTACTGTTTACATTTGTATGTCCATGTACCACCACTATATACTACGAGTATATACCACTATCGTCCCAAGGTACGTTACATGTGATGTAACGTACCTTGGGACGCTTGTAGGTACCTATGGACATAAATCATATACTTGGGAAAGTATTGTGTCAAAGGAGCGTGAACGCTCCTTTAGCACAGTGAAGTGCATTTCCCAACTGACGTTGATTTCTAAATTTAAATCCAATAAATAACTTCCAGAATAACCTACATGATATACCTTATTATTATAGAACATTGGTTTGTTTTAGATTCTTTACCCAGATCCTCAGATCTCCATTACATAGTTACGAATAATTAATACAATTTCCTAGTAGCTCTACGAAGAGAAGCAATATAACATGCAATAAATTATGCAAGGTTCCTTTTAAAGGTAAAAAAATTAACTTACCTTGCCCAAGTGTCGATTGTAATGTTAGTGCCGAGATCAATAGCAGCGTTCGGTAAAGTACCTACATATTATTAATTCTCTTAAGTGGAACCGGAACCTTAAGAGGAAGTAACCTTTACTATATACTATTTTAATGGTTATTCAGAACTTTATCATATAGCAAATAATTTAACCATTCATGTGTATAAAAGCACAATGCTTTCCTTTATTAGATGAAAGGGACTACGGTTAATGAGTAGTTATTTATTACTTAACATCAAGTTTCAATAAGGTGCTTATAATAGAACTTAAATAATGGAATGGTGTTGGCTCTTTGAGATTGAAGAGCCGCACGTGAACAGCGCGCGAGGAATCTGCACACATTATGAAACTAAAATGAGTTGGTAGCAGTAATCTGTACTTTGTGGTTTGTATACTAGTTGACATATTTACTTGCGTTGAATCGTCCCAAAGGTAGCGTTTTAACGTTTAACGGACTTAACTTTTTTAGTAACGGATTGGCGATTAAGGAAGTTAATTATTGGATTGACGATGCCCAGCTATGGTTACGATAATGAGTTTCAGAGATTTTAATTTTTATTGTAGGTAGAACTAGGTTTGTGATCGTTAGTGATTGATTGTATGCTTAACCTTATTCTCATTAAATGGGTACTTTGTTAGTCGTTGTTGTGATAATTTTGTGGTACCCATGTTTCCGTTGGTGTAGATTTGCATAAACTGGATAAGCCATTTGTGCGGCTGCATGTTTAGCCATGCCTTGCCATTGGTTGGACCGGCAAAGTGCCTTTCTAGTTAGCCTAGTTTACCTTGAAGCTTTTGTGTTAGTGATAGTCTCCGTTGGTGCGCAAACAAGACAGCCATTAGTGCAATTATCATAGTATCACAAACGTTGTCCATCGTCTTGAACGGGAAACGTCCGTTGCTGTATCGCTAATGATTAGGTTAGCATGAGTTTCGTATTTAGACTATCCATGACAAAATTATAACACTCAAAAGACTGGTTGGATACGTTTGGTAGTAAACTTAACATCTAGAGTATCAGCCTAGTAAGATTTTCTTATAGTCTGCTATGTGATAAGGAAAACCAAAGCAACATGTTGAACAAACCTAGTTTAAGATTACTTTGTTAAACGCTCGAAATGATTATCCGGGTCGTGTTGTTTAACCGGATGGAGGTTGCATAGCGTGATGTTGAAGCCCCGGTGGATGTCAGACTATGAGCAATGCAATATTTTAATGAGTTTCCTATTATTTTAACGAGTATGTGTGTTGTTCAACATGTCAGCTTCGAGAAAAAGAGTTGGTTGTGATTTTCATTAAAACCTGTAATGATTTTGATCAGAGTACTTTTATTGCCAATCGACTTGGGTCAGGAATAGCCGAACGACTATAATGGGTGCTGTGCGATAAATTTCTTTTCTCCGAAGTGCATTAAAGTGCATTAAGGTGTGGTTGTTGATCGCAATCATGGATTCCCTGCTGCTCAAGTAGCTGTGCTTTGATATTTGTTCACTAAAATTGTTAGATACTTTGGTTTCTGTGTTGCATGACAAGAGCGTTCTTGACAGGATTCATTAGCCGAAGTCCAACTCGCGATTAACTGTACGGTTAACCGAACGACGAAAGCTGGTCCCCTAGAGTTGTTAATAGGCAAGGTGTGTGCACGGCCTCTATCATTGATGGCAGTTGATGTAGAACATGAGGTTGACCTAAATACTGTGAGAAATGATAAAATATTGAGGATACAGCATCATATGAGAAACGTAGGTTTGATAAGACAAAGGCAAGGCTTAGTAAATTTTCAGTAGATTACTTTGTGTTGATTATGAACGAGGAACGTAATCAAACGAAATTAGACTCTAAGTATAAAGGCCATTTGAGGTCACAGAAGTTCTTGACGGTGATCGTTATAATCTCAAAGCCCTTAATTCTAAGCGTACCTATAAGTACGCACGCGACAGGTTTCGAAAAATGCCTGAAAGTCAAAGTACAACTGACGAAATTGAGGTAGAACAAAGTAGTTCTGATATTGAAGAAAGTGTTTAAGCTTACATGACGTGTAGCCGTAACTCGGTAGAAATCGGCGTCTACTAACTTAGTAGTCCGTGAAAAGGCGGTATCGCAGTCAGCTCTGGCGGAGGTCGGGTTTCAGTGGAAACCATAGTCCTGGAGAGACTCGGCGTTCCCATGTGGGGTTCGCAGAAAGTAGAGTAACTGGAGGTTACTGGGCTATGCGTAGCCTTGATCACATGTAGAGCTTAAATGTTTCGGTTAACTTGGTTTGAAAAAATATCTTGAGAGATACCGCGATAGTGAAATGTCAGTTTTACTTTGAGTTTCCTGATTATTGATTTTGATACTGAAACTTTGTGCCAGAGGATCAGAGCATAACTGACAATCTTGAAGAGAGCAAAGTGTGAACTTAATATTGACAAAACAGTAGAAAACTAAGCTTACATGTTGATTGGTTGTGTGATTCAATGTCAGAGGTTGATTTGTAGCCGCAAATCAGTACAAATCGGTATCAACCAACTGTGAAGGCAATTGTCCGTAAGTACGCGGTAGGCAGACAACTCTGGTGTTTGATTGGTTGTGTGATTCAATGTCAGAGGTTGATTTGAAGCCGTAAATCAGTACAAATCGGAATCAACCAACTGTGAAGGCAGTTTTCCGTGAGTACGCGGTAGGCAGACAACTCTGGTGTTGGGGTTTCTTAGGAAACCATAAAGTCCAGGAAGGACTTGGCGATCCTTGTGAGGATGCGCAGATAAATGGGTTTCGTAGGAAACCATAAAGTCCAGGAGGGACTTGGCGGTCCTTGTGAGGATGCGCAGATAAATGGGTTTCGTACGAAACCATAAAGTCCAGGAGGGACTTGGCGGTCCTTGTGAGGATGCGCAGATAAATGGGTTTCGTAGGAAACCATAAAGTCCAGGAGGGACTTGGCGATCCTTGTGACGTTGCGCAGATAAATGGGTGGCAACCGAGTGACTAGTTGAGCATCTGGTTTAGAAACTGGAGGTTACTGAATGATGGCAACCGAGTGGCTGGTTGAGTGCCTGGTTTAGTAACTGGAGTTTGCTGAATGGTTATGAATCACATGTAGAGCATTAGTTATTTGATTTGATTATAACGTGAGTCTATGGTAATTGACTGTATTGTCAGTGATGCTTTGAATCCAGCTCCTATAATAGTTATGAATATAATGTAAGAGGTAATTTTGTAATAAATTTGATTAGAATCCTAACACTGTTTTGATTCAACCCTTACCTGGGTTAAGTCAGGAGTGACCGAGCAATGTGATACTGTGCGTGTAAAATTTTGTTACAGATTAACACACAGGGACGTGTGTCCTGTAGGATGGCCGTATCGGAATGGTCATGAGTACGGGACGTCAACTGACTACGAAACGGAAGTGTGAAGATGACGCGCTTCGACAGAGTCTAGTGTGACGTTCGCTATAGTTGAAGAGGGGGGTGACGGTTGACGTTCAACGGAGCAACACAACTATCACTTTTCTTGGAGACTTCGGGCGGGCAACACGTACCTAGAAACTGTCATTCGTTTCGTGTAATGCAATAATCCAAAATAATTATAGTCAGTTTTGTTAATTTGATGTACTCAGTGTGTATTCATTGCAAACAGACCCAGCTGTGCCCACATAGAACTGTGAAGCGTTGATACCAGACAAAAAATAAAGCAACCCGCCGTGAAATATATCTGTTCATGTAACATTTACGAAGAATTTGAATACAAGTTTGTATTTGTAAATGGTAATAAAACATTAGCTATCTTTCCTTTTGAAAAACAAACTGTACATTTGATGCGGAAGCATTACAGTATCAAACGCGGGTATTAATGGAGTGGAAAAGCAAATCGTATCGAGTGCAAACGGAAAAATAATATTAAAAGTCAGTGAATGGGGTGGGATCAGATACGTGAGGCTTTGGGGGCGCTGAGTGTAAACATTGCGGCCGTAGTCGATTGATGCGCGACGCCTGCTGATCACCCGTTGCGAACGAATGAGTTTAAGTGTGTTTGAATATAGTAAATATCAATTTTAATTGGCTGCTAGTTTTACTTTCAGCTGTTGAATCTAATACCAGTCTAAAGCCTACTTGTCTAAACGTTCTTGCACTTATTGAAATACCTGTCTGAAATTTATTTTTAAGCGGGTAGCAAAGGCTCTCAACTCTCTTTCCATCTACTTCTTATTTCAGCCCTTTAAAACCAGTCCTTACCTTACTTAAGGGGTCATGCTCGTCCTGCCATCATCGTCTAGACCTTTTGCTATTTCGTTAGCCATTTAAATCGATTTAACAGGTGTCAAAATATCCATCTATGGCGTGTACTAAATAAGTTTTAAGATATTTTGACTTATTTTTCAACACGTGTTTAACTGTAAATGTAAAGCTCAACACCGTTTTTCTTTTTGATATAACGCGTAGAATGACAAGTCCCGCAAAGTGTAAGCCAGCTGTTGCAGCGATAAATATTAATCACATTAGAACGAGACTTATACATGAGCCGCCCGATTGAAAAACACAATTTTCTCTCTATACTATTATGATATTAGTCTCACAACGTTTGTATTAAATAGGATCTATAAGAAATCGTTCAACCAGCCGTTGGCCCCAAGTGTGATGAAAACCTTTGACAGTTAGTATAGGGAGGCAAAGATCTAAGGTTCTAAAACATGATATATCGCTGTCCCTTTGGGTTGTGGAGGACAGACGCCAGTCGTTCTAATGTATCAGAGGCAAAGCTAATATTCTGTAAAATCAGAATACCTAAGACTAGTTAGTGATGCCTGCGCACTTAGGCTCCTTGTCTAAAATAAAACTGGTTTAACGCTAGGACAATGATGAGTATTTTGGCTGCGACAACTTTCAACTTTGGAAAGAAAAGTAACTCCTGTAATAAAAGGCTGTTATAACACTGCAACATACAATGTTAAAGACACTGTAACTCTTATAAGTACCTAAATAAATTTTCACCGCTCCTCGTTTAATCTCAATTGATTTCAGATTTTGGAGTTTGTTGATATTATAAGTCCCAAAGGATATTTGCCCTCAACTTAAGAGTCGAGTTGCCACTCGTATTAATAAAGTGGCGGTATACTAATATATCAAATTGTGTGTTATTGGATTGCTTACTTTTGATGTCTTTGATTCTTGTCTCCTAACGTATTTTCTTTTAATTCGGTATAAATAAAATATCTTATATCATATAAACGTATGTGTCTAGATCGCATTGGGGCATAGAATGAACATGTGTTCTCTAAGAGAATTGGTTCGATATCAATTCATAGTTAAAAACAGATATGTCAAGCATTTGCAATCTAATAAGATTATACGTTCAAATATTAAGTATTTTCGGCAAAACCTTGTTTCACCTTAATTTGGCAATACTTTCTGTGCGAATATACCTTTTGTGAGCGACTGCGCATAATAATACCCGCAGGGAATAGATTATCTGATTAATTTTACAAACTCGCAATTTGTATTATGTAAATACGACTTGTAACTTATAAACATGCTGCTATGCCTCTAATATTACTTACCCTACATTTGTATAACACGCTATTTAAGTAGATCGTTAATTATAATAATTACCGTCAAACAGCTCTTAATAGAACAATACATGTAGTTTGTAGAAGCATTATAATATTATTATCATCATACGTGACAGATAAAATTGCGACCTCAGTCTGTGACACTTAACTGTACGACGATGCCGAGGTGCTCTAGAATATTTTGTTACCTTTATCACAGTACCTTTGTGTAACAAAAGTACAAGTTGTAACAATAAGCCCAAAATGAATAAGACGTCATCCGCTGAGAGGGTTGAAAGTATATTTTTATGGAATGATCAATTTACAGAGTCTACACGTAATGGTTTGCGATTCTGGTTCCCTTGAAGCTTTTGCTAAGTACTTTGGCGCTTCCGCTGAAAAATGCTCAGAGTGTTAATAGAAAACATTCTTGCCGTCTTAATGGGGCCTCAAGTCATCCCATTACTGAGGGCTCGTTGCACCGCCCGACGCCCGCGACAGTGCGCGACGCGTGCTAAACACCGCCCACTTCCCCATCATAAACTAATTTTTATAATTAACACTCAAGGATATCTTGAAAAGCAGCACAGTATAAAGCTTAGGTAACGAATTACTTCGCATTAAGCTTATTCAAAGCGTTTAATAAGGATAATTTATTTTATTTATTTATTAACTTTATATACATACTGTGACGGCCGGTGTCATGTCAAACCGTCGTCACGAAACACAAAAATTAGCAAAGAGGTTTGAAGGCTATTTTATTATTTGGAAATGAGTTTTTAAATCGATGACGTCATACACTCTGTCAAGTGTTCGCCAAATTTACAACTCATTAACAACAAGGCAGTGGCCGTGCGGATAACGCATCCCGTGCTCGTTCTGATGGCGTGGGTTCAAATCCCAGTCATAACAGTTATGTGGATTTTGGTTTTTATGAAATTTAGAAAATGTTTATGAATATTTGGCAAATATTTTAAAAAAGATTATTTAAATATTTCGAATAAAAATTAAAAAATTCTAGAAACTTCAAGAAGAAATGGAAAGGTTAAAAAGAGACAGGAGATGGAAAAACAATTGAATAACGAAAAGACAATCGAAATTAGTAGATCTAGAACATTCCTAGGGGTATATAAGGCGGTGTAGACGTGCTAAGCGTCAGTTTAAGTTGAAAAGTGGTAAAGTGAAGAAGAAAAGGAAGAAGTAAAGGAAGAAACAAGAAGTAGTAAAAAAGTGAAGTGAAAGTATAGTGCAGTAAAGTGCAGTGAAAAGTGCAGTGCAAAAGACGCTAGTGTTGGTGCTGTCTGCGTCGAAATTAACCGGCGTGTCGTGTGTCAAGTCGAATAAAGTGTCATCAGTGCTACTCGGTGTTTCCTTCCAATCCCGTTACCCCGTCCGTAACAATACATAGCGTATAAAGGTGGACTTAATACCTTAGGCATTTTCTGCCAGTCTACCTTAGAGTGGTGCAGAGATTAATGGTAGGTGTATTTTAAAAAGCGGCGTTAGACTTTAACGCATATTTAATAGATATGATGGACGCGCATACATTACATAAAATTAAATCATATTAATAATACATACATACGTACATAGAATATAGAAATGCATACATATACTTACATACATATATATATATATTATATAAACATATATAAATAAATATATACCTAAAATATATATACCTACATGATATGATACTTCTGCTAACTTAGCCAACAAAAGCTGCTTTACCTTTGTCTTAAAGCAATACCTAGTAGTGGACGTCCTGATTTCGAGAGGAAGGCCATTCCAAACAAGAATAGCTTGAGTAGGAAAAGAAGAATGGATGAAAGAAGATCTATGTGAAGGACAAAGAAGCAGAAGGTTATTAGATGAACGAAGGCTACGATCGTGGTTGCTGCATTAGTACTGGAAGTAAGAACTAAAATAGTTGGGAGTATTGGAAGACATAAGGATAGAATAGAGAGTAGTGAGTGCACGCAGACTGCGTCTTTGACGAATAAGAAGCCACTTCAACTGGGAACGATAAGTAGACACATGGTCATACTTGCGAAGATTTAAAATAAATCGAATGCAGTCATTGAGAAGACGGTCAAGCTTGGTCTTAAAGTTAAAAGTTTTGAGGTTAGGGCCATTTTTTGCTTTTTCACGAGATTACGCGTAGCTTGCACTGTTGCCGATGTCCAATAATGGTAGCACCAATTATTTAGGACAACTCTTCATCAACTGGCTTCTATGTTCCATCTCTATCCAACCAGTATTGCATCGTTTAGTCGTAAAATGTCCAATTCGCAAAATGTTCAGCGATCGCAAAATGTGCAATTCGCAGAATGTCCAATTTTCAAAATGTCCAATTCGCAAATTGGCGAATATCCTTAATATCGTAGTTTTACTATTAATCACTGCCTCGTTGGTCTCACAGCATAAATGTGCGCATGCGATTGAGAGGTCTCGGGTTCGATTCCCGGGTCGGGCAAAGTGTAATTGGAAACATTTGAACACTCGCGTTGCATGTTTAGAATATATATATAGACGGGAATTAACGGGAACATGCATTAGGTATTTACATACCTTATTTTGCTTGACGTTTCGAGACGGTTGCACGTCCCGTGGTCGCAAGCTGACTGGTGTAGCGATGTCACGTCTCCGAGTGCGAGGTAGAAGCTTCGATTTCTACCCCTGGGTCGTTTATTTTTCGAAGTACCGGCGCAAAACACACTAACCGTATCTGTATATTGAACATTCGCCGACTGCGTATTAAAGTGCGGTATTGTTAGCCGAATCACTGGATTCCACGCCGATGACAATTTGAAGCCCTCTTCCCGATTGAAATTTTTATTTTTTCTGATTTCGATCGCTTCACGCACAACTCTTGGGTAAAAGTGGCGTTCCGTGAAGAGGACTTGGGGACGATGAAATTCAATCCAGTGATTGGTTCCCGATTGAAGTAAATGTTCCGCAATCGCCGATTTGTTCGTTTGACGGTTCTTTACAGTTGCGATGTGCTCCCTTATACGTTCAGCGATAGTCCGCTTCGTTTGGCCTATGTAAGATCTTCCGCAGCTGCAGTTGATTTTATAGACACCTGGGGTTTGTAGCGGTAGAACATCCTTTGGTGTGCCCACCATGTTGCATACTTTGGTCCCTGGTGTAAATACGGTCGGAATGGAGTAGTTTTTTAACTTGTCTCCTATTTTATCCGTAACACCTCTAATGTTGGGCATGTAGGTCGGTTGTCTATTTACCGCCGGATGTTTTTCGCGCTTGATAGGCCGCTTCTTTCGTCGTTGTACCTGGTATCCGTTCTTCCTAAGTACCTCCTGAACATCGTCTAGCTCTAGCTTCAAATGCTCAGGGTCACAGAGGTCATGACATGTGCTCTGGTTTTTAATGATGTCACAACGGATTGCAGGTGTCGAGGGTGGTGGTGTGACGTGGCGTGCAGGTATCTATCTGTGTGTGTAGGCTTCCGGTATACGCAGTGTGTTAAGAACCCATCTGGTCTTACCAAGGAGCAAGTATATACTTGCTACTTGGGTCTCACAGTCACTTTGACATCCAAGAATGACAACGATCTGTCAGTTTCCATTTCGTAGGTGAACCTCATTTTCGGATGAATGCAGTTAAGGTGTTGCACATATTGATCTACTTCCTGCTTACCTCCTTTTACGATACTAAAGATGTCATCCACGTATCTTTTCCAAAGCCTGATGGTATTGGGCCCGATGCTTAGCGCCTTTTCTTCAAAGTGTTCCATCCAGATATTAGCCAGTACTGGGGCTACTGGACTCCCCATTGCGACACCATCGATCTGGAGGTAATATTGGCCTTGGAAAAGGAAGAAGTTGTCATCTAAGCAGTGTTTTAGTAGATCAATATAGTTGTGAGGCATATCATTGTCACTCAGTCTGTCCCTCACTACATCCAGCCATTCCCTTATTGGAACATTGGTAAAGAGCGACTCAACGTCAAAGCTTACCATTACATCTTCCAGTTTCAATCGGTTGCTTTGTACGATCTGGACGAAATGACGCGAGTTCTTTACGAAAGACGATGTCATACCGACTAATGGCTGCAATACCGATGCAACGTGCTTCGCAAGGTCGTAAGTAGGCGAGGAAATCTGACTTACGATAGGTCGCAGTGGCGCGTTGGGCTTATGTACTGTAGGCAGACCATATAGCTTAGGTGGTTGGTATGGCTTGGGACCATATAACTTGCTATACTCGTCTTCCGTGAACAGGTCCTGGTGGTCTTGTATCAGTGTTCGTATTCTGCGCGTTACTCTGGCCGTGGGGTTATATGAGACCGGTTTATACACCTTGTTATCACATAACAACTATCGTACCTTGTCCGTATAATCAGCCGTATTTATCACTACAGTGGCGTTTCCCTTATCGGCCTTAAGCACTAAAATATCCTGGTTGTCCCGAATCCTTTTCAGTGCTTGACGCTCTTCCATAGTGACATTGCTAGTGGGTATCTTCGACTTCCGTAATATCACCGCGACGTCCTGTCGTAGGGTATCGGCATCACCGGGCGGTACTTTATTACGGATAATCGTCTCCTCAACACTGCTGATTATATTCTCGTATGGTATTCGCTTAGGTGTTAATGCGAAGTTTAAACCTTTGGCCAAGATGTTAATCGCAGATTCATCTAAACTCGCGTTGGATAGATTAATTACGGTGTTACTGGTTTGTACCGATACCGTAGATAACGTTTTAAATAAGGTATGTAAATACCTAATGCATGTTCGCGTTAATTCCCGTCTATATATATATTCTAAAGTGTGATTGGGTTTTCCCGTTAGGAAATTCTCGGTAACAGGTACGGTAATAGGCTCGCCCCCTATTACGTGGGACCTAAAAATTCATGGCGAAATGTGGGTGTAATATTACACCTCTGCCTACCCCTTCGGGGATACAGATCTATACTATTAATCACTGACAAATTCACAATAAAAAACAAAAAATATTAAAATTAATGAATAGTTATTTGAATACTATGTAACAAAAGACAATGAGCAGAAGTGGTCCAAAGGACATTGGGCGTATTCCGACCCGGTCACGGACATTCACGAACTTGGTATAAAATGAAAGAGCATGAATGCTCTTACCAGTAAATACGCGAATTTTTTTTTAATCCATCGGAGGACAAAGTTTGAGCTAGAAATATATTTATAAAAAAGCAGAAATCTCATACTCTATTTAAGTAATATAAATTGTGGTTCTGTTAAAAATAGCTACAAATCGGGTCTGTCGAGTGCATGCATGTGCCTACCGAGTGATCATTCATGCCATTAGATGGAAACAATCCTGATTTTAGAGATTTCCCACAGTTGACATACGAAGATCTGATATTTTTATTATCATCAAAGATTGGACAAGTCCTACTGTCATGGGCATGTGAGACCAAGATTTTATAAACAATAAAATATTGATCATCATCATCATCCTAGCGTTATCCCAGTTGTATCCAAGACTTACACGTCTTGGAGCTCGAGGGCCGCTTACTGGTCTGACAAGCTATGACAGATTATCAACTTTTCCACCGAGCGACTGCCTTTTGACCTCTGCAACCCAAAGGCATAGCAGTATTCCATGGTTTGGACCAGTATCTGTTTTTATTTAGGGTACTGATTCCCAGTAACGACTGTCAAAGATCTTCATGACAGCCAGGTTTAGCGTGCTCTTCGAGGCACGGGGTAAGTGATAATTAACAATATAAATATAATACACACTTAAATTCGAAAAGTCATTGGTGTGCGCCGTGTATTCGAAACCCTCAGCATGGCAGTCCGTTGGTATCTCCACTAGGCTATCGCTGTCTTAAACAACCAATAAAATATTCTAATACATACATACATACATAGACTCACGCCTGTTTCCCCGAAGGTGTAGGCGGAGGCATATTAAACGCCCACTTTTCGCCAGTGTTTTGATCCCACGTAATAGGTGGCGAGCCTATTGGCGCTTATCGGGATATTTTGTTTGCCAGAGCCCCCTCCGTTGATCGGCAGGTGCACCACTTGCAGGTGAGGTTAGCTTGGGACCCTTAGTTCTTGGTGGGAACCCTATGCACCCACCTTCTAATTCTAATAATATTCTACCACATACACACATCACCATCTAGTCCCAAACTAATCAAAGTTTGTACTATCTATACTAGATAATGGATAAACTTACATAAATACTTTATTTTTGTAAATACATACATATTATATATAGAAACACCCAGACCATGACAAACATCCATGTTCATGCACACAAATGTTTTACTTGAGCGGGAATCGAACCCGCGACCATCAGCGTGGCAGTCGCATACACTCCCGCTGCGCCAACCGGTCGTCATGTCAGAGCGCGAAAATAATACGTACAAAGATATTTTGATAAACCAGGCGAGACAAGGAAGACAAACTGTTGAAGATTATTACTGCTCGTGTATACATGGCCTCCGTACCATATGCAGTAGCGCGCATATTGTCAGTATTATTTATTTTTTATTCTCGGCTAGACACCAACAGGAAATCAAAATGTTTGCGGTATTTTTAGATGAAATCACAATAGACATTGATTACGCCAAATAAATAATGTTAAATATATGTTTTTTTTTTTTAATTCCCACAACTCACAAGAAAGCGACCCTTACCATGATAAACTAGAGATAATTACTGATATATACTCACAATTTCATGTCTGTCCGCCGTGGGTTTTTCTCCCATACTATTTGCCCAATGACCTTTCCACCACTATTGTTATATATTCACTCAGAAAAAAGTTATGACTGTTTTAAAAATACGTATTTTTAATTATTTAACCGTTATTTTTTTTCGCACATAGCCACATTTAAAGCAGTAAATACATGGTAGCAATGATGACGCATTCCCCCTGTTCTGTAATGCACTCAAATCGTCTGCAAAGTATAAAATGATAATGTTAGCGCACCTACCCATATAAAAATGTAATACGGAACGGTTCGCAATCGTGCTAAAAGTTAAAGTATTTTTTAATATTTCTACACGTATGTAATGATCCCTATTCGAGAAACCATTTCGAACTACTACTGTTCTTGTCTTTCTGGAATGTGAACTGTGGGTTGCTGTGCCCACGTCATGGTAATTATTTGGTATTTTGGATGGGCGAGACAACAACCCACAATTCTACTTTCAGCTGCGAATCTGGATAATGTTATTGTGGATGAAGACATATGAGATGTACTCTTTTAAGGACAGACCCCACACTGTGAGACAGGAATACATAAAACTATTGTGAAATATTTTTGTGTTTACATTCTTCCTAGTATAACAAATATTTTAAAATAAATATAAGCATTGTAAAGATAGGTATAAGGTAATAGTAGTAATAGGTCCTTTCATTTGATACCCCACATGATAGGGATTGATTTTTATTTTGACGTCATATAGCTTATATCAACCAGAATAACGTATGAATTACAACGAAGTGTCATACACCTAAATCAATCGAGTAGTTTAAAAGATACAGTGAAATAAAGAAGCGTAAAAAGGTTTTTAAATTGCAAGTTTTCATGGCGTCGTAACTTTTTACTGAGTAAATATTTTTGGTTGCAGTCTTCTTATAATGATTCAGTACGCAGTGTTCCATCATATGCCATAGTTCTTATTGGTGGTGGAAATTTGGACCAAGCTCCATATATTTCTGCCCATTCCCCTTTGTAGATGTTTTATATAAAAAAAATGTGAGATAAATCAATATATCATAAATAAAATCAGACGATGATATTACGGTGATGATCTACGATTATAGCGAAAACGTATGCCTGACATTAGTTCTAAATAGTGCAAGGTTTCAAATTTATTCGTTACAAACATCTGTTTATTAGTCACATAGCTTATTGATAAATCTGGTCTGCGAAAATCTTGGATGCACCGAGATAACTCTAGGTCAGTGATGATAATCTTTTATCAAAAGGAGTCAGGTCCTAGACTCCAAACATTCCTACTAATATATAATGGATTCATTTAGCTATACTTACTTATTTATGTTTACACGTAGATAAGTTATATTGATAAATAGTAAGTTTATCTCAATCTCACCAAAACTCACATACCGATGTAAAGTACCTATTCCATCATTTTAAGCAATAAGATTAAAAATCAAAAGTAATCTGGTTTTCATAATAAATCACATGTATTTGTAGTGCCTTTTTACTTACACACCCCAAATCAGGTTATTTACATATGTTTGCCTTCATTAAATAAAAGAGCGCCCGTACCTTATTTGTTTAGGAACAAACCGTACCTATCTTACAATAATTTTTCAGCGTTGGGACATTTTTATAAAAAGGTCACTTTATTAACTACGACAAATAGGCATGCCGTACGGTATTTTATAAAACGGTTTATAAAAAAGGTTGAACTAAAACAATGTCGGTATTTTCTGTATTTTGCAGTGGAAGGTTCTAAATATAGAACTTTATTTTACGAGCAAAAAGCTTGTATGCATGCATGCTCGACCAAACATGTGAATTTAGAAATAATTCATCAAGCTTTGATGTTATGTTACAAGGCCAAAAAGCTTTTAGAAAGCTCTGTTATGTTTTTAATATTATCATGATCGCACAGTCGTTTATTTTTAAATGAAGCCAGCGTATCGCATATCCATAACCATGATACGTGTTTATTAAGTCACAGTCGAAATAACAGACCGTCGCGTTGTTATCCGACGCCAAATGGTATTTGAGCAATTTGCGAAGATATGAATGGGATGAATGTTTCATTACTTACGTAATAAAGAAATATAAGCAAGTGCAGAAATGACCGAAAAGTAGGTCGTCTTCCGACCGTGACTAGCGGCGCACGGACATGCCGCTGCGCCAGACGTCGCCCGCGTCACGCCGGTGACGGTCGACGCATCTAACGCCATAATTACCTTTTGAGAAACGAACCTTCACAAGCGAGCCTTCAAATGCTTCGTTCTCCTTGTATGCTCACTTAATATGTATCTAAGTGACATTGACAAGGGTTTCTGAAATATGTAACATGTGACCTTTATATGAGACAAATGTATGCATGTTTTAAGACTCGCCCCCAGCTGGCAGTTGGACCTCGGAAAAGTATACCGCAAAAAGGATGGCGTTTAAAGAATTCAAGCAGATCTCGGTGCAAAAGTATAATTCATAGCGCCGGGAGCATCGTTATTCAAAGGGTTCAAGCGGAACCCCTTTCAGTATTGCTCGCAGCCATCTTTCTTTCCGTCATTTGAAAAACTCCAAGACACGCTCAACATAGACATCGGCATTTCTTTTCCGAAATATTTCGTTCAGATGTAAATGGTACTTTTACTCACATAATGATCGTAGACAACATCGAACCGAAATAACCTGTAATAGAGAATCAAGACGCATAAAAACACACGCCTTCCTGAGCCTAATGTTTTTTCAATTCGCTACGTAGATAAGTGAGATCCGTACGACAGCTAATTATGTACGACGCGGGATATTCTCTCCAATTTATTAAAATAGCATACTGAACAAAAATACCTAATCCATTCGGCATTTTATTGGTTAAAAACACGAGTCACGTACTAGGTATGACTTTTCATTTCATGCTTTAAAATGACTAATACCCAAATAGCACTTTTTTAGATCACACACATTTTTAGTTGGACACATTTTTAGCACCGTCATTATCCATTTCGTTATCCATGTCGATTTCTTTATTATTTATGTGTACCACATGACTAGATAACTCATAAATATGATGAAAATAATCATCATCAGCATGCAAATGTTCATGTAAATTCAGTTTAATTATTAGGTACAGTTAGGTTACTGCCGTATCCACAGCGATATTGGATTCTCAATTAACTCGACAAAGCAAATGGATGCTTGTGTGGCTTTATCTCGATATTACATTAGTACATTCATGAGATATTGCTCTACATGTATTTGGTGTAGCTGTAGTCTGCTCCCACGACCGTGTAGATATGGCGGTTACTAACACACAAACCCGTACACACGTATCTGTATCAGATCTACATTATATCGGGTAACAATGTAATCAATACTTAATGGAATTGTAGCTTGAATTTTGGAACGGCTAATCTCAATTTTTTATAAAGGTTTCTGTATATGCTACCGCTGTGTTTGCGAAGGTTTGCCCAAAACACATAAATAACACCCAAACTGCAAACATGCCAGGGTTTATGTGGTTACCTCAACCTCACGCTGCAACGGATGTTGTGGATTTGAATACCTACCGCGCGTGGCAAAAACGGTAATATCCCGAAATATAAATGTTCTAGAAACCATTTTAGTAAATGCGTGATAATCCAAAGATTTACGTAAGTATTACCACTCGTGCATAGTAATCAACGAGATTCCCGTTAAATCTGCTAAGCTATCTATTTCAAAGTATACAGAGCTCAATTAATACAAAAGTAAATTAACTTCGAAAGTCCTTAAGTGCATTAAGTTTGGTAAACGAAAACGTGGTTCCGTTTATAAACGAGGAAAAGTGCTGAAAAATTATGACCCTCAGTAAAAAGCCAATAAAAAGTGGTTTTTATGACGCCTCTTGTGACTTGGGTATCTGATAGGAGTGAATAAATTAATGATGACCCAAGACAATCAAGTGAGTTCGGAAATATAGTCGCCACTTCCAGATGGTATTAAACAAAACAAGAATAAAAACATTCGTTATGATTGAATGACGTATATCACAAAGTTTGTTATGACGAGTACGGGCAACAAGGAACATAAGAAATTGAGTTTCTGTGAGTTACCTTATTACGTTGATATTTTAGTGAATAAAGACTTGGAGGTGCAATAGCACATTGAGTAATGTTACTAGTTAGAATTCCAGGCATAGCATGATGACGTAACCTTGTTAGTGAAATAGAGGCTTTGCTTTAGTGGAGCAGACAGCAGTTAATATTCCTACATATTATTATAAGAATTTATTATATTATTAGAATATATAGTATTATCAGAATATATAATATCTGTAACGTCTGGAATTTGCTACTAAGAAATCAATCCTCTCCAAAGAATTGATTTCTTAAATGGTGGCAGAGTTATCAAACTCAAACACAAACTCAAAATCATTTATTCATTTAGGTCACAAAGTGACGCTTATGAACGTCAAAGATTAAAGTTAATTACTAGATGATTCTACATTTACATTTACTGATACGTTCGCGATGCAATAGGTAGAACCACGAGAAAGAACGGGCAATAAAACTCGTGGCCACTCTTTTTAACTGCCAGTATAATTCTTTTACATGTTATATTTGTAAGGAGCTGCAACTGTTTCACATTGTGAGTTATCTACTATTGCAAAAGTTAATAGTTATTGATATCATACTCAAGCAATAAATTATGTTCATTTAGTAAGCCTCCCAAAGTGAATATGGTGAAACAGGAGCATCCACTTACGTCTTTTGATGTAAGCAACTCGCGAACATGACTGTTCTGATCTATGGTGGAACAGTATGTTCCGAAAAGTAATGGTATATGAACCTGCTGCAATTTACAATCTATTAGCTAGCAGTTCATGATCACGAGTTACCCTCACCTTACAAATCCGATAAATTAAAATAAAAAGAGTAGAACAAGAATGCAAAATACGTAGTATAAAAGAGAATACAGTAATTAACTACACTATAAAACTGCCTATTGACCTAATAATAAAAATAAATTGACCTACTAAAATAATATTTATTTCCAAGCGTACTTGTCGTCAAGATACTCATGTAAACTATAATATGCCTTTAGTAAAAGATTATTTTTAACAATTGTCTGAAACGACCTTAAAGGCAAGTCTAAAATATTACTTGGTATTTTATTATACATTCTTATACTAAGCCCAATAAAAGAGCTATGCGTTTTGTGTAAACGGAAATATGGTACACATAATTTGTGCCTGTTCCTAGTATTAATATTGTGTATGTCACTATTCATTTTGTAAGAATTTATATGTAGTCGTACATGCATAACACTGACATAAATATATTGTGATGCTACAGTAAGAATACCAATATTTTTAAATTTTTCTTTAAGTGAGACACTTGTCTTTAACTGGTAAATGGCCCTAACTGCCCGGTTTTGTAATATAAAAATATTTTTGATGTCAACGGCCCTACCCCATAATAATATGCCATATAACATAACACTATGAAAATAGCTAAAATAAACCAATCTAGCCGTATCGACATCAGTCAACCTACGAACCTTCTTAATGGCATAAGCAGCTGTGCTAAGTTTCCCTGAGAGATATGTAACGTGCGCACCCCACTGTAATTTCGAATCAAGTGTTATTCCTAGAAATAATGTAGATTCAGATGTTTCGAGAACATCGTAATTTAGAGCTATACTAGGACCAAGGTTTCTGACATTAGGCAGAGCAAACTTAATACATTTTGTTTTTTTGGCGTTCAGTACTAGATTGTTTACATTAAACCATTTAGTTACTTGAATGAGCGCACTGTTTATTTCGTTACAATGTTCCTTATTTCTATCCACTTTGAATATCAAAGAAGTATCGTCAGCAAACAGTACAACGTCACAAATGTTTTTCAAGTAAAAAGGTAAATCGTTTATGTAAACAAGAAACAAAAAAGGCCGTAGGATGCTGCCTTGCGGCACTCCTAAATCAACAGGTAAGCCACTGGATTTTGAGCCGTTTATTTCAACACATTGGATTCTGTCACTTTAGTATGACTTAATGACTTCCAATGCTTTAGTCTGTACGCCGTAATGTCTAAGTTTGCATAAGAGCGTTTCATGGCAGACACAATCGAATGCTTTCGAAAGGTCGCAAAACACACCAATAGCATTTTGGGCATTCTCCCATGCACTGAATATGTGTTTAAGTAACGCTACTCCTGCATCTGTTGTCGAGTGACCCTTGGTAAATCCATATTGCTCACTATGAAGGAGGCTGTTTAGATTAAAATGTCTAAGCAATTGCTTGAGTATGATCCTTTCAAAAATCTTACTAAAGGCAAGTAGTATCGATATTGGCCTATAATTACTAGGATCAGTCTTACTGCCGGATTTGAAAAGAGGTATTATCCTACTGTATTACATAAGATCGGGGAAAACACCTGATTCAATACACTTCTTAAATAAGTTGCTTAAATAAGGAGCTACTACATCAATTATACTTTTTAAAACCTTAACAGAAATGCCCCAGAGATCACCTGTATTCCTAGACTCTAGAGATTGAAAAGTACTTATAATGTCGGTAGGATTAATACAATGGAACTTAAATAATACATCACATTTTCCTACACTAGATTCTAATAGGTTTTCTGCGACTATAGCTGATGATTTTAATTCTCTAGTAGTAGTAATCGGTATGCTAGCAAAGAATTTATTAAATGTGTGTGCGACTTCTTTGTCATCATGAATTAATCTGTCACTATCAAATAAACTAAAACTATTACCTCTTAGTGTTGTCTTACCTGTTGCTTCATTAATAGCTCACCAGGTTGCCTTAATTTTATTCGAGGATTGTTCAATTTTGTTCCTAACGAATAATGCCTTAGCTGTACTGCACACTCTTTTAAATATCTTGGAATATTTCCTAACATAATCAGTGAAGTTCGAATCAGAATTGTATCTCTTCATACCGTACAACTCGTACATCTTTGCTCTGCTTTTGTAAATACCTGCAGTAGCCCACTCACTAAAAGCTCGAGATTCCTTAACTACTTTCTCCTTAGTCCTAAAGTATTCTGAAATTCCTTGTTAACTACATTAAATAAATTATTGAAATTTTCATTTGGCGAATCAATCTTCATTAAATCAGGACTCATAGCATTCATTCCAATCAAAATTTTATTCCGGAATTCATTAAACTTATGCCTAGGTAATGGCCTCACTAACACGTTCTGTATGATGCTATCACTATAATACGGAAACCTTGCTAATTGACCACAGTGATCCGAAGTTAATTCAGAACTAACTAATTTATTCGAAATTGTACAATTACTTAATATATTGTCAAGACAGGTGGACGATGTTGCTGTAATCCTAGTTGGTTCAAGGAACAAATTTTTTAAATTAAATGATTTAAATAGATTTAAAAATCGACTAGTCATTACTGAATGATCAAGAATATTTACATTAAAATCACCACAAACTATAATACCTTTCTTATTGCTCCTAATTTTAGTAATTGCATCTTCAATAACTGATTCAAACAAGCTAAAGTTACTTAACGATGGACGATATACACATGTGATAATATGCTGCTCAAGTTCTACACATGACAGTTCCACAGTGCGTTCTATAGACAAACTTGCTATGTCTTTCCGTTCTTTACATGTTAAGCTATTTGAAACAATAATCAAGGATCCACCATGAATAGCGTATTTCCTAGAGAAGGCACTGTGTACCGTGTATTGCGAGTTATTTAAGAATTTAATTTTTTAGCCAGTGTTCTGTAATACACATAACTTGTATACTGTGATTTTCTAAATATAAACTTAATTCTAAATCCTTGCTAGATAGACCTTGTATGTTTTGATGTGCTACATTCAGTTGAATTTGTCTACCCTTTGTCCTAGTCTTAAGTTTAAAGAACTTGTGTCAGTATATTCAATAGAATAATTATTAAGATAGGAATTATTTACAGAAGCTAAATTCTTGGATACCCTACATGTACCTGTGTCATTTTGTAAATTAAATGCTAATAATTTAGCAAGTTGTCTTCTATAAAATAGTGGCAGATACATAGTGTCTATGGTCAATGAAAAATTACTAATAAAATTATTAATGTCATATAATAAAATAAAATCTTTATATTGCCATGTCAAATTGTATAAGCACAAGTTGAGTTCATGAATATAACTATTCATTGTTTCATTTAAGCTATAAAAATAAGGCAAAGCAAGAGTTATAAATTTGCATTCAAATTTGCTATGAAGCGATAACATAACTTCTGTCAAATTAAATATATCCTTTTTAGTCACCGTTGAGCTATCACCATATGTGATAATTATTGTAGACTGCCTATCAAATATTGTTATATTTAATGTATTAATTAGATTTGTAAACGAAGACCCTGGATAACAATAATTGATAGTATTGTGTTGTGTCAGCTCACAATTTATTAAACTACCTAAACCTACACCAAGCCTATCTGAGAATATATAAACTTTATTTGTGCCAGAATTCTTACCTAAAGAAGACTTACCTGTTCTATTATTTTCTGAACAAGTACTTTTATCACTATCGCAAATAATCTGGGACTCACAAGTGGGTAATGTTGGTTTTATGATATTCAAACAACTATTAGTATTTGTTAAGACCTTTACATATTCTAAATTTTGTCTCCCCACTTGTGCAATCTCATCATATTTCCTAATATACTCCTGAACCTCATTTTCATACTGTGTGTTCATTCTACTTATTTGAGATTGTAAGGAACTAATTTGACTTTTAAGATCCCTAGTATGTTTGTCATATAACGTTTTGTCATTAATCAACTCTGCATTGTATTTGTCTAACTCCATTAACAAATCTGAACGCTCAGAAACTAAACATTTATATTGCTGAGATGTTATCTTAGTTTTCCTTTATTGCTTTAGACTAAGAATGAGTTTCCTAATATGTTTATTTAATTTGTTATACTTTCTATGCCGTTTCAGACAATTCATGTTTATTTTTAATTGTTTTGAATCTAAGCCTAATCTATTACCTACAACCTCTGAGTAAAGGTTCTGAGTTGTATTACTGTTTAATATCTCTACAGTTTGTTCTAGTGATTTAATCTTAGTGAATGATTGTTCTAAACAGCATTCTAGTTCCCTAATGCGACTCATAGACCATGAATGGTCATCATTGCTAGCGGTCAATAAATGGATTTCTTCCTGTAACCTATCTCGCTCGGCCAGTGTGTCCATATACTCGATATGGAGTTCTGCGAGTTGAGCCTTCAGGTTGGAAACCCTATCGTTGACGATCCTGATGCCCTCTTCACAGTCTGCACGCTCCCTCAGTAGATGATTATTCTCCTCCTGGCACTTCTTTAATTCCACCAAGGTTACTCTCAGCTTGTTTTCTAGATCCTTCGCTGTAGCCTTCCTGGTCATCATAGTGCTCACTGTGGAATGGCTCATAGCCAAGGATATGCCAAACACCTATGGACAGAAAAATAATCAAGATGTTAGAGAAGAGATAAAACAGTCATGAATAGAAGTTTATAGATAATAAGTAAATAAATATATATAAAAATTAATTATACTATAGCTAGAAGGACAGTAGATAAACAACAGAAAGGAAAATATTATTTAAAGGAAAGAAATTAAAGGTGTTATTAAATTTTTTATTAATTAGGCAAAATATGTAGGTAGAAAAAAAATAAAAACAGGACAGGTTAGAAGCACCCTGAACAGAAGAGCATGCATGAGGAATCTGATGGGAGTGAATGAAGCAAGAGAGATATGTCAAGATCGTTGCAAATGGCGCTCCGTAGTCTCTGCCTACCCCTCCGGGAAACAGGCGTGAGTCTATGTATGTATGTATGTAGAAAAAAGAAAAATATAATCTTGACAAATTTACTAATTTATACCAATTTTTATATTAAATTCTGAAGATATTAAATATATAGGCCTTGTTCAAGATATAAACACTTAAATAAATGTGAAGTGTAAGTGTAGTAGGTGTTTGTATGGGGCGTTTGTTCGGTCTTAGATTTTGCTTCCACGTTTTTGTCAAGCAAAAGGAGACAAAAACTGTGCCAGTGTTTGATGGACGAATCTCACGTTTGTGTGAGCCGAGTAAATGTGTGATGAGGAGTGTAAGTTAATAAGTAAAATACTCCCCGGCTTTAAAGATGATTTCAAATCCGTCCGTTGACAGCTGGTAGTAGATCTGTCCGCCAAAAACTGTTTGTATCGAGGTTTCAAACACCAAACTGAATGTCTTTCACACTTTACTTTACTATTTACTATCTATTTAACAAAAATAATGAGATATAAGCATTAAATATTCATTTAAAATTAAATAAAACTTTTAAAAATTACGGAGCTACGTAATTTTACGTCTGACGTTTCCAGTGTTGCCAATTATAAAAAAATGATTATGAATAATTGTAAAATGTTTTAATTATCTGTCGATTTTTGGTTCTGCTTCCACTTTACATCTTGTGCATGTTCTAAGTGATGGTGAGATGCCTATGTACCGGCTCAGTAGATAATATTCTATTAATTTGTTAGGAAGCAGATACTATTATGAATTCGTGGCAGTAGCATGGAGTGTCGTGCTCAATAGACGGCATTATTTTCGCATTTACTTAAAAAATATATATCTTCCATTGATATTAGTAGATAACTGTTCATATAAATATTTTTGTTTTACATTATAACGATTTTGGTTTTCCATCTCACTGGATTATCAAAGTGAGAAGATACGATCATTAACAAGGTCTACAATAAGGACAAAATAAATATTCAGACCTTTGAAAAATACTTCACAAATTCCATTTGATATCTAGTGTATACCGTAATCGCCACATGCGACAAAAACGCCTTGCATGGTAATTTAATTGATTATTTGTTACTCTAGAGTGATATTCTTGAGACCGATCGGACTTTCCATCTGTCCTCAAGATTTATGGCTTACAGTTAGTTAATGTTGCCTGCTTTCTTTCGAATAAGTCTCACGAGTATCGGTTAATATGTAAAAGCAAACATCCATTATATTTAATGTTCACTATCGTTAAATGTAATTCATAATCACTAAGGTACTGTTACTTAACTTTTTTTTACTTCTTTATATAAAGGCATGCCTTATATGCAGAGATGTTAAGCCTATCAGTGCATTTCTAAAAAAAGCCTCAAGCCCAAAAGAAGTTAACATCATTGTCTTGCCCTGGTCCTAATTTATTTGGGGTCGGCGCAGTATGTCCTTCGCTTCCATACTTCTCTGTCACCAGTCATCCGATCATTTACTCCTTTCTCTTCCATATCCATCCTCACACAGCCCATCCATCTTTACCTTGGCAGTCCTCTCCCTTTTCGTCCTTCCTCATGCATATTCAACACGTTTTTACCTACATTCATCTTATCTCTCCGCATAACATGTCCATACCAGGCCATTCGACTCCCTTTTACCTTTTCATCTATGGGCGCCACTTTCATACTACCTCTAACGAATCATTCCTAATTCTGTCCATTCTTGTCACTCCACACATCCATCGTTACATTCTCATCTCTGCCACATGCAATCGTTTCTCATCCATCTTCTTTGTAGCCCAACACTCAGCTCCATACAGTACGACAGGCCTTATAACTGACTTATACATGCGGCCCTTTAATTTCACAGGCATTTGTGGTCGCATATTGTGCCTGAGACCTGTCGCCATTTCATCCATCCTGCGTTGATTCTTTGCCTAACATCCCGATCAATTTCGCCGTCATCTTGCAGGAGTGAACCTAGGTAGCGAAAACGGAGCATACTGGTAGAGGTGTACCGCCGTGCGTAACCGGTATAGGACTGGAGAGACCGCCAAAGTCAAAGAACATATATTCCGTTTTGGTTCTGCTTATTCTCAGGACTACATTCGTCAATCTCTGCCGCCACTCCTCCAGCTTGCTCTGCACCTTCTGTCCACTCTCTGCTACCAGAACGATCCCATCGGCAAACAGCATGCACCAGGGTGCCCCTTCCTGTATGTCCGGTGATATAGCATCCATAATTAACAGGAAGAAGTAGGGGCTAAGGGCCGACCCTTGGTGCAAGCCTACGGCCACATCGAATCTTGCGTTCGGCATTCAGCATATATGGCTTGAATCAACGTCAGGTATTTCCCAGGCACTCCTTTCTTCTTCAGGGCCCACCACAATACTTCACGAGGCACTCGGTCATATGCCTTTTCAAGGTCGACGAACATCATGTGCAAGTTTTTATGCGCCTCCCTGTATTTTTCGCACATTTGGCGAAGTGCAAAAGTGGCATCCACCTTACCTCGGCCAGGCATAAGCCGAATTGGTTTCGTGAAATCTCACTCTCGTCACGCAGGCGTCGCTCAATTACTCTCTCCCATATTTTCATACTATGAGGCATTAACTTTATTCCCCGATAATTGTTGCACTCTTGGATATCGCCCTTATTTTTAAAAATGGGCACCAGGTAACTGTTGCACCATTCCTCGGGTATGGTCTCCTCGTCCCAAAAAATTTTAACATCATCATAAAATATACAGATAAAAACAGTTTTATTGGTCTCCAAAATTTTTGCAACCTTTCGCATATCATAGAACAACACTATTCTCTAGATTTGAAGTTTCAGTTTATTTTTTCTATCAATTAGATGTGTTACCACTCGTAAGTTCTAACTCTTCTGATTCACAAAAACAACCCACTTATACGAGTAACAAAGTATATATATAATGAGTGCATTTGTAAATTACAATTATGACGACTCGTGCTCACGTACTCACAAAGTATTGACAAATGCATGCAATTATTTTTTCGTCGTGAACACGACCGTGTCTATAGAGGTGAATGGTACTTAAAGCTGTAAACGTTGTTCACAACCGGGAAATTTCTCAATACGTGATAAACGACCTCTCAAACATAAAATGCTCAAGTCCTGAACAAAACGACGGCAAACATTCGAAGAAGTATGTACATATGTGTTTTGTCACAACGTTTGCATGATTTAATATCGTCAGTGTTTTATTGTCGGGTTTGAATCTTGTTTAACGTTCTCTTTTACTGCACCTGCTTTACATTTGTAGTAGCCCTCGCCGTAAAACTGTTCGTAATAGAACTGAAATTTCAGTCTCCATTTCAACAACACCTGCTACGTTTTCTCAGTAATGCTGTTCAGGACTGCAGCCTGCACAATAACATTGGAAGAAATATTGTGTTAGACTGCATTTAGCTGCAGTGTTTATTTGACTTGAAACATTTCAGTAAACGAAAAGCGTTTCGGGAATATGAAATACAGTTTTAATACCGTATATAAACAGGTTAAGGGAAAATTGCGTCATATCTACTAGCAATTGAATATTGGTTCGTTAAGGTGAACCTTTTACACGCGTGTGTTGTTAACCAAATCTAATTTTGTTGAAAGTCTGCTACTAGCGGCTACTTTAATCCCATTCCGAAAGCACGAGTTCGATAGTCGTTAACTGAGCCAGCTTACACTAATTATTCCCTGAACGAAAGTGGGGTAAGGTAATAAATCAGCAGAATTATGCAGCATTGTACGAGGTGAGATAATGCTACGGACGCGCTTATACGAGTGTGTTCGGCTGCGCTCAAAGCTACGCTCAACGAGATTATGAACACATTACCAAATATAAGGACCACATTTATCTTCTATACAGACGGTAATTAATTGTATACAACTCGTATAATTTAACGGGCTCGTTTGACTTCAGCAGATACTAACCCAATATTTAAACAGTAACAGTTCTGTGGTTCATAACGGCACATCTTAATAATTTAATATTTATCATCTCGGTACATGAATAATTAAGACGTTCCTTCCTTTCGAACAAAAACTACAGTAGAAAGTAATGTTTTTAATGTTGAGGTCACTCCGTAATGGTATCTACTACTTAGAATTTATAAAGGGATGTCCTTTCCTTAATTCTTAGGATTAAGCGAATTAGGTTCATCGTTTTGAATAATTACTTCGATAAGAGAACCGCACATTCAGTTAAGAAGCCGTCATCTTTTAATTTCGCCGTTCGTTGTTTAAGAAGTGATATATTGGTGTAAGCAAGACATGAAAACGAGGCGTTTTAGTCATGATATAGTGAGGATAATAATACTTTATTTGTTAATATTTCACGATTCAAATACCATCCTATCGTCATCCACCTAACACGATGCAAATACCATCTTTGCGTAGAGACGGAAAACTCGACATCAAACCCTATACGACTGCCTCGTTGGTCTCGCGGCATAAATGTGCGCGTGGGATCGGGAGGTCTTGGGTTCGATTCCTGGGTCGGGCAGTGTTATTGGGTTTCGTGCACGAAATTCTCAGTAGCAGCACGGAGTCTGGAAATGTGCCCGGTACGGCAATAGGCTCGCCCTTTATTACGTGGGACTAAAGTATATCTGGCGAAAAGTGGGTGTAGAAATACACCTCTGCCTACCCCTTCGGGGATAAAAGGCGTGACGTTATGTATGTATGTATGTATGTTGTTAATATTTCGTGATGTACTTGACCTTAATGTTAGATTATGTTTTCGGAAGGTCTTTCTAACAAGACTGTATGGTTATTACGTACGCTCTGCGCATACTTACGTTTTTTATCTCAGATGAGAATATCTAAACATTGCGTAGAGTCATATTATTGTTAAAATATTGTGGGCCGCCTTATTTTAACGAACCAATTTATAAAATAAGCGCCAGGTTGGGCTAATCTAGTCAATTATACAGAGATTAAAGCGAGCGGTATTTCATAAAGATTGAATTTCGATTCCCTGGTTTGGTGGTATGTATGCAAATGAGACTAATTTTAATTCCACGAAGATGTCTATTATTATGACAATGTGATTGTTTTTGGGTTGTGTTGGCACCTGTTTTAAATTTGTTTTAACTTTCTCTTTACTTTGAGCTTATTTTGAACTAATAGAACTTTAATGTAAGTTTCTGGCCAAAACGGTGGTGGAATTTTTACTCTTATTAAAACTAGACGAGTCTATTAGACGCGATTGTCACTGAGTTCTATTGTCATGAATATTTTAGAATATTTAAGTACAATATAAATTGCTATTTGCGCGAGCAGGGATAATAGTATGCCGTTATTTAAAGTAGATGCTATTTGCCCTAGGAGTATTAAAAGGACGATTAGAATATTATCTTTCTCATTTCTTTAACTATTATGTGAATATCTAACAAAATAAATAGCAAACGTTATTTGCAACTAAAATATTAAACTATGCAATAAAAGTGGTCGTGAGTCGTTTATTAAAATAGAAGCGAAAAACTATTACAATCTAAGAAAATAGTCATTTTTATGTTTCTTTTTTAAATAACCTAAGATAAGTAATTTAATACCATTCATCATATCAGCCAAACGACGTACACTGCTGGACATAGGCCTCCCCCAAGGTTCTCCACACAGACCGGTCTTGAGCCGCCCGCATCCAACCGCCTCCCGCGATCTTGACGAGATCGTCGGTCCACAATACCATTCAATGGAGAGTCCATTCCATCAATTGCTTGAAATTAGGTAAAGGTACAAAAATAATTTCATTTATGGCCACTCTGTGACGCAACCCCCTACCTAATATAATAAAAAAACTGAAGTCGATTAAAACTCGTTGCCTACTTATTACGGCACTTTGAAAATCCTTCAATGACAAAGGAAGAAGCGTACCTTTTACATCGGTAATATATTAGCGGAACCTTATGTGGGACTCGGGGTCCTTTACAAATTACACAGTTGAATGGCCAGGTTGATTGCTTGTCAAGTACAATGATGCTTGTTAGAAAAAAATCTTAAGACAATGTCAACATGTAATTAGGTACCTATTAGCTGTACTACGGTGCTACGGTGGTAATTTTTCTCGAAATCTCTGTCAGGTTTTATTTAGCCATATTCGGATACAATGTAGGTATATATTCCAGACTCGAAAGAATGTGGATTCTATCCCGATTCGACACACAAAGTGTTGTCTCGTGTGGGGATCGAACCTACAACTCTCGGCACAGCACTGAACGGAGAGGTGACTGCTTAAAGCTGCTGCTGCACTCATTCATGTAGTAATGCTTTGCCAAATATTAGCTTCAGCTGCCAAGAAGTTTCTGAAATATCGGCTTAAGTCAATGTACGAGCAATGAACTTTCACTTTCAAAATATAGATTTGTAGGCTTCAAGTGACTTTTTTGCTACCCTTTTATTTTAAATGGTCTTAGATTACAAAAAAAATATCTACTTAATACTGTATTAATACTGATCTCCTTAAGCGGTTTTTACAGTCTGGTTAATAATTTGTCTTAGCTGCTGGTTTCAGCAAATATTTAATGTTGAAAAGCTTACCGCAAGTATTTATTTATTTGAATTTTTAACAAAATACTAGTGTTCTTTCGATCGACCAGCCAATTTTCTGTATGTATGATTAAACTTAATATAACCTACAAGTATTAATAAGAATAATTATGGAAATTATCAGTCGCTATAACTTCTATCGCAATTATTATGCTAGAAAATCAATGACAAATGTCAAACATAATCATATAATTTTAGGTCTAACGTATGTACGTGTAACTGCATTTTTATTTCACTTTAAAATTAGGCACCTGTAATTGAATTTGACATTCAATAGTGATTTATGAACGGTAATCACATAAAGATCTCGATATTGCGTCATGAGTACTTTGAATCTATTATTAAAATTAAATATTTAAACGCGAAGAAAAGAACAATGGCAGAATTTGGTCTGGGTTTGTTGTGGCGACCTTAAACTTCATATGAACAAAACAAATTGTTTCTTTTTCTACGATTTTTAATATTATCACTTTGTCTCGTTAAAGCTGGAGTATTTTATGATGATAAAAAGCATTCCAATTGATTACGAATATACTTTATTATTTGATTGTTGCCATAGACAATGGTGTGACAGGAATAGACATGAGTGCTTTATCCGCATCGATTATTAACTAAGTAATCGATACAATTGACCTTTATAGAGTTGGTTTGGTTTAAAATGCAGTTATTTAATATTTTATCATTATATCAATAAGTTAATATTTTTGAAGCATATCAACAACGTGTAAATCAAATAAAAACGTCACAGCATCGTTTTAATGTTGTATCGATTTCACATAAAATCGATTTAAAATGTGCAGCTCTGCTTTTGTCTTTGGCTGTGACAGTTAGATGCTACAAAATACTTCTGCGTTTTGATGTCAATCTGACATATGTCATTTGATAATTCAAACGTACCTACCTACATTGTTTAACTTTCATACTATAACTTTCCTTTTACCTACATTGTTCATTCTTAACTAAAAATTCAAACACCGATATCTTCTTTTTCCGCCTTGCCTGAATGAAAATAGAATCATTTATAGACTCTGTTACTTACGCCAAATTTTTTGATATATTTTTTATTACTTTACGCTTCAATTTAATTTCAGACATTTTGATGTATGGAGATCTGCCATTGTCCTTTATCCATTTAGCTAAGAAAATTTAAAATCTTAGGTTGGTCAAGGATTGTATAATAATAAACTCGTATTATCATGATTATTATTTGCTTAAACTTTTAACGTATAAACATTGCACATATATCAATACGAAGTACTAATAAACTGAACTTATGATGTGAAGGGCAACTTGAACTAGGAATAGCTGAATTGAAGTAGGATTTAGTTTGCTTTTGTTGAAGTAAATATTTTGGATGGAACAAGACTGATGATACTCGAACCTCTTCATATGCAACTGTTCTTACGTATTTAAAACACGTCTGTGTAATTCTAATATTTGACTGACGATACAAAAAATTGTGTATGGCTGTCTTTTACAAACACAGATTACTAGAAAGGTGAACTGATAGTTAAAAATGTCAACCTATGTCACCTTGGACAACGACGAAAATCCTACTCAAATATATGTCAGCCTTTTATAAGTTTTATGTATTTAGTAGAGACTGAATTTAGATCAATTTGGGCGTACACAATAACATTCACCAGCTATAATCTTCATCGTCATCATCTTAGCTCTGTCCCGGTTAGGATCTTAGACCTTGGCGCCCGGGGACCACCTAACCCGCTGAACATATCTCAGCCTGAATAAAGTTAGTTAGTTACTTACACTCATTACCAGAATCCTAGAGCGTTATCCCAGTTAGAACCAGCGTTTTAGTCAAAGCGGATTTGACAGATTTTTGGCTTTTTCGCAGAGGGACTGCTTGTCTGACTTCCGCAACCCAAAGAGCTAGCTATGTTCCATGGTATAGAGTGGTACATTGTATTAGTCAATACTTATACTACTTGATCCTAACCCACTTCTTTTCATTTACCAGTGTACGACGCATCAGGCCAGTACAGTGCCAACGTGCTATTCGGCAACGAGTACTGGCTGGGGTCAGTGAACGCGTGCAAGGAATTGCAACTTAAAGAGTACTACACGATCACGCCACCCTTCGCCACCACCTTCTATGTGGCCAAGATCAACCTCACCGTCGATAATGAACATTTACCACAGGTAAAGTGTTTAGATACATTATTTTTGCTTGAAATTTTAACTAATTTATCCCGTAATGGCTGGTGTAAGTCAAGCTGAAATGATGGAATAGAACCCAAAAATAATGACATGTATTAACATATAATAGTATTTCAGCTTGAATACACATTTAGACAGCTGAGCTTCGGTAAGCTGCCTGCCCGCATGGGCACGGTGGTGGTTTCAAGGAGGGGGAGGGGCGTGTACCAACGAGAACTATTGTTTTGTAAATGTAAATTCTTGAATTTACATGATTTCTTTACCAGTAAAGAAGTCAAAGAAGAATAAGTAGTGAACTAAATAAATATGCAAGACAACTTTTCTTTTATTATTTATTTTAATGTTCGGTTTTTGCTAGAAAGAAGAGAGGGGAAGTGTAGAAGGCCTTTTTTGACCTAATAACTTTGTAACGCAGTTTCTCAGTTCCTTGATTTGATAGCACATTTGTACAAACAAAAAATCTTTTTTGCTTTCGACTTCTGCTTTGGGCCTCTTGTTTCACGATTACTTGCACTATGAAAGTTTAATTATTAAATTTTCTACGCTGGTTAAAGTCTAAGTAACCACAGAATTGACTGACGTCAGCGAACAAATTTAGTTATTTTCAAAAAGTCAATCAGTTTTTCTAGTTAATCAGATTTTCGTCACCTAATTCTAGAATACACTACTTTTAATTATTGCACCACTCTAAGATAGACTGGGAGAGAATGCCTAAGGCATTAATCCTTCCGCTCATAAGCTATAGGTACCTTTGTCGTGTGCTGATGTTTCGATTTATTCAAGGTAATTATCGCCTCTTTGCTTCAATAACGTGATATCTTGAAAACTGGGATTTTACAGGAGAGCGTTTTTAAACTTTCAAAAAATAATTGTGTAGCACTGAATATCTTTTTACAGTTATGATATAATGTACTGTAAATTATGACTTATTAACTAAGTGAAAACTTATTAAAATACTGATATTTTAGAAGTTGAGCAAGAAATTGGCTTTTTTTAAAAAAAAGGGGAAAATATGTCACATTGTTCTTGAAAATATATAGTAAAATCAGTGTTTCAAACTAAATTGTCACGATTTTGATGATATTATTTTGGTTATGAAACTGAGTTATATTATGAGGAAACATTACTGAAATAAAATAATATTAAAATATCGGAATCAATCTTTATTGGAAACAGTACAATTGCAAAATGTACTTAGAAAATTTCACAATGAAACATCTTATGACTACTAATATCACAATTTTTATTGTTTATTACTTAACGAGAATAACATTTACTGGAGTAATTAAATTATAAGCTTAATATTTTGTCCTTATGAATAATCAGACTTTAATAATAATTGAATCACAGGTATAACTTATTATAACTTAATAAGTAAATGTTGAGTATTGTTGAAGAGACAAGAAACTTTTATTCAAGAGTTTGCATTTGCAAATACAATATTCAATAACAATAGCAAGAATTATTCAATAACAACATCGAACTCGTCATAGACGAAAAAAGAATAATTTTAACAAACTAAAAAAAAAACTAACTCAAACTGCTTGTTAACAAACAAAAAATATAAATTTTACATAAAAATAATTATTATCCTTACAATCGAATGATTACACACTATCTTAAATTTTGTAACAGTCTTAGTTATGTTTTGACTTAAATATTAATAATATCAGCCTTTTAAAAATCACTTAAATTAAAAAATAAAACGCTTTTCTCAAAAGCTACAAACTTTCATAAAATGGCCTATGGTATCTGGGAATAAGGTTTTTGTTGACTAAATCCATTAGGTCTGCTTTTTTTTTATCCGATATCCCAGGTTTTTGGATATATGCATTTTTTAATTCGACGTTGGTGTTCCTTTTCTTTTTAATTACAATCGCTCTTTTGAATTCTGTATCAGCGTAGGAATCTTTAAAAAATACAGCTTCAGGATCGCTTTTTTCAATTTTAATCACTTTTAAAGTCGTGAGTTTGACAGAATCATTATTTTCATCTTTTAGCAGTGAAAAATTCATTTGGTTAGTGAGTGTTTTCCAATCATAGAAATCTGCGAAACACATTTCGTTAACGTGAAAAGGCTCGCTTTTCTTCCTAGCAGCCTTTATAGCACCAATGAACGCGTCAGGAGAATACATGGGACCAGATCGTAATTGTCTTTTTATTTCTCTCTCAATTTGGGAATGAGCGGAATCGCCCTCATTTTGAGTGTGTCCTTTGATCAAATATTTATGCGTCACTGAATTGAGATTTTGTATCGTCTTAACAGCGTATAAATACATGCAAATCATGTATTTGTTTTTTTGTTGACCCCCACAGTTATCTGAGTAGAATACAACATCTAGGTTTTCGACTGTTTCTGAAATTTTGAGGAGGTATTTGTAAACACAGGTGCCGATTTCATTAACACCTCTGTGAGCGTTTGACTCGTCCCAAACATAGCATTCAACACAGTTACTCTGAATGTTGTACACAGTTAAATTGAGTACATTCAATTTAGACTTGTAGTAGAAGACAGAGATGTCCCCTTTGGGACACTGAAAAACAGCTTCAAGGTCGTATATAGCAACGTGAATGTCATTATTCTTCTTATCTTTCTCCTTCTCCATACGAGAGAGAACTTTTTCATTTTGGTGCGTTTCGTAGCTTTCTTTTAATCTTTCTTTCTCTTCATTAGTGCTATTTTTGTAAGCTTCACATACATCGCAAAGATCTTTTTTAGGAATAAAGAAGGAAATGTTGTAATCTTGTGTAAATATACGGTAAAACATTAAATAATTGGCAAAGGGTGAATTTTTGGACTTACATTGTTCAACATAGTCTCTATGAAGATCGGTAATGGCTTTGCTGCCATCAATGTAATGTCTTCTTGAGTTGGCTCTTATGTAGTGTGATTCGATTTTTGGAATTGCTTCTATGAAACTTTTTACACCATTCTTTATGTTTTCATCCACTTTAAATCTATTTGCGTGATGTCCCCGCTCATCTTTCATTGAAGAAATGTTGCAATCTCTATTTTTCTTCTTCAACGCCGTCTCTATTGGCCGGTTAGTAATCGCCAAAGTGTTTTTGAAAAATAGTTTGCACACTCTTGTCTTTATTCCAGAAACGGTAAAAAAGTAAGCATTGTTACTGTCGCGAATTGGTGCAATGTTTCCATCTGAATCTATCTTCACATATCGATGTTTTGGGATGATTGCTTCGACACTATTTGCTATAAACGACCACTGTTTTCCAATGTCCCCCAAGTTCCAAAATTCTTTTAAAAGTTGTTGACGTTGTTCATCTGTGATATTTGATCGACATTTGAATGAGCAATTTTCTTTGCAAGACGATTTCAATTTACGTTCGGGAATATTTTTTTTTGTTTTTACTGATTGATAAGACTTACCGCTATTTCTCAGTCTCTTCGCTACATTTTTCTTCCAGTTTCCTTCTTGTCTTCGTTTTCTTTTTCCTTTTTTGTTCGGACTACGGTCTTGGTTTTGTAGGTTCTGTTCAGGGGGCCTAACATTTTCAACAGCTGATGGTTCATTTACAATTGGGAGCACATCGGCTTCTTGTACTGGACTGTCAAGAACCATTTCGTAGTCTTCTGTAGGTGTATCAATAGCAATCACTTGTGAAACGACATCTTGGTTCCTTCCGCAATTATTAGCTACTTCTTCGTCAGAATCTGAACAATTTTGAGGCTCCATAACTTCATAGTTTGGGTCTTTAACTGAATCGTCGCTGTCTGTATACAAAATATATAACAGTTGGAATATAATTATGATTAGATAAATTACAAAAAAAAATGGTAATGAAATTTACCTTCAACAAAAGACGTATTAGATGAGCTGCTTGAAGATGATGAGTCGCTTGAAGAACTACTGCTGCTCGTCGAATAACTACGAAGGCGATTAGATATTGGTGAGGCCACTTTTCTTTTTGTTGCGTCATCAACATTTAACGTTGCTTCTTCTATCTTTGATCGTGCATCTCCTGAGCTTAACGTTACGGCCTCATCTAAAAAAACGTTTTCATAAATTAATAGTTTAATTGTAGCACGACAGATTTTTTTTAATATAAACGTAGTGCCTAGAATAGAATACCGCGCACAGAACAGTTCAATATTACACGTACCTACCTACCACGCGTTATAAAGTAGAAGGTGGGAACTAAATCAGCCGTGTGAGGGGCGGCGCCGGGCGACAACGCGACAACCGGTTGTCACGCCGAACATTTATCGCTCAAACCCCAAGAGGCAACCGGTAGTCACCTCTCTTACATTCAATAAAATACCTTAATTCACACGTTTAGAGACGACTTTTGTATGAACAATGCTAGCGCGTTCCGTTCTTTGATACATTTTACGTTAGTGTTGCCGTACGAATGAAAGGTTAAAGATCATCAATAATTAATAATACAAATAAATACCTGCACTTGTCCCTGCAATAGGTGTGTTCAAGTTGTCCGTTGTCAATGCAAGATTAACAAGTCTTTTAGATCGCGAATTCATCTGAAAAAATAAGTACAACTAGTTATTTGTTTTAGCATGAACATAGTAATAGTTAGGAATATTACTGGTCAAATTCACTCGTGTTTTGTTCAATAACGGAACATCAGCAGATAACTATTACTTGATTTTAGTATTAGAAAAAGTTTTATCAAATACAATGTTGTATCTCATGATAACACAAAGCAAAATTCTCATTCTTTCGGCAACAATGTGATATGACCAATTATAACAATGAACATATGACCCACTTTTTTCAACAACACTGTGTCAACCCGCACTATCACATTTTAGAATAAAAAATAATAATTGAAATGAAACATACCTTTGCAACCACAAAGTGATAACTTCGTGATGTCACGTTTTTGCCGAAATATGAGAGCACCTTCCTCGCAGCGTGCGTAGTGACAACTGTTTTGTTTCGTTGTTGAAACAAATCTCCGCGCAGAAAGAGACAACGAGATATCGCGATCTGACACAGTTGTTCTTTCTCTTTCGCTCATAGATTCACTGCTAAATGTGCAAAAGATACCACGTTTTGTGGAAAAATAAAATCGGCCACGGCGGTTTCAATAATCAAATAAAAAAAAAACAGAGTTTTCGGACTTATCACGTTATTGAAGCAAAGAGGCGTTATGTAGATAGACTCATGCCACGAGAGCCATAGGGCCTTTTGACCACTGATCATTTCATTAGATTATAAGCATCAGCCATGCATATTGCCGAGCGCAACACAGCTGCTCTATTACAATGTTCTATCATAAATACACGGAATAAAAAAATGAGAACGCCAGCGTAAATAGAAACTAACATAAGTTTCACATTATGAAAATATTCAAAGATACGTTTTCCTTGTAAACTTTACAAAGAATATTTTTTCATATTATAGATGTTTTATTCAGCAGTATCCGCTAGTAACGGTAACTGTAAAAGGGATATCTGACATACTTACTTTAGATAGTGTAGGGTTCTCAGTTCTTCCCATCTAACTTATCTTATATCCATAACGCTATGTTCGTTGACATGAATTACAGTAAACATATACTGCAGAAACGGCACTTTGCAATAAATTTGTGTAAATATTTGTTAAAGGAAATTCTCTGTATAGACTATAAGTCCAAGTATTATGCTCATGTAACTAAAACAGTACACAACACTCAAACAGATAATGAGCATTGTAATTTTAATTCTCAAGTACCTTCAGAAGTGCAAAATAATTACGTAAGCGCTGATAATTTATTTCGTAAATAAATATTTGACATTAATGCATCAAAATATTAATGGTTTACTGAATAAGTCTGACATGTCGAGTGTTTTTCTGGAGGAGTTGTCCCTGAGGGGTATTCTAATAGACATTGTATGTATAACGGAGCATAATATGATAGAGGGTCTTCTTCTTTCTTTCTCTTAGCGTTATCCCAGTTTCAATCTGGGGTCCGCTTACTATGATAGAGGATGATGAAGCATATTTAGTATTACCGGTCTACAGATTAGTATCTCACTTTTTGAGGTCTAGTAGGCACGGAGGTTCTGGCATTTTGATTAAAAATAATCACAAATTCAAAATATTGTGTGACATCAATAAAATATCAGTAACAAATTTAATTGAATGCTCGGGAATAGAGTAAATAGACCAGAAAATTATCATTTTGTGTATCTACAGAACACTTAATAACACCTCTCGTTCAATAAATACTTTTTTAATGATCTTATTTAAGATACTGACAAATTTATGTAACACTAACAAGAAATTAATCATATGCGGGGATTTTAATATAGATATTTTGACTCAATCAAGGACGACTAAAGATTTTATAGAATTGCTTTTAAGTTTTAATTTAGTATTACAATTTGACAAACCGACGCGCAATGCTAGTAAAACTTGTATTGACAATATCGATCTTGCGCTTTCGGATCATTCTGCGCAAATATTGACATGTGCAGTGAAAAGAAACTGTACAATTAAATATTGGTATACATTAAAACGAAACTTTACTAAAACCAACAAGGGCATATTTGTCAAATATCTGAATCAAATTTCTTTCACTGATATTTATGATCTTACAGACCCCAATATTGCTTATAAGGAATTCTTAGCTAAGTTTAGTTTAATTTATGATATGTCTTTTCCATTAAAACAAATCCGCATTAACAATAGTTCTAAACCTAAATGGATCTCTAAGGGTATAGAACTGTGCAGCAAGAAGAAACGAGATAGATCTCGTTTCTTTCGTATCTCCTTGGTAGACCAAGGAGATACAGAAAGTATCCTAACAATGAAAATAAAATGCAATTTCAAAAGTATGCTAAAAGGTATAGAAAAATAATTCGACTCACAAAGAAGGCTCAAAATCATTATTATACTAACAATTCTGAGAATAAATGTAAGGCAACTTGGAAAGTTATAAATGATGTAAAGTGTAAATCTCCAGACAGGCATCGAAAAATTAGTTATAGATGACAAAGTAATTACGGATCCTATTTTAATTGCAAAAGCTTTTAATGATTATTTTATTGACATAGTTAAACATACGACAAAATCCAAATCATATACTGACTTTTCTAAGGTAACATACAATTCTAATTCTATTTACATGCCTTTGACAACCCCTGACGACATTTTAAAAATAATTACTTCATTAAAAACACTTATAGTACCGGTTACGACGGCATCACTACACAAGTCGTCAGAGACGTGGCAAACATAATTTCGTCACCTTTAAGTCATATTGTAAATCTATCGATTGACCATGGTATATATCCCGATAAATTAAAAATCGGTTTAATCAAACCTTTGCATAATAAAGAAAGCAAACAATCAATTTGTAACTATATACCGGTAGCTTTACTACCAGTGTTTTCCAAGATATTTGAAAAAGTAATTTACAATAATTTATACAAATTCTTTGAAAAATATCACCTGTTTTCGGTTTCGCAATATGGGTTTCGCAGAAACAAATCTGTTAACATGGCAATTTATACGTTTTTGCAAAGGGTTTTGCAAGACATGGATAGACCATGGTCACCAACAGTACCTTTGTACACGGACATGACAAAAGCATTCGACTATGTCAACAACAAAATTCTTTTGCAAAAATTGTATAGATACGGCGTCAGAGGCAATGTTTTCGATCTGATCAAATCGTATCTTAATGATAGGAAACAATATCCAGCTCTAAAAAGAGTATGTCCTTCTAGCCACACTAAAGAAACCCATTATTCTGAGCTAAGAAGTGTAATTTCTGGTGTGCCCCAAGGCAGTATTTTGGGCCACTTTTATTTATAATTTATATTAATGACAGGCCACGTGCAACATCTCATAATATGACACTATTTGCGGACGACAACACTGTGCTATTCACTGGTAAAAACCTTATTGACTTAGAAAATGACATAAATTTATCTTTAACATCTATTATCAACTGGTTTAATGAAAATGACTTACAAATTAATTTGAACAAAACTAAAATAATTAATTTTAAGCAACGGGTTACAACAGTGCAGCCTCTCAATATTAGTTATTCATACATACATACATATCGTCACGCCTTTTATCCCCGAAGGGGTAGGCAGAGTTGTATTTCTACACCCACTTTTCGCCAGATATACTTTAGTCCCACGTAATAAGGGGCGAGCCTATTGCCGTACCGGGCACATTTCCAGACTCCGTGCTGCTACTGAGAATTTCGTGAACGAAACCCAATAACACTGCCCGACCCAGGAATCGAACCCAAGACCTCCCGATCCCACGCGCACATTTATGCCGCGAGACCAACGAGGCAGTCATATAGGGTTTGATGTCGAGTTTTCCGTCTCTACGCAAAGATGGTATTTGCATCGTGTTATCCCTTAGTCGCCTCTTACGACACCCACGGGAAGATAGGGGGTGGTGACACTTGTGTTCTATGCCGTCAACCAAACTCAAACAGAAATATTGAAGAAACAAGCGTCACAAAGTTATAATCAAATCAATAATCTTTTGGGGTGCTTCTACAGAGAGAGACCGCGCATTTCGGGCCCGAAAGCGTTGTATTAGGAGTATGTATAATTTACAATCTACTGTTTCATGTAAAGTATACTTTTTAAAACTAAACACTTTAACTCTTCCTTGCTTATACATCTATGAATGAGCGATATTTACTAGATCCAACCTAGAACTCTTCCAATTCAGGACTAGATATCGACATGTGGACAAATCAGCCATAGTTTCAAGGAAAACACAATTAATTAATAATAGCATCTTCTGCACAGCTCCACGTGTATTTAATAACATATCACCGCAAATTAGGAATATACCGGAATTGAAAGCTTTCAAAAGAGAGCTCTATAAATTATTAGTAAATAAAGCTTACTATTCTATATCAGACTTCTTTAATGACAAATATCTTAGAAATTGTCCATGTCGTCCCCGACATGACGTTAAACTGTGTCGCGCCTTATGGCCTGGCGTTAAATTGTGCCGCTTTCATCTAGAGCATGTGAACAGTAGTTCTAAACGGTCCTGATGAAAGAAAGCGCTAGTATCAGCGTGGGATATTAGTGCTTTCGGTTTGGTGGCGGATGAACGACCAAAAATTGGTCGTCAACGGCAGCAACCATAGGCCGAGTTAGAAGGCCTACTGCGCACCCACCAACCCGCCTTAGACAAGCGTGGTGAGTTACAATGTCTAAACCCCTTTCCACAAAAACATGAACCATAACATTGCCAATCCCCTAGTGCCCGGCAGCTCCAGCCAGTGCACAGCTATTGGCAGTACGCAAGTGTACACTGGGGTCAGGGGTGATAATCTCCGGGCGGGAACCTACTGCCAAATAACCCAAGCTTGCAAAAAGGATATGAACTAACTTAACATCATAACATATAACGTGCGTACTCTACGTACCGAGGAAAGACTCTTAAAACTCGAAAATGCAATGGAATCTCTTCGGTGGGATATTATGGGACTAGCAGAAGTTAGAAGAGAGGGCGAAGATATCTTGGATAGAAAGAACAACATATTTTATTACCATGGTGATACTAATACTAGAAGCGGCGTTGGTTTTCTAGTCTCTAAAAGGTGGAAAGACAACATAACTGAATTCATTGCTTATTCTAATAGAATAGCTTTGTTAAAAGTACAAATAGCAAAAAAGAAAATACTGACTATAATCCAAGTTTATGCCCCTACGTCCTCATACAGCAATGAAGATGTTGAAGCTTTCTATGACCTACTCAACAAAGCCTGCGATGAACACCGAGGAACATGGACATTAATCATGGGAGACTACAATGCAAAAATAGGCTCAAGGTGCACAACCGACAATGCTACCATTTTAGGACCCCATGGTTTAGGCAGCAGAAACGAACGTGGTCAGCGACTTATAGAGTTTGCATTCGGACAAAATTTAAGCATCAGCAATAGTTATTTCCACAAAAAGTCTCAGCGTCGATGGACTTGGCTATCTCCAGATGGTTATACAAAGAATGAGATTGATTTCTGTCTTTCCTCTAGCAAACACATTATTAACAATGTAGAAGCAATCAATAATATTAAAGTTAGCTCAGATCACAGACCATTGAGAATGGTTCTTAAGTTCAATATGAAAATCCAAAGAAGTAAAATGATTAAAACAATAAATAAAAGACCAGAAAAAGCAGTACTCCTGGCAAACAGGGACCAGTTTAATCTCAATCTACAAAATAGTTCTAGTGCATTAGAAACAGATAGTAAGGCAGACAATTCAGTAGAAACACAATATAGAAATATCCAAACCGCTATTAAAACAGCCAATCTAAAAACACAACAACTTAAGAAAAAGAAAAGAATTCTTACCAACCACACACTGTGTCTAATTGAGGAGAGACAGAAATGTCTCTTTCAGTCCGTTAATTACAGAGCGTTAGATTGGAGAGTTAAGCGAAGTATTCGCAAAGATATTCGATCCTTTAATACGCAAGCAGTTTGTATAGCTCTAGAAACTAACCACTCCCCGAGATTAGCAATACGTGGCCTAGAAACAAACAAAAGTTCAGTCATAAAATTAAACGATAGTAACGGCGTAACACAGAGCAATAAATCTAAAGTTATCGAAATTTACACCCAATACTATAGAAACTTATATTCAGATAGTACCCCGCCTATAAACAAAACCTACCAGTGTCCAGAAGAGTTCCCAATGATCACTGAATCTGAAGTTCACCGAGCGTTAACAAGTTTGAAATTCAATAAAAGTCCAGGTCATGACGATATTACAACCGAGTCATTAAAAGTTGGAGAATTAACGTTAAAACTATATATTACCAAATTGTTTAATACGATCTTGGAAACCGGTTTATTCCCACAGAATTTATGCCATTCCGAAATAATCCTACTTCATAAGAAGGGATCTAAATCAGATCTGAATAACCATCGTCCCATCAGTCTCATATCGCATTTATACAAGATTTTTATCAAAATAATAGAATTTAGAATATCAGGCATATTAGATCTTCACCAACCTCCTGAACAAGCCGGTTTTCGACCCGGCTTATCAACCATAGATCACTAACACACTATTAATCAAATTATTGAAAAACATTTAGGATTTCAGCTTCCTTTGTATCTTGCATTCGTTGACTATTCCAAAGCATTCGATAGTTTATCACACATTAGCATATTTAATTTACTTCAGAGGCAGGGTATCGACGACACAATTGTCCACTTACTCCAAAACATATACAAGAACAGCACAGCAGCAATAAAATTACACACAGCTGGGCCATCGTTTCCCATTCATAGGGGTGTTAAACAGGGCGATCCGCTATCTCCAAAATTATTTACTGCAGCGCTGGAAGATGTCTTTTTAACGCTTTACAATGACTGGCAGAACAAAGGCATTCTCATCGGGGAGAGGCGATTAACTAATCTACGCTTCGCTGATGACATTGTCATATTTTCTAATTCGGCAGCTGAGTTAGGTCTCATGCTCAACCAACTGAGCCAGGCTAGCCTCGAAGTGGGACTTTCCATGAACATGGTAAAGACCAAAATTATGACCAATTAGAAAGCGTGTAATATCATGGTTGGAGGTGTGAGGATTGAACATGTCCATGAGTATATATACCTCGGCCAAATAGTCTCCTTTCAGGCAAGGCAAGACAAAGAGGTTGCACGACGCACTGAGAACGCCTGGAAGAGCTATTGGTCGATGAAAGCCCTAATGAAAGGATCTGTCCCATTAAGCTTAAAGAGAAAACTCATGGACATGTGCATTCTTCCTACCCTCACCTACGGATCACAAACTTGGTCATTAACGAAAAAGCAAAAGACCGCACTCGGGGTTTGTCAGAGGGAATTGGAACGTAGTATTTTGGGAGTCAGACTTACAGACCGCATCAGAAACAGAATGCTACGTTCCAAAACACAAATTGTCGATGTAGGCCACTCAGCTGCCAAATTAAAATGGAACTGGGCGGGCCACGTTTGCCGTATGCCAGAACCATTATAGGCAGGAACAACCATAAGGTGGATGCCTAGTAGCAATAAACGTCAACGGGGAAGGCCCAGAAGGAGATGGCGGGATGAGTTGGACGCATATCGGAGGGATTGGCGGGAACTCGCATGTGATCGCGACAGGTGGAAGTTGGAAGGGGAAGTCTTTGCCCAGCAGTGGGACACAAATTAGACTGGTAATAATAATAATAATCTTAGAAATTATGGAATTAACCCGAATTGATATGTAATAATTATTTTAAACACGTGTGAATTATTTATTAAATATCTATTACATTTTAGTATATCACCTTGCCATGCTTAACTTTATTTATATTTTCTACTTTGCTTGTATAATTATCATTTTTTATATTCGTAATTTATTTGACATTTTGTAATTTGAAGCTTGACATTTCGTAACTTGATGATTGATTGACATTTTTGTAATTTGAAGCTGGACATTTTGTAATTTGATGACTGTTTGACATTTTTGTATTTTGATGCTTGACATTTTGTATTTTATTGACTCTTTTCTTTTTGTTCAATTATGTAACTTGACTTTTATTAGTAATTTTGCAATGATTATCAATTTACCATTGTGAGACTAGTAGTGAGAGACTTGCAGCTATGCCATGAAAATAATAAGCTGTAGACCCACTTCAAATTACTTTTTATATTTTTATGATTAACTTTATGCGATAATTAATTACATTCGAATTTACGGTGAAATTGTATTTATAATATTGTGTGCCTTATGGCAGAACATAGCTGAACATTATTGTATTTTATGTTATAATAAACGCATTGATTGATTGATTGAATTTTTTTATTGACGTATGACGCTCGATGATAAATAGCTTTTACCTCGTGTGGCCTTTTGGCCCCATATTATCACAATAACGATAAAATGTACATGTTCATGTCTATCGAAGTAGTCTTCTTCGTTTATACAGCGGTTCAAATGAAAGTACTTACTAGCGAAAAGGAGATAAGAATATCGTCAACCATGTTTTATGATTAGTTATTAGAAGTTTCGCCATGCAATTCTTAAGAAACTGTTGATTATGCTTGGTAATTTTGTTGTGATAATCATAAGGTATTTAACTGTGTATGTACTTGTGGTAAGTTTTTCGTTTAGGTATATTGCAGATTTGAGCATCTTCACAACTCTATTACTATACTCTCTATCTCATGATTGACATTGTGAAATCTATTTTAGTGGCTAACTTATACTCAGAGAGACTTGCCATATAGCAGTGCTTAGGATAGTCCTATAGAAAAACCAATAACTTTCCGACCGAAAAAGTCTTACGTTACAGTTTACGTAAAACTCAATTTTGCCTCATGCGATTAATGAAGCAGTCACCTGTTATGTCACGACGATAATGCTGTAATATGAAGATATAATGCCATATAAGTAATAGCTACCTACTACCTATTCTCACGTGAATAGGTCACAGCTCATCCATTGTTGTGTACTAATAAGCAGTAATGACGTAACGATATTTGCAGGCCAACAACATAGTGGCACTAGCCGATGGGAAGCCCGCAGACAATGGGGAGAGGGACCTTCGGCGGGAGACTTGCGGTGAGTTCCTAATCAACTCAACGTGACACACTACTAATAGTGCGATGTTATTCGATGTGTTCGGTTTGTACAATGGGCTGTTTGTTAGAATTGTTCGTGCAAATAGGTTAATGTTTTGTAGAAGTGTTTATAGTAGCGTCAGCGATGTGTTGATGCGGAATGCAAGGGTGTTGGCATAGGCTTTTTATTGTATTATGCTTGTGGTTTTTTCTAAGTGGTTATTAAGTACATACCTGTGTTAATCAATATTTATTCTACGTCTACCGTCAAACTCGGTGCGTCTGCTCAGTTTACCAAAGGTATAGGAGAATTCTTAATTGCCCTGTTAAATATGTATGTTCACTGACGAACTTTCAACAGAATTTAATACACGAATATGTTTCAGTGTCATTTGCTGTATTTGGTTCTAAGTAGATATTTATAAGCCCGACAAATGTTCAGCACGTGACAATCACGGGCCATTTCGATTAATTATTTCAATAACGGCATCAATAAAAACATATAAGCTCGTATTGCAGACCAGTAAAGAGAGATTCAAATAGTTTATTGCGAATATAGGTAGGTAATTACAGTTGATATTTACAAAATTTTTAGTGCAGCTATATTCTGCCATTTGGCGTGCAAAATATAAAAGGTACATTGTTTTTTAAAAATAAATAATAAGATCAAAGAAAATCAAATTAGGTTTTCAAATAAAAATAGTCAAAGTAATAATACATACATGTCAATTTAGATTAAATATTAATTATACTAATGTCGTTCGTTCATTATTTATCGTCATGTATTTGCTGAGTTGTAAAGTTGTCCTCGAGATATTCTTTCACACTGTAGCATGCCTTTACAACAAGAAATTGCTTCAATCGCGTTTTAAATTTACTTATTTTGGAGCATCTCATAATGTATAGAGGTAAATGATTATAAATTCGGGGAGCCATACAAAATATGCTGTTGCTAAATTGTGCTGTATTATTTGACGGAAAACTTATTTTATGGCTATTGCGTTTGCTGTGCAGGCGCTCAAATAGAGAAATGTGTGTTATAACAAACACTGCTACCTCAAATATATAAAGGCATGGAAGCGTTAGCAATTTCAGATTAATAAAAAAGGGTTTACAACTATCCGTCTGTTTTAATTGCAAAATGGCCCTTACACAACCGTGTCCCTGCTAACGCACAATGGCCCAATTAAGTGGCTAAGTGCGGAAAACACCTGTCCAACTAACTAACTATGGCCCTTACACATCTCTTTTGGGCTTTAAATATTATGTCACTGTCTTCAGAGTTGCCCCAAAAAATGACACCATACCTTAACAATGATTCTACATAACCGTGGTACGCCGTGATGACAGCAGATTTATTCACAACTGTCCTAAGTCTATGTAGCGCATAAGAAAATTGGTTGAGTTTAGAACAAACATCTTGCACTTGAGATTTCCAATTTAAATTTGAATCTAGGTTTAGACCCAAAAATTTTGTATTCCCGACTATATTAATTTGTTTTCCATTGTAGCAAATTTTAAGATCAGTCAAATTATTTTTTCTATTTCTAAATGTCATTAAATTAGTTTTATGCAGATTTATTATAAAATTATTATTAGATAACCATTCAATTATTATTTCAAGTGTTTGATTTATGTCAGATAACATTAGATTTTTGTTTGTGTTTGTAAACATCACTGTGCTATCGTCTGCAAATAGTACCATATCTTGGTTTATATAATTTGGTAAATCGTTTATATAAATGATGAACAGCAATGGACCTAGAATACTTCCCTGTGGGACTCCTTGAGTTACTTCACGGTATGAAGATGAATGTACTATTTGTCTATATGTTTTTGGGCATATGCAAGTAATTTGTGTACATTGTTTCCTATTTATTAGGTAGTTTTTTAGGAGATTGAGGACATTACCTCGGATTCCGTATGTTTCCAACTTACTTAAACGAATATTGTGATTAACCTAATCAAAAACCTTCGTTAAATCCATATATAAAGCGGATACTAATTGTTTAGTATTGAGGCTTGTCATAACAGTACGCAAAAACCGAAATACAGCCAAATTTATATTTTTATTCTTTTGAAACCCTACTTGCTTCTCAGTGAATATTTTCTATTTTTCAAAGAAATTAGCAAGGTTCTGACCTATCACCTTCTCAAAAATTTTGGATAATATCGGTATGAGTGCTATAGGTCTGTAATTAGTTTCATCACTCCTATCATTTTTCTTAAATACAGGTTTCACCACCGTTATTTTTAATTTACTTGGGAATACACCAGAAGCTATACTTAAATTTACAATGTAGGATAAAACAGGTGAGATTATGGTTGATACATTTTTTAACACCTTTGTACTAACGTCATCATAACCTGTGCTATTTGTATTCTTTAATGATTTAATTATATTATTAATTTCGAAGCGTGTAGTTGAGTTCATAAATAGAGAGTTGAGATTATTCGTTAGTTTGCAGTTAACTGATCCTACACTACTATCATTTCCGCCTATGAAATAGGTGTTAAATAGTTCTGCAATACTTTTTGGGTCATCAATGATCACATCCCATTATCATTAATATGCCTGATTTCCTCTTTAATCAAATTCTTGTTATTATAATTTATGATTGACCAAGTCACTTTAGATTTGTTCAAAGCTGTTTCAATTTTATAGTTATTTTGTGCCCGTTGAGTTAACTTTATTATTTTGTTAAAGCGTTCTGCGTAACATTTGAATACATTTCTGTTGTGTAAACTCAGATCTTTCCTGTAGAGCCAAAGTAATTTTCTTTTTTGTTTTGAACATATTCTGATACTTTTTGATATCCAGGAAGGCTTTTTACGTTTTTTTTTATTAATACGTGTGGAAAACATAGGTTATAAAACAAAATTAATAGTTCATGAAAGCAATCAAACGCATAATTTGTATCAGTCATACTGTAAACTTCGTCAAAAGTAAGTGATTTTAAGCATTCATGAATTTTTTTCATGTTTTCTTGGCAGTAATCTCTACTTTTCAAAAACCAATGTGAAATGGAACATGTTTCTTTGACTTTGCAAGTTAACATTTGGCTTGAGTGATCAGATAGAGCGAATTCGAAAATTTTGTATTTACTTCCCTTAATATTGTGGATAAAATTATCTAAACAGGAGCCACTTACAAGGCGTGTTGGCTCATTAATAGCCAATTTAAGGTTATAGCCAATGATTGTTTGGTTTAACACATAAGTCTTCTTGCACTTTTTCAAAGTGTCAATATTGAAATCTCCACATATAACATTTTTTTTCTTTGTGTAGCAAATTGAATTAAGCACATCATTAAATATGGATAAGAAACGCTCAAAATTTTGTGATATATTTCGAGGTGGTCTGTAAATACAGACTATTATTATACCATGTAATGTAAGTTCTATGGCACAGCATTCAATTATACCCGGAACGCCAAACCTTTCTATTGATTTTAAAGGTTTAAACTCATGATGATTGTGAATCAAAATACAGGCACTGCCGCGACGGTTTTTGCGACAAAACGTTGCTGCGAGAGTGTAATTTTCTATCAATAATAATGTGGTGTCACCTTTCAGCATATTATGCTCGGTTAAGCATAGTACATCAACTAGGACACTTTCTTCTACAAGTAATTCGAGATTTAAGGTTAAAAGATTTGACTTGCTTATAGCGCCATTAATATTTTGATGTAATATATTGATATATTTATAATTAACGAAAAAAAAATTGATGATTAATTACACGTGATGATGAGACATTATTCTTTTATTGTCACATTGTGTTTTTCATTTATATTCGTAAAGTATACAAACTTATACAAGGTCGAGTAATGTGGAACCGGCCTCTGCAACGAAACGTACAAATATCCGTTTGGCAGTTTTTCTCATCTTATAATAAGTATAGAGAAATTATCAAAATAAAGTAAATTTCTAACAGAATCATTGGAGGCATTTACTGATTTTGTACTTTTGAATTAATCTCTATCATTGAGAGCACATGGAGACGAAATATATAAAAACTATATAACTTTTAAGTTGATTTAAGCTTTATGTGCTTTCTTAATGAATGGTTACAAAGTTTGGAGTAGCTAAAGAAATGATTGAGGTAAGTGAGGTCAGGCAATTAATAGATGAAGGGAGCGATTGCAGATTCAAGTTCTTAGATTTATACAATGCATCTTTAAACAGCTTCATTAGATATGTCACGTTATTTAAGAAGTGGATGGATTTAATATTATATTAACCTCCTTCTAAGCTTCCTTTTACGAAAATCATGGGTAAGGCAACTTCTAAGCTTGCATACTTACTAAAGTTCATATTTCTTAACTGTAGATTAATTTTAATGTATAAACAGCATATTGCTTTAAATTTTGTCAGTTTCTATCAAGTTAAGTAGACTTTAACATAAAAAAATGCATGTTATAACACCTCTGCCTAGCTCTCAAGGACAAGATGCTAAGTGCAAAGTGTTTTTAACTTATGCATATTATATCGAAGCATAACCTTACATAAGATATGAAAGTAATGGATTCTATTCCCCAAGGTACAGCGAAGGCGCCGTTATTATTGCTCGTCTGATTAAATTAAACACGGTAGTAATTTCCGACGATTGGGAATTGGGGAGTTTACACGTAGTGATTAAAGCAGTATCAGCTTCAGTGAAGTAGAACACTCGATGAATATTAGACGTTAATTGATATTAATGACGCTTTACGTTATTACCTGCTGAACCCGCGGTTATCCCTGCTTTATTAAGGGATACTGCTCCGCACCCTTGGCTCATAGCATGAGTTGTATAAATGAGCTATTCAACACAAACAATATTATTCAGATCGCATCCATAGTTCCTTAGATTAGCGCGTTCAACCACACAAACAATCACAATCTTCAGATTATAGTAAGTATTACATATATACCAGTTAAACACTATAATTTCATAGCTCAACTAAGCCGCCTCTAGAGATAGCCCCCAATTTAACGAGAATTACTCTGAATTTGGGGAACACGTTTTGCTACTAAAAGCAAGTAAAAACTGTACACATATTCCAGTGCCTGGCAAACGTAGACCATTACAGTTGTAAAAACTTTTGTAGTAATTATTTGGACTTACGCCCAAAGATTTTATCGCTTTGGGCTTTTCTACTAACATTAGTTCCTGAAATGACGTCATAGGACGGCTGTTTCTAAAACAATGTTATCGAATAGAGTTGCACTTAATTGTGTGTACTTACGTTTATCGAGAAATTGGCGAAACTGCGTAATATTTTTGTGATTGGCATGTGTGCCAAGTAACTATTTTGATATAAGCACCCTACGTAACGTATGATGTGATATCATTTTCAAACGGTTGGGTAGTAAAATTGGTAGAGATTACGCTTTAGTGAAAATTATTTACATCGATTAGGTAAAATCCTGAACTGGCTTCAAAAATAGTATAATATATTAATTTATTTCAGGCAACAATAACCCATATAGATATAACCTTAAAGACTAACATACATAAAATTATAATAATAAAATTAAACAGAGTGTTGTTGTTTACATTGTTTTCAAGTTAGGCTGAGTGTTATTTCGTAACCTCCCTTGAAAACGCCGATACACCACACCCTTCGGCCAAAACTCTTCCTTGAGGAAAGTGCCAAGATGTTGTGTCGGCACCCGCACCACGTACGATTTGAAGTTCGTTTTATGGCGAGACTCCAATCTCTCGACTCTCAAGGTCCAGTTGGTCTTAGTGCGTAGGTACTCCACGACCTCCTCGTCCTTGGTGGAATGATGCAGCCGGGACACGTACTTTAGTGTGGTTGGTACTACGGGACGCAGCAGCATGCTAGGTCCTGCTAACCCAGTACCACAATGGTTACGACAACTAGGCTTCTTCTTCTTCCTCACCGCCTTGATGAAGCCGTCCTTGTCGCCCGTGTCCTTTTCCGGGACTCTCGGTTCTTCGACCTTGTGTTGGGAGAGTTTACAATGCTTTTGAATGCCCCCTTTTTACTCCTGCCGATTTTGCTGCGTTTTGCATACGGCAGTAACATCGGCATAAGCGCGTTTAGGTTGTGATGCATTCACACTCGTCACAACCTTGATAGGTGTCGATGACCCGAGGTCGGCAATAGCACACGCCGTAACGCTTGCATTAGGCGACGCAAGCAAATTCGCTGACTCAAAACTGCTGATAGATGCATTTTGAGCGCCGCATCGAGTGTTGACGTTTGAAGGCGACTTACTTGCTGACATAGCGTTCTGCAGAAACACTATCTCTGCACGCAGCTCACTTATGGTGCTATCCGATGACTCCAATTTGGACTGCACCTCTGCCAGGCTGGATTTTAGAGACGTAATGTCCCTCTGCAGCCTGGTTACGTCAACGTGGTCGAACGTGACGGGTGGCAGCTTGTGGAGATCCTTCGCCACGAAAGCAGGCACGTCGTCAGGGTCGGTCACCTTCAATAAGGTGATGATATCCTGAATGCTCTTTTCCGTGCCATCTCTTCGCCGTGACGGCATCTGATCCAGTTTGTTCAGCGCCTGATATAGTACTTTTTTACCAGCACTAAAATCTTCTTCTTTAAAATTGGACTTGCAGATCTGCAGAATGCTGACCTCGTCCATGGTATCGATGGCATATAAAGAAATGTAGAGCCTGCTGAGGTTAACAAAGAAAAGCAACTTAAATTTAGTTGACCTTATAGCTAAACTAGCTTTTGCCTGCTGCTTCGCACGCGTATATTACGATTAGATAAAATATTTTGTACGAACACCCTCCTCAAGGAACATACCTACATGCTTAATTTAACCTTCTTGCGCCCAGTATTCCGTCTGTAATGTGTCTGTCAGTCAGTCAGTAACGAAAAGATTTTATATACACAGATTGAAGTGATTCCATTGAAAAAATAAAAGTTTTTACACAAACTCTGAATTCCTTTTCCACCCTCTTAGGGGAAAATTTCCAAAATAAATTTATTTGTGTTCGCTAACGTCATTTGCGGATCCAGTAAACAAAGTATGTAGTTAATCCCTTGAAGGCATAATAAGTTTCGTTTCATACACACTTTGAACCCCTATCTTACCCTCTGAGGGCAGGAATTTTTGAAAAACAACTTCTTAGTGTTCACTATCGTCGTTCGAGGAACCAATATACAAAGTTTCAAGTGGATCCATTGAAGTTTTTTTTAATATTACTAAATGGGTACTTTCGTATCCCCCTATAGGGGTTAAGAAAGGGGACACCCTTTCTTAACCCCTATAGGGGGTCTAACGTCATTTGAGAAACCTATATACAAAGTTTAAGTTAATCCAATGAAGGAATAAAAACGTTTCATACCAATTCCGACTCCCCTTTTTAACCCTTTAAGGTAAGAAATTCCAAAAAGATTTTCTTAATGTTTACTAAGGTCATTAGAGAAACCAATTTACAAAGTTTGAAGTCAATCCACTCAAATTTTGACTCCCTATCTTGCCCCCTTAGGGGAGGAATTTCCAGAAAAATAGTTCTTAGTGTTCGCTATCGTCGTTTGAGAAACTAATATACAAAGTTTGGAGTCAATCCATTGAAGGAATAAAAAGTTTCATACAAACTATGACCTCCTTTTTTGCCCCCTTAGGGGTGGAATTTCCAAAAAGCCTCTATTAGTGCTACCCTATACTCCTTAAGGAACATACATGCTTAATTTCATCTTCTTGTGACCAGTAGTTTCGGCTGCAGCGTGTCTGTCAATTAGTCAGTAACGCAAGGATTTTATATATTAAGATTTAAAAAATAATGTTGTCACCGCCATATCATGGCACAGTCTAGGTACTACATATATAAGAAGGATTTTAATCCACCGCTATGAGATAAAATAGGAGTTAAAACATGTTCATCTAGTCTGAAACTAAGCAGATAATAAAGCAAGTGCTATAAAAATGCGGGCGAAAATTATTTTTAATATACTTAAGGGGACTACAAGAGCTAAACGCGAGTTTTATAATGCTTTAAAGTATATGATTCAATGCAGTTAACACAATCTGAAAAATATGTGATATTCTTCAGGATATAATCTAGTTAAGTACTGTGTTGAAAACATAATACAACTAACTTTTATCGATAGAAAAAAATCACAAAGATACCTACAAAAAAATATTTTAACGAGTAAAAATCATATTAAAATACATACAATCATTCTGATTTTTTGACAAATTATTCAACAAGCTATATACTAACGAAATACTGTTTTATTTTTTTAATTCAATTAATACATTTTCTGTAATTAATTTATTTCATGTTTTTTTTTTAAGTTCTGAACGTCCCGTCGTCGTCGCGCATCTCTTTCTTATGTATACAATCCGACAGTGACAGCAACAGCTCAACTCAGTAGCTGTACTCGGCGCCATAACAGCTTGTTGCAAATATTTGCATCATTTATTGCTGAATGCAAGCAGCTACTAAACGGTTTATAATATTATGCCCTTACTTTGCAACTACTACTTAAGAGGCGATTTAAAATATGCATGTCATTATCTTACGATACATTTACAAGAGCAATATAATTGTGCAACGGAAGCTACTAATAACGTTAGAATGAATACAGCAGATTTATAATGTCAATATTATGATAGCAAAGCTCTATTCATAACTGTTATTTTAATAAACTGTGTTATGAGCCACTGCGCAACGAATGCATATATCCGTTAACATAGAGCTGAATATTTAACTGTTTTGTATATTTGATGTGTCGTAAAAATGTCGGATTTTATTAAATCAAATCTTTATTTTGTGCAACATGAATAACAGAATGCAGAACATTACATATGAGCAATAACTAATTATCATATACCACGGCTTGAGATCGGTCTATGAGAGCTTTGGTGAAGCCTGCCTAAGGCTCTCACAGACTGATCTTGAGCCGCGCTAATCCATCCTATACCCGCGACTTATCATCATTATATCTTGAAAGGTTGCCTGGTAGAAATCGCTTTTAGCGATAAGGCCGCCCATTGTACTATATTTTATGTGAATTTCCTTAAATATCTGTATAAATGTACAATAAAGAGTATAATAAATAAATAAATAAATATCTTAATATATAAAATCCTTGCGTTACTGACTGACTGACAGACAAGCTACAGCCGAAACTACTCACCGCAAGAAGCTGAAATTTAGCATATATGTTCCTTGGGGACCGTAGGGGTGCAGTAAGACGGGATTTCCCGAAATTCCCACGGGATCGGGCACAACGGGAAACTAAACTAAAAAAACAAATATGTGCGTGCAAAGCCGCTGGCGTCGACTAGTATCATATAATTATAATGGTGTCTACTAATGAAATTATTCGATACTAGACGTCGCCAGCTGCTTTGCCCGCGTCAATTATACCTACATATAAATCTTCATCCTGAATCATTCGATCTATTAAAAAAACCGCATTAAAATCCGTTGTGTAGTTTTTAAGATTTGAGCATACATAGGGACAAACAGACAGAAGCAAACTTTGTTTCATACTTTTAGTATATTTAAATATTCATAAGAACAACTGAAGCAATATAATAAATATACTTGTCGGAGCAAGGTGTCAGTTGGACAGATAAAATACGTTTACGGCAGTTGATTTGGTTAAATTGTTAGTGAGGAAACACCAGGTTTAGCACCTAAGTGAAATCCTAGATGGCGTGACTAACACGTAATATTGTGTTAGTATTATTTTAAATTGGCAGACCGTTATGACGTAAAGTGTGAGGACGGACCGTTGAGGCGTTTTGTAAGGAAGCAGCGAATGGAACGGTAGTCACGCCATTCTAGGGGATCACCGCGTTTTCTATCCATTTACATTGGGATAATTAATTGTGTATTCGTTTGACTTTTGCTTAAAATCAATAAAGGGACGTATTAACTACCGTGTCGAATTATTATTTTAACGCCTGCGGCCACACAAAATGGCAGACAACTATGATTGGTCACAGGCATGAGGACCCGCCGTTTTGGCCGATTCCGTGGGAATTTCGGGAAATCCCTTCTTAGTGCACTCCTACGGTCCTCAAGGAATATACATGCCAAATTTCAGCTTCCTGCGCCCAATAGTTTCGGCTGCAGCGTGTCTGTCATTCAGTAAGTAACGCAAGGATTTTATATATTAAGATTAATTATTTTGCATAATATAACTTATAATCTTTTATTTTGTTCATAGGTGTGTGGTCTGAAGTGCTGCTGTCTTTCTCGATACTGTCGAATGGAAGAACTATACTGAGCACAGATACCCTCAACGATGGAGCGCTGACTTGCCTTCACAGAATGAGGTACGTTTCATTTTATTACCTAACTTTGTTATACCAATCTTGGAAACTTAGCATAGGTTTGATCTGGACACGACTCACCTCAGTTCGGTCGAAGTTCGACAATCTGATTGGTGTAAGATTCAGCGGCAGCCAATAAGAGCACCAACCGTTGAAGGAATCCTGAATATATAAACTCGTGCTAAGCTGAATGAGACCTTTCATCTCGTATATGAATGGAATGAACATCCTCAATCCCAATCATTGAGTTTTACGTCCGGTCCGTTCCATTTTCCATCGCGATTGCTCTTCAATAAGCTCTTGTACGAAATGCGAAGTACTTCTGATCTGACACGTATTTGTCGTAAGGTCTTAATTTAGAATTCAACTGGCGCCTGATGTTAGTGTCTTGACTATTTTATGCTGTACTAAATTAGGTACTTGATCAGGTTTCGTATAGTAATGCGGGGAATACGAAGCATCTCTGGTAGCAAAGAAACCATAGATTTATAAAACATGCGGTCAAGAAGCATGTTTGGTAGAAAAGGAACCATACATTTATAAAACATGCGGTAATATAAAGTAGTACAAATAATGTGAAACTAACTCGGTAAGCGTCTAAGCACTTTGTATATAAGCGTCAATTTACAATAATATTTACAAAATTTCTTTTTCATAAGTACGCTTTCTTGCTAAGTTTATTTTTCATATAGGCGATTTATTTACGATCGGTTGGCGACGAAAGTCGTATTTCGCTCTAGTCAAACATTTGTGTGCGTGAACATGGATGTTTGTCTTGGTCTGAGTACTTTTATGTATAGTTTGTATGTATTTACAAAAAAAATGGATGTATGAGGTTCTCCCTTAAATTACGAGGTCGAGATTTTTCTGCGCATAATCTTTTAAAAGTTTCGTAATGACTCAATATTGTCTAGAAAATAATATTAGCCCGTTTAATAAAGGATAACCTGTGATTGAAGAAGTTGTACGGGAACTACACTGACACCTGTAACTGAGTGTTTCAGTGATCATGTCATAATTATGTAATTTTACATTAGTGCTGTGTTGTTTATTAGTTTATTACATAAACATGCGGCCTGTTTTACGGAGTGACAAATTACATATTAGTCTTGGACTGCCTAACCATCAATCAAATAAGGCCAAATAACTATCAAATCGAAGTTCTCGGTGTCTAATTTCACATTATTCGGCAAATTAAGCTGACTGTCTTTGAAAGTTCAAATCGTGTAATTAAGGAGTGTTGTATATGAAGGAAAAGAGCAATAATTGCCCCAAAGGGTTTCCTTTCCTGTAATGTTTGTATCTATGCAATAGATACAATACATTGTCTCATGTACACCAGTAGAGGAAGTAACGTCACTTGGCACCTGTCACTACTAGTATGTCTGTATAGTCTATGGCTGTCACTGTCATTACAGACAGTCAGTCGATAGATAGACGCGGTGCGCGCTGGACGTGCTTTCCCGGGCTGTGTGTAGTGGTGAGCCAGTGTTACATCGATTCGTGTAGTGGTTATATTTGCTGTGATAGCAAATACTACAAATGGCGATGAGGATAAATACAGGTCAGTGAAACAAATATAATATTTAAAAAAGGTAGGAGAGTGCGACTATTTTTGAGTTCTATGAGCAAGGTATACGCTGCTTAGATGTCGGTGTAGCATAATACGTTATGTTTAATTTAAATTTATAACAGCTTTATAGTGAAATTGACCTGTGTTACGATAAAGGGCGTTGTTAACACAAAATAATTCCTATGAGTTATTCAATTCAGTACAGCCAAATTGTCAAGGGTAGTATGAATTGACAAAGAACTATATAAACAAAGCCATTGTATATTCAAATACCTTACTTGACTTTTACAAAATTAATATAGTGAAATAATGCATCTAATTATTAGTGTAGGCACTTGTTGGGGCTACTTGTTTACTGTCGTGGTTGGAACAGGCGTTTACTGTGAACCGTTTGACCTCTACGGTGCCGGTGTTGCATTTCCCATGACAAAATATCATAAATAAGCTTCTTTTTAATAGCGAAAGAAGAAATAAATAAAGATAAAACAAAAAATGGTGGGTAGCACTGAATGATTTACTCACGACTTTTGCATTTTATGTTAGCTTATGGTTGTCTGAATTCAACTGTGATCTAGCTAAAGCGTAAATATCGAACGGAGGTTCCGGGTTCGATACTCGGTTTAAAAAGAAAGCGATTGTTTTTATTTCTTTTTAAGTAAATCATGTGAGGGTGACTTGCGATCACGAACCTTGTGAACATATATGCTTGGCTACCTAGGAGGACAAAAATATCCTCTGGTCTCGCGTACAGCCGTTTATGGACATAGTATGTAATATAAACAAAACTGAGCGTACAGTCCGACCTGCATTATTCCAATAAAAGCAAGTGCATTTGAGTGAAACGTACTAGTCATTCTTCTAGTATAATTGTAATATTGGTATTAGAACCAACATCTAGCTTCGGTTGGTTTTCTGCTAAACATAGAGCAATAAACCCGGTCTAGACTGTCCTTCGCGGGGTAGCGGCGATAAAATTATTTGACTAATCGAATCGTACGCACTATGTTGATAGAGTGTAAGCTTGTACTAAATAGCTACGATTGCCCTTTTATTTCTTAAATAGGCATGTGTGACTTTGCCTTTTAGACATGTAGCCAGAGGGACAATTCTCGAATTTTACATGACATGAAAACTATGTTTTGAACGAAATGAGATAATATATGTATTTTGAATTGACTCGGAATTAGTATTCTGCTAATTTAATGTCATTATCTTAGAGTAAGTAAAGTACATGGAAACTGCATTAAAATAGCAGCCTTAAAGTACATAATTATTTACTTCACTTTGACTTAGGAAGTCTTTCTAGTGTAAGAGTAGGATACGTATACGAATGGCGTTTCGAATTGGGTGGGAATTTGGTGGGTTGTTACTAATTTTGATTTGACTAGTGATGGGCTTACTCGTGGTGAATATCGAAGGAATTTATTTATTTAATCACACTTGACATAATCTAGTACACGTGTGGCAAACATATGAAAGCAATAGAATTATAAACTGAACTAGGTTCCTAAATATGCGTATACATTATGATCTGTAAAAATAGGAGAGTGACAAATTTAAATAATAAAAAGAGATAAATAAACTTATTGTGTAACATACGTTACGTTTATGTAACTACAAGTGTTAGTAGTCATTACTCATAAGACATAATATGTTGAACATCGTTCTTAAAAGTTAATTTATTGTTGAATATATCTAATTTGGAACTGTGTTTAGGTAGTAAGTCATTATATCGTCGACACATCCTTATCATGGGGTTGTAAAATGATGTATTATATACGAATATGGAAAGTGTTTTGAATGATCACTCAAGATCTGGTTTGCCAGAATTAATTTCAATAGGACGTTGATAAATCCTCAGTTTGAGTTAAAAAGAAAGGTGTAAATCAAACATGAATATCGATAAGTAGATTTGAACGTGGATACGGGCACGTGTGTGATTTGATTAGTTAAACCTGTTCAAATTGGGATCTGCATATTGTAGTTTTATGTAACCAAGTCGGGAACACTTGTTACTCTTTCATAAAAAGAGGTATTTTGATAAAGTATTGCAATAGTGTAGTAGTGGCTTGTGCAGCACAGTGGACCATGGGCTACCTTCTTAAGCGATGGGTGAGAGAGGCCGTGGGTAGAGGCTGATCTGTTTAGTGAAGGTATCGATGGAATTATAATGTCACTACGAGTGTCAATACAATCCTTATACCAATGAAGGAATCGAGGTGTCTATGATCTAAGTCTCGAGGATTGCGAATTCCACTCGACCATTAAAATTGGAATTGGTGATTCTAATTATCTTAATATGTATTTAAATTGACATTTTAAATTTATTATTTTCTTGTTTAATTAAATTGGTAAGTATCTGCCTAATGTTTGTATGTCTAAGTGACAAAACATAGCGTAATATTATATTTGTCTATAACCAACTATTGTAAACCTATGTATAACAAATAAAATATGATTTGATTTAATTTGAATCGACAAACATCCATTAAATTGGAAGTGGTCTTCCATTCAATTGGAAGTAGTCTTCCATTCAATCGTAAGTGGTCTTCCATTCAATTGGAAGTGGTCTTCAATTCCATTGGAAGTGGTCTTCCATTCGATTGGAAGTGGTCTTCCATTCGATCGGAGGTGGTCTTCCATTCGATCGGAGGTGGCCTTCCATTCGATCGGAGGTGGTCTTCCATTCGATCGGAGGTGGTCTTCCATTCGATCGGAGGTGGTCTTCCATTCGATTGGAAACGGACTACGGAATTCCAATAAATTGGAATTGTGAATTCCATTAAATTGGAGACGGTAAATCAGTCGGCTTACAGTGGAAAAATGGAAGTGGCCCCTTCGAATTTATCCTGAGGCCACTGGCATTGTCACTCCAGCTAATATGAGAGCTGTGCTGTGTGATATTCCTAAGAAGAAATGGACTGCAAGAAATATTTTACCGTTGCCAGGAGCTAACGAGAAGCTGTAGTGGATGTGAGTATTTCTGAAGTAGCTATTAAGAATCTTTATGGTACCTCTCACCTAAACAAAACACGACTTTTGAACGACGCGGTTGCCGGCTTATTCGGCAAGATGAAGGGGAACGTTTTGAGAAGTTTCTTGTTCAGCTGAGGGATCGGGCTCGGAAGTGTATGTTTGAAGAACCTGATGACCACATAATGGACCAAATACTGGATAAATCCATGCCATCGGACATAAGAAAAGTGTTGACAATGGGTGATAAGATGGCATTGGACAAGGTTATCACTATGGCTAACACCTTGGAGGTTATGGATTGCCAACGGAACTGATACGAACAAAAAGACAAAGTAAGACAAATGAAGTTAATGCAATGAGAAACCGAAGCTGGAATGGCGGCACGTGGGCGAAACAAGACAGCAAGTTGAGTGAAGAGAAAAGGACACCGAGGTGTGCAGAATGTGGCATATCAGCGCATGTGTCCCGGGGCCTTCCTTGCCCAGTAAAGCTCAAGGGAGTGTAACGGCTACGGTGAGTGCAACTGCTACTAAAGATTTTGCAAAACTAAAGAATTCCAACAAAAAACGAAAGCTCGCCCGAAGTCCGGAAGGATACTGTGGCAAGAGTCAATGGATGCGTTCGCTGGGAAATGGAAAGTGCAGTATACATTTGACATGAACGAGGACATAGCTATAAAAGGTGAGATAGATATCTTTTGATACATCGGTCAAACCAGCTATGCCACCCTATCGGAGAGTTCCAGTCTCGCTGTAGGAGTAAATGCAACAGTGCAACGAGAGAGAGCACGATATGCGGCATTCTGGAGTAATGGAGGTGCTTAAATAAAACAATGTTTTATTAAATAAAAAGAAATGTATTCATAAAGCACAGACAACGCACTTTTGGGTCACGAACTGATACCGGAAGGAGTCAGGCAGTTGAAAAAAATGAAATGGATTTGGAATGCCAAGGACTGGAGAGGAATTACAGAGCTTTTTAGGAAATTGGGCAATAGGGCAAATATAGAAGAATACTGAAGAGAAGATCGGAATGAATGAGAATGAATGAAAATATAATGCTGTCGGAAATAGACACATTGGGATATTGCGACATTAAAGACAAGACGTGGATAAAAGCAGATGCAAGTCCTATAGGACTGGGAGCGATATTAGCGCAAGTTGATAATAAAGGACCAAGAATATGAAATATAGCATACGGAAATTGAACACTCAATGTGAAAGAAAATATAGCCAGATAGAAAAAGAGGCTTTTGCTGTGCCCAAATCAAACCTGTGAACACGTGTGGTAAGACGGTTTTAGCGAAAAAAAAAAAGAAAAGAAACGCGGACCAGTATCGAGATTATGTAAAGATTAGATCGCCAAATCCAGTCCATCATCAGAAGGGACTTACGTTTACCAGATAGTCGAGCTGGCGAAACCCTGTGCAACCTCAATGCAACAAATAATAAAGGAATCAGGGAGCGATCGGGAGATCACTAATGCTAAGAAAGGAATTTATGGTGACTAGAGGGATGAGTCCAGGAAATCATGCAAAATATCTACGGATGAATTGTATTTATGTGAGAACATTTTACTGATAGGAAAAGGAATAGTCATTCAAAGGAACCTCGGGAGAAAACTTCTGCTGGCAGCGCATCAGAGGCATCCAAGTGTGGTCGCCTTCGTGCGTGGGATCCCGTGGGATCTGGTGGCCTAGGATCGATGGGGACGTTGAATGGGCGATGAAGAATTACAAAGGATGCACTCTAGTTAGCTTACCAAGTTCTCTAGCACCTATAAAAGGACGAGAACTTTGATATTAAGTTCGACCTATTGGGCCCATTGCCGAATAACGATTATATTCTTGTTGTGTGTATAGTGAAGTTACAACCGCTGTAAAGAAATCAAGATTACGAGAACTATAACGAGTTCGCAAATTATAAAAATTCTGAGAGAAGTCATCGGTCGGCTGGGCTGCCCACTATCGGTCACTACTGTTGGCCGTTCGTCTGATTCGCGGCGGTTGGTTGGCGAGGAGTTGAAGCTGTTGAAGTTGAGTTTTGTCATGATGATGATATTAAAATTTTAACACAGTGCGATATTGGCCACAAATGAAGCAGCATCTAACCAAAGACAGTAAAACGACTCTAGAGAAAAGCAGGGTATGAAAGATACACTAAAATGTTTAATACTGAATGTAGTACAACCCCACCTCCCATACGGTAACAGGAAAAACGTCAGAAGTATTTTTAAAGAGAATGAACATGGATAAAAACCCAATATTGAAATATATAAGTAAGACGAATCAAAAGACTATTAAATCTATTTTAAGACGGATAATGAGACCGCAGTTGCAAAAAAAAAAGGAAAAGAATACGGAGACCGCAAGAGAAGAGCGGTAAGGCCAAAACAAACAGAAGGGGACAGCATCTATTTATGGTATGGTAGCCTGGGCTGTTTCCGCAACTCCACGTCCTGGCGTGTATTTTGCGTATAAGGTCTAGGTACAAGAAATATAAGGCAATGACGTATAAATTATATGCCAATGAAAAATACATACATTATAATGATAAATAAAAAATGTTAAAAGGGAAGAGATGTAGTGTTTGTATCTGGTTCGGCGTTACACCGAAACCGTATGTTCCTAGTCGATTTGGAGAAGGATTAATATTGTGGACTGTAGGATGGCGGTTCTTCGGCGACTAGGAAATGAGGAAGTGAAAAGGTGTTGTGGTTAGGAGCCTCTTACCTTGCTCGGCAGTCCTTTTCTTCTCAGAAGGGGTGGACTCCTGGTATCGTCAAGTATGTTGAAGCTACTTGAATTACTCCACTACACAAATCACTTTCACTCGCGAGCGGATTTGTTAGGTTTTTTGGTATAAGCGGTAATAATTATATATAGCGGTGCGGATTGCGGAACGCGGCGGACATGAGTTCCGAGCGTCTAGAATCTTCCAGTGTTTTCTTCGTCACCGTTGAGCAGGGCGGCCAATAGCGAGGCGTTTTGGGAGGGGATTCATGAAAGGATCGCTCGGATTAGCCGAGCAGCGACGAACTATTGACGTTGACATAATTAACTAGCAATGGAAAAGACAGATGGCGCTACCATATCCCCCCGGCCTTAAAGGGTTGCCTTTAAAAAAATAAATAAAATTGAACTTAGCTATGTTGGGTGTATTACCGCATAACCCATCAATAGGCTAAGACAGCGATATGACAATAAAATTAATCTAAATTAACCCGTCCCACGGCCGCGCGAATTTATTGCACGTGCACTTTAATGTCAATGCAATTTACGTGATTTGCGAGTTCAAGGTCTTACACCTATTTGAACCATAATTTAGATATGTAAATAATAATTATATGTTATGAAATGCACATCATTGTAATGGTAATATCATACTCTTGCTACCGTTTATCCAAAAAAGTTAAAAAATACGTACATTTCCAAATAACGACGATATAATTTGCACAGGCGATGTTTTTTGGCGCCAAAATCGACAGCGTGCCATCAATAAAGTCACACTGTTAACACAAACACTTGAATAAACATCACTACAATACACTAGGATAACGTATCATTCATATCAGTATATTTTCATTTGCACTAGGCACCATAAAACTAACTAATTACGCGATTTTTGACACTTATCACTTTATTTGCAAATAAACAATGGCGCCATCGTTGCCGACGGCTCGCGCGGATTCGCGATACTAACCTACTCGGACACCTGCGTGAATGACGTCACAATCTAGTGATTGACAAAATCAAAATAGTATCGATAAACAAATGTAAATAAATATTTCGTTATGAATTGTGTGTTTAGTAAAATTTTGAGTTTACAATACTTGATATTCTGATTTAGAGTATTTACATACCAATAAAAGTAATTATAATCTCTATAGTACACAAAAAAAACGCTTTTCAGTCGTTATAGGTACAGAGTTAAACTTTTCACTGAACGTATATTTTGTTGCTATTGGCTTTCGTGGCGTAGGTCATGCTCGTAAATGCTCGGTGAGGTTAACTGTTCGCTTACCAATATCTTTGTAGACCCAAAGGCTACGTGCTTTCACTTATTACGATTTCTTGCTGATAATTTATATACGATGATATTTATCATTTCAATTTATCTTAGTATGCAACTATGGTTATACGACGTTAAACCGACCGTCATGTATACGAAGATGCCCTATGAAACGCCATTGGCAGGTATACCTGTCAGCGATAACCGACAGGGCTATCGTCGGTGAGGCCGTGACCTGGGTGGGTTGCCGCCTACTGATATTTTGGACACGTTGGTCTCTAGCTGATTAACAAATAAGTAAAGACCATGGGTGTAATATTACACCTCTGCCTACCCCTTCGGGGATACATGCGTGAGTATATAAAATAAAAAAATAGAATAAATAAAGAAAATATATAAAGACCACGGTTCGGGTTATCATTTAATCGTGTTACCTGTTAAGCTAGTTGAAGGTCTTCTAGAGGGCTTATACCAGTTTGGCTTGAGTACCTGGCTGAATAATTTTAGAATAATACTAAGAAATAGTATATCTGGTTCTTTTTAAAGCCATTAGTTAATGGCTAAACCATACAATTATCTATACATGCACGCTATAAAACCTACCTGTAAATATTTTCTTCCAAAACATCAGTGGGTCATAGTTTAGCGATAGTCCTTACGGCCCGGTCACGGCCTACAGCGGCGGGTGCTGAGTGCTGGTGAGCGTTTTCGATGTACATGTTGCGTTTGATGTGACCCGGCGCGCGGCCGCCTCAGAGTGAATGCGCCGCCATGTACATCGCCCCTGCCGCGCCGCTCGCCGCTTAGACCGATCTCGTGACCAGGCCCTTAGACTACTATTTATTATAGCTCTTTGAGTTATGATAGTCTTCATATATTTGGATACATGATTTATGCACGTGTTCGAAAGCTGACCTAGTCACAAGTAAAAATGAAACAGTTGGGCGAAAATGTAATAAAACAACATATGTATGTACATTTTTGTTTATTTTAAATTACTTTTTTAAATAATTTATTTATAAAGTATACTTTATATAAATGGCAATCCTCCTGTTGGCATAATATTTTAAGGCATAATTTCATTTGGCATAAAGTTCTCGCCAGAATTTAATAAGCACACAGACTTCGGCATAATACCGTTTTGGCATAATGAAAAGTTTAGTATATCTATAATTTGGTCTAATGTATGTCCTCGTAATATTTTTGAAGCATAATATTTATTCGCCTAATAATCACGAGTCATAAATATAAAAGAGACAGAGTATCATATGAGCTCGACGAATGGCTCAAAAATGGAAGTGCGAATGATGCTTGTGCGAGAAAATCGGACTGCGACTCACCATAGTTCGAATGCACGCTTGTGCGTCACACCAAAGTTCGACATTAGGTTATGTTAGGTTTTCTTGTAATGCTGCACCTAAAGATAGGAGCACTGCGAAGCAGAGCTCCGTCAAGTTGCTTGCCAAGTTTATGAATAAATATTGAAAAAAATTATCTAACCATGTTTAATTTTGGCATAACAGACTCTCATGCTAAAATTAAACATGATTAAGTGGATATTTTTCGCACCAGCGTCATGTCGAGCTTCAGTGAGTTCAGTTTGTCAATTGGGCATATGTAGCCAAATTCACATAATGTTGACTGCTTCGGTTAGGTTAGGCTGCTTCGGTTAGGTTAGGTTAGTATGTTATGCACAGGATTGGCTAAAAGGATACGCCCGGCTGTCATCACTGCTTGAAGTTATTGTGGCTTATTATTTTTATAATATAGAATTTGATGTGTCAATATCATTTAAATAATTTCAATGTATTACGCTTATCATTAGTCAACCTAAATAAACACGTCTACCATTACAGAATATACTAACATAATTATTTTATTTTTAATATGTACATAATTATATATACATAGACAATTGAATAAAACTAAATAATCTTGTCCATTCGACGAATCCATCTGTCACCCGTAGAATCGACCAGAATGTATCGTATAGACAAACAGTACTGTCACCCATAAACAGGTGACCACCTAAAATATGATAGAGTTATTGACTTGTTACTTGTACGTAATTTGGTATAACTTCAACGTTATTTGCTCAAAAACAAATATTTTGTGTTTCTAGAAGCTTACAAGTGACTCTGTAGGTACGTAAAGACATTCAATGAAAACGTTTATACCTTGAGTACAATTAAAAAATTAGAGAGACATTTCACCAAAGATAATAATAATATAATCAAAACGATTTTTCTAAAAAAGTCTATATCTTAGAAGCATGTTGAAAAAGCTATGGATGACGAACTATAATTGGCATTTAGGAAACAGTGCTGATCATTCCTTGCATCATCTTCCATGACCAATAAAAATTCTCACTCATCACGGCGTCTCTTTCGCCCACGTTCTTCTTGTGTCTGCAACTCTTCGAGTGTGTGCCAGTCTATCCAACAATTGCCAAGACACAAGAAGAGAGAGACACAGCGGAAATGAGAATTTTTATTGGTTTTTGTCCTCGCATAACATACACGACATCTCCTTTTATTCTTGCCCCCGGGATGGTACGACGGGTCGTGAACAATATCACGCCTCAGCCTCGTAAGCTCCCCAACAGGTTGCTGAACCCCTTTTTGAGAAGACTGATGTCTCTCAATCAGAGATTCAGCAAGTGCATAGCGGAACTCACGATGCGTCATTGGCAATTGTCCACGTCGTTCCCGAGAGCACCCATACATTATCATACTATTTAAAATACTTACATTCATCAATCGTTTAAACAATTTCATATACCATTTCACTCCCCTCTTGCGCTCTAACAAATACATGGAGAGTTTTTGATCTTTTAGATCAATTCCCCCCATGTATTTATTGTAATCTCTTACACACACAGGCTTAACAACTCTCTTACCAGCCCTCGATCCGACGTAAGTGTCCGCATTGTGGTAAGTGGATATTATACTCACCAATCTGGAGTCCTTCCACGACACGATTGAAACATCTCCAGAATGGCGAGATACAATAGTCCCCTTCGGCACGTTTGCGGGCAATTTCGCGATCTCATTGGGCACATACCGACGATTCGTACGAAGAGTCCCTAAGCAATCAAAGCCTAAACTCTTGAGGTATCGTGCCAACGATGGACAATTGTAAAAATTATCCATCGTGACACAATGACCCCGATGTTCTAGGCCTTGCAATAGCTCAAGGACCGTCTTCGTACTCTTCAGTCCCAGATCAGCACTGATTTGCGTATCTGATAAAACCTCATCTGTCTTTCCAGTATAAATTTGGAACCGAGCCATATAGCCGGTGTCTGACTCACACAGCTCATAAGATTTTATGCCGAATCGCGCTGCCTTGGATCTAATTGTCTGCACCCAAGACAGGCGACCCTTGAAAAGTGTGAGCGATTCGTCGATTGACAGATGAGGTTTTAGCTGATACAGCGAATCAAATTTGTTTCCTAAATGCGCAATTATAGGGGCCAATTTATGAAGTCTTCGCGACAACACTTTTGTTGAACCTATTGCCCCATCCCGAGGCATATCCCGACCTGGGTCAGAATTGTCCACGAAATGGAGAAATTTGTTCAACAAAATGTAACGATTATAGGACATCAGGGTCCAAAATACTGGCATACTAGGACACCTTTCTTCCAATACTCGTCCTGTGATGTACGCGAATCGATGGCCATAAATTGAAATATAGCAAAGAGAACCATGATCTCGTCTGCATTAGTGGGCTCCCACCTATGCAAACGAGAAGATCGTGCCAAGGTTCCCTTTGCTTTCAATTCTGCGATCGTCTGATGGGCATATCGATTTGTTTCACTGACGATGCAGTCTATGATGTCTTTGTCCCAGATGTCGACAAAGGCATCATAAGCCGAATCGTAGGCTTTGAGTGGTCCAGGAGTAGGTCCTGAAAATTGTTCAGGAACCCCTCTGAACGACTCAAAGTCTTCGAGCCATGTGAAATTTGGCGACATGCCCAAGAGACGATCGGCTTCGTCATCCATACCTATTCCAACAGCTTCTACGATATTCCTGACCGGCGCATCCAGGACTGCATCTTCAGGGATATCCCTAGGTGCAGTGGCTTCGATAGTTGACTGTTCGAACTCGTCGTCCCAGTCACTATCGAAGCCACTGCCATCGCTGTCATAATCCGGCCAGTTGGGCGACGGAAATGCTCCCGATGTCGACGGGCCCTGAAGAGCCGGCTCGGTGATCTCAGGTACCCAGCGGGTAATGTGGACCCGGTCCCTCTGCAGCACGTCTTCAATCTCACCCTCAGGGATGTCCAGTGCCTCAATGCGCTCCACCACGTTATCACTAGAACAAATATAAATAGTATGAAATAAAATCTAACTTTCGAGTCATATACACAGTGCCATTCAGTTCCAAATTCCATACATTTCTTAGCAGAAGAATTGTCAGTAATTAGAAACATTACATGTTTGCTCTATACAAATTCATAACTTTGTAGGACTGCCTACAAACTTATGAATTTATAGGATCACTAGGCAGTTATCCAACAAATTATATATTTACATACACTGTATCGAGACTGTTCATTATGATGTACAGTCACATGCTAAAACACTAGACCACCGTGACAGGCAAGACAGACAACATAATTATAATATTATAAATTGCAAACAGCTTTTGGACCAGCATCAACAGCTAGGAAAATAAAAAAACCTCTTACCGAATCAGCTCGGCTGATTTTCTTAGACTGCCACCAGGGCTCTTATGCAACATTATATTGCTCCCTGCATGGAGAGAGCCCCCTGGTGTGCGGTCAACCGTGATTGCTCGGACTTGCCTACAAAAAATACAAAATTACTAAATCATCAAGTGCATTGAAAAATAAAAGAAAAAACATATGATTGAATTTACCGGGTAGGTGACAATTCCGCCTCCCTCATCTCGGACCCGGCAAGAGCGCCAAGCAAAATGGCCCTCCGAGCTGCTGGCTGCTGGACGTGTCGGTGCTGGCTCGATGGCGTTACGGAGCGCGACCGACTCCCTGAGCTTGTAGATCGAAGACGGGCAAGGCTAAAAAATATTTTACATATGTAACTAAGAACGTCCCCTTTTTGTCACTACAAGACTTTTTTTTTCTATTACGAAATGCCCATATAATATGCCCATGCTTATTGAAGGATGTGGTCCGTGAAGCGGAGTCACCTGCGTTTTTGTAGAAAATAAAACTAAATGAGCCGATATCGTCATTAACTTATTGCCAATTTAGTAGTGACAAAAATAATTACCTAATATGCATTATACATACAAAATAAAAAAATCTATGAGAATTATTATTACAACAAAAATCCCTGTCGAACTTCCTTTCACCTTACTTCCTTACTCACCAAAAGATTTATCGTAAATTTTATCGATATTCGATTGACAAGCGTCCCGTCCCTACACCACGACGTAGGCGACTGTACGTACTTACTTACTTTGTAAATCATTTTGACATGGCGGCAACAGAATAATTTCAATACCTAGTATGATTTGAATTACAATTGTGGTGAAATTAAACCAAAATGTATGAAACTAATTTATACATATTGTTCTGTAATATATTTTCTAAGAACTTATCTATATAAATCCAAGAAATAAACAGTATTGACTGAATATATAGCTTATATGATCGATGATGTTTGTTAGAATTCATTACTTCAAAAGTTTGAAACGAATTTCTGTAACATAATTCTTACACTACACGTGAAATACACCTTACACATACACTATAGTTATTTGTAAGTAATTATTTGATAACATTTCACAAGAATACTCACCGAGCTCTCCTGTTATTCATTTTTTCGTCGACACAAAAACTCACAAACGCGCGAAAAAAATGTCGGTTGATACTGAAGTGCAACGCTCGAATATTTTTTTTTTCTTAGACACCAAAATGAGTTTATATCGTTCAAAAACGCAAAAAAGACACAGATTATATATTGAATGAATATATTAAAAGGATTTGATGTTCAGTAATGGAACTTTTTGGTATTTTTTTCGCGACCAATCACAAAGAGGTTTGCATGACTCCACGGTAGGGGTCATGGACGCGCGACGCATACGTTTTACTTGACATCACCGTAGGAGTCATGGACGTTTCAAAAGTTAACTTTAGCGAAAACTACAAACGCAATAACGGCGAAAACTACAAACTAAATACTTAACCTAAGAGGTAGATCCAGAGAGAGGTAGACTTCAGGCTAGATCTCACTGAGTTGGAAGCGGACAGAGACGTACAACAGCGCGCACGTAGCTCCCTTTCGCGGTTTTCACGGTAACAACGCGGGTTGTACCGTCCTTGGAAGTATGCAGTTTCTCTACGATGGCTAACGGCCATGAAAGCGGCGGAGCATTATCATGTATTAGGACGACCAACGTACCCTCCTGTATAGGGGATGCAGGACTATTCCACTTGGATCTAGCCTAAAGCTGGTGTAGATATTCCGCACGCCAGCGCCGCCAGAACGACTGCACGAGTTTATCCAGCAGAGTATGTCTCTGGAGCAAGCTTGAAGAGTCTGCTTCAGGAGCCGGAAATGACGATAATGGCACTGTGTTCAGAAAATGTGCAGGGCTTAACGCGGATGGTTCTGCAGGGTCACTACTCAATGCCGTGAGCGGACGCGAGTTGATCAGCGCCTCGACTTGTGCAAGGACAGTTAAAAGCTCTTTGTAAGAGCGGATCTGTTGACCCATAACTTTGAAGAGATGCGTTTTAATTACTTCGACCATGCTTTCCCAACATCCACCGAAATGTGGTGATGCTAGTGGAATAAACTTCCATTCAATAATTATGATCTATGGAAAGTTCTTCCTGAAGACGAGTACGATAACCCGCGACGTGATTGAAACAAGTAGCGGGAACAAGTTCAATCAATTTACTAACGCGGTTGGCGACAAAAGTCTGCTAGCGGTGAGGAGATAAATAAATCCAAGCGAGCACTACTTTGGAGTCAGAAAATGCATATATTCTATTAATAGGGTAGTTAGTGGTGCAAGACTGTGTCTTGAACCTTGCGGAGCAACTGAGACAGCAGAAGGGCCGCTCACAACTTCAGTCTCGCAACCGAAATGGTTTTAACAGGCGGGACCTTAGACTTGGCGCAAACTAACTGCACCGAGTAGTTAGAACCAATGCGGACTTGCAGATATACGACTCCGCCGTAAGCACGCTCGCTGGCGTCAGCGAAACCTATTAAGTTGATGGTACATCCATCTACCAACCCAAGATGACGGGGAATAGTAACTTGATTGAGCGCGGTAAGCTCAATACAAAACTGGCCCCAAGCGGCGACAACATGGTCAGGGGATGTTTCATCCCACTCACACTTTAATAGCCTAAGCTCTTTGATCAAGAGCTTGGCGTACAAAATTGTGGGAGCCAAAAAACCCATTATGTCCCATAGTCGAGCCACTGTGGACAGCATAGTGCTTTTGGTACACTTATCATCTGGCGGTGAGACGTCAAACCGAAAATTATCACAGGATTTGCCCAGCGTAAACCGAGAACTTTATGCGGTACAGACTTCTCAAACTCAATGTCTGGAGAAGCTTTATGAGAATCTGGTATGCGTGCGAAAACCTCCTTAGAGTTGCTTGTCCATTTGACAAGATCAAACTGGCCTCGCTTGAAAAGCTGAATAAGCTCTTCACAAAGCGAAGTTGCTAGCGGAGCGGATATGACACTACAGGCAATGTCATCCATATACAAAGCGGAAGTGTAGTATAGTATAGTGTAGCGTAGCGTAGCTTAGCATTGCATAGCATAGCGTAGCATAGAGTAGCATAGCATAGCATAGCGTAGCATAGCATGGCATAGCATAGCGTAGCATAGCGTAGCATAGCGTAGCATAGCGTAGCATAGCGTAGCATAGCGTAGCATAGCGTAGCATAGCGTAGCATAGCGTAGCATAGCGTAGCATAGCGTAGCATAGCGTAGCATAGCGTAGCATAGCGTAGCATAGCGTAGCATAGCGTAGCATAGCGTAGCGTAGCGTAGCGTAGCGTAGCGTAGCGTAGCGTAGCGTAGCGTAGCGTAGCGTAGCGTAGCATAGCGTAGCGTAGCGTAGCATAGCGTAGCATAGCGTAGCATAGCGTAGCATAGCGTAGCATAGCGTAGCATAGCGTAGCATAGCGTAGGATAGCGTAGCATAGCGTAGGATAGCGTAGCATAGCGTAGCATAGCGTAGCATGGCATAGCATGACATAGCGTAGCATGGCGTAGCATAGCGCAGCATAGCGTAGCATAACGTAGCATAGCATAGCATGGTATAGCATGGCATAGCATGGCATAGCATAGCATGGCTAATTAGTCCTTTATCTTACACACAGTTTTAGCACCCACCTTGATTTCTTGAAGAACAGAACAACAACAAGACGTAATATAATGAGAAGTATGTAACGTAGGTACGGTACCCATAATCACATACGCAAATACCGTCTCAATAGCGGGCGGTAAATCATATCGCTCACTACGTACTATTTTAGTTAGTAGCAAGTGCGGAAATATTGAAGCTCCGATCAAAAGATCAATGTCTGCCGGATTCGCAAACTCCGCGTCTGCCAGCGGCAATGACTCGAGGTGAGTGAGTGATGCTTCGTCTACATTAGCGTTCGGCAATGCGTCCGTGATACGCTCCACGATAAGCGAAGAAATGTTAAAATTAATATCCCTATCAAAACGCGAAGGTACTTTAACATCTACGGAACCCTTGCAATGTTTTTCTGACCCGCCGATCCCTTTGACCACTGAACTAGTATTTCTAAAGTTATTCCACAATCCGAGGCGTTTGAAACAATCCAATGTTATTAAATTGGTCTGAGACGCGCTATCGAGTAGACAACGTGCCATGTGCGGTGATCCATTAACATCATAAACGATAACTTGCGCTGTCGCTAACAGTACCGTCTTGGACGCCATACACTGCGTTTTGGCCCCGCGCGGATCATTATAGATGCGCGAGGGCCGTCCGCGCGTGCGCATCACCCGCGCGATGGATGTCGTACACAACGATATTTCATTCTGAATCGTGGGAGGCGCAGTTATCGTAGCCTGCAAATGCGACGTAGGTGTGTCAAGGTTAGCGGCTTGGCTTGACAACAGACTACTTTTATCGAAGTGCAATAATGAGTGGTGTCGTTGATTACATGAAGGACATCTCGTCCTACTAGAACAATCACTCGTTTTATGCTTTATACTTAAGCAATTAATGCGTGCTTTGTTATCTTTCACGCACTTGAAACGAGCAGTCGGATTTAAACCATTAAAGGCGGGACACTTGTAGAAATGGTTGTGCACTATATTACTGCACAGACATTTCTGTGAATTATTATTATTAGATTCCGAGCATGTTACGTAAGATACCGGATTAGGGACCGAGTTATTATTACTATTTCGCGCTTTATTCGACCTTTGTTTGCTGTTAGTGTTAGACGGGCTAGGTGAACTAGACTGCGTATTATGAAATATTCGACACTGATCTTTGATGAACGAAATAAAACTATCTAGTGTAGGTATTTTATTATTGCGTTCCGTCATCTCGAATGCGCGAATTGTTTCAGAGTCAAACTTCTTTAAAGCGAGTTGAAGCAACATAAAGTCGGAAAGATCTTCCAATTTCAAGTTTCTAAGAGAATTAACCGCGGTTACGAGGTTATCTATAAACAGCTGGAAATTCGCGACAGACGCGGCACCGGACAGTTTAAGATTTAAAGCTTGATCAAAGTAGGTAGACGCTAGGACGCGAGTGTCTTGATATCTATCAAGTAGTGACTGAAATATGACTTGATAATTCTTAGCACTGGGTGTGACACCTGCAAATACGGACTGGGCCTTCGGTGACAGTTTACCTATTAAATAGTACAACCTGTCAGCATCTGTCAGAGAACCATTATCGTGCACTGTGGACTTAAAACTCGCATAGAATAACGGCCAATTTCGTATATCTCCGTCAAACGACATAATCTCGATTGGCGGTAATCTCGGCTTGCGACCCGCTGCAACGGGCTGTGCCGAATATTTACCCTCCAATTGTGATTGTATTCGCTTAATGATACAATAAAGATCTTCGAATGTGGTGTACGCCTGATAATTCGGTTTTTCATCAGGATTAGTAGAAAGCAATCTTGCGTTATAATCGTCTAACAACTTATGAAAATCTGTTCGAATACTATCTACTGTCATACAATAACTGAGAAATGACTCCCTATTACTATCAGAAACGGCTGCGGTCTTTGAACGCTCGTAAATGTTTTGAATACGCTCAAATAAAATATTGCGTTTTGCTTCTAAGATTGTCATCTCTTTGTCTTCCGACACGCGTGACTTCTTTTGTTGTGACATGCTTACGTAAGTATAAGCTAATGAGACCGAAACAAAATAAGAATATCTAATGTACCTATTATTTTACCTAAGTAGGCAACACTTTAAAGCGGTGGAATTAAAAGTTGCTTGAAATATGAGATTTACAAGACAACTATGATAGTTCCAGAAATAATAATTGGGTAAGAAGGTAGCTACATAAAAGTATATTACCTACTGATGCGTGCGAAAACAACCATGTCACGGTTATGTGAATGGACTATGAGTATAGCTAGGTGCTATTACTGCCCAGGTATAGAGATATAACGAGGTTTAAAACGTATAAAACGTAAATTAATCCGACTCGTATGGATCAAAAAATGTTTCAGCGAACCGAATATTCCTAGTCGATTTGGGAAAACTATTAATATTGTGGACTGTAGGATTTCGGTTCTTATCGACTAGGAAATGAGGAAGTGAAAAGGTGTTGTGGTTAGGAGCCTCTTATCTTGCTCGGCAGTCCTTTTCTTCTCAGAAGGGGTGGCCTCCTGGTATCTTCAAGTATATTGAAGCTGCTTGAATCACTCCACTACACAAATCACTTTCACTCGCGAGCGGGTTTGTAATATTAAAATAATAATTACATATAGCGGTGCGGATTGCGGTACGCGGCGGACATGAGTTCCGAGGGTCTAGAATCTTCCAGTGTTTTCTTCGTCGCCGTTGAGCAGGGCGGCCAGGGAGGAGATTCATGAAAGGATCGCTCGGATTAGCCGAGCAGCGACGAACTATTGACGTTGACATAATTAACTAGCAATGGAAAAGATAGATGGCGCTACCAGTATCTATGCAATAGATGCAATACATTGTCTCATGTACACCAGTAGAGGAAGTGGCGTCACTTGGCACCTGTCACTACTAGTATGTCTGTATAGTTTGTGGCTGTCACTGTCACTACGGACAGTCAGTCGATAGATAGACGCGGTGTGCGCTGGACGTGCTTTCCCGGGCTGTGTGTAGTGGTGAGCCAGTGTTACATCGATTCGTGTAGTGGTTATATTTGCTGTGATAGCAAATACTATATTTCCCATCTGCGTGAATAAACGAACTACAGTGGACCCGCGGTAATCCAGCCCTTGGCTAATCCGGCACCCCTTGTAATCCGACATGACTCGGCGTTTCAATAATGTCAAACAAAAAATAAATTCAATATTTTCATGCTTCATGCATTGATTGATTCATATTATGACTTTTTTATTAATATTTTAGTAAATACATTTGTTTGTACACAATTATTTCCAAATGTAAGGTTATTATTTTTTGTAATTTCCATAGCATTAATGACGTTATTTTTATAATAAAACCTAAGCTTTCTATTGTTGTATAATTTACTTAATTTGACATAAATATGAAGCTCTTCAGAGTGTAACATGAAATCTTATGTTGGATCTGTAATTTGTCGGATTACAAGGTACCTATTTGTTGGTAAAAAACGCCGTACTATAGGGGGTTTTAGACAGTTCTCTATAAGCCGACAAATTAGATAGTCCGACACTGCTCTGCGAAACGTTTGTCGGATAACCGGGGGTCCACTGTAATTTATATCATATTTGGAGAGAGCTACAAAACATTGTAAGAAGACTCTGGCCATGTTCAAGAATCCTGAAAACAATTCCAAATTTGACTTCGATAACATTTTATATTGCACATACCTTAGAAACAAGGAAATTGAAAAAAAAAACAAAGTATTTAAAAAAAAACGATAGGAGCCAGGCCGACCGGGATGGTAAGGTGCTAAAATTGGCAGAGAAAGAAGAAACCGAGTATACTACACCGGCCTAAGCGGAACTTCACAGCTAGCCAACGCCTTACGTTTTATAAAGCTTAGGTTTAGCCTCATGTGAAGTACTACTCACATCTGCGGGCTCGAGCGCTAAAATATAATCTGTAGCCATTTGACTCCCTACAGAGGCGTGCGATACAAATCGTCAATGATCCCAGTCTCACAGCTAGATTAGAGTCGTTAGAACAGCGGAGAAACTTAATTCTCCCTGCGTTTCCAACCGTTCCTTTCACGGAGAATGTTCCGAGGAACTGTTTGACTTGGCAGTGTCACAATCCTTACGTACCACTCGACGCTGCAGCCGAGTTCATCCGTACTACCTTAAACAGTTCTCGACTAGTGCGGTACGTTACCAGCGATAGTGTAAGCTTTAGTATGAACGATCTGACATGGTGCTCCCCTAGTTATATAGCCTGTCCTTTTTCAAACGAGGTTTTAAGAAAGCATATATTACTTACACAGTGGGGAGTGACTATGCTGTTTGTACCCTTGACATTAGAAAAGTCCATGAGCAGCGGTTATCACTCACCATCAGATGGGCCGTTAGCTTGTCTAACACGGGCAGCAAAAAATATAACTACGATGCGACGATTTGAAGAAACGAAAGGATCTCAAGACTTTTTGGCTGATGCATCCTCATCATTTTGCTACTTTTTATTTATTTATAATTATTATTTTATATATAAATAGCTACGGCACATTAAATATATATTAATTGCAGAAACTTAAATTAGCCATTTCGCACTCTGCATAACTTAACTTTTAATGATTATCATTTTCACGCTTAACTCACAAATAAATTCATGGCATAATCTGGTTTCGCATTAATTCACTATGAGTCCGTTGATCCGTGCAAATTATAATAAAATTTACGTTAATAACGTATTGACGTAACAGAGAGATGACCGTATGTTACTGACGATAGACAAATTTTGGAAATGTTTCAGAATTTGAATGCCAGCTTTCTAAACTATATAAAACTTAAACATTTGTGTGAAAACGTAACATTACAAAAAGATTTGTTACAGAATCAGCATGCATAAAATTGTCTTATCGCTAAACAAAAAAAAATCATGGCTCGTTGGCTCAAATAAAGTTCTGTAGTCGAGTATAAAGGTTAAAAAAACAACAGTTTAGTCGATCCCAATGGATTACTTAACAAATTGATTTTGTAAACAATTTGTTGGATTGTAGTCAATAAAGTTAGTATGAGTTATTTGCTAGTAGCCATTTTGCTTTAATTGAGCGTACCCGAATTTATAGACTAAGATCAATCAAAGCTTTGTTTTTAAGAAACAAAATTTAGTTTATCTTTGGTAATGGATTAATGCTATCCAATATACTGATTAAAGTTTTAGGAGCAAATTAAGTTCGGCTTAGCTTCTTACTTAATTAATGTTTACTTATTACGTTGAAGTATATACGATACAATTCCTGTTAGTATAATAATATTTAACCAAAATATGATATTTGTCCTCTACCTTAGTAAAAAAATTACTATTTAGTTTGATTGTCAGGGTGGATTCTTATTACGGTTTTAGTAGTTCAACCTATGGACTTTTTTTACTATTCATGAAAAGCATTTGATACGACGCGGCGTAGCAAAAAGTTCCCCATCACGGCTAAATTTTGTAATATGTTGACGTAATTGACGAAATCCACTTAGCACACTGCCCCGCCTGAATACCACATATTCGTTTAGAACATTTAAGCTCTAAAATAGGGTGATCAGCCAGTGTCGCTTGTGCGGGTAAACACTGTAATATATTCCGCTTAATAAAGCCCTCTCAAAATACCAGCCCTGGTCTCGCGTGTATTTCTCGCATAAATTATACATTTACAGAATTCAAATTCAATAGTTATTTGTGCAACGAGAGAGCAAAGTTGTTTTTTGCTTCGAGTGCTGATTTTGAGTCCCGAGCAAGCGAAGGATTCTATGATTGATTCACGAGCGTAGCGAGTGATTCAAAGTTAGAATCCTGAGCGTAGTGAGGGACTCAACAGCACGAGATGCAAAAAACTTTGCTCTCGTGTAGCACACATAACTTTTCACCTCAGCAGTGAGAACACATATTACTTAGGAGACATAGAAATTAGCAGGAATTGATAGAAATAACGTTTAACACTTTATGCTATACGTTATTAGCATCAGCGAAATTTTTATTCCCGCTATTTTATTAAATCGCGTTTTGATACCGCGTCCCTGATGTTTATTTTTCAAATGCTGATGTTTATTATTGAAATTCCAAATAAAAAATTAAGTAATGGTAACATACCAATTTTATACTATTAACAAGACTTATTTTATTAAAATCGAATAATAAATTAAACATATAAACAATAGCATTTAAAAAAAAACGTTATTTCTTTATAACAAATATTTTTAAATTTTAGGGTATCACGCGTTTCCGAACGTGTTTTCTTTGAGGTCGAATTCCAAAATCGAATTGCGAAGGGGTTTGTTTTTTTCACTCGCTTTTTTATATGCATGTGAAAGACACAGCACAGTAAAATTCGAATGTTTCAAATTTATGGCTGAACAATGTCAATTCGTGGCACTGAAGATTGAAAGATTAAAAAGCTTCTTTGACGCACGCTCGAATCAAAATTGCGTTTTGTTCACTGTTGTCTCACAGCAAAAGCGGCATGTTTGAGCTGCTGAGGTGAAAAAAGTATTTATTTTCTTTCACAAAGGCAACTTACAAACTACATTGATTCATGTCTAGAAAAACAGATTACACCTTTGTGAGAGACTTGTATCTGAACTAGGAAAATCCTGTCAGACAGATTACCAGGCTCCCCGCACATCCAGAAAGAGAAAAGCAGAATCTTAGATTTATGTGTATTAATAGATTTATGAGTATACAGGGTACTAGTAGTTAGGTGTTCTTGATCTAAGAGTTAGAGATCAGGATTGCAGAAAGAACAACTTTGAGAATCAAAACAATATTTTACTGGTTACGCTTTTTAGGTCCCGTAGTTAAAAGGATGACCTTTTACCAATAATCAGGCTCGTGTTGGTACTCCGATACACTTCAAAGCATATTATTATCCATATGTATGTATGATTATGATTATTCAAAATATCTATGACTATTAGAGACTCTACCTACCACCACCTCTCGGTAGATTGAATTTACCTAGATGACAATGAACATCCAGGTATATTAAAAATAATAACAGTTATGTTATGGTATTCACCAAATGATTCAACCGAGACATATCAGAGGGGGCAATATTGCAGGGGTAGAAACTGCCCCGTGTTGGGCCGCGATAAAGCATACCAACTGATTCGCGTAGCGACGCCGCTACAGAATGGCGACAGACATCGTTATGTTTTCTATGCCCTGTACTCCTGTGGATAGTGGTGCAAACGTAGTATAATATTATCTAGATAAGTAAATAATTTCTTTTTTTGCAGGTTTATGTCAGTGATATGGGTGATAATGGTGCGCACGTACTTGACGGTGTTCCACGTGGCCGACAACAAGACTATGAGGGTGATCACTGAACGCAAATTCTGGTACCAATCTGTTGGCAACGCGTCATACTGTGTCGACACATTCTTTGTTATAAGCAAGAAGGTCAGAATTTATGGTCATTGTAATTTGTTTCTTTTTTCAGCAAGTAGTTTAGTCAAATAAAATTTAGTTCGTATTTTGTTAACATGATTTTTGTACTAAAATACGCTATTCATGTAAAGCATAATAGAATGGCTCTAAACTATGTTACATCTGATTTAAAATAATATACTGACGTCTTATACATCATCTACTGTTATAAACATTACGTAAATACTAACGAATCAGGGTTTCACTGTTAAACCTTTCTTTAGCCATGTTTGGAATTACTTTTAACAATATTGCAACTTTAAATTAGTAAATTGCCAACTTTATTTTCAATGAGGACAACCATGCAATATTATTTATATGCAAGTTCAAAGCTAGGTTCGTGCTTCATTTGATACATTTCGTCTTCACGTCAATAAAACGTTAAATATAATTGCAATGTGTCAAATCACGTTTGTTACTAAATACTAACCTTTAAAACAGTTTGATGACAAAAGAGAATGTCACTTCGTAGCTTCGTTAGCTGAAAAAAACAAAATAAACTAGATATTTTTTAAATTTTCTATAAAACATTGCACTAAATAGACCTTGTGTCGCGAGGGACTTTATAAATATTAATCAACAGACACAAGGTCAAAATCGACATAATTACTCTAGTGGTGTGCCGGATACGATCTAAGACTTTTGCATATGAGTCCAGGATCCGCTTCCTCGAGTCAGGGAATTGCTTGTTTAAGCAAGCAAAGCAAAAGGTGCAATATTAACGACCAGTCCCAATACATGATCCAAATCCCATTACATTTTGTATGGAGCTTATCTTAAAAATGCATTTCTAGTCTACAAATCCTTGGATAGACCGGATATTAAATCCGGTGGTTATTGAACTAATCGGTTTCCATGAACATTCCTTTCCAAGAAATTTCCATTTGCCCTTCCACAAACTGACATAGTTTTAACCACAATTTCCACTTTAAAATCACTCGATTATTTATAGTTTCAGACATAATTGCTCAAAACACTTGTTAGAAGCTACTTACATGATTGTTTAATAATATTTTATTACTCTGCTCTTGTATACTATCATTAATCTTGTCTTGTTGATTTTGTATTTTGAATAGTTTAAATTACAAATTGCCTGTAACCTTTTCTGTAACTCTCAGATCAAAGGAAATGATTGTGTTCAGAGTCAGTTCTAGTTGGTAATTTTATTGAAGTAATTTATCAAAGGTTACCATCGACTTTATACAGAAATACCTAATTATATAACTGATACTAAGGTTACTAAGGTATACTAAGGTTGCCTGGTAGAAATTGCAGACTAATTAAGGTGTATAATTTTATAAAAGGCCTTGTTCTATAATTTAGTTGCGGCTGGCTGATAAAAATGATAGCGGTTGGCCGTCAAAACCTCGAATATTGGCTCGTGCATTTACCTAGTATTGTTGCATCGAGCGCAAAGTGAGTCATTAATGCACGAGTGTTATTTTGGTGCCCGAGCGCATGCGAGGGCACTAAATTAACACGAGTGCATTAATTACTCACTTTAGCGAGGTGCGTAATCTACTTTTCTTTCAACTACCAATCTTCCTACCATGATAAAATATATCTACTCAAAATAAAAAGTCAAGTTAATGAAAACAAAGTTTTATTACACAAACATTTATAACTTACAATTATTAAATGTGCAGTTATTAAAAGTGAAATTAGCACTTTTATTTGGAACATTAATTTCAGTATTCGTTTGATTTATTCGTGAATAATAATAAATTATTATCATCCTCATCATCAGACGATACAGTGTTCAATTTCAAATTATTTACATAAGAAGAAGACGGACGTGGTGATGTTGATCGGAGCAAATGAATTGATTCCGTTATATTCTGAGTGATTTTACTTTTATGTTGTACAGATTCCTCTAAGTAACCTTCAGCTACTTGGTCCGATTTCCATCCACCATGACGCTTGAATCAGCCAGCAGCGTTGCAGACGTTCGGCGGAAACAATGCACAGTATAGGCTTCCGGGTTTTGTAATTTCAGATAACTGGCAATTTCATAAAGCAATTTTCCAAATTTGTTTTTGCCGATGGCTTGTTTCGTGCATTTTCCATTCTGGTAATTTAAGAAAAACCGCTAGGTGTTTGTAGAACTTAGACGCAGCGCCATGTATTTCTGCACTACGTTTTAGAATTCGTCACGTATTACAAATTGACGGTCTTTCTTTTCTTTTCGTGTTCGTAAGTTTGATTAGCAGCATCTTGTTATGTGTTTCGATGTCGTCAATGCTGATGTTTGTCAATTCAGAGCTTCTGCACACACCGCTTATGCCGAAAATGAGAGCAACCTGTAAAAATAATTAAATTTCGACGTTACACACAAATTAACACATAATTTATAGGTATTAAATTATATTAATGGCTGTTATATTTGTTTAGTGCAAGTATTTTGTAGAAATACATTGGCGGGTAATAACTACAAAACATGGCAAATCCTTTTGTTAAACACGAACACTGACGTTTAGATTATAGGTATACTTAAAACTTATCTTTGTTGCTAAATATTGATTGTCAGATGCTGCATTCAAAAATATTTCTATATTTTGAGTTGTGAGCACTTTGGACTTTTTACACACATATATAGCCATCTGATAGCCGTTTTAGAAGCGATATTAATTTTAAATATTCTTTAATATCGAGGTAGTGCTTGGTATTAACTGTGCTTTTTAACATTGAATATATAGACCATATTGAAGATGGTTTAAATTTTTGGACATCTCACTGGAAAAAAACACATTTTTCGGACAATCATTTTACACGTGATTCGTTTCTGCACTTAATAAAATTTTCATAAGCTTTTAAATATGTATCCCGCAAGTTTTGTGGCAAAAGGTTATGAACAATTTCATTTGCAGCTGTTTTATACTCTCTGGAGTAGAATTCCTATTGCTATCGCTGTTTATTTCCATTGTTTAAAACTTTTCTTGCTAAATACGGACTATTAAAGGATTATAATGGTACAAGATGCGCGCAATTAGTTTTTTTTGCACCAGGACGGTTTTATACAGCCGATTTTTATTTTCAGCCAGTATCTCTTTGATCAAATGCATACATTTTATATTAAACTTAATAGGAAGAAACATTAAACCTCTGTGGTAAATTTGTATTTTTCAAATAAAGAATACAAAACAGTGCAGTAATGTATAACAGTGCAATAATGGAATTTCATACAACTTTTCTGCACTGTTTCGGTTCTAAGCAAAAAATAAGTCCTTTGTGATCGGTTTTGTAGTGATTAATGATAACATTACTATGTAGTTGAAAGAAAACACAATTGCAGCTGCCGCGGTACCCAATAACGAGCTTTCCCGCACTTAATGAATACGAGGATTAACACTAACTGTTATCGATCCAAATGCACGTCAAGCGTAGGCTTACTTAATATATCTAAAAATCGCGTTACTGACAGACAGACAACGCACAGCCGAAACGGCTGGGCGCAAAAAGCTGAAATTTGGCCTAACACGTGAGTGCCGAGACGAGTGTAGAGAAGCACTAACAGATGATTTTTGGAAATTCCTGCCCTAACGGGGTAAATGGCCAGACCACGCAGGCAGAGCCATGGGTGAAGCCTAGATATACATATGTAAAATCTAAAGTTTGTGTACTATTAATTATCAATTTAATATAACGTGACCAGCTTTGATATAAATCAGAACGCGCCACTATCTCGAATACACATTCGTGTATAAAGGAATTTCAAATTAATTTGTAACTCTCCATTTCAGTTTGAGGAAATCTGTTTTAGATGAACATTTGAATGACGGTTAGTTAGGATTTCATCTGGAAGTTAACGATAGAACCCTTATTTATTTTAATAAACATCAGTCTGTTTGACTGAACGTCAGAAACAATTACTTAGTTATGAAGCGACCTACCCTGTCATGTCCACTTAAAAATTTGCTACAAAGCTTGTATTCACTGAATTCGCCAATAAAGCACGTGCACATAAATTCTGATTCTCGTTTGACAAATACACGGGTGATGGTTACATACATAGGAGTCGGATTAGGGGTTTCATCCTGTTTTTACGAAACATGTTCCACCTTTTTGTGCAATGTCCAGTAAAATTGACTTGTGCCCACTGTGGCAATTTTCATTACGGCTTTTTGTGAACAAATAAAACAATGGCAATGGAATTATAGGCTCGACTCGTTTCCGGTTGGCAGTTATTATTTGTTTGGTAAAATTTCAGCAAGAAAAATAATAAAACAAATTGTAACAGTAGCTTTTAATAAGATAGTTCGGTTTCCTCATTTTGCGTGCCAACCCTAGCACATCGTGTCCACGAGGGTAAATGCTCACATGTAATAAGATTGTATAAATCAAATTAATGTGGTTCTCTAGTACAATTTAGGAGATATTTTTTTTATAGGCCGATGTCGAAATCTATCGTTACACTACTTAAGCATTTATTTCATCTTGACCTTTCCCATTTAGAGCAATTGTGCATGTAAATAGAGTCTATACATCCGATTTAGTTTGCAGGTAGGTTGTGTGAAATCAAAAAGTGGATTCGAACCGTAAATAGTCGTTCTTTGAAATGTTAACAAAGCGTTCTGCGACGTGCTATAAGTATACTCTCTCGATAAATTTTGTCATAGAATTGAATATCTTTGTTCTATGATAACGATTTATTATCAGCACTTACCAAACACATGCTTGGTTTCGAAGTCACTCGCATACATAATAAATATTTTCAAGTGATAACATCTGTAATGTATGTATGTTCATGGCATTAACTTCACCTGCATACGATTTGTATGAAGCTTTTAATAAATAAATGTCGTATCTTTGCTACAGTGGGATTCTCGTCACTTTTCTATTCCTAAAGACAAGAAGATAAAAAGAACAAAAGGGCTAGCGGTCAGCAAGACAAACAGGACATTAATAAGAATCTTAACGGGTTCAGTAATTCCGCACTTTCCACACAAGTACTGGTGGCGCAACCTCCTGAACATCAACAATCTCTTCTCTCAGCGCGAGATGTGCATGGTCTGGTCGTGGTACATGGCGAATGACACACAGTTTTACGTCGTCGGCATCATATTGCTACTTATATCTGTCAAGTTAGTATAAATATAAACAAAATGTCCCACCAAACAAACTATTGTTCTAATCCTGCACTGAATATTGAGTAGGTAAGTCTCTTTGCGACAACTTTTTTCATCCATCTTTTTTGGGACTCCTTTAAAAGTGGAAAAGTTTCTTTACTTGATTCTTACAAGTTGTCTAAGAAACTATTAAGCCGATTTATGTTATGAATTCGTCCTGAAGATTTCTTGATTTCTACAACTTGCATTTCTGTTTGTGCATTACGTGTTCACTACGAAGTGTTTACTATTCTTGCTTTCTCTGTATGGGAACTAGTGTGTATTAAATTTTTACATTAGGATTTTACAATTCACAGGCATCCAAAATTCGCGATGATATCACTGGGTTTGCTAATGGCCAGTTCGTGGACGACTACGATCTACATATCCGTGTGGCATCAGTACAAGGCGCAGATACAGGAGCCCTTCGAAATGTTCGACCCGCTTTACGATAAGCCCTGGTCGAGGATTGGACCCTATCTAGTCGGTAAGTGTATTATCTTAGTACTTATATCAAACGCTGTAGGCAGTTGGACGATCGGTGAACTGCTTTGTGGATGCGATCGATCTATCTATATCTGCGAGTTAGTGAGGCCCGTGATGGATAGATGTTGTTTACATGCTAAGCCGACTGTATGCGACATGTAAAGCCATCGTCGGTATTTTCGTCCGAAATAACTATCGAAACTTATCAGACTCCGTTGAAATAAAACGGAAAATTTATGAGTATCGTTAGGACGTTTGCTCTAATTAATGTCTGTCAATGGTCAGACGACAAGAATTATACTTGAAAATCGACCATAACATTAAAGAAAATGTCGTTGTTAATGAATTCCGAAAGATATTAAGATGTGAATAGATGATAAACCAGAGATGCCAATAAATAGAGCAGCCTTGGAAGAAATTACCGCGTCTCATCGATCTTTCTTAAACTTGTACCGAAATATAAATAGTCCGTGATGGATGAATGTAGTTCCAAGGCGGGAACAAATTAGTAATTTACTAAGTATTGGAAGCTTCAACAAAGTTATGTATTATATAATATCGATCATTATTCTATCAATATTTTTGCGGGAATGTCTTATGGAATGAGATTATTAGCTAGTTTTATCTGAGAGCAACTTCATAAATCCCAGCGTATTAACTGCCGTAATGTACATGTAGCTGAAACGAATAATCGCTTCTCAGTTTGATGTGATTTAAAACTGGAATGCCACAGGTAAAAAGCATTTTTGTTGTAATTTAGAACTACACATTGCCGGTTACAACAAGTAGCTATGTAAAAGCTTTTTGTGCGATTTTAAATTAGCCTTCTTACCTACATTTTTTTTGGTTCACCCTGTGAAAGTGATTAACAAATGTAGTGATACAAGAGTACAAAACAAAGTTTAAAAGTTATCAACTACCAATACATGCTTAAGACTTGCGTGTAAAATGATGGTATATAACTTCAAAATGAAAGAGATAAACCTGATTGAACATTAGGTCACTTAATTTTGCCATTGGTTTGCAATTGTTGTAATTACTAAAGTAGAAAACATAATGTGATTACTAATCTGTTAGCTAAAAGCAGTACTTACCGTTTTCGGAGCACTAATCTCCCCTGGGAGCATCCGCGTCTAGCGATTTCTTTTCACTTTTAATTTTCTCAAGAGCTTAGCCATAAATGTATTATGAACAGCCCATAAAACTTTACGATATAGCAAACATTGTTATTTCAGAAAAGGATCGCGAGTACAAGAATTTTCTGGCAAATTCAATAACAACTCTGTACCGTGGGCAATCAGAATTTTTGTGATAAATCTCGTAATCCCGCAAATATAAACAAGGCTATTCAGTCAACATGCAAACGAAATTATATACTTAATGAAACGAATTTTTGTATTCGGTAGATATTATAAAATTTGTTTTTATAGACTTTGTATCATGTTTAGCCTGTTATTTCTATTTATTAGGCTATTTCTGTAGAAAACGTTTTTTATATGACGACGACTTATATATTACTTATATATTTATGATAACGACATTTTTATAAATTAACACACTATAAAAGTCTCAAGAAATCCAATCACTGTTCCAAGGGCGTCTTACTTTGATACATTATGAACTGCTGACTAGATAGAATGACTGCACTATTTTATTTCAAATGTTATCACAAGTTTGGCCGAGTACTCGTATAAGATTGTAACAGCTCGAAGCTCGCCTCAGTAGTAAATTTAGACTGAGTTTCATTCATCAAATATCGATTCAAAGAAGACGAGAAAATCTAAGAATAAAATATTTAGTCAATGGTCTAGTACTCCGATTTTGATAAATTGAGAGATACCTACATAGTTATGAAGAAGTTACCGGGGTAGAAGAAAGTTGAACGTATATTCAATGTTATCCAGGTTGCAGTGAGTTAAAACAGTTTTAGATCTTTTAGGTGAAAATATTACCTTCGAGACCCGATATCCGTGGTCGAGACCATTATTCACCAAGTTGACCTCGTTACTTTGAAACGCACACATTTAAGAAATTAAATATTACTTAGTAAAGCAAAAAGTGCATGTCATGACTTTTTTGCAAGATCTGACCAAGATAATGATGATTAGCGATATTTCTAAAAACAGCATTGCATCATATCACTAACCGGTGTATGTATCCCGACTAATATTATAAATTCGAAATTGTGTATGTATGTATGTTCCGTTTTCACGCTAAAGCGGCTGAACCGATTAAGATGAAATTTATATAAATATAGATTGGACCATGGAGACGGACATAGGCTACAATAAGTTGCAAAAAATTAACTGGGAGGAATCCCTCCCAGTTAATTTTTTGCAACTTATGACACCTACAATCGTAGGGAGGGTAGAAATTAGTACGGAACAAATTTACCTCTTGGAAATAAGAACGCATGTGCTGTAATAATTGAGTGCGCATGCGCTATCGTATATCACTGTCAGTACTGTCACATCATACATAATGTCATATTGTGCACGGTGCTTACATTGTTCGCATATATTATTACATATATACTTACATACATAACGTCACGCCTTTTATCCCCGAAGGGGTAGGCAGAGGTGTATTTCTACACCCACTTTTCGCCAGATATACTTTAGTCCCACGTAATAAGGGGCGAGCCCATTGCCGTACCGGGCACATTTCCAGACTCCGTGGTGCTACTGAGAATTTCGTGAATGAAACCCAATAACACTGCCCGACCCAGGAATCGAACCCGGGACCTCCCGATCCCACGTGCACATTCATGCCGCGAGACCATCGAGGCAGTCGTATAGGATTTGATGTCGAGTTTTCCGTCTCTACGCAAAGATGGTATTTGCATCTTGTTATCCCTTAGTCGCCTCTTACGACACCCACGGGAAGATAGGGGGTGGTGACACTTGTATTCTATGCCGTCAACCACACGGCATATATTATTAGAAACGAATAATTATATACTACGCTTAAACGGCGGAAACGATTTTCTCATTTTATATTATAAATGCGCAAGTTTTTTTGGGACATTTGTCTATATGCAAGGTGATGTTATTGTACCTTTCGGTAGATAATGTCATGGATACTGAGCGAGTTACTTTGAACCCTATATGGTTTCTGAAGTCTTTAGAGTAGTCAGGAGTGTCTTCACACAAATTGAGACTCAAAGTAGATTTGTGTTACCCCGAGTTTAACGCGTGCGAAGCCGCGGGCAAAAGCTAGTTTGTAATATAATTGATGCTAAGCCATTTCGAAACATCGTTTCTATTTATACAAACTTCAGTTGAGTAAGCGTTCTCTTACTTATGCTACAAACGTGTTCAACATACATTATCAACTGTTTTATGCTCCATTTCTTTTATGCTCCTATTGAGAATAGTTTCCTTTCTTAGTGGTTGTTGTTTGGTGTTTTCTGCACAACACAAATAGAAGGCAACTCCATAGAATATGTTTAAAGTTGGAGCTCCAAATTCTCTTGCTTTTACTACGTGATGCTTTCAAGAATGCATTATAAAAGTATGTTTCCTGTATGCACGTATTTAAGTTCTAAAACCTGTAATGTATAAGTACCGACACATCGTGAGAACAAAAGCCACCGTAATGGACGTAACACCCATTGTTATTAAATCATTAACACATAATTTAATACCACAGAGTACCTTTTTATATTACACTAGGTCAATAGCACTTTCAAATGGTTTTTTAAATAGGTGTTACAAAATTAATTTTGCAAGTATTTACGCTCTTGCTTGGTATAAACTTGTTTGTTACGTATCATCATCATCAGCCTTTAACAGTCCACTGCTGGACAGGCCTCTCCTTTGTAAGGAGGAATTGGCCTACTATACCACGCTGGCCAAACGGGTTGGTATAGGGTTTGTATCAAGTTTTCCATCTCTAACAGTGCTGTTCTCTGCATAATATGCTCCCTCTGTCGGCTCTTACGACACCCATGGGATGATATGGGGTGGTGAAATTCCGTATTCTTAATCCGTCACCACACGGATTGTTACGTATACTTATGTTTTATTATGAAAGCAAGCGTGACTCGCAAAAAACGTTCGAGGTCGCGTTTGTTTGCGAAATAATAAAATATGCTATTTATACTCGAAACAAATATGCATGCGGCATGAACACAATACTTGACACATTTTTGTGTTAAATTAAACAACTTTTACTTCTCTTCTAAATAATCTTACATCGCGCATCGGTGGTTCTCGAAAATGTAGTCTGTAAATGTAGTCGAGTTTGCGAAGAATAGATATCCTCCGGACATAACTTTTTATTGACCTGTAGTTACATCGTTGGAAAACAATACCAAGGAAATTGGAAAACAATTAATATTAAACTGGGTCGAAATGGTTGGCTCAGCTAATATATAATAAAATAAAAGCTCTGTTAAAAATATTGAGGTCGATACAACGCCTCGCCGCCGCGCTGTCGGGCCATCGGGCCCAGATCGCGGGGAATGCCATGAAAATTAGATGACACATGTGGGTAGTTAGAGTACACACATATTATTTTTGTCCAAGTTTTGAAATTTAAAAATTAAATAACTTATACAGTTTAATTAAATTTAATGAATAAGTTTAACAGTTAATTCTAAGTACCTGCCAGTAAAGTGTTATTTCCAATAAAGCACAAGAAAAGTATATCACAACCACTAGCACAATGGACACGCCCTCATCTGTGCTCAATGTGCAGCAATATTTCAATTTCCTCGAAATGATGAGGATGGCAAAATTTGAAGCAGATCTGCTAAAGAAATCTTCCTCAAGTACAGGTGGTCTACAGGAGGAGTTTAAGGCTTTTAAAGACTTCATACTAACAACTATGACGTCTTTCTCACAGCAGTTGCAAGCTCTTGCTGAACAGGTGGACAATACTGAGATGCGCAGTCGTCGGAGGATTCTTCTTCTACATGGAGTTGAAGAGCAAAGGAATGAGGAGACGGCTCAGGTGGTTGCATACATCATCAAGCAGCGCCTTCAGGTTGATTCCTTCACTGTAGCAATGCCACAGGATGGGCCGTCAGCAATCCAGCAAGAAACCCAGGCCCATACTCTTCAAACTCCATAGTGTTTCGTTGCGAGACACCATCTGCTTTGCAAAGACCAAACTTAAGGGAACCGGTATAACAGTGTCGGAGTTCCTGACCCGTTCACGTCACACAATCTTCATGGCAGCGCGGGAGAGGTTTGGCGTAGCTAAGTGTTGGACCAGGGAGGGCTCCGTCTACGTTCTGGGCGCTGATGGACAACGACACCGGATTCTTGGCCTGGGAGATCTCGACAACGTCAAATGTTCAGACCCCGAGAAACCTGCCACGAAGACGCAAGCAGCGAAGACGAGACGGACTGCAGCAGCACCAAAGAAATAGGTTCTAGTTCTTTTTTTCATGCTTATAGGCTTAGGTGAATTGATTTACTCTTCTCTTTTACTACCTTCTTCATTCCTATTATCATTTTATTAACTGTTTACTTATCTGTTAGCTACACCTACCTACTTTATCTTTATAAACATTAATTTTCACTCTGACATCTGTCACTGTCAAACCTTCCACTCCAACAAACCCTCTGAATACGTGGCTTTTAAGCTTTCCCCTTATTTCCGAACTTTATTATTTTATTTCATATGATGTTAAAATATAATTTATCTGTTCCTCTTTGTGTAAAATGTTAATTCACCTGGTCTCAACCTCTGTTTTTGTTTGTACTTTTACTTATTTCTTTGTTTAAGTTATGCTTTCGTACATTTAGTGTTTTATATAACTTTTCTCAACGCTTATTTATAACTTCTTCCATGAACACGCAACTAGCGGGTGGGTTTGAAGATCGTGAATTTTTATTTAAGTATTTATTTATATTTTGCTTTATTTTATTCTTTGTCTTTGTTATATATATATTATATACATATTATTATTTAATATTGCGTCTTTATGAGTAGTTCGACTAGCGATTATGATAGTTTTGTAAGCGCTTCTAGCCATAATGACAGTTTCACTAGCTTGCCCTCTCTCACTGAAACTCTGCAGGCTCAGTTTTCTGACGTGCCAAAGAACTTCAATGTAGTCCATATAAATGCTCAAAGTATTCCAGCTCATTTCTCCTATATGCTGACAACTTTTGACTGTAAGAACATTCACGCTATTCTTATTTCGGAGTCATGGCTTAAGCCATGCCTTCCATCTATTTCATACTCTCTACCTGGTTTCCATCTAGTAAGGAATGATCGGGCGGATCGTACTGGTGGCGGTGTTGCTATATATCTTCGTGAACAAATACCTTTTCGTGTAATAAGCATCTCAGCACAGCCGAAGCCATCGGACGCCGGCGAGCATCTCTTCTTAGAAGTGGAACTAAACCATTCTAAAGTCCTTATAGGTGTCTATTACTCTCCTTCTTCACGCATAAATTTCTTTTCGTCTTTCGATCAACTTCTTGAATCCTTAATCCCTTCTTACAGTCACACAATAATAATGGGAGATTTTAATACCTGTATTTTAAAACCAGACACACGCTCGTCTTCTCTCAAACGCGTTCTAGAATCTAATAATTTAACTCTTCTTCCTCTTAGTGCCACGCATCACTTCCCAAATTCTGTTCCTTCTCTACTCGACCTGATCTTTGTTTCTTCCCCTAGTTTAGTTTGCAGGCATGGCCAATGCTCTGCTGATGCTTTCTCCTATCATGACTTGCTCTATCTTTCTTATAGAATACGTACCCCTAAAGTAAAACTGAGAGTTATTATGCAACGCAATTTTAGTGACATGGATCGTTCGCTGCTCTGCGAAGACGCTCGCAAAATTGATTGGTCTTCTTTGCTTATCTCAGACTGTGTGGACGCTAAACTGCAGATATTTATAGAGAACATAATACAGTACATAGTACACCAATACGCCCCATAAAGTTGAAACACTTGCCAGCGCCTTGGCTGACACAAGATATTAAAAACTTATTATCTAAAAAAGCTGCGGCCAAAGCGAGATACAAGCGACGACCTACTTCTATAAACTTGGAGAAATATGTTAATGTAAGAAATCTTTGCAACAAGGTGTGTAGGAAAGCACAACGCCAGCCTATCCATAACTCTGTTTAAAACGGAGATCCGGCTAAGGTCTGGAAATTTCTTAAAAAACTGGGAGTCGGCAAGTCGCGCGATGAAGTCCATCTTAAAGACATAGATATAAATTCTCTAAACGTACATTTCATAGCTTCGTCCAATTTTGATGGGACCACTAAAACAAAGACCTTACTAGATCTTTCAAAAATCCCAACTCACAGTTATTCTCCTTTTGTTTTCGAGCAATTTACTTGTTGTGATGTTAAAAAGAGCATAATTGCAATCTCATCCAATGCCGTTGGTAGTGACTGTATCAGTCGAAACATTATTCTTCCTATCCTTGATGAAATCCTTTCTATCCTGTGCCATATTCTAAATTATTCTATAACTACCGGTATCTTTCCCTCAGCTTGGAAAGATGCGCAAATAATTCCTCTTCCGAAGAATCCGAAACCATCTTCCTTCTCCGATTACCGCCCTATATCTATACTGCCATTCCTGTCCAAAGTTCTTGAGCGTCTGATACATAAACAACTTTCCACATTCCTCACTAAGAACGCTCTCCTAAATCCCTTCCAATCTGGTTTGCGACCTGGACATAGTACTGCCACCGCACTGGTAAAAATTACCGATGACATAAGACTGGGCATGGATAGTGAAAAGCTCACGCTTTTGTCCCTACTTGATTTTAGCAATGCTTTCAACACCGTAGATTTCCACATCCCGCTTGGCATACTTCGCTCTATTAACAAATCTTCAACGGTGATTGACTCGACAGCGACAGGCGACAGCGTATACGCGTTGAGGAATCGTACTCTTCTTGGTGTAATACGACTGCCGGTCTGCCCTCCTTACGAAAAGTGCAATAACTCAAGTTTTGCGTCAAATTGAGTTAAGTACATATTCGGAATTAGCAAAACTAGATCTGTATATTCTCTTAAGACACTTTTTACGTAACTGTGACGCAGCCGGTTTTAATACTAAGCCTAACTGCAATATCTAGGTCGATGTTTTATGATTTACATATCAAGACCGAAATAACTATAGATAGGATGACTTACTACGATAACTTACTTACGCTATTAAACTAATAAAAATTTTGTGCAAAAATAAAACAACTTTAAAGCAATTTTATCATTATATATTCAGTCAAAAAAGTATCGGGAATGGATTATTTGTTAATGGTTCCAAAGTAATTTATTTGTTTATTTTCGTTGTTGTTAGATTGGCATAACTGTTTTTCATTTTGGCGCGGAGTTTAAGTTGCATCTGTTAGTTGTCTTTAATATAGTGCTGTTTTTAGTTATATATTATCTAGTGAGTTTTGCGAATTTCTTAATGGGCAAAACATCGAAAAAAAGTTTGTCTTAAATTTTGCATTACCAATGGAATTTCGTGTTCGTAGTCAATGTAAATGTTACAACTAAAGTTGACATCGCAAAATTGAAGGTAACAGTGTTCTAGGCACCCGTGTTCAATCCGTAGAAGACATAAAAGGGAATTAGCTGCGAGAACTGAACTCAATTCCGGAAACAGGGCTTAATTCATTTTTATATTCCCGACCAGTATTTGCGTAGTGTAGGCAGAAGACAGCATAAACTCGTTTGCTATCCACCTATGTGGCGCTCTCCACAAGCTGAAAACAGTCCTACAGCACGAGTGATTAAGCTTATAAATGAGCTTCTTAAATATAGTCCAGGTGCAGACATTTTTAACGCACAGAGTGTATTATTAAAACATATTTATAAGTACCTAAATTTAAGAAATATATTATAGTTCCTACCTATAGTTAAGTTGGTTGATGTTTTTGTTTACAAATTTTATATTTTTATATTGTTATTTTTAGTATTAGTAATTTTGTAGAACTTAGTTTTTAATTACCAGTACATTTAGTATAGATATAAGTGAGTTGGTGTACTATATGTTGTAAACTTATATCTTATAAATAAATGAATATGAATATGAAGTGATTCCATTGTAATTGTACTTTTTTTATTTGAAATAAAAAGATTTAATATATTTTTTTTTATTCATAAAATTATAACCAATTTCACATTATTTTAAAAACACATCTGAACGCAGAAAACAGTTTCATACTAAATCGGTGAGAGGAAAAATAATGTTGTGCAAACTTCTGTTTATTCATAGGCATTTGACATAATAGTGTAATATCTCCGTTTTTATTATAGTAACAAGTTAATAATTTGGCGTTTTACTAATGAAAACCGCAACAAATAAGAAACTTAATGCACATTTGGTTAGGACGCAGTTAAAACCAAAAATGAATTGCTACTCAAAAATGCATCATCTTGGTTTCCTAACCATTAGTGCAATAAATAGGTTACTTATTGCGGTTATGACTAGTAAACATTCTTTCTACATAGTAAAAATACTAAACATTATTTTATTTATTGGTTTTTATATCGGGAATAAATATGGGAACAAACATGAAGTATCACATAATATTCTTTACATTGTAATACAAAAATGATGGAGATACAAAGAAAACAGAAATAAAATCTTTACCCGCGTTTTTGTCGTAATCAGGTTTGACCTAGTTATTGCACTTTTCGTAAGGACGGCAGCGGTGTTCCACAGGGTGGCGTTTTATCTCCGTTACTTTTCGCAATTTTTATAAATTCTATCTCTCAACAGTTAATTTCGTCCTACCACCTTTATGCAGACGACTTACAAATTTACTCGTAGTCACCACTAGAATCGGTAGCAGATGTATTTTCTGATATAAACTCGGACTTAGCACAAATCTGTGAGTGGAGTAAAAAGTATGGGCTCAAGATTAATGCATCTAAAACGCAAATAATCCTTATCGGCAGTCCCAGAATGATCTCTAAGTTAAATTGGTCAATACTGCCTGAGATTAAATTCGACGGCAACGTATTAGCTTTTACTGATCACGTGAAAAATTTGGGTTTATGCATGGATAAAACTTTATCCTGGGGGTCTCAAATGCGGGAGACTAGTCGAAAACTATTCGCGTCAGCAGGCTCGTTGCGTAGGCTGCGGAATTTTCTCCCAACGTCCACTATAATTGCGCTTGCACAGTCACACTTTTCCCAGTACTCGATTATGCTGACGTCAGCTATCTTGACCTCACTGAGGAGCAACTTGATAAACTTGAGCGTCTCCAAAACTTTTGTATCAGATTCATATTTGGATTACGTAAATATGATCATGTATCAGAATTTCGTAGCAAACTCAAGTAGCTCCCAATTCGTCTTCGCAGGAATACTCACATTCTTACATTACTGTATAATATCCTATTCAACCCGGACACCCCTTCGTATCTCAAAGAACGTTTTAAGTTCATTCATGACACACATGCAAAGTTTCTGAGGTCGTCTAAGGATCTGAGGCTGCAGATGCCAACACATTCCACAAATTTTTATGACAAATCCTTTACTGTGCAAGCAGTACGCTTGTGGAATGCATTGCCGATAGAAATTAGGCAAGCAAACTCGCTTGGCATATTCAAAAGCGCCATAAAACAGCATTACTTGGCTATGTTACTGAATTTTTATATTCTACTAGAGGACGCCAGCAGCGACGCCTGCATTTTTTTTAAATTTACCCGTTTTGGCCGATCCCGTGGGAATTTCGGGAAATCCCTTCTTAGTGCACCCCTACGGTCCCCAAGGAACATACATGCCAAATTTCAGCTTCCTGCGCCCAATAGTTTCGGCTGTAGCGTGTCTGTCAGTCAGTCAGTAACGCAAGGATTTTATATATTAAGATTTAGTTCAATGTATCTATGTATTTTGTATAGCTATATGTATACTATATTTATTTATGTATTTATATATTTATGTACTTATGTATTCATGTATTTATCTATTTATGTACTTGTGATGTACTATTTCGATGTACTTATGTATGTATATATGGATCCTTACTTTTTTTTATGACTACACCACTGTTTTTATTTATCTGATCTCTTCTAGTCCATCGCAAGGTTGCCTGGAAGAAATTGCTTATAGCGATAAGGCCGCCTATTGTACATTTGTAAAATTGTATAACATTATATATAGCATTTGTATTCTATATGGTGTACAATAAAGAATTTTCTATCTATCTATCTATCTAATGCTTGACGCGCAACTGAATGTGTAGCCCCTCGGAACTCGGATCCTCGCGTAATCCCCGAAAACCGGCTCTTTTACTGAGATTTTATCGAACTTACTAAAAAGCTATGCGCTCAGAGAATTTTGGTTTCCGTCGGTCGGTCAATGAGGGATTTGATTCATAAAGAGGGCCGACAAAGGCATATACTAACAATCGGATAACTGGCACGATAGAGCTCTCTTGTAGATATTGCTCAACATATACATTGACCGTGCATTATCTTATCTATTGCAATTTGCATGTAGGAAGCTCTTTACTTTTATTATTATTTCACCGCCTTCTACGTTAGCGTTGGATATACAGGTAAATTTAGATAAGTTGTTAGTGATCACCTGTGAGTACATTTTGAGCGAAATTAGCTGGTTATAAACATAATTAAATATGGTATCATGTAAGATAAGATTTCAGGTCTCATAATTTTATTAAGCTGAAAATGGTCAAAAAAGATTATACACAGTTTCGGAATTTTACTCACATAAGACTAAACTTTAGAGGAGGATGGTTTTATGTGTTACCAGGAAAGTACAAACAGAAAGTCCGTCCCATAAGTTAAATCAGTGATAACAGTTCATGGACAGCGATGCCACAAACTTTGGAGGGATTATTTTATCTCTATCACTTGCCTCCATAAAACAAAAAGGATAGTCGAGTCCAGATGAAAAAAGGAAATAAAAAATTTAAACCTTTTGCGAAAGAAAGTAGGACAAACACACTCGTCCAGGAAGTTCGTACTAAATGAAATTGCTTTTAGAACTATACGACAAAATTTTAAGTTTCACTGCATTCGTCCCACATTTTTTATTAACCAAATATAATCCAGAAAATCCATTTTACTCGCATAGATTAAAAAAGCGATAGCATCCAATTTGTATGTGGCGTAAGAATAAACATACATGAAAGTCTAATGTAAGCTATTTCAGGTTTCGCTAAAGCATATTACTTGGAGGGAAATTTCTAGGCGGACTTACTTTAGCCTGCTGTTGTATATTCAACTAAAATTTCCTTAAATTTCGTATGCTGGTGTTAGACTATGCAGATTAGAGTCTTGGTTTTGTTTTGCTATTTACATAACTAAAAGTTTAAAGGAAATTTAATTTGCAATGTTTTTAAGTGGCATAATGTTTTCCCGGTACATTAACTAAAGAGGTTAAAAATTACTTTTGGTTTATCATAATGTCTTGGACATTATTTTACTCAAGATAAACATGCGTATTAGCTGGTCGAAGGCTTTTGTCTACGAGGATTAATTAAGATATTCATGTTATATTGCGCTGAGGAATTTAGACGATTTTATTTTGTGAAGCAGTTCTGAATTAACACTAGTTTTAGTTTTGGCTACTGCTATTTAACATGCTTTTCAAATGCTCGATACCGCTCCGCTACCATGCACATCGCAGATCGGCATAAGCGTTTTGTGTCAATTGAGTGCTAATAATAAATATGAAAAGTATAAATACAACAGTTAGGTATCGCAAAATAGATGGGATCACTACATAGCAGTTCGTTACCAATATGCTTAGATCCAATCACACGTACAAAAGTGCACTTACATTATATGTTGTTGTAAAAAAGTGATATGCCTGCTTGAGCCCTGACAGCTGAACTACATATATGGTTGTCATTTAATAAACGAGTACCTACATAATAAGGTCACTTATAAAAATCACCGTCTCCCACTTTTGTCCCAAGTGACTGTCGTTTTATTCGGCTATGATCACAGGCTGTCAATCGCAGAGATGTCAAAACCTTGTACCCCAGGAAGAGATATCTCTTTCTCGGATACTAGGTTTTGAGTTTGCTTGTCAAACATTAGGCACCCATTTATTGTATTCAATTCAACGAGAAAACGTGAATACGTTACAAATTACGATTTTCTAAACAATAATTTAATTCTGCAAAAAGCAGAAACGTTTGACTTCTCTATTAAATTGCCACTCCTGCCTAATGACGCTAATGAGCTCGCAGCACAAAGGGAAAGTAGGCCTTTTCTAAAAAGAAACTTAAGAGCATTACGAAATCTAGCTATTTACAAAGAGAGACCTTAAAACATAATTGACGAGACGTAATTATGAGTATAATTATTCCAAATAAGATGTTTATCTTAAATTATTTATGCCGACAAGAGCAATAATACAACTTTTAAGGCTAGTGTCGACCGCGAGCGGCACGGACCCATTAATTACTTATTTTTCCTAGCAAGAAAAAAATTGTTTCCACCAAAAAAGTGTTAAAATTTGTTTAATGCTTTGTGTTGGTGGAAACACGTCATATACGTGAGTAGTTTTCTCTTACTCATTTCCAGAAAGTGGACCATTGATGTCGCAAACTTATGTCATGCAAACTAGTCGCCTATTCGAGTCCCGTACGGTATATCTAATTACCCTAGAACGATATAACTGTCTACAGAAAGCATTGTCCACCGACGAACGGTAATACGAAAAAACTATTAGTCGATACCATTATTTAGCGACAGCACGTTTCGCCGAATAACGCTACAACGAATGAATGGTTGGCCGATACCAAGATTTGCCGATGTCATGGTTCACCGCAACACGCTTGAACTAAATAATCCTTTACCGATAGCAATTTACACCAAAAGCACCTTTTCTTATACCGCCAATCCAAAATAATTGTCTTTAGTTTCTCGCTCATAAAATTTTGACAGACATCGAATAAATTAAATTAACTGCTATTTCCAAGAGTTTATATCTTAGTAATTCAATAAACATAAATGTAAAGAAAATAATAAAACTGAAAGTTTGATTATTTTTATATTTAAATAGTAAGTAACAAAAATAAAGGCTGCAAACTGCGCAATCATAAGACACATGTTAGAAAACAATCAATTTAAAAAATGAAAAAAATATTAGCAGTTATATTATGTTATATTCATGATTTTTGATGTACATAATGTGAGCCAGCCCACCTAAAAAAGTTTCTATGCTCATTTCACTCTTTTGGGACAAGTGCTTTTCTAGTCTCTTTTCATATTCAATCTGCGACGAACGACGACGCTTTGGCATTGACTCAGATGCAGTGATGCGCTCGATTTCGCGGTCGGTATATTTTTGTTCTTTAGCAAACTCCTTAAGTGTTGAAGATATTCCACTTCTTGCGATTTAAAAGTGTGTTCCACCGGTTATGCCATGATTCCAGAGCATTTTGTGTTTTCGGACACAAGACTGAAACCTGTTACATAATATTACTTGAAATATTAAAAATCTTCTTCCAAAATACATACGAACAGCAGAGAGTGTTAGCAAATTTAAAAAGGAATTATTTGCATGCTTAATTTAAAAATCATACTATGCCATTGCAAGTTACTTCGAAGACATTGAATTGTGATAATTATAATGTTAGAATCATGAGAATGCCTATATGCTAGTAAATAGTAATATTGATGTCGTAAATTATAAATTTATTATTATTTTGTATTGACATTTTTAATTTCTTAATTTAATTTTAATTTTTGACATATTCTGTAATTACTATATACTGACATACATATTTAATTTGACTAAAATTATGTTATGTGGTCATTTCATCATCAATTAATATTATGTTTTCAAATGTACCTATTGTTTAATTATTTTCATTGTATTAAATTCATATAAAATTTTATTTCCTACAAGGTAATACATTTTGCATGCCGCTCTAGCACGGTTGATCATGGTGACACAATACCTTACTTGTATCCATCTATTTACCCATGTATCGCAAAATAAACAATTTCATTTCATTTCATTTACAAAGAACATATCAGACCGCCCCTCCACCCGCCCCGCTGTGCTTAAGCGCGCCAACTTATAGAATGCGCTTTTGATGACGCTGCGCTTAGGTTATCAATTACATCGTGATAACTGATAACTTTTAAACTATTCGTCCAAACTACTTACTGTAAAAGACAAAGTTCATCTTAATTAAATACTAAAGGCAATAATTCTATCAATTTTGAAAACAAATTGGTAACTACTCTAGAATGAGCATGCTAAAAACATTTTTTTTATGTTATACTGTTTTATTACAATAAAAATTATGTAAGTAGTTAGGTTATGTACTAAAAGCTAATAATTAATTCGGTAAGTCCTAGCTACCAGATCGCACCAATCTTCTCATCAATCTGGGGAATTGATCAGACAAATATAAAATCGTTGAGCAAGTGTAATTTCTATCTTAATGTTTACTCTGGATACGCTACGCCCAAATTTTTTTTTAGTTTATTTTATTTTCAAGTTTTTAGTTAGTTGATACTTCTCATTCTATTTTATAGTGAGCCCTTTTCTACCAACTAAACCCTTTTATTTGATACCCATATTGAGGTATTTGTGGAAAATATGTAATCAGTCATTTTGTGGCGGCAGCCATCTTGAATTTTTTATAGCGAGCCCTATTCTACCAATCAAGCCCTTTCATTCGTTACCCATATTGAGGTATTTGTGGCAAATATGTAATCCACCATTTTACGGCGACAGCCACCTTGGATTTTTCATAGTGAGCTATATTCTTCCAATCAAGCCCGTTCATTTGATACCTATATTAAGGTATTTGTGGAAAATATGTAATCCGCCATTTTGTGGCTGCAGCCATCTTGGACTTTTCATAGTGAGCCCTATTCTACCAATCAAGCCCTTTCATTTGATACCCTTATTGAGGTTGTTGTGAAGTAATATGTGATCCGCCATTTTGTATCGGCAGCCATCTTGGATTTACAATCGTTTAAATATTATCTTATATTGTCATAAAGATTAAGAGTGTATACCAAATATCAGATCAATCTGTCATCAGGATGGGGGTAAAATTCCAATTACTAACTTGACCCCAACAAACAAATAAATAAATGCTGCCGCGGACTTTTCTTTGAAACTTTTTAAGATAAACAATATCACAGTACATTATCTTCAAGTAACTTTAACGGTTTAGGCAACGCACGCGAAGATAGCTTCAGAGCTCGGGATTTTTGCCGACTTAGTTGATACTTTTCCATAAATTATTATTATGGCATCATTACACAAAATCTTAAAATTGTAGCCTATGTATTATTCTGATGTACAAACTATATTACTGTAAAGTTTCATCTAAATCCGTTCAGTCGTTTTTGCGTGAAAGAGTAACAAACATCCATCCATACATCCATACATCCATACATCCATCCATCTATACATACATCTTCACAAACTTTCACATATATAATATTAGTAGGAGTATATTTACATGATTGTACATATTGTGAAATGGTTTAAGCAGCTGCCATGCGGTTTGGCACTGTGTCGGGTGTTGTGGGCGCACACGGGACTAAATTTCGTAGATGAGCATTAGTTCTGCTACGACGCGACGTGTTGCTACGACGTCTGGTTACGAGATTCGCGCGGGTTATTTCATTGATCGCGAACAGTACATTTCCTACCTACACTTTACTATGATTATGATTTTTTATCAGTTACGAAAAATGCAATATGGTATAACGTGAATTTGTTTGCTTTAATAAATATTATGTATTTTATGTAAAGATAAATATCTTTACATAAAATACTAACTTTGATTCTGTCTGCGTGGCAAATAAAATAGGTTGATATCCATTTAAATACTCTTTATATAGATAAATAATATACTTGGTTTCACCGGAGTACAGCGAAACCAACAATTTATCCAAGACTCTTTATAACACCAGCTATAAGATACAAAACGACCTGTCTTATTGGTATTGACGTTTCGGAGAGATCTAGAACAAATAAACATAGACAGAAAAGAAAAACTATTAGGAAAAATATATTACGTTTTTGATGCATTCATTTACATTATTTACTATCTGTGTCACTACACAAGTTATACGTGTATAGAGGTCATTTATATCGTAAACAGATACTGAACTAGGTATATTTTTTGTGTAGATGAAACGCAGCTTAAGATAATACCCAATACTTGATTTACCAAATAACATAGTCTAGGTTCAGGCACTCGTCAATACTCCTAATTTCGCGGCACAATCCTTTCTCCATATAACTCAAGCCACAGGTGAATGAAGCGTTGTACAAATGAGTACGTAGAAATAATTTCGGCTTCAGTAACAACTGAAACGTGTCTTCCACAGAGTAGGTACTACAATTAAAACTAATATTGTGAACCATTCGCAGCAGACAGAATATACAATATTCGAACGAGATATTCAATATTATATTAAATAGTAATATTCTATAGTATTGGATAATAATCCGTGTGGTGACGGATAAAGAATACGGATTGTCACCACCCCATATCTTCCCATGGGTGTCGTAAGAGCCGACAGAGGGAGCATATTATACAGAGAACAGCACTGTAAGAGAAGGAAAACTTGATACAAACCCTATACCAACCCGTCTGGCCAGCGTGGTATAGTAGGCCAATTCCTCCTTTCAAAGGAGAGGCCTAGTCCAGCAGTGGACTGTTATTGGCTGATGATGATGATTGGATATTAATTTTCGGTTGTATCGGTTTGATATACGGCCGCATATAGTCTGCGCTAATTTGCCGCTCACCGGATCGTACTATATGGAACTCAGTTGGAACTTTGCCGACCGGACGAGTGCCGTATGTGGGAAATTGTGTGTTGTACGCCACTAAAATAACATTAGATGGAACATTATATGCCTACATTGAGCATTTAATGTACGATTGGCAATCGCTATTAGGAGTGTCCGCAAGTGCCTATCGCTAGCAAATAGCATGATACACTAAGTCTATAAATATTATAAAATAAAGACCCTTGGTCGCCATATGTACGCGATAAACTCAAAGTACTTCACAAGGTACTTTGATGCAGCCCCGTAAATGTAGAAAAATATCTTTGATCTATTTCCCCGGGGACTTCACGTGCCAATGGGGACTAGCTTTCGTTTTAATAAACTTGTATTAGTAACTAGCTGACCCGGCGAACTCCGTATCGCCTTTTTAATGTATTTTTTCTTACACGATTTTGTTTTTCAAACCACTTTTCCAGGAAATTCTGAACAAAGCTACCAAAGCCATCAGAGCTTAAAATCTAAAACTCTGAAATTTTGAGTTCATAAAGGTATACAAACGAAGGGTTCCGTAGCTAAATAAATTAATAGTTTAAAAAACACTAGAAAATCACGCTTTTATAAATGCACGTAAAAACAAAAAATAAATTATGGATCGTTCAAATTGTCTCTATTTCTGGGCTAAACTATGTGTTTTAATTATAATATTTGATTGTAAAAGCGTGGAGCGCTGGAAAAGAAAGAATTTCTTGTATAACTTGTTGAAATATCAAGTGTATAGATGTTACGGGAAGCAGGTCACACGGATTGGCGCTCTAACTGGAGTTGCAGCACGAGTAGTAAGTGCCTCTACATTAAACAGTCTGCTTAAAGTACCAGTTTGGCGAACTCAGACAAAGCATGCGCCATCAGCGAGGAAGACGACATTCACCGACATTTTTAACGCCTCTTCTTTCAGGAAATTCAGTACATAAGGGTAATACGTCAGTGGCAAAATGTAGAGTTCTTGTTCGTGGACGAGATATCTTTGGTACCCTTTGGTAACCCTTTGGCGACATAAATGCTATGCTCTTGTGCAACCTCATGCAGCTTCCGCCAGGAAGTTAGTATTAGTTAACAATAAATTCTGTCCTGTTCCAGCGCCCCACGCTTTTACAATCAAATATTATAATTAAAACACATAGTTTAGCCCAGAAATAGAGACAACTTGAACGATCCATAATTTATTTTTTGTTTTTACGTGCATTTATAAAAGCGTGTTTTTCTAGTGTTTTTTAAACTATTAATTTATTTTATACTTTTTAGTCTTTGATAATGAAATATTTATTTTAAGTAGGCGAAATGAACCCGCATCCTCTCCATCTCCGCCAGTGCGTCTGTATTTCATGGTGTTTTATATGTCAGCTTAGAACAATCTAGCTCTTCAATCTGGAGACCACTAAGCGATTTTACTCTACTTAGGGCCACATACGCCTGTCCAGCGGCAAAAGTACGGGACCCTAAGTACACCACTACGTCGTCTACCGTACAGCCTTGCATCTTGTGCACGGTAGATGCACAATTTAAAATCACTGGGAGCATGCGCATTTCCACCGTACCGTAGCTATACTTGGCCGGGAACTGGATGCTTATAGGCTGAATTAGGTGCTCACCGTCGCGTCGTTTCCAAAATTAACCTTGATGGACGGTATGTCGGTTTCATAGATTTGGTCACGTCTTAAGTGCGGCCAGACGATGTCCGGGATGAATCCGATGCTGCCATTTACTAGCCCCTTCTCCACGTCTATATTGGATCGCAACATGATTTTAGCCCCTTTGAATTTTTTTTATTTACTCGGTAGTCCACCCGTTTTATTTATATCGCTGAGAAAAAAGATATAAATCTCTCATTTGTGGACAACAATGGCTATAATATAAGCCAGCTGAAAACTATAAGAAAATGAGTAAGTATATAAAATATTTCATTATAGTCTGCAAACATAAAGTATGTCGTAAAGTATGGACTGAAAGCAATATATTTATATAGAGACGAGCACACTCGGCGCTGACTTATGCCATCCTTTTGACACGCGCACAAAGGTTCGCACATGAAAGCGGACCCTTGAATTGTGAGAAAAACTTGTGATCTATTGCAAATTACGAGATTTTTTCTCGTCACCGAGCTAGCACGCGAGCAGGTGAACACTGGACGTTATATTGTTCTGTATTTTAGCAGGAAAATTTTGTTGTTCGCACCCGACACTCATTAGTTGATGTCAACCTAAGTGTGGCACTTATCTGAGTTGGTAACTAGTACTACTAGTACTAGTAGCAGTCCCGAGCGATGGCTAATTGATTACTCAACACCTATTGTCGGTTCGTATATCTGGAAACTAGACACAAGTGTTATTATTTTGTTACAGTACCGTACTAAGTTTGTGTGTGTGGTTTGTCTTTGTGCCTTTAGACTGCCAAGTATTTACTATATATTCTAAAACTTATGGAAGAAATGAACCCATATTCCGCAGCATAAAAAGAGCTACGACATCGAAAGACGTATTACGTCCCTTATCTGAAGAATCTTTCGTCAAGGGATTAGGCGCCTGATATGCACACAATGTCTTATTTGAATAAAGCTGAAATGGCATTATTATCGATGTATGCCGGTTTTATGCCGCTAATACGTATAACAAAAGTCGACTCCGAATTTAGTTTATGGAGATATGTTTAAATTAATTCCGTTCGGCAATGACCGCTGTGATTTTTGTTGTTATGGTTACCCCTAGAATGACCAATTGCTGAATAAATATATAGAATACAATCTACATAACAATCAGGTTTGTTTTGCGCTACCCTTGGTAATCAAAGCCAGCTTTATATTGATACATGTAAAAGTAATAAAATTATATTCGTCATCTAGACCGAAGTAGATTGGCGGAACATTTAGAGATTCAATATATTTTGGGGATATTTTTAACAGCGTATCAAAAATGTTATGTAACACACTAAAGTGAGTTACGCACAAAAACTTTATTATTTCACTAAAATACTGACTTGCACACTAAAATACTATTTGTACACCAAATATGATGATCTTTTTACAAAATATCATTTGATATGAAAAGTTTCGTCCGCTCGGGAAACTTATCCACTCAGAAAACTTAATAGGTTATGTTAGGTTCTCTTGTGTCCCTGCTCCCAAAAATAGGAGCCCTGCTTCGCAGGGCTCCGTCAAATTAGCTTAGTGGTGCAATTAGTATTTTTGGTGGAAAATTAGTATTTTTGACTAACAGTTCAATACAACCCTATATTTTGTCTGTCAGTGCAAGGCAATGTGTTTAGAAAGTATTTCTTAGCTAGCTTACGATAGTAACGTCAACACTTAGTTAGTGTTTGTCTCATCTACTGCTACATATAACAAACTAGATGTAAACCTTTTCGAGTATTTTATATACAGCAAGGACGGCATCAATCAACTGCAATCACATCTCAATCTTAGAAACAAGTGCTACTAATAATAATAATAATAATTTATTTGCGCATGAAAGCAATTTACACATACATTGACAATGCTCACAGATTTATTAGATAAGGTACAACGGTATAATATACATAATCGTCAATGGTCGCGACTAACACCTTGCTAAGTTGCCGAGACAACTTGTATTTAAGATGTTAGTGCCAACCCCCAAGTACAATGATCCTTATACTATACGTGATAATGATAGGTAATGTGATATTGTACAGTAGGTAATTGCAAAGCATTTTACAAATACATAGATTCATTTAATTCAGATTTATTTCTAATTATAATAATTTAAATTAAATAATAATATTTTTTATATATATTTAAAAACAATACTTAAACGGAACATGCAAAAAGGAGAAAAAAAAAATTGAGGAAAAATATGTTATAAAATAGGTATTCTGATTGGCTGATTGAATTATTGAAATTATTGAAGTGTGGGTGTTTGTGTCTGTTTGTGTATGGGTGTGTGTGAGTGTGTGGGATTGTGTAAGGGCGTGTGAATGTATGGGTGCGTGAATGTGTATGTATATATGAGTGTCTGTGAGGTTGACTGGCAAACAAGTATTTCAGATCCCAGGGAGGATTAGAGCCTCTGTATCGTGGTAGTTACATTTTTGTAGCCATTGTCTTAGAGTATTTTTTAGAGAGCCACTCGAAGATGAATAAAAGTGCAGCGTTCTGTTCAGTGTGTTGTACAGATGAGGACCCAAGTAGCAGAAAAACCGTTGAGTCCATGAGTAAGTACTTCTGTGGAGTTCGCATATTCTGTCCTTGCGTCTTTTTGTGGTTTCCACGTACGGAGTGCCCTGATGTTGCAAAATAACCGTGTATAGAATAAAGAGTTGTCGGACGGTCAGGACCCCACAACTTTTATACAATTCTTCGGTAGAGAACAAAATGGGGCGGAAGGTGCTCACCTTCAGTACTGCTCTTTGAGCTCTTTCTAATTTAATCATGTACAACTTAGGAGCACCACCCCAAACAGAAATACAGTATGACAAGAGAGACTGGCAGAGCGCAAAATATACTCTCTTGGTAATCTGAGCGTCTGCAACATAGCGTAGAGATTTGAAAACAAAGATTAGTTTTCTAATTCTAGTGGCCAAAGACTCAATGTGCATCCTGAAGTTTAGACCATCGTCGAGGATTATTCCAAGGTATTTGATAGAACGTGTTCGTTCAAGTTTGGAACACCTGCAAGATTCGGCATGTGGTGAAGGGCACGAGTGAGCAATTAAAGAATAGGTTATAGGCTGAGTGGATTCACGTAGAGAAAAGGTAAGAACTTTTGTCTTCTGTATATTAACAGTTAGTAGATGCATATATAACCAAGACATAACTTTGTTGAGTCCCTCCTGCGCCGCGAGGAAAGTATCACTCCAGGCCTCACCGGAAAAAGTAAGGACGGTGTCGTCAGCAAATGCTGTAATCCTGCCATTACGTAGATCCAGGTTACAGAGGTTGTTCACATAAATTAGGAAGAGCGTTGGGCCAATCACGCTGCCCTGAGGGACACCAAAAGTGGCAGGGAGTTCGGTACTAACGTGATTTTGTACTTTAACGCACTGGGTCCTGTTGTGTAAATAATCTTTAAGAAGATTAAGTGGAAAATCACGTATTCCCAACTCCTCGAGCTTTGAAATTAGGATCGGGATAGAAACCGTATCGAACGCCTTTTTTAAGTCCAAAAAAATTGAGAGTACCTTTTTACCTACATCCATAGTTTTTACTATATGGTTTGTAAGTTCCAAAACAGCACAATTAGTAGACTTATTACGCCTAAAACCGTACTGATTTGGGGATAAAAGCATCTTAGATTCAAGGTAAGAAATCAATCTTTTATTGAAAATTCGTTCTAAAACCTTGGAAATCGCCGGTAGCACTGCAATGGGGCGATAATTATCGATACAGTTTCTATCTCCACCCTTGTGTATAGGGTGTATAATGGCCCTTTTCAAATACGCTGGAAAGATGCCAGTTCTGAAGCACAAATTAAAGATATAGGTGAGAGGCGGGACAAGCAGGCGCGAATACCGTTTTAGTAGGTTAGTAGAGATGTTATCCCAACCAACAGCAGAGTTTGATTTTAGGGACAAGAGCACAGTTTCAACTTCTAACTCATCAGTGTCCAACAAAACGAAAGAATGCAAACTCGAAGAAGTGGATGGACCAGATATACTGCGATCAAGGTAGTGTGGAAATTTACAAGCTAAATTCTTACCCATACTAGCAAAATATTCATTTACGAGGTTAATGGAAAGTTGTGGGGAGGAACAGGAGGAGAGCAACTCACTATTTGAAGCTTTGGGTTTGTCAGTGTGTGTCACTCTCTTTATGATCTGCCAGATTTTCCGATTGTCATTGCCAGCGTCCCTTAACTCTGACTTCTCATGCTCTCTTTTTAGCTTTTTAAGAATCTTCGTACAAAAATTACGGTACCTCTTGTAAGTAGTTCTCAGAATGATGTTGTCAGGGGATTGGCTGAGTCTTTTGTGCATAGCATCTCTGTTACGTATGCAGCGGAGCATACCTGAGGTCATCCATGGTTTGAGTAGTCGATGGCGACTAGGAACTTTGAGGATCATAGTATGGGTGCTTATGCTATTGATTAGTGAATCTATTAAGAACTTAACAGCTACATTTGCATCGGCACAGTCAAATACTGGTGAAAAACTTAGGCTTTCAATCTCGGCGTCGAGTGAGGTGTAATTAATTTTACTTATAGTTTTAAATAGAGGTTTCATAACTTTTTTTGTCTTAAGACAAAACAGTACACAGCTATGATCCGTGACAGAAGAATTTAGTACGATCGCAAGTGCTGATAAATTCGTCCTGAGCATAACATGGTCCAAACAGGAGCTTTCGCGGGTAGGAGTTGTATATGCAGGTAGGAGACCGTGAAAAGCCATGAGCTCCAAATACTCTCCCGCAAGACTTGAGCTTGTATTAGAGTCTATATTGATATTTATGTAACCAATTACAGCCACTGTTTTGCAAGACGAAAATTCCAGTAAAAGGTTGTTTAGTGATCATAAAAAGTTGTTTATATCTGAGAAAGAAGAAGACCGATAAATACACACGGATGCCTTATCTATACCAGCTTTCAATACAAGACAGCTTGCATCAGCAAGATCTGGTTCATAAACTGAATAATCGGCGAGATTCTTGACATATAAAACAAACCCATCATTTTGATTTGTTAGGCGTGAAGTTTGATAAGAAAAATATGTTTCGATTGTAGGGATAGTGTTATTATTCCTTAGCCAGCATTCAGTTAAGACTATTACATCACAATCGAGATTTATCTGATGTAGAAGTGCTAGAAAAGAGTCAAAATTAGCTTTAATGGAACGAATGTTTTGAGTAATTATCTTAAAGTGGTTCAAGTAATCACCGATATAGGGAAAACATTCTTCAGGCTTACAACTCAGTGTACTGGAGACAGACAGTTCATCAATATGATCGATAAGTTCAGTAACCCTATCCACCATCATAATGAGTAAGCGTTGGTCTTTCTAATGTAGCAGGATTATTTATGGTAGATTTTAGCTCACTGTAAGTTTTCAATGCCGAAAGTCTCTCAGTACAGTGAATTTTGAAATATGCTGGGACTAATAAAAAACATTTTTTTTGAAAACAATTTCGTCGAAGCCCTCACTTTACACTTTCCTTCCAATACGCAATATTAAACGCAAACGCATATATTAAATGTCGAAGCAAAACGCGACATTAAACTCTTCTGGTTAATGGGCGACCTACACAAACATATTTTAGAGGCACTCGTTAATCAAAAACGTCGCGAAATGCCCCGTAATTAAGTTAAAACCATGAATAATCATTTGATAAGTTATCTGTTTCCGTTTCCTTAAAAAGCTATAAATAGGCTATGTTCAGAACATTTATATCATTATGTCAGACTTTTTTCAAGTTGAAACCGATACTTTTTCGTTTCATTCTCATCGCGTTGCAATCGCCATCTCCCTCGATCGATTCAACATAAAATACGTACATAAACGTATATATAACGATAGTATGATCCATTTAATGCGAAATTCAATATTCGATCTATAGATAGATCTATAGATTTTAGATTCGTCTTTGACATAAGCTCCATACAAAATATGTCAGACACGAATCTCGAATCTCAAAATCCATGTATGGTTCGGATATTGAAAATGGCCGTTAGAGTTATGAAACTTCACTAAACATAATAGAGATTTAACTTTTACGCTCTCACATACAATCTAGCGAAATGTTTCAGACACCTACCTAACGTTTTCGAGCATAAAGCTAAGAGGAATACAAAGTTTGTTAGGAATGCATTCAATCCCGTGCAAGTAAACTAACATGGTACTGAAGCTATTTCATTTAATTTATTTAAAAGCAGCGAGGTATCAAGCAAGTGACATGCAAAGTACGACGACCGGTTGGCGCCGCGGGAGTGTAAGCGACTGCTATGCAGAAGGTCGCGAGTTCGATTCCCGCTCAAGTAAAACATTTGTGTGCATGAACATGGATGTTTGTCTTGGTCTGGGTGTTTCTAAGTATCATCAGCCTTTAACAGTCCACTGCTGGACTAGGCCTCTCCTTTGAAAGGAGGAATTGGCCTACTATACCACGCTGGCCAAACGGGTTGGTATAGGGTTTGTATCGAGATTTCCTTCTCTTACAGTGTTGTTCTCTACAAAATATGCTCCCTCTGTTCGCTCTTACGACACCCATTGGATGATCTAGGGTGGTGACATTCCGTATTCTTAATCCGTCATCACACGGACGGTATATGTAATATATGTATGTATTTGCAAAAAAAAGTATATATATATGTCAAGTACCCATAGTACAAGCTTATGAGTAGTTTGGGACTAGATGGTGTTGTGTGAATGTGGTAGAATATAATTAATATTATAAAGTTGATTGAAAACAGTCCGACTGAATTTCAATGAAATTGTTGTGAAAATCATAGCAACAAGATTTTTATTTTTGTGATGTGAAGTGTTGTTACAGACATGTGATGAAGCTTTACTAATTGGAGTGCAAAATCTTAATATATAAAATCCTTGCGTTACTGACTGACTGACAGACACGCTACAGCCTAAACTATTGGGCGCAGGAAGCTGAAATTTGGCATATATGTTCCTTGGGGACCGTAGAGGAGCACTAAAAAGGGATTTCTCGAAATTCCCACGGGATCGGCCAAAACGGGTAAATTAAAAAAAAATGCAGGCGTAGCTGCTGGCGTCCTCTAGTAATAATATAACTGTTTGTTAATTAGTCAGAGGTAATCAGAATTATTAGACGAAAACCCTGTTCCCTTTACTAATCTAAATATTCAAAGGAAGACGCCACGATAACCGTTTAAAATGATGAGTACTATAAAATTGTCCTAAAAACAAAACCTTTGGTAACGTCCACAACGGTATTACTATTTCAGTTTAACTTATACAGGGATTTCCGATTTTACAAAAGTTCTTCTGCGATCGTTCTAGAGCCTTTGATAGATAGACAACGGGGTGATTCCATAGATACTGTATTTTAGTAGTTTTGTGAAAAGTTTGTAAATAATAACTTATGTAACTGTACATTTGATGTTTCAGTTGGCGATATACGCCGGGTATGCAGTGATGGCGTTTTTGGCTTCGTTCGCCATCTCACTGGCGTTCGAAGCGCCCGCAGTGAGACTCTTCAAAATCCTCAGTGGAACGTCACGGAGTAAGAAGAGCCAGTGATTGATGAGCCAAGAGACGAGGATCGAACGCGCACGGATACAACCAACAAAAGGGTGAATTTCAACAGGTCCAATAAAATCTTCATTTCCGTGGATTTTTTATTCTTTAGCTTTAGAACAAGAAAAAATTGTGTTTACTCAAGTTTTTGATAATATATGTATTCTTGCTTAATATCTAGCAGATAGCTTGAAAAACTAACGAGATATACAAGATTAAAAATTTCGTGCCACGGCGATGAAACATGCGTTCACGGCAATGAAACATGCGTCCACGGCAATGAAAGAACTATGCCACGGGAATGATAGAACCAATCCACGGTAATGAAAAAATCCAATAACACATGATATTTTTTATATAATATACTTACCTGAAATAGATATATCCGTGTGGTGACGGACTTTTCCGTATTTTAACTCATAACTCGAGTTACAATACCTACAAGCGTCAGCTCAGTACGCATTCAGTAGGTACCTACAGAATGTATACCGAAGCGCCTTGAGTTTGGTATGCAGTAGGTTAGGTGGGTACCGAGCCTGACGCTCGTAGGTATAAATCGCGTTCCGACCGTTTGTATAAAGATAAAATATAGTACCTATAGATTTCAATACCGTGGTTTGGTACACAATATCAAGTCTGCCTCTGTGATCTTGCGGTAGTGTAAGCGGATCATGAGGTCTCGGGTTCGATTGCCGGGTTGAAACAGATGTGATATTGGCACCAAAGTCCGTACAATGTCGAGCTAAATTTCATAAAAAGATCTCAGCTTATCTCGTCTCGCTCCTGGTCTTTACTGGTCGCGGTGGCGAGCGCGTGTGCCCGTGGCGTTTCGCGTCCCGCGAATTGTCGCGTCGCCGGTCGTGTCGCAGGTCGCGTCGCCGTTTCCCGTGGCCAAGCCGAAGAGTCATGTTGCCACTCGTATTAATAAAGTGGCGGTATACTAATATATCAAATTGTGTGTTTGCTTACTTTTGGTGACTTGGATTTTTGTCTCCTAACGTATTTTCTTTTAATTCGGTATAAATAAAATATCTTATCTTAGGTATATCTTATCTTATACTAATATAAAGCTGAAGAGTTTGTTGGTTTGGTTGAACGCGCTAATCTCAGGCACTACTGGTCGGATTAGAAAAATTCTTTCAGTGCTGGATAGCCCATTTATTGAGGAAGGCTATAGGCTATATAACATCATGCTATGAGCCTTGAAAGCGGAGCAGTAGCCTTAAATAACGCGGGTGTAACCGCGGGCTCCTCTAGTACTAATATATAAAGCTGAAGAGTTTGTTTGGTTAAACGCGCTAATCTCAGCAATTACTAGTCCGATTTGAAAAATTATTTCAGTGTTAAATAGCCCATTTATCGAGGAAGGCTATAAGTTATATAACATCACGCTATGAGCCACAGAGCACGCTAGGAACAGAGTAGTAGCCTTAAATAACGCGGGTGTAACCGCGTGCTCATCTAGTATTATATAAACGTAGGTTTCTAGATCGGATCGGGGAACAGAATAAACATGTGTTCTCTAACGGCCATTTTCAATATTCGATCCATACATGGATATTGAGATTCGAAATTGGTGTTTGACATATTTTGTATGGAGCTTAAAACGAATCTAAAATCTACAGATCTATCTAAAGATCGCGTATTGAATTCCGTAGTAAGAGAATTGGTTCGATATCAATTCATAGTTAAAAACAGATATGTCAAGCATTTGCAATTTAATAAGATTATACATACATACATAGACGCACGCCTGTTTCCTGTTGTTTGTTGTAATAAAATTATATGTATGTTCAAATATTAAGTATTTTTAGCAAGACCTTGTTTCACTTTAATTTGGCAATATTTTATGTGCGAATATACCTTTTGTAAGCGAGTGCGCATAATAATGCCCATTATCTGATTAACTTTACAAACTTGCAACTTTTGTATTATGTAAATACGACTTGTAACTTATTAACATGCTGCTATGCCTCTAATATTACTTACCTTGCATTTGTATTATATGCTATTTAAGTAGATCGTTAATTATAATAATTAACGTTAAACAGCTCTTAATGTATCCATACATGTTGTTTGTAGAAGCAAAATAAGATTATTATCATCATACATAATATGTGATAGATAAAATTGCGACCTCTGTCTGTGACGGGTCTAGTTCAGAATATTGTCAGTCACTATATCGATGGTCGCTGTATCGAAAACGTTCCATCGACGAGCTAATGTATCGACAGAACCCCAAATCGATGGTACTGTTATACGGGTGTCTACTATTAGGTTTAAAAAAAAACTATTTCACTAGCTTGAAATGAAATGTATATTAGAACTTGAATTACAACGTACTTTGACAAAGGAATAGTAAAATAATAGAGAGGAATAGTACGTCCGACCAGTAAGGAGATTGAACACCGAGTGAGTTCTCTCGTGCCTCCGTCTAGGGCTAATACTAAAATGCTGACAGGGCAAGATAAGTGTTTCCGGTGATCAACCAAAAGGGTTACAAGGCCAGGGTATAACAGTACGCTACATCGACAGTACCCCAAAATCGTTGGTACGCTTCATCGTTAGTACACTAAAACGACGATATGCTACATCGACACTAAACCAAATCGATATTACGCTACGTCGACTACCCGAACCGGTAACTCCTAAGATTTACCAGCATGAGTTGGTATGTGTACGAATTTTTAATTAAAAAACACTAAGTTGACGAAGCCCAGCTCCGCAGGGCTTCTATTTTTGGATTAAGGGTCACAAGAGAACCTAACATAACCTACTTACTTGAGTTACAGTCTCACCAAACCTTCATTTCCTTTTGTCTTGGCAAATTGTGACTTTTAAAAATCCTGTGTTTTTTATTTAATTCTGTCTCGGGTCGGGTACTGTCGATACATTAGCCCGTCAATGGAACGTTTTCGATACAGCGACCATCGATGTAGTGACTGACAATATTATGAACGGCTACCGTCTGTGACACTTAAGTGTACCTACTCATCTTAATAAAATCTTTTATTTGTGTTTTACGACGACACCGAAGTGCTCTAGAATATTTTGTTACCATATAGTTGATGACCTTATTATAATGCTTTAGTACTCGAAATAAGACAGTGAAGTACCTTTGTGTAAAGCTTATCCTGTAAAAAAAGTACCTACAAAATCTGGCAATAAGCCCAAAATGAGTAAGACATCATCTGCTGAGAGGGTTGAAAGTATATTTTTGTGGAATGAGCAATTTACAGAGTCAACACATAATGGTAAGCGATTCTGGTTCCCTTGAAGGTTTTTCTAATTGCTTTGGCGGTTCCGCAAAAAAAGTTGCTCAGTGTTAATTAAAGACTTTCTTGCCGTCTTAATGGAGGCTCGAGTCGTTCCATTACTGAGGGCTCGTTGCACCGCCTGACGGCCGCGCCAGTGCGCGACGCGTGTTAAACAGCGCCCACTGCCCTATAATAAATTAATTTTATAATTAATTCTCCAGGATCTCTTGAAAAGCAGCAGAGTATAAAGCTTAGGTAATTAATTTCTTTGCACTAAGCTTATTTTATGTATTCAAAGTGTTTAATAAGGATAATATCGCAAGTAACGCTTTAACTTCAACAGTTTATCAACTATTTTGATTCGGGCTGGAGTTCGCCGAATGTTATGTACATTTTTTCGAAATGGTAATATCTCTGCGAAATATTTAGCTTCTCCGCAATTCGGCGATGTTATGTATGATAATACCCAAATATTATACCAGCTGTTAATATCTACATAATTATGTTAAATAAAAAGCTGTTGTCACTATTCCTTCTTGTTACTTTATTAGCTTGTACCTTTTTTCATCTCCAACGATCTTTTATCTTTTAGTGAAGGCAGAACTTTTAGGATTGATGCTGGAGAATTCTCATTAACATCACGACGCAAAGGGTAAAGTATCCGGAGATGACAATATACTCGTTACTTGTCGCCTCGTTTTACATGGATTCATAAAAATATAAGCGACAAGACAGGAGTGTATAATAAATCCATCCCTGCCTTTTCAGAAATATATGTTTAAGAGTAGGTATATATGTGTGAGATTATGTATGGCAGAATAGATGATAGTAATATTGGTGCAGCTTTAGGAAGAAAAATATGTCTACGAAGTTTTGAATTGTCTCTGAGGATATGTTAGATATGTAGCACATAGCTTTGTTTTAGGTGTCCATTAGCAATACTCCAGTAAATCCGTGAGCATGACGCTTGAAACAGTACAGAAATATCGGATGGTCGAAACTAAATCTATCATGAGACAATGATCTAAAACGAATGTTATTTATTAATTTATACTTTATTATATACCAATATCAACATTTCTGAACAAGTTCGAGAAGATCTAGGCTAAATTGGCACAAAACCAGAGTTAGTAAAATCTTTGCCCAGAAGTCAGTGGAACAGTACCCATAGGTTAATGGAAAAGTTCCAATGGCCGGCCTCCCAATCGCTAAAAGTTATTTCTATCTATCGTTTTGCCTGTCTCTCTTTGGTGTAGGCAGAGAATACGGAACGCTAAATGGTCCGGTTCAACATACACCTCTTTTGCTACCTCAACGTTCATTAACTTCGCCTTGCATGCTCGTCGGTTATGGGTACTCTTAATTTGGCCCTTTTTTAGTACGTCACCTATTTGGTTAGCGTAAGTTTGTCTTGGGCGTTACCTACCGACATCTTCATCATTCATTCTTACACGATACACTTCTCTCGTATTTTTTAGGGTTCCGTACCTCGAAAGGAAAAAACGGAACCCTTATAGGATCACTTTGTTGTCCATCCGTCTGTCAAGACCCTTTTTCTCCGGAATGCGTGGAGGTATCAAACTGAAATTTATACTAAATACTCGAATCTACGGTTCCATAGAGCTGTAAAAAAATCAAACTTCTAATCCAACGCAATCAAAACATACAGCCGTATATGCTGCAAATTGCAGCATATTTTCAAACTCGCATTGGAATCAAAACCTACAGGGTACTTCCCGTGAACTCAGATTCTTGAAATTTGGTACGAAGGAACGTCTTATATCACTCATAAAGGAAAAATTGCGAAAACCGTAAATTTTTAGTTACAGCATATAAAAAAATATTTTTAATAAATTTAAAGTTACTACCCCTTTCTCTTGAACGCGTTGAGGTATTTAATTGAAATTCATATCAAATAATCAGGTATATAACACCGAAAGACTGCAACAAAATCAAGCTTCTATGTCAACGCAATCAAAAGAAAGAGCAATATAAGCATATTTTCAAACTCGCGCCTACTCGCAAGTGAATCAAACCTACAGGGTACTTCCCGTGAACTCAGAATCTTGAAATTTGGTACGAAGTAACGTCTTATATCACATATGACGGAAAAATTGCGAAAACCGTAATTTTTTAGTTACAGCATATAAAAAGATATTTTTAATAAATTTAAAGTTACTACCCCTTTCTCTTGAACGCGTAGAGGTATTAAATTGAAATTCATAGCAAATACTCAAGTATATAACACCGTTAGGCTGTAACAAAATCAAAGTTCTATGTCTACGCAATCAAAGGAAAGAGCAATTTAGTCATATTTTCAAACTCGCGACTACTCGCAAGCGAATCAAAACCTACAGGTTACTTCCCGTGAACTCAAAATCCTGAAATTTGGTACGAAGGAACTTCTTATATCATTTATAAAGGAAAAAATGCGAAAACCATAATTTTTTAGTTACAACATATAACAAAATATTTTTAGTAAATTTAAAGTTACTACCCCTTTCTCTTGAACGCGTAGAGGTATTAAATTGAAATTCATATCAAATACTCAAGTATATAACACCGTTAGGCTGTACCAAAATCAAACTTCTATGTCTACGCAATCAAAAGAAATAGCAATATAATCATATTTTCGAACTCGCGACTACTCGCAAGGGAATCAAAACCTACAGGGTACTTCCCGTGAACTCACAATCTTGAAATTTGGTACGAAGTGGCGTCTTATATCACATATGAAGGAAAAATTGCGAAAACCGTAATTTTTTTGTTACAGCATATAAAAAATATTTTTAATACATTTAAAGTTACTACCCCTTACTCTTGAACGCGTAGAGGTATTCAATTGAAATTCATAGCAAATACTCGGGTATATAACACCGTTAGGCTGTAACAAAATCAAAGTTCTATGTCTACGCAATCAAAAGAAAGAGCAATTTAATCATATTTTCAAACTCGCGACTACTCGCAAGGGAATCAAAACCTACAGAGTCCTTCCCGTGAACTCAAAATCCTGAAATTTAGTACGAAGGAACTTCTTATATCATTTATAAAGGAAAAATGCGAAAACCGTAATTTTTAGTTACAGCATATAAAAACATATTTTTAATAAATTTAAAGTTACTACCCCTTTCTCTTGAACGCGTAGAGGTATTAAATTGAAATTCATATGAAATACTCAGGTATATAACACCGTTAGGCTGTACCAAAATCAAACTTCTATGTCTACGCAATCAAAAGAAAGAGCAATATAATCATATTTTCAAACTCGCGACTACTCGCAAGGGAATCAAAACCTACAGGGTACTTTCCGTGAACTCACAATCTTGAAATTTGGTACGAAGCAACGTCTTATAGCCCAGATAAAGGATGCGAAAGGCTGAGGACCGTGTGCTGTGGTGCGTGTTGGGAGAGGCCTATGTCCAGCAGTGGACTGCGATAGGCTGATTGAGATTGAGATTTCAAATAATTACATAGTCTTCAAACCTTTTTGCTAATTATTCTGTACTTTATAAGTATTTTTTAACAGATTTCTAATAGTCACTAAAAACTTTGTAAATCAATAACTTCGATAAAAAATCTTAGCATCATTCATCAGCAGACTTTTGCAAGGCTGCTGCAAGGCTGGTATAGGTATTTAAGTTATATTATAAAATAAGCGTTTTATGTTAATATAAAATAAAGGATAACTGATTACAAACGACAAAGACCCCTTTTTCTTTCATTTATGCTCCTCCAGCTTTCCGTACTGTAATGTTATGGATTTCATTTGGCAATAAAAATACCATAACTATGACTGGTGAACTTTTACTTATATACCTACAGGTTTGTACGGAACCCTCGGTGCGCGAGTCCGACTCGCACTTGACCGGTTTTTTTTTCTTTAATCCACCCGCTCCAAATGCCCAAACCATCGCATCATTCCTACAAGGCAATTTTTGGATGGATGTGTTATTGGTAGGAAGAAGCGATAGTCGTAGGTTAACCGCGCGGTTATAACTATAATACATAAATATCTTTAAATATATAGATAAATTCGTAAAATACCATTATTATATACACAGACATAAAATAAGACGACGTTAACGACCACGAAAGTTAAAATTCCTATATCACGTACGAAAGTCATTGCCAGATACCTGAACTCTGAAAGCTGTCATGCAAGGTACCTATATTAGAACTTTAGATTACCTGCGCGTTAAAATCTGCTAACACTGCAGTCACTTCGAGGTACGCTCAGTCAGCTATTTTAGTTCAACACTGAGACCAACACCACACATTAGTGAACTATGTTATAAAGCGCCTGCAGAGTTGCTTGAATTATAGCTATTAGATGAACACAAATTACCAATATGAGGTTCAATTTTCATTTCAAAAGAACTCTAGTATTTGTTTATTATGCTCATTAACTATAATCTTCATCTAAGTTGTTTGCTTGTTTAAGCAATGAAATCAAGTTACAATTTCCATATAAGATTAATATTGTTTGAGCGGTTAAATACCGGTCTTATTTATAGAGTACAAACTTTATTTTGTTTTTGCCCTTGCCTCAAGCAAAGCATATTTCACCAGATATGTTTTGGCCAAAGAGTTTGAAGTCTCAAAGCAATACGAATATGTTAGGCAATTTTCGAAACACTCAAGGCATTGTTATTAACTGCAATTATTAGCAGTATGCCCAGAAACTAACAACATGGATGTATAAAAGTAAAGTAATAAATTGTGGAACGTCGAGTCACGTAGAATGCGGGTGTAAGGTCGGTACGGTCGACCGTCGACCAAAACATTCAGTACAAACGCACCCTCGCCTTTAATCGACGGTCGTTGTGGATTCAGTATCGACAAATACTTTCCCTTTGTAATCTCCGACCGTACACCGGAGATGGCGATGAATTCAAAGTATCAATGCGATAAAGCGTTTATAGAATAAACACATTGAAAATGTTGTTGCGTTGTATGTAATCGTATTGGTATTTAACCGACTTCAAAAAAGGAGGAGGAGGTTCTCAATTCGTCGGATTTTTTTCCCCCGATTTCTCTAAGTCATCTGGACCGATTTCCAAAATTCTTGTTTTGATTGAAAGAGTATACCTTCCAGGTGGTCTCATGATCATCAGGCCAGGATCTGATCATGGAATACTGGAAAATCGAAGGAACTCTTCGAATTTTATAAGCACTCTTGAAGCGATTTGCCGATAACAACCCAATGCCGTCGAGTTTGGGCTCGTTTGAGTCGTCTTTACATAAACTTTGATGCTGGATGATTTCCATGGTCTGATGATAGAGCTTGAAGGTAACCATGAGATCTTTGTGATACAAAAACCCAAACGCATCGAATTTAGGTCGTTTGATTCGTCTTTACATGGACTTTAGTTCTGAATGTTTACCAAACTCTGATGGTGGAGCAGGAAGGTAGCCATGGGATATTTGTAATACAATTACGCAATCCCATTGAGTTTGGGCTCGTTTGATTCGTCTTTACATGGACTTAAGTGCTGAATGTTTTCCAAAGTCTGATGATAGAGCAGCAAGGTGGCCATGGGATCTTTGTAATACAATAACGCAATCTCATCGAGTTTAGGTTCGTTTGTTTTGTCTTGACAAACACTTTGGTACTGGATGATTTCCTGGATCTGATGATGGAACTGAAATGAACGTGTTTAGGCTAGTTAGTTAAAAACAAGAAAAATGCTTGAAATTGCCAGAAAGGTCTACATTTCAGAATTGAGATTTGTCTCTGTTAATGCTCGTTCGTTGGGTTTAGATAACAGTTTAGAGGGTTCTAAACCAGATCCCTTCTAAACTCTTGACTCTGCTGAGAGCCACATATACTTGTCCCTTCGCAAAGTTCTTCCTTCCTAAATCTATTACATCTCTATCAAGTGTAATACCCTGTAGTTTATGCACGGTTACAGCCCAGCATAAAATCAGAGGTAACATTTGACGCTCAACGTTACCATAGCCTCTATTTGCTTGAAACGGAACGGCGAAATGGAAACAAAACTATTTGCGACTTTTAACTGCTACCTATTGCTTCATAGCCGAATTAAATGAGACCAGCGTCTGGCATTTCTCGTCGTCACCTTCTTCCAAATGGTCTCTGCGTAAGGTTGGCCCTTTAAATCTTTTGATAACACCCATAACGCCATTCGCGAGTCCAATCGAAACGGCGATATTACGCCTCATAATTTTTAATACATAGTACTTTAACAGGTTGCCTTTTAATGTTTTAATGTGATTGAAGGTTTCGATATAGGAATCATCATATCAGCCGAAAGACGTCCACTGCTGGACATCGGCCTCCCCCAAGACTCTCCACACAGACCAATCCTGAGCCAACCATATCCATCCGCTGCCCGCGACCCCAACAACATCGTCAGTCCACCTTGTAGGAGGGTTACCTCTGCTACGACATCCTGTGCGTGGCCGCCACTCTAGAACTTTCTTCTGCTCCAACGGTCATTGGTTCTTCTGGCTATGTACCCTACCCACTGCCACTTCAGTCTGACTATTCGGAGAGCTATGTCGGTGACTTTGGTTCGCCTTCGGATCTCTTCATTTCTGATTCTATCTCGCAGGGAAACTCCGAGCATAGCTCTCTCCATCGCCCTCTGAGTGACCCTGAGCTTCCGGATAAGGCCCATCATTAGCGACCACGTCTCGGCTCCGTAGATCATTACTGGCAACACACACTAGTCGAAGACACACACACACAAGTCTTGAGACACTGCGGGATATCGGACGTGAAGAAAGAAAGAAAGAAGGAAATAATGAATGTATTTGCACTAAAACAATATTATGACAATAATTACAGTAATAAATAAGAGCTAAAGAACAAGAAAAATAAAACAAAGAAGTAAGACGTGCAAATTTCTCACTGGCTGGCGCCACCGCAGGCACGGCTTTATCTGCTCATGTAGCTTCGGCCCGTGACTTGTTACGCGACGCGGGCCAGTGACGCTAGCGCAGTGCGGCAACACGCACGCGCGCACGCCGCGCTCGCTCGCCCGCGCGATCGATAACATAGCATCTATGAACGGCGACAGTTATGTACATTAAGGACTATGATACGATTACGTGTACTCAACAGGCACATAAAAGTGTGCATACAACAATTCATTCCCAGTTGGGTCAATACAATAAGTGAGTACCAACATGCTTTACTCATAAAACAAAAATATCTATAACACTGTCGTTGCACTAGAGTGTAGGTTAAAACTTTGTAAGTACCAATGTGTTATTCCCAACTTATGAGTTATGAATGACTGACTGAAATGTAAACTTAATGTTTTAGGACTCACACAACATGTAACTACAATGAAGTTGTGCATCAACACAAATGCGAGGCGAGCAAAGCGCTGTCAAGAGCGTGATACACAGTTAAATCAGACCTACCGGCGTCGGCGGCACATACAGACGCCCTGCCGCATTGACAAGCTTGCAAGCCATGAACATTGCGTAAGCACTGCTTGTCTTCTTACTATGACATTTATTATAAGTAATTTAAAACAAATGTTTTTTATCATCCGAATATGATCTTCTGGTTATAATTATCTTTTTTTTTTAAATTCACTATTTCCAGGAATCCGAAAGATATGCCGTAACTTTCCGAACGCCGCCCAACCGAGTTGGATTCGACAAATGACCTCTTTCTCGAAGTTGGAACCACCCAATTGGATTATTTGACCTAGGTAAACGTACTTGTTGACAACTTTGAGTGTAGAGTTCCCAACGTGAATAGGAGCAGGTACAACATGGACGTTAGACATGATCTTCGTCATGTCCATGTTAATCTTAAGACCTACTTGTTGGGAGACACTACAGAGGCCACCGAGCATTGTGCCTAGGTCTTCCATGGTCTCAGCCATGACTACGATATCGTCAGCAAATCGAAGGTGAGTGAGGTACTCTCCGTTGATGTTGATGCCGAGTCCTTCCCAGTCCAGAAGCTTGAAGACGTCTTCCAGCGCAGTGGTGAACAGTTTCAGAGATCTGACATCTCCCTGCCTCACCCCTCGCTGGAGTCGAATAGGTTTCGGTTTGGGTATACTCCTCAGACTTCTGTATAACCTGCCGCAGCATATGTATGTGGTCTATGGTACTATAGCCTTTACGGGAACCAGCTTGATCGGGAGCCTGGAAGTCGTCTAGCTTGCGCGCGAGACGATTCGTGATGACTCTTGAAAACAACTTATAGACGTGACTCAGAAGTGAGATGGGTCTGTAGTTCTTCAAAATGGTTTTGTCGCCCTTCTTGAAGAATGGCACCATCACACTTCTGTGCCACGCCTGTGGCGTTTTACTCTCGAGTATGATAGAACTGAAAAGCTTACGGAGCATTTCCAAAACGGGTAAGCCGCCAGCTTTCAAAAGCTCCGTGGTAATTCCATCGGATCATCACCCGGTGTCTTGCTGTTTTAGGGCCACACTAGTCTCGTGCACGCTGACGTCCGAGATATCTTCGGTATAGTGTCGGGTCAATCCAGCTCTAGGGTCTATCACTGGGTTGGTTGCGGGTGATCGTGTTGTCATGTATAACTGTCCATAGAACTTCTCGATCTCCTCCAAGAGCTGGGGTCTGGATGACACAACCCTGCCATCCTCCGTCTTCAGCTTTGTCAGCTGAGTTTGCCCAATAGACATATCTCTCTGGAATATTTTTGACCCCTTATTCCGCTCGATTGCCTCTTTAACACATTTGGTGTTGCATCGGCGGAGATCGCGAGTCAGAGCCTAATGGCGCTGATGCACTTGAGCATTCACCTGTAATGAGCATTCTCGCGAATGATACAAAACAAATGAGTGTGTTTTAGCGAGCATTCTCACGAACATTCAGCAAGCCTTAGAATATAGATAATACATAGAATTTGCGCTACAATGGCAGTTAAACCCAATATATTTACTTCACTTTGACTTATAATTTTAATCTAGGGAAGAATCTTCGTAGTTTGTTACAAATTTTAACTTGACAAGTGATGAACTTAGAATAAATATCGATAATATATCGATAATGTTGACAATAGATACTTAGATCTGGTTTACTCAGAATTAATTTCAATTAATTTCAATAGAATGTTGATAAACTCTCGATATCGATAAATAAATTTGAACGTAGAAACAGACACTTGTGTGATTTATTAAACCTGTTCAAATTAAAATCTGCATTTTATTATTTAGAAACGTCATTTGTTTATGTATCTTACTCTAGAAATAATTCACAAGTGAAACTGAAGTAAACATATTGGGTAAAACTGCTGTGGTAGTGTGATTTCTATACTTTTTTCTATATTCTACGGACTATTTGTATTTAGAGCATTCGATAGAATAATCTTGAAAATGTTCGGTTCGACAAAACTGAAAACGGCAAATGCTCGCTCTTTTGTTACATGTGAATGCTCAGGTGTATCAGCGCCATTAGATATCTGTCTATTGAGGCGCCGATATTTTGGTATATCGTTAGAGGACAGCAAATGCATCTTACGCCTTTCCTCTAAGAGGTATAGGTATACAACTCTTTATTTAACCAGTTATGTAGATATGATTAAACCGCACGAAATTATTATAAAATCTTAATATAATAACTTGGCAAAAGAAAATTAGATCCAACATTTGTTAGAATAAATATATGTGACATATCCTTCATCAGCTGTAGTCTTTGACAATATAAAGGTGAGAGATATGTTTCAGACTGCCTCATACATAAAATATCATGTTGTTCCTGAACCATGCGATGACGTTGACAAAATAAACGCATAAATAGATATCTTGTCGAGTTGAAGATAGTAGTCTCTGTTATTTGATCAGCTATTAAAAGTCGCGTTGGGTTGGTGTTGAGAGCGCAATCTGATGTCACAACATTAAATGTCAGATTAGATTATACAAGCGCAACACACAATTTCATCTTGTTTTATAGCTTTTACATCATTAGTCCCTTGATAGCCTTTACCGCGCGAATTTTAACCCTAGAATCATCGCCTGAAAGGCCGCGTTCGGTTGATTTTTTAATAATATTTTTAAATTACGTCTATGTATAGCGGCGTGCGTTCGTGCCCATATAGTGCACCCCGCGACACGGTGGAGAGTGGTCATGTAAGCGGGGAATAATCAGGTATCGAGTTATTGACCTCACGTTCAAGTTTTTTACAAATTATCTCTTTATTTATTTGTAACAATAAGTTTTATTTAACTGAGAATTGGTCCTTTTGTTTATTAGATGAATCTCGACGAGAACCAGATAACAAACTATTTGGAAAACGAAGATTCGGACAGTGAAACTGAAGATTACGTTGAAGATTACGATTCAGACGACAGTGTGGTTGATCCTACTCTCTTAGTGCGTGCCAGCTTGAAGATGATCTCCAAAATATTGCTGGAACATCTCAAATACAAGCAAGCACAAGCACCAAACTGCTGTAATTGTGATAGAAAAATATAGGCTGATTGTAATTTACTCTCAAGGCAAATATCTTATAATTAGAATGGTATTTTTATTTTTATGTGATATAACACTTTAACAATACTTAATTTAGATAAAAAATTAGAAGCATATAGCTTCTAATTTTTTATCTGTATTGTATGTGTATTTTTATTTTTTATTATTATTTTTCAAAAGCCTGTTCAAACAAGGGTAATGTTAGATTTAAGGTTGATTTTAAGACTGAAATTATAATTTTTAGGAAAATGTGCCATTAAATTTAAAGGAACAAGATCTTTCTTCATGATTTGTTACATTTAATAAAAATTTTAATAGAATAATCTTTCTAAAATCTTGTATCATTTATGAAGTAGCTTCCCAAGCGATCATTAGTATTAAGCAGTAAAAAAATAAGATTAGTACTTTAGGGTTAAAAGCGAACATAATATATTGTGTTTAGAATGTGCCTTATTTGTCCCTGTCTGCCCCATACTTCTGTCCTGTTTACTCTCTTGATCAAAATAGGCTTACTGTGAATCATCTAACATGAATATGGCCTGTCTCATTGTTCATAAATAAGCTGATTTATAATACGTACCAACGCGACGGTATACACAAAGGTAGGTTAAAGGTGTACAAGGCAATAGTAAACTCTGGCACGCGTAAGCAATTACTGAGCAATAGCAACTGGCTTAATAATAAATAATTAATGCTATGTTTCACAGAGAGAGTCAACAGTTGAGTCCTGCTTGCCAATTCAGAGCCACGAGAGCCGAATATTAGATTCGACAAGCTTCTGCTATGCTATGCTATAGCTATGTGCGCTTCGCTGAATAGATACTGCACTAAAATTGGAGAGCGAATATCGCTTTGACTGGTGAATCGGCCGAGTGGTATAGTTAGCGCATGTTTGCATTTATTTGACGCGCATGGCTAGATTTTTGGGTCTGCCTAAGTTTATTTTTCTCTGGTTGACAGATGTCAAAGGGAGATATGAGGAGAGCCCAATAGCAGCGGTATACACAGCTATGCATCTCCGAATAATTTATTATCATAGATGGTGTATTAGTCAAAATAACCTACAGCCAGTGTTGTTGTTTTGAGACTGGATGGCCTTTATTCTTTACGAGAATTCAAAGTCCCCAGTACCCATGAGCGCAAGACTGCCAGTTAAAATGGCGAAATTCAAACGCCTGCTTTCTGGTCCTAACCATCAAGAAAACATGAAGTTAATTGTAACTTTCAGATCCTAGAAATATCCCAATGACACTTTAAGCAACTGTAAAACTGAGCACTTTAAAACTCGAAGGCTATTTTAAAATCAATGACCACCTTAAATCAACGGCCGTCAAAGCTATAAGTAGCATTCTTGGAAGATCGAAGCTGTGTCCAAGCAATTTATACCACACATACACAAGCCATTCACAGCGGTCGAACCCTTTAACTGAACCGAGGCGGTTTATTCCTATTTGTTAACCTGCATAATAGTTAGGTGCTATTTGACAGTAAGTATGTATCTTTATAATCTATACTATAATAAAACTCAAAGAGCACTTTGTCTGTACATTGAATATTTTTGCGAAATTTCAATTGGATTGTGATATGTTATCGATATAGAACACAAAACAATTTTTTTTGGAATTATTGTCTGTCTGTCTATCTGTATTTTTGTTAAATCATCACGCAATTACCAGTGAATGGATTTTGATGCGGTTTTCAGCAATATATTGTCTGAAGACCCGATTGCAATCTTGGTTAACAATCATCACGCTATCACCTATGGGAGCCTAGCAGTGTCATTCAATAAATTTAATAGACTTGAATTCAAGCAACACACTAAATTCTTTGTATCGAGATAGTGACAAAAGCATAGTATGTGTCTTTGGTTAACATTTAGTCTTTACTTTATCAGAATCCGTATATTCTATCAAAAGTTATCGCAATTTAAATTAAAATATACATAATTATATCCGCATGGATTATTGAGCGATTCGGACTCAGTTTGGGCAAAATTTTGCTTTAGACGAGACTAGAGACTTTTAATTTTGCCAACTACAGGTGCCAATGTACTGCTTAGCCAAATTTACGTAGCACTTTTACAATCAATGATTGTATACTGTCTTCCCGTTTGGGATGGATCATGTAAAACTCGCTTTTTAGAAATTGAAAGATCCCAAAGAGCTTTGATTAAGATCATGTATTTTAAGAAACGCAATTTTTCTACAGAAAATCTATGTAACATTAGCAAACTATTATCAATTCGAAAACTATACATCTTGAATGCGATATTAAAAATGCATAAATCTTTACCGCGTGATGCAATAGATATAGAAACAAAAAGAAGAAAAGACATAGTTGCTAAGGTCCCAATGGTCAGCACAATGTTTGCTAGTGTGCAGTATAGAAAGCGTGCGGCAATCCTTTATAGTAAAGTTAACAAAATCCTCACAATATATCCTAAAACTTATCATGATTGTAAAGCTACCGTTACTGAGTGGTTTAGTAAATTATCTTACGACGGCACGGGAAACCTCCTAAAATACATTAAATAATACAACAACACCCATTATTATTATTTTTATTATTTAAGTAAATATATAATGGTATTACAATATTCATCAATTAGTTAGAATACATAGGTATACGCAAGCGCGTGCTCGCGCACACACACACACACACACACACACACACACACAACACACACCACGCACACACACACACACACACACACACACACACACACACACATACACACACACATACACACACACACGTGAGTGCTCGTGTGAGCTCGCACTCGAACACAAGACTAAAAACAAAAGGATATAATATATAGTTTTATACTTACCTCGTAAACATAAGTTAATTTATGAAAGAGCGGAGTGCCCTGGTACAAGTATTGTCATACTTAAAAGGATACTCCAACCACTAGTTTAAGTAAACTCCATGTTTGCGTAAATAAAGAAATTTTTATCTATATATTAAAAGAATTTGTGTTTTATAATACGAGTCGGCCAGCCCGTTCTACCCAATCGATTCGCGTGATGTTTTTTTTAAATGAAAGCTCTCGCTGCATAGATTTGTCATCAAGCATTAGAAATTACCTAACTTGCACATTCATCAAGTTATATGCAAAAACTGTTTTCTCCCATACATTTTTTACGTTTTCGTAGCCGTAGTCAATGACTTTCTGCTTCTATATATCTGGTTCTCATTGAGGTAGGCGTTTTGTTATAGGCCTAAAACACGCGCTGATTAGAGCTCTTTCATTTGATGGTATGCTCATTTAAATTGGGTAAATTTGAAGGAAGATAGGTGTGGACATTGAACTTATTTTTTAATATTTTCCTATAAACTTCTTAAGATTCCATTGCTTTCTCTCTACATGGGCGGTTCTAAATTCAAAAATATGTTTATGGCATCTAATAAGTTCCTTGCGGTAACTGCCAGGAAAAACCGTTATGCCTCCTTAAGGTGACCTTGCCTTACTTTCATATATATATATATATTTTTTTTTTTTAATTTATTTCATGACCTGGACACCTTAGTTTCATACGGGTGTGATGGTGTGATGTGGTGGTGTGTAAAATTATACCCGATGTTGGTAAAATTATCACTAGTGAATTATCGCTGATGGCAGGTAAAATTCCCCGAATGTTACCAGTTAACCCTTAATGTTGGGTGAACTGATCTCTGATGTTGAGAAATTTTCCCCCTTTGTTTTGTATCGCGATGAAATCCAGTTACGGACCGTCCCTCAAAGGGACCCCTCCGCCAACTCTGTACCGAGTTTGGGGCAGGTGGAAGGGAGGTGTGTGGCTCGGCTCTCCCCCCTTGATGTTCGGCATACCCACTAAAACACCGCGGTGTTCCTCTATCGACCCTCATGACGGGGTCGCGGTAACGATGTCAGTATACATACCCGCCACCCGAGGAATTTTCCCCAAAATGTAGTGAAATTTCCGCCTAATGTTGGGAAAATCAACCCTACATACGGGTAAATTACGTTTTATGTTTGGATTTTTTTTGTGTTTTTACATTACGGACTTTCTTCGAGCATCTTAATTTTTTTTTATGTGGAACATATTACAGCGGTTAATAGGTACTATTGTCATATAATTATATTACAAGTGGTAGTTATGGTAGAAATTGTAGCTTTGGTAAGAATAGTAGTTTTGAGAAAAAAGGTACTTTTGACAGCACCGGCGCACATACAGGTATTTTCACGATCTACGCGGCCAAAATTATTTTAATGCTTATTTGGTATCTAAACACTGTAAATAAACAAACAAACTATTTTTTTTACTTTTTACTATTATTTTCATAAACAAAAAAAAAATATAAACATAAAAAACATAATAATTTTAAGTTTTTTGGCTTTCTTCGTCATTGACGTTCGTCGTCATTCGTAAGTGGGTAACATTTCTTCTTGGCTTTCTGTAAGGCACTATAGCACGGAAAAAACTTCTTATGACTCTTTCTTATAATTTCGTACTGTCCTTGTGTCAAATCGGCATCTACAAACATTTCCAAAGCTTGCATTGGTGTCAAGGAGGGCTGCCCTTTTTCTGATTTCAAATGATAAAATGCCTTTTTATATTTAGTTGCTCGTGTTGGAGAACTAGTAATATCTTTTAGGACATTTGATGCATCCTTTTTACCAGATTCAAAATTAGAACGAAGATCTTCAGTCTTTCGCCTCTTGCTCCTTTCACTTCCGTCTTCGAACAACTTGGATGGTCACCCTGGCCGTTTTTGTGTATCAACAACAGGTATTTCAAAGTACCATCCAGCCAACACTGCTTGTTTTTTATAAATTTATCTTGTTTATAATAAGCTTTCGTCCACCTTTGTACAACTTGTAACAATTTGGTCTTCATTGTAACCTTCACATGACAAAAGATGATCTTTTATCACAGATTACATTTACAATTCTGTGTCTTTTATATATTTTAATTTGGCATCTAAATTAGGCAAATTTTCGTTTGTCATGAGGTCAAATAAGTATTGTGGTGTCACATCCTTACTTCTGATGCTTCCTGTGAACCTTAATCAAACATAAACTGTGTTAAAAGTCGCTAAAAACATTTTCAATTTTAGACGAAATTTCGCTAAATATCTTTGATCCCTCAAAAATTTATCTAACCGGACATATGCGGACACGATTTTGATAGTACTTATAAGGAAAAGGATCAAATAATAACCTATATTAAAAAGAATAGCCCGATCTACCCCGATACATAAAGAAAAACACTAGCAAATAAAAAATATTGCAGAAAATCTCAGTATTAAAATGGGTTTTGTATTTATAAAAAAAATATGTAGTTTGATAGTTGATCATGACTTTATTTATGTAATATGTAAGTCTCTTACCTTGTCCATCAGAATTTATTACTTTCAGTTCGTAAAAATAACTAGATAACATAAAAAATCACTTTGTAAGTTTAATGTTTAGAAAAGCGCTGAGAATAGATACGTACACTAGGTAACACGGTCAACTTCCGACTGACCCCACGGGTGCGGGGTGTGGGCTAGCAGGTAGATAAACCTTGGATATTGTGCCCGGGTTCGTAATCTATTCGTGGAACTGGGTTTAAGAATGATATTGTTATTTTGACATTTTGGACTTTTGGCCGCGTAGATCGCGCAAATACCTGTATGTGCGGCGGTTTTGGTAGAAATGGTAGTTTTGAAAAAGAAGGTAGATATGATAGTGGTAGTACGAATAGTAGTTTTGGTATAAATAGTAGTTTTGATAGGAATAGTATTTTTGGTGGAAATGGTATATTTGGCATCTATGGTAGTTTTGGTAGCAATGTTACTTACGATTGCTACCAAAACTACCATCTCTATCAGGTAACTCATAAAGGTAATAATTACATTTCTAAATTATGATGGATTAATCACACCCATACACAAAACAAAATAAATCGTGCTTCTCACAGAAATATTTAGCTGGATAAACAATGTACTCATCATACCTATATGTAAGAGCTTTTTTATAATATTAAAATATGCTGTGGAGCAGCACGGGTCCTCTAGTTATTTTATTATTTTTTATTAATATTATTATTATTAAAACAAAAACTTTGAGTAACTTTCTTTTTTTAAGACGATTGTTCACGTTCAAGCCAACTTTGGCCGGTCTCCTTTATCAATTCAATAACACTCATAATCTCTTTCGGTAATTTAAAAATGTGGATCGTATCGATCATCTTCGTTATGCACTATACGTCAAGTTCACAAAATCGAATAAACCTGTGCAGATATCAAATATTCCACCAACGAGTGGAGCAGCTCACCAACATTTCAATCTCGTTTATTATCAGATTCAAACTTGGTTAGGGTATGATTTAGAACCTCAAGGATGGGGTTGGACTATGCGTAACGGATTCTTGGAACCTATCATGACTATTTTACCACCTGCTCCAGATGAATTACTTAATAGAATATTTCTGTAACTGCAAAAGTGGCTGTGGTTCAAGATGTGGATGCAGGAAAGCGGCGTTACATTGCTCTTTAGCTTGCGGCTAGTGTAATGGACAAGCTTGTCTCAATGCTGTACCATATCAGACCCATATTAATGATGATACAACCTTTGACCCAGAAATCATGAATGACTTGGGGACAAATGTCGTTGAAGACGGTAATGAAGAGGAAATTCTGCAGCAGAATGACGATGACGACGATGATGAAGAAGAAAAGAATTGAAATTAGAACTTGGTCTCGAAGTTTTTATTAATTTTGACTATTACAGTAAATCTATATAATGACATTTGATAAAAACATTGATTAAAATATTTTTTTTTCTTCTTCATTTATATAGAAAGTCACTAGATGAGCCCGCGGTATACACCCGCGTTATTTAAGGCTACTTTTCTGCTCCCGTGGCGCATAGCGTGATGTTATATAGCTTATAGCCTTCCTCGATAAATGGGCTATCTAACACTGAAAGATTTTTTTAAATCGGTCCAGTAATTCCTGAGATTAGCGCGTTCAACCAAACAAACAAACTCTTCAGCTTTATTTATTAGTACTAGCTGACCCAGCGAACTCCGTATCGCCTTTTTAAGTTTTTATTTAATTCCCTTTTTTTCAAGCCCCTTTTCCAAAGTTTATCATTTCAGAGTCTATAAATGATGAACAAACTAACATAGATTTTTTTATAATATTGAATTCCCCATTCCTTAAAATATCGGAGACGATACCCATATCGACTTTAAAAAAAAATCCCATCCGCCATCTTTGATTTCCTATCCGCCATCTTTGATCACGAAATAGATGTTGTATTTGGATTCACCATCCCTTAAATCATCAGAGACGATACCCATATTGATTTTTTAATTTTTTTCCATCCTCCATCTTCGATTTCCTATCCACCATCTTGAATCACGAAATAGATGTTGTATTTGGATTCCCCATCCCCTTAAACATCGGAGACGATACCCATATTGAGTTTTTTAAAATTTCCCATCCGCCATCTTTGATCACGAAATAGATGGTGTTTTTAAATTCCCCATTCCCTAAAATATCGGAGACGATACTCATATCGACTTAAAAAAGAAATCCCGTCCGCCATCTTAGATTTCCTATCCGCCATCTTTGATCACGAAATAGATGTTGTAATTGGATTCTCCATCCCTTAAATCATCAGAGACAATACCCATATTGATTTTTTAAATTTTTCCCATCCGCTATCTTTGATTTCCCATCCACCATCTTGAATCACGAAACAGATGTTGTATTTGGATTCCCCATCCCTTTTAACATCGCAGACGATACCAATATTGTTTTTTTTTAATTTTCCCATCCGCCATCTTTGATTTCCCATCCGCAATCTTTGATCATGAAATAGATGTTGTATTTCGATTCCCCACCCCTTAAAATATCGAAAGCGATACATATTGATTTTTAAAAAATTCTCATCCGCCATCTTTGATTTCCCGTCCGCAATCTTGGATCACTAAATAAATTTCATATCATTAATCAGCGTCCCGAAAATCTCGAAAACGTTACCCATATAGATTGTATCCTGTTTGTACTCGTTTAGCCTTTTTTTGCCTTTGACCCAACCCTCCCCCTTCTCGTTTGACCATTTTATTATATTTGTCTGGCCCCTAAAAGTTGTGGCGTAATTTTATATAGCCTATAGCCTTTCGGAATAATTGGGCTATCATAGGCAATATCAATTTTTAAAATCCGACTGCTAGTTCCTGAGATTAGCCGACATTATCTTTTAGCCTTTTTAGCCTTTTGCCCGGCCCAAAGGGTCGAAGCGTTATGTTATATAGCTTATAGCCTTCCGGAATAACTGGGCTATCGTATACAAAAATAATTTTTCAGATCCGACCGGTAGTTCCTGAGATTAGCGCGTTCAAACAAACAAACAAACAAACTCTTCCGCTTTATTATATTAGTATACATAAGATTAGTATAAATTAGATAAGAATTAAAATACAATTTTGGTATTTTCCTCAACAATTTCTTAATTACATAGCTAGGTAAGTGTTATTTAATACATTGACCTTTAATTAAAAATTGATAATTATCCAAAAAAAAATTAATTTAATCTAAAAGCTAATAAAAAAATATATTTATATGTTTAGCAATAAATTATAACCTTAATATTACGAGTTTTTGATCGAGACTACCAGTTGACCTTCGATAATTCTCTGACTGCGCGCTCTACGCCCTCTATCTCGAATACAGTTCAAGATATAAAAAAATTTTGAAAGAAAATTGTAGAGAATTTAATTCTCTACAGTATTAATAATAAATACAAATAGCGTAAAACCCATAGAAAACGAGACATTTGCCAAAAATGTAAAATAAATCAATTTTTGTGACCTTTGACCCCTGAATTTAAAACTTGCGGACATCCAATTATATGTGACTTTTGAAAACAGTTTTAGGATGCCAAAATACAAGTTTTTACGTGGTAATATACTGGGTATGTCGATTTTCCGAGGTCAACCCCTAAATTGACTGGTCTATTAGGTATTTAGTACGAACAAGTCAGGTAGTTGTGTGTGAATTATTAAATATAAAGTAAGGTGAGGCTTTAAACATTTTCTTCTCTAGAGACGTTAGTAGTCTTACTCTTAACTTTTTAGGCACTGTTATTTTTTTTATTTCTTGTACTTACATTGTACTACGGAGTAATTTATACTTAAGAAAAATGTGTGTGATGGCGATTATATAATAAAATGCCATATGATTGATCAATCAATGTCGGCCACTAGGTTTACGTGATGTGCTGTTGGATGATTGTAAGGTTTTAAATAGATTATTTTGTTTTTAAAGGTACTCGTATTACTGTACTGGGATTGTAAGATATCATATTGTTACGAATTGAAAATAACGCCATCTATCAGTGAATGGGAGAACTAGATGAGATTAGATGTATCGGTTGTTTAAAGCTGTTTCATCTATCCTCTAATAGATGGCGTTGGTGTAAATAGAACAATTACACAAATCTAGAAACACGTTACACGTTACCAGAAATTTCGTGAGTCATCTCGAAAAGGCTAGTTATGTGTTCCGGCCGGTATAAATACCGCGCAGACGGGCGAGAAGAGATAGTAACAATTGAATATCGGAGCGATAAACAAGAAGCGAAGTGAAGTAAGTCGGAAGTGTTTAGTGGTGTTTCTAGTGGTGTGAATAGTGTGTTTTATTAGTGTTGAAAAATTAAGTGTGTGTATCTAGTGTTATTGTGTTAGTGAATAAAGTGCAGTTTTTCTGGAATAGTGTATATAATTTATCACCGAACCCCAGCTCGTAACAAATTGGTGTCAGAAGAAAGGGATACTTTTTGGCTGGCAACACCGGCCGAGTAACTTTCAAATTCGTTACAGTCCGTATTTTTAATTATTTTTATTGTTAAATATTAGTGGTAAATATACAAAGTAACTGTTAAATAACACGAATAGTGACTACAAATGTTCGCAGCTTATAAAAAATACAAACAGCGCTAAAATCGAAGTTTTACGATCAAAACAGCTGTTTGACAGCTACAACGGACCGTATAAAGAACTTTTGTAAACTCCAGGGTTTATATTAATTTATATTATACACACAGACATTACACACTTTTCATTAAGCACAATATAGAATACTTTTATTTACTAATCTACTTAGCATCAACGTTATTTTCAATAGTAAATGTTTAGCTTCCTATTCCCCAATATTAAATTCCTGAAGTGATATTATAAAGAAAAACAAAACTTCACTTACCATAATACACGAGATAAGAACAAGTTTATGTAATTACATTAATTTAGAAACAAATAAGTAACTTATTGTTTTAAAATACATAATATATTAGATTTTTTGCTTTTTGTTTACCTACCTACATTCCTAAATAGTTCATTTTAAAAATACACTTCCACACTAATTCTAGAATATTAAGTCAAATAACATCTTTAAATTACTTATTTTCTGTATCTTCTCTATTGTTTTTCTACATTCTTACTCCTTTTGTATAGGTACATTTTACACATTAGGTACTGATCAGTCTGTCTCCTGTCATCTTGTTTCTTTCTGTCCTTAGGTGTTTGGTGTACCCTTTGCTGCAACAATGAGCACTTATATGATGACCCGTAAGGCCACAGCAAAGGACATGGAAAATAAGCTCAAAATAGCCTTGATGGAATTAAGAAAGTGCCAAGAGGAAAATAATCACCTACTGAAAGAGCGTTCTGATTGTGAAGAGGATATCAAGATTGTTAATGACAAGGTCTCAAACTTAAAAGCACAACTCGCTGAACTTCACATTGAGTACATGGACACTCTTGCGCAGCGAGACAGGTTGCAGGAAGAGATCAATACATTAACAACTTGCAATGACACCTATCCCTGGTCTGTAAGTCGGATCACTGAGCTTGAAAGCAATTTAGAACAGGCTTTGTTAAAGGTAAAATCGTTAGAGGAAACGGTGCAGGTACTTAACTGTGGTGCAACACAGAACCTTTATTCAGAGGTTTTAGGTGATAAATTATGCTTAGGGTCTAATAAACATAGTATACAACTAAAAAGTTATGTTAAAAATTTTAAGCAACAAAGGAAATTATGTAACATAAACAAAAATATTAGTAAACTAGTACATAACTTGAAACAGTATAATAAATCAAAAAATATAACAAACCAATACAAAAATTATTTAATTTAGTTTCTGAACGTAATGAATTGTTACAGGACCTAGAAAATTATAATATAGAATTAATGAATGGTAGGATGTTATATGATAAGCATACAAGGGATCTCAAATCACAAATCAGCGCTTTAGAGTCACAACTAAATAGGATGAATATCCAGTATGAGAAAGAGGTTCAGGTATATATAAGTAAATATGATGAGATTGCACGAATTGGTAAGAATAATCTGGAATATGTAAAGGCCTTGACAATTACAAATAATTACTCAAATTGTTCAAAATCATGCTTGTTAGGTAATGAATCTCTAATTATAGGTGATAGTGACCTGAATAGGTTCAAGTTCTAGTTCTAATACAACCAATATTCCAAAGGATAAGACACCCTTAGTTGATAACTCTGGCACAAAAAAAGTTTACATGTTTTCAGATAGGTTAGGTGTAGGTTTAGGTAGCTTAATGAGTAGTCATTTACAGCAACAGAAAATCATTTATTATTGTTATCCAGGGTCATCTTTTTCACACTTAATAGATAGTTTAAAACAAACAACATTAGATAGACATTCAACAATAATTATTATATATGGTGACAGCCAAATTGTGAACAAAAAAGATATTTACAATTTAACAGAAGTAATGTTATCACTTCATAAAAAACTAGGATGTCAATTTATTACTTGTGCTTTACCTTATTCAAGTATATTAGATGAAAAGGTAAATCAACATATATTTGACCTAAATTTGTGTTTATACAATATGACATGGCAGTATAAAGATATTATTTTATATTTTGACATAAATAAATTCATTAATAAATATAATTACACATTGACCAAAGATACTATGTATCTTTCACTATTTTATAAACGACAAATTGCTAAATTATTAGCATATAATATACAATATGACACAGGTACATGCAGGGTATCCAAGAAAATGGTTTCTGTAAATAATTATGTCTTTACCATTCCTTCTATTTTAAATACAGACACGAGTTCTTTAAACTTAAGAATAGGACAGAGGATAGACATTGTCAATTGAATGTAGCACATCAAAATATACAGGGTCTATCTGGCAAACATTTAGAATTAAGTTTATACTTAGAAAGCCACAATATTAAAATTATGTGCATAACGGAGCATTGGTTAAAGGATTATCAAATTAAATGTTTAAATAACATGCATTACACTGTGCAAAGTGCTTTCACTAGGAGTCAAGCTATCCATGGTGGATTCTTGATACTAGTTTCAAATACCATACCATGTAAAGAGCGAAAGGACATAAGCACCTTGTCTGTAGAACGAACTATAGAAATGTCCTGCATTGAGCTGGAACAGTATATTGTTATATGTGTGTATCGCCCTCCTTTAAGTAACTTTAATGTGTTTGAGTCTACTATGGAAGACGCAATTGGTAAAATTAGGACCAATAAAAAAGGTATCATAGTTTGTGGTGATTTTAACATTAATTTATTAGATAGTTCACCAATGACTAGTAGGCTTTTAAACCTTTTTAAATCATTTAATTTGACAAATTTATTTTTTGAACCTACTAGAATAACAGCATCATCTTCCACTTGCCTTGACAATATATTTAGTAATCATACAGTATCACATAAATTAGTTACTACTGACTTAACTTCGGATCACTGTGGTCAATTGGCAGGTTTTTCATATATTCATGAAAAGGTCGTACATAAGGTGACAGTTAGGCCATTACCTAGGCGTAAATTTATTGAATTTAGGAACAAAATTTTAGTAGGTATTAATCCTGATATGATGGAGCTTAAATCACCTAATAAGATTTATGATACTATGTTTAATATAGTGCAAAACGAATTTAGAAGTACTTTTAAGACCAAGGAAAAAGTAATCAAGGAGTCTAGAGCATTTAGTGAGTGGGCTACTGTAGGTATTCACATAAGCAGAGCAAGGATGTATGAGTTGTATGGTATGAAGAAATACAATTTTAATGCGAGCTTCACTGAGTATGTCAGAAATTATTCTAAAATATTTAAAAAGGTATGCAGTATAGCTAAGGCAGTATTCATTAGTGACAAAATTAGGAAGTCTTCTAATAAAGTTAAGGCCACCTGGCAAGCTATTAACGAAGCAACGGGCAAGACAACCTTAAGGAACACCAATATTAACTTGCTAGATAATAATAAAATTATTAACAATAAAGAAGAAGTTGCACACACATTCAATAATTTTTTTGCTAGCATACCTATTACTACTACTAGAGGTCTAAACTCATCAGCTTCATTCTTTCTTCATTCTTTCTTTGTGAATATAAATTCATATTCAAAGAATAGTGATATTCACTCTATTAATACAAGAAATAGACATAAATTATGTGTTCCGTATTTCCGTTTGTGTAAAACTCATAATTCTTTTATAGGACAAAGTTTACGCATCTACAACAAGATACCAATATGTATTTTAGGCTTGCCGTTTAGCGCATTTAAGACAACGATTAAAAATAACCTAATGCAAAAGGCTTATTACAATTTAAATGATTACCTTAATGACAAATGCGCTTGGCAATAATCTGTTTTAGTATTCACATAATTATTGGGTAAGTAGGTAGATAATATTAAAATTTTCATGACATGTAATTAAATATGATTCTATTCCCAATAAAATTATATAAGTAAATGATGTTTTTTGGAATCGCCACCACATCATTAGATGTCTTTCATGTCGTTAGATACTATTTATTTATTATGTTTAATTTTATTGTCTTGTACTCAATCAGTTGGATCGGTGGTTGTATTTCAAAAGGTATCACGTCAATTAAATATGTGTACTACATTTGCATTTCTTCACACGTTTTCACAAATTTATGCTATAATTAATGATCTGGAAAATGGAGGTAATTCGCGTTCATGGTCAGTATACCAACAGATTGTTAATTTTATTACTGCCGGTTCGTATACCGTTGTCGTCATGCTCACTAAAATGTCATTTCTTGTGGTGGCGTCGTGTGTCGGGTCATCCCTGTCCCTCTGATATGGCGAGAGGGATGATGGCTGGCACATGCGTCATACTCGTGAACGGGTGCTACTTGCGATGACTGGTCGATGGCGGTCTTATGGCCTGGTATAATTTTTTATTTATATTTAACTTCATCATTTCCATCATGGTTCTGAACATTTGCGCGGATTGCCTGCATTGTTAGGTGCATAATGTAAGTGGATGCTCCTGTTTCACCATGTCTATGTTCAGGAGGCTAACTAAATGAACATCAAAATTTAACTTGATTATGCTTAAGTATCATGTAAAGTAAATATATACAAGTAACATAGAAGGTATAACAGTTGCAGCACCTTACAAAAGTTTAATTGTTATGTATTATTAAAAACCTGGCGTTGAAAAAGAGTGACCGTGAGTTTTATTGCCCGTTCTTTCTCATGGTTCTACCTATTGCATTGCGAACGTGGCAGTAAATGTAAATGTAAAAGCATACAGTAATAATGTTTAAATTTGACGTTCATAAGTGTCACTTTGTGATCTAAATGAATAAAGGATTATGAGTTTGAGTTTGATAAATTATGCCGTTTATGCCGAAAGAAGAAACTGTAGGAGTGCGCACCAGGAACCAGCGCCAGCAAGACCTGGACCAGAGACGCTTCGGAGACGTTCCTACTCCATCGTCTGGTGGACCAGGCGACTCCGCGGCTGCAGTGGAGCCTGCAAGCGCCTCACACACCGTGATGGTGCCCGACATCGCGGCTCTGATGGCGTTCATGCAGGAGCAGGCCCGTCGTCAGGAGGAGCAGGCTCGCCGTCAAGAGGAGCACACGTGCCGCGTGGAGGAACAGCTACAGCGTGACAAGGAGGAGCAGGCTCGTCGTCAAGAGGAGCAGGACCGCCGTCAACAGGAGCAGGCCCGCCGTCAAGAGGAACACGCGCGCCGCCTAGAGGAATAGCTACAGCGTGACAAGGAGGAACACGCCCGCCGTCTGGAGGAACAGCTGGTGCTCATGAAGGACCTCAGCGCCCCTGTAGGGAAGGACCTGAAGGCGGTCAAGGAAGAACTTTAGCAGCACGAGGCCTGTATCAGCGACGTAGAGATGCTCGTACATGACAAGCTGGAGACTCGCGTCGCCTCTATAGAGAAACGTGTACATGACCACCACGAGACCTGAGTTGCTGAAGTGGAGAAGAAATTGCGTGGGCTGGAAGTGACATCAGCGGCTGTAGCGCCCATACCTCGTGGATTTAAGGTTCCACCATTTGATGGCTCGTCATCATGGTCGGCATACAAGATCCAGTTCGAGGCTGTGATGTGATCAAATGGGTGGAATAAAGAACAGGCCTTAACTGCCCTTACCTTGGGTTTACAGTGTTGGAGGCACTCGGACAAGACGTCACCTACGAGAAGCTTCTGGAGGCGCTGGAGGCGAGGTACGGAGACGCGCACCTCGAACATGTGTATCGTGCTCAGCTGAAGGACAGGACGCAACGCACCGGAGAAACTCTGCAGCAGTGGGCTCTAGAGGTGGAAAAGCTAGTCAGGAAGGCATACCAGTCGTCTCCTGCGCTTATTGACGGCAACCTCGTACAGGCGTTTACGGATGGGATCCGGGACCTGGAGGTAAGAGCAGCAGTGAGGCTTGGGCACTTCAAGGACCTCAAGGACGCCCTAGCCCACGCTCTGGAGGTGGAAGCAGTGCGACGCGACGATCGAGGTCACCGCATCAGGAAAGTTGTGTCGTCACCTCGGTGCTAAAACTGCGGAGAAAGAGGCCATATCCGCTTGAGGTGCCCAAAGCGTAGGCAGCCTGGTGACACCCTGTCTCCACCAAAGGGGTCGCCTGATGTGCCGGCCAGGCAGCGAGAGCAGGGAAACGAGTAGAAGCCAGGACTGCGGGGCGGGTGCTGGCTGGTAATGGAAGAGCCCCAAGTATCTCGATCTCGCAATCATGTGACGGGAACAGCCTGATCATCGAAGGCGAAATTAACAGAACACCATGCAAGCTGACATTAGACACGGGTGCTTCTCGGACAGTTGTCGGTTTCCATCTGGCAAGACGGGTTCTTCGGGGCTGCTTCAGGAACAATGAATGTGTGAATCTGAGAACAGTTACCGGTCAGCACATAACCGTCCGAGGTGAAATGGAGGTGGATCTGAAGCTAGGCAACAAAGTTTACCGTCACAAAGTCATCGTGGCCGATATAGTGGACGACTGCATCTTAGGCCTAGACTTCATGCGGAAATATCGCTGCGAGATCGATGTTAACCAGGGAGTCTTGAAGTGTAGCCCGGAAGAAGTCTTCATGGAAGGTGCAACTTCAGGAAAAGTGTACTGCCTGAAGAATGTCATTCTTCACCCGCGGTCGGAAACGGTTGTACCAGTTTATTTACCAGGAAATTCTGGTCGAGGGAACCGCTGCGTACTAATCGAAGACCTAGAGAAAGAGGCCTCCTGGAAGATTGCACGAACCTTGGTAAGGGGTACCAAAGTTTCATCAGTACGCGCACTGAATGCAAGTGACAAGGAAGTGATGCTCAAGAAAGTGACGGAATTGGGGACCTATGAAGGAGCGGATTGGATGCGTAGATGTCAAGAGCAGCCTACCAGTGCCAAGGTTCAAGATGCAGGTTTCGACGTGTCTTCACTTTTAGAGGACTACCAGAGTACCTTGTCGGAAGAAGAGAAGACCAAGGCTCAGAAGATGTTGAACCGGTTCGCCGATATTTTCTCGACCAGTGATGCCGACATAGGGAAGAAAGCACTAGTCCAGCACAAAATAAACACGGTAAGTGAAGCACCGATTCGCCAGCGACCAAGACGTGTGCCAGTGGCACGGGAACGTGAAGTGGAAGCTATGATCGACGGTATGGTGAAAGAAGGCGTAATCGAGCCTTCGTCCAGCCCGTGGGGCGGCTCTCCGGTTGTCCTAGTTAAGAAGAAAGATTAAATGACATCACGAAGAAGGACAGCTACCCGCTGCCAAGGATCGATGACACACTAGATACGCTGACGGGGATGAAGTTGTTTTCTACTTTAGACCTAAAAAGTGGCTACTAGCAGGTGGAAATAGATCCTCGAAACAAGGAAAAGACGGCATTCTCCACAGGAAAAGGATTATGGCAATTTAACGTCATGCCATTTGGATTGCGCTGTTGGAGCGAGGGCTTATGGGACTGATTGGAGGCGCCTGCCTGTTCTACTTGGATGACATCATCATCCTGGGGCGCACCTTCCAGGATCACCTTCGAAACTTGGAGCAAGTGCTGTCAAAGATACGAGGAGCTAATTTGAAGCTGAGTCCGAAGAAATGCGCGTTATTCAGACGGCAAGCGAACTTTCTAGGACATGTGGTCTCGGAGAACGGTATTCAAACTGACCCGGATAAGATCATTGCCGTGAAGGAATGGCCAGTTCCAGAGAACAAAACCCAGGCCAGAGCATTTCTCGGATTATGCTCCTACTACCGACGGTTTGTGAAGAACTTTGCTGACATTGCTCGACCTCTTCATAAGCTCACCGAAGACAGAGTACAGTTCTGTTGGAATGAGAGCTGTGATGTTGCATTTCAGAAGCTCAAGGAACATCTGTGCACTGCACCTATTCTAGGTTACCCTGACAATGAGCATGAATTCATAGTTGACACAGATGCCAGTAACACCGGAATTGGCGGCGTGCTATCACAAAAGAAAGGTGATCAAGAAGTTGTTATAGCATACTTCAGCAAGGCCTTATCCAAACCCGAAAGAAACTACTGCGTCACCCGGCGGGAACTCTTGGCTGTAGTAAAGCCATTGCAGTATTTCAACAAATATTTGTTGGGACGTAAATTTCACCTGCGAACCGACCACGCTGCGCTGAAATGGCTACTTCAATTTTAGGACCAAGAAGGACAAGTAGCCAGATGGATTGAACTACTGCAAGAGTTTGATTTTGTAATACAACATCGCAGCGGCAAGTCCCATGGCAACGCAGATGCCCTATCGCGTAGGCCGTGTCCCGACCAGTGCAAGCACTGTATCCGACAGGAAGCAAAGCAGGCAGCATTAGTGAGGATGTTGAAGACGGATCTGAGCGACGAATGGAAAGAAGCTTTGCGAAGTGCTCAGCAAGACGACATGGATATACAGCCGATTCTTGAATAGAAGAAATCAGACGCTCCTAGGCCCAAATGGAGTGATATCGCAGCAATGAGCCCCATCACCAAGAGTTATTGGGCACAGTGGGAAAGCTTGGTTGTCAAGGATGGAGTTCTGTGCCGCAAATGGGAAAACGCTCGCGGTAACCAGGTCCATTTGCAAATGGTAGTGCCTAAAACTAAGGTGCCGGAAGTCTTGCAGCTCTATCACAATGGTGCTTCGGGAGGTCACATGGGAGTTAAGAAGACGCTTACTAAGATCCGAGAGCGGTTTTATTGGCTCTACTGTCGGGATGACGTCGAGGATTGGTGCCCCAAATGAACAAGTTGTGCGGCTGTCAAGGGGCCACATACTCGTAGCAGAGGTGCATTAAAGGTATACAATGTGGGAGCTCCATGGGAGCGCATAGCATTGGATGTCGCTGGGCCGTTTCCTGAGAGCCAGGATGAAAACAAATACTTCTTGGTTGTGATGGATTACTTCACGAAGTGTCCTGCCCGCCTAGGATACGCACCACGAGATATCACATGCGTAAATGAAGAAATATTGTCATTATCGGTTAATATCTCGTTTTCTTTAACATGCGCGCCACGATAGACAAGCTTCACGTCGAAGAATTCGCTCTCGTTGCACGAGTAACCGATGTTGCCCTTTGAAACATAGAATGTCAATTACGGCATTTATTAATGTAACCACACGGGTTTAGTTCATTCAATTTGTGCTCAAATGGCTCAAAAGACTTGTATCCACCTCTATAGTTTATCATATTATGTTCACAGTTATTTTACCTCTGACAGATGTCGGTGTTTATTTTCTTTATGTTGGAATTGTACTCTGTGATGACGGGAATGTAAAATAGGGTTACCCGTGCATATCATTTTACCCAATATTAGTTGAAATGCTTCAAAAATTCAAATGCTTGAAGCTCATGGCCGCAAAGTGGTTAGATTACCGCCATCCCACTGCGAGCTAAACGCAATTGAACTTATGTGGAGTCTCATTAAAAAGCGAGTCACAAGCAAAAATTTAGGACAAGAGGCAACCAACACTGTGAATTTAGCTGAAGAAGCTTTTCAGTCTATTACTGCAGAAGACTGACAAAAACAATGCAAACATGAGCGCCACATTGAAGACAAGCTTTGTGAAACAGATGGGTCTACGGATGCTGAAATGGACAGGTTCATAATAGAATTAAATTCTGAGTCTGATACAGAATCTGACAGCAGTTACGAATCATCATAACATTGGCAGTCCACATGGATCATTCTTATAGACTCACGCCTGTTTCCATGCAGGGATAGGCAGAAGTGTAAAATTACACCAACATCATTCTTATTCAAAATAAATATGAAAATTAAATTTACAGATTTTGTATTTGATAATTAGAATCTCCAGTTGGCGTAATTATGATGCGTTTACCTTTGTATATTAAATAGACAACATTTTTATTATAACTACTTATCTTCATAGGAAATTCGTTATTTCGTAAGAAAATAAATGTACATGAATATAGCCATGCCAATATCAAGAGGTTTTGTTACAAACATTACTTCCAAATATTTAATACGATCGCTTAGGCAATGAAAAAATAAGTACATTTTTAGCAATAATGTGTATTTAAAATGGGAGTATTATATACCAAATATAGCCACACAACGCCCAGGTTGGCCAATCTAACAGCTAGAGGTAAAATAACTTTACTGTGAACGGACTGTACTATTTGACATTTGTAATTTGTATGTATTGTTTAATTAAAAAGTTGATTAGTTTTAATTCGAAACTGATGTCAATACCTACAAAGTATTAACAATTGTTACCTACTGTGTTGAATAAGAATGAGGTCCCATGCGCAGCTTCGATAATAATGATATTAACTTATCTTTAAATAGACAGGCAGGCCATCTGAATGAGGCTCGAAATCCGTGGCAAGCCTTTCTATGAGAAACAGAGCCCAGTATATCTGTATAATCTATGAACAGAGCCATTGGTTTTGATATACGCCAAAGCAACTGGAATTTATTTTTTATTTTATTTAAAAACTTTATGCACATACATACTGTACAATGGTGGACATAATGCCTTGAGGCATTCTCTACCTGTCGACTTTTAGGTGGTGCAGAGATAAATGTGGTAGGTGCACAAGAGATTTGTTTTTACACGTTTTCAAATAATATACATTAACTGATAAGATGAGCATATTAGTAATAATTATGAAGTATAATAGATAATATTGGATATAACAATATACCAATACATAATATAATAATATAGTACATAGATAAGGAATAATAACATATAATAATAAAAATATATAATAATATGATACATACGTATAAATATATACATACACAATACATATAAATACATACTTATAATAATGGATGAGAAGGATGTGCTGATTCCTTCAATCTCTTAAACAGGAGATCACGTACTTTCATTTTGAATGCGTAACGGTTAGTGGACATTCTGACTTCAAGAGGGAGCACGTTCCAGAGTAGAACAGACTGGACAACAAAGCAAGAGTAGCCAAACCCAGAAGAATGACTGGGACATGAAAGAAGAAGATTATGGGAAGAACGGAGACTTCTCTCGTGAGTAGAAGATAGATACTGGAAGTATTCAGTAAGATAAGTGGGCGAGGAAGGGGACTTAAGAATCGTGAAGAGAGTAGTGAGAGCATGCAAACTACGGCGTTGACGAATTGGTAGCCAATTAAGTTCGGAACGATAAGTAGAGACATGGTCATACTTACGAAGATTATAAATGAATCGAATGGAGCTATTGAGAAGTCGGTCGTATTTATTAAGAAATGCTGCATTCAGGTCATAATAGCACACATCACCATAGTCGATTATAGGATATATTAAGGTCTGCACAAGCATAGCTTTGGTCCTGGATGGGAGGAAATTTTTAAGGCGATATAGTGCTCTGAGTGATCCTGTAACCTTCTGACTAACTTTGGTCACCTGTGCCTGCCAGCCGAGAGTGGAGTCAATGTACAGGCCCAGATCTTTGACCTCAGAGCTATAAGGAATAATTAGACCATTAAACAAGATGGGCGGCAGAGTATTTAAATCTAATCTGGGCATTAAACGGCGACTGCCCACAATAATGGCCTGACATTTAGCTGGATTAACGTCAAGACCGAATCTTTTGCACCAATCCATCATAGACTCGAGATCTCTATTTACGTCATCGATGGCTACTGATATATCATCCACTCTCGCCTGGGCGTACAACTGCAAGTCGTCAGCATAGAGATGATACGCACATCGAAGATTAGGTGTTAAGAAATTAATAAAAATTGAGAAAAGTAAAGGAGAGAGAATGCCGCCTTGAGGAAAGCCAGAGTGAATGTCATGCCAACTCGATGTAGTTTCATCAACACGTACTGACTGCTGACGTTCCTGAAGATAGGAGGAGAACCATTCCAGTACAACAGGCGAGGTCAAGAGATGGGTAAGGATCGATAGAAGGATATCGTGACTGACGGTGTTAAAGGCGTTCGAAAAGTCAACCAAGGTCAGCACAGTGACCATGGTGTTCTCCATGCCCGCCCTAACATCGCCAGTCACTTTTAGGAGGGCGGAAGTCGTGCTGTGCCCAGGTCTGAATCCTGACTGTAATGGACTAAGGAGCTTATTATGGTACACAAATTGAGACAGCTGCTTATGCACACACGCTTCCAGGACTTTCATTTCCTTGGAGAGGAAAGGAAGAATGGAGATAGGACGGAAATGGTTAGGTAGGGTAGGATTCGAGATCTTAGGAAGAGGGATTACGAAGGCTTTACGCCACAGGGAAGGAAAAGAGCCGCTTTCCAAGGAAAAATTTACAATGTGATTAATGGGAATTATGAGATGATCGAGGATCGGAGTAATCATGCGACGACTAAGAGAATTGAACCCCACAGCGTTAGATTTGATGGAGAGGATTATCTTCTTGACCTCACCCAATGCAACTGGAGGAAAATTAAAGGGATCTATCTTGGGACGGGGAAGAGCAGCTATGTAATCCACCGTCTGACGCCTGGTCTGGTGATCTAGTGCAGAAGTAGTTGAGAAATGGATGTTTAAATCCTCCAGACCAATCGTCACACGGAGATCACTATGCTGTTGTTTGCCAATACCTAGAGTCCCGAGGAACTTCCAGATATTGGCAGGGGACGAAGAGTTTATATTGTCGAAAATATGGCGGCGTTTGGCGTTACGAATCATCTGATTACACTTATTCCTTGCAGTTTTGTACAGGCTCCAATTCTCATCAGATCGTTCCTTTTTGAACCGCCGGAAGGCGCGATCACGTCGCCTCATGGCCATTCGGACACCTCTTGAAAGCCATGGTGCCGGTGGACGTTTTAATTTGACCCTCTTAACAGACGCGTATTTGTCATACAGCTTAAGCACAATACTGTTAAAGATATGAACCTTTTCGTCAATGGTGGAGGCTGCTATTACAGGGTTCCAAACAATCTTGGAGGCGTCTTTTTGCAGTTTTTCAACATCCATACGTCCAAAACAACGCACGTGCAGAACCTTAGGACGAGGTTTTGGCGGTTTGAGGTTATATGAAAGGTAAATCAAATCATGATGGGAAAAACCAGGAGCAAGGAATTGGCCATGGGAATGAACTAAGGATGGGGCAGAGGTAATAATTAAATCTAACCAGGTGTCATGACCTTCGATATTGTGGTGAGTGGGTCCTAGAGGAAGAGTGTGTAGACTGGTAGACTCAATTATTTTTAGGAGTTGAAGGGTACGTGGAGATGTGGGAGCAAGGAGATTGGTGTTGAGATCTCCCATGATGATATGATGTGCATATTCTGACCCTAAAGATTCCAGAATCGATTCGAGACTGGAGAAGTAGTTTACGGAGGGGGGACAATAAACAACTCCAAGAACAGTTTTAGCTCCATTGACTGAAACCTCGAGGAAAAGATACTCCGCAGAGGCAGAGTTATTAGGTGGAGAAGAAAAAAGAATTTTGTAAGGAAGACCACTACGAAGGAATATAGCAACCCCACCCCCTCTCCTATCCACCCTGTCGTTGCGAATAAGAATGAAACCAGAGAGGGGGTAGGTGGTAGAAAGTAAATGAGGTTTCAGCCAGCTCTCAGAAATCAGAATGGCATGAACGTTAGCATCGCAGAAAGCATCGTACAGATCAGTATAATGACTTGGTACACTTTGTGCATTAATATGACAGACATTGAACAAGTTCTTTGCGGATTGGTTGAATGTCTGTTTAACCAAGTCACCAAGCGACTCAGTAACAGAGGAAAAGCTGTCATTATTTGATGAGTTTGAGGAATCACAAGCAGAGTGAAAAGAATCATCATCATCGTCCTGTAACATAAAGTAGATCAATGATATAAGATATAAATAATTATATATAAATTATAAAAATAAATATAATATAAATAATATAAATAAGTATAGTATAATAATAAAATAACGCACACTCGCGAATCAGCGCAATGATTAGCCACTGCACCACCCGCCAGCAGACACGAACACACAAACATTAGGTAACTTACTTTACAATGCGATTGAGAAAAGTAAACAAAACAAAAAAAGAAAATACAGAACAAAAAAAAAAAAGAAAAAAGACGCAGAAAACAAAACGCAGAAATAAATTTACAAAAGAAAGTTATCATGTTCATTTCTGAACGTAACACATTGACATGTCACTTTAGGTGTCATCATGACATTGATTGCAAACTATCAAAGTTGTCAAACCGAGTAAACAAGAAAAAATTATTGTCTTGTCTAGTTTAGTTTAAAAATAGTAATTTACATAATATGAGGGTGTGATTTAAATTAATGGAGTGATGTAATGCTTACACAAACAAAAAGAATTGGCTACGCACGTAAAATAAGGCACAAAGTGAGGGAGAAATGGAGACATACGAGAGCTATTTACGCGTCACGTTCTTGGTATTCCCGATTGCTGAAGTAGGACAGGCACTCTCGACACCGCCCCTGAGCTCTGTCACAGCAGGAGTACTACTGGATACCTTGGGATACTTCTTGATCAGCCCGCTGAGTTCACCTTCGGCGACTACCTTGTGACGGCTTCCGTCGGGAGCTTTTATTACGATGCAGCCGTCTTGGGTCCAGCAAGATCGAATCCCAAAGTGTATACGGGCCTTGCTAAATACTCCCTGTCGCACTCTAGTAAGGAATTCCCGGACTGATATGGAGGAGCCCTTAAGCGAAGTTTTTGCACGCCATGCCGCAGATCTGGAATCTACTCGGGTGAACCGCACAAGTATTGGCCGCTTACTTTCTTTCTTTTGGACACCGATCCTATGGCAACTGCTGATGTCTGCAGCGGAGATGTCCTTTAGCCCTAGCCTGGTCTGGATAATGCCCAGCATAGCAGCAGCACAATCCTCCCTATCGGCCTCTGGAACCCCCAAGAAAAGGAGGGACTTACGTCTGTGCCTGGTTTCGATAACATCAAGCTGTTTGTGGCATTCTTGGATCTGCTGACGAAGTAGTGACATCATATTAAATACCAACTCACGGAAAGTGCGGAATTCATCTGCAACCCTCGCTACGGTGTCCTTGGAAGAGCTTCCACTATGCAATTGCGCCTCAAGTGCTGCCATCCGTTGAATGAAAGTCTCTTCCAAACTTTTCTGTGCAGACTCAATGTTGTCTAATTGTGACATGGTGATTTTGTGACTTTGAGACGTCGTGCCCCGGCACTCGCGAGCCTTGCTACGAGTGACGCACAGCAGTGGGGAGCCCCGCTCGCCCTCTCCCGCTCACCGGCCTTATATATACCGGCGACACACGTGGTTTGGCCCTTTTTGCTCCGGGGACGACACGACCAAAGCTGAGTACCCCATCTGAAGACCTGTGAAGTGCCAACCTACCACCACGCCCTGGCTAATCGTCTCGTCGGCTAATCTCAAGTGTCAGTTTTTTTGTGTAGTTAAAGCCATTGTGTAACTGGAATATAACGCGAGTTTAAACCTTCCTGGTGATATTTTTTATTTATTTCCCGTAAGACAACCTAATTATCTCTCTTTAATTGCTCGGCGAGTGATCGATCCCGGCTACCCCGTGGAAATCAATCACTCGTGCGACATTGGCGCCCAATAGAATTTTTAATTATATTTTTAAAACGTAAGTTGGCACTTTACAGGTGAGTGAAATAATTTCTTTTTCTCTTGTATATTTTTCTCCTGTGTGTGCATATATTCTGGTGTGGTGAATTGCGTACAGGTACAGTTTCTATCTATTTTGGTTGGCCATAAGCAATTTAACTGTGTAAATAACATAACGGTGATTTAATTAACGTCGGTCTAAAATCACGTTTCACCGCGGGCAGCGTGTCCAGCCGCCAACCGGTTCTAACCGCTTAGCCGTTGAACTAACGAGCCTCGTGTTCGCGAAAAAATATTGTGATTCAACCTTTGAGTGACCTTTAAGAAATTTTTTTTTAATCCTTTACCAATCATCACACCATTGTATAATTTAGTGTATTTCAGTTTTTTTTAGCACGGTATTCGATTTTCTGGCGATATTTAATTTTTTTTCTAGTACCGGCGTAAATACTTAGATTTTCTATTATTGTTTAGTAATAATGGCTTACATTATAAATTTCTCATTATTAACAAAAGCGGATTTAGAATATGAGACCACAATACGCGGCGTTTCAAAGCCTGACGATCCCCGCAAACAAATCGCTAAACTTTCAGTTAAAATTCCCTCGGAGGATATATTATCTTCACCCTTCCCACCAGAGAAGGATGTGGCTGAAGTGGAAAAGTCGTTATTAAGATCAAATAAACACTTATCTATGTTGGAAACAAACTATACTTCCGAGCTTCAACAGAAGGTCGAAACCGTGCTACACCATTGTTTTCATCGACTGAATAGGGTGGATACCGGCAGTCTTGATATTAAAAAAATTGAGTCTGTGTGGAATAAATTTAATGACTTATATGCGAAATTACAATTAATCACGAGCCGTAGTTCGCGGTCGGATTGCTCAGTGGCAGAGGGAAACACTTCCTATAATTACGACCGTAAGCTTTTTTCGGAATTAGGTAAATTCAAATTTAACGGTAAATCATGTGTAAGATCTTTTATTGAAAAAATTGATGAATTTATGTCCTGTAGATCTATTCCACACGACAAGATGTTGTCTTTCGCTTTTGAAATATTTTCGGGTGACGCATTAGTTTGGTATCGTTCTGTTAAAAATAATGTAAAGACTTGGTTAGAACTTTGCGAACTTTTGAAACGAGATTTTAGTCCGCATAACTACGATTATCGGCTTATGACGGAGATTTGTCAGCGCTCACAGGGCGAGAACGAATCAATAACTATTTACGTGGCAAAAATGTACGGTCTGTTTTCGCGACTTAGTTCTCCTATCGCTGATTCGGAGAAGCTAGAAATTTTACTAAATAATATTAGACCTTGTTACACTAATTGTCTGCTCACTGCGAAGGTTGTTGATGTTGATAGTCTGGTCGAAGTTTGTCGTCTTTTCGAAAATTACCAAAGTCGCAGTAAGCAATTTTCTGAACCCCCTAAAGTTTCAAAGAATACTGTAGCACCCGATCTAGCGTATAATTATCCGTTTTCTAATTTTTCTTCAAACAAAAATGTTTACAATCATAATCACTTCAATAAATATAACTCTGTCGCCGATACATCGAGATACAAGTCTGTACCACAAGTCAACGCCGTATCGAGTACTTCTAATATAAATAAAACTTTTTGCGTGCGTTGTAGATGCAATTCGCACTCATTACGTGATGCAAATGATACTGGTTATGCGTCCAGGATTGATATTCAATACATCGATCACTCGGAATTGGGGCGAGCGGTTCGACGCCTAAAGGCGACATCTTCATGTGGCCCTGATAACATACCAGCGTTTTTGGCTAAGGATTGTATAACCACCTTAGAAAAACCTCTCCTACATATTTTCAACCTTTCGCTGCAGCAAGGCGTTTATCCCTATAAATGGAAGCTCTCTAGGGTAACTCCGGTACCTAAAGGTGGTTCTTCAACCGATATAGCTAACCACAGACCTATTGCGGTGTTGTCAGTGTTTGCAAAGATCTTTGAATCTATCATCAACAATTGTATACATAGTCAAGTTGGTAAATACTTAGATGATTCTCAGCATGGGTTCCGCCCTAGGCGCTCTGCCCTAACAAACCATATTAGGTATGTGGACTATTTAACTACCACAGTATCGGCAGGCTGTCAAGTTGACGCGGCATATTTCGATTTTCGGAAGGCATTCGATCTCGTAGACAATGATGTCCTTTTAATGAAGTTCTCGTCGCTGGGCTTTACTACGCCACTTCTAAATCTAATGGCGGATTATCTTAGAGACCGTAAACAGTACATCAAGCTTGGCGATTACAGATCTGATGAATACTACACACGCTCCGGTATAAGCCAGGGTAGTACGTTAGGGCCTACTCTATTTCTCATTATGATTAATGACCTTCCCAATGTTACCTCTAATGCTGAGTGTCTGATGTTTGCCGACGATTTGAAATTATTCCGCTCTGTCACCAGCGTTGCGGATTGTGGGGCTCTTCAGCATGATATCGACGCTATCGTAGCTTGGAGTACTACTAATAAATTACCTCTCAATGTTTCCAAGTGTAAGACTATCACTTTTACTAGGTCTCGGTCTGCTATCACAAATACGTATGAACTAGCAGGTACAGCGCTCGAGCGGGTCACAACCATACGCGATTTAGGGGTAATTATGGATAACCGATTGGCTTTTCGCGAGCACATTATCCAAATATGCAAAGATGCGAACAAATCTCTAGGATTCATAATGAGAACGTCCTATCAATTCAGTAGCTCACATATCGCAATGCTGCTTTACAATGCCTATGTCCGGAGCAAATTAGAGTACAATGCAATTGTATGGAGTCCCAAAGAGGCGTTATATACTCTTATGATTGAGAGGATTCAGCGTAAATTTGCCCGGTACATATATAAGCGTGTTTATGGATATTATCCATTTTTATATCCATCTTTGTTTGTGACGGGAATGGTTGGTATCAATACCTTGCTTCTTAGAAGAGAATTTATGCACTTAGTTCATTATTACTTGTTGTTAAACAATAAACTTGATAATCCATCGGTACGGGAGTGCATTCATTTATATGTGCCTGATAATTATTTACGGAGCACAGGACGCCGGCAGCGACAACTGCTTGCATGCCCACCTGCTTGGCGTTCTCTTCAAGCTCATAATAGCCCTACTGCTAGGGGTCTCACATATCTAAACCTGTATTTAAAGCACAATCCTGACGCAGACATTTTTTATGATAGACTTGGTACAATTAGAGCAAAAATGTTATTATATCTAAATCAAAGATGTGAATGATTTATTTTGTCTGAATATAAGCAATATTATTTTATCTCTATAAATTGTAATTTAATTTTATTTTATTTCATTATTAGAATTTAATTGTATTTTATTATTGATTTGACTGTACTTATGACATATTTTGATAACTAATCTTAATGTTTGATTATTATGATTTTTACAATGACATTATTTTTGATTTTATTGTAAAACTTCACGGCATACGAGCGCTTTGGTGTATACTGTAAGTTTGTATTGCCTTTAAAATGAATGATTAAATGATTAAATGATTAAATGATTACGTAATTGCCGTCAGCCACACTACCTAATCTGTTTTAAGTGCGGCACAAAGGGTTTCAAGGTGTCAGACTGCCCCAATTGTAAATCTAAGTCGACCCCTACAGTTTCAAAAAACTAGTTAACAAGGATTGTGGAAAATCAAATTATACAACTAATTGTAATAAAACAGAGTGGAATAACTGGTTGGACTTTTTAAAAAAAATCTTTAATAGCTATCATATTCCCTCAATCCGTAATTCTAAAGTAGAATATTTACCTTACGTTACTCTAAAATTAAACGGAATACCTACCACTAGTCTTTTAGATTCTGGATCTTGCGTTACAATTTTAGGTAATAATTTGCATAACTTATTTTTGAAAGACAATGTTTTGGATAAATCGAAACCTTTAAGGTTAATAACAGCAGGCGGCGAACGATTTGAGTCTTTGGGATCGGTGTTTCTACCCTTTGAGTTTCAGGATAAATTGATTAACTTAGAAGTTCATGTTGTACCTGGGATTCAAAATTCCCTTATCCTTGGCATGGATTTTTGGCGAAGCTTCGGCCTATTTCCTAACAAATTAGAGTCTGTTTTGATTGTGAACAAGTCTGACGCTCAAGTAATGGAGTTGCAGGCAGTTCCCCCTACACATCTTGTTTCTTATGATCATCTTACAGTCGACCAGAGAGCTACCGCTGACAACATTATTTCTAAATTTACCGATATTTCATACGAGAAGCGGGGTCTCGGTTGCACAAATATTATTTCTCATTCAATTGATACAGGTGATTGCCCCCCTATTCGGCAAAGATTTTATCGCATGTCTCCCGATAAACAAAGAATTTTAATAAAGCATCTTGACGACATGCTCTCAGAGGATGTTATGGAACGATCTGAAAGCCCGTGGTCAAACCCGGTCATTTTGACCCCAAAGAAGAATGGTGAACTGCGTTTCTGTTTGGACAGTTGTAAATTAAATTCCGTTACAAAAAAAGATGCTTATAGCTTGCCTTATATTTCGGAAATTTTAGATAATCTGAGAGAGGCTAAATACTTGTCTAGTTTAGACCTGTCTAAATCTTTTTGGCAAACATTAATTAAAGAAGAGGACCGTTGCAAAACAGCCTTTTATATTCCCACGCATGGCACATTTCAATTCAAAAGAATGCCTTTCGTTCTTACGAATGCGCCAGCTACTCAACAACGATTAGTTGATATTTTATTTTATGGTCCAGAATTTGAAAATAAGGTTTTCTGTTTTATCGATGACATAATCTGTATCACGTCCAGCTTCAACGAGCATATTACTCTTTTATTACGCATTCTTGATAAACTAAAAAGCGCTAATTTAACAATTAATCTCGAAAAATGTCAATTTTTTAGAGATAAACTAAAATATTTAGGCTATGTTGTCGACTCTAGTGGATTGCATCCCGATCCGGATAAAGTAAATTCAATGAAAAATTATCCCACTCCTTCTAATAGAAAAGAAGTACGTCGATTTTTAGGCGCAGTCTCGTGGTACAGGCGTTTTATACCGAATTTTAGTTCTATTGCTGCACCCTTAAATAAGTTAACATCTCAAAGTAAAAACGCACCTCCATTCTGCTGGACGACAGAGGCTAATGAGGCGTTTAATAACCTAAAGAATTGTTTGATTTCCTCCTCGGTGTTGGCTTGTCCTGACTACTCGCAACCGTTTGAAATACACTCAGATGCTAGCGATTTTGGTCTTGGCGCGATCCTCTGTCAAAGGTTAAATGGTGAGGAATGAGTCATAGCGTACAATAGCAAATCACTCACTAAGCAAGAAAAAAATTACAGTGCCACAGAGCGCGAGGCCCTGGCGGTTCTATCTGCTATAGAACACTGGCGTTGTTATGTTGAAAATGGTAAAAAGTTTATTGTTTACACTGATCACGCTGCTTTGAAATGGTTCTTGACCTTAAATAACCCTACTGGCCGGTTAGCCAGATGGGGAGTTCGCTTATCTTCCTATAATTTCGAAATACGTCATCGTCGGGGTTCCGATAACGTTTTACCTGATTTTCTGTCTCGCTCTTTACCCGTTTCTGCTATTGCTAATGATATAAATATAGATATTAATTCTAATCAGAATTTACCAGTTTCTACTAATGATCCTTGGTATTTAAATATCTATAAAGGCTGTTTAAGTTCTCCGACTTCCTTTGTTAACTATCAAGTAATAAACAATAAATTGTATTGTTTTAAAAAAACATTAAACCCTCTCACTAGAGAATTTCAATGGAAAGAGGTTATTCCGTCTAACCAAAGAATTGACATTCTAAGGGAGAATCATTCTTCGCCCACTGCTGGACATCTGGGTATTTTTAAGACATACAAACGTCTCGCACTTAATTACTTTTGGCCTGGTATGTACTCCGATGTTGTCAAGTTCGTCAGTTCATGTGAACCTTGTATCACCCATAAACACCAAAATCACCCAAATTTAGGTCTAATGGGAAAACCCAAATCATGTCAAAAGCCCTTTCAGACGATTAGTATTGATTTGATTGGTCCATTGCCTCCCAGCAGAAAACAAAACACTTTTATATTTGTGGTCAGTTGTTGTTTCTCTAAATATTGTTTGTTTTTCCCCATTAAACGGGCAACTGCAGAAGTGATAACAAAAATTCTCGAGGAAAATGTATTTTTGGTGCATGGAATTCCATCTACTATTGTTTTGGATAACGGTAAACAATTTATTAGCGCAACCTTTAAAAGTATGTTGTCAAAATATAAAATTCCTAATTTGCATCTTACTCCGTTGTATACTCCCCACGTTAACTCAGTTGAACGTTACAACAAAACCATTATGACAGCTATTTCAACTTTCATAGAATCTGATCATCGAATTTGGGACACTTTAATCACTAAGGTTCAATTCGCCCTTAACTGCGCAGTTAGTGAGGTTACTGGTTATTCTCCTAATTTCCTTGTTTTTGGTAGGGAGGTCATAACATTTGGTTCTCAGTATATTGACAAGGAATTTAATTCCAATATGGTGCTTGAACCACGGGACGGCTATGCCGAAACTTTAGGCTACTTATCCTCTATTTTCGAGAAGGTACATTCAGCTCTGTTGTCGGCCCACCAACGAAATTGTTCATCTTATAATCTTCGCCGTAAACCGGCAGAATTCAATGTCGGTGATATAGTTTGGCGCAGAACGTTTCTACTTAGTGACAAGGATAAATACTTTAGCAAGAAATTGGCGCCTAAATTTATTAAATGTAAGATTGCCTCAAAAAAGTCACCTCTGGTATACAAACTTAACGACATGGCCGGAAAACCTTTAGGCGAATGGCACATCAAGGATTTAAAGTTGATTAATTACAAAGAATAATAAAAGTATAAAAACAACAATGTAAGACGCATGTCTATACAAAGTTATAATTACCTACATAATCATTTGTGAAGGCCAACAATGGTTCTTTTGTTTTCGAGTTGAAGCTCACAAGATAATGTATTGTGTTGTGTTAATGATTTATGTAAACATGCTAACATAAAATGAATAAATGTTTCAGTTATAAATTGTAATAAAGTTTATTACATGTAATATTGTTACAAAGAATCTGTTGTTTATCTAACTATCAGTTATGGCTCAGTGGTTAAAAAGTTGTTGTCAGATCGGTCTGTGGTTCGATTCTCGCATGTGTATTTTCTTTCCACAAATCTAACTGTTGAAATGCATCTTGATTGGCGTATTGTTTTTCGCCGTGCCTTGTTCTGAAGTTCTGTTGTTATTCTTAATTCTGTATAAATTCCATAATCGAATTGTTATTATAGATACTTTATAAGCATTCAGGGTAATTAACCGTGCGTCGCGAGCTCGGAACAGTCGAATAGTACCTACCATTTAGATCGTACCTACCTAGTTGTCGTTATGACGCACGCGCGTTCACTCAGCGACGCGCCGATAAATAAATGCCTAACTAATGATTCACCATTGTTTACATTCAAAAGGTATTTACTGGTCGTGTTGTAGTTATTAATTGGAGCAAAATATTTATTAATTTCTTTCCTTTGACATTGAGCGGTCCGGTCGTGTCTGCGGCTTATATTATTTTTGTTCATCGTTACGAAAAATCTGTTGTTACACCTAACTATATTCAAAAAGTTTACTTATCTAGTGGCAAAGGCCGAACCCAAGATTTTTAAGTCATAGGGCTAGATCAAGTTTCTTATATCTACAAATCATTATTACCTAATAATTACCCTAAGCGCTTCTCCATAGATTGTTATCTTTAATATTAAGCTATTACACTGGCCTTGGCATTTACATGTAGGTATGTGTGATGAATTATGAATGATAAATGTTTATGTTCAAATTCAGACTGCCGTTGTACGCGTGAAGAATGAAAGAGTGGGTCATTATTATTTAGGTATCCTAATTAGCGTATAGGGTTGTCACTTGTTCAAGGTACTCATGCCCTTGTTTTCTCTAATTTCAGGGAGTATCTTCAGGGCTGCTACGCCCGTTGGGCTAGGGAATTTTCCTTAGGGAAAATCCCGGCCTAACGGGGGGGGGTGTGTGACGTCGTGCGCCGGCGCTCGCGAGCCTCGCTACGAGTGACGCACAGCAGTGGGGAGCCCCGCTTGCCCTCTCCCGCTCGCCGGCCTTATATATACCGGCGACACACGTGGTTTGGCCCTATTTGCTCCGGGGACGACACGACCAAAGCTGAGTACCCCATCTGAAGACCTGTGAAGTGCCAACCTACCACCACGCCCTGGATAATCGTCTCGTCGGCTAATCTCAAGTGTCAGTTTTTTTGTGTAGTTAAAGCCATTGTGTAACTGGAATATAACGCGAGTTTAAACCTTCCTGGTGATATTTTTTATTTATTTCCCGTAAGACAACCTAATTATCTCTCTTTAATTGCTCGGCGAGTGATCGATCCCGGCTACCCCGTGGAAATCAATCACTCGTGCGACAACTTGAAGCAAAGTAATATCAATGTGCAGGTGTATTGCTGGCAGGTGGTAATATACTAACACTCAATTACTAAGTGTCATAAACACAATCCTAGTTAAAGGTGATGTAAAATAGCAGTTAAATACTATTTTAATCATATATATTTAGGAAATAACTATTATTTAAATTTAATTATACTTTTTGAAATCTCAAAGCAGTGTTAACTTTTCTAACACCTACCCCCAAAAAAAGCATTTCTTTGTCGTTCAACATAAAAGGGTCACAGAGATCCCTAATTCGCTTTCTTTGAACTTTTCTCGCGTGGCGCTCTTCATATAAGGTTATTAAATAATTATAATAAGGGACTGCCATTTTCTTTGTTGTTTTAAAGAAATATTTTTAGTTACTCGTGTAGTTCTCGTCGTATGAAAGCATGACGACTATTATTACTATTTTAGTTGTCAAAATTTGTCATAATCGAGTAATATTGGGCCGTCATGTTAGGATTCGTCGAGAGAAATGCCACAGATAAGTAAAAACGACTATTATAGCTACATTTGACATAACGAGTCGAATCGTGTGTGTAACCATGTTAGAGTCAGCGAGTTAATAGAGATAATCGTCATAAACACGAGTAAACGTGTAGAGATAATTTTCTCGTGGTGCGTATGCTGGACGGGCTGAAGTGTTTGCAATCCCAAATCAAGAAGCTACCACAGTGGCCGATAAGCTGGTGCATGAAGTCTTTGGTTGGTTCGGGGTGCCCTTGGAAATCCACAGCGATCAAGGCCGGAACTTCGAATCTGAGGTGTTCAAGGAGACTTGTCCCATTATGGGTGCACATAAAACCAGGATCACGGCTTATCACCCGCAATCAGATGGCATGGTTGAACGATTTAACCAATCACTGGAAAGGTACCTGGCAAAGGTTGTGGAGAGCAAACAAAGAGATTGGGACAAGCACATCCAACCATTCCTTCTGTCATATCGCAGTGCGGTTCACGAAACCACAGGAGTAACACCAGCTTTTGCCAATTTCGGCAGAGAATTACGTTTACCAGCAGACTTAATCACCGGTATTCCACCAGAACCTCCACGTAACATAACGGATTACGCGACCGAGCTACGCAACAAGATGAACGATGTATATGAGCACATCAGGGAGTCAGGACAACAGATGTCTGAGAAGATGAAGACTCGCTACGATCGGAAGGCGAACAACAAAGGCTTCGATGAGGGATCATTGGTGTGACTTCATAACCCAGTACGAAGCAAAGGAAAATCGCCTAAGTTACAAGCCAGATGGGACGGGCCATATGGCATAATTACCAGGATGAACGACGTCACCTATCGAATCCAGAAGGGGTCGCGAGGTGCACCGAAGATAGTTAATGTGGACCGGTTGGCTCGTTACTATGGGTCCAACGATGTTCGAGACGAACACGTTTAAGAGGGAGGCCGTGTTACGAATTGAAAATAACGCCATCTATCAGTGAATGGGAGAACTAGATGAGATTAGATGTATCGGTTGTTTAAAGCTGTTTCATCTATCCTCTAATAGATGGCGTTGGTGTAGATACAACAATTACACAAATCTAGAAACACGTTACACGTAACTAGAAATTTCGTGAGTCGTCTCCAGGGCCGTGAAAGCGCCCTACATGGGTAAATTTCATATAAATCAGCGCCATCTACCGATGATTGTAAGAACTAAAGAAAAAAGAACCTAGAAATATCTGTAGTGATAACTGAACGGTAATTTCACCAGAATCGTTAAGATCTTCGTGGCGCAGTGGAAGCGTGCTGGGCTCATAACTTAAAAGTCCGTGGATCGAATCCACGCTTACTTAGAACTACTTTTTGTGACTTTAATATTTTTTTACTTTTAAATACATAAATACATATTTTACATAACAGTTGTCATTTACTTATTTATTAACACCGAAATTAAACATTTATTTTATTTTGAAAAATGAATCCACTACTAACGCCATCTATACGATCGGAATAAAAATAAAATTTATTTGTACGCCATCTAGAGTCGAGGATGCCTATTGAACTTTTTCCTTAGAGGGAGTTGCGCATCTATACCAATATATCTGTATAGTCTATGGTCGTCTCGAAAAGGCTAGTTATGTGTTCCGGCCGGTATAAATACCGCGCAGACGGGCGAGAAGAGATAGTTACAATTGAATATCGGAGCGATAAACAAGAAGCGAAGTGAAGTAAGTCGGAAGTGTTTAGTGGTGTTTCTAGTGGTGTGAATACTGAATAATGTGTTTTATTAGTGTTGAAAAATTAAGTGTGTGTATCTAGTGTTATTGTGCTAGTGAATAAAGTGCAGTTTTTCTGGCATAGTGTATATAATTTATCACCAAACCCCAGCTCGTAACAATATCAAATACCGGTCGTGGCAACGGCGGCTTTAAAATTATTTCAACATCCGTCTATGATCGCTTTTAGTAACGCAGATATAAATTAAGCGTTTGTGCTGTAAGTGAAGATTGACTTTTGCTGTCATGCTGTCAAAATAACGGATAAGTTTGTCCACATATTGGCAACTTTAAAAAGGCGAGGCTTAGAACGGTCACAATTCGGAGTTACAAGCACTGGGAGACTATGTTTATTGCTTATCATTGAGACGACAACTTGTTTAGTATCTGAGTAGAATACAAACAGTTTAAATCTGTTTTATCTTAGGTAAACGTTTTAAAGTCATTAACCCCTTTAAAACATTTATAAATTTGTATATCATGAATAAGTTGCTCCTTTGATCGTGGAAAGTAGATTAAACTTATAATTTAATGAAAGAGTTTCTAATTGTGTTTCGTTCCGACGCCTTGAAGTATAATATCTAAGTTTACTGAAAAGCCTGCGGAAAATAAAGTGTCAGTTGATATTTATGATGATTTATCAGAGAATTATCAAGACGCCATGAAGACTGTGGTGTGCGTAATTGTTTAGTTATTTCACATTTTCCGAAGATCATTTATACCATCAATTATTACAGATAATCATAATGGTTATACTGCACATAAAATATGACAAAGTTGATAAAAAGAAATCTGATCAGAAGCAAGAATTTTGCGAAACAATTTAATCAAACAATAAAATTGTTTAGAAACTTTCATTACTAAAAGTATAAAATACGCACATAACTTCGGAAAGTTAGTGGTGTGCGGTGTGGATTCGAACCCGATACCCTCTGCATAGCAGTCCGTTGGTATCTCTACTAGGCTGCCTATAACCTATTCCACTTTGATTATTAGCAATATTACCATTATTTCAATCACATATTATGTAAAAAATGAATTTTGTAATTGTTAAAACGCGATATGTCACGAATGCTGAGTCGTACGAGAAAAAGTATCAGGACCATTTTTGTACAAAATTGTATGATCTAGGTACAACTTTGTGCGACCTCTTTTTACGATAAAATGCATGGTTTTCGAGAAAATTAATAAAAAACCTAAATTTTGTATGTTTGATCTTGGAAAAAAATATTGCAGAAGTAGGTGCATGGGGACTTTTGACATTTTATTTATAATGATGTATTTAACGTCTCTGCCAATTTTTAGCTGTATGCGAATTATGTCTAGGTTATGACTTATTTTTGTCTATTTTGACTGGAATAGTACTCAAATAACTACATTCAAATAACTTACCTGTTGTTAAGAACACTATTCTTTTTTCAATATAAGCAAGTCTTTCTAGCGTTATCCCAGTTGCAACCCCCCTTATATAGTATTTGACTGAATATTAGCTTTCCCTCAGAACGACTGCCTGTCTAACCACCGAAACCCAAAGGGATGGCGATATTCCATGGGACCATGGTTTAACTTACTCTCCGAGGCGTGTTGCAAGCAATAAATAACAATTCTATAAGCACATACCTAACTCCGAAGAGTCGCGTAGTATCAACCATAGCTTTTAAGATTAAAAATCTCAATAATATTTCATTTGAATATCAGCGCACGTCGCTTTCTATACGTAGAATTGCAGGTTTAACTTTTAATGAAAAAACTGCTCTCGTCTGTATCAGTTGTTATTTCAATTACTGAAGCTGAAACAACTCGATAGTTGATCTGAAATAAACAATAAGCCATGAAATTGAATTCCTCCATACTAGTGATATGTAGTACAAGGGATTATAACTAGTAATACTTGTGTTGATTCATCTAAAAAAATCTATTTCATATAAATTACTTATTTTGTAACATGCTTTAAGAGGATTCTGCTCTAGAAAATGGTTAACTCTTCTTTAGTAATAGATTTCACTTGATTTCTAATATAAAATAAGCTGATAGAGGATTGCCCGTCATGGTAACTTATTAAAGTTTTATCTTCACTCTTTCTTAATAGAGAAGATAGTACAGGAATCTGTTACTTTTAATTTTAGTTTTAGGTAAACAATATAATATAAAAGCATTTATTCTACCGCAATTTCTAAAAAAGCAATCGTATTTCTCAAATAGATGACCTAAAACAAGGTAAAACAAGTGATTTACTTATTCTTTGCCACAAAATTCGTAGAGTCCAAAAGAAATAATTATTCAACAAATTAGTCACAGATGTTATTGCTGTAATAATGTCCTATTTCATAAAAATATTACCGTCGCCTTTAATCCATAGTAGAACAATAAACGGGTCTGTTTATCATAATCCAATCTGGTGCTAGTCCGCTCAAATGACTAGGCACATTTATTTTCCATTAGGTACCTAGTTCACCTTTCCCGCTGTCACGACTAATAAAGTGATAAAGAATATGCGGCAACTTAGCTAATACTAAACTATTTTCATATCGGCTCCGAGGATCCAAATATTATGAGCAGCGAAATTTTCGCACTTAATAATACAGATATAAGACTGCTATAAATATGCCTTTCCGGACCATTTGGTCCAAACGTCGCACATAGCCTTTGTGGCCACTCATATGTACTCACCGAGCTTGTAACCATCTTTCACGATGAGTTTTCATAATCGGAGATAAAATGAATTTTTGTTTAGTAAATGGTTAAATTACTAATTTATTATTGCGTTTGACACCAGAGTTCGTTTATTATCTTTCATTCACACTGTGTGATATAATATAAAGTCTTGTTCTGGTATTAAAACGTTCAAGCATACTATTTGAATTCTGGTGTTGTGTGGGTGTGGGACCCCACAAAGTTATTATAGTTGTTGATATATGGACGTGATTCACAAGCATTAATAGGCTTGTGTCCTAAAATGTAATTAGTGATTGATTCGTTCCTTTATTAGATGTTAAACCGAAATTACTGAATTTTTCTTCAAAAATAGATCAGTAAAATAACTAATAACGGCTTTTTAAAAACATTTTTGAATTTGACACGATAACGCTGTAAACCAACATGGCGGTTGAGTGATGTCACGAAGTGCAAAACAAAACAAACCGTGAATAAAGTCTGGTCTGTACCCACATTTATTTTGTTATATTCGATTTGACAGGTACAAAGTTAGACGTTAGTAGACTAAAACGTCTAACGTTTTAGTTGTATTTACTACCAAAACGTCAACAACATCAATGGCGGACGCACTGTGTGACGTAATGCTCTCAGATTGGTGAACACCAGAATGTCACAAAAATTAATATATTATTTTTAGTTTTAGAACCCGTGTGGTTGACGGCATAGAATACAAGTGTCACCACCCCCTATCTTCCCCTGGGTGTCGTAAGAGGCGACTAAGGGATAACACGATGCAAATACCATCTTTGCGTAGAGACGGAAAACTTGACATCAAACCCTATACGACTGCCTCGTTGGTCTCGCGGCATAAATGTGCGCGTGGGATCGAGAGGTCCCGGGTTTGATTCCTGGGCCGGGCAGTGTTATTGGGTTTTTTCTGTCACGAAATTCTCAGTAGCAGCACGGAGTCTGGAAATGTGCCCGGTACGGCAATAGGCTCGCCCCTTATTACGTGGGACTAAAGTATATCTGGCGAAAAGTGGGTGTAGAAATACACCTCTGCCTACCCCTTCGGGGATAAAAGGCGTGACGTTATGTATGTATGTATGTTTTAGAACCCAAAAAATTACGTTGATCTTACCTTTTTATAATAAATATTAATCTTTTTTTTTTTATGGAATAGGGGGCAAACGAGCAGACGGATCGCCTGATGTTAAGCGATTACCGCCGCCTATGGACACCCGCAACACCAGAGGAGTCACAAGTGCGTTGCCGGCCTTTTAAAAAGGAATACGCTCTTTTTTTGAAGGTTGAAGGTCGTATTGGTTCGGAAAAACCGCAGGTGACAGATCATTCCACAGTTTAGAGGTGCGAGGCAGAAAGTTTCTAGAGAAACGCACCGTTGTGGATTGCCAACCATCTAAATGATGGGGATGGAAATGCTGTCGCGTAGAACGATGGCGGAATCTTTATTGACATCTACAAATAATAATGAATCTGTAGATACTATAATCAAACTGATTTATTCTTAGTGAACACAAGCCTATTATAAATATTGAATACGCTTGAATCACGAGAGCCGATTGAACAAACAGAATTGATGAAGATGTCATCACTTCTGTATGTAATTGGACGACAGGTATGACGTGTGAAGAGGTAAATAATTCCAACGCAATACCGTGCATTAATAGTATTAGTATTATTAGACTTTGCCAGAACGCTATGTTGCGACGTGAAAGACGGACAAATAAACAAACAATTTCCACATTTATAACATTAGTGTATATTAAAAATAGTCGGTGGAGAGATAAAGAACTATAAAACCAGTTCTTCCAGCACACCTTAGCTACGGGTGGTAGGTAGGTGGTGACAATCCGTACTCTTAATCCGTCACCACACGGACATATTATATTAAACTGCTACAATCTAAATACTGACTTGACTATAAGACTAAATGCTGAACTGCTAAAGTCGTTTCTTATAGCAATATTCATAGTTATGGCAATTTTTATGATCTCAAAGATATTAATCGGTTATTCGGTATACCTTCTTAATTTCAACATTTTACGTTAAAAAATATTATTGCGTGAAGACTACCCCGATTTTTAAGAAGCAGAATGAAGGTGACAACGGTTATTTATTTATCTATAAATTAGTTTTGTAACCTTAATTCTTACGCCCGCATTTTGAATTACACCAAATGAATCAACGTAGATGAAACAGCAGCAATGAGACTGGCATTGATTGGCCGGAGAGCCTGGACCTTTTCCTTCCCCAAGCTCCTTCTCTTATTTCTTTTTTCTTTTGTGCTGCATTAGGGGATCCTTCAGCTCTTTGTCCTGTTATAACATAAGAAGAAGCATGCACAGTAGATTTAAATTATATATGTACTTAAGCAAAACTTCAAAAATAAATCAAATCTGTCTAAACATTTAAGTGGCCGGCGCTTCTAGTAAATATCATTAAGATAGTTATAGTTAGCAACCTAACTTCACCTTTAGAATAAGTTCAGACGGTAGTCTATGCTTAGTCTTAGTTTTAACCATCATTCTTAGAAGTAAGATAAAATGGCCCAACGGATGTGTCTCGCCGGTGGGTCGATCGGTAGCATAGTTTAATTAGAATTAAAGTCGCCTCCAAATCGGCTACACGTATTTTAATTTCTCATCCTTAGTTTAATAAGTTTATTAAAGTAAGTTTTTAAAAAGCATTTCCATCGCTCCGGAAACAAGAGTGGCGCAGCCGGTAGGATTTCGCCCAGTTTCGTAGGTTTTTCCGCGGTTCAAGTTCGTCCCGAATAAGCTGCCGAAAATTCAAGAACGGGTGAAATCCGACGAACCAAATAAATAACTTTTGGTACGCGAGAACGAGCGCAACAAAGGCCGGTATGGGAGTTGCAGTTGGTTGGTGAGTGAATTTTTTCGCCAATCCTTGTTCCGTATTCTCCTTTATACCTTATAACTATAGTTTAAAGTATTTTGAGATCGAAACTTGCTCATTATAACTTGCCCGTAACATTTAATTATAATATCATTGTGTTCATTGTTATCTTAGTTCTATAAATAGAACATGCATGGAGTAGTTTTTCAGATTGAGGTAGAAGAGAAGGATAGACCGAAGACAGCTTTTTCAACCCAAAATTGACACTTTGAATTTCTGAGAATGCCGTTTGGACTTAAGACTGCTCCTGCGACATTCCAACGTACAATGGACAACATTCTACGTTGTCTACAAGGACTGCACTGTATGGTATACCTAGATGACATAATAATTTTCAGTAATAGCCTTGACGAAATGATAAATAAACTAAGACTTGTGTTTGATCGACTTAGAGCCACTAATATGAAAGTACAGATAGATAAATCAGAATTTTTACGCAAAGAAGTACTCTATCTCGGACACACCATAACAAAGGAAGGACTAAAACCCAATAACGACAAAATTTATGCCGTGTTAAACTACCCATTACCTAAGACGACGACCGAAATTAAGAGCTTTCTTGGACTTATAGGATACTACCAACTTTTTATAAAAGACTTTGCACGAATTACTCAACCATTAACAGCTTGTTTAAAGAAACGCAGTAGAATTATCATAGACCAGAAATACATAGACGCGTTTAACAAATGTAAGGAACTTTTGACACATGCACCACTATTACAGTACCCTGACTATGACAGACCCTTTATACTCACGAGTGATGCGTCCAATGTCGCTGTAGGCGCTGTTCTGTCACAAGGGCAGATTGGTAGTGACAAACCTATTGTCTATGCTAGTCGCACCCTCAGTGATACCGAATCGCGTTACAGTACTATCGAGCGCGAACTGCTCGCTGTAGTGGAGGCAGTGAGACACTTTAGGGCCTATCTTTACGGTCGAAAATTTTATATTTATACAGACCACCGTCCCTTAGTTGGCTTCGATCCCTTAAAGACCCCAGTAGCAAACTCACTTGCTGGCGGTTACGTCTACAAGATTACGATTTTGAGTTAATATACAAAAACGGAAAACAAAATACAAATGCGAACCCTGCCATGCTGCCCTATCCAGAATAAAAATTAATGATCTATCTTCAGACGACGAGAACCAGTCTACAGTAGTTAATGTTGATGAAAAAGAAGACAATGATCTAGATAAGTATGTTGAAAGCGTAGTACAGGACATAGAAAGATTAGCTGGAAATAAAAGAAAACGTAATAGTTCATCAACATTAACGATATCTGATTCTAGTCGAACCGCTTCTTGTAGTCTTATAGATTTTTCTGACAATGTTAGAGATAGTAAACAAAATACGCATGAATACCCAATGCGACCAGTTTCTAGTAGCTCCGAAGAAACCATTCATTCAGCTGCTGAATTAGAATCAACCGGAATACCTATTTTAAATGAAGCCATTGACACCAAACTTAAGCAGATTTTAGTATACTCGTGGTTTAAGAATCAAATGCAAGTAAGGTATTTATCACGTGAGAAACAGAAAATATTAGAAGTGTTTTTACCAAAAGACAATCCAGAATTGATAAAAGAGTTTTTAAATAATATATAAAGCCAAAGTTAAAATATTTTATTTATTTCGAGGAAGATGAACATAGAAAATTATTTAGTAATATAATAATTGAGTTATTCAAAAAGGGGTTGGTTAATTTACATGAATGTACGGAGAGAATTGTTTTTATAGAAGATGAGAGAGAGCAAAAAGCACTAATTACTTAACATCATGAAGGAAAGACGTGCCATCGTGGTATAAAAGAAACAGTAGTTAGACGCCGCAGAAATTATAATTGGGATAGAATGCACAAAACCGTAACAGCAGTTATAAATAGTTGTGAATCATGCCAGAAAATGAAGTATGATAGGAAACCTATCAAAACATTTTTACAATTAACACAAACCCAGGACTCCCCATTTCAAGAATTATTTATAGATCTTTTTAGTATAGAAGGTAAAACTTACCTAACAATTATCGATACCTTTAGCAAATTAGGCCAGGCAATTGAAACCCAAGGGAAATCAACCCCTGAGGTAACTAGAGCACTAATGAAATATTTTTCTTATTATGACACCCCTAAAAAGATAAGTTCAGACCCCGGAACTGAATTCAATAATGAATTAATTAAAGAATTTTTAAAATTACATTAGGTGGAATTACACATTGGAACTCCAAACAACCCCAATTCAATGGGTCTTGTAGAAAGATTCCATTCAACGTTAATAGGAATATATAGACTGGCTAAATACGAAAAGCGATGTACTGACGCGGCCCCGGTTATGACGTATTCTATTCTCGCATACAACCACACTATTCACTCAGTTACCGAACTTACTCCATTTGAAGTTGTGTTTGGACACACTGACTCTAGTAGCCCCTTTAGCGTAGATTTTGAAAAGCGTTATTTCCAAAAATTAGTAATAGATCATGCAAAAAGAATTAAAACTTTATACGAACATTTAGCAGATAAAATGGTTACTATTAAGGAAAAGAATAGAACTAAGAAAGGTGGCGAAAGTGAAATGAAATTTAGGGAAGTAGAAACAATTTTTTTAAAGACATTAATAAACGTAAAAGTAAGGATAAGCCCCAATATTTAAAAGCTAAAGTCACAGGTGAAACAGAGAGAAACGTTTTACCCATTCAAATAGGAGAAAGGGACACTAAAATTCCTATTAAAAATATAAAACGCCCTCCACAGGTTGTGCGGGATGTTACTAACGACAGTGACAATGCCATCGCTGGCCCTTCATCTGCAACTTCTTGATGGAAATCCAGGTATTCTGCCGGTGAAACAAGGTCAAGCATATATGCAAACTGATCACTGGACTATTGTAAAGGTTATAAGTTTAGAACAAATTTATACAGATTTAAACTACATTTCTAGCAACTATCAAAAAATTTGTAATTTAATAGATTGGAATGCATCATACTCTCAAGAAATAATTAGCATTAAAATGCATACAGAGTTTATACGTAAAATAACTACAGAAAAGTATCAACAACTCATACCATCTAAACGCTTTAAGTGAGGGCTCATTAATCCACTGGATTCTATTATAAAAATTATAACGGGGAATTTAGACAACGACGACGCGTTAAAGTATGATAAACTTATTTCTAACATGAATGAAAATCAAGTAATTGTTTCGAAGAAATTAACTTTAGTCTCTAAAATGTTCAACAGTATTATAAATGTTACAGAAACTATTGAACAGAACACTGTTAACCTTCACAACCGATTGACTAAGATTGATAAAGATAAAGATTTATTTATTTTTGGCATACACATAACAACAAAAAAAAATTACAAAAAATAAGGAAACAATTTAGAAAACATAATTATAAAAAGAAGAAGAAAATAAATCAAACATAAAACTAAACAAGTCAAGAAAATAATAAAAATAGAAAGAGATATATAAAAATAGAAAGAAATATAGATTGAAGTGTTAATTAAAGATCTAACTGTCCAGCAAAACAATTGGATTTTTCTAACATATGCAATTGAGTTATTCAATGTTTTTATAAGTAGTTTTCGTACTATATTCATAAGATTAAGTGAAATTGAAACTGCACTGGCCTTAAGTAGGATATCTATTCTACATCAATCAATTGTAAACTCTTCAGAACTTTTGTACCATTTAAAATTAATTTCTGAAACTGAAACCTTAGTATACTCACCTATTGAATCAAACTTAATAAAGATATAAGAGATAATATGTGTTAAATCTTATATAAAAAATTATCAAATTGCATTTATAATGGAGATTCCACTTACTGACAATGTTTCTTATAACTACTATAAGATATATTCCTTACCAATTTTCCATGAATCTAAAAATAAAACCCTAGCTATTTTCCTAAAATATCCTTACCTTTTGGCGAAAGAAAGTACATACTTACCAATTATAATACCATGCCGATCATTCTCTGCTGGCGATCATTTCCTGTGTACTGCAGACAACCGAGTTCCTTACGATGAGCTTACCTGTATTGAGCAGCTTATGAAGTTTGAAGATGGCCTTACACACTGCAAGCAGCGCCCAATTCAAATTGAAGAGGTCAGAGTGCAACAAGTTGCTATGGACAACTGGATCCTATATAGAAGACTGAAGGTTACGTTAACAAGACATTGCAGTGATGAAGTTAGCAAACAGCCGGTATACAGTGTGTTTCATAACCCCCTGTCCGAGCCCGAAAGGACATATTACTGGCTTGTCAGGCATACCAGGAAAAATGATAAAAAAAATCTAGCTCATCATAAAACATCAGAATTTATTTCCTTAGCACAATACTATGGAGAAACATTACCCCGAATTTGGGGAAAATTCTCTAAGCTAACAACACTCCCCTCAACAGATGGTTCTATTCATTCTATTAAAATATCGTCGGCTTTCGCCGCTAAAAGCGAGTCGCCGCCGTACACAAAGGGACCGCTCTAGTGATGTTTACGATCAACAGATAATATCGATTTATTTAATTTTAACGTGACATGTTACAAGCTGGTAACAATAGCCTAGTGGCGATACCAACGGACTGCCATGCAGAGGGTATCGGGTTCGATTCCACGGTGCGTATCAATAATAATAATAATACATAATAAGTTAGTAAGACTTTTCGAAGTTACGTGCGTAATAAATTGCTAATAAACGTTTGCCCCGTGTCTCGGAAGAGGATGTCAAACCATCGCGCGTTGGACCAACAGTCATGAAGATCCTTGACAGTCGTAACGGGCAGTCAGTAACTCAGTACCCTCAAATAAACTGATACTGGTCTTAACCATGGAATATTTTATTGAATAACAGTACATAAAAACATGCAATTACACAAAGCTAACATTTTAGGGGTTTACCTAACGATATTGTATCAGGTAAACAATAACATAAAATATCGATAAAAACATTACTCCAATGAATATCATTGGTTACATCTCTAATTATTTACCTATTTGATTTACGACTTATTAACAATTTGCCTACTTGACCACTCAGTCTTTCGCGAGCATTCCAATTGATTAGACTTCCGGATCTCTTTAAATTGTGAAATAGTAAATTCTTTAGGTATGTCGTATTCAAACCCTGAATATTTTAACATGTTGATGTGTTTAGGTATGAGTGAATGTAATTATGCAGGAGCTCGTAGGGAGTACGAGGAACGGTATGTTAGACCACGGGGTCTACCCGTGCCGTCGGTACGCGCGTTTCAACCGATTAAGGCTTCAGTGCGGTGCTCGCATCGTTGCAGCTTTTCAAAGTGCCAGGAGTGTTAAGTAGTGTGTGTTCAGAGATGGTGCAAAGGTGCCGTAAGTGTCTGGACGTGAGCGGAGGACATGCGGAGAATAGCCGTAGCAACTTACAGCAAGCTGATATTTTTATGAATTTAAGGTACGTAAGTAGGTGCCCTACTTACGTAAGATTAACAGTTAAAAAGTTGTTATTAACATAGGTAAGTACCGTCGCGTCATAGCCATAGCGCGACTTGGCTTGCCGATCGTAATAGGTTGGCAAAGTTAGCAACGCTTGCAAAAGTCTTCTCTTAGATGGGTGACCACGTGTGACATTACATGAGAGCGCTACCGGGTTTCCGACGGAACGTAAAGCGGAATCAAAGAATCGTTAGGCCATGTCGTAGGCCTTCGGGCAGTCTGAAAACACTCACACCAGAGTTGGCCACGCACTCGCACGAAACAAACAGACAACCTAAATACTGCGGTTTGTTTTACCTACACCATCGAAACAAGAGATCAGCTGTTGCATCAAGTGCATAAAATCTGTTATACCTAAAATAATACTTGGCACGTGTAAAGGACGATGACTCGCGACGGCGGCTTTTGTCAAAGGAGGCGGTCGGCTGGCCTATGCACTCAAAGGCGCCGCTTTTGAACTTTATGAACTTTAGGTAGATACCTAGCTATTACGATTTATGAGTCTTCAGTATTGCCATGGGTAATCTGATATGATATTATTTAAAATTAATGAAATTTACATAGGCAAATTTTATCTTGAATTTCCAGGAAATAATGACTAATACCTGATCATTTTACGCTACTCTACAACCCCTTCATTGATCGGACGGGGGGTTATGAAACACCCTGTATGGCACTTACCTGATGACCATCGACGAGCCCTGTGATTTGGAGATACATGGCATACATATCCATCATCGCTTACTGATAGAATCGGGAACAGTGGAAAAGATGCCGATAATTACCTTACCTGAGTTACGAGCAAACACGAGTTTATTCAGTGCACATGCACTTGATATAGCTTCAGTGGATCTTTAGTATACGTAACTTTAGGATTAGTTATTTTAAGGATTTTTGTATTTTCCATGTACGTAATTCAGTTCAAATTGCTGAAATATACGTCATGTTTTAAGAAAAAATATCGGAACCAATCTCAAATCGATTCTTCCGATAATTTTCCTCTTAAGGTCGGAGGAGTTATAGTAAGCAACCAACCTCCGCCTTTAGAATAAGTTTAGACTACCAATTATGCTTAGTCTTAGTTTTAACCATCATTCTTAGAAGTAAGATAAGATGGCCCAACGGTTGTGTCTCGCTGGTGGGTTGATCGGTAGCATAGTTTAATTAGAATTAAGTCGCCTCCAAATCGGCTACACGTATTTTAATTTCTCATCCTTAGTTTAATAAGTTTATTAAAGTTAATTTTTAAAAAGCGTTTCCATCGCTCCGGAAACAAGAGTAGATAGTAAACACAATCGCACACCTTTCGATTATCAATAAAAAGTAGGAGATAAATATTGCGGTCAATTATCCATTATTTTGCTAATAAAAGCACCTCTGGTCCTGTAAATTAACCTACTTTTCCCGATAAAGTTGCGGTTTCAATATAATTCCGTGGTTTAGAACCTTTTACCGTTTCAATTTGCCCAATGCGTAACAATGGTCTTGATGAGTCTAATTTGAACATTTAACCATCTTTCTCTGTCATTGCACAAATTGTGATAGAAAAATTTGATGATAGCCATTAAACAACTTATGTTTTGGTCAGGATGTCCATGGTAGTATTTCTTGAAGAGGAAAGCATACGAATTGGTTTTAATGGACATCCTGATGGAGTAACAAGAATCCCTTTAATTCGTCATATCTATAAAGATTAACGGTCTTTTTAGAAGCCTTTTAAAATCATTTGTTGGTTTTTCTTAAATGAGTACTTTTGCATTTAGTGATATATTTAAGTAATACCATTCATCACGTGTTGGACTCCTACCAACTTATTCGTAGTGTTTGGGTGGTTGTTAAAACGGTGGCATAATAATTATGTATGCCATCATTTTAACAACCACCCAATCTACATAATGTAATATACACCACTATTTTTTAATTAGTACAAAAAATTTTACAGGGCACTAAGTATCTTTAACTGATCATATTTATGTAGTGGAAAAATAAAAACACTAAGTCCCAAAACTGTCTCAAAACTGTCCACAAAAATACGTGATAATTGGTAAATGCAATACTAATACTATGACCGACCCGTGTACTATCATGGTAAAATTAACCATTGATAAATTTTCCCTCCCCCCTGCGCCCCTCTGCGCCGGTGCCACGCCACGGGTCAGTGTCAAACAATTAAAACAGTGCATATTGGATGCTTTTGACAATGGTGGTGGACATTTCGAAGGACAATGGAAATACTTGTAAGTTTAATAAATAATACGTACTTAAGTAAATAATAATTTGATGCGGGCGGCTCAAAATCGGTCCGTGTTCTCCACACACCTTGAGGAAGGCCTATGTCCAACAGTGGACGTCTCTAGGCTGACATGATGGTGATAAAATAATTTGTAAATAGCAGATAATTCTAACTTCGTAAATACGCCAAAATTACTCTTTTCTTTTAGTCCAGAACACCATCTTTTATTTTGATATTTGTTTGCTTTCTAATTACATACCTCCGTATTTAATTACTTGTTATGATAGTGGTGTGTGTGTGTATATTTATATATATATATATATATATATATATATATATATATATATATATATATATATATATATATATATATATATATATATATATATATATATATATAAATATTTGTGACAACATCTATTCTCGTCGTAAATGTATAAACTAACGGAAATCCATTCGTAAGATTCTATATGGTTCGATCAATCACAGAAGAGCTTTTAATCTTACGCTTCTTTGAAATACGGCAAGTCACACACTGCTCTCTGATTGGTCGGTCGGTGATAATGAAGGTCGGCATCAGTGCAACTTAACTTTAACTTATACACCCTTATTTTTAATTAGTACAAATATTATTTCATCATCATCATGGCATCCTAGAAACGTCCACTGCTGGACATAGGCCTCCCTCAAGGTTCTCCACACAGACCGAATTTGAGCCGCCCACATCAAATTATTATTTACTTAAGTAAGTATTATTTACTAAACTTACAAGTATTTCCATTGTCCATCGAAATGTCCACCACCATTGTCAATAAACAGACGGGCACGTTTTATTAAATTGTTTTTAATGAGAGAAGTACGCTTCTGTCTTTTCATTTCGTCAAAAGCGTCCAATATGCACAATTTTAATTGTTTGACACTAACCGGCTCACTTTTGTACACCCACAAAAAGAAGTCCATGGGCGTGAGGTCCGGTGAGCATGGAGGCCAAGCCAGCCTCGACCGATCCACTGGCTTCCAAACTCTTCCCTGTACAAACGCACAGTTGCACTCGCGTTTCCTCCACTCAAAAAGTATGCACGAAGCATAGCTACATTCTCCCGTGATATGAACTGATAAGCCATCGCGTCGGGCAAACGTAAACAAACAATTAATTGTTGCAGTGCAAAAAGGATGCGCTCACTACCGCTAACAATTTAGCACAGATTGTCGCATCTGGGCGCGGCGCGAGCGCAGAGGGACAGGGGGGAATTTATCAATGGAGCAGTTTACTACTATTACTAAACATAGGACGCGGGTCAGTTATAGTTTTCGTTATGCTTTTATCAATTATTACGTTTCTTTGTGGACAGTTTTGAGATAGTTTTGGGACTTAGTGTTTTTATTTTTTTACCTACACAAATATAATCAGTTAAAGATACTTAGAACCTCGTTGAATTTTTTGTACTAATAAAAAATAATGGTGTATATCATATTTATCTAAGGCTCACAGATCAATAAACAGTTTAAAATTATTTATGAGGTCGAAATTGAATACCGTGATAGACTCTTAAGGGCAACTACAAAATCCGAGATTATGCGCCCAACACGCACTTAAATAACTTATTAGTTAACTTATAATTTGTTGCCAATTATAACCCGCACTACAAGTTAACTTCTTATTGAAGAACTAAACTTCAATAAGAAGTTAACTTATAATGTTTACCCAAATCCTTGCAGCTAACTTGTAAATTATTGACAGTTACTTTTACACCGCTCATAAAAAGTTAATTCCAGCAGATCTTAAGACCCAGAGACACACAACTAAATAACATCTACTTCAGTCTAGATAAGTCTCCTATAATTCAACGGCTCGATGTCATAATATTTTAAAACTTTTCAAATATTCATGAGCTAAAAAGGTTTTTGCTTATTTAGAAATTTATGAACAATGACAAATTGTGCAATTGAATTTATAAGTAGGTAGATTTAAGTAGATAAGTTTACGAGGGGAAAATAAACACATTTCTACAAAATTGTTATGTCAAAACTCGTGAACTTTATGATAATACTTTCAAACAATGATTTACTGCAGAATTTATATTTTTATATATTTGTATTTTTATGAAAATTATTACTGCAATGCTGTTTTTCATCTACAAAAAATATGCGGATACTCATCAAAGATTCTTATTCAGTTAACCGCTAAATTCAATATGCGATCTATCCATCCATGAATTAAGAGATTTAAGATACATGTTTGACATAATATACGTTGTATGGAGGCTATGTCAAAACTTTATCTCAAATTTTAAAATCCAAGGATAGTTTGAATATTGAAACCGGTTGAAGTAGATATACCTGCACGTTAATTAAATACGGTTGAGGACGTAAACCGTGAACAAAAGAAATTTATGTCATGTATCCATATTCTGTTACTGACACGCTTTATTCAATTCCGTGTGTTAAGGTTTCGCTCGTGTTAGTATACGCATGGATTGCCAACGTTTTCTTGATTACTTGCGATATCTCTCAATTCATATGAATTTTACTGGAACCTCTAAAGTTTAAATGACGAGCCTGGTGATTTCAATATCATGATATAAATGTAGAGGTAAAAATGTATATGTGTCTTGTCTATTTAGGAGTCAGACCATATTTTCTAATCATTAAATCTAATCTAACAATCAAGTAGGTACCTGATCCATTACACGAGATTTGTCTTAACAGGGATATGATGTGGCAGATTTTATCAGTATATTAAAAAACTACCCCTTAGTGTATTTAATGGCGCAACTTTTCGCGCTTCCGTAAAATATATTTCTTATCAGAAATGTGCTTAAGACCGTGTAATCGATTTTAGACGAAAACATGACGTTTTATGAGTTTTTCAAAGGTCATATCTTCACAACGTAACAAAATAATTCTATATAAATTGCAGTTCTATAAGGAATAACTAATAATGAAGTGCACTTACAGAATAAAAAAAATCATTTAAATTATATTCTTATAAAACAAACGCAGTTTCTCCACAACGTTTTACGAAATCTTGCGTCAGAGCCAACTTTGAGTAAAATTTTAACTGTTTTTATTAAGATAATTACTTAGTTTTAAGCGACAATTCAATAGAATATATAGTGCTTAAGGTGCAAATAGAGTCATTTTACTAAAATATCATGAACTTCTGCTGGACAACAGAATTAAAGAAACTTTTACATATTTTATTGACTAGATTAAGACATTAAATTGATTTTTGGACTTATAGTATAGTATGTAATACTTAAAATACAAGTTTTTTTTAAACCCGACACTTACTAATTTATTTTATATGATTATTTTAAAAACTACTATAAAACCGCGCGCTCGAGCTACGTACGCTCACCGCCGCGGACGTCGAGGCGATCGCACGTGCCACTCGACACGGCTCGCTCGCTCGCCAACGCTCGGGCGCCTTTGTTTACACTTGCGAAACAATATAATTTTATTATAAAATTGCCATTGTTTGCGCCCGGTTCTGTCGCAACAGGATCGTGCGGGGAGTGCCGCCCTCTTGATTGCCGGCGTGGTGGTGCCCTCGCCGTGTGGGAGGGGTCGGTCTGGCACCAGCGCCAAGCCCCGACTCCCGACTGCGCGGTGACTGGCATCCAGCCACCACGCTTAGGCGCCGCGTGACGGCACTATCCCGAGATGGAGCAACAACAGCAAGAATCGTCCGGAATGGGGGCTAACACCACCCCGGAGCTGCAGTCCAGGCGTGCGGAACACGAGGGTGACCTGCGTGCTTTCGACGCCCTTCGTGCGAAGGGTGGCATCACGCGGGGCCTGCAGCGCTGGGTTGAGGCCTACTTCCGGGCGATGGACGTCCTGCTGGGGGAGAGGAGCAAGGAAGAGCTCACCCCCACGGATTATAAGACGATTCAAGTGGTCCAGGCCGTGTTTCCGGGCATATTTACCGGACCGGACACTGCCGCCATCACCACCACGGCGACTACCGGCCTGACCACCATCACCACCACCACTACCACCACCACCTCGCCCGAACCAGCGCGCACGCCAGACCGGGCGACCACCACGCAGGTTCCAGGGGCTGGATCGGACCATGGTAGCACACCACCTGCCACCACCACTGTTCGCTCAGAAGGTTAGGGCCGGCGACATAGATGTAACAGGAATGCTGCAGACCATCCCCTCCAATGGATAAGCCGCTAAGGGTGGTCCATTGGAATGCCCAGTCCCTGTCTGGTAAGATAGGCCTCCTACGCCTCTTCGTCAAGGAGCAGCAAGTCGACATTATGCTGATAAGCGAGACCCACCTGAAGCCCACCGCCCCACTCAAGATCGCGGGGTACATCGTCTATAGGCAGGATGAGGTCTCGCCGGCAGGCATAGCCTACCGGGGACTTGCTGTCCTGGTGAAGAGGTCAATGGTGCATCAACTCGTCGAGCCGAAGAGACACAACACCATCTACGCCCTCGGTGTTGATGTTCAAATCGGCGGACGGGAGATGCGCCTATACGCGGCCTATCGACCGCCAGGGACCGGATCTATTAGCTCCTTCAACGTGGCCGAGTTGAGGAATCTTCTTATTCCATCCACGCCCACCATCATCGCGGGAGACCTGAATGCCAAGCACCCGGCATGGCACTGCGCAAGCAGCGACCGAGCGGGAGAGCTCATCTTCCAGGATGCCAGCACCTACAATTACGAAGTCGCCGGCCCCCGAGAGCCTACCCGGCTGGATCCCTCGGGGCGTAATGACAACGTACTGGACATCCTGATCTCCCGAGGACTGAGGGCACCTCCCACGCAAGAGGTCCTGCCAGACCTGCCCTCCGACCACCGACCGGTATTACTGGTATTCAGGGAACCCGCGACGATGGTCAACCTACCAAGACCACGTACCCAGACAAACTGGGACCAGTTCGAGGAAGAGCTGGCCGGCTACCATCAGCCGTCCACCATCCACACTTCTGAGGAAGTCGATGCAGCCGCCGAGGAGCTCTCCAGCACCATTCAGGCCGCGCTTCGAGCATCCTCGAGCACCAGGGCCAACTCCGAGAGGCGGGCACCCCTTCCCGCCTCGATACGGAAGCTGCTCGAGGAAAAGCGCGATGCCAAGAAGACCTGGATTAAAACTCGGCACCCCAGGGATCATCGCGAGCAGCCTCGAACAACAGTTCACCCCCCACGAGGTCCAAGACGAGGCCCACTCACGAGAGGTAGAGGAGCTAGTCCGGACCTACCTCTCAACGCCCCTCGTCTCATCGGATGGAGGTGACCTGCTGGTGACCCCGCAAGAGGTTGCAGCGGTGATCCGCAAAACCAACCCCCGGAAGGCGCCTGGTGAGGACGGCATCCCGAACTCCGCGCTGCATCGACTTCCTCGGAAATCGCTGATTGCAGCGACCCAGCTCTTCAACGGCATCTTGAGAACCGGCCACTTCCCGACCAGCTGGAAGCGGGGCCGGGTCATTGTTCTCCCCAAGCCCGGCAAGGACCTCAGGAAGCCGGAGAACTACAGGCCCATCACTCTCCTCTCGACGACGTCCAAGGTGTTCGAGCGGCTGCTGCTGGCGAAGATCACCCCGCACCTCAGCCCGAGGCCCGAACAATTCGGGTTTCGCCAGGCACACTACACCACGCTGCAGCTGACTCGCGTACTGGGCGAGATGGCCACGTGGATGAACAAGCGAGGCCACACGGTGACCGTGATGCTCGACATGGAGAAGGCGTTCGACAGGGTGTGGCATGACGGCCTCATCTACAAACTGTCGACGTCCACTATCCCACGACAACTCATCACGGTCATCGCATCATTTCTCCGAGGGAGAACCTTCCACGTGGCCGTCGAGGACGTCACATCAGAGGAGAGGACCATCAAGGCCGGAGTCCCACAGGGGAGCTGTCTCTCCCCAGTTTTGTACGCCCACTACACGGACGACATCCCAGTAGTGGGCGACGTGAAGCTGGCGCTATTTGCGGACGACGCCGCGTACCTGTCCAGCTCACGGAACGCCAAACACGCTGCACGGAAGCTAAGCCCGACACTTGAAGCGCTCCCGGGCTGGCTGAAGAAGTGGAGGCTCAAGTGCAACGTGTCCAAGACCCAGGCTATGGTGACTGGACGGGTACAGTACCCGCCGTGCCTCAAGCTGATGGGGGAGGAAATCCCTTGGTCGCCGACGGTCAAGTACCTGGGCGTCACAATCGACCGGAACCTGACGATGTCACATCACGTCGGAACAATCGTCGCGAAGGCCCAGGTAGCCAGGGCGAAGCTTCGCCCGCTGCTGTCCTCGAGATTGCCGTTGAGAGCCAAGCTGGCCCTCTACAAAACTTACATCAGGTCGCGCCTCACCTATGCGGGGCCGGCCTGGTACAACATGACAGCGAGGACCACTCGGCAGCGACTGCAGCGGGTGGAGAACGTGTGCCTTCGCCTGGCGGTCGACGCGCCCAGGTACCTGAAAAACGCGACCATCCATCGGGACCTCAAATGGGAGCCGATCGAGGGATTCGTGAGCGGGCTGGCCCGGGGTATGTTCGAGCGAGCAGATCGCTCAGAGCATCCCCACCTAGTCAACATCACTCCACTCCCCCATCCAGAGGCAACCAACCTCATCCGCAGGAGACTGAAGCGCCCCGCTCGGGAACTGATCCCAGTTCCCTCGAGCGGGGCTTCTTCTTCACAACCACCATCATCACCACATCAGCAAGATGACCAGCCGCCGCCCTCTCGCAGGCGACTAACTGGGCCTCTCCCAACGGAGACTCACCCGGTTGGTCAGCCTCGAGGGCGGCCAACCCATTGACCGGCCCATAGTAATGGGCCGCGTAGACAACCTCCTTAAGGAGTAAACCTCCCAAAGGTACCCCCACTACCCCGAAAGGGGTTGTGAGAAGAAGACCTACGACGACGTACGCTCATTCCGTCGCGGGTCCTCCCAGAGAACGGACGTAACACTTTTTCCCGTCGCCACTACTTCGCTCGCGTCCGTATACGGATAGCGTCGACAATCTATAGCGCGACCTAACAATATTGATACTTCGGTGAGTTATAAAAACTCACCAAAGTACTTTTGTTTTTAATAGTAGATAACGTATAATTTTTTTTTCAAATGTGGAATAAGCGTAAGAATTTCGGATACATGAAAAAGGCAATAAAAAAGTCATTGGCTTTTGCTATACAAGTAAAAAAGTGAGTTTCAATGTATTTCTAATGTTATAGAATCAAAGTACACACTGGATGACTGGTGGATAACGCACAGCCTTTCACGTTTATTCTTTCAGGCTAATCAAGAACAATCGCGTATATGTAACTATGTTACATAGTTAGGCTATGTATCAAACTTTGATGATAGAAAGAAGTATGTAAGTATCTTCGATATTTGCGATGTATTTTCCAGTTCATCGCATATTTTTCCAGTTTTATATCTTATGACAAATATTTGTAATTTTTTATTTTTCTTAATTTTTTTTTTCTAAATCTAATATGATAATGGTTTTTAAATATTCACAATTTTTACACATATTTATGTTTAAATAGGTCTAAACGTAACTAAATATGTGCCTATGGGTCGCGAGCAGACTAATACGGTACTAGGGATTCGGGGATTTACTCGAGCATGGCAGGTTAACATATTGGGGATATCTTGCACCCTGTTGAGTACCTCCACCATATAAAAGGATACAACGTTTTAATTGATTACTGCAAAACCTTAAACATCCTAAACTATTTTTAGTTATCAATTTAATTTATGAAAGTATTACATGTTTATCTGTTATAACTGCCTCCGTGATCCGGTGGATAGCGTATGCGACTGCTGATCGGAGGTCCCGGGTTCGATTCCCGGGTCGGGCAAAAGTGTTACTGGATTTTGCCGAATTCTCAGTAGCAGCACGGAGTCTGGTGATGTGCCCGGTAACGGCAATAGGCTCGCCCCCTATTACGTGGGACCTAAAAATTCATGGCGAAACGTGGGTGTAATATTACACCTCTGCCTATCCCTTCGGGGATACAGGCATTAGTCTATAAAAAAAATGTTTATGTAAACTATTATAAAAGTAATCAGCGTGTTTGTTTTCGTGGTGATTGATAAATTTTATTTATATTGCAATTAGTGTATCGCACAGTAAAGCAAATGTAAACTATATCACAGACAATATGGTTTAAAGTCGTCTGCGCACGTATTCCTAGTTCCCAGCGATTTCTGACTTTTCGTCACGGCCTTCTTAGGAGTATCAATAGTAGAATGCTCAACGTTTAGAAGATACAAGACAGAAAATATATATTTTTTCAAAATATAACCTATGGTACAAAGTAGCATAATCGAATAATTCTCTATATTAAATCATATCGAATCAAAGATATGTGTCAAAATGGCAGCAAATGTCGAATGTATATAGTATACGTTTACCTTATTCTCGTAATGTCACGATAGAGAAATCTCGATTTCTAACGCTCGACTTGCAACGTAGGTAGCAGTAGAGATCACAAGGTCGATCGCTCAGCCGATGAAAATATCGCTTATGCCTAATTCATAATATCGCCATAATTTTAAATGGTCATTCTAATCACGATACAGATAATATAAAGTAAATTAGAATATAGTTAGTAAAAGAAAGTTCAAAGTAAAGTTAAAATATATAGATAACTAGCTTTCGCCCGCGGCTTCGTTCGGGGTAACACAAATCCCCTTTATTGGGCGGATACTACATAACTGCAAAAAGTATTACACATACAAACTACTTCGTACTAAGACTTACTCAAAATGTTATCCGGTATAAGTGACGTTTCGCTAGAGTGGCCAACCCCTCACACCACGTCACTGATACCGGATATGGCGACTGCGATTTGTCTGTCAGAACCATTTTAATTTAACAAAATACACGACAATCCGAATTTTGCGGATATATGGTGTCGACTCGAAATCTTTATTTTTTTATGTTTTATTATTCAGCTAAGGTTTCGATTGAGTCTACCGTACCCCTTGACGAAATTAGATTTGACACTACGATGATACGACGTAACGCAACTGGTCGGTTCCAATGTGAAACATTCCAGATAATAATATACCGCCAAATATTGATCACGTTCTTTTTCACATTACGAAACTCCTTACTACAAAATTAATTTATCAAAATATTTATTTCATATCTTACAAAAATAATATTTATTTTATGAAAATAAGTGCCAAAAGAGTAGAGATGGGTAGGTCCGGATGGACACGAATCCGCGGACCTGCATCACTCACTTTAAGGATGGATATACATCCAACGTCAAATCGGATACCGATCCGACAGTACCGACCACAACCATACAAAATGCAACTTTAATACGTACTGGTAGGTACGTATTAAAGTTGCTAGTATTATCGCTCTAATACGTATTAGTACCGGAGCGGAAACGAAACGCATCAACTGAACTGCATTGTGACAGCGGACCTGGAACCGAGAGCGAAAGGACACGCAAAGGAGAACGAGATCACGCACACGATTTGCAACTTTAAAACATGCTGATAGATATGAAAGTTGCTAATAGTGGTACCGCTCCGAAACGTACCAGTACCGGAGCGGTAACGAAACACTGTTTATGTTCTGTTTATTTATGTTCTTATTTTATATTAATTTTTTTCTGTTAATTATGATTTTATGTTAAATGTGTAATTATAATGAATACTTATCCAACAAGTACAAAAGTATAAGACTGAGGTCATTAGTACCGAAGCGGTGACGAAACGCATCTAGTGCGTGGAACTGAAACGTGAATGGCGGACCGAGAAGTGTCGGGAACTAAATAAAACACAAAGAAGAGCGGAATCGCACGCTCGGTTCCGAATCCCCCGCGTCTATCAGTTCATTCAGTTCACCGGACCCATATGGGTCCGACGGACACGGGACCTGGATGTAGGTCTTTGGAGCTGGATGCATATCCGGATCTCACTCCGAATTATTTGCGGACCTACCCATCTCTACAAAAGAGTGAAATATAATAGTTTATCTTTAATGTATTTATGGCTTCATTTTTTAAATTTTATTTTCTTTTTCAAGATACGTTAAAACGGAACGTTTTGTTAATAGAGATTATATTGTGTTCTCATGTTGGTACTGATGACATTTATGTCTAATGTTAACAAACATTTTCGTGAGATTTTCAATAGTCATTATGTCGAAACTAGAGATTTCTCTATCCACGCGAGAAATAGGCCCCTGATTTCGCACTAAATAGTTTCTGGTTTTCCGTTTATTAATAAACATGTTGTTTATTCACCAATATTTATATTACCTTTATTGTAACTGTCGGTACTTCGTCCCACTAAGGACATTTTTACACAGGCGATTTAAGTTGCTGTGCCTTGCCGCAATGACACGAATCGGCTGAACCTGAGAAGTCTGGTCGTACATATGTATTTATACCTTTATACTTACCGCGAGAAATTAGGATCGGATCAATAAGAAATTATATTGTTAGTTTTGTGTGAAACACGCACAGTTAATGTTAGAATAATATTAGTAGTAGGTATATGTTACAATTTAATTTCCGATGTATGTTCTATCTATAGTTGGTGCCACGAGAAGATAGACTTTTTGTAAACAAACATTCAGGGCTTCACAACCTTTTTTCAAACACTTGTGTTTTAGATTTTATACTTTTTGGCCAGTCTTTTTTTTCAATGCCTAATCATGCGACTATGTTTTTAAATTTATGTGGTTAAATTTTACTGAAATAAATCAATTGGATTTTGTGTTTGAATAGTCGAATGTTCATAAGTTTGCCGATATTTTTTTGTCGTTTCACACGTAATTTATTATGTAAATTAAGGAAAAATAGAGTACCATGTATGTAAATGATAGAGTACATACTTATTACGCTATTATTGACATGATTTTTTTCAAATCATAGACAATAAATCATTTGCAAAGTAGCTTACCTACCCTAAAATATTAAATTATAGACCACAATGAATAATATTACAGATAAGTAGCTAGTGCATTGCATAAGAAATTCTAGGCATGGAGATTTTACGTTGTCTATGAATGATATCCTCAGAATTAACTTAAACAAAATCCATTAAAAGTAACGGTAGTCTGAGAACGCAATTTCTTTTTTAGGTATTAATAATTTTCTGCCCGACTACCTAATAGTTTGCCATCTGCTATTCTGCACCCGCTTTTTGACATGCCGACAGCGCTGCAGCAAAAAGAGCGTTGCGATCCTATAAACTTGTATTTAACTTTAAATTTACCCCTTCTTGATAACAAAAAATAATAATTTTGTCCTCTGATAAATGCATGTTAAGCCCAAGAAAGAAAAATTTCAATGAACTAATGCCAAATGTTTACATTCTAGGCGTCAGTACCTCAAAACATCAAAAGATCCTGTTGACAGCGCATAATATCGATAAAAACCCGATCCATTGACATATTAGTTGCCAATAACACGTATCTATGTACTGTTGCGCTCATTGGATTTGACATTATTTGTTTTTGACAGAACTATCGCTAAGTCACTTAGTAGAAATTCTTTGTTTACAAAAAGTCTATGTTCTCGTGGCACGGACTATACACAATTCTTGTTTTAATTATGTGTCTTTCTTATAATATTCAACTAAGTCACTGTTATATCAGATAATAAATTGATATGATGAAAATAATATTAATGTCTTCAGTGGATACTATATTGAATATGAACTAACTTGAATATACATGTCGTAAAAATATAAAATTATCAAAGGTTCCCTCATTTACATAATCAGTTAAAAAATTAGTTAAAGTTATGATAAGTTCAATATTAAAAAGCAAAAAATCGCGCACAAAAGTATCGAACTGTTCCTTCCGAGTAGTATAGCGCAGCTCAACGGTCACGCACACAGCGATCATAGCTGTGTGCGTCAGTGCATCGACGTCCTAGCGATCGCGCGGATTTTGACTTACAATATTTCGAATACACGCTCTTAAGCCATTAGAATCGCCTAGGAGGCTATTTTCTTGCGCGACTTCTTTCCAGCCACTGCGCGGCCTCCGTCGTTCTCGAAGCAATACCGTATACATTTAATGCTCCATTGGACCCTATAAATCAAATTTCCCATCGCCGGGCTTTATCTAAGGCCTATTGTCCACGTAAACCGCACGTCATGCACACGCTTTCGTCAATTGACGATTGCAAGACGAATGCTTGCATCTTACGTATAAACAATCAAAACTGTGTCCACGGTGCGGCAACGTCGCGTCAACCGCACGTCACGCGTCATGCGGTCGTCATGCGGTGCGTGCGGCAGCATGTCACTACTCGATTGACGCGCGAGACGCACACTTGTTGATTTGTATTACAAAATGGCGGGCTCGGCGGTGAATTTTGTTAACATTATAGAAGAATATCCATGTTTATATAACAATCAACTGCTGGAATACTCCAGAAAAGATATAACCGATAGAGCTTGGAGTGAAGTGGCACAAAAAACAAACAATAATTAAGTTATATGCTAAAATCACTTCATCATCATCACTTGACATTTTCACAACGAAAAGACACGCTTTCTCAATGCTAGTTGAAAAAAAAACTGAGATGTTTTGTAGCGTGATTGACGATTGCATGACGATTACATGACGCAGCGTGGACATAGCAAATATGCAAAATACGCCTGCCGTCATTTGTAGGTTGCATGCATTCGTCAAATGACGCGTCCGTGGACAGTAAGCCTTAATCACTTTCCCATACTCAACAGTGCTTGATATTATTTTGCCAAACTTGCTTTCTTTACATTTTTTGAGAAAAGTAATATATTGCATCTTAGTCCAACATATCTATACTTACTATGGCATCATCTAGAATAGGGTTTTGACTTGAATAAGTGTTGTCAACAACCAAAATGCAGAAAAAAATGTCTTTATGTCATTACCCTATAAATAATAATGCTGACCTGCAACCACACGGCAGGCAGTTATATTTTGTCTTAGACATAGAGAAATCGACTGCGCTATACCATCACAATATTGACCATTCTTAATCTATGGTAGCGCTCACAACGTGGCTTGTCTGGCTGTTGGTAGATAATAGATCGGAAGCTACGTTTACATAGGGCACTGCTTGGGTGGGTGTCCATTTGTGTGGCATTTACGTACAATAAAATAAGTAGGCGGTGGACCAGTTTGAAAAAAATCCCTTAGCTCGCTCATAGAATCGAGGCAAGCTAGAAACTGGTTTTGTATACGAGTGTCAATGTGCGTGTAAAGTAGCGCTGGAAGGGACGATGTCTTGCTGAGCGATTCTCGCCCTTATGGTGGTCTAGCGGGAAGTTGTTCGACTGTACATGCGTACGCTAACGAACTTAGTAGTGCACCTAATGCCCACTTAGGTCCCAATCCGTGCCTCAGGACAAGAATCGTTAGGCTTTGCTGGAGGCATTCGGCCGGTTTATTAGCTCCGACACCAAAGATGGCCACACACTCATACGAATACAAGAATAAATCTATTGTATAGAAGAAGACAAAGTGAAGAATTAGATATGGTGTTTCTTTTTTACTGTGAGTGTCTCTTATTTATAAGTGAAGTGAGAATTCAACAAAAATACATTCATTACGTAAATACTGAATTCTTGTAATAAGGCCGTATTATTCCATTTATGATACTGTAGTTAATATATTTAAATAATTCAGAGTTTTATACACTTGAAAAAATAATAAATGAGACGTTTATGTTAATTCTTTGGTTGAAACTTTGTAGAACTTTATAGTATCCATTAAAGTCGGTATGGGACTGTGTATTTCATTATTACTTTCTGTATTCGTATAACAGTGGGGCGAGACCGAGTTGTGCCTATCTACTTACAGTATTATAAGGTACACACTCGAGACCACAGCTCGAGACCGAGGTTTAGTAATGGACGGACACTTAAAGACTCGTCTAACTTATTCTAATGATTTTAGTTTCACACATTTAGTTGTCACTTAGGTATGTAACTTTACTTTAGTGCACTTTTTCTTTCTGTAAGAAGTGTAACAAATAACGTGCAACAGACTGCTTTCAAAAATGTGAAATGAATGAAACACAATTTTTATTTGTGTAAAATATAGTGACTGCAATCAGCTACAGACTAGAGGACGACCAACAGTCTGCTTCACGGCGGGTCCCGGGTGCAAGCCCTTGGTGTATTAATTTGTCAATTATTATTGTTTGATAAACGGTGAAGGAAAACATCGCTATACAACTCCTACGTGGTCAGCGTCTTAGACTAATCACTCCTATAGTGAGGATCAGCCCGTGCCCAGTAGTGAGACAGTTCACACACAGGACCGCTGTTGTTATATATGTTTATAAGAAAATATAATAAGTCTCAGAGTAGAGTAAATTCACTCCCACATTTAACAAAATAAGCTTACAATTACTTTAAAACATTTATCTCAGCTTTATTTGGTATAGGCATAAATAAGAATTAAAAATATCGTTAGCGTTTATTACCTTCGTGATCCTGTCGGCAACGATGCTCGGTAAGCAAGGCCCGCGTAATTTGCATAGTGAGGAACATACTTACACCTTGATGTAGAACATACAGCCTTCATTATTTTCACGATAGACACATAAGTATTATCCATCATCCTCCTAAGGTTATCCAAGTTGTATCCCATGGTCGGCCATGGTCCGCTTACCAGTCCAAACGGATTTGGCTGAATATTATTTTTCCACAGACCGAATGCCGTCTTACCTTCACACATAATTATTATTATTAAAATCAAATATTCCCACTTATTAATGTAAAAACAGTACTTATTTTGATGTCCTTGTTTATTAATTGTTTAGATTCACAATATCTATTTATTATCTTGCCAATTACGGGGCGATTACGGCAAGTTAAACATTCTAATTGTTGTTAACCAATTTTATAAATATCAGTCCAGTATTAGGTACAATTCAAATACATAATGTCACAATATTTAATTAGTCAAGAAGTTGAATTGAAAATAATTACTGATGAGATCAAGTACCAAAGTAAACCACTTTGATTATTGATTTAGGTTGAAACATATCTGTTAACAATGGAACAGGAAATATGTAAATATATTTCGCGAGAAATCATGTTCTTGTTTCTTCGAACCGACCTGCGTGAAATGAATGGAAAAGGAATAGACAGCAAAATGGAGTATGAGCTTCTATCTATTCGACTTGCACTACAGTATTCGTAAAGGATTAACTGTTGTAAGCCGTACGAGAGGCAGCGATGAACAATACATGTACACTGTACAGGCTGTACAGTACACTTATAGGAACATTGATTTTCCGCCACCCAAACGTTCACACGTTGTATGTACAGCGATCTTGCCACAGAAACACCATTAATTACTATTATCTATACCTATAATGACGCTGGTTTACATAAGCTCTGATAGTTTCATTAATGAAGCTATACGTTCACGAAGTGGCAACACTGTATAATGAGATGAGGCAGCAGAATCTGAACATCAACTTCCTCTTAAGTGAATTGTTTTAATCTTAATCTGCAAGCGATCAAACACTCTCAATTTCCCTCTGCGCGTGAAATGAAATCTTTAAGTTATTTTAACGCTAAAGTGGTTTGCGAATTTCCCTTGAGTAAAATAATTACTGACTATTAGTGGTCGTGTATGTTTGTATAATGCGACCACAGGGCAGAGTGTTAAGTCGTGTCAATAGGCGACAAATGGCGCTGTTTATCTCCGGCCCGCAGGCGCACAGTCGTGTTCGTTGAGAAATTGGCATTGTACTTGTACTGGTCAGATGCTTAGCCACCGAAACGTGACCCAGTTTTCGAACGATGGCTATTCTTTCAACTCATGACGTTGAAATATGCGGTTTTAACTGAAGGCTGACTTCTATTTTATTGTGTTTTCTTTATTAAGATTGAACACCGATTGCTAATACTCTTGGGCTTCAGAATGACTTTTATTATTCTTGATCTATTGCCAAGGTGTGATCTTTCTAGTGTTTTAATGAATAAAATTGTCATAATAAATAGCTTGCAATTTTGGACCTCCAATATTAAATTGCCAATGATGCGACACTTAGGACTCCATGATTAGTTGTAAATATAAATCACACTTTACCGCAGAATCATGTTAGTATATTATATATTGTACCTTACTATACCTTACTATAATGTCCCATTGTTGGGCAAAGGGTCTCCCCTACACTTCTCCAAAGCTCCCTGTCGCCAGCTGTTTCTGTCCATGTTTTTGAGAATGCATCTAGCTCATCTCGCCAACGCTTCCTGGGCCTACCCCGACCACGACGTCCCTGCGGTGTTCACCACGTGGCGATATGTGCCCATTTCTCGGGATGCATTCTGCAAACATGACCTGCCCAATCCCATTTTAATTTTGCGGCCTTCTTGCCAACATCGCTGGTTCGGCGATACACCGAAACCGTAGGTTCTAGGCGACTTGGGAAGGATTAATGGAATGGACTGTATTCAAAGGATAGCGGGTTTTTAGCCGCCTAAGATTGGATACGGGAAGAGGTGATTGTGAGTGGGTATAGGATATTCCAAGGATGGAGGGCACTTACCTTATACGGCAATCTTCTTCGTTTCCGAAGGGCAGTCTCCTGGTGGTTTCGTGATGCAGCTGCTTGTTTTCACTTCACTACACAGTCACTTCCACTTGCGAGCGGTTTTATAAGCGGTAATAACTATAGCGGGAGCGGCGCGGTCATACGGTATAGCGGACGCGTATCGCGAATCGAATGTTCTCGAAAGTTCTGGACTGTCTCTCGCGTCGACGTTTCGCGGCGACCAATCAGGCGAAAGGCAGTGCCTCTTCCAGGGAGTGGGATAGAGAGGGACGGAAATATGGTATCGCTCGCACTAGACAAGCGTGGAACGATTGACGTTGATGCGATTAGTTATAGATAGGAAGGTAGATGGCGCTACCAATCGCTGATGCCAGTTTTAATGCGTATGGCTGTGTTACGGATTCGGTCTGTTAGTTTAATCCATAATACGCTGCTTTTAATAGCTCTTTGGCAAAACTTGAGTTTGTACTTCTGAGAATCGGTCAGTGACCACGTCTGGGCTCCGTAAGATAGGACGGGCAAGATACGCAATGTCGATGAGTCTGCGTTTGAGTACCATTGGAAGGTTGCCCTTCATAAACGTCTTTGTGGACCAGTAGCTCTTCCAGGCGTTTTCGATCCGGCGGTCGATTTCTTAACTTAACCTACCTGATTAAATAAACAGCGAGTTAGTGACAATAAATTTAAAAACGTACTCACTTATTTAGAGCTATGGGACCTGCCTTTGCGTGTTTTTTTTTTGTATTCAGCGCCGTACGGCTTAAGCGCTCGTAAGATCCGGTTAATAACAATATCTATACAGATCAATAAAATATCACCATTATATGATAAAAGAAAACCTTCAAGAACTACTGCGGCGCGGCTCCAGAAGAGCCTGGTGCACGTCGTGAATCGTGCAAGTCGTGAATCGTGCAAGTCGTCAAGTCACCTGCATGCTGTGCACCACACCACTAAGGCGAAGAACATCGCGAAGTACATGCGTCAAAAGTCGACGTACATGCAAGAGTGCAACTGCTGGAGTGGTGTCGCAACGTCTATTAAGGCGTTTGTGGTGTGGAATGTGGATCCTGACGTGCTATTTGCATGTTGTACTGAAGGAGGACTTTTGTCCGAAAGCTTTGGCATTCCGTCGTTCCCGGTGACAAGTGGCCACACGATCGGTCAACAACGCTTTGCAAGTGAAGCAATATTAATATAAGACAGTTTATAAGTACATACATTCTGTACATTTACTAACGACAATTGTAAGTATGCTGTTAGACTGAATACCTGTAAGGTATTTATACCTATGCTTCTTTAATTTATTATTATTGTTGTCCTGAATGTATCGTACAGCTAAGCTGTAAAAACACATAAAAAGCAATAATAACTGATATTCAAAAGTTTAAATGAGGACAATCTGAGACTCGAACAGGGCTGACAGTACGAGTAGTAAACTATGTACATAGGAAGTTCATTACAGGACTTGAAAATTTAATATCAGCAATTTCGGTTGACATCAAACACTTTTCACTGCTCTCATTTGTTCTGTGACTTTTCGTCATGCAACGAATAATTATGAGTTTTGTATGCTACGTGAATTATTCGGACCAAATAGCCTGTGTAGGTGAGTTAAATTAAATAAACTTCAGGACCTCCTAAAACTTACGTTGGAAAGACATTTTGTCTGAATGTCAATCGTGTTTGCTATTTCCCGTTCGCTAGAGCAATTGGGCGACCGCATTTGGAGCTCGAGCCAAGTAAAAACAAACAACAATCAACACCTAACCGTATCGAACAGTGAAAATCTTCGGCAATTTTTTTTACTTGCCGGTCGGAAACTATTCATGAGTTCGTTTGGTTTTCTGGTGGGATGGCTAATTGAAACTGTGACAACAAGAACAAACACTGAAAGTATTTATCCGCCGAAATGATGAAAAGCAACTTGCTCAGCTCATAGAAGTACCCGGCTCACATGTTTGCAAATACAAAACCTCACTCGTTGCTCCATTCCAAATTTATTAATCCGTATGTTTCCAGTATAAAGATAAATATTAAACAAATTTCCAAAGCAAACTTCATTGACAAGGCTATTAATAGCTTGCTACAAGATTGGCATCATAAGAACGAATCCGCTTTATTAGGTCTAAATGGTGCCGAGCAAAAAATATATATAACTTTATTCGATTGACAAATGTGTTATTAATAGCAGAAAAATGCGCATAATTTTCCCTTAACGTATTCTATTATGATAGGTAGGTAAGTATATTAATATTTTGTTATACATTACATACATGTAAACGAAATTATCCAAAAAACGAAAGTCTTGAAATATATGGCGTATTCCAATTAAGGCTAGGCTCCTGTAATTTATATTTTTTAATTAATAAAGCTAAGTCTTAGATATATATAACAAAATCAAATTAATTTTGGAATAAAACTATTATTACTACTTAAATAGCTACTACTACTAAAATTAAATTAAAATATTAAAATACAATACAAATAAAAAATATACATATATTCAAAGGGCATCGTGATAGTCCTCCACATTGCCGTCTATTGGGAACGTACCCAGAAGACTAGCAGCATTGCCACGCTGTATGGCAATGCTAATTTTTTGTGCTAGATACATACCATCTTTCTGGTCACGTGAGGCATCGACAAGTCTCTTCGCAAGCTCTCTATAAAGAGATCTAGCACTTGGACCCCATGACCCCAACGTTTCGACTCCAAACGGCTCAAATACATAATTCCCTACGAGGTTTACGTATTTGCGCCTTCTTAGAGTCTCCGCTGTGGCAGCAGCAGCGCTCGCACAACCCGCTGTGCTAGGAAGATGAGATGAGATGGCGCAAGGGTATCGACACACGTTGCGTCCCATACCAAAGGCCTACCCAACTTCCAAGGCAGTAGAGACATTCCATTTGGTCTTTTACCATCGTTGCGTGCCAAACCCTGAGGTTCAAGTTGGGCTGGAACGCCAGCGGTGACAAGAGCCCGACGGAGAATGTCATTCAGGTTTCTGTGTCGTAAAATACGACCTGCGCTCCTGCTACATGACAGGCCATGGTGACCAAGGCTGTCGACAGCCTCCCCACAGTAACAAGGTTGTGGAGCGACACATGGTGCACCTAAACGGAGACAAGAAGCGATGCGAAACGTCGTGTCGTCCAACATGGTACCTATGTTGGACGATGGCAGTGCTTGAAGCCAGAGCCCCGACTCCCACTCTCCCACAGCCAGCAAACGAGCACCCTCTGCAGCTTCTGTACGATGTACTGAGGAGATTTTCTCGTACTGCGCTGCAAAGCGGTCCGTCCCAGCCTCTGAGCAACTCAGTGCTTGAACAAGCCTTTTTCCAAGCATTAATAGCTTCGATCTTACACGGCACCTCAGAATCGACCAGTATGCTAAGATTTTCCTGGTCAATTCTGCAGTGCTGTGGACCGAGGACAAAAATGCTGGTAAGCTCACATTGGAAATTTTGCGAACGCCAAGTCCACCCAGGCAAACAGGTAATGTCGCCTGTAGCCATGCTCGGTCGTTCAGAGCCACATCTAAAATGTTGCTTAGGGTGTTTTGCAAAATTTTGTCAATTGTGACTAGTGGGCTTGGGTTTTTCCAAAAAGGCGACGAACGTAAAGCGTGTGTGAACTTAGGCACAAAAAGCAGTGTCTCATAATAGTGAAGTCCAAATGTATATTAATTTTGAGCAGGCGGTCTGAAATTTCACTAAAATTTTGAATTTTTTCACGAATGAAAGAATCAAAACCTTCGTCTAATATTGGGGACCCAAGAAGGCGAAGAGAACTTTTTTTAATATGGGTTATGGAAAGTATTGCGGATTGGTCTAAAGTATCGTTGATAAAATTTTACACTTACTTGGATTAAGGTCTAGGCCGATGGATGAAAATTTTGTCTTCAGAGGTGCCAGGTCCTGATAGACAGTTCCATCATCTAGGTACCAGGTGTTAAATTTAGAATTTAGGTGGCTAATAACTGGATGAATGGCTAAGCTAAAAATAAGTGTCCAAGAGGAGGCTGCCGTTGGCTGGTTGACAGCCAACGGCAGACTCCAAAAGATTTTCCTTGTATATTAATTTTGATGGGTGCCTGTAGCACTGCCAAAGCAAGTTGTAAATTTGGGGGGTTTCTAATTTAACTTGCGTCAACAAGGTATCCCTGTTCACTGAGTTAAAAGCATTCTTTAAGTCAATCTTCAAGATTACATCACCCCCATTACAGCCAAGGTATGTTGACAGGGCATGTATGGCGGCCTCACAGCCACCTTTGGAGCCAAATCCAAGTTGTAGTGGCTGTAATTTGCTGCCTAATGTGGACAGCATTATAATGCCAACAACAAATGTTGGCCGACATACATCAATATAAACGTTATTATTATTATTCTATTCATTTAAACATTCTCTCATAAATGATATTTTACATTTTTATGTGATTTAAAAAAAACAATATAAAAATATACAATAAAATTACGGGGCTCACCGGTATCGGGTTCAGGGACCAAGTTACCGGTGTTTAGGGTTCCAGAGAGAGGAACCTCCTGACGATACGAGCCGTGGCCAGCAATACTGCCTTCTGTATAGAGGACTTAATCCAACCGTCTAACGCGAGCCTCTTGAGGTGGTGATCGAGGCTCTTGGCAATGAGACCATTAAATGACACGACTATCGGTACAATGATCGCCGAGTCCACATCCCACATGTCGACAATCTCGTGAGCCAAATCCAAATATTTTATTTGTTTATCTTTCTCGGCTTTCACGAGATTCTCGTCATGGGGAATGATGACATCGATGATCATTGCAAGGCGCTTAGATCGATCTATCACTACTATATCTAGCTTGTTAGCCACAATAGTTCTATCAGTAATGATAGATCGATCCCAATACATGGTGGCACGACCATTTTCAAGAACTGGGTCGGGCACATACCTGTAGTACGGTATCTCAGAGTCTACAAGATTGTACTTTAAGGCAAGTTGCTGATGGATGATCCTAGCTACTTGATTGTGCCTGTGCAAATATTCGCCGTTGGCAAGACGAGAACAACCAGATACTATATGTCTGAGAGATTCACCAGGCTGGTGACATGCCCGACATATGTCAACCGTCCCATCCCTCAGGATATACTTCGGGTAGTTATTCGTCATGACAACCTCGTCCATAATTGCAAAGACAAAACCTTCTGTTTCGGCGAACAGATCGCCAAAACGTAGCCAGAACACAGAAGCTGGTAAGTCTACATCGGGTCCATGCAGGGCCCGATAAAAACGTCCATGCAGCTCTTTACCCTTCCATACCTCCTTGCGCTCCTCAACACCAAGTACGGCAGGTTTGCGCCAGTTCTCCTTAGCCAGACCCAATGGGGTAAGTCCGTTGTCCACAGTGACCACATCACGGTGGACACCCGCGTCAGTGCTGAGAAAATATTCCCTGAGATTGCACATCTCGCGGTTATGGAGGGTCTTGGCACTTAAGAAGCCGCGATCCCCGCACTTCCGCGGGATGTACAATCTCATTACTGACGACCGCGGGTGATGCATCCGGTATGTAGTCAGTAGACAACGGACTTTTCTATCCAAGGCATCAAGTTCTGTTTGAGTCCATCTAAGTATGCCGAAGGAGTACATTTAGACTGGCATGGCCCAACCGTTACAGGCGCGCACCCTGTTACCGCCTGTTAAAAAACTATTTAAGATTTTTCTCAGACGGCCAAAGAAGCGCTCCTGCAAAGCCTGTTTCATGCCAGCCTCAGCAATACCTAGTGCCTGCGACATACCTAGATATTTGTAGGTTTCGGTTGCAGATAGAGATCTAAGTTGTGTGAAATCTGAAAGTTCTATATCATCAGATTCCACAACCCTGCCCTTCTTTACATGCAAGACCGCACATTTATCTACACCGAACTCCATCTTGATAGACTTACTAAAGTTTTCAGTTACCTTTATTAACTCTGTCAACTGGAGGTCAGTGGAGGCAAATAGTTTTAAGTCATCCATGAAAAGAAGGTGAGATATTACTTGACCTCTGCTGTGCAACCGATAGCCTAGCCCTGAATTCTCGAGCAAAGTGCTAAGAGGATTCAGTGCTAGACAAAACCATAATGGACTCAAACTGTCACCTTGGAAGATTCCTCGTTGGATCTTTATAGGATCGCCGCATCCGAGAGTCCGTCGACATCCTGGATAGCGAAGAACCGTACTCATCTGCCCCATACACGTCTTCAGGAAAGTGCATAGAGTTGGATCCACTTTGTACAACTCTAGCACTCTCAAGAGCCATGTATGTGGCACAGAATTGTAGGCCTTCTTATAATCTATCCAGCATGTCGCTAGATCTTTTCGGCTACGGCGAACCTATTGGCTAACGGTCATGTCTATAAGGAGTAGCTCTTTACTACCACGTGACCCACTTTTACATCCATTTTGAGAGCTGGACATGATTTTGTTAGTATATATATGTTTGGCCAGTTTGGTTCTCAAAACGGAGGTAAAAAGTTTATAGACCGTCGGTAGGCAGGTTAAAGGTCTATATTTTTTTGGATCCGTGGTACTTCCTGTTTTGAAGAGCAGGTGGGTAATGCCAGTTGTTAAGAAAATTGGCAGCGTCCCAGATTCTAGAGATGATTGGAATTGGGACGCAAAACGAGCATGTGCACTACGCAGCCACTTCAACCAAAAGTTGTGCAATCCGTCCGGAACTGCCGCTTTCCAGTTTGGTAACGGACGGACTGCACAACCAACATCTGTAGCTGTAATAGCTACGGCATCCATATTAGGGATTGCTGCACATGATCGCTCGACATCCCTAAACCAACCACCCTCCGTGTGGCTAACGGGGGTCGACCAGATGCTACTCCAGAACGTATTTGTAGTTTCATCATCTGGTAGACCTCCATCATCCACACCTAGACCGGGACGCTCCCAATTTCTATACACCCACCTTTCATCCTTTTGGAATGTGCGATTCTGGGAATATCTGTCTATACGTTTTTTATAACGTTTGATACGATTTGCCCACGCATAAATCTTCTGCTTCAGGAAGTAGATGCGTTCTGTGACCCGCAACGTGTATTCTTGTGTCCTAATACCCGTTCCTGCAAAGGCGCGGGTCACAAAACGCATCACTCTCGGGCGAGTATTGCCCGACCTGAAGCAGATCAGCTTGCCAATGAGTGCCCTAGACTCAGCGATACGACACTCAATCCTGCACTGCCAAGCCGGCACAGCATTATTTCGGGTAGCCATATCAATGTTCTTTTCTATCTTGACATTGGCTATCCGACATGCCGCTACAGCCGCACAGTACAGAATTGAGTGAGTATCACTGAGATTTTCAATATTGTCTAGGTATGTAGACAATAGTGAATCCAGGGCACACACCAGCGCCAAATTTTTCTTATGCGTGGGCAAACGCGGCACACGAGGCCTATTTACTAAGGCCTCGTAACGATATTCCCTGATGGCACATTCCAAAGTACTCCTTATATTATCCATGTACTGGGCACTTGCTTGTATATCCCCACTATCCACTTCTTCAACACTTTGCGGCCTTAGTGTGTCAACTATCACTGCCGTTACACGTTCACGCGTGGAAGGAGGAATGGGAGGGTTACCTTGCAAGTCCGAGCGTAGCCTCTCAAGTGCATCTTCATCCAGCAAACGACAGCGCTGGATTGCGCGCACTTGATCCGATACTCGCTGCGCCGAAACGTTGACGGCCGGTTCCAAGTCCTGAAACAGAGGCAGCATGCGATCACGGTACGCCGTAAGGTTGGTACCACCCTATGTAGCCACATAATATGCCCGCATAACATTCTCATTCATTGATCTAGTCCACCTCATGCGGTGCACATCACCACCGGTAGCGGGGGCCCTGTTCGAGACCGATGAGCCTCGGGGTCCTAAGCCATTCCGTGGCCGGCCTCTCCCTCGCCGGCGGACAGGTGGTGGCGACGACGGCGGGGAGAAAAACTCGCCGCTAGATGCGCTCGACGCCTCAACACTCACCGGCGATGCTGTTGCTGGTGCCGGCGGCTGTGAGGCGGAGCTGAGCGACGAGTCCGGAAGTGTTAAGCGTGCTGCAGCTGCTTTCCTGGCTCTGGTCAACATTTATATTACATTTCCTTGCCTTTATATTTGTTATTGTTTGTGCTTTTCATTTTGACATATGTTGTCATCTTCAGTATATTTATCTTTAATATTATTTCTTAAATTTTATGGCTTTTATAAGTAAATCCGTATATTTTAGGTATTATAACTTCTTGTTGTGGTATAAATATATAAATTGTATCGTAAAACTGTAATATAAGTTAAAATAAAAATATGCAAGAAAATTTGGTTGTTGACTTTACGGTGTTGCCAAATATATTATTATTATTATTATTATTATACGCCTGTACGTACACTCAACGGCAATAGGACGAATACCACCATCTCGCTTTCGCAAAGCGCATAGATTTGCTCAGTACAAAATGTCCACTATGGCATCGTTCATATTGCCGGAGAGCATAAGGTTAACTAAAGCCGTTAGCTCCCCCAAAAGAGCGTTCCCGGGCGCCCCCGCGCTTGAACACACAAGATCTTTAAAATGTCCTTTAAACCTACCAACGGTAGTCAGCACGTCCTTGGCTGTAATCCTGAGGCAATCTGAGTTAGTGTCAGGTGGTTGAGGAAAGGAGAGGCTTTCTCCTGAAGCTGGATGCTTGCTCTGCAGACTTGCGAGTGTGCCGGCAGAGTAAGGCGCCACATCGCTACTGAATAATATTCTGGATGCTCCTCTGATATCACCTTCCCTTAGTTTGGACTCTACATGGTGGTAAATGCTGCTATTGCGGTGTGTTTTTGGATATTGACAATTTAATTTGGATGACGAAATATTACAGTTTTCTTTAATTTTTGCTGTTAATGTTTTTTTTGTTTGCCGGTCTTCCTGTGTACCTATGTAGAATTATGTGAAAGAAGGTGAGTAGTTGTTCCCAAGCCGTTACTGAATTTTTGAGTAAACAGTATACAAATATTCAATGAGGTAGTAGGGTTCTTTCATTGAAATTAAACTACAGTTTAGGGATTTTATCGCGATGTATTGCTTTCACTAAGTTATTACATTTGAAACGAATGATCTAGAAACTATATTTTTAATTTATTACTAGCCGACGTTTCGAATTCTTTACAGAATTCATGTTCACGGCAGACTGAGGTGATATTTGTCTTTTTCTTGAATGTATAAGTTATCTCAAAGTACCCGAACATTTTTCAACTACTGGTGTTACTATTTACGCAGAATGAGCTCACAGTGTCCTTAGGTCTTCTGGTGACTTTGTCCTTCTTGGATTTCATTAGCCTTATAACAGGGTCCCAAGCTGGAGGAACATTCCAACCATCTTCCCTATTGAAATTAGGGTGTTTTTTAATTTCAATAGCCTCTCGTATCATCCTTGGAAGAAAACGGTGTTCTTTTGCGAGTATCTGTGGTTCATCAAATCGCAGGTAATGGTTGGTTCCTTGTTCTACATGCTCACACACAGCAGACTTTGTTGAGCGTTTACGTTTTATGTCAGCTATATGTTCTTTGAGTCGAATGCCTATGCTTCTCTTGGTTTGTCCAATGTATGAGAGCCCACATTCACAGTCAATTTTGTAGACACCGGCCTCATGCAAGGGTAACTGACACTTGACAGATGGTAATAATTGACTGATCTTCGTTGGCGGCTTGTAGTAAGTTTTGATAGAAGCTCGCTTCAAGATGTAGCCAATTTTGTCGGTCACGCCCTTGATGTATGGGAGGACAGCAGGTTGTCTTTCCACTGTGGCTGATTTTTCTTTCTTCTGGGATCTGTGACAGTGGCGCGGCGGTCGGAGCTTGTTGTCTTGCAGAACTTGCCTGACTTGTTGAAGCTCAGCGTCCAGGTGTTTCTTGTCACAGATCCCGCGGGCTCTCTGAAACAGAGAAATTCCTACAGTAGCTAACTGTTTAGGATGGTGGTGAGATTCACCGTTTAAATACCTATTTGTATGGGTCTTTTTCCTATACACAGTATGGCTTAATGAGTTGTTTTTATTCCTGATGACAAGTACATCTAAGAAAGCTAAAGAATTGTTTGCTTCTAATTCCATTGTGAATTGTATTTGGTTATTAATAGAATTAAGATGGTTTAGGAAAGCATTAACACTATCTGTTGGTAAAATTGTGAAAGTGTCATCTACATACCGCTTGTAGAACCTCGGTGTGATGGTGGCAGTCTGTAGGGCTCGCGCCTCGAAGTCCTCCATGAAGATGTCAGTGACAACAGGCGATACTGGAGAGCCCTTTGCTGCACCGTCTACTTGTATGTAGTATTTCTTGTCCCATAACAGATAGCCCGTTGTCAGGCAGTGTTTGAGTATTTCTGCATATTCCTCAGGCATGTTGTTTTCTGTCAGCTTCCTTCTAGTAATTTCTACACAGTCATGTACTGGTATGCATGTGAATAATGACTGTATATCAAAACTAACCATAGTTTCCTTGTCAGAGAGATGTAGGTGTTTGATTCCACTGACAAAATGGTAGGAATCTTTCACATGTGCTCTCGTATTGCCTCTGAGCGGTGAGAGAATCTTTGCCATGTATTGAGCCAGTCTGTAAGTTGGTGCGCCTATCTGACTAACTATCGGGCGCAGAGGAGCGTTTTCCTTGTGTATATTTGGTAGTCCATACATTTAAGGAGGTTTTACACACGATGGTATTAAATATTTCACGTCCAAATTAAGTTTTTGGGAGTATTTCTTAACAATATCACAAGTTTGCTTGAGTATTTTGTTCGTAGGGTCTGACTTAACCAACTTGTAGGTACTTTCATCAGACAAAAGATGTTCCATCTTTTGTTTATACTCGGACGTGTCCATGACTACCGTTGCATTTCCTGTATCTGCTCAGAGTACTGTAAGTTCAGGCCTAGCTTGTAACTTCTTCAGTGCAAGAGTCTTTGGTATATTCCTTGCCGCCACTTTCAATTGACGTAATACAGCAGAAACGTCCTGTCGTATGGCCTCGAAATCTGCCTTACTCACATTGTTCTTGACTAGGCAATCCTCAACGTTGCAAATAATTGTTTCATACGGTATTCTTCATGGAGTTATCGCGTAATTTAAACCTCTGCTAAGTACTTTCTCGGTATTTTGATCTAACGTGTGTTTTGACAGATTGGCAACTTGTTGTCTATGGGCGGACGGTAGCGTGTGATTGGTCCGTGCGAAAACGTTCTGTTTCATGTTGTACTGGTCATTTGATTTTTGTTGTAATTTTTCAAATTTTTGGATTTTGTTACGTTTACACGCATAATATTTTGATGTTTCTCTGTTGTTTATTGCATCATTAAATCATTTAATCAATGCATAGATGCAATAAACAACAGAGGCAGAGGCAAACAATTCTTTAGCTTTCTTAGATATACTTGTCATCAGGAATAAAAACAACTCATTAAGCTATAATGTGTATAGGAAAAAGACCCATATAAATAGGTATTTAAACGGTGAATCTCACCACCATCCTAAACTGTTAGCTACTGTAGGAATTTCTCTGTTTCAGAGAGTCCGCGGGATCTGTGACAAGAAACACCTGGACGCTGAGCTTCAACAAGTCAGGCAAGTTCTGTAAGACAACAAGCTCCGACCGCCGCGCCACTGTCACAGATCCCAGAAGAAAGAAAAATCAGCCACAGTGGAAAGACAACCTGCTGTCCTCCCATACATCAAGGGCGTGACCGACAAAATTGGCTACATCTTGAAGCGAGCTTCTATCAAAACTTACTACAAGCCGCCAACGAAGATCAGTCAATTATTACCATCTGTCAAGTGTCAGTTACCCTTGCATGAGGCCGGTGTCTACAAAATTGACTGTGAATGTGGGCTCTCATACATTGGACAAACCAAGAGAAGCATAGGCATTCGACTCAAAGAACATATAGCTGACATAAAACGTAAACGCTCAACAAAGTCTGCTGTGTGTGAGCATGTAGAACAAGGAACCAACCATTACCTGCGATTTGATGAACCACAGATACTCGCAAAAGAACACCGTTTTCTTCCAAGGATGATACGAGAGGCTATTGAAATTAAAAAACACCCTAATTTCAATAGGGAAGATGGTTGGAATGTTCCTCCAGCTTGGGACCCTGTTATAAGGCTAATGAAATCCAAGAAGGACAAAGTCACCAGAAGACCTAAGGACACTGTGAGCTCATTCTGCGTAAATAGTAACACCAGTAGTTGAAAAATGTTCGGGTACTTTGAGATAACTTATACATTCAAGAAAAAGACAAATATCACCTCAGTCTGCCGTGAACATGAATTCTGTAAAGAATTGGAAACGTCGGCTAGTAATAAATTAAAAACATAGTTTCTAGATCATTCGTTTCAAATGTAATAACTTAGTGAAACCAATACATCGCGATAAAATCCGTAAACTGTAGTTTAATTTCAATGTGGAACATTCGCGTAAACCCAAGAAGATACTAAGGGTTCTTTCAACTTAGTAGGTAGACTTCAATAGAATAGCAATTTGAGTAAGAATTTTGTTTTGGTTTTTGACGAATTCTACTTACATATATCACTCGGATAACTATTGCGGAACCTAACTCAGTTGAAGGAATATCAACATCAGTCTTTGATGTAAGTATTTTAGAAGTGCAGACCTCAATATTGGTAAGTAATAAAATATAGTTTATGATTGAATCAAATTATGTCACATTGTGCACAATTTCCTTTAACATGTTCAAATTCAAACAATTTTATTTATTAACATCGAAAATATTTGCTGAATATTTATATCCCGCCAACCATCCATTGAGCTCAGATTGCAACACAAATTAAAGTAAAAAGCTGGCAGTTGCAAATTGCTTATCTCATAGTTTGCGACAACTTAAACACCGGCCGTGCAGCCGTAAAATAGGCTACTCCGGATAAAGATAAGTACTTCTCCGTACTCGGTATTCAGGGCAAAACCTGGAAATTGCACTTTTGAGGTGAATCTGTTGTAAGCTGCTTTTGTTGCCGTATGATTCGACGGATTAGTCTGAGCTGTTTTACGGTCACTGGTAGAATGTCGGCAAGGCGAGATTTAGTAGCAACAACAAATCAATTTTGTCAACAATCCAAACTCGTATTTGTTTTATAACTAATCTAACATTTATTTGTACATAATTATTATGTTGTAACATAGATATTAACCATTCAGTATTTGTACAATTGGGTTTGATAATAACACTCTTCTCTCTGTTTCGATATTTTATTTCTACTCTACGTATAATTACAGAAGTTACTACTGCATTACAATTGACAAAAATACCCGAGAGATAAGTAACATATGTCTACAATGGGTAAAAGCACAGAAGACGAGTCGCACTCCCTGGGAACATAAAGTGATGACCCATAACAAAGATGCTAACCAAATCTACGAAGCGGTGGCATGTAGAGGCCAGTAAAAGCTTGTTGTGTCGCCAACCCATGTCTTTATTATCCGCGATCGGCGTCTCTGCAGAGTAAAAGGTATATCAATTTCAGCTGTTTAAGTCGGTTCTTGAAATCCAAGAACAATAAAATGTCTCTTTGAAAATAATCTATGAGGGACAAAAGATATATCCACTAATTATAATCAATATTGGCCATTCGTCAGCCAACTAATTTCAGATTTATATGCCTCTACAAAATCAACCACAGAACAGAGTCTCTCCTCTACCTCCGTGGTACAGTGGATTACGTGGGACCTAAAATATTCATGGCGAAATGTAGGTGTAATATTACACCTCTGCCTACCCATTCGGTGATGAAGGCTTAAATAAAATATGCCGCGAAGAAACCTTGCAATTTGTTTCCAAAATCCGCAAAAATTAAGCCCTTGTAAAGACTAAATCTTGAATAAAACACGGCTCTTCAGTGAAGTACATTCTTTTTCTACGCCCACACTCAAAATTACGTACACATACATACGATCATAATAATAATAATATTATTATTACTTTTTTAACACCATATGTTAGAAAAGTACGTGTGAAAGAGAAACAAATAATAATAATAATTGGCGAAAGAGAACTGGCGCAGGCCTGTAGCTTTAGGCGTTGACGACCGCAGGCTTGTGGCAGAGCAAGGAGCTGCATGGTAGATTCTACCGGGCCCTTCACGGATCTGATGTAGATCTACTAGCTTCTGTGGCCTGGCTACGTTTTGGTAATCTCTTCGGAGAAACCGAAGGTTTTGTCCGTGCAATTGCAGATAAGGTTATCAAGACGAGAAATTACCGGAGGTATATCATGAGGGACGGCACAGTAGAACTGTGTCGAGCTTGCAACTGACCTGGTGAGTCCCTCAGGCATATAGTCTCCGGGTGTTCTCGTCTTGCTAATAGCGAGTACTTGCACAGGCACAACCAAGTAGCCAGGATCATATATCAGCAACTGGCTCTGCGATAAGGGCTTGTGGACGTCGAGTTGCCATATTAAAAGTTCATTCCTGAGCCAGTTCTCGAGAATGGTCATGCAACATTGTACTGGGATCAATCAATTGTCACAGATAGGACTATTGTATGCAACAGGCCTGATATTGTGATAATAGATCGATCAGAGCGCCGCGCAATGATTGTTTGTTGACATTACTATCCCACCTGACGAGAATCTCGTGAAAGCAGAAAAAGACAAACAAGAGAAATATTTGGACTTGGTTCACGAGATTGTCGATATGTAGGATATTGATTCAGCAATAATTGTTCCGATAGTTGTGTCCGTTAATGGACTTACAGCCAAAACCCTCGAACGCCATCTAGAGAGGTTGAAACTAGGCAGCTGGGTCAAGAATTAGATGCAAAAGGCAGTTCTTCTGCAAACGGCTCGCATTGTGAGGAAATTTCTAGCTCTGGAGCCCTAACCGCCGCGCCGGTGACTTGGATGCTATTCCCGTGAAATGAAATTAAATTAAATGAAATACTTCTTTATTTCGTATAAACTTTGCAAGTACTTACGAAACGTCATTAAAGAAAACATTTCATACAATTATTTTTGTGTGTCGAATTAGAACAGCTCAGTCCCAAGCGTTTTGGTCGTCTTTATATTCCGATATTTTATAATATGCTTTTGAACACAATTTCGCTTTTACAATAATTTTGAACTTATTTATAGATAGGTTTCTTATATTATAAGGCAGCTTGTTATAAAAGCGTATACATTACCCCATAAAACAGCTACTTATTTTGTGAAGACGAGTGCTATGAACTACGAGATTATTCCTGTGTCTTGTATTTACAGAATGTACATCACATTTTTTACTAAATTTGTCAGTATTTTTATGTACATATAACAGATTTGCATAAATATATTGTGATACAACAGTTAAAATGTTTATTTCTTTGAATTTTTCTCTTAGAGTAACTTTTGAACCGAGGTTACAGCTCTTTTCTGCAGAACAAATATTGAATTTAGGTCTGCAGCATTCCCCCAGAGAAGGATCCCATACGACATTAAGCTATGAAAGTAACTGAAATAAACCATTCTAGCTGTTTCTAAATCTGTGAGGCGTCTAATTGTCTTGACTGCATAAGCTGCAGAACTGAATTTGCCCGATAGCCTTTCAATATGTGGACCCCATTGAAGTTTGGTGTAGAGCATAATACCTAAAAACATGGTTGTCTCGACAGGCTCAATCCTAGATTCATTAAGTTGCACATTGGTTTCCATTTGTTTAACATTAGGCATAGAGAATTTTAAAAGTTTAGTTTTCTTATTATTAAGTAATAGATTATTTACATTAAACCAATTAACAACTTTAGAGAGTGCATTGTTTACTTCGTCAAAATTAATCTGTTGTCTTTTATATTATTGTTAAAAGTCAAAGATGTATCATCTGCGAACAACATAAATGTCATGATTGTTCTTTATATAATTAGGTAAATCGTTAATATATATCAAGAATAGAAATGGACCGAGTATTGAGCCCTGCGGGACGCCCATTTTTAAATCCGAACCTGGAGATGTCTTACCATTAACTTTGACCTTCTGGATTCTGTTGCCCAAATAAGAAGTCAGGAGATCGAGAGCTTTGTTCCTAATGCCATAGTGATATAATTTCCCAATAAGAGTATCATGATGTACACAATCAAAGGCTTTTGACAAGTAACAAAATATACCTAACGTATCTTGCGACCTCTCCCAAGCCGCAAAAATACTTTTCAGTAACTCAACTGCTGCGTCAGTAGTTGAACAACCCCTCGTAAATCCGAACTGTTTCTTGTGAAAAAGATTATTTCTATTAAAATGATTAAGCAATTGACTAAGTATTAATTTTTCAAAAATTTTACTAAGAGTTGACAATACAGAAATAGGTCGAAAATTTGAGGGGTCTGATGTGTCACCAGATTTAAAGAAGGGTGTAATTTTACTATATTTCATTAAATCAGGAAATGTTCCAAAAGCGACACAGCCATTGAACACTGTGGCTAGATGTGGAGCAATTAAAGTAATAATAGATAAAACAGTCTTAACTGACAATCCCCGTAAATCCATAGTCTTTTTCATATTAATAGTTTTAAATTGTTTAAGAACATCTTTAGTAGTTACAGCAGTAAATTCAAAGGCTGTGTCACATTCTGGCACGCAGTCCTTAAGTAGCATTTCAGCAGACATGGAAGATGACTTGAGTGACGCTATAGTTATAATGGGTATATTAGCAAAAAAAATTTCAAATTTTGCCGCTACTTCCAAGTCCTCTGCAATACTCACATTATTGATATTTAGTAGGCAGTCGCGACTGCGTGCTTTGGCTCTACTAGTTTCGTTATTGATGACATTCCAGGTAGCTTTTATGGTATTTTCAGCGCGTTTTATTTTATTTTTCAAATAAATTGATTTTGCAGCATAACAAGCTTGTCTGAATGTTTTTGAATATTTTTTTACATAATTAATAAAGGCTGGACTATTATTAAAAGTTTTTTCATTATAAAGTTCATATAACCTAATCCGACTTTTATGAATGCCTTCAGTTGCCCAATCACTAAACGTCAGATGGTCAGTTACATTATTTTTTTTCGGTTTTAATACAGTAGAAAATTCATCATTAATCAATTTAAATAATGATTTATATAACTGATCCGGACGGTCATGAGTAGGCAACCAATGCATTTTATTAGTTAAATTATTTTTAAAAAGTTTCAATCGGTTCTCATTTATAGGTATATAATTTATAATTTTACTCTGAGCCTTAGGGCTTTTTTCTTGGACAACAGAATAACTGCCCACTGTGATCAGACTGTAGCATATTTATTAAGGATTCATGTAAACGTTTAGTGTTAATAAATATATTATCAATACAGGTAGCACTTGTGGCAGTCACTCTAGTTGGTTCTAAAAAAGTATGACTTAAATTTTATTGTAAGATTTTAAAAGATTTAAGAAATTAATTGATAAAAAACTTTTCTCTAAAATGTTAATATTAACATCAGCACTATCAGCAACTGTTTTATGGCAATTATTAACTTTGCTTAGGGCATCCTCCATAATTACTATAAAACTTTCAAAAGGCGCACATGGAGGCTTGTATACACTCATAACAATGAACTGCTCAAACTTGACACATGATATCTCTATAACTCGCTCAACAGAGAGGCTCACAATATGAGACCGTTCCTTAAAGGACAATGGCAGATCTCCATACATAAAAATGTCTGAAATTAAATTGAAGCGAACTGTAATAAAAAATATATCAAAAAAATTGGCGTAAGTAACAGAGTCTATAAATGATTCTATTTTCACTCAGGAAAGGTGGAAAAAGAAGATATCGGTGTTTGAAGTTTTAGTTAAGAATGAACAATGTAGGTACAAGGAAAGTTATATTATGAAAGTTAAACAATGTAGGTAGGTACGTTTGAATTATCAAATGACATATGTCAGATTGACATCAAAACGCGGCAGTATTTTGTGGCATCTAACTGTCACAGCCAAAGACTAAAGCAGAGCTGCACAATTTAAATCGATTTTATGTGAAATCGATACAACTTTAAAACTATGCTGTGACGTTTTTATTTGATTTAAACGTTGTTTTGCTTCAAAAATATTAGCTTAGTGATATAATGTTGATTAAATATTAAATAACTGCATTTTAAACCAAACCAACTCTATAAAGGTCGATCGTATCGATTACTTATTTAATAATCGATACGGATATAGCACTCACGTCTATTCCTATCACACCATAGTCTATGGCAACAATCAAATAAAAAAGTATTCGTAATCAATTGGAATGCTTTTTATCATCATAAAAGACTCCAGCTTTAACGAGACAAAGTGAAAATATTAAAAATCGTAGAAAAAAAAAACAATTTGTTTTGTTCATAGGAAGTTTAAGGTCGCCACAACAAACCCAGACCAAATTCTGCCATTGTTCTTTAAAGAAATTATTTATTATAATTAACCAGCCACCTCGAATAAAGTTTTCTCTGCTGAATGAGCTTGCAACCTGGTGGTTATTGAAATTGAATAGGAACTGGTGACTTTTAGCCAATGTTCTCTAATACATAAAATGTCAATATTGTTACAGTTCATTAACAATTCCAATTCTAACTGCTTACTCATAAACCCTTGTATATTCTGATGCAACAGGTTAATACAATTCTTTAAATTATTTTTTTTACAATATGTGGTTGATGAAAGTGTGTTTTTCTTACTTACAGTAGGTGTGGTATTAAAAAAAGTATCTAATGTCTTATCAAAATTATTGCCAGAAATTGACTCTATTGTCTCATTACTTAATTTAAAGAATTTGGAACGGATTCCAAGCTACTATTTAATGTCAAATTGCTCAATAAAAGCAGAGTTATTAGCCAAATTTTTGGCTGTGTTATAAATATAATATGCTAGCGATGATGCTATTTGTCTTTGATAATATTGAGATAGATAACAACTATCACATGTCAAATAGTTTTAGTGTTTTGTTTCTAATGAAAGCATTAGAGTCAATTATGTCAATAAAATCATTGTTAAATGTCAATGTATGTAACTTGCTGTTTAACTTATGTCTATAGTCATTTTCGGCCTGTGGCAACAACTTACTGTAGGGAAATGCAACTAAAATATTTTTCTAACTTTTATGTTTAATAATTGGTTGAAATATCTTTTTATAGTTTTTAAATTTGCATTACCCCTTCTCCCAATAAAAATGATTATTGTTGATTCGAGACAGTATGTTTTACTCAAAATGCTTTGTAAGATATGTGCAAAACTTGCTCCAGGCATACAAAACTTGATTATTGTTTGACCTTTCCTTTGTCTCAACAATTGGCTCATGTTCCTACCTATCTCATCACTAAACATTACTAAATTGTTGGTGTTCATATTTGTATTCAGATGTGAGAGGGAAGTGCTAGCATTCATGAAGCTGTTACTCATGACCGCTGACTGAGATGACATAGCAGAACTATCTGTGACGGCCGGTGTCATGTCAAAATGTCATCACTACGTCGCCAAGGACTACTGACGTCTACACAACAAACTAGCCGGTCATCAAACACAATAATTTATTAGAAAAGAGGTTTGAAGACTATTTTATTATTTGGAAACGACGTAATTCGATGACGTATACACTTTGTAAGTGCTCGCCAAATTCACCAGTCATTGGCAACAAAGCGATGGCCGTGCGGATAACACATTCCGTTCACGTTCTGAGGGCGTGGGTTCAAATCCCAGTTGTAACAGTTATGTGGATTATGGTTTTTATGAAATTTTGAAAATGTTTATGAATATTTGGCAAATGTTAAAAAAAAAGATTATATAAATATTTCGAGTAAAAATTAGAAAATTCTAGAAACTTCAGGAAGGAATGGAAAGGTTAAAAAGAGACAGAAGATGGAAAAACAAATTTAAATGTTTCGAATAAAGATTAGGAAATTCTAGAAACTTCAGGAAGGCATGGAAAGGTTAAAAAGAGACAGGAGATGGAAAAACAATTGAATAACGAAATGACAATCGAAATTAGTAGATCTAGAACATTCCTAGGTTTATATAAGGCGATGTAGACGCGCTGAGCGCCAGTTTAAGTTGAAAAGTGGTAAAATGGAGAAGAAAAGGAAGAAGTAAAACGAAGAAAGAAGTAGTAGTGAAATAAAGTGAAGTGAAAGTATAGTGTAGTGAAGTGCAGTGCAAAATACGCTAGTGTTGATGCTGTCTGCGTCAAAATTGTACGACGCGTCGTGTGTGTGAAGTCGAATAAAGTGTCATCAGTGCTACTTGGTGTTTCCTTCCAATCCCGTTACCCCGTCCGTAACAATTGGTGTCAAAAGTGGGATTGGAAGGATCAAAGATGCCAATGATGCCTAGAGAAGGGCCTACGACACGTGCAAGGGCTGCCGCTCAAGAACAAGGCGACTCTAGCCAAGAAGTTGTGAGCAGAGATGCTCCTTCGCAAGGAAGCGGATCTGAAGGAGGGCTATCTACGTTCGCAAGCGCAGCTAACCCGCTATCTCTCGCAAACCTCGCAGCACTATTCCAACAGTCACTTAAGGAAAACTCGCAGCAGCTTAAACCCGAACTCCAGCAAAACTCGCAGCAGCTTAGATCTGAACTCCAGCAAAACTCGCAGCAGCTTAAATCTGACCTCCAGCAAAACTCGCAGCAGCTTAAATCTGAACTCCAGCAAAACTCTCAGCATCTCGAATCCACACTCCAGGAGAATTCGCAGCAGGTTAAATCTGAGCTTAATCTCAGCTTAGTGAGATAATGGAGAGCCAGGATGAAATTCGCCATTATATATTGGAGAACGCTCGTAAGATCGCCGAGATGGAGATGTGTATCAGTGAAGTGCAATCTCGCGTGGCTACCAGTGAGGAAGAGATGCAGTCCCACAAGGCGTCAGTATCGTAAGAGATGCACAGCCGCATAGAGGAGGAGTTCAGGAGGATTAAGGCTAACGTCCCTTCAGTTGCAGTCGCCTCATCAGGTACTGGTAATTTTAAAGTACCTTCTTTCGACGGTACCTCATCCTGGTCCTGGGAGGCGTACAGGATGCAGTTTGAAGCCGCTTCTTCTAGTAATAGTTGGAACAGAGAGCAGGCCAAGAATGCACTCGCTCTGGCGTTACGCGATGGTGCATTATCAGTGCTACAGACTGTGGGGAAAGACGCCACATATGAACAGCTCATCGAGGCTCTAGAGTCCAGGTATGATGAGACGCGCATTTGGAATTTGTATTCCGTGCTCAGTTGCGTAACCGCTGTCAGCGCCCTAACGAGTCATTGCAGCAGTGGTCCATAGAAGTAGAGAAGATGGTATGAAAAGCTTACCAGTCTGCACCCCCGGCACAAGTCCAAAGCATGCGTTTGCAGGCGTTTATTGATGGCATTTATGACGATGAGGTCAGGACTGCCGTTCGTCTGAAGCACCACGACAACGTTAAGGATGCTTTAGCGCATGCTCTCGAAGTGGAGGCTGTCCGTCGAGACATTAAGGGTGGACGAGTCCGAGTTGTGGCCACAGAAATGCAGCGAACAGACCGGAGATTTGTCCCAAAATTTTAAAGCTGCAGGGAACCAAGACATTTCAGCAGTAGCTGTCCGAAACGTAAACGTAAGACAGACGCTACTGTTCAAACGTCAGAACACGACCAGGAAAACTAATTCCAGCCAGGGCTGCGGGGCAACCGCTGGCCGGTAGACGAAAAGCCCCTAAAGTTTGTATCCGATAAAACACAGATGGGAACAGCTTAACCATTGATGGAGCGGTCAATGACGTTACCTGTTTGCTGACCTTGGACACCGGTGCGTCACGAACTGTTAAAGGGACTCATCTCATAAGAAAGAATGGGAAGATTCTAAAACAGTCAATTCGACCTCGACTAACAACGGCTACCGGCCAGCACATCCCAGTCAGGGGAGAGCAAATGGTGGCTTTTAAAGTAGGTGACAAATTATATTGGCAAAAAGCACTGATTGCAAACATCGTCGACGACTGCATTGTTGGGCTAGACTTCTTCAGAGATCACCAATGTAGATTGGATATCCTAAAGTGTGGAGACGTGGAGATCCCAATGAAAGGTGGAGGCACAAGAAAGGTTTTGGGCCTCAAGGAGAGCAAGCTGGCACTTAGGTCACAGACCTTTGTTCCTGTCACATTACCTGCCACTTCGAGTCAGCGACGTTGCATAATGATAGAAGACAATAGAGATCACGATCCATGGTTGCCAGCGTGTGTAGTTGTTGCTTCTTCATAAATGGCAGTTATACCTGTTCTAAATTTAAGTGATGAAGAAAAAGTTTTGAAGAATGGTTCTGAGATAGGGAGTCCGTGGAAGTCGTTTGGTTACGAAACTGTCAAGAAACCAAGAGTCTGGCTGAGACTAACGTTAACGTGGATAGTGTTTTGAAAGGTTGCAAAGACGATCTATCAGAAATCGAATCAGAGAAAGCAAAGAAATTGCTGACACAATACGTCGACATTTTCTCAAAGGACGACGGTGACATCGGAAAGACAGGAGTAGTAAAATACACCATCAATACAGGGAATGAACAACCGATCCGTCAACGGCCGCGACGTGTGCCTTTTGCCAGGGAGAAGAAGGTAGAGGATATGATCGAAGATATGAGAAAAAACGGGGTTATCGAGCCATCGACTGGCCCGTGGTGCTCGCCTGTGGTATTGGTAAAGAAGATGGATGGATTGACTAAATTCTGCATTGACTACCGAAGATTGAATGATGTAACCAAGAAAGACAGTTATCCTTTGCCTAGAATAGATGACACCTTAGACACGTTATGCGGAATGAAGTGATTCACAACAATAGACCTAAAAAGTGGTTACTGGCAAGTGGAAATGGACCCAAAAGACAAAGAGAAGACAGCTTTTTCAATGGGCAAAGGGCTTTGGCATTTCAATGTTATGCCTTTCGGATTGAGCAACGCACCAGCTACTTTCGAAAGGTTAATGGAACACATCCTTGCCGGGCTTTTAGGGGAAGCTTGTCTGGTGTATCTCGATGACATAATTGTAATGGGCCGAGACTTCGATGATCATCTCACGAAGCTAGAAAGTGTACTCAATAGATTGAAAAATGCAAATCTGAAGCTCAGTCTTAAAAAATGTTCATTTTTCAAGCGACAAGTTAACTACTTGGGTCATATCGTCTCTGAAAATGGCATCGAGAAGGACCCTGCCAAAATTTCGGCGGTTAAAGATTGGCCCATACCTAAGGACAAGACGCAGGTCGCTCATTTATGGGGCTTTGCTCTTATAACAGACGTTTTGTGAAGAATTTCTCGAGCATCGCAAGACCCTTACATGAGCTGACGGTGCAAAAACTACCATTTAATTGGGATGAAAAATGTCAAACTGCTTTCAAAGAGTTGAAGACACGTTTATGTGAAGCGCCAATTTTCGCATATCCCGACGTCAATGGAGAATTCATTCTGTGTCAAACAGACGCAAGCAATGTGGGTATTGGTAGAACTCTTTCCCAGAGACAAGATCAGGAGGCTGTTATTGCCTACTTTAGCAAATCGCTGTCTAAACCTGAAAAGAACTACTGTACCACATGAAAAGAGCTTCTAGCGGTAGATATATATATATATGCTGGAGAGTTTTCACTCTCCAGCATTTTAAAAAGTACTTGATCGGAAGAAAATTCCGGATCCGGACGGACCACGCAGCGCTTAATTGGCTTTTACAGTTTTAAAATTGTGGGGTTCAGGTAGCTCGATGGATAGAACAACTTCAAGACTACGATTTCGAAGTTGAGCATCGTGGCGGAAAATCTCACGGTAATGCTGATGCCTTATTAAGACGTCGCTGTGATAAGACCTGCAAAGATTGCGTGCGACAAGAAGGAAAAGAAGAAGCTGCCGTCAAGGTTATAAGAACGGATACCATCGACGGGCGATGGAACAAGGAGTTCATTATTAAATCGCAGGAAGAAGATAAAGATTTGAAACCGATACTGGAACGGCTAAAGAATAACTCTTTTCGGCCAGAATGGAGTGAGGTGTCTGAGATACTAGTACCGTGACGAAAAGTTATTGGGCGCAATGGAACAGCCTAATAATACAAGATGGACTACTTTGTCGAAAATGGGAAAGTGCTTCTGGAAGAGACAGTTATCTTCAAACAATAGTGCCAAAATCAATGATTCCTGAAGTTTTGCGAGTTTGTCATGATGGCCCATCTGGCGGACATCTTGGAGTATGAAGAACCTTGCTGAAGATTCATCAACGTTTTTATTGGCTGCACTGTAGGGAAGACGTTGAAGACTGGTGCAGGAGATGCGTTAAATGTTCTTCAGTTAAAGGACCGCAAACTCGGAGCCGTGGAGTACTAAAACTATACACTGTAGGAGCTCCTTGGGAACGGATTGCTGTGGATGTAGCTGGACCATTTCCTTTGACAGAAAGTGGTAATCGCTACATTCTGGTGGTGATGGATTATTTCACGAGATGGCCAGAAGCTTTTGCAGTCCCCAATCAGGAAGCAATTACAGTTGCGACAAAATTAGTAAATGAAGTATTTTGCCGATTTGGTTTACCGTTAGAAATCCACAGCGACAAAGGGAGAAACTTTGAATCGCAACTCTTTCAAGAAATTTGCAAGATGATGGGGATCCACAAAACTAGGACAACTCCGTATCACCCTCAATCGGATGGAATGGTGGAGAGATTTAACCAGACATTGGAGCGCCATCTTGCTAAAGTGGTCGATAGCCATCAGAGAAACTGGGACAAATATATCCCACTATTTCTTCTGGCTTACAGAGCCGCAGTACATGAAAGTACGGCAACAATCCCGGCACGAACAAATTTAGGAAGGGAGCTACGACTTCCAGTAGACCTTCTTGCTGGATGTCCTCCGGGAACGCCTAGCTGTGTTACCGATTATGCATGTGAATTAAGAAGAAAGCTCGAAGAAATTCATGAACACCTTAGAGAAGAGAATTTACAAACGGGAGTAAGAATGAAGACTCGATATGACAGACGCGCAAATGCAAGAGAATTCGAAGAGGGAACTTTGGTGTGGCTTCATAATCCGGTCCGATGTAAGAGAAAATCTCCAAAATTACAGCCAAGCTGGGAAGGACCATATACGAAAAATAATGACGTAACCTACAGAATTCGGAAGACACCTAGAAGTCCACTGAAGATTGTTCATGTGGATAGGATAGCGGTATATCATGGATACAACAATGCTCGGGATGAGCATGTCTTAGAGAGGGGGTAGTGTGACGGCCGGTGTCATGTCAAAATGTCATCACTACAGTCGCCAAGTACTACTGACGTCTACATGACAAACTAGCCGATCCTCAAACACAATATTTTATTAGCAAAGAGGTTTGAAGACTATTTTATTATTTTGTTTATTTTGACTATTTTCTATTTTTTTATTACTTTGTAAGTGCTCGCCAAATTCACCAGTCATTGACAACAAGACGATGGCCGTGCGGATAACACATTCCGTTCACGTTCTGAGGGCGTGGGTTCAAATCCCAGTCATAACAGTTATGTGGATTATGGTTTTTATGAAATTCGGAAAATGTTTATGAATATTTGGCAAATATTTAAAAAAAAGATTATTTAAATATTTCGAGTAAAAATTAGAAAATTCTAGAAACTTCAGGAAGGAATGGAAAGGCTAAAAAGAGACAGGAGATGGAAAAACAAATTTAAATGTTTCGAATAAAGATTAGAAAATTCTAGAAACTTCAGGAAGGCATGGAAAGGTTAAAAAGAGACAGGAGATGGAAAAAAAATTGAATAACGAAATGACAATCGAAATTAGTGGATCTAGAACATTCCTAGGGGTATATAAGGCAGTGTAGACGCGCTGAGCGCCAGTTTAAGTTGAAAAGTGGTAAAATGGAGAAGAAAAGAAAGAAGTAAAAGGAAGAAAGAAGTAGTAGTGAAATAAAGTGAAGTGAAAGTATAGTGTAGTGAAGTGTAGTGAGGTGCAGTGAAGTGCAGTGAAGTGCAGTGCAAAATACGCTAGTGTTGGTGCTGTCCGCGTTGAAATTGTACGACGCGTCGTGTGTGTGAAGTCGAATAAAGTGTCTTCAGTGCTATTTGGTGTTTCCTTCCAATCCCGTTACCCCGTCCGTAACATATATTTCAAGTTGGTAGGCTGTGAAAAACTTTGTGGTGTCAGGCTAGGGTCATTGACCTGATTATTATTAGTTAATGAAATGAGTCTTTGCTCATTGTATTTACACAAATCCACTAAGTCGTCCATGGCCAAGATATGTTGTTGTTATGGCAGTCGTCGATGGAAATCTGTTTTTATATTTTTAAATATCTTTTTAATTTTGTTTAGAGTGTTATATTCAAAAATGTAAAAGATAGGACGAATATGAAAATAAAGAGGATAATAATAATAATAATAAAGGGTTTAGACCATGTAACAATAAAGCAGACCCTGACAACAGAGTACAAGAAAAGGATAAACGCCCTCTGCAAATCACAACTGTCTGGGAAGAATCTTCCACCTACACCTACGCCATTCCAATACTGACTTACTCATTTAGGTTAATAAAATGGACCAAAACAGACTTGGAACAACTAGAACGAGTAAAGCGAACGACATTAACTAAATATAACTACCTACACCCTAAATCTGCAATTGAGAGACTCACAATCAAAAGGCAGAATGGAGGCAGAGAATTTATAGATATTAACCTCCTATGGCAAAAACAAGTATACAATTTAAAAGCATTCTTCCTAACAAAAGTGAATTCAAGTAATATAATTACATAAAGCAATAGCAAAACTGATCTTAACTACACACCACTCAACCTACACGACCTAGTACGACTAGCGCACAAATTCTGAACAAAAGCGACATACAACTACGAAAAATAAACACGTGGAAAAAGAAAACACTACACGGACGACACCCACATGACCTTAAACAGAGCCACTTGGACTCAGAAGCGTCGAATAAGTAATTGCAAGTAGGCAACTTATTCCCCGAAACAGAGTGATTCATGATAGCGATACAAGATAAAATAATAAACACAAAAAAATCATAGAAAATATAATATAATAAAAGATCCCACCGTTACAAATGACAAATGCCGTAGATGCCATACACAACCCGAAACTATCTAACATATAACCGGAGCATGTACGACACTCACACAAACAGACTATACACACAGACATAACCAAATTGCTAATATTATACATCAAAACCGAGCACTTAAACATAATCTAATCCGAGACATAGACACACTATATTACAAAACCACAGACTATCTTGGGAAAAACTACACACAAGCTCTACTTCGACCGCGCTGTACTTACAGACAAAACCATACACTATAATAAGACCGGATATAACACTAATCGATAAACACAAGAAAACTACATATCTCATAAACATAGCCGTCCCTAATACACACAATATGCAAAAGACTATTACTGAGAAAATTTGTAAATATTCAGAATTGAAAGAAGAGGTAGCGAGGATAAGGAACCAGAGCAAAGTTTACATAGTACCAGTAGTGATTTCTACCACTAGCGTCGTCCCTAAACATCTTCACCATAGCTTAAAGTTAATAGATCTCAAAGACAGCCTTTACATACATATATAGAAAGCTGCCATCTTAAATACTTGTAGGATTGTTCGCAAATTAATGTCACTTGACGAAAATGACACACCACAAATCACTACACAATAATCTCTACTCACTACACACTACATTTACTTGGTGTTTACCCGTAGATGTAGTTAAAACCAGGCTGAAGGGTAAAAAAGGCTGAGAAAAGAGAAGAAAACCAACAATAATATTCTACCACATTCACACAACACCATCTAGTCCCAAACTAAGCAGAGCTTGTATTATGGGTACTAGATAATGAATAAACATACTTATATACTTTTTTTTTGTAAATACATACATATTATGCATAGAAACACCCAAACCAAGACAAATATCCATGTTCATGCACACAAATGTTTGACATCAGCGGGAATCGAACCCACGGCTTTCGACATAGCAGTCGCTTACACTCCCGCTACGCCAACCGGGCGTCGAAATAAGGAATTACTTGTATTTTTTTCAATAAACCGGCTTAACTTCCTGCAAAAATTGAGTAATTATCTTTATTGCCACAAAACATTGTTTGATTCGGTATGTTTTATTAAATTGCGTAGGCACACACGTAATATTTATTTTTATTGACTGAGCATCTTAAGTTTACTTAAAATAATTAATGAGTTTATTGGTATAGCGAGGCGTTTTGTGCTTATTTACTTTTTAATGGTAAACGCAACTAAGAAGAGTACCTATTCCGCCTTTTCGTAATAAATGAGTAAAGTCTGTCACAAGATATTAGCAATATAGCAAGAAAAATAATCAATGAAATGTATACAATTGACTGTCCTTGAATCAAAGGAATGTATACAGACTAGAATTGGGGGGTAGTTGTGACCACAAGTAAAAATTTAGCTCTCGTTTTTATATTAATTAAATAATTAATTGGAACACAAATTCAGTTTTTTATGATTTAATATAGTTTCTTATAATACGCTACCTGCCAGTGAAAGTTATCTCCTGTCTTAATTCACCGTACATACAAGTTACCATGGAAGCATTACACAGCACTATTGAAAACTTGAACCACACTTTTCACCAGAGGATGACACAGTTTGAGCATAAACTGCTGAACAACACAAACCCTCCTTCCAACTTGGCTAGTCTGGCTTCTGAATTTGCCTTATTCCGGACATTTGTGACGGATGCATTGAAGGGTCTGCAGCAACAGGTTCAGTTACTGGTTCACACTGTGGATCACCTGGAAATGCAAGGCCGCCGTAAAATTCTTCTTTTTCATGGTGTGAATGAGGAAAAGAATGAGGACCTTGTGCAGACGGTTACCAATGTCATGAAGTCCCACTTGAAGCTAGAAGAATTCACACCAAGTTCTATCAAGCGCTGTCACCGCATGGGAAGACCATCAGCTCCAAACAGATACCGTCCCATCTTGGTGAAATTTCAGAGTGTCTTAGTCCGCGACAAAGCATGGTTCTCTAAATCTAAGCTCAAGGGTTCAGGCATCACAGCGTCTGAATTCTTGACTAAAGCCAGACATGACACCTTCGTGGCTGCGCGGGAGAAATTTGGTGTCTCGAAATGCTGGACCAAAGAAGGGCTCATATACGTCCTAGGCGCACACGGAGAGCGACATCGCGTCAGCTCCCTGGTAGATGTCCAAAAACTCGACCTTCCTGCCATGGACCAGATGAAACCAGGACCCTCCTCGAAAAATGAGCCGGCAAAATCGAGAAGAGCTGCAGCGACTAAAAAATAGTGCTTTTTATTTGTTATCTCTCTCCTTGTTGTAATCCCAGGTAGGTGGTTTAACATTTATCTTTGTTTACTACTCGTGTTACTCAATACCGACTTCTTATAACTTATTTTACATATTCTCAATATTCTCATATATATTATTTTTCACTTTTTATAATTATGACAGTGACATGAGTGACAGCTCTAAAATTGTAAAATACTACGTTCCGAAATCGGATACACATTGGTTTGGGCTAATCTTACGCTCCGCAGTAGTTTTTACGTGTTCCGATAGCATTTTTTATTTTTTTTGTTTTCTTTTTTACAATTTCCTTATATTCTTCTTTCTTTTATTTGCCTTCTACCTGGGATTATACTTACATCCTATTTTCTTATTATTTAATTTGTGTTTTGATTCACGCTATTTCTATTTATTGTAAATACATTATTATTTAACTGGCAGGTGCACTTTGTAGAACTGTATTGTTTGGTTGTGCAAGACTATTTTAAAGTTATAGTAGCTATTCATATTATTATATACTCTTTTATTTTATTATATTTTATTTATATTATTTTATATATTATACATATATTTATTTACTTCAATTATTATGTTGTATTTAGATTGCGATAGTGACAGTGATGATTACTTTTCAGTGAGCTCCGACAACGAAAGTTATGTTAGCGTTCCTTCTTTGGCAGACAACCTGCAATCTTCGTTTTCTGATGTTCCGAGTAACTTTAATGTGATCCATATCAATGCTCAGAGTATTCCCGCCCATTTCCCTGATATGCTAGCAAACTTTGACTGTAAGAACCTCCATGCTATACTGGTTTCCGAATCATGGCTTAAGCCATGTCTTCCTTCTACCTCTTATTCTTTGCCTGGCTTCCAACTCATTAGAAATGACCGTACTGGTAGTGGTGGCGGTGGTGTTGCCATATATATACGCTCTTATTTTACCTACTCTGTGGTAAATATGTCTTCACAACCGCCTCCATCCAATGCTGGTGAGCATCTCTTCTTGGAAGTCCAGCTGCATCACACCAAAATCCTCCTAGGTGTTTACTACTGCCCTTCTTTGCGTATTGATTTCTTTTCCTCCTTTGAAAATCTATTACTCACTCCAACTCCCTCTTACAGTCAAACTATAATCATGGGTGACTTTAACACCTGTCTCCAAAAGAACGACTCGCGCTCTTCATCTTTTAATTCTATTGCTGTTTCTAGTAATCTGCATATTCTTCCCCTGAATGCTACTCATCACTTCCCTAATTCTGCTCCCTCACTTTTAGACCTCATCTTCGTCTCATCGCTTAGTCATGTCGCTAAGCACGGCCAATATGATGCTGATGCCTTCTCTTACCATGATCTTATCTATCTATCTTACAAAGTCCGTCCTCCCAAGGCAAAGTCAAGAACTCTCTTGCTACGCAATTTTAGTGGTATGGATACTGAACGTTTGTGTGACGATGTGAAGGCAATTAATTGGCAACCTCTAATTGACTCTGACTCTATCGACTGCAAAATTCAAATCTTTGAAAGAAAACTTCTTGAACTGTACGATGTTCATGCACCTATTCGCGCGATAAAGCTGAAACATGCACCATCGCTGGTTCGGCTTTACACCGAAACCGTAGGGTTCTAGGCGACTTGGAGAAGGAAATGGACTGTATAGAGAGGACAGCGGTTCTTCGCCGCCTAGGAGATGGATACGCTAAGGGGTGATTGAGTGGGTATAGGATATTTCAAGGATGGAGGGCACCTACCTTATACAACCTTCTTCGTTTCCGTAGGGCAGTCTCCTGGTGGTTTCGTGATGCAGCTGCTTGTTTTCACTTCAATTCACCATTCGCGAGCGGGTTTTCCTTGGTGGAAGCGGTAATAAATCACATACAACGGTGCGGCGCGGTACGGTATCGCGGACACGTTCTCAACGAGCGGAATGTTCTCGACTGTCACTCGCGTCGACGATCGCGGCGACGAAATCAGGCGCAAGGCAGTGCCTCTTCCAGGGAGTGGGAAAGAGAGGGACGGAAATACAGTATCGCTCGCACTTGTACGTGGAATGATTGATGTTGATGCGATTAGTTATAGATAGGAAGGTAGATGGCGCTACCAATCGCCTTGGCTTACCAAAGAAATAAGCATACTTATTCAGAAGAAAGCTGCTGCAAAATCCAAATATAAATCCAAGCCTTCTGAAACAAATAAAGAAAAGTATACGAAGCTTATAAATCTCTGCAATAGGGTGTGTAGGGACGCACAACGCCAGCATATTCATAGTTCTGTCCAGAATGGTGACCCTGCGAAAGTATGGAAATTCCTTAGATCAATAGGGGTTGGAAAGCAAACTCAAAACAAGAATTCTTCCAACATTGATATTAATTCGCTCAATCAGCATTTCTCTGCTTCGTCCGATTTTAATAGGACAACAAAAATGAATACCTTAAATTATCTTTCATCGCTTTCAACTCCTGCTTATACTCCTTTTGTCTTTAGTCAGTTTACTGCATGTGTTGTTAAGAAGAGCATCATATCCATAACATCTAACGCAATTGGCAGTGATCGTATCACCCGTAATATGATTCTCCCTATCCTCGATGAGATCCTACCTATTGTTTCCCATATTTTTAACCACTCCATTTCTAGTGGCGTGTTTCCAACAGCTTGGAAAGAAGCTCACGTCGTTCCTCTACCTAAAAAATCCACTCCTGTTTCTTTCTCAGACTATCGACCCATATCTATACTACCCTTCCTTTCCAAAGTCCTCGAACGTCTCATCCACAACCAACTTAACTCCTTCCTTTCTAAAAACAATATATTAAAACCCTTTCAATCTGGTTTCCGCACGGGTCATAGTACTACTACTGCCCTTGTCAGCATTACGGACGATATCAGGTCAGGAATGGAGGATGGCAAGCTAACTGTTCTCTGCTTGCTAGACTTTAGCAATGCCTTTTGACTTTGACTTTGACATTCTCCTTGCCATTTTAAGCTCTCTTAACATATCTCCATCAGTGACTGACTGGTTTCGTAATTACCTGTTTGGACGCCGGCAGCGCATCCAACTGGATGATACCTTTTCTCCATGGTGCAACAATGCTGCCGGTGTGCCTCAGGGCGGCGTTTTATCTCCTTTACTTTTCTCAATTTTTATAAATTCAATCTCTAATTGTATATCTTCCTCCTACCATCTATATGCAGACGATTTGCAAATTTACCCTCAAGCGAAGGTTGAAAACTTGTCGTCAGCTATCTCCATTATTAATAATGACTTAGCTAAAATATCACAATGGACTAATAGGTATGGACTAAAGATTAATCCTGCTAAAACCCAGGTTACTATTATCGGCAGTTCTAGAATGATGACGAAAGTTCAATGGCCAATGCTTCCCCAGGTGTCTTTTGGTGGTGTTGTAATTCCTATCAGTAATGATGTGAAGAATCTGGTGATATACATTGACAAAACGCTGTCTTGGACTGTGCAGTTGCAAAATGTTAGTCGACGACTCTATGCTGCCTCAGCGTCCTTGAGAAGATTGCGTAACTTTCTGCCGATATCCACTAAAATTGCACTGGTGCAATCTATCCTTCTTCCTATTCTTGACTATGCCGATGCCAGCTATCTAGATCTCAATGAGGACCAGCTAGATAAACTTGAGCGACTTCAAAACTTCTGCATAAGATTCATATACGGTTTACGTAAATATGATCACATCACTGAATTTCGCAACAAGCTCAAGTGGCTACCAATCCGCCTTCGACGGAATACTCACATTTTTTGTCTTCTTTTTAATATTCTTTTTAATCCTTCCTTTCCCTTGTATCTCAAAAATCGGTTTGAGTATTTACATAATACACATTCTAAGTGCTTACGATCATCAGAAAATCTAAAACTGAAAGTTCCTACTCATTCAACGATTTTCTTTGAAAAATCTTTCACTGTGCAGGCTGTACGCTTATGGAATGCGTTGCCCGAATCTATCAGACGGGCTAAATCCTTAAACATATTTAAAAAACTCGTCACTCAGCATTATATGACGGATTCATCGTGACTGATATACACACATATATAGTTTAGTTTATGTATTTATTCATCCATGTATTGTTTATGTATATATTAATATTAGTAGTTTATTTAGTAATATGTATTTTTATATTTATATATATATATTTATTTTATTATTATTTATTTTATATAATGTTTTATTTTTATTAATTATGTATTTATAAGTATAGAATTCACACAACTTTATCTTCTTTCTATTTTTTGCTTTCGCACTTTTCCACAAGGTACGCCATTACCCACTATTTTACTTTTATTTAAATAATTATTTCCAAACTAGGTTGCCTGGAAGAAATCGCAATATGCGATAAGGCCGCCCTTGTACCACTAGTTATAAGTTTGCAGTGTAATTTATTGTAAAATTATTTATTTACTGGTGTACAATAAAGTGTTTAATAATAATAATAATAATAGAATATGCCCTAGCAGCGCATGCACATTTTTTTAACTTACCCGTTTTTTTTAGATCCCGTGGCAATTTTGAGAAAGCCCTTCTTGGAACAGCCATGCGTCCCCAAGAAACATAAAGGTGAAAGGTTTCTGACCAAACTTTCAATCGATCAAATGTAAAAATATGGTATAAATATCAATGTTTCGTTCGACCTGTGACGTTTCTGTCAATTGATTATTTTCAAAGCTATCGGTCCTTCTTTAGTAGATCGACAACTAATAAGAACGAATAGCATTAAACGGTTAAATATAAAGTAAACTGTACTCTTTTAGTACAAGTATCCATAACAGTACCTTATTTCGTGTACACTCAAAACTCGTCGCTACCCAACTAACTTTTTATATTAAAGGCTATTCCATACAAAACTGATTTAAAGTATACTTAACAGTGTTTACTGTGGAAACTTCAGCGGTAATGCGGTGTAAAACGATCTAATAGAAGTTCCGCAAGCGAACTATCGTAGAACTAATATTTGCGTTTGAGAGAGCATCGTGAGATAAAAATACCGTATTTGCATAACGTGGTGAAGCCTCTGAAGTGCCATCCGAGCCATGGAGTGGCAAGATGTTATCTATTCTTGCCCCATCTATTCGGGTAATCTCTTCGTGAAAACGGGCATCGAGTCTGTGACAAATATTAGTAATGTTGGCCCTGCATTGATTCAATATCCGGGAATATGATGTTCAGTTGGATAACAGATGAATGTTAAGATATAATGTTGTACTTATAATGGTATGGACACAACATACGTATCATATCCTTGGATAGCCATACCCACAACAAAACGACTTCAGAATAGTTTTATAGATCTGGGTCACTCTACATGTATTTATGTTCTCTGGTATCTCCATCTGTGTCGCCTAACTTAGTTACTGCCTATGAGTTCATGACTTGGAGTCTACCCTGCTTTTTCGTATTTTGTAAATTTTATAAAAACTAGAGGACGCCAGCAGTTCCGCCTGCATTTTTTTTAAATTTACCCGTTTTGGCCGGTCCCGTGGGAATTTTGGAAAATCCCTTCTTAGTACAACCCGACGGTCCCCAAGGAACATACATGCCAAATTTCAGCTTCCTGCGCCCAATAGTTTCGGCTGTAGCGTGTCTGTCAGTCAGTCAGTAACGCAAGGATTTTATATATTAAGAAGATAACATACAACAGTATTGAACATTATATGATTAAAGTACCCACTGTTAAACTGAACATTCGCTTTTATGAAAAAGCGATTAAATAAATATGCGATTGACACTACCGAATCAAAAATGAAAATAAAAGAGGAATTGTTTAAAATTCACACTGCGACTAAGGAGGATTTGACTACATCCTCGGCTATTTCACCGCACCCGGAACCATAAAATGGGGTAAAAGCCACGTCGCCAAAACATCCCCGATATTTCACTGTATAGCTGAGCAGAATCCACAACTTGAAAGGATTAACCTACATATCAGTCTTCACCCGTCTGTTTTTAATTTGTTACTTCAGGCCATAATTTCCTTTGTAGATCCACATTCACCCGGAGTGTATATAATGCAATTACTCCTAATTGTATTTTCTTTGAGGTCGATGTGAAATGGGGCTCTAGCACCACAGTAAAATGCTATTGTTGGCGTTTCATCTGCTCCTTCATTCGTAGTGTTTGCGAACGTAAAATATTTTACTCCTTTATTTATTTTTTATTTATAGTCTCACGCCTGTGTCCCGGAAGGGGTAGGCAGAGGTGTAAATATTACACCCATATTTCGCCATGAATTTTTAGGTCCCACGTAATAGGGGGCGAGCCTATTGCCGTTACCGGGCACATCACCAGACTCTGGGCTGCTACTGAGTATTCGGAAAAACCCAGTAACACTTTTGCCCGACCCGGGAATCGAACCCGGGACCTCCGATCAGCAGTCGCATACGCTATCAACTGGACCACGGAGGCAGTATTTTACTCCTTCACCATAAAAAAACGCTTTTGCAATTATTGTTTAAATGCACTGGTTCAAAATAAAATAAAATCAAAGCTGTCAGCATTAATTGAAATGAATAAGTACAAAGTATCTAATCACTTAATCAGTTTAGCGGGTCCTCATTTCACCGCAACATTCTATAGAATTAAAGTCAAAAATGAAATCCCCCATCAATAGACAATCAAATCAATAAACACAGGAATCCAATAGGAGCGTCGCTTTGATGTTCACAATGGTCGTTGAACAATTTAGGTGTGTGTCGACGCGGCACGCGGCGTGACGGTCGCTTGTAATCGAATCAGACGGCTACCGGTGTTGTACCAGACATGCCGGTTTGATTTCCTACCATTTCGCATGTTCTTTTCTTTTATACACCACTCCGTGCGAACGTGAACCGCAAAATTGGTGCAACTACTGTGACGTGAAATACATTGCCTTTTATTATTTTCTTTTTCTTGTATTTGCATTTTTGTGGTGTACAATAAAGAATTACTTACTTACTTACTTATAAGCGTTCGGCTTCAGAAGAGCACGAATAATGTCGTTTGTCGTTGAATCTACCTTTATGTCCTGAGCTTTCATAAGGTGTCACCGTTACAAATAAATACATTGTTCTTGGAAGCAAAATCCCGTTCAGTACTATAATCGACTCCCACGGAGGCGCAAGCTAAGTATACTTATTCTTGCAGTTGATTTGGAGTTTATATTTAAAGCACTCGTTGGATTCATCCATGCTAGCTTAAATTTAAATAAACCGAATTTGGCTGTTGCATATTTCCGAACGTCGGGCGATATTTGAAATGTGTCTGTCTGTGCTCGGCGAGCCAGCACCACTCTTAATTCAATCAGACGAGCCGCGTTGTTGTTGCTCGACACTTTAATTTCCTGCCAAGTCTATCCAATTTCTTTTTATGAATCTGTTCAATATTCATTGAGCATTACAAGACTTTCTCGTTCGAATAATAAATATAATTTATATTGATTTTTAACCTACCTAGAAGCCCAATCATATTTCAATGACTATAAAGCCCAATCATACGTAAAACTGACGTGTAAAAATAAAATCGCTGTGTTTTCATATTGTTTACTAGTTAACAATTAGTATTTTTATACATTAGTTATTAAAAATACAGTTTTAATTAATATGACGGCGCATTACCAGCGCCTCTTTAGGTATTATTTCACGTCGGAACGGAAATTGCAGATGTCATGAAACGTCATCACGTCATTAGTACAGTCTCTAAACGAGTCGAGAGTTCTTACATACATACATACATACATAGACTCACGCCTGTTTCCCGGAGGGGTAGGCAGAGACTACGGAACGCCATTTGCAACGATCCTGACATACCTCACTTGCTTCACTCACTCCCATCAAGTTTCTCATTCTGTTAAGGGTACTTCTGACTTGTCCTTTTTTCAGGATGTATCCAATCTGGTCAGAGAACGTTCTCCTAGGTCTTCCCCTTTGTCCTGTCCCATTCACACTAGCCTGATATGTCTTCTATGTCAGTCTATCGTCATCCATCCTCTCCATGTGCCCAAACCATCTTAACATGCCTTTCTCAATGCTTGTCACTACATCTTCTTTTACCCCACACCACTCTCGTATCACACAATTCTTTACTCTGTCGGTCAAAGACACACCACACATACTTCTCAGTGCTCTCATTTCTACAGCATTTATTCTACTTTCAAATCTCTTCTGCCATACCCAACTTTCACTACCATACATAAGGGTAGGCACTAACACACCTCTATGTACAGCCAAACGTGCCTTTTTGGACACGTTTTGACTGTTCATAAACGCCTTCAGAGCTCCATTCACACAATTACCTGCATTAACTCTCCTTTCAATATCTGCTTCATTCTTACCATCTCTTGTAAACAACGTACCTAAGTAAACAAACTCATTCACTTGTTCCACTCGCTGTCCATCGATCAAAACATTACAAGCCGTAACGCATTCCTCCTTTTCAAAAACCATAACTTTCATTTTACTTACATTCACTTTCATTCCTTTCCTTTCTAACGCACGATGCATGATTGTTACCATCTTCTGCAACTCCTCCGTTGAAGATGCAAGTATAACCTGATCATCAGCATAAAGGAGGCATTTGACGAGTAACCCATTCATCCTTAATCCGCAGTCACTATGTTTTAAATCTTGCAAACAACTGTCCATGAAGAGGTTAAACAGCCACGGCGACGCTACACATCCCTGTCTAACACCTTTATCGATGGTAAACCAGTCAGTGTATGCCCCGTTTATCCTCACACAAGCTCTAGAATCCTCATAAAGGGATTTCAGAGCTCGAATGAGGCTGCTGTCCACCCCATTCATTGACAGCACCGACCACCGAGAGTTCTTATAATTCGGTAATTATCAAAAAAGTGGGTGCCTCCAGTCGTATTTGCATCCAAGGCGCCGTCAAATCTGTGCTTAATTTTTGTTGTTGACAACATTGCGACAAATTCGTGTTGGTCTCCTATATATACGTATGAAATTAATAGCAGAAGTCCTTCCCATCGTAAGTCACTTTATGGTTATATACAAGTATAGTACCATACAAGGTTATTCTTCCCCGTATTGACCGCGGAGGCAATGTAAAGTGTGAAGTCGATGAAGTTTCCTCAAGATTAGCCGATTCCAGAAAAGCATGGTTTTCAGGGTCCACTTATCTGCTTGTTTGATGGGCTTACCGATACATATCGATATTTTATATAACTAAATAGCGTTGACCCACGTGCAACGTTACAGTGGCGTCCCAACGTTACACGATAATTTACAATGTATGCACTTAATTTTGAAAAATCTGTGATTATTATAACTCTACCTAGCAGTCTGTTTGCTTCTCTACTAGGCCATTGCTGCGGAGGTATCGTAAATAACATAATACCAAAATTGCAAAGTCATAAACTTTCCTTCTTATCACACCTATTAGTAATATTGATTACTAATAGGTGTGATAAGAAGGAAAGTTTTGTCAAATAACATGGACAGAGCTAGGTATTGACCTAGCTATGTCCATTTTATCTGACAATTACAAATAATATACAGATTGCTGATATCTAGTAATCTCCCATTTTGCGTTACAAACGCATTGTGGGGTATAGGAGTATTTGGCCTACTATACCACCCTGGCTAGACGGGTTCGCGTAGGATTTAATGTCGATTTTTCAGTCTCTTTCGCAAGATGAAATTAAAGTAAGTAGGCGTGACGTGATGTACTAGAAGCATCTTTGTCTAGTCGCGTCAAAGAGTTCACAAAGAGAGAAGGAAATAATCGATACACATCAAACACATATGAATTTGGCCGCTTAGCGTAGTGCCGTGTTGGATAAACTGGTATGGAAATGATCTAAGCCACTCTTCAAAATAACAATCAGCAGGAGGCTTTAAAATAATATACGTAACTACCTATAAACACTAATCAACAGATCAGAGTACCCCATAACATACAAATATAATGCAATAAAATGATAAGATGAAAATTTACAGAGTTAATGGGGAAAACAGGCTATTTTTGTCCCAATAAAATAATGTTATTGAAAAACCGACTGTCTCTAAAGTTGGTTTCCCACGGTACATGGCTTGACGCAAGGGCGCGCAGGGCACTTTTGAAGTTACACTGCGAGTTGGGTAACTTCAAATGTGCAGTGAGCTTTCGTCGCAAAACTACGCACCGTGGGAAGCCAGTTTTGGACCCATCAGACGACCAGAAGTTTACGTGTAAGCATGCACGTATAGTTTGGTGCTAATGATAATGTATATCGAACAGTGTGAAACACGGTAAACGACATTACGCATTCACGCGAGTAAACCTCACGCGTGTTAAATCCCAAAAAAAGTGAAAAAAAGAAATAGGTATAGTTTGCGGTTAAAGATAATTACAAGTATCTATTTACGAAGATTTTTATTCTGATGAATATAAATGTCATCAAAAATCTGTTAAGTTTATTTCACGTTAGTATGAATTACTGTACACCGCGACAACAATTATCTGATTATCAAACGATTGACCAAATTTATCACTATCAATATAATCTTTATAACTAGTTATCAGAGTAGTAGGCATTTAATGATAATTATTTATTTCTTGTGGTAATTAGTAGTATTTATATCCCTTGAAGGCTATATCAGCAGTGCTTTATAAGCATCGGCTTTATGTCACTTCTACGTAATTCCTTCAGTACCTGTCTGCATATGCGATGTGATAACAGATCCTCAAACACAGCACTCAAAAGTCCTCCCTGATGAAGTGGTACAGAAACTCGTTAGAACTCGGCTTGAAGTTGGCAACGTGACTCCAACAACGGCACTCTCAGTACGAACTTTGTATTTTTATGTACTCACATACGTGTAGGTACATTATGCCGGTTGTCTAATAACGATAAGTAATAAGTATAGCCCACCAGTGCTTGTAACGCCCAATTGTATCCGTTATGAGCTTTGGCGTTCTTCAAAATTGCCAATCTATATATGGAAAAACTTGCCTGAATTTTGCCATTTTGGTACCTCCATGCCCACGACCGTAAGTTGGTCGAAACGTCGGAGAATACAGAGGTATTTATTACATAAATGAGATAGTTAACGATTAATATCCTATATAAACTTGCATGATATGAAGTGAATGAAAGTGAAGACTTTGTAATGTGTGAATTAAATAATTTGCGAAAGTTTAAAATCGAATATAAATAATGATAAATTGCTACCTATTTAACTAATAATATTGAATAATGTTAAATTGCTACTCATTGCGATTTCAAGTCATCTTTCTAGGCAGTCTAGTAGTCTAAGTCTTATTTTCTGACGATTTCCATTAGAAAATAGTCTTACAATCCCAGTACAGTATATTTTGTGCTTATAAAAATAAAATAAAATTATATCTTTAAAACCAGACGCACATTATGTAAACATAATCGCTAAGGTACACATTTTATTCCATAATAACCATCACATGTTTATTTTTCTTTAAGTTACTCTGTAAAAGAAGTAAAAAACACTCTTAAACAAAACTTAAAATCGTCACATAGGTGCGTCGAGGCCGTCCTCTTCCTCTTCTCCCTTCTATTTTGCCTTCCAGTATTATTTTGAAGAAGTTGTCGTGTCGTATCAAGTGACCAATAATCATCACTCTCCGATTTTCTATTATTTTTAACAACCGTCCCTCTTCGTCAACCATTCGCAAAACCTCTTCGTTGGAAACTTCTCTGTCCAGCTTATTCTCTTCAGCCTCCTCCAGCACCACATCTTAAACGCATCCAATCTTTTTCTATCCCTTTGCGTCATGGTCCAAGTTTCACAGCCGTATAGAGCGATTCTCCAAACGTAAGTTTTAATTAGCTGTTTTCTAATTGTTGTGCTAATATTTGATTAAATTGAGTCTTTTTCCTATTATATGCTTGTTTGGCTATTGCAATTCTAGTTTTTATATCCTGTGTACATCTGGAGTCGTGTGTTATTTGGCTTTCTAGATATTTGAAGCTATTGACCTGTTTAATGACTTCAAGTCAGACATTTTGACTTGCTAGTATTTATTTTAAGACTAAGTTAGCTAAATATTGGGTCCATTTCTGCAAGTAACTTTTCTAAATTATCTGGGCTATCTGATATTGCTGCTATCTCATCTGCATATCGAATAAATTGAATATTATACCCGTTGAACTTAACTCCTCCTTTGCCGCTGTTTGACACTTTACGAATAGCGCTCTCTATAAAGATGTTGAAGATTAGAAGTGATAGTGGACAGCCTTGTCTTACAGGTGTAAGACAAGGCTGTCCACTATCACTTGCTGAACTTTTGCACTTACCTTTCATTCCCGACTTCTGTTATCATTTCTTGTTGTCTATATAATTCGTTTATATTATTTTCCTATCCCTATAATCTGATCCTGCTTCTTTCAAAATTGCCAACATCTTCAGCCAATTCACTCTATCAAATGCTTTTTCAATATCTATTAAAGCTAAATGTGTGTTCAGGCCCAAATCCATAATACATCTATCGATAATAAGTCTTAATTCTAATTCGAGTATAGCTTCCCTTGTACCTTTTTTCTGTCTAAATCCATATTAGTCCGGTCCTATAAAGTTGTCTGCTAAGGGTCGTATTCTATTTTGAAGTATTTTTAATAGAATTTTAGATGCCTGAGAGACATACATAGTATCCTGGATTGGACCAAACGGGAAGTTCTTATGATTTTATACCTATGCTTCCAAACAAAACATGTGTTACAGATCGGATAATTAATAAATGATGGAAAAGAGGAGACGGAGTAGTCCTATTTTTGAAGACGGCGAGATAGGAACTATCGTATTTTGTCGGTTAAAAAATGAATCAACCCTAAATCTTGGGAACTTCTTGATCATGCAGTTAATATTATAAGTGTGCGCAAGATATTAATCATTCTAATTAACAAAATTTCGTTGGTGGCAAACCAGGCATTTATTTTGTCTTTAAATCTTCAGTCGTGAAAACCGTTCCCTCAGTCCAGTTATCATTTTATGAAGGAACTGGTAGTCCAATTAAGGAGGGATTATCGCAGCATCAGCCATTGATCCCAACAACAATAAGATTACTATGACGTCGCGGCTTTAGTTGCGGCGACGTGTTAAATTTACGATTGTTATTAAAATTTTGTCGCTGATATTGTCGCAAAATATGCCGCGAGATATTTAATAATATATTTGGATTATGAAATAGCCCTAAAGCATTCACGCTACCTTGTGACCTGTTGCTTACTATAGGTACCTAGATCTTCAACAGATCTTCACCAAATCACTTAGTTCTATTATAAAACATGGCCAATATAATCCTAGTCTAGTCTGAGTAATATGTAGTACACTTATGTTGCTAATATTTCTAGGCTGTAAAAGTTGAAAAAAAAGACAAAATATCTACCTTCTTCTAAAAATGTTTTTATAAATTTTAACCTTGTCTGGCATTTGATAAAGGTTCTATCTAGCTTAATATATACAATCCTTGCGTTACTGACTGACTGACAGACACGCTACAGGTGAAATTATTGGGCGCAGGAAGCTGAAATTTAGCATGTATATTCCTTGGGGACCGTAGGGGTGTACTAAGAAGGGATTTCCCGAAATTCCCATGGGATCGGCCAAAACGGGTAAATTTAAAAAAGTTGCAGGCGTAGCTGCTGGCGTCCTCTAGTTTTATTATAAAACCTCAAAAGACTAACGTTGCATTAAATGTTTTAAATAAAAAAATAATAAAATAATTGGTAAACATACATACATAAAAAGACTCACGCCTGATTCCCAGAGGGGTAGGCAGAGACTACGAAACGCCATTTGCAACGATCCTGACATATCTCTCTTGCTTCATTCAATCCCATCAGATTCCTCATGCATGCTCTTCTGTTCAGGGTACTTCTCACCTGTCCTGTTTTTAGGATGTCTCCAATCTGGTCAGAGAACGTCCGCCTAGGTCTTCCCCTTCGTTCTGTCCCTTCCACACTTGCCTTATATATCTGCTTGGTCAGTCTTTCGTCATCCATCCTCTCCACGTACCCAAACCATCTAAGCATAACTTTCTCGATGCTTGTCACTACATCTTCTTTTACCCCACAACACTCTCTTATCACACAATTCTTTACTCTGTCAGTCAGTGAGACACCACACATACTTCTCAGTACTCTCATTTCTACAGCATTTTTTCTACTTTCATGACACTTCTGCCATACCCAACTATCACTAGCATACATAAGAGTAGGTATTAACACCCCTCTATGCACAGCCAAACGTGCCTTTTTGGACACGTTTTGGCTATTCATAAACGCCTTCAGAGCTCCATTCACTCTATTACCTGCTTTAACTCTTCTTTCAATATCTTCTACATTCTTACCATATCTTGTAAAGAGCGTACGTATATAGAAACTCATTCAATTGCTCCACTTGCTGTCCATCGATCATAACATCCTCACACAAGCTCTAGAATCCTCAAAAAGGGATTTCAGAGCTCGAATGAGGCTGCTGTCCACCCCATACATCGACAGTACCGACCATATTTCATTCCTCACCACTTTATCATAAGCCTTTTCCAAATCCACGAATGCGCAGTAGACCTTTCGACCTTTGGCCAAAAATTTCTCGGCTATGCATCGCAAGGAAAAGACTTGATATGTTCACCCCATACCCTTTCGGAATCCCGCTTGTACATCCCATATTTTCTTGTCGGTTACTTTCATAACTCTTTCAATCAGAACTTTAGCATACAATTTGCCAACAATGCTGAGAAAGCTAATGCCTCTATAGATTTTGCAGTCTTTTTGGGAGCCTTTTCCTTTGTAAAGAGGCACAACTACCGCTGTGGCCCTGTACATCCCATATTTTCTTGTCGGTTACTTTCATAACTCTTTCAATCAGTACTTTAGCATACAATTTTCCAACAATGCTGAGAAGGCTAATGCCTCTATAGATTTTGCGGTCTTGTTGCGAGCCTTTTCACAAAGAGGCACAACTACCGCTGTGGCCCAGTCATCAGGTACTCGGCCGGTGCCCCAGCACAAGTTGAATAAACGCTGCAGCTGACTAACTATGATGCTCTGTCCAGCATTCAGCATTTCGACTGTAATCCTGTCATACCCTGCAGCCTTACCTAATTTCATACTGGCTAATGCCTTCAAAATCTCATCCATGCTAATATCGCTTTCATTATTGCTATCATTACCATTCATTTCAACTGTTGATGTCTCTGTCGTCGTTTTTTTAAATAATCCTTCAAAATATTCTTTCCATCTCTTTACCACACACGATTCACCATTCAGTATTATATTCCATTCTTGTCTCTGATTGCTGTGTATTCTGAGGATTGAGTTTTTCCTCGAACTGCACGAACGGACTTCCAGAAAAACTTAATGTTTCTCCGAAAGTCATCAGATAATCTACTATCAACCTCATCTTTCTATTCCTCTTTTTTCCTTTTAACCATTTCTTTAACTATTCTTTTAGACCTAAAAAACTCTTGCTTCATCTACGTTATCACTTGTTGCCTTTCCCATTATTTCATTAGCTCTGGCAGCCAACCAATCTAACCATGCTTTCTTCTTCTCTGATACTGCTGATTTTACATCCTTGTCCCACCATGTATTCTTAACCTTTCGTAGTTTCCTTCTCTTGATCACACCACATACTTCAGACGCTACACATACTACCTCTTTTTTAAAGGAATGCCATAATTCTTCCATATTATTTATGCCATCAAACCTCTCAAATCTTGCTATCTATTTTCGTTTATACTCATCTTTCACATCTTCTTCTTGCAGATTTTCTACGTTTATTCTTTCCAAGACCCTCTCTTGATTATTTTCTCAGTGTCGCCATCCTCTAAAGAGCCCACTTAACCGGCTTAACACTAAAAAGTGGTCTGTATGGATGCCGATTCCTCGAAAAACTCTCGTATCCAACACACTCTTTCTCAGTCGTTCATCTACTATTACAAAATCAATCATGCTTCTTCTAACATTTTTCGCCTCACGTGTATACAAATGTATCCTTTTGTGATCAAACATGGTGGTTGTCACACAAAGGCTCCACTCCAAACAAACCTCAAGCAGTTCTTTTCCGTTTTCGTTCACACTCTTATCACCGAATCCACCTAAAACCCTTTCAAATCCGTCTCGCTTTACTCCCACCCATCCATTGAAATCACCTAACAAAATCAATCTTTCGTTATCCTTACAGGTCCTCAGAATCTCTCTTAAAGTGTCACAAAACACCTGCCTTTCATCTTTTTCTTGTTGTGACATACCCCTTACAATATTTATCGGGGCGTAAACCCCTACAGTAAGAAGACGAGTAAGTCCTACTTTCATTCTCATCCATAGTAGCCTTGCATTTACACATTCAAACTCTTTTACGCACTCATTAATTCGCGCAGACAGTATTAAACCCTCTCTCTCTCCTCTCTCCCTTGCAGGCCTTGGTGGTACTATCTACTCCGGACCAATACGCCTTGGTAGGGTCACATCCTTTCTTTTTCTTTCCATTCACACACAGAACATCAATCTTTCTATTATCCATCATCTGGCATACTTCATCCAATTTTCCGTCCATTCACCGCCAACATTCAATGTTGCAAATCGGCTTGCCATAAGCCGCTTTTCGCCCTCGCGGGAAACGAGACGTGACGGGTTGCGAACCGCGTCGCCCCCATTTGAAGAAATATTAATGCCTGTCCTCATAGCGTTCCCACGAGTAATAGGGATTTAACATGTCCATCCCCGCAGAGCCCTGTACGGGGGTAAGATGGAATCCTAGCTGTGCCCTGTGACCACCAACACAGGCACCCTCCGTTTGAGACCAGCTTGCCCTCTGGCCACGAATCCCTCGGCACGGGTCGGTTTACACCTTAGATCGGGGTTTTGTGTGGGGTATGCTCCCTGAAAGTTAGTTTGATTTCGGAGTTTTCCTTCTCCTAGACAGGTTGCTAACCAAGGCTAACGAGGCCCATCTCCCCGGATTGAAAAAATTGGTAAGTATATATTTGATGAACACATTGGTTATACATAGCAATACATACTTACTGACAAATATCACCCAGATGAAATAATTATGCGGTGAAATGATGCAAGTCTACTTTGTTCACTTAGGTGATATTATCTAGGTAAACAAGGTGGAATATACCACTAACGAATATAGAACCTCTTCGGTTCGGTTAAAAGACTCGACCGCTGTGACTGGCTTATGCATGTGTGGTATAAATTGCTTGGGCAGCTTCGATCTTCCAACAAGGCTACTTATAGCTTCGACGGCCGAAAATTCGAGGCGGTCATCGATTTCAAAATAACCTTCGAGTTTTAAAGTGGAGCACCAAGCTCCGTTTCCAGTCAAAATCCTTCATTCATTTGGGTCACAATGTGACGCTTATGAACGTCAAAATAATAAATATTAAAATAATTACTTAAAGATTCTACACTTGCATTTACTGCCACGTTCGCAAAGCAAGGGCGTAGACCCATGAGAAAGAACGGGCAATAAAACTACGGTCAATCTTTTTCATCGCCAGGTTTTGCATAATACACATAATTTACATTTTGTAAGGTGCTGCAACTGTTACACCTTCTATATCACTTGTATATATTTATTGTATATAATAATACTCAAGTATAATACTTAATTTTAATTTTGATGTTCATTTAGTTAGCCTTCTGTGTTGCTTAAAGTGTCATTGGGATATCGATTGTCGATCACAGACATTTTTCATTAGAAATATATCTGAAAGTCTCGATTAACTTCATGATTTCTTGATGGGTAGGACCGGAAAGCATTTTAAACTACGCCACTTTTACTGGCAGTCTTGCGCTCATGGGTACTGGGGACTTCAAAGACGAGTGTCTTTAAAGTCCCGTTAAGAAAAAAGGCCATCCAGTCTCGAAACCACAACACTGGTGGAGTCACTTGAACTAATACGCCATCTGTGATAACAATGATCCATAGAGGCATGCCTATGTATACCGCTGCTATCAGGTTCTCCTCGTACCTCCCTTTGATAGATATCAAAGGGAGGTACGACATTCTGCGCCACCACACAAGTACGTGTTCTGTGGTTGACAGATGTCAACCACAGAACAATAACCTGATGCCGACCCAAAAATCAAGTCATGCATGCATCAAATAAACGCAAACATGCACTCGGCCGATTTACCAGTCAAAGCGATATTCGCTCTCCAAATTTAGCGCAGTATTTAGGTATTTATCGCAGCGCACATAGCATGAATCTTATCGAATCTAATATTCGGCTCTAGTGGCTCTGAATTGGCAAGCAGGACTCAACTGCGGACTCTCTCTGTAAAACAAAGCATTCATTATTAAGCTAGTTGCTATTGCTCAGTTGCTTACGCGTGCAAGAGTTTACTATTGCCTTGTACACCTTTAACCTACCTGTTTTTATACCGTCGGTACGTATTATAAATCAGCTTATTTATGAACGATGAGACAGGCCCTATTCATATTAAATGATTCACAGTAAGCCTATTTTGGTCCAGAGAGTGAACAGGACGGAAGTATGGGGCAGACAGGGACAAATAAGGCACATTCCAAACACAATATATTATGTTCGCTTTTGAAATTCGCGCGTTAAAGGCTATCAAGGGACTCATGATGTAAAAGCTATAAAACAAGATGAAATGGATGTGTTGCGCTAGTATAATCTAATCTGTCATTTAATGTTGTGACATCAGATTGCGCTTTCAACCTTCTCTCAACACCAACCCAAAGCGACTTTTAATAGCTGATCAAATAAATGAGGTACATGACTACTATCTTCAACTCGACAAGATATCTATTTAAGCGTTTATTTTCTCAACGTCATCATATGGTTCAGTAACTACATGATATCAAAGAGCTCAGATATTTACATAGAGGTGCATTTCCTTTGGACGCTCTGAAGACAAACTTTCTGTGACCCAAACTGCCGCTTGGCGGCGTAGCAGTCGCGCTGTGATAGCTGTCTCTATGAGAGCAAGAGAGGCGAACGTTTCTCCTGTATATCTTAACTACGAGAACAAGAGATACGGAGCACGACGCCAGCGCCACCAACTACGAACTAAACTGGAGACAGTCTCTACTTGGAATTGGCACACGAGATCCTTAAAAACTGCGCTTCTATTTATATTTATATTCATTGATGATATGTATGAGGCAGTCTGAAACATATCTCTCACCTTTTATTGTCAAAGACAACAGATGCTGGAGGATATGTCACATATACTTATTCTAACAAATGTTGGATCTAATTTTCTTTTGCAAAGTTATTATATTAAGATTTAATAATGGTTTCGTGCGGTTTATTCATAGCCACATAACTGGTTAAATATTGAATTTTATTCCTATAACTAAGCCTTCAATCACATTAAAACATTAAAAGCAACCTGCTAAAGTACTATGTAAATACCAATACGATTACATACAACGCAACAAATTCAATTTTCCAAACGATTTATTCACTTCTTTCAAACACTGTTCATTCTAACTCAAACATAAATTGAAAACAGAACGAAAGAAAATTATCGAAAGACATAAAAATAAGTTAATGCAATCACTTTTAATTTCCTTGCCTTTAGCAAACAAATTAACTTTGTGAATTTTACACTCTATTTCTTTTGAGTTACAAGATGGTACGCTTGAAAAGAAAACAATTATGATACGAGGCACAACAAAATGTTTTCTAAAGGTAAAGGTGTCGTGATCAAACGGGGCGACGACGTTGTTTGACGAGACGTGTCAACTAATTTTAGCGACGGCGACGTTGGACGAGCGAGGGTCGCGAGGGACATCAGATAAGGCGTGACTGGCCAGCTCTAGTGTGTGGCGGTTAGTAAGTGCCTAATGCAATAATGTGGGTTAATAATTGGCATGAGAACCAAGTGAAAATAAATTCAATATATCACCCCGAGGCTTCAAGTTTCTTACAAAGATCTTTATTGTATCTAGATAGCTAGATATTATAGACTTTTATAGGCCTCTGGTTAAAAAATGATTCTTCACATCTTACAGATATGGCAGAAGATACAAAAAACTACAGTAACTTTTCACTGTGTTTATTCTATAAACGCTTTATCGCATTGCTACTTTCAATTCATCGCTATTTCCGGTGTACGGTTGGAGATTACAGAGGAAAAGTATTAGTATCTATATATCGGTACTGAATCCACAACGGCCGTCGATTAAAGGCGAGGGTGCGTTTGTACTGAATGTTTTGGTCGACCGTCAACCGTACCGACCTTACACCCGCATTCTACGTGACTCGACGTTCCACAATTTATTACTTTACTTTGACTCGGCCATGTTGGTAGTTTCTGAGCGTACTGCTAATTGTTGCAGTTAATAACAATGCCTTGAGAGTTGCGAAAATTGCTTAAGATATTCGTATTGCTTTGAGACTTCAAACTCTTTGGCAAAAACTTATATGGTGAAATATGCTTTGCTTGAGACAAGGGCAAAAACAAAATAAAGTTTGTACTCTATATAATACATATATTAAACCGCTCATTCGGATTCAGTGCTTAAACAATATTAATCTTATAACCGCTTGACCGCTAGCGCCAATTCGCCGAATTCACTTGACCGCTCACGTTCTAAACAAAATGTCGCGCCGCCGCTCGCCAGATGGACGCGCTAACATAAACATTTATTGTTGATAAGTCGGTAACATGAGTAAGTTGAAGTGATGTTTTTCTTCAACCTTATAAATGACTCTTTCAAGTCGTATGAATCCTTTGTTGATATTTACTTTCTAATTTATTATACTTAGCAGCGAACATTGACTATCGTTGAAAAAAACACTTTGTGTATTTTAAACAGGATTATTTTAAAAAGTAAATCGATGACATACATATTTTATAAGTTTTAACTGTAGAGGGATTCTACCTACACCGAATTAAATAAAAATAACATGTATCATAGTATAAAAATATTTAATTACACGCATACGATAAGCACGTAATCACGGAGCGCGCGAAACAAAGAGTGGCATTTGACATTATTTTTTCGTTCCGGGTTAACGATTTTAAGACTCGCTTCGTATTTTTAGCATGAAGAAATGTTCAATGATTTGAATAGAACAGAGAAAAATAATTTAAAAAATTACGTAATAGAAAGAAACAGTAACGTCAGACCGAGTGTAGCGCTGTAACCAAAAAGGGAAAATAGTCACTTGTGCGCGGTCTACGGCATTTCGAAAAAGGGAGAATAGTCACTTGTGCGCGGTCAAGCGGATAAGGAGATTTCATTGCTAAACAAGCAAATAACTTTGATGAAGGTAAAAGTTAATGAGCATAATAAACAAATACTAGAGTTCTTTTGAAATTAAAATGGAACCTCAGAGTGGTTACCTATATGTGTTCATCTTACTAATGGCTATAATTCAAGCAACACTGCAGGCACTTTATAACATAGTTCACTAATGTGTGAAGTTGGTCTGGGTGTTGAACTAAATCAGCTGACTGAGCGTATCTCGCAGTGACTGCAGTGTTACCAGATTTTAACGCAAAAGTAATTTAAAGTTCTAATATTCTAATATACTTTGTGTGAAAGCTTTCAGAGTTCAGGGGGCTTATTCACTATGACAATTTTGAAGTCTTAACGTGTTTTAACGTGCTAGTTAAGCATGTAGGGACGGTATTGGCTTAAACGGTATTCACTATCGGCCATTTTCAATATTCGAACTATAGATAGATCTGTAGATTTTAGATTCGTGTTTGACATATTTTGTATGGAGCTTATGTCAAAAACTGTCAAAAACGAATCTAAAATCTACAGATCTATCTATAATTCGAATATTGAATTCCGTAGTATGCCAATGTCAAGTTTGACGCACGGTGGCGCACGTTTCACGAATTCAATATTCAATCTATAGATAGATTTGTAGATTTTATATTTGTTTCTGACATAAGCTCCATACAAAATATGTCAAACACGAATCTCGAATTTCAAAATCCATGTATGGATCTAATATTGAAAATGGCCGTTAGTTGTCAAAATATCGTGAGCTAAGAGCTCACGTAACGCGTTTATTGAAAAACGGTAGTGGTTAAATAAGTACTAAGTTTATTTGTGTTATATTATTTTCAGTGTCCGTTAGTGGTTAAATACTAAGTTTATTTGCTTTTTTATTTACCAGTGTCCGTGTCAAAGTTGTTTAATTAAATAATTATTATGTTTAATGAAATATTTCCGCCTGTCGCAGGCGCCAGCGTCTTACTCGTCTTCGGATAAATAATAAATCCATTATGATTTATAAGATTCTGTTTGAATTGGACTATTTGCCGCACTAACCGCACTTATATTTGTTTTTTTATTGCGCGAATGCAACTGTCATATATGTTATCGTTCAAAAATTGACTTAAGCACAAAAGATGAAATAAACTTTTAAGATCAATTATTTATTATATATTCGTTAAGAGTATTTTACGCCCTGTATAGAGGGCGTAAAAGACCCTTAACGAAAACTGAAATCCCATGTTGTACCAATCACTACGAATATTTTTTACTTCGGCACCATACCTGCGAAATTACTGGGTCAGGAGATATTGAGGCTCAAAGTTAGTACGGAATTTTTCTAATTGGGTACAAAATCGATGCATTTACTCCGCCAATATGTTCTTTAGATGCCCTATGACCCCATGGATAAGTAGGTATTTCGAGCATTGCACGCGCGCGCTTTTGATTGCGGTTTAAAAAATGTGAAAACTTAAAAAAAAACATCGTTTCCCAGGTATTATTTTTGGTTAGTATCACTTGGCATGATGTCTACAACGAGTACACTACGGCTTGGTGAAGGGTCTTGTGACATCCTGTATATTTAAAAATATATAAGTATTATAATTACAACCGCGCGGTTTACCTACGACTACCGCTTCTTTCCTACCAATAAAACATCCATCCAAAAATTGCCTAGCAGAAATGATGCGATGGTTTGGCCATTTGAAGCCGGTGGATTAAAGAAGAAATACGAGAGAAGTGTATGTAAGAATGAATGGAGATGTTGGTAGGTGACGCCTAAGACGAACTTACGCCAACCAAATAGGTGACGTACTGAAAAAGGGCCAAATTAAGAGTACCCATAACCGACGAGCATGCAAGACGAAGTTAGTGAACGTTGAGGTAGCAAAAGAGGTGTGTGTTGAACCGGAACATTTGGCGTTCCGTAGTATCTGCCTACCCCAAAGAGCGTCAGGCGAAACGATAGATAGAAATCACTTTTAGTGTTTGGAAGGCGGGCCATTGGATTTTTCACTAACCCATGGGTAACACTGTTCCACTGACTGGTGGGCAAAGATTTTCCTAACACTGGTCTTGTGTCAATTTAACCTAGATCTTCTCGAACTTGTTCAGAAATGTTGATATTGGTATATAATGAAGTATAAATTAATAAATTAAAATATTAGCTATATCTGTACCACATGAAATAATACTGCCATCATCCTGAATTCGATTCAGAAACTCCCTCGACCTTAGGAGCGGTTTCAGATTAGCGTTTTATACGCGCGTATAAGCTCGTTTTTGGAAGCGCCTGTAGGCGCGTATAGGCTCGCCTTTTGACACACGCACAACTCGTACGAGCGTTGACGCGCGTCTAAGCTCGTATAAGCGCGAGCCGTCAAAATCCATGTTGACACTGACAAGATGTCACTACAGTTTCGAGCGAACACGCCGATATATGCCCATTTACGAGAGACCGGTATTTTGACGCGCGTAATGTAGCGTGCGTGTAAGCGCGTATGCAGAAACGACCGTATACGCGCAGAAAAATACGCTAATTTGAAACCGCCCTAAGTTACCTATTTCACTGTTGACAACTTCCCAAGTTGCTTTAGCCATGTTTTTTGCAGTAGTTATGTTTTTCATTGTAGATATATCGAGATTTATTTAAACATGTTTTAAGTAATTTTGAATACCTACACTTTGAATTTTGTTTTATTTTTATTGTTGTAATACTCGAACCTTAACATTCTATTAGTTTTGCAACTTATCTTAAGTCCTTTTGACAGCTTTTTACGCTTAAATGTCTTGATAACTTTTTTATCTTGATAGTAGGGAAACACAGTCTATGAAAAAGAATTAAAAGATCATGAAATATATTAAATGCATCATTAGCGCAAGAAGTATTGTGAGATGTCTGTGAAAGTCAGACTACTGACACTATCAATGAACTTTGCTGAGTTTTCTTTGCACATATCTAAGACTTGTTCAAAATAGGAACACTGACTGCTTATTCTATTGAACATCTTTTAAAATTGCAACTTGTGCTGATTCATGATCAAACAAAAAGAGCTTGACAGTTTTTCCTAAAACATTCGCCACATTACTTATAATAAATATTATTATCTATGCACGTCAATCGACGAGTTGGACCGCAAATATAAAATTGCACGCCATTATTTGATAATAATTCTGAGAATTGAACGCTGTTTCGATCTTGTGCTAAAATATTAATATTGAAATCACCACAGATTACAATTTTAACAAAGGAGCCCGCCAAAGTTGGCCTGAACGTGAACAATCGTCTTAAAATAAAGTAAATTACTCAAAGTTTTTGTTTAAATATATTATGAATATTGATCGCTATCCAGTAGTAGGAAATAAACACATAATAATAATGGATTTTAAAATACTTTCATTTGATTATAAACGTGTGGGTACTTCAATGGACTATTTGAATTGTTGGTTTGTGTTGCATAGTAAATAATCGGTGGAAAATATAGTTAAAAAGTGTTTAACAAAATCACATTTTAAAGCGATTGCCGAATCCTGAAAGTACGGAGAATTTTTTTTATATTTTTTTTATTTTAAATATTTTCAGACGACAGTCATAAAAAAAGTAAAATAATGATAATATTTTTAATAATATCAAAATGGTAATGTATGTTGGGTATTTATTTCCATACTCCAGCAACACTTGACTTACTTGTCAATTCTATTACCGTGATACCGTCATTCAGTTTGCGTTCGTTTCGTTTGATCGTATTGTGGATTTGATTTTGTGTTAGCTGTTCTTTTTCTTCTTGTGCCTTCTAAAATGGACTCCGAATATTCTCCTCATGACCACCATGGTTTGCCTACGGACCCAGTACCCGCTTCGAACGATAACTTGCGCTTGAAAATGGATTACCCAATCGCGCTTCATGATCATAAATCAATGCATTGCATCAATTGTGGTATCAATATTACACAGCGGAGAAGACATATTCTCAATCTCGTGGAAGTACGACAAGTAATATTATACTTCAATGGATTGCACCGCAATTGGTATGTATTTGGCATTTCACCAACTTACATAATTATGTTTATTAACGACTTCAAACCAATTAGTAAATAGCACAAATAAATAATAGGCAGTATTTAATTAATGTTAAATCTTTATTTTTTTCACTTTTTCGTTTTTGAAGTCGGTTGTTTTTAACGTAGTTATTTTTATTTAATACTTTTTAGTGAACCTATTGTTGTATGGTCAACTAGTTATAGGTAGACCTACAAAAGGTGCTGCGCGCCTTAAAATATAGATCTCAAGAAACGGGAACGGATAAAAGTCGTCTTCTCTGTAAAAATGCTCTTCGGGACACAGTTTTACGTTCTTGTGAGACTATTAAAGATCCTGAAAAACATTTGTTGGCCAGGAAAGCATATATATGAAATCACGTTAACGTCAAGAAACTCTTAAACAGTATAATTCTAGACTCGGTAAGATCCAAGAGCGTCTAGCGAATGAGCCTTTTGAGCAGAGAGCTAATAGACTTGGTCTCATTAATAATCGACAAATCATGACATTACCGCATGATTTACGTCTTTGAAGTCACCATTATCATCATTGTGCAATTCAAATAGATTTTTGTAATTACTGAGTTCGTATCACCACCTTCTGACTCCTTCATCGGACGAGAACGAGCCCAAACTCTACAAAATTTTGTCAATTAATTACTGAGTTCCTATATTATTCCTATGGCCACCTTTCGATTCCATCATCAGAGCAGCTCTATGTCATAATAACTTTTCATTGTCATCCAATTTAAATACGTATACAAAACCCAACTCCCGATGTCTGACATATTTTTTTTATAGACTCACGCCTGTATCCCCAAAGGGGTAGGCAGAGGTGTAATATTACAGCCACATTTCCCAAAGAAAGAAATCGCCAGAAGGCTGATCGACGCTTTCCGTGACCAGAGGGCTGGTTTATATCTCGCTGAGAGAATAAGCATTGCCATTCAACGTGGCACGCTACCGCTCGACAGCGTTGCGGAGGAATTAAATATTTTATTATATTTTATTTACTTTTCTTTTCATACTTTTGCTTTTTTTATAGTTTAGGATAGTTTAGTTATATAATTTGTTTTATTTTATTGTACATTATAATGTAAATCCTACTTATAGACCTATTATACTTTAGTTTATTTAAAGTCTACCTAAGATAAAAAAAATATTTGCCAAATATTTATAAACTTTTCCAAATTTCATAAATACCAAAATCGACTAACTGTTTTGATTGGGATTTGAACCCAAGCCTTTAGAACGTAAAGCGGATGTATTATCAGCACGGCCATCGCCTTGTTACCAACTAGTGGCGAATTTAGCGAACACTTGACAGAGTGTTTACGTCATCTAACTGTCATTTCCAAATAATGAAATAGTCTTCAAATCTTTTTGCTAATTATTATGTTTGAGTACCGGCCAGTTTGTCGTGTCGACGCAAGGACGCATAAAGTGTAGACGTCAGTAGTCCTTAGTAACCGTAGTGATGACAATTTGACATGACACCAGCCGTCACAATTATTATTCATAGGAATTTCAGCCTTAAGGATAGGTGAAAATAAGTAAAAAAATGCTCATAAAATAAAAACTACTGGGCCTACATGAATAAAATTTTTATGGAACCAATTCGAAACTATTGCGCATCAAACAAAACAAGAATTGCGTAAATCGGTTCAGAAACCTCGGCGAAATCGGTGTACATACATCGAAAAAAAAATATACCGGCCGAATTGAGAACCTCCTCCTTCTTTTTTTGTTTGAAGTCGGTTAAAAATTAATATTGTAATTCCAATTTTAAATTATTCACGCCCAGGCCAAAGTCCCATACATTGTGGTCGGTCTCCTTTACAGTCTAGTTTAGGAAGAACAGACTGTAGCTTTGCAAAAAATATGTTTGGATTTGAATTAGGTGTTCTGTAAATACACAACACACACAGTTTCATCGATTTTATAACAACACTACATATCTCAAAATGGCTATCTACCCCGAAATCTTTTATAAAAGCCAAGTCAGCGCAATCTATATCGTTTTTAACTAATATGCACGTACCTCCTCTGCGTTGGTTATTCCGACAGTAAATAGACCCAATTCTATATTTATTAAGGCTAAGATATTTTTCATCATCTTTTTTAATAAAATGTTCGCGCAAGCAAACCACAGATGCTGGTATTTTAAATTTACCGAGTTCACTTAAAGCAACCTCTAATTTTTGAGTCTTATTTAATAGACCTGCTATGTTTTGATGAATAACGACAAGCTGTGAGGTTTTTTTATTAGTTTCGAAAAAATGTACATTTATTTGTAATAGATAATTTGCAATTTCTTACTTTTTTATAACTGGAAAATAATCTGTTATTAAGTGCTTACGACCTGGTACAGATAAAGACTTTTCTTTGGCACATTTTTTAGCTTCCATTTTCTGGCAATAAAATGGTATAGTGCCTTTTATGGAACGCGTAGGAATTTGCTTAGACGTAGGTACGTTTAGTGTCTAATGATATAGGCTGGGTATTGTAAATATTATTGTCATTTTTTGTTTTCTTAGTGTAATTAAGATAAAGTATTGTCCTACGGCACCACATTTACGTGATGTATGATTTTCTGGGCAATATCAGGAGTACAAGAGTTAGTTTGAATATAGACACAGTTACTGTAATTATTAGCGAGGAGTCGTGTGTGTGTAATTGTTAAGCTTTCTTTCATTTAAAAATGCACTGTAGATGACGTTAATAACATAGACATTACAATTCCGTAGAAGTTTGAGAACTGAGCTGAGCTCTGACAACACATTGATTGGATGTGTATCGTTACACCCAGTCATAATAATGACATGATCATCTTTAGTTAAGGTCTGTGCAATCGTATGACAATTAGATAAAACAGCATCGGTTCTTGCATCTGTTTTCCTATATCCTATAATTCTGTAGTCCTTAATTATTAATTTACTTTTATTTTGTAGAATGGTTGGAATTATATTTTCTCCTTGATTGTCAGCAAAAAGAATGATGTTGCCACTAGTACCGCTTGCTGTATTACGAGACAATTTGAGTGAATGTATTTCCTGGACGGTCGGCGAATTTGTCAGAGATATTTTGGTGCTGCGGGGCTGAGGTGTATCCGGTTCGGTCTTCAAGTCTAAACGGCGGGCGTAATATTAAGCTTATTTGATTTTATCGATTTTCAAGAGATTTTTGAACTTGAGATCGTGTCGCTGCGTTTTACTCTCAAACTTCTTACGTACATCTTTTTCAATTGCTCGTTTCTTTGTTGCTCGCTATTGACAAGTTTTTTCAAAGAAGTGTTTTCCAAAGTAAGTGTATCAATTTCTGCGTGAGCTCTTAATAACTGTTCTCTTAAATCTTGGTTTTCGTTTTTTAATTTAATAATTTCATCGTCCCTTAGATGAGTGGATAGATCTATCAGGCTTTTCATACTTCTAATGCTCAGATCGGATGCTAATGAGTCGATTGATTCATTTGAAAGTGACCGTTGTTTATATCTAAGCTTGTACGTTTGTTTGCGTTGTGTTATATTACTCGTTCCGTCTGAGTCCATATTTAGCACAATGTATTATATTGTTCCTGATAAATAAAGCTCAAGTTTTGGTGAAGTGAAAATCTTATTCTTAAATAAAGCGCACTCCAGATCTATAGTAGATTTATTCTTCTAAATTCTACAAAATTTTCACCATGGTATCACTGAGCATCTGATTTAATTGGAACGCACTCTTGGTCTATGGTAGAAAATAAAATCTTCTTAATCCTACTATTATTTTTACTCTGGTATCATTCACCCTATGGTGCCAACTATTTTAGTTCGTCTATTCGATACTATTATGACGGGAGTGGCACTAGAGGGCTAGTCCAAAGTCCAATATTTGGATATTTTTCAAAACTGTTTGTATACTTTATGTTTTCCGTTGAGAAAGATCAAAATGACAAATAAACTACACCAAAAGTTGTTATGACACATGAATGTTTGTTGTCAGATGTTTTTACGAACACTTTTGATTTGTTTCTCAATGTTTTTATCACTTTCACTTGTATTTTGTAATTTAGTTGTAACTTTGTTCGTACTCACAGAAAATTGTCACAAACAATATCACTATAAGATACCAGTAATTAGACTCAGTTTAATCACTTTTGAAATTGTTCGGAATAGTATTTAATTTATTTCCGTAATTTAAATACGCGGGTGATGTATACAGTATGAGTGTTGCCAGCATATCTGTTATGTCTATCTATATATTAATACTTGAAGCGAAATTTTGTGATCCCTTTTTAAGAGAAATGCGCGTACGTAGGATTATGAAATTTGGCACACTTAGGCTGGTTTCAGAGTGATGCGCGTGGCACGCGCCGTCGGCCAGCGCCGGTCAAACAGCGCGTTGGGCGCGCGGACCACTGTGAACGAGTTCGCATTTCTCTTTGCAATGTATGAAGCTTCGGCACCGCCGGCCGACGGCGCGCGTCTCACACGCGGCGCATTTGAACTGCGTGACTATGAAACGCTACTACTAATCTAGTGTAATTGTAAGCGCGCGCGTGTGGCCGGCGCCGGTCAAACGCGTGACTCTGAAACCAGCCTTATTGTTTACATGTAGAAGGTGTGCAGAATACATATATTTTTATAAAATATGCATTAGAAATATATGATTTTAATGAAAATAAACGATACCACTACTACCTTAGATTTCGCACACACACATGCATAACATCGTATACGTATACAATATTACTTTTTTAAGCTTTTTAGTTTACAGTTATGGACCCACAGATTTTTTCAAACTGAAAAGAGGTTAATATCATTAAACATGTGTATACTTTTTGTTCAAGGTTTGTCCTATTCTGCCTAAGCGAATTTGTATTTTTGAAGTTATACTTCTTTAGGCGCTAGGCGCGTTATGAAAAAATGATGACAGTGAAATTTTACGATGCGCGCGCATGTGTGACACAAAATTCTCACGGGAGAAGTTTTTAGTTTCTACATTCACAAGATGGCGGGACGGGACATTTTGAATAAAAATAATAATATGGGTAGGTATCATTTTCGGGGTTTCATGGATTCTGATCACGAAAATGACATCTATTTGGGAATTCAAGATGGCGGACGGGACATTTTCAATAATGTTAATATGGGTTTCATTTTCGGGGTTTTCATGGATTCTGGACACGAAAATGACATCTCTTAGGGAATCCAAGATGGCGGTCGGGACATTTTAATAAAATTAATATGGGTATCATTTTCGGAGTTTTCATGGCTTCTAATCACGAAAATAACATCTATTTGGGAATCCAAGATGGCGGACGGGACATTTTCAGTAAAATTAATATCTTTAACATCATAATAGAACTGGTCCAATTATCATTGCGCATCGTTTTACTGTGTCAACTTTTTTGAAGTTATACTTCTGTAGGCGCGTAGTGAAAAAAATATTATTTATAGTCTCACACCTGTATCCCCGAAGGGGTAGGCAGAGGTTTAATATTACACCCACATTTCGCTATGAATTATTAGGTCCCACGTAATAGGGGGCGAGCCTATTGCCGTTACCGGGCACATCACCAGACTCCGGGCTGCTACTGAGTATTCGGAAAAACCCAGTAACATTTGTGCCCGACACGGGAATCGAACCCGGGATCTCGGATCAGCAGTTGCATACGCTATACACTGGACTGCGGTGGCAGTCCAGTAAAAAAATATTAGAGTGAAATATACATAGGTGAAACAAAAAAAATGTTATCCTTTTTACCACAATAATATTTAACTTTGACTTTGAAACTGAAAATAGTCCAAATATAACATTATTTTATATATATACTTTTTAGGATAGCATTTTACAGTATTAAATTAATTTAAGAATAAAACAATTATATAAGTATTTAAAATTAAATTAAAATAATAATATGCAGCATAAATAAAAAAAGAAAATCTATGAAATAAAAAAAGAAACAATCCTTTTTTATTTATCAATGTTTGTCCTATTCAGCCTAATAAATTTTGTATTTTTCACAATATATTTATCTCGGCGTATAAATTAATAAAATATGCACGCGTGAAATATAAACTTATTAGTTATTACAATGATGTATGGTATTTTATTAATAATTAAACTGAAGAATAGTCGGCGCATACAGCGGGATACTGCAAGTCAGGTATCTTCCTGGAACCCATACCATTCCTATATCCCTTATCCTTTTAGAGGAGTTCGATATTGTCAACCTTTTTCTATTGCAATAGTTGGGGTGGTCAATTCGAGGGTGCGTGGTGGGTTCCTCTTTCCTTCCATTAGGTTACAATGGAGTTCCGCCAAGTAACGCCTGATTCAATCAACTATAAAGTGTAAAATATAAAAAATATATCCGTAGGAAAAAACAAAATTGCAGATGTCATCAAGTTTGAATTCAGAACACCGCGCGCGGGAAACATTGCTTTCATTCTATGGTTGTGTAAATTTAGTTGAAAATTTATTTTTATGCATGCATTTAGCTTTTTGTGAATTATGAGTGATATAATACATTTGCCATCTATTGGTCTTATGTATCAATGTGAGATCTGGTATTGGTAGGTTTTCAGACTTTTAGCGTTTCTCATATTTTAAAACTTTGTTTATATAGTACCTACTTGCAAATGCTTATACTGCAATAGGGTTCTGGCATAATATAGGATACTGTAACTGAAGCACAGACTGAAGGATTATTATTGGTACATTGCCAGAAAAGTTGAGAATGTTATGATGGATGTGTGAAGTAACAAGAATGGACAAAATTAGAAGGAATGAGTATGTAAGAGTAAGTCTGAAAAGTGGTGCCCATAGACTAAGAGTGAAGGAAAATATCGATTGGCTTGGTAGGTATGCACATGTTATGCAAAGAGATTATTTGTATGGATAAGTGAATATATTTTTATTTCTTTAAGAGACAACTTTCGCACTAAGAATAAATCTTGTGTCGCGGGGGCTTTGATATACTATCAACGGACACAAAGTACATGTAAGTACTCGAAACAATAATTTATGGATGACACAAGTGTTGTCTTGTGAGGGTAAAGATACCACAATACTTGCACAGTATCAGGCGACGAGGCGTCCGCTTTTAAACACCTACGCCAACCATGCAGTCTTAAATGAATTTGAAAGAAGAGGGACGAAAAGCAAGAGGGTGTCAAAAGAAAAAAGGATAGACAGTGTGAATATGAAAGTAGAGGCACGAAAAGGAAGATCCGGCCAAGGAAAACATAAATCGACTGTGTGTCGAAAGAGAAAGGAGTAAATAATTAGATAAGAAGAAGTATGGAAGTAAACGACATACTGCGCAAGGGCAAGAGAATGTGTAATTAGATTTATTTTTAATTGGTATCCAGTTATGATCAAATATGTGTTATTTATCTTTTTTTGCTTGCTGCCTCACCAGCAAAACATGTTGTCTCTTATTTTATGCTATTGTAACAACTCACTACCATGTTTTAGCAAAATAAATGAATTTGAATTGAATTACATTCTTATAAAGTCTTTAAGTTAACATCTTTCTCAGAGTTGTATTACTTAGAAAAGTATTTAATAGCCGTTCATTGTGGGAGGAAGCATGTGATTGTAGTCTTGACAGTACCTACATCTTTTTTTTTTCTAATTTATTTTTTAAGCCAAACATCTTAAAGATTAAGTTGACTTAAAATTAGTTACATTAGGTACAATATAATAATACATTTCAACCAATAATGGGACTAGAAACAACGGCGTCGGTGTTTTTGTAAAATTGGTCTCTAAGGGTCAGGGATTGGACTAAATAACTCATAATTCTTTCACTGTATTTGGAGGTAAAGTTAGAACTTAATGTACGATGGAAAAGGAAGCGGAGCTCCCCCAAAGAGCACCCGACGTCCCTTACGAGATCCCGCCTTAATTCGTCGTTGATCTTACAGTCGAGTACTAAATGAAGGAGATCCTCCTCCTTTTCACATTTTTCGCAATTTGGGTTATCTCTTTTTTTTATTCTGTAATAAAATTTGTTGAGAGGGATGTGATTCGTACGAGTTCTAAAACATATGACCAATTTTCTTCTATTTAAGTGTAGTGAGGAAAACCAAGGTATGCGGGGTGGTGAATTAACAATGGATTTGTACCAGATACCTTTTGAGATTGTTCGTTAAAATATGTTTTGAATTTGACGTAAATATCTGTTTTGAGTCGAGGTATGTTCCATCTCGAGCAAGATGCCGCCGAACAAATTTTGCCTCAAATTCAGCCTGCTCGTCGCAGAACACGCAGCTAGAGCCATATTCCGTTTTAGAGCCATCAGTGTATATTGCACAATGGTCAGCATATTGTTGCCTTATCATGTTTTCACTATGTAGCTTCAGATTTTCACGAGAATGTTGAGCTTTTGGTTCTTCTATGTGATTTATGTTAGAAACAATTATTTTGTCCCAAGGTAGTGATGTGCTATCGATAGAAAGTTGAAATTGAGGCAAAATTTCAAATTTTAAAATATTTAGCTTAGAATAAGTTCTGAAGCTTTCTAAGAGTAGGGGGATTTGATTTTTGCGCCAATAGCTTGTACCCGATTGTATTTTATCATTTAACGATGCAAGTTGGTTTACCAATCTATCGTTTTTTCGGGAAGAAAGCTTCAGAAAGTATTTATTACTTAAAAACAGTCTTCTGAGATAAAGTGGCGTAATACAAAGTTCACTTTCCATTGTTGCGATTGGAGTATCACGAATAAAGCTGCCGCAAAGACGAAGACATTGGTTTTGGACTATATCAAGCTTTTTAAGTAGATGAGGGCTAGCATTGCCATATATTATACTACCATAATCGATTTTAGATCGAACCAGAGAAATATAAAGTCGCCTGACATTAGTTGGGTGAACTCCCCATTTATAGCCGCTTAGAGAGCTTAAGATGTTAACAAAAGCGTTACATTTTTGCACAGTTTCAGTTATATGTCTTGTCCAGTTAAGGCGACTGTCCACCCATAGGCCTAAAAACTCGGCACAACTCTGAACATCGATGCCGTTGTCATTTACTGTTATATTTATAGAAGGGAGTTTATATTTCCTGGTAAATACACAAACCATAGTCTTAGGAACAGACAAGTCCAGTCCTATATCCTCCAAAATTCTTTGAAATGTGTTGAGACTTGTCTGTATAACTTGAACAGATGTGTTTATATTTTTATTAATATAATACAATGCAAAATCGTCAGCATATTGTGAAACTTTAACAGTATTTACCAAAGTGTTACATAATGCAATGGTTACAATGTTAAACAGAATAGGTGACATGGGGTCCCCTTGGGCTAGGCCTTGTTGACAAGTTCTAGTAATTATTTTGCCATCCCTAAGTTTATACAACAAAAACCTTTCTTTTAAGAATTCTCTTATATATCTACACAAATACAAGTCTACATTAAACTTCACTAGAGCAGAAATCAGAGAGTCAATTGAGACATTGTTATAAGCGTTGCTTATGTCTGCGTAAGCACAGAGAACATATTCAGAAATTGCCTTCGTAAATAAATTACGAAGGCAATTTCTGTATCAACAATAAACCTAGATAGATTATCCTGGCAGGAAAATCCTCGTCGAAAACCCATAGTACATTCATTAAAAAGTAATTTGGTTTCAAAATGATATTCTAAACGTCTAGTTACAATTAAATTAAAAGTTTTACATAAGCAATTGATTAAAGATATAGGACGGTGTTTAATAGAATTAGTATTCCTTTTAGGTATGGCTATTAGTTTAATGTCACGCCATTGATCTGGTATCAGACCTGTTTTGTAAATAATGTTGTATATATGTAGTACGTATTCTTTAGCGTTATGAGGTAGGTCAGCCTGGCGCAAGTTCCTAAGAAAAAACCGAATGTATGAAATTGGTATGAAACGTGCTATCTTTTTAATGGCTACTATTATATGTATAAAACGTGAAGATAGCATCCTTCACAATATACCCTTGGAACAGTATTCTTTCAAAGTTAGACGTGTTATACGTACATCACCGCCTTGGCTGGCAATAGTGTCAAATGTCTTAACTGTCACATTATTATCCAGATTGAACTTTGCCGCGTTATGTAGTTTGTTTATAAAACGTAAAAAACATACTGTAAAAGTGCTTTGTGTATACCAAATAAATGTAATTTTACACTTCTAGTGTTAGTGTTACAATATTTATTTGATTAGCATTGAAAGGAGCGCAATGAAAACAAGCAAAATAACGTGCGAAATATGGCATACAAAAACATAACACCGGTCAAGCAATGAAAAAAGGGTAGGTATTTATGGCAAAATGTCCCTAGATAAAGATCAATTAATATTTATAATGTTATATAATGTGATATATTTCAATGAAACATAAAAAATAAGGAAATATTCTAAAGTTTCATATCCTAGTACTTTGTAGGTAAACAATAGTGCTGCTTGTCAGTTATCGATAATCCGTTATTATAAATTGGCACAAGGACTAAAAATTCTATTCTTTTTTTCTTTTTAGATGTAAAAATGGGTAGCTGCAACTAGAAACCAAGACTTGATTTATGTGCCCATTGGAAAATTACATCAGTTGAACTATGTGTGTGGTAAGCATTTTAAGCCGAAATACTTAAAAAAAAGGGAACTCAAGTCAGCAAAACAGCTGTGCCTTGTATCTATAGACAATTCTTTAAATCCTATTACAGAGGAAATGTTGAAAACCTTTCCATTACATGTACATACATATATCTTTTAGTTCTGCGTATTTTTCTTCGCTAATCTAGATTAGATTTATAGAATAGGCTAATTTGTTTGAATAAACACATAAATATTAAATACATCTTTTATTCGTGTTGGCAAAGTATAATTCTAGTCGAAACATAATTATAATTATTTCTTACCGAATATTATCGATATCGATATTTCGTTAATCACTAGAGGGTACATCCCTATATTGACAAATATGACAATGACATGACTATATTGACAAATATGACAAACATAAAAACGATGTCAATTAGTATCTTTATGTTGGTACGAGTTCTCCCTGCACGTTTCATACAAAGCTGAAAGTCTCGCATGATCTATGGCACATCTGCCTCTTCTTACGTAGGTAGTATTTGTATACTCTATGAGGTAGGTTGTTAATCATAGAGTAGGTAATGTTATCTATTCCGGCAGAGGTGTATTTTCTTTTAAGTATTGACATGAGTTCTGAGAGTGTAAATAGACTACTTGAACTGGTGGGGATTATATTAAAGTAATATGGTTGGGCAGAGACGCAATCAGGCGAGAGTTCTGTTAAAAAGGATACGGCTGTATTTTCTGGTAAATAATCTTTGGGACTTCGATAACCCTTAAGCCATCTCATTTTTCTCCAGACTTCACAAGTAGACATGTTGGAGTCTAGACTATTACAAAATGAGTGCCAGGAATTTCTTTTAGCTTGTTTAATTAATCTTCGGCCTATTATCACTTTCTCTCTGTAAATAAGATAGTTTTCTACACTGCGAAGTTTCCTAAACTGTTTAAGAGCTAACCTTCTTTCTGCCACCACCTTAGATAATTTTGCATTCCACCAAGGTTTTGGCTTAAATTTACTTGCGTTTGGACTGTGCTTAACAAGAGGAATGTATTGGTCAGCACTTTCTTCAATAATATTGATTAGATTGTTGTAGCTATTTTGTAAGTCGTCGGTAAAAGTTAAATTCTCGCAGGCTGATTTAATATGTTGAGTGTACAGTGCCCAATCAGCCTTTTTAAGGTTTCTTTTGTATTCTGGACTGCTTTGAATCGAATCCAATGTATTAATTGAGATAACAAGATGATCACTTCCAAAGGACTCATTGGTGACGTTCCAATCAAAATCCAGTGCAATATCAGCACTACAGAAGGTAAGGTCGGGGGATGTACAAATTATACTATTATTGAGTTTAGCGCAGCGTGTAAAATCTCCGTTATTTAGGAAAACGTAGTTATTTTCAGCGCTAGATTCTGACAGTAGTCTACCGCGAGTGTCTGTCGTGTATGACCAGGCTGAATGGTGCGCGTTAAAATCTCCGGCTATTATAGTTTTCTCAGAAAAATAGCCGAAAAGTTCCTCGTAATCCCTACCGCTAACTGGTATATTTGACGGCGAATAAATACCTATTATATGTTGAAGATTACGACTGTTCAATATTTCAACGTATAAAGTATCAATATTATTACAGACATTTGGAAGATTTTTAAGAATACAATTAATGGACATGTGTACTAGAATAGCAAGTCCCCCGTACCTTCTATCGTTTCTAAAAACAGAAAAGCCTGATATGTGAAGTTGTTGGTCGTGACAAAGCCAGCTTTCAGAAATAATACAAATACTTATGTACTTTTTCGTTATGTAAATATGATTCCAAATCATTAAGTTTCGGAAGTAAACTTTGACTATTCCATTGAATAATCTTAAGCCTAAAATGTTTATTTAGTTTATTCATTTTATAGATGAATAATGTAGTTTTACAATATAGTTTAGTTACTAAAAGTATGTAAAAGATATATATAAAAGATTAAGTTTAATGTGTATACTTAAAATGTACTATGCTTGCAAGGACTTAGTTCTTACGATTTTGAGCTTACTTATAATTCGTGTCAGTCTATTTTTTACACTGCGGTTGGTAATGATAGGTAAAATATCTTTAAACATTTCAATTAACATACCTATATTGTTGGTGTACTTGTAGGTTATTTCTTCGATATTTTTAACGCCAAACGTATGTTTCAGATATTCTTTTAATTCTATTAATGATAATGGGTATGTTTCCTTTGAATTTACAATAAAGTTTTCAATGTGTTGCCATTCCATAGAATCTAAATCATTTTTTGGCGATTTTTTAATTTTTTTCCGTTTTTTGTTTTCCTTATTTCATCTGAGCTTGATTGGGACGAGATATCGATGTCCTCCTCGCTACAGCTTTCATCGGTAATTTTATATGTGTAGGTTTTATCCTTTATAGAAAGGTAAGGTGTAGGAGTAACAGCTGAGGTCGAAGAATCTGTGGGCGGGTGTGGACGTTTAACAGGCTGGAACACCAAGTTGTCCCGCTTGTCATTGTCTTCCTGCATTTCAGCACAGTTTGTATTCACGTCCTTTTCTGGGCAATTAGAGGCTAGATGACCTTCATTTTTACACAAGAAACATGTCAGAGTGTCCGATGATATATATATCCAGTAGGTGGTGTCTGCGTATTCTATAGCAATTTTTTCTGGTATTTTATCAAAGTCTTCCGGTGTAACAAACATTTGTCGACGAAAACTCAAAATATGACTGTAACCCGTTTCATTGAGACCGGCCCGAAGAAAAGAAATAGGAGACATAGGTTTTATTTGTATTTCTTGCAACTGTTTTTCTATCTCAGTATGTGGTATGATGGGGCATACGTTTGAAAGTATGACGCGTTTATTGCGATTGATTAGTGGGCGTACTGGTAACTTTTGGTTCTGGACGGTGATTGATTTTTTGTTGTCAACGATATCTTCTGCTAATGCCATCGTAGATACATATATGCATATGACGGTTGTTTGAAATTCTTGACAGGAAACGAATTTGCGACGGTTCTATTGACAATACTTGAGCGTATTCTTTTATCTGAACATTTTCGATCGCGTCGATAACAATTGCTTGGTCTATTTTCGGAAACATTGTGGTTTGGGTCACGGATGCATAACTTGGGGTATTATTTAACGATATTGACATTTTGTCCCTGTAGTCAGAAACACTTCAGAGTATTAGACCATCAGTATATCACTTATATTTAATTATAAAATTCACTTCCATTGTATGAAACTGAGACAATGTGGGTAGTATGAAAACTCGCGAAAAAATAGGAGCGCGTTAACGTAACACGTCACGTCTCGATAACGCGATGAATGCGACTGGGACAGTACCTACATCTTAATAATGTAGAAATTTAACATTTCAATAAATTATGGTCGAATTTCGACCACTGGGCGACCTCTAGTTTATGTTAAAAGGCGGCAAACGGGCAGATGGATCGCCTGATGGTAAGTAAGCCGCCGCCCATGGACACAAGCAACACCAAAGGAGTCACAAGTGCGTTGCCGCCCCTTGCTGCCGCCCCTTGCCTTGGGTTGGGAAAAGGGACAGGATGAGGAGTGGGGTGAGGGAGAAGGAATAAGGGATAGAGCCTCCGGCACTCTCACTCACCGAACGAACCGCAACAGTTTAGGTACTGTTACTTTACGTCGATTTTCTGTGAGAGGGTAGTACTTCCCCGATCGAACCGGCCTATTCATGCTGAAATCAGCAAGGCTCTATTACCTTATCTTGTCCCAGATAACGAAAACGTATCTATCTAGACAACACCGGGTCATACTAGCACACTAAAACAGCCGGCATTCGACGCAACCTGATAGGCTGGTAAAAACTACTCACCAACGTTGTGTGTATGATGTCGCTTGTCATATACATCATTCCCACACATAGGTAATGTTGACACAGGAAACTATAAATACTATTATGCTATCTTGTAAAGTACTCTAAAATAGAAAAGTCGAATATGCCTTTAATTTAGTATAATTTAATTGAGAGGAAATTGGTTATTTACAGGCATCGGGTGCTTCCATCCAACAGCGGGCGAGTAATTAGACATCAGAAAATTAGACTCCTTGTCAAATTACGCCGAACCCGTATAGTCTTGCAAATAAAATAAATATTAAAATTAAATAATGCTTTATTTATAATATACAATCTGCTATTTACAATATTACCTTGTTCATAGAGTATTTAAAATATTGACAATTTCTTTATTATTTTGAGGTCTGTGGACGTTAGTTATATGATAATATTGAGCATGAAACGTCTCTCGTACAACAAGAGAATTAACAACTTATATTATCTGAATATAATAATTTTCTTAACCGCTACTTGTAGTAAATAAGAGGAGAATGTTACCATGGACCTCCAACCAAGTAACGAAATATCACATATTAAATATATTGTTGTCCTAAAAATAAGCTACTCGTTAAACTTTCATTGCTAACTATTGATAAGGAATATAATAATATAATATCAAATCATTGTACTAACATACCAATGAAAGCAAGTTTCTTATGGACATACTCTAACACTACCGTCAAATAAGAACTAACTGAGTACTTCACTTAAGATACTTATAAGAGGTAGAACACATTCAATAGGTCCTCGAGATTACTCTGTACCTACTGTATAGTGTTGTGTACCGCGTACTTAAGGGGATTACAGCGTTCAAACCCTGAAATTACGCTCGGTTCAAGGAAGTTTCTACAGGAATCCTTTTATGCGGTTGCCAAACAAAAATTATACACGTAAACTAGATTATATTGCAAAAAAGTTGTATTGATTATAATTTTAATCTACTTGACCAAATTTTGGCAAAAAAATTGAGGAAATTGGTTGTTTTGAAACTAAAGATCATTTTTTCTCTATAACGGGTAAGTAATTCCGTATGAAATTTACACAAAAACATGTGAAATACTTAATTTAACAATGTGTATTGTCTAATTTTAAAAAAATGTTTTTAAATTTCGTAATAATCAAGAAAAACCGTAATCTATACAAAAGCCCCGCGCCTGGCACCCCCGCTACGCCCGTGACGCTTTCTCGGGACTCGACTAATTAGTGTCGTGACGACTCTTGCGACGGGTGGACTGTACGTGCATTTTTTTTTTCAAATACAATTTTAAATTTGAGAATTTTGAATGAAAACATATTGTAAATAAAAATAATATAAACATTTCATGTAATTCAAATTGTAATTAGGTTCGTAAGTGTATTAAAACTTAGATTTTAATTAAAAATTGTTTTTGAATCAATCCTAGACCATGCATAAATATAAAAATAAAAGCAAAGTGAAGCGTGGCCGAGCTCTCCAAAACTATTGGTAAGTACCTAACTAAGTAGTAATAAATTAAACAATCTAGTAAGTGTTTCTTAGATGCTTTATTTCCATCGAAGTTTATTTTACGCTTTTGCAATCCTGTCGTACTATATTCATAAGTTCGTTGCTTGCTTTGATAAAAAAATGTTTTGAGCCAAATATACACGTTGGTACTCATTTGAAAGGGCTTCCGGTGACCTAGGTGAATGTGAGGAACTGACTTATCTGATGGTGGACTCCGAAGGTAGGTAGACCTCAGCCATGGCACTACGTAAACATACATGTTGGTACTTATTTGAAAGGGCTTCCGGAGACCTAGGTGAATGTGAGGAACTGACTTACCTGATGGTGGACTCCGAAGGTAGGTAGACCTCAGTCATGGCACTACGTAAACATACATGTTGGTACTCATTTGAAAGGGCTTCCGGAGACCTAGGTGAATGTGAGGAACTGACTTACCTGATGGTGGACTCCGAAGGTAGGTAGACCTCAGCCATGGCACTACGTAAACATACATATTGGTACTTATTTGAAAGGGCTTCCGGAGACCTAGGTGAATGTGAGGAACTGACTTACCTGATGGTGGACTCCGAAGGTAGGTAGACCTCAGTCATGGCACTACGTAAACATACATGTTGGTACTCATTTGAAAGGGCTTCCGGAGACCTAGGTGAATGTGAGGAACTGACTTACCTGATGGTGGACTCCGAAGGTAGGTAGACCTCAGCCATGGCACTACGTAAACATACATGTTGGTTATGGCACTACGTAAACATACACTTATTTGAAAGGGCTTCCGGAGACCTAGGTGAATGTGAGGAACTGACTTACCTGATGGTGGACTCCGAAGGTAGGTAGACCTCAGTCATGGCACTACGTAAACATACATGTTGGTACTCATTTGAAAGGGCTTCCGGAGACCTAGGTGAATGTGAGGAACTGACTTACCTGATGGTGGACTCCGAAGGTAGGTAGACCTCAGCCATGGCACTACGTAAACATACATGTTGGTTATGGCACTACGTAAACATACACTTATTTGAAAGGGCTTCCGGAGACCTAGGTGAATGTGAGGAACTGACTTACCTGATGGTGGACTCCGAAGGTAGGTAGACCTCAGTCATGGCACTACGTAAACATACATGTTGGTACTCATTTGAAAGAGCTTCCGGAGACCTAGGTGAATGTGAGGAACTGACTTACCTGATGGTGGACTCCGAAGGTAGGTAGACCTCAGCCATGGCACTACGTAAACATACATGTTGGTACTTATTTGAAAAGGCTTCCGGAGACCTAGGTGAATGTGAGGAACTGACTTACCTGATGGTGGACTCCGAAGGTAGGTAGACCTCAGCCATGGCACCACGTAAACATACATGTTGGTACTTATTTGAAAGGGCTTCCGGAGACCTAGGTGAATGTGAGGAACTGACTTACCTGATGGTGGACTCCGAAGGTAGGTAGACCTCAGCCATGGCACTACGTAAACATACATGTTGGTACTTATTTGAAAGGGCTTCCGGAGACCTAGGTGAATGTGAGGAACTGACTTACCTGATGGTGGACTCCGAAGGTAGGTAGACCTCAGCCATGGCACTACGTAAACATACATGTTGGTACTTATTTGAAAGGGCTTCCGGAGACCTAGGTGAATGTGAGGAACTGACTTACCTGATGGTGGACTCCGAAGGTTGGTAGACCTCAGCCATGGCACTACGTAAACATACATACATGTTGGTACTCATTTGAAAGGGCTTCCGGAGACCTAGGTGACTGTGAGGAACTGACTTACCTGATGGTGGACTCCGAAGGTATGTAGACCTCAGCCATGGCACTTCGTAAACATACATACATGTTGGTACTCATTTGAAAGGGCTTCCGGTGACCTAGGTGAATGTGAGGAACTGACTTACCTGATGGTGGACTCCGAAGGTATGTAGACCTCAGCCATGGCACTTCGTAAACATACATACATGTTGGTACTCATTTGAAAGGGTTTCCGGAGACCTAGGTGACTATGAGGAACTGACTTACCTGATGGTGGACTCCGAAGGTATGTAGACCTCAGTCATGGCACTACGTTAACAAACATGTTGGTACTCATTTGAAAGGGCTTACGGAGACCGAGGTGAATGTGAGGAAATGACTTACCTGATGATAGACTCCGAAGGTATGTAGACTTCAGTCATGGCACTACGTAAACATACATGTTGGTACTCATTTGAAAGGGCTTCCGGAGACCTAGGTGAATGTGAGGAACTGACTTACCTGATGGTGGACTCCGAAAGTAGGTAGACCTCAGTCATGGCACTACGTAAACAAACATGTTGGTACTCATTTGAAAGGGCTTCCGGAGCCCGAGGTGACTATGAGGAACTGACTTACCTGATGGTGGACTCCGAAGGTATGTAGACCTCAGTCATGGCACTACGTTAACAAACATGTTGGTACTCATTTGAAAGGGCTTACGGAGACCGAGGTGAATGTGAGGAAATGACTTACCTGATGATAGACTCCGAAGGTATGTAGACCTCAGTCATGGCACTACGTAAACATACATGTTGGTACTCATTTGAAAGGGCTTCCGGAGACCTAGGTGAATGTGAGGAACTGACTTGCCTGATGGTGAACTCCGAAGGTAGGTAGACCTCAGTCATGGCACTACGTAAACAAACATGTTGGTACTCATTTGAAAGGGCTTCCGGAGCCCGAGGTGACTATGAGGAACTGACTTACCTGATGGTGGACTCCGAAGGTATGTAGACCTCAGTCATGGCACTACGTTAACAAACATGTTGGTACTCATTTGAAAGGGCTTACGGAGACCGAGGTGAATGTGAGGAAATGACTTACCTGATGATAGACTCCGAAGGTATGTAGACCTCAGTCATGGCACTACGTAAACATACATGTTGGTACTCATTTGAAAGGGCTTCCGGAGACCTAGGTGAATGTGAGGAACTGACTTGCCTGATGGTGAACTCCGAAGGTAGGTAGACCTCAGTCATGGCACTACGTAAACATACATGTTGTACCAACCCATCATTTGAGCTCATTGGGACCTAGCTGACTGTGATTTAACATGATGTAGAACCACCATTTATACACAGACCTTGGATATATTTTAATCTAATTTTGGTATGAATTAATCTCTCTCAATCTCAGTTTAAGCGCTAAATGTATAAATAAATAAAATTTAGGTCGTGAGATTAAGAAGTTTATTTATTCTGATTTATGGTCATGATAAAAATAAGAGGTACAGTAGTAGCAATTAAAAAAATGTTTTTGTTTCCAGGCAATTAAGAAAGCAGCAACCCTCTGGGTCTCAAAATCAGGAGGACATTCAACCGTTTGCGGAATCGTACGAGACAGGCGAACAGTCTGATATGCCACATCATGAGGTACAAAATATGCCGGTAACCGACAGTTATTTTATATTATCATTTATATTAGCATTTATTTGAGTTTTTTTACAAAGACTATCATTTATTGAAATATTTTTGAGACTGATTATTTAGAAAAAATGTTAAAATATCGTTCATAGGGGCTCGTTTATAGATCGGTAGGAAAGTAAACTCATATTTCTAGCGTTATATCCGATTCCATCCTGGTTTTTGCTTTGGAGCCCATGTTTCTATGCTAGCGTAGCCGTCAGCGGAATCAGTGGCGTAGGAAGGGGGGGGCGGCGGGGGCGTTCCGCCCCGGGTGCCACCCTTTTTGGGGTGCCACCCAAAACTCAACTTTAAGAACAATGTACAAAAACACAGGCACTAGCTCAGCACTACGAGAGTTAGCATGGAATTGTTAGGTGTCGACTAAAAAAAAGCCAACTACCGCCCCGGGAGCCACCCATGCTAGCTACGCCACTGAGCGGAATATCAACCTTTCCACTAGTTCAGGGCTTTTTAAGCTTCATTTGTCTCTACAAACAAATTAAAAACATTGTCCAAAATTTTCGTTGTGGCATCCATTATTATTTATTAAAAAGATTATTTGTTTGTTTTGTTTTAGCTTGAACAACATGAAGATTTTTTACCAAATCTGATTGTAGAGGAAGGACATTCACAGGCAGAAGCGAAAAATATATCCGGAAGAAGAATAATAGATATAGACCATTTTTTTCTAAAATCCAAGAAATAGGTAGCCATGGTGCTTTAAACTGTGGTATACAAAGTTTAAAAATAACAGGGGAGAAATGAGTAGGACTTACTTCTAAGTTTACATTAGAATGTTTAATGTGTAAAGAAAAGTTTTCTCTTTGTAATGTCACTGGTAACTTAGATGTTAATACTGCAGCGGTTGCAGGTGCAGTTTCAGTTGGTATAGGATATTCACAATTAGAAGAATTTTTATCAGCACTCGACTTGCCCGTGATGACCGAGCCTGTATATCAGAAGCGACACGATACAGTTTCTGATACCTGGGATAGAGCACTTATCAAATCAATGAATGAAGCTGCTGAAGAAGAAAAAAATATCGCTATTGAAAATGGTAGACTAAGCAATGATGGAATTCCTGTAATTGATGTTGTTGTGGATGGATGCTGGAGTAAAAGATCTTACAAAAAGAACTACTCAGCATTGTCAGGCGCTGCTGCCATAATTGGTAGACAAACAAAAAAAATTTAGTTCCTAGGCATTAAAAACAAATACTGTAGCATATGCGCGCAGGACCTCAATAAAAATCAAAGTCCAAGAGATCACAAGTGCTTTAAAAATTTTACGGGGTCGTCAACCGCCATGGAATCCACCATAATTGTGGAAGGCTTCAAAACATCTATCCAAATGTACGGTCTAATTTATGGTCGCCTTATATCCGATGGAGACTCTAGCACGTACGCTAAAATACTGGAAGCGAGACCTTATCCTCAATTTACTGTAGAAAAGGTAGAATGTAGGAACCATCTCTTGAGAAACCTATGTAATAAAATAGAAAGCCTGGTCATTGACACAAGATACCCTATAAGATTGAGGAAACTTATTACAAAAAAACGCATTATGACAATTAGGTCAGCGATACGAAAATGCAGCAAAAAATTTCACGCTACCTCAGAAAATATAGACTTTTGCACCCAAAGACTATTTGAGGACATCCAGACCGTACATTTACATGCATTTGGCAACCACGCAAAATGTAAAAGATACTTCTGCAGTTCACAAGCCGACGAAAACGTGCCGCAAGAATTTTTCACAAGTGCCTTGTGGCAGAAAATATGTTTTTATATTAATACCATTGCAGGGCATTCCAGAAGCCTCGTACACGACGTAGACAGCAATATAGTGGAAAGTTTTCACAGCGTTGTAGCCAAATTTGTTGGTGGAAAACGAGTTAATTACTCGTGTCGTCGCGGATACCAGACTCGATGTTCAGCGTCAGCTGTTAATTTTAACATGAAAAGAAAACCCGTTACCATATTATATAAAACCATCGTTGGCAAAAGTCCTAAGGGCAAAATGAACGCCTTGGATAAAAAATATCAAATAAAGAGGAGTTCCTTAAAACGTTCCCATAACACCAAACGTCAGAGACGCGCCGTAACGAGAGAGGGCGAGAAAGATTATGGAGAGCGCAGTGTTAAGCCAGATGTAAGCGACATTGTCCTTAAAGAAATGGAGAAAAATTTTTTGGCCAACTTAGAAAAAAGTGACGAACAAAGAAAAGAAATTGAAAGAAGAACGATTTTACAGAGCGAGTCAAGCGAGTGGCTCGAACTCCGGCGGTCCTCACTGACGGCTTCTAATTTTGGAAGGATCGTTAAAATGAGGCAGGACCATAGTTGTGCCAGTATTGTGAGACAATTACTGTATAAAATTAATATAGATGCAGCACCTATACAACATGGAAGGGAAAACGAAAAAAAAGCGCTGGATCAGTTGTCCACACAGGAAGGAGTCGACATCAGACCATGCGGCCTTTTTATAGACCCTGAGATTCCATATTTAGGTGCTACACCTGATGGGCTTATTGGCGAAGATATGATAGTGGAAGTAAAATGTCCACTATCAGCGTTCAAGATAGGTCTCGAAGAAGCCATATTACAAAAGAAATTAAATTTTTGGATAGCAGATAAATCGGGATCTTTTCATGTTAATAAATCCCATAACTGGTATTATCAGGTTCAGGGCCAATTACATGTAACTCGAAAGGCCAAATGTTTATTTGGAGTATGGGCCAGTGAGTTGAGACCTTTGAAAATTGAATATATAAATAGAGACGACGACTTTTTTGAAAGTAAAATGCGTATTAAATTAAGTACCTTTTATTTGAATTGTGTTTTGCCCGAACTTTTAGATCCTCGGCATAGCCGGAATATGGCCATAAGAGATCCTCCATATATTTTAGAGGCCATGAAAAGGAAAGATCGAAAAAACATGCCAAAATCAGAGGAGTTGCAAGAACCAGACAAAACCGAATTGCCAGAAAGCGTCCATCAAATACCAACAACACCTTTACACCCAGTTAATGAACAACCAACCTGTTCGAGGTTTTTAGATTTTAATGATTTTTAATATTGCAGGTACATTTTATTAAATTTATTGTTCGTTCCTACTTTATTTTACATTCAATTTTCACTTTTTAACTGTGTTTTATTTTGATTTTTTACTTGTATTTGGTTTCACTTTTTAACTGTGTTTTATATTGTTTTTACTTGTATTCGGTTTAAATTTTTAACTGTTTTATTTTTTTTTACTTTATTCGGTTTTAATTTTTAACTGTTTCATTTTATTTTTTACTTTATTTTGTTTTAACAGTGTTTTATACTGAGTTTTATTTACAGTTTGTACTTTTATTCGATTTTACTTTTTAACTGTATTTTTATAATGACTTCATGGGTTTACGTTACGCCTATGTTACACGAGTTTTATTTTGAATTTTACTTTTATTTGGTTTCAGTTTTCAACTGTGTTTTATTTTGATTTTTTACTTATAACTCTTTGGGTTTACTGTCTAACTGTGTCTTATTTTAATTTTGAACATGTATTTGCACATTTTTAATTGTATTTATTTGAATTATTTACTTGTATTTGAATTCCTGTTTTAATTATTTAAATGTTACTTTTCCTAGTACATAATATGTCATTAAAATTTAAAACTTTATTATCTCTTAATAAACCTTTTAATACCTACTCTGACTTAACTTATTTCACTTAACTTGTTTCAGTTATTGAGAACCGTTGAGTATTTACCTGGTCATCATCAGACCTTCAGAAGGTATTCTGTAGTAGGACTCGTACTCAATTAGATATATGTTGAAAACTGGGTCTTTCTAACTGTTTCAGTTATTGAGAACCGTTGATTAATTACCTGGTCATCATCATACCTTCAGAAGATATTCCGTAGTAGCACCCGTACTCAATTAAATATATATTGAAAACTGGGTCTTTTTTACTGTTTCAGTTATTGAGAACCTTTGAGTACTTACCTGGTCATCATCAGACCTTCAGGTGTTCTGTAGTAGCTCTTGTGTTCAATTAGATATATGTTGAAAACTGGGTTTTCTAACGGTTTCAGTTATTGACAACCGTTGAGTTACTTACCTGGTCATCATCAGACCTTCTGAGGGTATTCTGTAGTAGCACCCGTATTCAATTAGATATATGTTGAAAACTGGGTCTTCCTAACTGTTTCAGTTATTGAGAGCCGTTGAGTACTTACCTGGTCATCATCAGACCTTCAGAAGGTATTCCGTAGTAGCACCCGTACTCAATTAGATATATGTTGAAAACTGGGTCTTTCTAACTGTTTCAGTCATTGAGAACCGTTGAGTACTTACCTGGTCATCATCAGACCTTCAGAAGGTATTCTGTAGTAGCAACCGTATTTCATTAGATATATGTTGAAAACTTGGTCTATCTAACTATTTCAGTTATTGAGAACCGTTGAGTACTTACCTGGTCATCATCAGACCTTCAGAAGGTATTCTATAGTAGCTCTTGTACTCAATTAGATATATGTTGAAAACTGGGTCTTCCTAACTGTTTCAGTTATTGAGAACCGTTGAGTACTTACCTGGTCATCATCAGACCTTCAGAAGGTATTCTGTAGTAGCAACCGTATTTCATTAGATATATGTTGAAAACTGGGTCTTTCTAACTGTTTCAGTCATTGAGAACCGTTGAGTATTTACCTGGTCATCATCAGACCTTCAGAAGGTATTCTGTAGTAGCAACCGTATTTCATTAGATATATGTTGAAAACTGGGTCTTTCTAACTATTTCAGTTATTGAGAGCCGTTGAGTACTTACCTGGTCATCATCAGACCTTCAGAAGGTATTCTGTAGTAGCAACCGTATTTCATTAGATATATGTTGAAAACTGGGTCTTTCTAACTATTTCAGTTATTGAGAACCGTTGAGTACTTACCTGGTCATCATCAGACCTTCAGAAGGTATTCTGTAGTAGCAACCGTATTTCATTAGATATATGTTGAAAACTTGGTCTATCTAACTATTTCAGTTATTGAGAACCGTTGAGTACTTACCTGGTCATCATCAGACCTTCAGAAGGTATTCTATAGTAGCTCTTGTACTCAATTAGATATATGTTGAAAACTGGGTCTTCCTAACTGTTTCAGTTATTGAGAACCGTTGAGTACTTACCTGGTCATCATCAGACCTTCAGAAGGTATTCTGTAGTAGCAACCGTATTTCATTAGATATATGTTGAAAACTGGGTCTTTCTAACTATTTCAGTTATTGAGAGCCGTTGAGTACTTACCTGGTCATCATCAGACCTTCAGAAGGTATTCTGTAGTAGCAACCGTATTTCATTAGATATATGTTGAAAACTGGGTCTTTCTAACTATTTCAGTTATTGAGAACCGTTGAGTACTTACCTGGTCATCATCAGACCTTCAGAAGGTATTCTGTAGTAGCAACCGTATTTCATTAGATATATGTTGAAAACTGGGTCTTTCTAACTGTTTCAGTCATTGAGAACCGTTGAGTATTTACCTGGTCATCATCAGACCTTCAGAAGGTATTCTGTAGTAGCAACCGTATTTCATTAGATATATGTTGAAAACTGGGTCTTTCTAACTGTTTCAGTCATTGAGAACCGTTGAGTATTTACCTGGTCATCATCAGACCTTCAGAAGGTATTCTGTAGTAGCAACCGTATTTCATTAGATATATGTTGAAAACTGGGTCTTTCTAACTATTTCAGTTATTGAGAGCCGTTGAGTACTTACCTGGTCATCATCAGACCTTCAGAAGGTATTCTGTAGTAGCAACCGTATTCAATTATATATTATATGTTGAAAACTGGGTCTTTCTGTTTCAGTCATTGACAACTGTTGAGTACTTACCTAGTGATACCTAGTACCTACTTACCTTACTGAATAACGTTATATTCGAGTCCAACATGTATTTATTGATGATACCTACTTACATTATATATTCGGTCCGCCACTAAGCAATTACTAAATTAATTTGTGATTTGTTTGAAAACAAAATGTCAGCAATAAGGTACATATTATAATATCATCGGAAATGTACTGCCTCCCAGAGAGCAAATGAATTAGGCATATACTAAAACAATATTGCGACGCGTCTTGTCTCATCGTCAACAAAACAATATTGCGACGCATCTTGTCTCATCGTCAGTTAATTTTGTTATAGTATGAGACGCTGTTAGTAGATGGCGCTTTAATTTTAAATACTGTTACAAAGCTCAGATCGTCAAGGTCATTGGGCAATGTAATCCCCTTAATGGGGAACACATTGTCAATATGTGGCTTCCAACTCACATGATATTTGATGTAACATTAAACCAAAAGCTCGCGACAATCCAGAGATACGATAATCCTGGCAGCGGTGTCCGTTTTTACATTTGGCACAATATTCAGTAACAGAATACGATTCTGTATTCAAGCGGCGCCTGTGCCGATGATAAAAGTTTTATCTAGCCACAAACGATCTGCGGATACGAACAAGAACCTAGTTACTATACATTGTGGATGTATGGCTCTGGCGAGATAGCGGTGAGGCGACATGATTGATTCATTGCGTGTAGGCAGCCGCTTGGAGTGTAATCATAACAAATTATCATATTCTCGCGTGACACCAAATGTTCGACTTAGTTCGGGAAAAATATTGAATATAAAAACTTATCGCAAACTGCAATTTTTCTCAGACTAAAAAACTTTGGGATACGCCTCGATCAGTTGCCAAAATCTAATTAATTAGGTGTAAGTTCGCAAGTAGGTCAGCGAGCTCGTGATGACTCGCAGATGTGACAATATGCCATTTTCTTGTTCAGATAAAGCAGTAAAATATTATCCGATCGACATTACGTCTAGCGGTGACTCTCAGTGCGACAAGCGCATCCGTTTAACGGTTTTATGTACAAAAAGGAAAAATATAAAGATGTGAACTCACACTGGTAACTATAAAAGTCTTTATCGATAACCATCAAGTCCTTAACGTTTCGAACCTTAAAAGTATAACCTAAATAAAGTTTTTATAGAGCGCACTCCATCTGGTAACAACACAGGAGATTGATCATCCCTTCACGGCGCGCGGATATTTTTACCAATATTTGTGAGATACCTCCTTGTAGAACTGGCTTTCAATTTAGATGTTATATATTTAACTAATCGATATGAACGTCTGAGTAGGCGTGGAACAAATAACGCGGAATGACTTCACGTTTCTGTTGGTTGTATCCGCGCGCGTTCGATCCTCGTCTCTTGGCACGTAAATCACTGACTCTTCTTACTCCGTGACGTTCCGCTGATGATTTTGAGCAGCCTCACTGCGGGTGCCTCGATCGCCAGTGAGATGGCGAACGAAGCCAAAAACGCCATCACTGCATACCGGCGTAAATCTCCAACTGAAACATCAAATGTACAGTTACGTCAGTTATTCACAAAATTTTCACAAAACTATCAAAATATAAACTGACGGACTCATAAACTGCATAAAAGTTCAGGATTACTTTAAAATGATTTTTTTAAAGTATGCAAACTTTTTAGATTAAATTATATAAATATGGAGAGACTAGCTCTTAATCTTAAAAAAAGTAAAACTTTAAAAATAGAACTGCAGTAAAACAAATTAATATAGCCGAGAAAAGAAAATTTACACGTAGTATCAGATTTGCGTGTTATATATAGCAAAGTTTTAAATTGATTCGCATTACAGAATTGTTGGGTTAGTTTTTTAACTCATCGAGAGTTTTTGAACCATAATATGGATACTTCGTCCTAACAAACGGCTCAAACTGTAGCACTGGTGCGGGAGGGCTTGGATCAACGAACGATTGGTAGAAATTTAAATTTAAACCAGTCTTCGGTTTCCAGAATATACAGAAGGTTTGTGGAGACAGGTTCTTACAGAAGGAGACGTGGTACAGGCAGGACTCGAGCAACCACCGGTCGTGATGACCGATTTATTGTTACAACTTCCCTGCGAAATCGTTTCCTCACGTCAGTTAACATCAAGACAGAGCTTAATGAAGTGCGTGGAGTAAATGTGAGTGCACGAACAATAAGAAGAAGGTTAAAGGAAGCGGATATCACCCCTTTTAGACCAGCAAATGGTCCAAAGTTGTCTGTAGCTCACAGACAAGCTCGCTTAAGATTTTCGCGTGATCACCTAAATAGGACAGAAGAGCAAATGGGCCTCCGTATTGTTCACGGACGAGTGTAGGACATGTTTATATGGTGCAGATGGTCGCAGAAGAGTCTATCGTCGACTTGAGGAGCGATATGCTCAAAGTTGCATTGAGGAGCGTCTTCCTTTTTGAGGCGGTTCGTGTATGGTCTGGGGTGGCATATCGATGAACGGGCGAACAGAAATTGTGTTTATAGACAGTCCGTCAAAACGGTAATAGAGGGGGTTTGACTGCACATCGCTACATAACAGAGATCTTAGATGATCACGTGGTGCCTTACATGGGATTCATAGGCAAAAAATTTTCTTTAATGCAGGATAATGCCCAGCCGCATGCTGCTGCACAAGTTCGACAATATTGCGAAGAGTTTGGGATACGTACAATGAATTGGCCAGCACGCAGCCCGGCTCTTAATCCCATTGAGCATGTTTGGGACAGTTTAAAAAAAGCTGTATATGCGTGAAATCCTGTGCCCACGACAGTGGCAGCACTACGAACAGCACTTTCAGAAGAATGGGACAATATTCCGCAAGATCTTTTAATAAGCCTAATAAAATCTATGCGGAACCGATTGGAATCCGTAATAAGGACACATGGAGGTAATACACCTTATTAAAACATAAATAAACCCTTGCATAAAGTTTGTGTCTATTGTTAAAACCATTTTTTTATTAAACCAATTTTCCTTAAATTTCTGTTTTTTCTTCAAAAAAGTCTTAAAGTCCTTTCGAGTACACAAACTTAAACTTAAGGATATGACCCTACGCTGTTTTAAAGTTCACGAACCAATCTAGAGGTTTCAATTTAAATCTGTATAGAAAGTTTGCATACTTGGTTAAAATATTTATTTCAAAGTCGTCTATTACTTTGATGCAGTTTATGAGTCCGTCAGTGTAGTATCTAGGGAATCACCCCGCTGTCTATCTATCAAAGGCTCTAGAACGATCGCAGATAAACTTTTGTACGAAGTTTATACTCGGGGACGGAGACCAGTTTTGCAGGATTTTTTTTAGTAAATACATCGGCTTCGCCTGTCAAAGTCACGGTTGAAAGATATCTCCGATGGACACCGGCATTGTTAAAATACGTTTAGACTTCACCAATAAGATGAGGTTTTTGGGCGTTCTTTTTAAGTACATTGAATTCTCTCAAACTTTTTACGTCAAAGATATATTTTGAATTGTTTGGAACTCAATGTTGAAGTGCTTTTGAAATTTTCGTCAGTCGATGAAACATTTGGACTACAACAACTATAGGATTGTCTACAGAAAGCAACATTTACCGTAGTTGTGCAGACATATTTCTAACAATACTTCACTGAACAAAAATAAAAATCTTTTAGTTTGATTTTCACAACAATTTCATTGAAATTCAGTCGGACTGTATTAAATCAACTTTGCATGTAGCTTGCATAATACCTCGCTGCTTTTAAATAAATTAAATGAAATAGCTTCAGTACCATGTTAGTTTACTTGCACGGGATTGAATACATTCCTAGCGCAAACTTTGTATTCCTCTTAGCTTTATGCTCGAAAACGTTAGGTAGGTGTCTGAAACATTTCACTAGATTGTATGTGAGAGCGTAAAAGCTAAATTTATATTATGTTTTGAGTGCACTTTCATAACTCCACATATGGATCATACTATCTTTACGTTTATGTTCGTATTTCATGTTCAATCGGTCGTGAAAGATGGCGATTGCAACTTGAGAAAGTCTGACATAATGATATAAATCTTCTCACCATAGCCTAATAGCTTGTTAAGGACACAGACATAGATAACTTACCACAAGTTTATTTCTGGTTTTAACTTAATTACGGGTCATTTCCCGCCCTGTTTGAGTAACAAGCGCCTCTAAAAATATGTCTTGATCTATACGCGTTTATGTAACGGCTTGGCCACGGGGACCGGCGACGCGACCTGCGACACGACCGGCGACGCGACAATTCGCGCGACGCGAAAAATATTCCACGGGCACACGCGTTCGCGTCGCGACCAGTGTAGACCAGGAGCGAGACGACATTAGCTGAGATCTTTTTATGAAATTTAGCTAGACATTGTACGGACTTTGGTGGCAATAACACATTTGTTTCAACCCGGCAATCGAACCCGAGACCTCATGATCCGCTTACACTACCGCAAGATCACAGAGGCAGACTTGATATTGTGTACCTAACCACGGTATTGAAAACTATAGGTACTGTATTTTTTCTTTACACAAACGGTCGGAACGCGATTTATACCTACGAACGTCAGGCTCGGTACCCACCTAACCTACTGCATACCAAACTCAAGGCGCTTCGGTATAGGTACATTCTGTAGGTACCTACTGAATGCGTACTAAGCCGACGCGTCGGTATTGTAACTCGAGTTTTGAGTTAAAATACGGAAAAGCTTATGTAGGTAAGTGTGATCTAACTAACTAGGTATATGCACTTCTAAAAACTTACTTAGGTATTTTGAAATCACAGACAGATACTACAACTTTATTTATACTGTATACATCTATATAGATATAGATAACATCCAGACGTTCCAAATAGCTAGCCTAACAAAAAATTCTAAGAATAATATCATGCTCGCGGAAAAATAAACTAAAAATTTTATACTGACTCAGCTCCGGCACGAGTCGCCGCGACTACCGCTCGGCACCGTGGCGTGCGCCGTACTAATAATTCATACATTTGTTTTGGTCGTGCGACGCCGCTGTACCGCTCGGTGCTATTCGCCGGTCGCGTCGCCGGTCGCCGCTGCGCGTGACATGCTTAGAACATTTCTATACATTTGATTAAGTCGCAAGTCGCGTCGCCGCTCGCGTCGCGCGAATTTTCGCTGGAGCGAATTGTCCGTGGCCAGGCCGTAAGACGTTCATTAACCGAGTTTAATGGCGCGTTTTGCTTTGACATTAATATATGCGTTAGAGGTATTTGGAAGGAAATTTTCGGGTACCATACTATACGGTATTATTCAACATTACGTTATTTTAATAATAATATAAATAAAATTAAATAAAACTTTTAAACAGTTGACATTTTATCAATTGTAAATTGTTCTCGCGGCAGAGGCATACAGTAATTAACATCAAAGCTGTAAAGTGAGGGCTTCGACGAAATTGTTTTTACAGAAGTTGAAGTTTCAAGATTGTGATGAATTTATTCCAGTTTATGGTTTCCTTCCCTGCTGTATTTAAAAGATTCAAAAATGTTTTCCCATATTTTGTTATAAGTAGTAGTAGATGAGACACACACTTACAAAGCGTTGACAAGTCCAATGTGCGACAAGAAATAGTTTCTAAGCGAATTGCTTTGCACCGACAAATGAATCTCTTTCCAAATTTTTCGCCAGCCTGCTTCAGTCAAGATGACGAATAAAATGTCATTTCACACGTTATTACTTTTATAATATGTCTCTCAATAAAGCTGGCTTTGATTACCAAAGATCGCGCAAAACAAACGTGATCGTTATGTAGATTGTATTCGACATATTTATTCAGCAATAGGTCATTCTAGAGGTGAGCAACACAACTCGCAGCGGTTATTGCCGAACTGAATTAATATAAACACATCTCCATAATCTCAATTCAGAATCGACTTTTGTTGTTCATATTGGCGGAATTAAACCGGGATACATCGATAACAAAGCCATTTCAGCTTTATTCAATAAGGCATTGTGTACATATCAGCCGCCTAATCCCTTGACGAAAGATTCTTCAGATAAGGGACATAATACTTCTTTCAATGTCGCAGCTCTTATAATGCTTCAGAATATGGGTTCATTATACTACAAAAATCGTAAATATTTATTTTCAATAAGTACCAGAATAGGGAATACTTAGCGATCTAAAATAGACACACACAAACTAAGTAGGTACGCTACTGTAATAAACTAATAACGCTTGTGTCCAGTGCGAGATATTCGAACTGATAATAGGTGTTGAGTAATCAATTAGCCGTCGCTCGGGACCGCTAACTAGTTACCAACTTAGATAAGTGCCACACTTAGGTTGACTTCAACTAATGAGTGTCGGGTGCGAAGAAGAACATTTTGCCGCTAGAAATACTGAACAATATAACGTCCAGTGTTCACCTGCTCGCGTGTTATCTCAGTGACGTGAAAAAATCTCGTAATTTACAATGAATCACAAGTCTTTCACACAATTCAAGGGTCCGCTTTCATGCGCCTACCTTTGTGCGGGTGTCAAGAGGGTGGCATAAGTCAGCGTTGAGTGTGCTTGTCTCGATATAAATGTATTGCTCTCAGTCCATACTTTATGTTTGGAGACTATTATGAAACATTTATCTCTCATTTATTTATAGTTTTCGGCTGGCTTATATGATAGTCAGTGTTGTCCCCAAATGAGAGATTTATAGTCACAATAAGATACGATTGCAGTTTAATCTCACAGCTACGAATTCCACAGAACCCGGTATTTATCTGGCTGTCTTCGCTTGTGAATGTAGTAAATAAATGAAAAGAGCTCGCGTGAATTTCGGAATGGATTTGTGCTGTTTCTCCTTTGTTACGATACCAAAGTGATTGTATTGTTTGTTGTAGTAGTGGAATCAATTAGAGTGTCAAGTATTCAAGCTGTTTCTCAAGAAATGTATATTGCAAGCTGAATTAATCCACAACACATTTTTCTAATACGCTTATTTATCAAATAAACTTTACGCAATGTAATACGTCTCTATTGTCTCTCAGGGATGGTACTCTGTGATAGAGAGACCTACTACATTCATGTACCACCCATGCCTGCGTCACAAACAGCGCGAATCTAATGCCGCCTACTAGAACAAAGTTCTACGTACAGGTCAAACACTTGGACACTGCCGCTATAGACTCTGTAAAATCTTTTACTCGAATCGTTTTTGTCCTACGTAATTGTAGTAAGACTTATGACATTAGTTCTAAAAGTACAGTTTTCTGAAGGCTAGCAGGCCTTCAGAAAACTGTACTTTTAGAACTAATGCGTAATATGCACTGTATGTATCTTTAGCACTACAATTGCAAACTTCAATTGCTTAAAGTAAACTTTACCGCTAGATATGCCTTATTTGTCACTTTATATTCATTCCACTATTGTGATTTTACGGATTTTGTAGAAGTTAAAGTGGATTTTACACAGCGCCGAGTGTAGTGACTTCGATCCATACGTGGGACAACACTGTTAAGGTTCAAATAATTTGTTATTTCGAGTTTGGATGTAATTTGTACCTATCCGTTGGACTCTTGGTCTTTAGAAAGAATGTTTACGTCGTTGTTTGCAATATCATCACACTATACAATGTATATAAGTTTAACAGATTTATCTAATAGTATTCGTTAATCACGTGTCAGTATTGACCGGCTGCCAACGCATAGTCAGCGGTAACTATCAGTTACTGTAAAGTTTTACGAGGTCCGCGGCCTGATTGGATGAGGACGATTGGATTCAACAGTCAATACACCCCTAATGACAGGCTGTCATCATATTTTTGCCGTGAATTTGCCTATAATACTCGTTATAGTTTTAATTAAAATACTGGCGACCTATATTGTTTGCGGTGTGGAGTCCCAAGCCTATACGTATTTACTAAACTATATAAATGTTATAGGAATAAAATTTAAAATATACTTGTGTTCAGAAATTGCCCTAGGTAACCGGGAATAGTTTGCGGACGGCAGTGGAAGCTTGGATTACATCCACTTATCTAGAGCAACACAAGAATTTCTAACATATATTAGGCTGAGATTCTCAGCGCTTTGAATCAAAATACAATATGCAGTTACCCGGTGTCAGGATCTTCACTGGTGTCAGGCCCTGAGCTAGCTAGACAAACACACAACTAGATTGGCCAAAATAGATTGAATGAATTATCCACTTAGCTGTTCCTCCAAACTTGATGTTTTCAGGACACGAGGGCACGAGGCACGTTGACACAGGATTCACAATATACAAAATGTCAATGTTCAATATAATGTCACAAATTTATCACTAGTCATCTGTGGCAGTGCCGGGCAAATCAAATAGCGGCAATTTACAAGATTTTACACAATTCAATTCGCGAAGCTGGTTTAAGCATGTGCTTTCAAAGGCGATGTTATCGAGAGGGAAAAACGTGTTAATTTTTCAAGGCAAGTGACAATGACAGTTCTTCCAAATGTGACCAGAGTCAAAAAATTACAATAGACAACAAATGTTACCAAACTAATATTCTCAATTTATACTAATTATTATAGGCAATATATCTTTTTGAAACAATTTGTATATATACAATTCTTGTGTTACCGACTGACTGACAGACAACGTACAACCAAGATTACTGGGCGAAGTTGAAATTTGGCATATATGATTTCCTGTTTCCCGTAATTCTCAGAGGGTCGGGCAGAAACGGTTGAATAAAAAAATTAAGGGCGAAACTGAGGGCATACTCTAGTTAACTATATGAAAGTAAAACCATAATCATAGGTCACAGGCTAGGATCAAGAACAATCATCATCTCGCCAAGAACATATTCACATAAACTTTACAATGACAAGACCATAATGACCATATTATAGCACTGTCGAAAATGTTCTTCTAAATATTATGGGCATTAATTAGATTTGAGACATTAAGTGTGCCGCCAGAGACCTTGAGATAAGAACATATATTTTACACATATGTATTGATATTTCATATGGCCACTTTAACGTTGTAATCATAGTAATTTTTGTCTCAGACAAAACAAATTTAGTAGATAAAACTGACTCAACTATATTTTACTTCAGCCCAAACTTCATCCATCGCCTTAATATCAAATACTAGGTGAGCCATCGGTTACACTCGCGTTATTAAAGCCTTTAGCCTTATTTACTCAGCCCGTGGATTAAAGCCTTCCTCGATAAATAGGCTATCTAACACTGAAAGAATTTTTCTAATCCGACCAGTAGTACCTGAGATTAGTGCGTTCAAGCAAACAAACAAACAAACTCTTCAGCTTATATTACATAGTATAAGATTTATAACATCCATTTATTTCACTGTTCTAACTAAAAGTCAATACGACGCGGACTTTGTTACTGATACAAGTTTATTAAAACGAAAGCTAGTCCCCATTGTCAAGCGATGTCCCCGGGGAAATAGACCACAGATATTTTTCCACATTTACGAGGCTGTATCAAAGTACCCTGTGAAGTTTGTCTAGATATTTTCTTACCTAGATTTTATAGAGCGTGATTTATTAATGTCTTCTAGAATTTATTTATAATAGAAGTGGACGGTTTACCTTTACCGTTGCCTTCACATTTATTACTTACTAGCTGCTGCCCGCGACGTCGTCTGCGTGAACGCTATACAGCACCTAACTATTAAATAAATACCCACGATTATACCTTTGAAAAAATACGCGGCGGCGATAGCCCAGTGGTGTATGTAACGGACTGCTGAGACGATGGGTTCGATCCCCAGCTACCCCGGGCACACACCTATGACTTTTCGAAGTTATGTGTGTATTAAAAAATATAAATTAATTATCGCTCGCTTAACAATGTGCCCGGTAGATGGCAATAGGCTCGCCCCCTATTACATTGGGACCGAAACATATCTGGCGAAGTGTGGGTGTGTAATACACCTCTGCCTACCCCTTCGGGGATAAAAGGCGTGAAGATATGAGAAGATATACCTTTTAAAATAACATTCATTTACCCGTTTCTTCTTTATATTTCATACCTGCAGAAAGTGTAGTAACAGAGGGAGACTGTCTTTTGTAAAATTGACCTTCAAAAAGTGCTGATTTTCAGCCTGCTTTGAATAAATGACTTTATGGTGATTCTGCTGAATTGAGTCATAAGTTGTGACTGAAGCATGGATGATGGAGAAAATAAGGAATACATAATAGGGTAAAATACATACTTATAGGTCTTCTCGATATACAACATTAGTGGTTTGGCTCTCCGCAGCCTAAATGTAAAGAGAGTCAGGACTGGTGACGCGGGAGCAAGCGACATATAGGACACCCGCTGCCCTCAATGTCTGCCTCTGCGACTTATTGATGGTCTTCGCGAAGCAAACACTCACGGGGAACTGTATGCGCTTGAATTATGAGGTATGAGAGGAATGCGTGGTATAAATACTGCCTCGCTGACGCCACAACCCGTAAGAATTTCCTAAATGGTGTGTCTGTGGAGCGAGATGACTTTCAGGCGGGTCACGTTACACAACTTCGGAGGAGATAGGTTCCGAAGAAGCATAATCGGGACACCGACCTTCAGCTAGATGCTATGCGCTGGAAGTTCACTTGCTGACTGGGAGTTCAGAAATTCCACGGGATAATGTGTGGCGTTTTCTTGCTCGACAACAGTGTTTATAGAGGTGTAGACCACTTCATTCCTCTCAATTTTCGAGAGAATGCGTTCGTTAATTGCTACAGCCTGATCATTTTTGGGCGTCAAAATAGGCCACTCACACACTCACGAATTCTGCTATTACGCTATACAGCTGTATAATTCTAAGCTGGATACAACTCTACTGAGAGACTCTGGAAGCACCACCTGTCCACCTCTCTCCTCTGGTAGAGTGTCTTCGCCAAGACTTAGAAAGACATCTTAGAATTGTTGAGCACGTGCATTGATGCCGAGCTGAGCTCTCATATTAATGGTCAAGCGCAGCATACGAACTCGTGACCACAACAAAGATAATTTCAACGAAGCACTCACCTTGTCCGTGTGGTGACGGATTAAGAATACGGAATGTCACCACCCCATATCATCCCATGGGTGTCGTAAGAGCCGACAGAGGGAGCAAGAACAGCACTGTAAGAGAAAGAAAATTTGATACAAACCATATACCAACCCGTTTGGCCAGCGTGGTATAGTAGGCCAATTCCTCCTTTCAAAAGAGAGGCCTAGTCCAGCAGTAGACTGTTAAAGGCTGATGATGATGATGATGATGACTCACCTCGTCAGCCCTCGATCCCCGCGTCACCACGGGAAGCGTTTGTCGGGAATCGTCACTGAACAGAACTGTAACCACCCATTAAATGCTCGTTCCTGCGGATGTCCTGCAGGGTTCTGTCCATGGCCCGAACTGCCTTCCTATTGGCCATCGTACGCTCATCCCATACGATCAGAGAGCAATCCTTGAGCACGTGTCCCTAATCACTGTTACGTGACACACCACAAACGGGTATTACGGCGCTCTCTAAATCGATGGGAAATTTAAACATGGTATGTGCTGTCTTGCCACCCGGAAGCAGTGTGGCAGCGATTGCCGGCGACGCTACAGCAATGACAATTTTTCCTTACCTCCTGACCTCTGCAAGTATGCCAGTAGTAACAAATGTTTTTCCTGTTCCACCAGGAGCATCCAAGAAAAACATTTTCGCCTGGCTTTGCCCAACGCTTTCAAGGACGGTGTCGTAAAATTCGTAAGGTTGTCATTTCAAATTGTCTCAGCGTTATACTCCCAATTTTCACGGTCTTGATGCGGTGATGATTGGGAAGCTAGTAACAAATATTTGACCAGTGGATTGCCGCTGATAGAAATGACCACGTCTTGAAGTGAACTGAGACAGGTGTTCAGCACGCGGTCATCAGTTACTTCGACTTCGTCTCTAGTAACACGCCTCAAAGCTCGTAGAAAATCTTCAGACAGATGATGGCGATACTTCTCCCAGAAAGCTACCGCGTTCGCGACTCCACAAAACACCAAGATGACGTCAAACAGATGACGCATGCGGCTGGGACTGTCACTGACGCTCGCCTCCGCGAGGTTGTCATCCCAGTATTGGTCACCGTCGAGAAAGTGACGTAGGTACTACGCAGGCTGTGCGGTAAGTGGGATACTCCAAGCCATCAAATGTCCTCAGAAAGGCGAAAGACGTTGGGCTTCGGACCGTGTGAAGTAACAACCGCAGAAAATAGCATTCGACATTATTTGTGTGTACGGTATAAACTCTACAAAATGCGGTGTCCTTGAAACTTCCCGGAAAACCTTCCACAGCACCTCCTCGTCAACGTCGGTTAAATACACCCTTTTGCTTGTCGTATGTGTAATATGAAGGCATCTCGTCATACGTAAGGGACCTCCCAAAACGATCGATTTTACAGAGCCTGAAAAATGCCAAGAGAGTTGTTTGACGCGGATTTTCCAAGTGCTCAGCAACGCTGTCGGGATCAAAATATATGCGCTGGCCAGTACCAGACCAGTATCCGCCAAACTGCTTCAGACGTAACAATAAATGTGGCTGTGTGTGAGTAAAAATAATCTAGCTAGTTCACTAATGTTTATATACAGTTAATCCAAACAAAGGTACGTGCTATATGTATATCCCGGCAGACAATTTAAAGCAAGTTTACATGCGACATGAAAATATATCAATTAAGAAGCAATAATTACACCAATGTGACCAAAATGTTTATTTTGTACTAACTCTATTACTATTTATTCTGACAGAAATGATGTAAGCAATCAAGTGTGGCGATGGTGTAGTTAATTAATTAAATAACTTCAACTAATAGTCTTACTCATCTCTGAAACGAATTAAAATAAAATTTTAAAAAGGAAATGTACAACTCCATCTATGACTTTTGAAAACAACTATTAACATCGCCAACATGTTCAAATTTAAATTATTTATATCCAAAAAAGGCTTACACATGTAATTCGCCTTGATGTTTTTGAACTCTCTTAGATAGCGTTGCATTAAAATTGTCTTAATTCTACTTATATTCAAATAATTATTTTTATCAGCCTAAGTTACTTATATTGCGTGATTTTTATAGTGTGAAGCTAGCTTATAGCATAGTTAACATAATAACAACATTCAAATATGCATTGTTACATTACACGTTGTTACAGAATGCGTTGAAGAAATAAAGGTTCTCTGCTCGTTCCCTGTAAGTCATAGCGTGATAATATGTAGCCTATGTGGTGACCCGACCTTTTGATAATATTTGTGCCAAATTTGAAGTAAATCCATGCAGTACTTTTTTACTTTATCCCGGATATAAGGACAAACAGATAAACAGACAAACAGACAAAAATTCTAAAAACTATATTTTTGGCCTCGGTATCGATAGTAGATCACACCCCAAGTATTCTTTTAAAAAAAAATTCAATGTACAGTTTTGACTTTCCTACCATTTTATTATATGTATAGATAACTAAATCACTAGGCAGCAGAATACAGCAAAATGAACGATTCTAAACTCACTGCAACTTAAAGTAGTAGTACTTGCTCTATGCTATGTTTTTACCGGCGATTTATTACAATCGGATAATTATAGTATATACAGATACACTATTATTAGACATTATGCTACTAAGGTAGACAGCGATAGCCTAGTGGAGATATCAACAGACTTCCTTCCCATCTCAACTCACTCAAATCTATGATATTTATGTTTTGCCTTTCCATTTCCGTTATTAATTCTTCTAATTTGCCCGGTGGCATCATTGTTCACACGTTCCACGTGCCAATCCTAAAAGGATTTCGCTGGTTGACGACCTGGGCAGCCTTGCCTCTGCCCCTACCAGACTCAGACCGCCACGGAATGTTACGTCGTGGAAGCCCGTTGTCAAGAACTTTATTTTCCTTATTGCTCATTACATACTCCATAAATGGGGAATTTAGTGTGGTGGTTTCCCCTTTTTTTTGCCTTCCCTTTTGCCTTCCACATCGCAGTTCTACAGCCGACGTATCGCCTGCAGATTTCTGGTCAGAAGCCCTTCCGGATCCCATTTTTTCGGCCTTTTTCCAGTACTGATGTTACTGCTGCCTAACATCAGGGGTACGCTTATTTGATGGCGGCGCAAAATCGCCATGTCGCAGAGCCGTCATAGGATTTGCAAGCTTTTTATAGGTCAGTCCGTCCCACCAAACTGCCCACCGCTTCCTGCTAGCTTTGTCGCTGCTTGGTCGGGGACTGCTTATTCGCTATATTCGCAGCTAACCACCATATCTGACGACCGTTCCTCTATCCGCCTCCTGTGAACCACGCCGGTAGCCTACAGCTCAGCCCCGACACAAAAGTGTCAAAAAACAATAAATCGCAATTATCTCGAAACTTGAAATTTTGAGTTATTCAGTTCTTCCATTATACCTACGATATAGATAGAAATCACTTTTAGCGTTTGGAAGGCCGGCCATTGGAATTTTCCATTAACCTATGGGTACTGATCCACTTACTGCTGGGCAAAGTTGTTTTCCTTATACTCGTCTTGCACCATGTTAGTCTAGGTCTTCTCGAACTTGTCCAGAAATGTTGATATTCGTATATAATGAAGTATAAATTAATAAATAATATTAGTTTTCGATAATTTTCTCATTACATTCAGTTTCGACCATCCGATATTTATGTACTGTTGCAAGCGACATGCTCACGGATGTACTGGAGTATTGCTAATGGACATCCGAAACAAAGATATGTGCTACATATCTAACATACCCCAGAGACAATTCAAAACTTCGTATGCATGTTTTACTTCCTAAAGCTGCACCAGTATTACTATCATCTATTCTGCCATACATAATCTCCCACATATACATATAATCTTAAATTTATATATTTCTGAAAAGGTAGGGAAAGATTTATTATAAACTCCTGGCTTGTCGCTTATATTTTTATGAATCCATGTAAAACGAGGCGACAAGTAAAGAGTATATTGTCATCTCCGGATACTTTACCCTTCGCGTCGTGATGTCAATGAGAATTTTCCAGCATCAAACCTAAAAGTTCTGCCTTCCCTGAAAGATAAAAAATCGTTGGCTCGTTGATTTAGCGGTGCTATGTAGAACTACTAATTATAAGGCTCGGTAAATTATGTTATGAAAATTATGATTTTCGTCAGTAATTTCGGTTGTCAAAAAATTCTTCATTACTAACTTTTGAGATAAGGTGTTATTTTCATGTATAAAAATGAAAGTAATTAATGTTGAAATTAGAAATTAAGAGATGAAAAAGTTACACACTAATAAAGTAACAAGAAGAAATAGTGACAGCAGCTTTTTAATTTAACACACCTAATTATGTAGGTATTTGCAGCTGGTATAATATTTGGGTATTATGATACATAACATGCGGCGAACTGTAACCCGAATCAAAATAGTTGATAAACTGTTGAAGTTAAAGCGTTACTGGCGATATTATCCTTATTAAGCACTTTGAATATATAAAATTAGCTTAATGCGAAGAAATGCATTACCTGAGCTTTATACTCTGCTGCTTTTCAAGAGATCCTGGATGGTTAATTATAAAATTAATTTATAATGGGGAAATGGGCGCTATTTAGCACGCGTCGCGCACTGGCGCGGGCGTCGGGCGGTGCAACGAGCCCTCCGTAATGAAACGACTCGAGCCTCCATTAAGAAGGCAAGAATGTCTTTAATTAACACTGAGCAATTTTGTTCCGCGGAACCGCCAAAGCAATTAGCAAAATCTTCAGGGGAACCAGAATCCGCTTACCATTGTGTGTTGACTCTGTAAATTGCTCATTCCACAAAAATATACTTTCAACTCTCTCAGCAGATGACGTCTTACTCATTTTGGGCTTATTGTCAGATTTTGTAATTTTGTTACACAATAAGCTTTACACCAAGGTACTCAATTGTCTTATTTCAAGTACTAAAGCATTATAATAAGATCATAAACTATTATAAAGGTAACAAAATATTCTAGCGCACCTCGGCGTCGTCGTAAAACACAAATAAAAGATTTTATTAAGATGAGTAGGTACACTTAAATGTCACAGACTGAGGTCGCAATTTTATCTGTCACGTATGTATGATGATAATAATCTTATTATGCTTCTACAAACTACATGTATTGTTCTATTAAGAGCTGTTCAACGTTAATTATTACAATTAACGATCTACTTAAATACCATGTTAAACAAATGCAAGGTAAGTAAAATTAGAGACAAAGCATAATGTTAATAAGTTACAAGTCGTAGTTACATAATACAAAAGTTGCGAGTTTGTAAAGTTAATCAGATAATGTATTCCCTGTAGGCATTATTATGCGCACTCGCTCACAAAAGGTATATTCACACAGAAAATATAGCCAAATTAAGTTTTTGCCAAAAATACATAATATGTGAACATATCTTATTAATTGCAAATGCTTGATATATCTGTTTTTAACTATGAATTGATATCGAACCAATTCTCTAAGAGAACACATGTTCATTCGATTCTCCGATGCGATCTAGAAACATACGTTTATATAATATAAGATATTTTATTTATACCGTATTAAAAGAAATTACTTTAGGAGACATGAATCAAAGACACCAAAAGTCAGCAATCCAATAACACACAATTTGATATATTAGTATACCGCCACTTTATTAATACGAGTGGCAACTTGACTCTTAAGTTGAGGGCAAATATCCTTTGGGACTTATAATATCAACAAACTCCAAAATCTGAAATCAATTGAGATTAAACGAGGAGCGGTGAAAACTTATTTAAGTACTTATAAGAGTTACTGTCTTTAACATTGTATGTTGCAGTGTTAAAGCGGCCTTTTATTACTGGAGTTACTTTTTTTCCAAAGTTTAAAGTTGTCGCAGCCAAAATACTCATCATTGTCCTAGCGTTAACCCAGTTGAATTTTAAGTGCGCAGTCATCACTAACTAGTCTTATTCAGATTTTACAGAATATTAGCTATGCCTCTGATGCACTAGAATGACTGGTGTCTGTCAACCCAAAGGGATAGCCATATATCATGTTTTAGAGCTTTAGATCTTTGTCTCCCTACGACAACTGTCAAAGATTTTCATCACAGTTGGGGCCAACGGCTGGTTGAACGATTTCTTATAGCCAAATCCTATTTAATACAAACGTTGTGGGACTAATACCATTATAGTATAGAGAGAAAATTGTGTTTTTCAATCAGGCGGCTCATGTATAAGTCTCGTTCTAATGTGATTAATACTTATCGCTGCAACAGCTGGCTTACACTTTGCGGGACTTGTCATTCTACGCGTTATATCAAAAAGAAAAACGGTGTTGAGCTTTACATTTACAGTTAAACCCGTGTTGAACAATAAGTTAAAATTTCTTAAAACTTATTTTGTACACGCCATAGATGGATATTTTGACATCTGTTAAATAGATTTAAATGGCTATCGAAATAGCAAAAGGTCTTGACGAAGATGGCGGGACGAGCATGACCCCTTTGATAAGGTAAGGACTGGTTTCAAAGGGCTGAAATAAGAAGTAGATGGAAAGAGAATTGACAGCCTTTACCGTAGAGCTAATGTTACACGCAGAAAAATAGGTTTTAGACAGCCATTTCAATAAGTTCAAGAACGTTTAGACAAGTAGACTTTAGACTAGAGTATTAGATTCAAGCTGAAAGTAAAACTAGCAGCCAATTAAAATTGATATTTACCATCTTCAAACACACTTAAACTCATTCGTTGGTAATAGGTGATTATGCGGCGCACAGGCAGCAGGCGTCGCGCATCGATCGACTACGGCCGCAGCGTTTACACTCAGCGCCCACAAAGCCTTACGTATCTGATCCCACACCATTCAACGACTCCTAATATTATTTTTCCGTTTATTTTTATACGATTTGCCTTTACACTCCATTAATTCCAGCGACTGATACTGTAATTCATCCGCATCAAATGTAGAATTTGTGTGTCAAGAGGAAAGATAGCTAATGTTTTTATTACCATTTACAAATACAAACTTGTATTCCAATTCTTCGTAAATGTTACACGAATACATATATTATTCATCTCAGGTTACATTGGTCATCGTTTTATTTGAACAGCATAATGGCAATTTATGTATAAATTAGAGTATCGGCAGTCCTCGCTTCCAAAACGGATTATGGGAGTAATGAGGTTTTATCTAAAAGAAATAACGTTACAGACGTAAAGTCGTAAATTTCAATTGTAGTAAGTGCATTAATTAAATGGCCGCATTCTGTAAATTACATTTGGGACTGAAACAAGTTAACGAGGGTTACAGGTATGACCGTATGATCTGACCTAATTGATTAGATTTAGTAATTAATCTAGTTTGTATCAAGAAGGACACAAAAAATGAAGAGGGGGGATATAAGTATGTAACGGCACTTGTTCATTGGTATGACTTGGATTACTGGTATATTTTGATCTATTTACACATCCTTTTTTAGGCCTGCTCTCTGATGGAACTGAAGGCATATGGGCAGAAATTGAAATTCTATTCGTTCAAAACAGTATGTATCTTCGAGAAAAATATCACCTAAGACGTACAGTTTCTGAGAATACCATTAATTTTAAATGTATGCCTTAAATTGTATGTATCTTTAAAATACGTTTTCGCATGAAAAACACAATAAACGAGCAATAAACTTTAGCTTACTGAAAAAACTTTTTGAAGTAAGTTGCTTAAAATACTCGAATGCTTATTAGTCCATTGAAATGGGCTTTTTTGGGCTTAGCATGCATTTGTCTGAGGACAATTTTTTTATAGACGTGAAGAGGGGTTAGTATACAGTTAAATACAAGTTTGTGGGCTTGTAGCCCTTGTCCTACGGCCGCCATCTTGAAAAGAGTGGTACAAGTGGGGTTTCTAGTCTAGCTGACAAACTATAGGCCGGACAAAAAAAATCAAAACATGTTTAGTTGCAAATGAAATTCTCTACATACTTTGGTCCCGTAGCATTACAGCTCTGCCGTAAAATGAAATATTACAAAGTTACAAACGACTATCGAGTGAAATTTGCAACAAATTTGAAATTGCTTTAGTTAAGCAATATGATATGTTTAATTTATTTCTTTAATAATATAAATATTAAAACTGGTACACCTACAACTACCAATTCTTTTCCTATCAATATCTCCCTCCAACGGTTGCCTGGTAGATATCGCTGTAAGCGATAAGGCCGCCCTTTGTACTTTACTTAATAATTATGTAAGCTTTCTATAATATTGGTACTAGCGTACAATAAAGATATTTTATGACTGACCACGTAAAAATATTATTTATTTCTATTTTATTTATTTAAATTTGTCTTTACTTTTTCCAAAACAAGACCCAGTCTTCCAACTCGACACTCTGCAGTACTATAAGGTCTGATTTTCACTTACTACGATGACTCTGAACACTGGGGTTGAAAAAAGAAGACAAATCCTGGACATCTGAAGTTAATAGTCTGCTCAAACAGAGGATGCTGCAATTTGCACATTTTACTTTATTTTTTGTTCTGCAGTGCCTAAATGTTCTGAGTTCACCTGCAGGAAAATTATTGGAGATATGTATCAAAGTTCATTGAGGAAAATGATGGATTATCGACAAAAATGCCACTTCCTTCTAAAGTTTTTTATCAAAAATTTAATAGCGGCGCTCGTTCAAACCCTGTGCCAAAGCCTGGCTCATCTCAAAGACCAGGAAGACAGTTATACAATTACAACTACAACAATAATAAAATTACATCTTTTTATTTTTGGCTTTACGACAAAAGTTTCAAGACCAAAGTTGTAGAAAATTTAATTTGCAACTAAAAGCTCTTTCTAGTTTAGCCGATAATCAGGTAAAACTATCTGCACCCACACTCTTTCCAAGATGGCAGCCGAGGGACAAGAGGTACGACCCCCAAATTTGGATCAGGCTTTACACTAGCCCTCGCTACACATCTGTAAAATTGCGTCCACTGACAAATGCAACACCAAATGATACTTTTCAATGGACTATATTTCATCAAAGAAGTTAATTAATACTAATTTATGCGTATATAGTCTTACGAAATCTTTCAGTATAACATCCATGTTATAATGAAAGATTTCGGATCTGCAGTCATCAATGTTTTTTTGCTGATATTTTACAAAAATCTTGTTTCACTTAGTTGGTTTCATTAGTCTTAAATAGTACAAACCTGCAATGTTACTTATTTGTCTGTGTAAAATACAATGTACAACATAGAAACCTACGAACGAGTTATGACACTGGATTTCTAGACGATGCGCTCATTGTCGTTTAGAGAAGGTGCAAGATAATACTTTACGCTTGTTGAAATACCATCAATGTGGTTAATTAAGCTTGTACAGACGAGACGTCTTTAATTATGATTTACTATATTTGGTTTTCTTTTTAATCATCACATGATCAATATAAATTAATTTGCGATAGCGAATGAAAGACAAAGCACAACCGAAAATATAATTGGGCGCAAGAAATCGCACAGAAAGTTTGGAAAAACAATATGTTACTTGGAGACCGTATGGGTGCACTAAGAAGGGATTTCTCAAAATTCTCACGGGATCAGGAAGGAGTTCTTCCCCTTAAGTCATTTTTAAGAACGCGCTGATTTTAAAGCAAGCAGGTAAACTGTGGGAACAGCTGGTTCCGTAAAAGTTACCATCAATAAAACTTATGATTTTTTGGAACAAATCCTTATAATTATCATCTATTGTACATAATGAAATTATTGCATACGATATGCGAGTGAGTCCCCTAGTCATCATTGATTCTCTTAACATCTACCGGATTTGTTGATAATGGCAATTGATTTCGTGTGCAACTACTAGATTTAGAATAAAGTCACACAAACTAATAAGTGCTAAGAATACAATATCAATGTACAACTAATAGGAAGCGACAACAAAGTGTACAACAATAATCGCTACCTAAACACTACCTCGACTAATTCGAGTAGGTTAGTGTCCCTGATAATTGTGTGAGATTCAATTGCATGCGTGTGGGTTCATGTGGTAAGGTATATATGTGCCCCGACCATTTGTCCCTTAAGCCGCGGCCATCTAACATGGAACTGTCGAGATATACGGTCAATCGTGATTACAGTTACCAACCCTTCCGCGTTTGAGGGACGTCCCATTTGTTTGGCAAAAACTTGTGCCTGCCTTCTCGCTTTTATTGTGTTAAACGTGTTGTGGCATATGCATATTATAAATATTATGCATTTGGAATAAAAACAAGTTTTCTAATATTCATTAAAATTATATTTTGCAAAGAATGAAGTCTAGACGTTTCAACACAAAGTCAGGTCATAGATAGATGTAAAAATAATCACTTTTTTTTTGGTTCTCTCGCAATTCGCCGTTGCATAATCGAACAAGCAAGACGCCACTGTGTGCATAAGCGAGATGCATTACTGGCCGACCCAGCATTCAAAAACCGGTTAGCGTTACTGAAAAACAGCATGCTAAATTGTTTACGCCAAATGCAAGCTTTATTACTTTAATTATGTTTTTATGTTTATGATGTATGTCTGATATCTGTGATCGTCACCTGGGGTTACCACCTAAGATCAGGGTTGATTTATGGTCTTCGCCATAATCAACATAAGCCTGAATGGTAACCTCGTTTTTATAGCATACCTGCGTGTTATTTTGTAGTGTCTGTGTTTATGTAATTATTTAACTGTTGTGTATGTTATAAAAATAAATGCATTTTCTTCTTCTTCTTTCTTCTTCTTCTTTAAATAACAATTATGAAAGCCCAGACATTATTAAACGGACGGATTCTTACAAAAAAGTTCGGTGACCCAACTATTGTTATTCAAATATGTAGGTATATCGCTATAAAACAAATATACGCGACAAAGTTGAGATAGGGAAGATTATTAGTTGCAGTCGGTGTCGGGCAGTTTGCTCAATAAAGAGAATGACAAAGTTCTGCGTCCAACCGTCTTATGTCGACTTGCACATGATTACTGTTTGCGAAATATAAGACGTATCTTATTCTTTAACATAAGCATTGTTTTCTCAGCTTACTTATTTATTTATTTAAATTAACAAAGTAACATTACAGATTATATTGTATTCACAGTTGTTGGTCTTGGCTGTTGTACTTAATAATAGACATGGCTACAGTTAACTTTCTGATATTTCAGATAAATTTTAATGAAAACGTTGTTTAATGATTATAAACAAAATTATAGTATATCATATTACATTGATTATATTCGATTATTGACTATTCAACAGAAATCACACACTAAATAATTAATCATACTAGACGTCCAATGTTGGACATAGGCCTTCCAAAGACTTTGCACACAAACCAATCTCGAGCAGCCCGTACTGATCCGCTGCTGCAAAAAAGTTTCCCAAGTCAACTTCTTCTCTTCTTCTCCTGTCCCTTATCCCAGTTCAGTTGGGGTCGGGTCTCCTCAATTTCCTGCGTCAAGATTGTCTGTCTTGGGCTGTCGTTTCAGGCAGCTGGGCTCTCTCGAGGTCTCTACTTATCAAGGACCACCAGGTCAACGGCGGACGGCCTTTACCGCGTCTGCGTCTAACGCCAGTAAGTGAATGCCATTTTAGCCATGCGGCACTGACCCTGTGGTTGACATCCGCATCTATATTTGCGTCCGTCGTTAACATGGAGCCAAGATATTTAAATTTGTTTACCATAAGGCGTCGTACCAATACAAATAGTTTCTGGACAAATGTATCCACTAAAAGCGCATTTTAGATACTCTGTTTTGCTCCTGCTAACTCTCAGGCCATACGTTTCTAGTGCTCGCGTCGATATATTTAATCGTTCCTGCAGATCTGTTCCTGTGTCGGCAGCTAATATTATATCATCCGCGTACAGTATGTTCCACGGTAGAGGCCACGCTATATCCTTCGTGACATAATCCATCACAAGGTTGAATAACAGTGGGCTTAGGGCAGATCCCTGGTGAACACCTACTTTAACCTCGAATGCTGCGCTTAGTCACGCTAGGGTACGGACTCTTGCGCTCACATTCTCGAACATGTCTTTGATAAGACTCACATAATATTCTGGTATGTTTTGAGCACGAAGAGCTTCCCAGACTAATTTGCGGGGTACTTGATCAAAGGCCTTTTCGAGGTCAATGAAAGCAAAATGTGGGTCTTTGTTGTTGAGCCTATATTTTTCCATCAGGATTCTAGCCGTCTGTATGGCATCCGAGGTAGACCTGGATGCAGTGAAGCCAAACTGGTTTGGGGACACTGTCAGCACAATATTCAGGCGATCGGTGATAATTCGTTCCCATAATTTGAGTGTATGGGCCATCAATTTTATGCCTCTATAATTTTCGCACTGCGCTACATCGCCTTTGTTTTTATAGAATGGCAGTAGATAGCTTTGGCGCCATGAGTCAGGGATACGTTTTGTGATCAAGATGGTGTTACACAGTTTTGCTAACCAATTTCGGCTGTTGTGCCAAGCCCTTTCCATAAATTGGCAGAGACTTCATCTGGGCACATGGCTTTATGGCTTTTCATTCGAGCCAAAGCACGCCTTACATCGTTCTCATTTATATTTGGTATTGGTCCTTGCATCAGTGCACAGGATGGTGGATTTTCACTTGGAAACTCTTCATTTAAAAGCTCACAATAGTACTCGTGCCATCTTTCATTTATTTCTGTGTTGTTTGAAAGTAATTTTTGGTCTTTACTTTTGATCTATTTATTTGCTTTAATATCAATGGTGGCTTTATGTCTGTGTTTTGCTCATTTTAGTACTTCGTCAGCTGTTTTGGCGTTTTCTAATCTATCATAAACAACCTGCATGCTTTTGGCGGTTTCTTGTGCTACGCATCTCTTTGCACATCGCTTCGCCTCTGTATATCGGTCCTTGTCTGCAACTAGTTTTGTCCTTTGCTTGTCATTTCTTGAACAGATCTTTCTTTTTCGCCAAGGTCTCTTTGATCTTATCATTCCACCAGCGAGAATCTTTATCGGGGTTGCGATATCCTTTAGAGACTCCTAAAATCTCTGCAGCTTTTATTTGTAGTAGGTTTCAAATTTAGACCAGATATCATTTGCGTTTTCATAAACAACCTCCAATTAATTACTTTTGAGGTAATTTTTTATCTCACTTTTTAGTGTCTCACCCTTAGGGCTTTCTAGTTCTTGCCACTTTATTCTTAGTGTTCTGACAATTATAGTTTTTATGGTCCTTGGTAGATCGTATATGGCTACAAGTATGCGATGCTGGAGATGTAAGGTCCTCGCCAGATATTTCTTCCAATCTTTGAACTTGCATTTGAGAGTCCTGTCGGAGATGATGAAGTATATCTGTGATGTTCGACCTGCGCACTTGTATGTGATGAGATGTGCCGATTTTTTTTGGAAGCTTGTATTTATGAGAGTCAGTGAGTGCCTTTCAGCAAATTCTAGTATCTCTTCTCCTTGTTTGTTTAATTCGCCTATCCCATACCCACCATGTACGCCACCACCGTTCCGTCTCGTGATGTCCCCCTTACCCACGTGGCCATTTAGGTCTCCCCCTATTATTTTGTATTCATTTGCTGGGATACTCTGGATAAGTTCGTCTAAATCATCCCAGGTTTTTTCTGTTTCTCTGCAGCCCATTTGAGGTGCGTAGGCTGATATGATATTTGTAATATGCTGATCATCCAGAGCAAGTTTAACAGATATTAGAGGGTCACTCTTCCGTGTAATGTTACTAATGCGGGTTTTAAAGTTGTTATCCAAAACTATTGCCACTCCGTTTCTTTTATTTTCTGTTCCGTAGTAAATAACTTGGTAATCATTCCCTATATCTTTCGACTTTGAGCCTTTCCATTTTGTTTCCTGGATGCAACAGACGTTAATACGTCGCTTACTTAATATTTTGCTTAGTTCCTGTCCCCTTCCCGTCAGAGACCCCAAGTTCTATGTAGCCAGTCTTATTCTATTAATACAAAGATGGTCTTGTCAAAAAGTTCGTCGCCTTGGAGGTACGCCTTAGTATTCGGAAAACTTATCGCCTTATTAATATTCGCGTCGCTTACAGGGTACGCCCTAGTATTATTGCCCTTAAACATTCTATTGTGCATTTCATGTGAGGAGTTGGGCTTTTCTTAGCTATTAGTTTTACGGCCGGTTGCCACCTGACGCCAAGACAGTAGCTTATAATGATAGCTTAGTTACCGCCACCTTTTGGCTAAATACGCACGTAATTCTTAGTACGTCATCCTGTCCAAAGTCGTACCTCCAGCTAAACCAAGGTACTCCAATATGTGGATGTTGCTTGTAGCTGGGCTTTTGCCTCTTCCGCCTGTTCCGCCGTTCCGTCATACTATGTCTCCGCCTTCACAGCCGTTGAGGTCTTCACCCGTAACCATGGGCAAGGTTCCGCGTTATACCCCGCAGAACTGGGTTCTCAGTTGGACTTCGCCACCCGCGCATACTCCGGCCTACTGGAATATGAGGTGCCCACCCACGCGACATGTTACCCAAGTCACCCAAGTTTAATGCAAATATTGTAGGTCACGTATCTTAAAATTAAAGTCACACTCCAATTATGTCAAGCTTTTTGGTTTAGACTGAGTAAATTTCTGTGTCAGCTAGTTTATAGATTTTCTTGTAGATATTCATAAAGGCAAGTAATTAAGTAGCCACAGTTATACAAATATGTTAGTATACAAACCACAAAGTGCAGATTGCCGCTACCAACTCATTTTAGTTTCATAATGTGTGCAGTTTCCACGCGCGCTGTTCACGTGCGGCTTTTTAATCTCGGAGCGCTAGCACTAGTTCATTATTTAAGTTCTATTCTAAGCACTTTATTGAAACTTAATGGCAAGTTATAAAGGGTACCTACTATTCATTAACCGTAGGCCTTTTCATATAAATATAGGAAAGCCTGGTGCTTGGATACACCTCACCACAATGGTTAGATTATTTCCTATATGATGAAGTTCTGAATAACGAATAAAATATATAGTAAAGGTTCACTTCCTCTTATGGTTCCGGTTCCACTTAAGAGGATTAATAATAATATCGACGGTTAAAGGATAAGCGACAATTTTACCGAAAATGACTTTTAAATGCCATCTTATTAAAAAAATCGCTTTTTCGAATGCGCTAACTCCTATGGCTCTACGATGACTTTTTTGTCACTTACGCCCTAGTAAAAAACTGCGTTTTAGAAGTAGCATTTCGGTATAACCAACCGAATTTTAGGCCTTTATTACCATAAAGGCGCTTATACCCCTGGAAAGATGGCATCCTTTTTGGTTTATTGTCGGTAATATACTTTTACTTCTTATTGGCGTAGCGATTGCAGGCAGTAACGCCTCTTCACCATTAGCATCTGTTTTTTAAGGTTGAATTTATGTCTTTTTACCTTTGTCATCAAAAATATTAAGCGTCGGTTATACCTTACTACTGTTTATAAGTTTACAATGCAGTTGTTGCTTATACGCAATTACTAAAATCTAATTTGCAACTGAAATGTCGTTTATTGCCTACTACCAGTTAGGTACTATTATAATACAACTCTGTCGCTTATGCTGTATTATATGTATGCAATTCCTTAAGTCTTACTTTAAAGGAGAACCACGTTGATTGTTATTATTATTATTTTAAAGTCATGACATTTAATGCACGTTACCATTTGTCCAGATAATACTGTGTCAACTGTGTGTTGGATGTTCTCGTTTTCTTCTTGATAGATAAAGCTTGATCTGTGGAAGTGCTACGTTACCTTTTTTTAACCCACATACATTGTCGCTAATCTCAATATCCTTACGATGTTTTGCTAAGCAGTGTATCTTATGCTCCATTACCTTCCGGCATAATGAGGCGAATCGTCACTTATCCTCCTTTACCCATTTTAGTTATTCTACAGACATGTGATTTATGCCATATTACCTTTTGGTATGAGGAGATGAAATGTAGCTAAGTCTTCTATTCTCTTTGTTTTTTTCTGCGTTTATGTAATTTATGCCGAATTACCGCATGTTGCAAATAAGGTCAATTGATCTAAGCGACATAAAATCAAATAAATCAATGTCTAATCAAATAAATAAAAAAGCCAATAAATGCTCTATTTTTTCTTGATTCCAGCGGTGTTGCCATTTTCTCGATATGAAAATAAATAAAAAAGTTATGTAAATTTTTCTTCAATTTCAAACTTTAAATTGCTCTCCTGGACAGTTTAGTTTTTGTTGCTTATACCCTATTACCTTTCAACCGTCGATATGTACTTTACCGAACGCTGCTATTGATCTCGGTACTAACAATCGACACTTGAGCAAGGTAAGTTAATTTTGTTACCTTTAAAAGGAACCTTGCATAATTTATTGCATGTTATATTGCTTCTCTTCGTAGAACTACTAGGAAATTGTATTTAAATCGATCTTCTATAATAATAAGGTTTGATATTTAGGTTAGTTAAGAAGTTATTCATTGGATTATTGAACTGAAAAGTCATAGTTAGTTGGGCAATACACTTAATAATTACTGTAATGCTAGATGAAAGCTCCTATGACATACTATATTATATCCTTATATGCAATAGTGAATAAGAGTCCTAGTAATCAATAAGTATACTAAACCATTCTCAGAGATCGATGGAACCTACTGTTTAGGTTACAGAGCGGTAACAGCTTTTTTGTGGATGTCGTCGCTAGCTAGATCTGGTAAAAGATATGTCATTCAATAGGTAGGGTCATGTAACGTAACATGCCTTTGCACTAAAAGTCTGCAGGGTGTTTCATAACCCCCCGTCCGATCAATGAAGGGGTTGTAGGGTAGAGTAAAATGATGAGGTATTTGTCATTAACTCACGGAAATGCAAGATAAAATTTTCCCTGGTAAATTTAATTAACTTTAAATTATATCACATCAGATTACCCATGGCAACACTGAAGACTCATAAATCGTAATAACTAGGTATCTACCTAAAGTTCATAAAAGGTCGTTGAGTGCATTGGCCGGCGCCGCCGGCGCTCGCGTCTAGTTACCTAATCCTTTGACATAAGCCGAACGTCAACTTTACACGTGCCATCATTTTAGGTAGGTAGGTATACCCATTTTATTTATGAGAATTATGAGTTTGTTGTAACAGTTTGTTTATTGCATTAGGTAAAACGGAAGGTATAGTTTACGTTGTTTGTTTGTTTCGTAAGAGTGCGTAGCCAACTTTGGTGTCCGTGTATTCAGACATTTTAGATCACCCGAAGGCCTACAACATGGCCTTACGATTCTTAGATTCAGTTTTACTGAGTACGTGGGCACCCATCCAAGTGATGACCTGTGCAACCTTTACTTTTACTTAACTTACGTTACTTAACTTTGACAAACTACTACGATCCAAAAGCTTAGTTACGCCATGAGCGCTGCAGTATTTACCGTAATTAATATTTTAAATCTTACTTAGGCAGGTTACCTTTAATTCCGAAAAACATCAACTTACTTGTAAGCTGCGTACGACGATCATGCTCCACATGTCAACCGTAAAGGTTAAGACTCTTACGGTACCTTTTCATCAGAGGTACCTATTTGAAAGCACACTAACTAGCACACTGTAGTTCACGAGGTGGTGAAGCCGTTGAACAACGCGCTCCAAAGGCACTGGCAGACCTGGTGGTCCAGCCAACTGTTCCTCCTTATCACTACGTGCACCTGCATGAATTGCATTCACTCCTACCTAAACACATCGAAATGTTAAAGTATTCAGAGTTTGAATACGACCGACAACGTAACTATTTCACAACGTAAGTTATTCCGGAAGTCCGAACGAAAATAATCCTAGGGCAAGACTGAGTGATCAGTAGGCAAATTGAAGTCGTAAAAAATAGCCAGCTAGGGATGTAACCAATGATATTTATTGGAGTTCTGTTTTTATCGATATGTTATTAATTATTGTCCCTGTACAAGATGAGCACGTATCCAACGCAAATTTGTTGTTTGTTTTTAAAATATTGTTATAACATAAAAATGATGTAACTTATTTGATTTAGGTTACCGAAATTAGTAGATCATATTCTTTTGTCTATGATCTACTAAGTTCTGTAACACAAAAGTATTATTTAAGTCTTGTTTACGTAATCTGTCGATATCGTAATATCATTAATGTAATAATTCTTTGAAAAATGAATGTTGTGTCAAATTTCATGTTAAAATTTATTAAATCGATATTAGCTGCTATCGAACGTAAACATCTCTACCGCGTTTCGGTATTGTGTCGAGCGGCTCGTTTGACGGTAAAATTGCACTATTTTAAAGGCGGCATGCCCTTTGACACGAAAAGCCGACAATATTTTAATAGAATTAATAGAATCATAAAGGATACCGCCGTTTAGTGGAGTGTTGCTAGTTTAGGGAAATTTCCCTAATTTCGGGGTAATGTTTCTCGTTAATACTATACTAAGGGAATAAATTGTGATGTTTTATGAAGACCTGGATTTTTTTTATTATTTTTCCTAGTATGTCTAGCAAGTCACTAATATGTGGTTTCGGGATCGGACAGGGGGTTATGAAACACACTGTATATCCAGCAATGTACGTAAGGGACGTTTATCGGCTGATGATGAAAAGTGTGATAAAAAATACTTCTGGAAGAATATACCTTTTTTATAAAATTTTGAGGATCACTAAGTATATACGAACAGGCTAGGTGATAGGCTAATCGATATGAACGTCTGAGTAGGCGTGGAACAAATAACCGTTGAATCCGCGCGCGTTCGACCCTCGTCTCTTGGCTCGTAAATCACTGACTCTTCTTACTCCGTGACGTTCCGCTGATAATTTTGAGCAGTCTCACTGCGGGCGCCTCGAACGCCAGTGACTGAAAACATCAAATGTACAGTAACGTCAGTTATTCACAAACTTTTCACAAAACTGCCAAAATACAGTATCGAGGGAATCACCCCGCTGTGTATCTATCAAAGGCTCTAGAACGATAGCAGAGAAACTTTTGTAGAAGTTTATACTCGGCGTCGCCTGTCAAAGACACTTTTTTTTCTTTTTTTTATAGTAATAGGCGGCAAACGAGTAGACGGATCGCCTGATGGTAAGCAATTACCGCCGCCCATGGACAAAAGCAACACCACAGGAGTCACAAATGCGTTGCCGCCCTTTGGGGCTGGCAAAGAGGATAGGATAGGGAGTGGGATGCGGGAGAAGGAATGGGGGATAGGGCCTCCGGCGCTCTCACTCACCGAACGAAACGCAACAGATTAGCTACTGTTACTTTACGTCGATTTTCTGTGAGAGGGTAGTACTTCCCCGGTCGAGCCGGCCCATTCATGCTGAAATCAGCAAGGCTCTACTACCTTTTACCGGCATTGTGAACATACGTTTAGAGTTGTGACTACAACAATAACATGAGGTTTTTGGGCGTTATTTTTAAGTACATTGAATAGGCTTGTGTCCACTAAGAATAAATCGGTTCGATTGTAGTATCTATAGATTCATTATGATTTGTTGATGTCAATAAAGTTTATTATTTATTATAAAAACGTAAGATTAATGTTATTTTTAGGATTCTAAAACTAAAAATAATGTATTTCTTCTTGTGACAGTGAACACCAATCAGAGAGCATTACGTCTAACAGTGCGTCCGCCAATGATGTTGTTGACGTTTTGGGAGTAAATACTACTATAACGTCAAACTTTGTACCTGTCAAATCGAATATAACAAAATAATAGTGGGTACACCAGACCAGACTTCATTCACGGTTTGTTTTGTTTTACACTTTGTGACATCACTCAACCGCCATGATGGCTTACAGCGTTTTCGTGTCAAATTCAAAAAAGGTTTTTAAAAAGCCGTAATTAGTAATGTTGCTAATCGATTTTTAAATAAAAAGTCAGTTATTTCGATTTAACGTCTAACAAAGTAACAAATCAATCACTAATTACATTTTAGAACATATTCTCTCAAACTTTTTACGTCAAAGGTATATTTTGAATTGTTTGGAACTCAATGATGAAATGCTCTTTAAATTTTCGTCAGTCGATGAAACATTTGTGTCATTACTATAGGATTGTCTACAGTAAGCAACATTTACCAGAGTTGTGCAAACATATTTCTTAGAGACAAAGAGCAGAGTGCTGTTCCAGCGCAGATATGGACTTTCGGTTGTCGGTACGTTTGTGAATAGGAACAAATACAATTCAGACGTCTTATTGTCAAGATCAAAGCCACTTTAATAAGATGATGTAATTAAATTGCAAATAATCATTAATTATGGCTTTAATTACCTATTGCTAAATTAGTAATTTGTGTTAATGTGAAATGGCGGTAGGTACTAAAGCCTTAAATATAAATTCCTGTATCATTTAAACTGAAATAGTAATACCGTTGCGGCCGTTACCAAAGGTTTTGTTTTAGGACGATTTTATAGTAGGTACTTACTCATTTTAAACGGTTATCTTGGCTGGTTTTTCTTTGAATATTTGGGTTTGTAAAGGGTAATAAGGTTAGCCTAATAATTATGCCACGTCTGTTTATTCATTCAGATATTCTACCCTTTCACAAAATGTTGGTTACTTCTGAGTTATTATCAAACAGTTATACTTATTATCATTTTCCATACCAATTAGTAAAGCTTCACATTTCGATCTCAAAAATAAAAATCTTTTAGCTTTGATTTTCACAATACATTTCATTTCAATTCAATCGGGCTGAATTCAATTAACTTTGCATGTAGCTTGCATAATACCTCACTACTTTTAAATAAATTAAATTAAATAGCTTCAGTACCATGTTAGTTTACTTGCACGAAATTGAATGCATTCCTAGCGCAAGCTTTGTATTCCTCTTAGCTTTATGCCCGAAAACATTAGGTATCTGTCCGAAACATTTCACTACATTGTATGTGAGAACGTAAAAGTTTAATCTCTGTTATGTTTTGAGTACAGTTTAATTACTCCATAATTGGATCATACCATCTATAAGTTTATGTTTGTATTTTATGTTCCATCGATCGAGGAAGATGGCGATTGCAACGCGATGAGAATGACACGAAAAAGCTTTTTAAGGAAACGGAAACGAATAACTTATCACAAGTTTATGTTTCCTGGTTTTAACTTAATTGCTGGTCATTTCCCGACCTGTTTGATTAACGATCGGCTCTAAAAATATGTCTTGATCTTAAGTGTTTGTGTAAGGACGTCCATTAACTGAGTTTAATGGCGCGTTTTGCTTTCACATTTAATATACGCGTTAGAGGTATTTGGAAGGCAATTTACAGGCACCATACTAAACGGTATTATGCCCTACAATATTACATAAAGCCTTGTGAGAGACTTGTCCTTTGTACTATGAAAACTTTTAAACGGTTGACATTTTGTCAGGTTGTAAAATGTTCTCGCGGCAGACGCTTACGGTAATTAACATCCAAAAGAGAAAAAGAAGGCTGTAAAGAGAAGGTTTCGACCAAATTAGTTTTTAGAGAAGTTGATTTTTATTAGTAGCACTTGTTTCAAGATTGTGATGGATTCATTTCAGTCCCTGCTGTTTAAAAAATACTCAAAAAGTTTTCCATATGTTTTGTTATAAGTAATATATGAGACACACTAACAATGCGTTGACGTTGCTAACGTAAGCTAGAACATAATGTATTAGTGCAATGTGAGACAAGAAATACTTTCTAAACGAATTGCTTTGCATCGACATACAAATATTGAATCTCCAAATGTTCCGCTGATCTACGTCGGTCTAGATGACGAATAAAATATCATCTCGCTCGTTATTACTTTTATCTATATGCCTACCAATAAAGATGGCTATGATTACCAAAGGCCGCGCAAAACAAACGTAATTATCATTTATATTGTATTCGACATATTTATTCAGCAATAGGTCATTCTAGAGGTGAGCCATAACAACACAACTCGCAGCGCTTATTGCCGAATTGAATTAATAAATATTAATTCACATCTCCATAATCTCAATTCGGAATCGACTTTTGTTGTTCGTATTGACGGAATTATGCCGGGATACATCAATAATAATAAAGCCATTTCAGCTTTATTCCATAAGGCATTGTGCACATATCAGCCGCCTAATCCCTTGGCGAAAGATTCTTCAGATAAGGGACGTAATACTTCTTTCTATGTCGTAGCTCTTTTTATGCTGCAGAATATGGGTTCATTATACAAAAAAAATCGTAAATTTTTATTTCAGTACGTATCAGAAAACTTGGCGATCTAAAGGCATAAAGATAAACCACAAACGCAAACTAAGTACACTACAGTAATAAACTAATAACACATGTGTCTAGTTTCCAGATATACGAAGCGACAATAAGAGTTGAGGAATCAATTAGCCGTCGCTCGGGACGGCTAAACTAACTAGTTACCAACTCAGATAAGTGCCACACTTAGGTTGACATCAACTAATGAGTGTCGGGTGCGAGCAACAACATTTTCCCTCTAAAATACTTAACAATATAACGTCCAGTGTTCGCGGTGCTAGCTCGGTGACGTGAAAAATCCGGTATTTTACAATGGATCACAAGTTCTTCACACAATTCAAGGGTCCACTTTAATGTGCCATCCTTTTTGCGGGTGTCAAGAGGGTGGCATAAGTCAGCGCCGGCAACGAGTGTGCTCTTCTTATTACTAATATATAAAGCTGAAGAGTTTGTTTGTTCATTTTAAAAATTCTTTCAGTGTTAGATAACCCTTTTATCGAGGAAGGCTATAGGCTATATAACATCACGCTATGACCCACGGGCGCGGAGCAGTAACCTTAAATAACGGGGGTGTAACCGCGGGCTCATCTAGTCTGTATACATATAAATGTATTGCTTTCAGTCCATACATTACGACATGCTTTATGTTTGGAGACTATAATGAATTTTATTATCTTAAATATCTTATCTATCCTTTGTTATAAGAACGGAGATTAAAAGGAATGTTTAAAATATTGTATGAAAACGTTAGAAAATACCCTCGTATTTTTGAATTACGTTAGAATCGTATTCAAATCCCGATCAGAATAATTGTCACTCGACAAATCCCCTGCTGCTGCATGCTTTTCGAGATATATTACCTTGCGATACGTGTCTTACATGTTATGATGTTACATGTATAGCCACTTTAACGTTGTATTCATAGATATTTTTGTCTCAAGCACAAATAATATAGCAGATAAAACTGACACAAGTACCTATACTTATTTTACTACAGTCCAAAGTTCATCTATCGCCTTTATAACATCTATTTATTTCACTACTCAAACTGAAAGTCAATACGAGGCGGACTTTATTTCTGATACAAGTTTATTAAAACGAAAGCTAGTCCCTTTTGTCAAGTAAAGTCCCCGGGGAAATAGATCAAAGACATGTTACTACATTTACGAGGCTGTATTAAAGTAACCAGTGAAGTATGTTTAGATATTGTCTTACCTAGATTTTATAGAGCGTGCTTTATTAATGTTTTCTAGAAATTATTTATAATAGAAGTGCACGGTCTAATCTTTACCTTTGCCTTCACATTTACCTATTAATCGGCATTTTACGTATCGCATGCAAAATCATGCTATAGAACTAAGAAATCCGAAATGAAATTATCCGACAAACAACCAAAATTACCAACATAGCTCACAGAATCAGTAAGCTCAAGTAGCAGTGGGCTGGCCATATCTGCAGAAGGACTGATGGCCGATGGCGAAAGCGTGTCCTAGAGTGGAGACCACGACTCGGTATGCGTGAGGTAGGGCGGCCCCGGTTAGGTGGACCGATGACCTGAAAAAGGTGGCTGGGAATGACTTTTTTCAATTATAACATTGAAAGCGATCATTTAACCAATTTTTGCTTTTGTAGAATATATATAAGTGATCAAATATATAATTACAGGAAATCTGATACAGCTTTGTATTTTGTTGGTAACTAGACGTGAATTAGGTATACACTAAACCTTCCTTAGGAATCATACTACCTGTTGGTGAAACCGTACGAGAATGTGTTTGATAGTTTCTGAGTGTATCGCGTTTATACAGACAGGGTGGCCGGGGACTTAAGGCGCTGTCCTAAGCGACTATTTTGGTAAATGAGGGGGTGAAGCAGGGGAGGTGAAGGGAGCTTAGCTCCGTCTACTGCGGGGCGCCCCCCTTCATTCTCGTCGCGTGCGGCCGTATTCTGGCGACATCCGTATTCCGATATTTCAAAATCGCAAGCAAAACGTCTTAGCATATTGAATTGAGATACTGATATTAAAATTTATATTACATACATCAATCTCTTTGTATGTTCAAACATGAACATGACATCCTTGGCATTCCAACACACATCCAACGTATCACCGAGGAAGATGCGTGATATTTTAAGATCAACTAACTTATCACGTACGGCGGTCGGCTCAAGATGCTGCATCGGCGCAATACACCGACGGCACACAACTAAATACGTGTGTATGTGTATATAGAATAAGTTTAGTATATAAGACAATAATTTTAAGAAATAAATCAGTCATTTGTTCACTCCTGACTTTGACTCATTACCCTTCCCAAACCTCTCACTGCGGCCAAGACACCTTTAGCCGTCACCCTGATCGGTCTTGTGAGTCTGCTCGACCGGCAGTGAGAAAACCATTTCCACCACCCCTAAATCCTACCCAATTCCGTCTGTCGCCTTAGGTCTCCCGGTGGCAGATATCCTGGATTTATTATATATAAGTATTTATAAAATACGATATAGTAGGGCTAGGGGGATAGGGACATTAGGGATAGGTTGTAGGAATAGTTCATAGGACACCTAGGTTTACTACATAATACGTAGGATAGGCGTTAGATTAGATCTAAAATAGGGATAGGTTTATCGTAGGTAGGTTAGGCTAGATATAGGAACCAGTAGGCTTAAATTAGGATAAGTCTAGGTTTAGGTACGTGCAAGCTTAGGGCTATACTTAAGAGCTATCGAAGGTTAGGCCCCAACTTGTACATTGGTCCTTCGAGCAAAAGCGATATAACATCTCTGGAACTCCTGTTCCCGTAGGCTGACTAGCTGACTGACTGACACTTATTATATTGCGGGCTAGTGTTCCCCAATCGCACTAGTCTCGTGGTATAGTAAGAGACTAACTAACTTGGTTGCGTCGGGCGGTAGCGAATCAGGTATCGGTCTCCCACAAGCGGGTCGCCCCGGTACTCGAGAAGTCGCACTTACCGTTTCGAGGACGAGATTGCAACCAAGTTGAGGGAAAGACATTAGTATTTTAAGGTTTATTAGGATAGGATAGGGATAACAAGGAAGTATGGATACCCTACAAATAAATGAACTTATAAAAAGCCAAGAAGGCAACTATACAGAAATAGCAAGAGTATTTACTAATATCAAAAAGGATTCAGCATCCAGGAAAACACAAAACTACATCACCGAAAGAAAACTACGGCTGACAGACATTTATACAAAAGCGAAGGAAAATCATGCAAAACTACTTGATCAAGACATTTTCCAGGACCACGCTTACATCAAAACTAAATATTTTGACACAATTACGAAACTATACACGGAGGTTATGGAATACTTAGATAGCTGTGACCCGGGAATTCAGCAAAACAAGCCTGTTGAAGCGGAAATTAACCCAGAACTTAAACCAAACTCAAAACATTCCGTGAAGCTAAATATACAGCTATACCGTATAAAAAATCTTAAACAAGTTTTACAAAAAGTAGCATCGTCGGTGTCAGAAGACAAAGGCAACTCATATTACACAGCATTAATAGAGAATCTTCAAAAACAGTGGCGGCTAGTGGAAGAAGACCATTTTAGCATCCTTAGCGAAGAAGATATGGAACACAGCTATTTCAGAGATAATGTCTTGGACATATTAAAAACAGAATATGATGACATCATGGATCAATTGTATGATGCAATATACTCCGAAAAATCTAATCATACATCAGTAAAATTACCAAAAATCATTATTCCCCAGTTTACTGGAAGCTACGAATCGTGGAGCTCATTTTACGACTTATATTTGAAAATAATACATCAAGATAAATTCTTAACAGCTACAGAAAAAATGCAGTATTTAAAGACACGTCAAAGGTGATGCAGCCAAGCTAATTAAACATCAAACTGTCTGCGAGGCTAACTATGCAACGGCGTGGTTATTGCTAACAAATCGCTACAATAACGAAAGACTGATTATTACAAAACATATTGATAACATATTAAATATACCGAAAATTATGAAGGCTACTGCCGCCAATTTAAAAAAGTTACACGATACGTTCAATGAAAATCTAGAAGCGCTGAAAAATCAGAACATAGATATATCTACGTGGGATCCGATTCTTACAAGAATTTTGAGTCGGAAATGGGATAGCGAAACTGAGAAAAAATATGAATATCAACTATTAGAGCCAAATAAACCACAACCGCTTTCAAGCATGATGAGATTTTTGGAAAAGCGTTTCAAATGCCTAGAAAATCTTAATAACGATCTATATCAGTCCAAGCCACGCTATGAGTCATTACAAACAATTAGATAATTACAGGGAAAAGTGCTGGTTGTGTAAAAATTACGATCACATAATATACAGGTGCACACGGTTTTTAGCGTTATCAGCACAACAACGTAATGACAAAGCGAAGGAACACCGAGTCTGCAAAAAATGCTTAATGCATGATTCATTTATTAGATGTCACAGTGTAAGAAATTGTAGAATTTGCGGAAATAGCAATCATCACTCATTATTACACCTTGAACTTGAATCGGAAGTATACAACAATAATAAATACGAGGGAGAGTACAAAAGGGAAAATAGAATTTATAAAGTATCGGTGCCCGAGACAAACAAACCTGAATCAAGAACCATGTCAAATATATCGTTCATTTCAGAACCTGATGTACAGAAAATGACGTTGTTAGCAACAGCACTAGTACGAGTTAACGGTATAGATGGCACGCCACATTTGCTTAGAGTGCTGTGCGATCATGGTTCACAAGCTTCCTTTTGTACGGAAGAAGTAGCACAATTATTATCGTATCCTCGTAGCAAGCTCAAATCCGAAATAAGCGGTATTGCGGACGAGAAACCCAAAATATCAAACTACTGTATAGATGTCGAAATACAACCAAGATTTCCCACGGAGTATAAGCTGCCCGTAACGCTTATTATTCTACCAAAATTAACTGGTGCCTTGCCAGATAGAACCATAGAGCCGCTAGAAACAAATTGCTTAGTAAACAAACTAGTTGCAGATCCAACTTATTACAAGCGGGGTCCAATAGACATAATATTGGGCGCTCAAGAATATAGTAAGTTACTGTTAAATGGTTTACATAAAATTCAAGATGGAATTATCGCCCAAAATACAGAGTTTGGCTGGATTTTATCCGGAATTTGTAACAGCTCGAATAACAACAGTTTTAAAATTCTCAGTGTGACAACACACACTGCTGAAATGAAGCAATTAACAAGATTTTGGGAATTAGAAGAGGTTTCTGGAACGTATCAATGGTCCAATGAAGACGAATTATGTGAAAATTTTTATCAACAAACAACGAAACGTAATTCGGACGGAACTTATACCGTAAGACTTCCGTTAAAAAATACCAATATAGACTATGGAAACACGCGGCAATTGGCGGTAGCAAGACTTTTACAGTTGGAACGGAAGTTCGCAAAAAATAAAAAGTTACAAACCCAATATCAAGAGTTTCTCACTGAATATCGTGAAATGAGATATATGAGAAATATGAGAAAAATAGATAGACATATGAGAAAAGTTCGCAAAAGTGATTATTACCAAGGAAACTATTATATACCACACCAACCAGTAATTAAGGAGGACTCAATAACAACAAAACTAAGAGTAGTGTTCGATGCCAGCTGTAAAACAAATGATAGTATAAGTTTGAATTCCAATATGTTTACGGGATCCAGATTACAGCAAGACCTTGCTTCAATATTATTACGTTGGCGAAAACACAAGATTGTGTTTATGGCAGACATCGAAAAAATGTACAGGTTCATAAACATTGATAAACAAGACTGGGCATACCAACGAATACTTCGGCGAGAATCACCAGAAAAACCCATAGAAGAATATGAATTAACGACTGTTACATTCGGAATCGCTTCGGCTCCTTATCTAGCCATAAGGACTCTCCAAGACCTGGTTATATGTGAAAAGGAAAACTACCCAGAAGCCAGTCAGGTGGCACTACAAGATTGCTACGTCGACGACATTTTGTCAGGCGAAAATGACATACAATCAGCGAAAATGTTACAAAGAGATTTAATACGTATGTTAAGGGCAGGTGGATTCAATCTTAGAAAATGGTCTTCAAATAGTGCCGAATTACTAGAAAATATACCGAATAGTAGTCAAGATAACATGTTAAAGATACCCTGATGAGACGAGGAAGTCACTTGGAATACTATGGTCTCCAACAAAAGACAGTTTTTATTTTGAAATTACGGTAAATAAAAGACAACAGCCAACCAAGCGATTTATTCTCTCAGAAGTCGCAAAAATATTTGATCCACTGGGTTGGTTAGCACCAGTCATAATTAATATGAAACTTATTATTCAAGAACTATGGACGAATGGAAGCGAATGGGATCAGCCCGTAAATAGCAGTATAGAAAAAAGATGGATAGAGATACAAGACCAAATGAAAACACTTGAGAGCATTTCTATCCCAAGATGGTGTAATTTTACGGCGATGGCACTATTCGAACTGCATGGCTTTAGTGATAGCGCCGAAAAAGCGTATGGAGCAGTGGTATATGGTCGCGTACGTAATGACGACAATAGTTATAACATAATACTATTACAAGCAAAGTCTAAAGTAGCACCAAAGAAACAAAAGATCACACTACCTAAATTAGAGCTATGTGCAGCTCGATTACTAACAAAAAAGATGGACAAGATTATAGACGTTCTAAAAATTCCGATAATACACACATATTGCTGGACAGACTCAATGATCACGCTTGGATGGATTAAAGGAGAAGCGGATAGATGGCAAACGTTTGTAGCTAATAGGGTATCTGAAATACAAAAAATATTACCTAACGCAAAATGGAATTACGTTAAAACGTGTCAGAACCCCGCAGAATTTATTACAAGGGGTGTTGCTCCGAATAAATTACAACAGTTAGAGTTGTGGTGGAACGGACCATCATGGCTGAAAAATTCGACCCTTCCGTTAACAAAAACCATACCAGAAATATGTGAAGAAATCAAACGATCGTATCACATAGCGTTAAAACCATATGATGCGGTATGGGATAAATTTTCTAGTTTCAAACGAATGATAAGAGTTTTATCTTATTGCTATAGATTTATAAGTAAACGAAAAAACACTGCAGTATTGAACCTCGAAGAAATGTCCAGAACAACAAAGCAGGTACTACTAATTGTTCAGCAAGAGGCATTCCCAGAAGAATACACATCAATTAAAAATGGATTGTCCATAAAAAAGGGCAGCAAGATATCAAGTCTTGATCCATTTATCGGCGCAGACGGCCTATTGCGCGTTGGTGGCCGGGTACATAACTCACATCTCCCATATGATCAAAAGCATCCTGTACTGTTACCTCACAACCATCATGTAACATCTATTTTAATTCATGATGCTCACTTAGCAACACTTCACGGAGGAAACAAATTAACTTTAGCATACATACAACAAAAATATTGGATCCTTGGAGGAAAACAAGCAGTGAAAGCATACGTAAGAAAATGCGTAAAATGTATCAGATACAAAGCGACCCCCATGGTACAAAAAATGGGAATACTACCAGAAGCTAGAGTAACAAAATCCTTTCCATTTAGCCACACAGGAGTAGACTACGCAGGTCCTATACAAGTCAGAGCAATGAAAGGACGTGGGCATAAGTCCTACAAAGGATACATTGCCATTTTTGTCTGCCTCTCAACAAAGGCAATACACTTAGAACTAGTTGGTGACTTATCTACAGAAAGTTTCATTGCAGCGTTACGTAGGTTTACGGCACGCAGAGGTCCAGTATCTCACATGTATAGTGATAACGCAACGAACTTTGTGGGAGCTGCAAATTACCTGTACAAAGAATTATTAGAAATAACACAGTCGGAGAATTTTCAAAACAATATGACTACTATGGGAATACAATGGCATTTTATACCTCCATCGTCACCGCACTTCGGAGGCATTTGGGAAGCAGGAGTTGAATCAATGAAATATCATCTACGCAGAGTTATAGGGGAACAAACCCTTACATATGAAGAACTGTCGACATTCTTACATCAAACGGAAGCGTGTTTAAATTCCAGACCACGAAGGCCCGGAAATGAAGAACCGCCAGTCGTCACCGATGCAGTACAACTATACGAGTTGAAGCCTATTGCGGAGACGCCAGAATGTCCACACCTGAATATAAGACCATCCTGAAGCCTGCCCCGGAGAGACGCCAGAATGTTCAAACATGAACATGACATTCTTGGCATTCCAACACACATCCAACGTATCACCGAGGAAGATGCGTGATATTTTAAGATCAACTAACTTATCACGTACGGCGGTCGGCTCAAGATGCTGCATCGGCGCAATACACCGACGGCACACAACTAAATACGTGTGTATGTGTATATAGAATAAGTTTAGTATATAAGACAATAATTTTAAGAAATAAATCAGTCATTTGTTCACTCCTGACTTTGACTCATTACCCTTCCCAAACCTCTCACTGTGGCCAAGACACCTTTAGCCGTCACCCTGATCGGTCTTGTGAGTCTGCTCGACCGGCAGTGAGAAAACCATTTCCACCACCCCTAAATCCTACCCAATTCCGTCTGTCGCCTTAGGTCTCCCGGTGGCAGATATCCTGGACTATTATATATAAGTATTTATAAAATACGATATAGTAGGGCTATGGGGATAGGGACATTAGGGCTTAGGGACCACAACAACGACGCCTTTGCAGGAATTAGATAGGTTGTAGGAATAGTTCATAGAACACCTAGGTTTACTACATAATACGTAGGATAGGCGTTAGATTAGATCTAAAATAGGGATAGGTTTATCGTTGGTAGGTTAGGCTAGATATAGGAACCAGTAGGCTTAAATTAGGATAAGTCTAGGTTTAGGTACGTGCAAGCTTAGGGCTATACTTAAGAGCTATCGAAGGTTAGGCCCCAACTTGTACATTGATAGGCATAGCAATTTTTGTCCTCAGTGCAGCCATGAGCAAAACTGGTTTACATTAGACGTTATAGGTATTAATAGTCGATGAAAGTAGGTAAATACCTACGTGCCGTAAGATGATAAAAATAATTAAGTCAGTTCCATGTATGGAGAGGCCATTATTATGTTTGTTTTGTTTTTGTATAAAAATAGTGAAGCAGTTCATAGAATACCTACATCTAATTCCATTCCTGCCAGTTTTCAAATCTGTTTTGCAATAAATTGGCTGTAACATACGGGCGGACAGACAGACAGACATTGCGAATCTATAAGGGTTCCGTTTTTACAATTTTTGGCTACGGTACCCTAAAAAACACAATAATGTTCTACTAAGCGCCAAAGCCGTATCTTAACTAAAGCGAGTTACGAGATAATTGAAGTTTAGTAAAAGTTGATTTCTTTTATTTATTTATGGATGTTATTGTTATTATAAGTATAATAATTATGGTAAAGGTTTCGAAATACGTCGCCGTTTTTAGGGGTTGTGAGTGATTGGAGAGGGAGGAGGGGAGGTCTTGAAACCCCCCCTCACAATTTTCACTTGCCGGAAATACTTGGTTTCCTCTGTAAAAATAAATCTCCAAACATCGGTGTGTATGGCACTGCCAACTTCCACATTTATCACACTAGTTTAATAAACTAAGGTTGACGGAGCCCTGTGAAGGGCTCCTATTTTCGGATGAAGGGTCAAAAGAGAACCTAACATAACCTATTTAGTTACTTATTACAGTCGCACCTAACCTTAGGCACTCGAAAGCAATGACGCACAAATTTGACATTAGCTGTCAATATGATCATTCCAAGATGGCAGTTTTGCGTTTCGTTTCACGTTTTTCACATAAAACCTAAAAATGACATTTGTAAAACTGTACTAAAGTATAAAAACTACGTTCTGTTTTGCATAATTGCTTAATATTTATGAAATTTTGGAAATTGTTTACAAATATTTAGATGCATCTCCGGCAGCCAAAATTACTTTTAGGGGATTAAAACGAACTCCTTTAAGCCCCCTACACTACCAATACGCTCAAATTCAGGCGACTCGTTTCGAAACCTATTATTATTTTTCAAAATAGATAAACATCAAAAATATATATGGATATACCTTATTCATGAGATACTGCTATGTCGCTTAGAAAATTATAGAATTAGAATTTGAGTTACTGCTTTTTCGTTAGGTCTCCTCATACATGTTTGTATGGAAAATATAAAAATTTTCTTTCGCTTCAAATCTCATCGAATGTTAAAGGCAGTTTGTGAGGTGATAAGGCTTCAATACTTATTATTTGCTGTTGTTCACGAGGCACAGTTTCATCTACTTTCCTTTTACGCTTTTTAGTTTCATCTACTTTCCTTTGCTTGGTATTGTAGAAATTTCAAGCACTGATGAAACATTTTCCTCTCCGTGATCTCGCAATGCCATCCCTTGAGCTTGACGAGAATCAACAATTTCAGGCAACTGCCAACTCATATAAAACGTCACAAGCTTTTCTTCTCCCAGAAAACATCATCTCTTTGTATAATTTCTATTTTTAGTGGTATACTTTCGCCACTCCACACAGCAAATAAACACTTTTGTTTGCGTGTAACGTGGCGTTGCCCCTGAATTTGGTAATAACAATTACAATATTTGTTTAGACTAGTCAGTTCACTTTTTATCATGTTTCCATATTTGTATTTTATTTGCTCTTATACTATTCTCCAGGCCATTCTTATAGGCAACTATAGAACATTAAATTTCCACAATCGTGTTTGGACCTATTAATCCATCTGGCGTGGCACCAATAAACGGATAATCCACAAGGCTCGATTGTTACATTTTCTTGCTTCGCCAGTTGTTGCAAAGCCAGTTGTTCATTTTAGATTCCATGCGCAACTGATTTTACATTGCAAATATTTTATTTGTACAAAATATTTTTTACTAAGTTGGGTTAACTGCTGTTATATCTTCGTTTTACCACTCTACCAAAATTTGAATCTGTCAACATATTCTTACGCAAATTGAACCAGTCACTGCTATCCCTCTTGTAATTTTTGCTTATCACTACGGAATTTGAGTCAAATTTGTTAAAAAAATTGTTTGGTATTTCTTGGCCAGCTCTTGAACAGATCGTGTTAGGAATGACTGCAGTCAAATGTGTGTAAGACGTTGCAGAACTGTTATTTTTAACTTCACTGTAATTACAATAAAGATAATTAGTTACGTACTTTATTATTAAAAAAATACTATAACTTGTGTTATAGCAAACAAAGAAGTCACCTTCTTACTTATAAATGATTGATTTTAGAAATTAAAAAGATATTAGATGTACTGAGACATACCTAATAGTTTATGAATAATCAAAGTTTTACCCGATGTACCTAAATAGGTTTATGTTCACAACACAATAATACAACATTCGTTACCGCTTGTGTGCGGATTGCGGAGCGCCATATTAGCGCTGTTTATTGTTCGCCGTGGCGGCATCTTAACGCTCCCGGCACTCTGACAAGCTAATGAATTTGGAATATAGGTACATAAAATGATTCGATTTTATATTATTACTCTTTCAAAAATTGAAAACTGTGGCAGCTATGTATTGTGAGGATAATTTATATAATTTTATTATATTACGCATAATCGATAATCTATAACATAGTTAGTCATAAAATACTCTTATGAAAATAATTTGTGTAAAAATGTTACATATTTCATAATCACTTGACCATGGATGAATTTCTATTTCATTACGACGCTTTCTTGTACAAATCCTTCGTAGAACTTCATTTCTCTAATTGTCCATATTTTATACTTCTAACTATATATTTATAAGCACAGAAACAATAACACATTAAACGCAAAAAGAGTATAAACTTAGGTCCTAATTATATGTGCCCATAGTTACATGAAAAGCCTATTTGATTCAAAGTATTCAGTCTATAACATAAAACATGAAATTACGGATTCAATTTGGCGTATTATAATAACAAACAGGTTTACGTAAAATTTCGTGCAGCGGAGACGCAAGCGACATGACCTATCTCTCACAGGGCTCATAGCCGAATGATGAGGTCTGGGCGGGGCGTAAACTAGCAACTGACACTCAGTACACCGCTTATGCTAATAAGGTTTAAATTGCTGAAGCGTTTGATATTGATGGGATCTACCGAGCGCCAAAATCATAGACGTTTGGCAGATTTTAATTTTACGAAATATACACGTATAATATGAAAATAAATAGGGTAATTCTTTAGTTCATTAGATTTCCTACAATATTATCGAATAAAATATGACAGTTTTCGATCAAAATATTGCAAACAGTGAGACGAAAGATTATTTTTTGCCTCGATTTTGTGATTTTTTTACCGTGATTCTATTTAACATACATGAAAAATTATTTCAAAAGTCTTTTGTTCAGACTTTTGACTTTAAGCTCTATTTTTTGCTAGTTTGTAATATGTACCGTTATGGCTAGATGCGCGACGAAAAATTTGGTGTTTCACGGCTTCTGAGGTATAACAGCGCCTTAATTTTATATATTACTAGCTGACCCGGCAAACGTTGTTTTGCAATTTTTTTTTTTTTTTTTTAAATAGATGTTGGCCGATTCTCATAGATACCGGATAAGCACAAAAAATTTCATCAAAATCGGTCAAGCCGTTTCGGAGGAGTATGGGAACGAAAACTGTGACACGAGAATTTTATATATTAGATAATAATAATAATTTTCTACCACATTCACACACCACCATCTAGCCCCAAACCAAGCAGAAGCTTGTACTATAGGTACTAGACAATGGACAAACATACATAATTATATACTTTTTTTTGTAAATACATACATATTATACATAGAAGCACCCAGACCAAGACAAACATCCATGTTCATGCACACAAATGTTTGACTTGAGTGGGAATCGAACCCGCGACCTTCGGCGTAGCAGTCGCTTACACTCCCGCGGCGCCAACCGATCGTCAAAATATGTATAGACTAACTTCCCACAATAGTTTATCATGTTGTTTGGCAGCAATATATAGTTTACAGACACTCTAAACAGCGATTGCCAATCGTAAATTTCCAATTTAGATATACAATGTTTCACCAAACATTATTTTAGTGAACACACCATTTCCCACATACGATACTTGTCCGGTCGGCAAAGTTCCAACTGAGTTCCATAGTACGGTCCGGTGAGCCGACAAGTCAGCACAGACTATATGCAGCCGTATATCAAAACGATACAACCGAATATTACTATTCAATACTACAGAATATTACTATTCAATATAATATTGAATATTCCGTTATATTGTTGAATATTCTGTCTGCTCCGAATGGATCACTATATTAGTATTAATTGCAGTACCCTGTGGAACAAACATTTCAGTTGTTACTGATGCCTAAATTAATTCTACGTACGCATTTGTACGACGCGCGACGCTTCATTCACCTGTGACACCATTTAAATGAGGAAAAGTTTGTGCCGCGAAATTAGGAGTATTGGCGAGTGCCTTATTGTAAACAACGTAATCTGGTAAATCAAGTATCGGGTATTCTCTTCAGCTTCACACAAAAATACGGTTGAGTGTCTGTATAAATAATATAAACACTTATGAGTATAAACGTAAGTAATAAAAACTTTTTGGTAAATACAAATTAGGGTGAGCATTTTTCTTTTTGTCGTCTACGTTTATTTGTTCTAGCTAATCTCCAAAACTTCTTTACCAATTTGACATAATAATATAGTTTTGTTTCTAATTGCTGATGTTGTAAAGAATAAATTAGATGGTTATTAATAACAATACCATGCTAAAATTTAAACTTATTTTTCAAAATTTGAACTAATTCATTCCACACAGACGAAGTCATGAGTAAATCTATTTCTTTAACACAAGTAATCTTAATATATAAAATCCTTGCGTTACTGACTGACTGACAGACACGCTACAGCCGAAACTACTGGTCACAAGAAGATGAAATTTAGCATGTATATTCCTTGAGGAGTGTAGGGTAGCACTAAGAGAGAATTTTTGGAAACTCCACCCCTAAAGGGGTCAGATAGGGGTTCAAAGTGTGTATTAAACGAAACTTATTATTCCTTCAGTGGATTGACTCCAAACTTTGTATATTGTTTCCTCAAATGACGATAGTGAACAATAAGAATTCACTTTTTTAAATTACTACCCTAAGATAGAGGGTCAAAGTGTGTATGAAACTTATTATTCCTTCAGTGGATTGACTTCAAACTTTGTATATTGGTTCCTTAAATGATAATAGTGAACACTAAGAATTATTTTTTTGGGAATTCCACCCTTAAGGGGGTAAGATTGAGGGTTAAAATTTGTATGTAACTTTTTATTCCTTTAATGGATTGACTTCAAACTTTGTATTTTAGTTCCTCAAACGACGATAGTGAACACTAAGAATATTTTTTCTGGAAATTCCTCCTCTAAGGGGGTAAGATAGGGGGTCAAAATTTGTATGTAACTTTTTATCAAAATGTGGGATGGTTCTTTATATGACCAATAGAGGCCAAAATACTAAGAACCGTTATTTTGCTATTTTTATTTATTTTTAAGCAGGTTAGCACTTTTTATCAGTTATCTGCTTTGTCCAACTTCTGACCAAGGCTTTTCTCATGTCTTTAACCTAAAATACAAAGAAAGGGTTTTTTAACTTGGATAATTTATTTAACATTTTTTTACAATATCGCTGAGATAAATAAATGTATACTACTACGGAATCCTTGACTAATTTAATTTAAACTAGCTTTAGCTCAAATGAAGTTAGTGAATAAATAGGGGAGTCATAATTTACATAGAACCTTTTATGCCTTCAAGGGATTAACTTCGTACTTTGTTTATTGGACCCGCAAATGATGTTAGCGAACACAAAGACATTTATTTTGGAAATTTTCCCCTAAGAGGGTGGAAAAGGGATTTAAAGTTTGTGTAAAAACTTTTATTTTTTCAATGGAATCACTTCAATCTGTGAACATAAAATCTTTTCATTACTGTCTGACTGTAATTTTGTACATTACAGCCGAAATTACTGGGCGCAAGAAGGTTAAATTTTGCATGTATTTTCCTTGAGGAGGGTAGGGGTGTTTGTACAAAATATTTTATCTAATCGTAATTTACGCGCGCGAAGCAGCGGGCAAAAGCTAGTACCATGATAAATATTAAGGCTCAATCGTACGCTTCCCTAGGCGAGAAAAATATAGGTAGATAAATTCGATTGCGAGCGAGCAGCAATGTTGTCAAACATACGTAACTCAAAGAACAATGCTCATTTTTCTTAGAGACGCCGGCCCAGATGTGGACAGTCAAAAATCGTCGTAGTTGTTATTGCATTAGATAAAAGAGTGTTAAACTAGAATTTTGAGATTAATTAGAGGTCCATCACATTCATAGATTTATTACAAGAAGTACTTTTATATGCTCACAAAACATTAGGTGTGTACCCACTTTTATTAGGATAGTTAAAGTATTTCGTAGTTTTGCGTCGAAACGGATGAGTTAATCATTTGGTAAGGGTAGAAATCCGAAAGAAAAAGCCAGAAGTCGTAAAAGATCCAAAAACATAAAAAGCATTCACAATGTGCACGAGCAATACAATAGGTAACAAACAAAATAAACTGAATATGACATTATTGACATTTACTTAAGAGTCAAAAAAGTGTTGCCATTTTACAGTTTTAAATGATATTGATTAATCGATATGGATTTCGGACATAGGTTATCTATATATTTGGTTCAAAATCGAACTTATTTGTAGTTAATCGCATATATATACCATAAAATACACACATTTTAAATGTTTAAGGACCAAGTAGAGATTTGCTATTAACTCAAATCATTTTGAGTAGACAAAACGTAAAATCGATAAAGAAGAAGTGATAATCGATTTAATATTATGATTTCTTTACTGGCAATTTCTGATCTATTGCGTGTTGGCTATTTAGACGTTAACACGTCTTTTTTAACCTATTTATTCAATAAGTTTCTCGGCACACCTTTAGTAATGCCTATAAATTAAGTTATAAATAAAAAGGATTATTCAACAACTAATTGAAACTTTATTGTGCTGTTCATGAGTTCCAAACTGGGCCAGAAATGGGCATTGTTCTTTTTGATAATGATAATGTGCTTAATTTTATGTGTGAATTATTAGAAATGTAAAATATGTGAAGTCGAAGCTTTTAAATTGAATAAAGTGTCTGACTCTGTAGCATTAGACATTTTATTACGTTCCTACGACTAGTAGGAGTAGTAGGGCTCATTGAGGATGCGCCACGGAGGATAAAGCAGCAAACTTATCTGAAGCGCCAGCAGCAGTGTAACGCTCATTATGATTCTACATCCTGGATAGTGCTCATAGGTTTCGGTTAGCGCTTATCATCTGGTACTGTTTGCACTGGATTATTATTTTATGGTGTTAGTTATCAAAGTTTCTAAACAGTTTTATTATTTGACTAAAATGTTTCCCCAAACTAATCAGTTTGGAGAAACATTTTAGTCAACGCATGATTCGTTTCAGCGCAGAAAATGCGCTGAAACGAATCATGCGTCTGATCGGATTTCGTTTTATCTACCTTGCCATATTTTATGTACAGTATTTCATAATAATTATCTGTAATGGTTACCTACTGTCTTCGGAAAATGTAAAATAACTAAACAATTACGCACGCCACAGTCTTAATGGCGTCTTGATAATTCTCTGATAAATTATTTTATCAACTGACACTACACTTTCCTCAGGCTTTTCAGTAAACTTAGATATTAAACTTCAAGGCGTCGGAACGAAACACAATTAGAAACTCTTTCATTAAATTAGGAGTTAATCTACTTTCCACGATCAAAGGAACAACTTATTCATGATATACAAATGTTTTAAAGGCGTTAGTGCTCTTCAAACGTTTACCTGAAATAACCTGAGTCTGGTAATGTGCCCGGTATGGCAATAGGCTCGCCCCCTATTATGTGGGACCGAAAAATTCATGACGAAATGGGGGTGTAATATTACACCTCTGCCTACCCCTTCGGGGATACAGGCGTGAGTCTATAAATAAATAAATAAAATAGATAAATAGAACTTTTGCTATGTCACACTGTTTACACTGTGAATGTCATTTTTCCCTATTAAAAGGAGTTTGCAAGAAACTGTAAACATTAGCCGAAATATGCTTTATGGGTTTTGAATATGAAATGGCGATGTCACGACCGGAACAACGCAGATACTTTTATTTTAGAACTAAAAATCCCCAATACGCTTTAACATAAAATTAATATGTATAAAATTATAACATAAAAGAAGATTTTCCATATATTAATGGTTTAGGAGCAAACGTATCACACAATAGCCCAGTTTGGGACATTCTCCTTTATGATTGTTATTAAAGTTTCGTCGCTGATATTGTAGAAAATATGCCGCGAGATACATACATACATACATATCGTCACGCCTTTTATCCCCGAAGGGGTAGGCAGAGGTGTATTTCTACACCCACTTTTCGCCAGGTATACTTTAGTCCCACGTAATAAGGGGCGAGCCTATTGCCGTACCGGGCACATTTCCAGACTCCGTGCTGCTACTGAGAATTTCGTGACAGAAAAACTCAATAACACTGCCCGACCCAGGAATCGAACCCGGGACCTCCCGATCCCACGCGCACATTTATGCCGCGAGACCAACGAGGCAGTCGTATAGGGTTTGATGTCGAGTTTTCCGTCTCTACGCAAAGATGGTATTTGCATCGTGTTATCCCTTAGTCACCTCTTACGACACCCACGGGAAGATAGGGGGTGGTGACACTTGTATTCTATGCCGTCAACCACTCGGCTTCTAATTGCCGCGAGATATTTAGTCATATATTTGGATTATGAAGTAGCACTAAAGCATTCACGCTACCTTTAGTATTGTGACCTGCTGCTTACTATAGGTACCTAGATCTACAACAGATCTTCACCAAATCACTTAGTTCTATTAAAAAACATGGCCACTATAATCCTAGTCTAGTCTAAGTAATATGTAGTACACGTATGTTGCTAATACATATTTGTAAAGTTTCTGGCTCTAAAATTTGTTGAATAAAAATTTATAAAGGAGATGTTTCCTTTTTGTGTGGAACTCTGGCTACAACATGTACCATATAAAAAATCCTAGAAAATTAACCCATAAATATAATTAAACTAAAAATACCCACTTTAAAATAGTTTTGAAGATGTAGAAAATAATTAAAAATTATATTTTACGTCTACCTCAACAATCATGGCGGAATAATAAGATAATTGACAAATGACGTTTTATGAAAACATTGACATAAGATAATTGTCATTGTTAAGATCAAAATGTCAAAACCAATATTTCGTTCTGAAATTTACAGGACCTGTAAGACCAGTGTAGTTTTAAATCAATTTTTACCTTAAGATAGGTTCATAACGATTATTCCAAATTATTTTTATTGTAGTTGCAGAATGCTGCAGTTGAGGTATACATAACTATTTTTATTTTACATGTTTGTGTTATTTATATTCTGTCATTTCATCTCGTACAATTTCTGAACGCATTAGGTATCATGCTACAATCCAATAAACCGCCATATTGAATATGGCAAGAACAGAGAAATATTTTTATTTTCTATGATCTCAAATATGAATAAATTCTTAAAATAATATTTTCCCCTAATTTCTGATATTTTTCCCTATTTTTTAAGGTATGGTACATTTTGTAGCCAAAAATGAAACATCTCCTTTTATCTTTGTCTGACATTTTATTGGGGTTCTATTTTTAATGAAACCTCAAAAGACTAACGTTGCAAAAAATAATTGGTTTATATTTGATGAACACATTGGTTATACATAGCAATACATACTTACTGACAAATATCACCTAGATGAAATAATTATGCGGTGAAATGATGGAAGTCTACTTTGTTCATCTGTGACGTCACATCGCGCTCCTGCACCGCGAGCCTCGCTACGAGTGACGCACAGCAATGGGCCGTTCCCTCGCGCCCCTCCGCGCCGGCCCTATAAATACAGCGGTCACGAGGCTTCGGCCCTTTTCCTTCGGCCAGCACCGCCAGTTGAGTACAAGATCATCCGAAGACCTGTGAAGTGCCAACGTCGCCCACGCCCTGGATAATTGTCTCATCTGCTAATCTTAATTGTCAGTTTTTTTATTTATAACTAAAGCCATCGAATAACTGGAATTATAACGCGAGTTTAAACTTTCCTGGTGATATTTTTTATTTATTTCCCGTAAGTCAACCTAATTATCTCTCTTTAATTGCTCGGCGAGTGATCGATCCCGGCTACCCCGTGGAAATCAAATACTCGTGCGACACACCTAGGTGATATTATCTAGGTAAACAAAGTGGAATAAACCACTAACAAATATAGAACCTCTTCGACTCGGTTGAATACTGTGACTTGACCGCTGTGACTGTCTTATGCATGTGTGGTATAATATCGATTGACGACCACAGACATTTTTCATTAGAAATATATCTGAAAGTCTCGATTAACTTCATGATTTCTTGATGGATAGGACCAGAAAGCATTTTAAACTACGCCACTTTTACTGGCAGTCTTGCGCTCATGGGTACTGGGGACTTGACGGGTGTCTTTAAAGTCCCGTAAAGAAAAAAGGCCATCCAGTCTCGAAACCACAACACTGGCTGAGTCACTTGAACTAATACGCCATCTGTGATAACTGATAATAATGATCCGTAGAGGCATGCCTGTGTATACCGCTGCTATCAGGTTCTCCTCGTACCTCCCTTTGATATCTGTCAACCACAAACAATAAACTTATGCCGACCCAAAAATCTAGTCATGCTTGCGTCAAATAAACGCAAACATGCGCTTACTATACCACTCGGCTGATTCAACAGTCAAAGCGATATTCGCTCTCCAAATTTAGCGCAGTATCTATTTATACCAGCGCAAATGGAATGAAGCTTATCGAATTTAATATTCGGCTCTAGTGGCTCTGAATTGGCAGAACTCAATTGCGGAATCTCTCTTTGAAACAAAGCATTAATTATTAAGCCAGTTGCTATTGCTCAGTTGCTTACGCGTGCCAGAGTTTACTATTGCCTTGTACACCTTTAACCTACCATTGTTTATACTTTCGGTACGTAGGTATTATAAATCAGCTTATTTACGAACAACGAGACAAGCCCTTTTCATATTGGATATTTCACAGTAGCCCTATTTTACACCCGACAGTGAACAGGAAGAAAGTATGGGGTAGACAGGGACAAATAAAGCACATTCTAAGCACAATATATTATGTTCGCTTTCAAAATTCGCGCGTTAAAAGCTATCAAGAGACTCATGATGTAAAAGCTATAAATCAAGATGAAATGGGTGTGTTGCGCTTGTATAATCTAATCTGTCATTTAATGTTGTGACATTAGATTGCGCTCTTTTAATAGCTGATCAAATAACAGAGGTACATGACTACTATCTTCAACTCGACAAGATATCTATTTATGCGTTTATTTCGTCACCGTCATCACATGGTTCAGTAATAACATGATTATGTGTGAGGCAGTCTGAAACATATCTCTCACCTTTTATTGTCAAAGAAACAGCTGATGCGGGATATGCCACATCTATATATTCTGACAAATGTTGGATCTCAATTTGTACCTACTATTTTCTGTAAAACAACACTAAGCTTTCAAGTAATAAACAAGAAAAGTATGAATAGAATAGTTTTGTACGGTTTATTCATACCTACATAACTGGTTAAATAAAGAGTTTTATTCCTATAATTAAGCCTTCAATCACATTAAAACATTAAAAGCAACCTGCTAAAGTACTATATAAATACCAAAACGATTACATACAACGCAACAAGTTCAATTTTCTACACGATTTATTCACTTCTTTCAAACACTGTTCATTCTTACTCGAAAATAAATTGAACACAGAACGAAAAAAGAATATTGAGAAACATGTAAGTAAATAAGTAAATGCAATCACCTTTTGGCAAACAAATTAACTTTGTGAATTTTACACTCTATTTCTTTGAGTCATAAGACGGTACGCTTGAAAAGAAAACAATAATGACACGAGACACAACAAAAGGCGTCCTTCGTTAGGAATGTTTTCTAAAGGTAAAGGTGTCGTGATCAAACGGAGCGACGTTGTTTTGACGTGACGTGTCGACTAATTTTAGCAACGGCGACGTTGTGGGCGAGCGAGGGTCGCGGGGGACATCAGATAACGCGTGAATGGCTAGCTCTAGTGTGTGGCGGTTAGTAAGTGCCTAATGCAATAATGTGGGGTGATAATTGGCATCAGAACCAAGTGAAAATAAATTCAATATATCACCCCGAGACCGCAAGTTTCTCTTGTAGATATTTAGTGTATGTAGGTACTATCAACATACAAAATATTGTTGAGCCTTACTGGAGAGAGGATTTGTGGTGTCGTAGGGTAAAACTTTGTTTGCATTGTCACTGCGTTACACGTGTTGTCACTCCGAGCGCTCGACTAGAAGTGCGAGTGCGGCGCTTCGCTCGGCACTCCCCACTCCGTACTACCCTCACCACAACACGCATAACTTATTTATTATGCTCGGGCCACACTACCGGGATATGCCAATAATTATTGCCATAATTTCGACAACGCCTAGGTGTAACCGCGATTTATGGCCATAATTTTACAATGCCAATCAATATGGCATATGCCGGTAGGCAATAGCTCCGGCGGCGGTCTTTTTTCGCACATCAAAGAAGATTACCGCAGTAATTAATGCGTTTGTGGCCACACTACCGTTTGTTCAGTGTGCAACACGAGTTCGACGACGACGCACGTATCCTATATATAAATGTACTCTGTGCACGTATCTACCGATATGGAGTGGTCAAATGAAAAAGCGCTCGAATTTTTGGAGTTATTGCAATCCGAACCGTCTCTCTGGGATACCCGACAGAAAGCTAAAAATTTAAAAGATTCATGTTAAAATAATTGGCACTCATAAAATACCAAACAGCTGCAGCTTCATCCGCCATCTTGAAAAATGATATTTTTACCGCCTAGTTTATTGGCATATCTCGGTAAACTCTAGTGTAACCACACAACTTCACGCAGTAATTTAACGGTAATTTATTGCCATAATTATGGCGTTAACAGCCCGGTAGACGGTAAGGTAGTGTGGCCCGAGCATTAGACGTCACCACGGAAGAAGTCCCATCTCTTCTTTACAAAATATAAAAAAACAAATTTTAACAAATAGCTGGGTAATAAAAAATTCACGATTTTAGTAGTGATAGCAAAAATACATAATATATTAATTTCCTATGAATCTGGTTTATTGTGAACACCTCTGTTTATAATTGTGTTATGAATCATCATTTTCACTACAGCTCATATCAGAATCAGCCGGTGATGTATTTTTATGGACCGACCTCCATTTACCTTCTACCTTTTTCAAATGTATAACGTTCCTTCGAGAAGTCTGGCCCGTACTATCGTTCTGTACCTCTACATCCCATCCTTTTTTATCAATAACTTTATATGATTGGTCATTAAATTCCGGAGTTAATTTATTTTCTTTAGACATATTTTTAACATAAACCTTTTCACCTATTGCTATATCACTTTCTACCGCTCTCCTTTTCCTGTCTTCTCGTTCTTTACCTTTCCTTTTCATTTCGGTATCTCTATCTTTAGCTTCTAAATCAGTCGTTGCATGTTCAACATCTAAAACAGACGTTAATTTATGTCTGAACTGCCGCCGAAAGAACATTTCGGATGGCGATTTTCCTGTGCTAGAATGAGGGGTACTATTATACATCATTAAATACTTAAGGATATCAGATTTCCAATCAGATTTTTCAACTTGACTAATTTTCAACCGTTTGAGTATGTCTCGGTTTTGCCTTTCAACTTCCCCATTTTGTTGAGGCCAATATGGAATACTATGAAACAAGGTAATACCGTATTCATGACAAAATGTATTAAATTCACCTGCTATGAATTGTCGACCATAATCGGCTGTTATACTGAGAGGTATCCCCAATCGTGAGAATATTTCTTTAAGTATTAAAATAGTATCTGTTGCACTAATTGACTTTGTTATTTTAATTTCTTTATAACGACTAAAATAATCTACAATCACAAAAAGATAATGCCCGCTAGGCAATGGACCCATATAATCTACTGCTACATCAATCCACGGCTGTGTTGGGAATACGCGTCTTTTCATCGGACACGGTGGATTTAGCGCTGACACCAGCGTGCAACCCTTACAAGTCTTGACGTAGTTTTCGGCGTCTTTATCAATTTTAGGCCACCAGACCTTTGATCGTAATCTGGTTTTCATGGCCACGATACCCGGGTGGCCTTCATGAGCAGCTAACATTACTCGGTATCGTAATTTTGTCGGTATTACAATTTTCGTTCCACGAAGTAAAATATTTTCCTGAAAACAAAGTTCTTGTTCGAAAGCCTTGTAATTGTTAACACTCTGGTGCCAGTTATTATTGTAAAGCCCTAGACGGACCAACTTAAACTCCTCGTCTACTATCGGACAAGACTGCTGGACTATGAGATTAATGTAGTTCTCGTCATCAAATGGATAGACAGATTTTGTAACACATAAACGAGATAGGGGATCCGCAATGTTGCTTTTGCCAGGTTTATATACGATTTTATAATTATATGCCTGTAAACGTAACACCCATCGCTCAATTCGGGCGCATGGTTTGGAATTTACTCCGAATATAATTTCAAGAGGTTTATGGTCACTGACTAACTCAAACGTGTCTTTGCCATAAATATACATTTTAAAATGCTCAACTGCCCATACCAAAGCATGAGCTTCTTTTTCAGTTTGACAGTAACGCTTTTCGCATGCTGTCAAACTTTTGTTTCCGTAAGCAATGACTCGTGGTTAATTTTGTTGTATTGCACGAGCACGGCACCAAGCCCTACCGGACTGGCGTCTGCAATAACCTGAGTACGGTCATTTGGGTCATAATATCCTAAAGTCTGTATGTTAGTCATAGAGAGCTTCAATTCCTTGAAAACTCGAGATCGACTATCAGTCCAATAAGGCGAAATGTTACTATTTTTCGGTAATTTTAGCCGCAAAAGTTCTCTAATGGGTTCCGTTAAAGTAGCAAGATTGGGGATCCATTTACCTACGAAATTTACAAGACCCAAGAAACTCTGGACTGCCTCTAAGGTTGTCGGGTCTCTGAACGACTCAATCGACTTGATATATTTATCGAGAGGCTTAACGCCTTTCCACGATAGTTCATGACCAAGGTAATGTACCTTACCGACTTTATAAATACACTTTGAGTCGTTAAGAAGAACGTCATTTTCTTTTAAAACTGAATGTACTTTTTTGAGCCGCTCATCATGTTCGGTCTCGTTTTTTCCAAAAACAATAATGTCGTCGATGAAATTTACAACACCATCGCAAGGTAATAATATTCTTTCGAGAATTTTTTGAAAACATTCAGGAGCACACGAGATTCCGAACATAAGGCGTTTATACCTAAATAAACCCTTGTTTGTAATGAAAGTAGTGATGTATCTGCTATCCTCGCTTAATTCAATTTGATGGAAAGAAATTTTTAAATCTAGTTTAGAAAAGAGTTTAGCATTACTAAATTTAGGGAGAAGTTGCTCCATTGTAGGTAAAGGATGGTTTTCTCGTATTATTGCTTGATTAGCGTGTCTCATATCAATGCAAATTCTAACGTCACCATCACTCTTCAAGACTGGAACCATGGGTGAAACCCAGTTTGAAGGGTGATTGACAGCTTCGATTATATCGGACTTAACTAACTCGTCGATTTTATTATTAATGTTGGTATCTAAAGGTACAGGAACCCTACAGGTAGGGCTGACATACCGGTTTTACTGAATCATTTATAGGTATTACCAGTTTAACGTTTCGAAATTTAGGAAAAGTTTCATTACTAACTGTATTTACACTAATGCCTACCTTTAGAACACCAAAAGCTATGGCAGTGTCCTTTCCCAGCAAGTTTTTCGTACCATCTTTTATAACGTAGAAGGTGGCAGTTTGAATATCTGGCCCAATACGAATTTTAGCTTCAAACGAGCCTAATACAGTCAAAGCCTTATGGCTGCCGTAGGCCATAAAGTGTTTCTTAGGGCTTTTGACTTGATAGGCAACTTGAACCTTAGATTCCTTTAAATTGTTCCAGGTTGAGTCATTAATAATATTGCAATTGCTCCCTGAGTCAATAAGCATTTCTATATTGACACCACCAACGTTGCAAATGATAGTATCATCATTGTCTAAATGAAACACATAATGTATTTCGCTGCTGCTTTTACGTCTGTGCTCTGCTTTAGTCCTTTTCAGGCTGTTATTCGGTTGGTCGTTTGCTTTACGCTTCTTGGTGCTGGTTAGGCACTTGTTTCGAAAATGTCCAAGGAAGCCACACTTGAGACACTTTTTGTTTCGAGCTGGACAACCTTTGTCGTCCCCCGAATGATTTTCGTTGCCACAACAGCAACAGGGCTTTAAGACGGATCGATTACCGCTAACGCTGCCCCTGGTATCTAGTCGGTTAATTTCCTGACCTTCATGTGACTTTGTTGGATCGAAATTATTTAGCTGCCTTCGAACAGATTCGAGAGCGATATTTTTTGTTTGGTACCATTCAGCCTTGGCTGAATTACCACTTTAACAATAACTCATTTCTTAGCACAACAAATCATCAATATGTTTTAAGTACAACGATATAATTCATCGTATATGAATGTATTAATCAAATTAATTTCATTATAACATACTACGTAATAGAAATATTACAATCGAAAGTATAGTTAACACCATTATATCGATACAATAGTAACGATTTAATCGATATAGCACAAACTACCGTGAGCTATGTATTATATTCTCATTTTGAATAATAACACTGTGGGGGTAGATCACATTATTCAATAACATACTTGCTCAATTATTGCAACAATGTGATGGCATATGCTTTCCTTTCTTTTGATAAAATAAAATAATGATATCACAGGGGGTAGAAAAATAAAAAGATGTAACGATGATTTGCCACTATAATTATGTTCGCAAAATAATATTACTACGAGTTATTGTTATTTTATAGGTACCAACTATTTAGGCAATAGTTTACCTCTCCAAATAACATAACATGTTATGTTTTGATACCGATTAACAACATCGTTAATCTATCAGTTCCATGACATATGCAATTTTGCATTTTATTTACCTGATTATTAGGTATTTCCGAACCAACTAATGGCTTTGTCGGCACTTGTCAATAAATGAGGTATGCTTAGGAATGCTTTACTGTTGTCATCCTTTTATGAAAGCGTTAAAATGGTCATGCCATTAAATGTTTACTTATAACCACAGATAATATAATAATAAACTAGTACTATAATTAAACATTGCTTTTAGTCGTTGTTTACAAGTGAATAAGATGAGAATAATAATTTACGTTCAAATTTATATGCAATTTGCCCAATATTTAAGCGAACGATTAGTGTGTAGTATTATTTACTTTTGATCTTTTGTGTTACGAAAGGAATTGAATTTATTTGACACATCCACAATGTAGGTACACAATAAATGTTACAATATTATTATTTATCACAATTTGAGCATTTCTGACACGTACGCTAAATACTTGTGTAGCATTATAGTAGATATATTTTAGTGGTGATATCAATAAAGTGTACCAATAAATTGGAAGTATTTTAAGTACAATATAGATGGACTTAAAACATGATTTGAAGAACTTTCGACGCGACTATGCTAGACAACATGCTTATGCCTCATTTGTTAACTTGCCTATGGTTATTTTCACCATTTATATTATTATATTGTTTTTGCACCACGTACCTTTATCCTCGTCGCCACTTGTGGTGTCGTAGGGTATATAAATAAAACACTGTTTGCATTGTCACTGCGTTACACGTGTTGTCGCTCCGAGCGCTCGACTAGAAGTGCGAGTGCGGCGCTTCGCTCCGCACTCCCCACTCCGTACTACCCTCACCACAACATGCATAACTTATTTATTAGACGTCACCACGGAAGACGTCACAGGATTAAAGAGCCTTGCTGGATAAAAAAAGTAGTGATATAGATACTGCAAGAGATACGAAAAAAATACAACAACTTTTTCACTGTGTTTATATTATAAACGCTTTATCGCATCGCTACTTTGAATTCATCGCCATCTCCGGTGTACGATCGGAGATTACAGAGGAAAAGTATTTGTCGATACTGAATCCACAGCGGTCGTCGATTAAAGGCGAGGGTGCGTTTGTACTGAATGTTTTGGTGGTTGACCGTACCGACCTTACATCCGCATTCTATGTGACTCGACGTTCCACAATTTATTACTTTACTTTGACACGGCCATGTTGTTAGTTGAATAGCGTACTGCTAATAATTGCAGTTAATAACAATGCCTTGAGAGTTGCGAAAATTGCCTAACATATTCGTAAGTATTGCTTTAAGACTTCAAACTCTTTGGCAAAAAGTTATCTGGTGAAATAGGTATGCTTTGCTTGAGGCAAGGGCAAAAACAAAATAAAGTTTGTACTCTATATAATACATATTTAACCGCTCATTCGGATTCAGTTCTTAAACATTATTAATCTTATAAGGCGATTGTAACTTGATTTCATTGCTAAAACATCTAAGGATGAAGGTAAAAGTTAATGAGCATAATAAACAAATGCTAGAGTTCTTTTGAAATGAAAATGGAACCTCAGAATGGTTATAATATGTGTTCATCTAATGGCTATAATTCAAGCAACTCTGCAGCGCTTTATAACATAGTTCACTAATGTGTGAAGTTGGTCTCGGTGTTGAACTAAAACAGTTGACTGAGCGTACCTCGCAGTGACTGCAGTGTTAGTAGATTTTAACGCGAAGCTAATCATATATACCTTTTGTGAAAGCTTTCAGAGTTCAGGTATTTGGCAATGACTTTCGTACGTGATATAGGAATTTTAACTTTCATGGTCGTTAACGTGGTCTTCTTATTTATATATTTGTGTATATCATACTGGTATTTTACTAATTGATCTATAATATATAAAGATATATATGTATTATAATTATAACCGCGCAGTTTACCAATAAAACATCCATCCAAAAATTGCCTAGCAGAAATGTGCGATGGTTTGGGCATTTGGAGCGGGTGAATTAAAGAATGGAAACGTTGGTAGGTGATGCCCAAGACGAACTCACGCCAACCAAATAGGTGACGTACTGAAAAAGGGCCAAATTAATAGAACCCATAACCGACGAGCATGCAAGACGAAGTTAATGACCGTTGAGGTAGCAAAAGAGGTGTGTGTTGAACCGGACCATTTGGCGTTTCGTAGTCTCTGCCTACCCCAAAGAGAGACAGGAGAAACGATAGAAGAAATCACTTTTAGCGATTGGAAGACCGGCCATTGGAATGTTTCACTAACCCATGGGTACTGTTCCACTGACTGCTGGGCAAAGATTTTCCTAACACTGGCCTTGTGCCAATTTATCCTAGATCTTCTCCAACTTGTTCAGAGTTGATATTGGTATATAATGAAGTTTAAATTAATAAATAACATTAGTTTTTGAAAGTTATGTCATGGTATATTTAGTTTCCACCATCCGATATTTCTGTACTGTTGCAAGCGACATGCTCTCGGATTTACTGAAGTATTGCTAATGGACACCCGAAACAAAGGTATGTGCTATATTATCCACACCACAGACAATCCAAAACTTCGTAGACATGTTTTACTTCTTAAAGCTGCGCCAATATTACTGTCATTTATGCTGTCATACATAATCTCACACATACATATATACCTACTCTTAAATATGTTTTTCTGAAGATGCAGGGAAACACTTATTATATGCTCCTGTCTTGACGCTTATATTTTGATGAATCCACGTAAAATGAGGCGACGAGTAACGAGTATATTGTCATCTCCTTATACTTTATTCTAGGCGTCGTGATGTTAATGAGAATTTTCCAGCAAAAATCCTAAAAGCTCAGCCTTGACTGAAAGATAAAAGATCGTTGGCTCGTTTATTAAACGGTGCTATGTACAACTACTAATTATAAGTTCTCCGGTTTGACGTCCAGTCGGGCTCGGTAAATTATGTTAAGATATACCGTCAGTAGTTTTATGTACCTAGGTATTAACAGCTAGTATAATATTTGAGTATTTTCATACATAACATTGTGGAGAAGCTAAATATTTCGCTGAGATGTTGCCATTTTACAATAGAGTACATAACATGCAGCGAACTGTAACCCGAATCAAAATATATAAATATAAACTGTTGAAGTTAAAGCGTTACTGGCGATATTATCCTTATTAAACGCGTTGAATACATAAATAATGTTATTGCGAAGAAATTCATTACCTAAGCTTTATACTCTGCTGCGTTTCAAGAGATCCTGGAGGGTTAATTATAAAAATTAATTTATGATGGGGAAGTGGGCGGTGTTTAGCACGCGTCGCGCACTGGCGCGGGCGTCGGGCCACGGTAATATTATCTAACGGTATTGTAACTTGGCAGCCTCCTCGAGTTATATGCCTACAGACGCGCCGGATGCAAACAGGCGGTAGGGCTGCCCGCCCCAAGTATTTAACTACATCTAGGTATCTACCTGCAGTTTTTGCTGGTTTTGTGATTGTTCATATTACATATATGTTTTATTCAAACAAATAAAAATCATGTAGGTATATAAGTACCTACCGTAGGAAATGACCTATTGGTTACACTAAGTAGCAGTTACACTAAGCAGATTCATATTGGCTTCCATTTTGAAAATTACCATGAAGGTACTACTAATCACAGACTTCAATGAAATAATACAATATCCATACCGCAGATGAAAGTTAAATAAAACTAGTTTACATTATTACTACAATCATTCCATTATTTTTTTTAAATATCAACATAATAATAGCTTAAGCTAATCAAATTTCGACTTTATCGCGCAGAAGTTAAGGATTAAACATTGCAACGTAGTAGGCACATTAGCGCAGTAGGCAATACAAGCGGCGCGCGAACGCCAATGTTAACGAAATTTCTTACTTAATTCACACCAAATGCAGTAAGCCGGTCCCTGTGCCCTAGTAGGCAACTGTCGACTTACATTTTGTTTTAATGGAAATTAATTTGTTATACGCACTATTATACGTCTTGTAAATAAGTTGTAAATCAGTAGGAAAATATGAATAGTGTGGTTATAATTTTAAAATGTGTATAGTACCTACTAGAACTAGTACACTATCAGATCTACGTAAATTGTAACATAAAAACAATATATACTTATATAAAAAAAACAATATATACTTATATCGAAGCTTCCAGGTAATTTGAAAAATCTTATCTTTAGGTGACTAAACGAAGATTTCAAACAGCACAATATAGTCTACAACTCGTCGCTATAATAATTATTTAAATAAAGAACACTGCTACAAAAACCGTCACCGTACCACGGTAATAATATCTAACAGTATTGTAACTCCATACAAACGCTCGAAACTCGAGTTATACCTACGCGCCACGAGCAGAGTACCCATTAGACTGTGTGGACTGTGCCAAGACTGGCCAAGAGTACCCACAGCCGCGATCGTGCCGCAGCTCGCATGCGGCGCGTCTGGTAGGTATATAACTCACGAAGGCGGCCGAGTTACAATACTGTTAGATTATATTACCGTGACCGTACGTTCGTCACTAGGTACAGCACGCGGCATCGCGGCTGTTGTGTACTATACTCGTAGGCACAATCTAATGTGTACTGCGCTCGAGGCGCGTGCGGCCTTCGAGAATCTAAAGAACTCTAGATTCGTGCGTTTGTATGGAGTTAGAATACTGTTAGGTATTATTACCGTGGTCGGGCGGTACAACGAGTTCTCAGTAATGGAACGACTCGAGCCTCCATTAAGACGGCAACAATGCCTTTAATTAACACTGAGCATTTTTCAGCGGAAGCGCCAAAGCAATTAGCGAAATCTTCATCGGAACCAGAATCGCAAACCATTACGTGTTGGCTCTGTAAATTGTTCATTCCATAAAACATACTTCCAACCATCGCAGCGGATGACGTCTTATTCATTTTGGACTTATTGTTACAACTTGTACTTTTGTTACACAATGAGCTTTTCACTACGGTACTCCATTTCTCTTATTTCAAGTACTAAAGCATTATAATAAGATCATCAACTTTTATAAAGGTAACAAAATATTCTAGAGCACCTCGGTGTTGTCGTAAAACACAAATATAAGATTTTATTAACGGTGCTTGTACACGGCGCATGTACCTTGAGCATTTTGAGGCACTTGCGCGGGTTACATGCACCGTAAACATATTGTTTAAAACAATGTGCGGGTCCAGCGACTCGAGCATGTACCAAAGCGAGCCACCCGCGCAAGTAATTCGCGTGCTCTGCGACGGGCGCCGGTCACTCGCGCATGTTATCTGTTAAAATTACATTTTTAACATATGATTTTAAAATAATTTTCGTTCGTCGAGACATATGACGCGATTCAAGTCATAAAGCTACCGCGCAAATAGCATGCACATGTACCTCTTGACCACGAACAAATAACTTGTATTGTACATAGGTACAGCTTGCGCAAGTAGCCCGCGTCTTTACTTGCTCCAGTTATTTGCACCATGTACAAGTACAAGCGAGTAACTTGATCAAGTAGCTTGCGCATATTACCCACGCGTGTAACCCGCACCTTTACTTGCTCCAGCTACATGCACCGTGTAGAAGCACCCTAAGACATGCACCTAGGTACACTTAAGTGTCACATACTGAGGCCGCAATTTTATCTGTCACGTATGATTATAATAATCTTACTATGCTTCTACAAACTACATGTATTGTTCTATTAAGAGCTGTTTAATGTTAGTTATTATAATTAACGATCTACTTAAAGAGCGTGTTATACAAATATAAGGTAAGTAATATTAGAGGCAATGTTTATAAGTTACAAGTCGTATTTACATAATACAAAAGTCTTGAGTTTGTAAAGTTAATCAGATAATGTATTCCCTGCGGGTATTATTATGCGCACTCGCTCACAAAAGGTATATTCGCACAGAAATTAATGCTGGATTACGGTGTAACAATTTTTTGCCAGGAATACTTAAAACCTAGGGGTGCATAGGGTTCCCACCTAGAACTTACGGTCCCAAGCCAACCTCACCTGCAAGTGGTGCACCTGCCGATCAATGGGCGAGGTTCTGGCAAACAAAATATCCCGACCCCGACACCTATTACGTGGGATCAAAACATTGGCGAAAAGTGGGCGTTTAATATGCCTCTGCCTACCCCTTCGGGGAAACAGGCGTGAGTCTATGTAAGTATGAATACTTAAAAAATTGCAAATGCTCAACACCGTTTTAAGTATGAATTCATATCGAACCAATTCTCTTAGATAACACATGTTCATTCTATTCCCCAATCCGATCTAGAAACATACGTATATATAGCTAACTAGCCGTTTCCCGCGGTTTCACCCGCGTCCTGAGGGAACTACTTCGCGTACCCGAAAATCCCAAATATCTTACGGACCCCTATTTTGTCTAAACTAAATTATAGCCTATGTTACTCGCAGATAATGTAGCTTTCTAATGGTGAAAGAATTTAAAAAATCAGTGCAGTAGTTATTGAATTTATCCATTACAAACAAAAATACAAAGTTTTCCTCTTTATAATATTATATATAGTGTAGATTAAAAGAAAACATGTCAGGAGACAAACATTAAATTCACCAAAAGTAAGCAATCCAATAACACACAATTTGATATATTAGTATACCGCCACTTTATTAATACGAGTGGCAACTTGACTCTTAAGTCAAGGGCAAATATCCTTGGGGACTTACATACATAATTTCGACAAACTCGGAAATCTGAAATCAACAATGAAAATGTGTTATATACTTATAAGAGTTAGAGTCATTAATATTGAATGTTGCAGTGTTATAAAATCATTTTATTACAGAAGGTACATTTTTATTTCCAAAGTTTCAAATTGTCGCAGTCAAATTACTCATCATCATCGTCTTAGCGTTATCCAACTTGTATCAAAGACTCTTGCCTGGGAGTACAGTATTAGCATCAGTATGCTTAAATCTTAATCAGATTTAAGACCTCCGCAACCTAAAGGGACACTGATATTCCATGGCTTAGCTTAGAACCTTAGACCATTGACTACCCATAATTACGACTGTCATAGATTTCATGTCAGTCAGGGCATAGGCACAGAATAGATTGGCAAAGGGTTTAACAATCTCTCACAATCAAGTACTATTTAAGTCAAATGTTGTGGGACTAATATCAGTATAGTATAAAGAGAAAATTGTGTTTTTCAATCGGGCAGCTGATGTATGAGTCTCGTTCTTATGTGATTAATACTTGTCGCTGCAACAGCTGGCTTACACTTTGCGGGACCTGTCGTTCTATAATTTATATCAAAAAGAAATACAGTGTTTTGCCTTGAATTTATAGATGGACGGACATTAGATATAAAGGGACCGAGTTATGACCATGATTTTGCCCCGCAGTTAACAACCCGTAACATAAAGACTAAAAATAGATTTCAGAAACTTGAATCAATTTATGATCGTCTATACAAGTAGGCTTTTGGTGGGTATCAATCGGTGGCAATTCAGCAGCTGATTGTAAAACTTTTAGATTTTTTTGTTGATGTTTACCACCTCCAAATTCAAAGACACAGATTCGTTCGTAATAGGTGATTATCCGGAGCACAGGCAGCAGGCGACGCGCATTGATCCACAACGGCTGCAGCGTTTACACTCACAAAGCGCCCACAAAGCCTCACGTATCGGATCCCACACCATTCACCGACTCCTAATATTATTTGTCAGTTTATTTTTATGCGATTTGCTTTTACACAACATTAATTCCGGGGACTGATACTGTAATTCCTCCGCTGCGAATGTAGAATTTGTTTGTCGAATGGAGAGATAGCTAATGTTAAACTTGTATTCAAATTCAGCGTAAATGTTACACGAATACATATATTATTCATCTCAGGTAACATTGATCATCATTTTATTTGAAAAGAGTGCTGGCAATTTACGTATAAAACATATCGAGTATCAGCGGTCCTCGCTTCCAAAACGGAATATGGGAGTAATGAGGTTTTATCTAAAAGAAATAACGTTACAGACGTAAAGTCGTAAAATTCAATTGTAGTAAGTGCATTAAGCAAATGGCCGAATTTTGTAAATTAAATATGTGACTGAAACAAGTCAACGAGGGTTATGCGTATGATATTCTGATGTAATTAATCAGATTTAAACATTAAATAAGTTTGTATCAAAAAGAACAAAGGAGGTAGGCCATTGAAAAGTTACATTTAGGGTTGCATTTGTCAGAGGACGTTATTTTATTTTTAGATGTCTAGGGAGGGCCTACTTAAAGCTTAATCCAAATTTGTAGGTTGTACCTCTTGTCCCGCGGCCGCCATTTTGGAAAAAGTAGTGGTGCGGATGGTTTTTCTTATTTATCTGGTAAGTCTTTTTGTTTTTGATTTAACGACAAATGTATAAGAACCAAAGTTGTAGAGAATTTAATTTGCAACGAAACGTGCCTTCATTTTGTTCTGTGCCGCCAGTAGTTTGCCAGATAAACTGGAAAACCCATTTGTACCACTCTTTTAAAGATGGCGGCCGCAGGACAAGGGCTGCGACCCCACAAACTTGTATTTAACTTTGCACTGACCCCCTCTTGACATCTATTAATAAAATTGCGTCCTCTGACGAATGCACGCTAAGCCCAAAATAATGTAACATTTCAAAGGACTAAGAGCGGATAAGTTGTAAGGGAATCTGTCCATTACTTAGATTATTGGTACGTTTTGATCTATTTACTCGTCTTTTTTTCAGACCTGATATATGATGGCATTGAAGGTATTTGCGAAGAATTTAAAATTCTATTCGTTCTAAACAGTATTCGACAAATACAATAATTAAAATGAAAAGGTATTGAGAATAACATTCATTATAAATACTTGCCTTTTTAATGTATGTATATCTTTAAAATACGTTTTGGCAACATACACAGTAAACGCCTAACTGACTTGAGCAGACTGAAAAATCTTTTGAAGGCAGTTTATTTTTAAGTGGCGTAAGTGCTAAATAAGACCGATATTTTGACTTTAGTAGCAAAATACTCAAGGACTATATTCCTGCACCACAACGCTCGACCTCATACTGCACAGCAGATGGTCTCCAAGCTACAGGAGCTGGGGTTGGAAGTTCTCCGTCATCCGCCGTACTCACCAGAACTTGCGCCTACAGACTTCTACTTTTTCCAGAATTTGGATAACTTCTTGGCGGGAAAAAATTCAAAACCCGAGAGGCAGTACAAAATGCCTTTGAAGAATTTGTTGCCTCCCGTCCCGTGCCTGATTTCTTCAAGAAGGGGCATCAATAAGCGACCAATGCGTTGGTAAAGATGCATTGATTGCATGGGTGATTACTTTGATTAATAGAAGTAAAAATATAGAAAAAGAATACGTTTAATTTATATCATGAAAAAAACGGCAATTTCATAGGTAAAGACTTATTTATTATAATTAACTAGCCGTCGCCCGCGGCTCCGCCCGCGTGCATGTTGGTTATCGCAATAAAAACTATTCTATGTCCTTCCTCGGGTTTTTAATTGATCGAAGAATTATAAATATTTATCTCTCAAGAAAAAATCCTCATCATACTGGACAACTACTGCTAAGCCGTCAAACTGTATATGGTATATTGCAGATGGGCTCTTATAGTTCCTCATCAGAAGTTTCAGATCTTCGATCTTTATAATTTAACAGACAATGCTCATCAGAGTGAACAACTTTTGCTAAGACGTCAAGTCTGTATAGATTATAGTGAAGCTGGGCTCTTGCAGTTCCACAGCAGATGTTCGAGCTCTTCAAATTTTAATCTCACATCAGAAAATGCCCATCAGGCGTAATATTTTTTGCTTAACCGCGATTTTTTATGTTTTATAGTTTCGCTGGGCTTTTGTGGTTCTGCATCAGGTGTTCCACTTTCCAAAATCAATTATAGCCTATATGTTGCCCAGGCCTAATAGCAATATAATAAAAAAAGTTTCATTCAAATCTCTCCAATAACTTCGGATATTAGCGTGTACAAACAGACAAAACATTATTTTTTATTCTTGCTCTATTACTGTTTCTTAGTTAGTTAGTTTCCAAAAAAGAAACTCAGCCTCCCTGAGTTTCTTTTTTGGAAACTAACTAACTAATATATATAGACTAGAAATATATTCAATGTACAAGAATATTTTTTTACTGTTTTATTGTATGTATATAGATAGGTATATGTATAGATTGAGGTTTATTAATATTCATTTATTGCGAAAACAGTCTTACGTCTGCCTCCGTGGTCCAGTGGATAGCGTATGCGACTGCTGATCGGATGTCCCGGGTTCGATTCCCGGGTCGAGCAAAAGTGTTACTGGGTTTTTCCGAATCCTCAGTAGCAGCACGGATTCTGGTGATGTGCCCGGTAACGGCAATAGGCTCGCCCCCTATTACGTGGGACCTAAAAATTCATGGCGAAATGTGGGTGTAATATTACACATCTGCCTACCTCTTCGGGGATTACAGGCGTGAGTCTATAAAAAGTCTTACGAAATCTTTCATTATAACAGCCATGATATAACGAAAGTTTCGGATTTGAAGTCATGAGTGTTTTTTGTTGATCTTTCACAAAAATCTTGTTTCACTTAGTTCGTTTCATTAGTCTTGAACAAAAACCTGCAATACATTTGTTACTTATTTTTGAGTAGTATTTAAACGAGTCACTGTTAATTAAAGTTTTGAGTGACAAAAATAATTAATTTGGGTTATAGATTTACTAAATGAGCGACTGACTGCCAGTGATGAGAAATCAACAGAACAACAACTTACAAACATTAATTTGAGTTACTTAAAATACAAAATGAGAAGCTTCATAATATTTGAGCGACCTAATATGCAATATGCGTTTACTTAAATCAAATAAACAAAAAACAAAATAAAATAAGCCTTTTAAGCCAAGTTGACGGAGCCCTGCTGTGCAGGGCTCCCATTTTAGGGTATAGGGTCACAAGAAAACCTAACATAACCTATTGACTTTCCCGAGTGAACGAGATTATTTTTATAAAGAAATAGATCGTGATTTTCGAAATAAAGGCCGGCGATATTGAAGTCGCCTTTTCTGTATTTCTAGTCACCCAGTAATTTAGTCACTCATCTAGTAATTTAGTCGCTCACCTTGTAATTTTAATTACTGTGATGGATTAATCACAACCCGCTTTTAGTACGCTCGTTCTAGATTTTATTATTAATCAATATTCACCGTTAGTTTAGTAAATTTTTCGCTTACTCAAATTCATGCCGCTCAAGTTATTAAAACAGTATCTCATCATCAAATGCTTAGTTTTTTTTATTCGCTCGTTTTATAATTCCCCCTTATTTGTCTGTAAAATACAATGTACAATATAGAAAACGAATAACAGGTTATGAGACTGGATTTCTTGAACAATGCGCTCATTGTCGATTGGCGAAGGTGCAAGCAAGATAAATTTTTCACTCGTAAGAAATACCACCAATGAGGTCAATTAACTTTGTAAATATACAGCAGTCAGTATCTTTGTGTTGGATCTTTCATTTTAATCATGACATAATATAAAATCACTATAAACACGAAATTTGATTAATGAATTGGACAACGTAAAAGTTTTCTATTTTTTTAATATTCTACCTTAAAGTAAAAGAAAACCCACTGATTTAAAGCAAGCAGTAGGTATCAAAATATGGGAATAGCTAAAAGATATGATATTTTTGTAAGAAATTCATAAATGTAATTGTCATATTTTCTGAATAATAATGAAATTAGCATACCATATGCGGGTAATTCTTCTGGCATTGCTTACGTACGCAACTAGTTGGTTACGTCCTCCTAATTTGTAAATATTGGCCATTGAGGTCGTGTATAACCACTAAATATTATTAACATAATCACACGAAGTAATAAGTGTTAAGAATGCAATATCAATGTTCAACTAATAAGAGGTGAAACCAAAGTGTACTACAATTATTACGCAACTAGTTGTTTACGTCCTCCTAATTTGTAAATACTGGCCATATAGGTCGTGTATAACCACTAAATATTATTTACATAATCACACGAAGTAATAAGTGTTATAAATGCAATATCAATGTTCAACTAATAAGAGGCGAAACCAAAGTGTACTACAATCATCGCTACCTACACACTACATCTTCTAATTCGAGTAAGTGTCCCTGGAAATTGCGTGAGATTCAATTACATGTGTAAGTGTGTACATGTGGTAAGGTATGTTTGTGCCCCGGCCATTTAATTTTGTCCCCTTATACTACGACCATCTAACACGGAAACGTCGAGATGTATGGTCAATCGTGATTACAGTTTCCAACCCTTCCGTATTTGAGGGACATCCCATTTGTTTGGCAAAAAGTTTCTGAATGTCTCCCCTTCCCTCTCTTACTTTTTGGTTCAACTTGTTTAGAGGCAAATGCAGAGAAATATTATGAATAAATCAAAGCATAATAATAGGCACTTAAAGGAGAATGCCGGAACCTGTACCAAGTGCTTTAAAAAAAATGATATACCGTAAATACTTTGACACATTTTGAATGCCATTACTAAATTATGAATCATTATTGAATCCGCGTTTACGAAATATTATAAAAAAGTAGAACTTAGATCAACAACTTCCGAATGCATACATTGCCAGCACAAAAAGTAGATTCCGAGCGACAAAAAATCGAATGTAATATTCTCAACATTAACGATTGCTTACACGATTAAATTATTTTGGATTCAATAGAATGCACTATGATAGTGAATTAAAAAATCTGTGTTCTGTGTGATTTTATTAAATAGAAATACTTATTTGGCCACTTAACTTGATTTCATTCTTTGGTTGAGCAATTTATTCATAATCGATTGTTTTTTAGGTGATATCGATTTTAGATATAATTGAATCGAGATAGCAACACTTGCAAAGTAACATTTGATAACTTGAGCAACTGTCAAAAGTGTCAAATGTCAACCCCACACAACGTCGCCTACGCATCGATCGTGTTTGTTTGTGTTATTATTTTGTTTGTATCCGTTGAGTTGAGGTTTGTTCTTCTGGGTCGAAACTACGTTTCTTTTAACTTGTAACATTATTCACTTATTGATATTGTTATCGATGATTGGAAATCAAGGACAAATTCCTTCCTTTGCAATATTTATGGATATGGTTATGTGAAAATCACCGAACTGCGGATTCGAAAACAAAAACGCTTCATGCCTACGGTAATATTAAACAATAAGCTGGGTAAAAATGTTTATTTCATGAAAAAGCAGACGGTACAGGCTTCCATACAAAAACCGGCATTCTCCTTTACATTTGCAAAAATCGAAGTAGAGTTTTATAACAATATCATAGAGAACATGGATCCTTATGCGCTTTTAAAGCCGCTTAATACTTTAATAAACTTGGTAGCATGGGCTGTTTCCGCAACTCCATGTTATGGCGTGGATGTTGCGTACATTTTTATTCCTTATAAACTATTCTATAAAAATAATTCTTTAAATACCAATGATAAAAAAATCGGGCAAGTGCGAGTCTGACTCGCGCACCGAGGGTTACGTACGCATTTTACCTTATTTGAGGTTGAATTACGCTAGTCCTCTAAATCTGTATGAGCGCCCATACAACTTAGAGGACTATCTTAAATGGAGTCTACTATGTATGTATGGGGACACCCTTAAATTTTCCACTTTTTTATTTTTTGTAATTTTTCCTTTATTTGTGCTGTAATACCCTGCTTTTGGCCAAATTTCGTGATTCTAGTTCAACGGGAACTACCATATAGGTTTTCGACCCAAAACCTATAGGGTACTTACGGCTGACCTAGAATTGTCAATTTTGGTCAAAACCAAGGTCTTACAGTACAAGTAAAGGAAAAATTCCGAAAATTAAAAAAAGTTGAAAATTAAGGTAAATTTTGGTACTTACAAGTTTTCGCAAAAATCTAATTTTGACCATATATTTTTATTGGGTTGACCCAGGACCCTGATTTTCATACACCTAATAGCAACCATAGACCTCAATATCTGGTATAAATTTCAATTTGCTAGGTCTACCCGTTCCTGAGAAAATCGGTGGTGACACACGGACAGACAGACAGACAGACAGACAGACAGACGGACAAGAAAGTGATCTTATAAGGGTTCCTTTTTTTTACCTTGAGGTACGGAACCCTAAAAAGCACGGTTATTTAGAGAAAACGGACGAAAAGATACACAAAATTGTGTCCCAACTATTGTTATACAAATACCTATAACTTTATAGAAGAAAAATATAAGCGACAAAGTTGAGAAAGGAAAGATTATTAGTTGCGGTTGGTGTCGGCCATTATGACCAATAAACAGAACAACTAAGTTCTTAATCGATTTAAACTTTCGCGATTTATATACATCATACAAAATAAATTAGCGGGTCTTAATCGCGTACAATTAACTTATTTAAGGTATAAATAGCTATTTGTTTCCGACGTTTCGCTCGTCATGCACCGAGCGTGGCCGCGGAGAGACTGATGAGAGCTCAGCGTCAGCGTCTTGTGGAAGTGCGGGTTTCGGTACCTACCCTCACTTGGTATTTTTTTAAGTTCGCAATGTCGATACTCCAACACACTACACTAATGACGTCTACACACTGTTGAGATTTACCCCTGCGGCGTTGTTTACATTTGCTGATTACTGGATTCCAAGTAGCCGATAATCTATATTCATCCTCCCGGTTGAAATTGTTATGTTTCTTGATTTCTATCGTGGAGTAATTGTGACGATCGGTGGATAAGACTTGTAGTTGATGCAGTTCTATCCAGTGGTTTGGTCCAGACTCCAACAAATGCTCAGCTATAGCCGACTTATTAATATGTGGGTTTTTACAGCTGCGATATGTTCCTTTACTCTTTCAGCGATTGTACGCTTAGTCTGTCCGATATATGAACTACCACCAATCGACTTTGTAGCCGCCAGGTGTTTGGAGAGGAATGACATCCTTTGGGGTCCGCAGATTGTGTGCTATCTTAGAGAGCGGACGGTATACAGTCTTGATGGAGTATTTCTTGAGTACTGTTCCAACCTTGTCCTTCACTTCCTTTAGATACGGCATGTAAGCCGGCACTCTGCTTACTTCAGGTCTACGATCTTTCCTCTTCAGACGGAGTATCTTCTTCTTGTATCCGATGCACTTAAGTACCTCCTGAGCATGTGACAGCTCACTATTTAACTGTTCAGGGTCACACAGGTCATACGCTCTGTTCACTAACGAAGACAACGGAATCCAAGTGCCGCGGATGGTGGTGAGAGTTCACAACAAATAGGTATTTATACCTTAAATAAGTTGAATGTACGCGATTAAGACCCGCTTATTTATTTTGTACTAAGTTCTTGGCCCAACCATCCGATATCGACTTGCACATGTGCAAGTCGATAGCGGATAGGCCGGTAGTGTCCTACGGGCACGGTGTGCCCATAAGGATTCGTGTGAACTTCACTCCGGTGTTGTGTGATTGGTTACAACAATAAAAACGTACATCGACTAGTTACAGGTTAACCAACATAATACCATAAATTTTTACCATATTTCCAAGCTTGAAACCGAGAAAAATAATAAAATTGCTTATTTTGGTGCTCAGTTTTCCATATTGCGCTGTGGCGATCAACTAAGTTGAATTTGTGATTTTTTTTTATGTGTTCTCACCACAAACGTTAAGTGATTATATTAGTATTATATATTCAATTATTGACAATTTAGTGAAGTATATTATGTTTTAAATATATTTTAAGCCAGTTAAAAAAACATTTACAAAAAAAGTGTTAGTAACTTTTGTGATGCAATTTTCGGGCGTTGGCCGCTAGCCGTCCTCCATATTTTAAATGATTATATGTAAGTATTTATTAATTACTTTACTATAATGTACATAAGTTTTTTACAAAATTGTCTTAGAATCCATTGTTAATAAGACATTTTGTATTGTTTTTACTATGAATAGGTATAAACATGTTTTGTGAGTGAGAAATGTTTTCCGTCGGATCGTCAAAATGGCGCAAATATTTTCGCTGCTATGAATAAATTGTTATTGTGAAGTAATATCGGTGAACTGTGCTAAATTAATGTATATAACCGTCGCGTCTACCCGTGTCAATATTAGTGCAGTGAGAAAGGCAATTTCGTGAATAATATATGTGTATTTTGGAAAATTGTTTCACATGGTGTAAGAAAAAACAAAGTCTCCTGCATTTATAATTTTTTTTCGATATGAAAAGGTTAAAATTAAGCTAATTTAATATAATTCTCATATAAAGTAACTTCTGAACTGTATACGGTTTAAAATTTACGTCATATAATTATACCAAACGCGAGAAAATTAAAGTTTTATTACCTAGGATCTTATAAACGTTACATCCTCAAAATGGCTGGACACTACCGGAGAAAATGCATTTTAGAGCGGGGCATGCGAGGGGTTAAGAGAATTAATAATGTGAACTTTACTAAATGCTGCTATTGATCTCTGCACTAACAATCGACACTTGGGCAAGGTAAGTTAATTTTGTTACCTTTAAAAGGAAGGTATCTACAAGCGTCCCAAGGTTCGTTACATCACATGGACATACAAATGTAAACAGTAATAAAGATGATAGATTTGTGATAGTTTTAAATTCGATTCAAAGGCCTTACCAGCAAAGGATGTGATGGATGTAGGATTGCCTGGTGGCCGGAAAATCTGGGATCGTCCCGGCAATTTTCATCTTGTCCCAGTACTGTATTAGACCTTACAGTCCCAGATAACGAAAACCTATCTATCTAGACTACACCGGGTCATACTAGCACACGGAAACAGCCGTCATTCGACGCAACCTGATAAAAACTACTCACCAACGTAGTGTTTATGATGTAGCTTGTCATATACATCATTCGCACACATAGGCAATGTTGAAAACTATTATGCTATCTTGAAAACTACTCTAAAATAGAATAGTTGAATATGCCTTTAATTTAGTAATTTCATTGAGAGTAAATTGGTTATTTACAGGCATCGGGTGCTTCCATCCAACAGCGGGCGAGTAATTAGACATAAGAAAATTAGACTCCTTGTCAAATTACGCCGAAACAGTCTAGTCTTTCAAAATAGGGTGCAAATAAAATAAATAATAAAATTAAGTAATACTTTATTTATAGTATAAAATCTGCTATTTACAATGTTACCTTGTTCATAGAGTATTTAAAATATTTACAATTTCTTTATTATTTGAGGTCTTTGAACGATAGTCATATGACAATATTGAGCATGAAACTTCTCTCGTACAACAAGAGAATTAACAACTTATATTATCTAAATATAATAATTTTCTTAACCGTTACTTGTAGTACCTAAATAATAGGAGAATGTTACCAAGGACCTCCAACCAAGTAACGAAATATCACATATTAAATATATTATTATCCTAAAACTAAGCTACTCGCTAAACTTTCATTGCTAACTATTGAAAAGGAATATAATATCAAATCATTGTACTAATTTACCAATGAAAGCAAGTTTCCTATGGACCTACCCTAAACACTACCGTCAAATAAGAACTAACTGAGTACCTCACTTTAGATACTTATAAGAGGTAGAACACATTCAATAGGTCCTCGAGATTACTCTGTACCTACTGTGTAGTGATGTGTACCGCGTACGCACAGGGGAACACATTGTCAATATGTGGTTTCCAACTCACATGATATTTGATGTTACATTAAAACCACAAGCTCGCGGAAATCCCGAAATACGATAATCCTGGCAGAGGCGTCCGTTTAACCATTTGACACAATATTCAGTAACAGAATACGATTCTGTATTCCAGCGGCGCCTGTGCCGATGACAAAAGTTTTATCTAGCCACAAATGATCTGCAGATACGAACAAGAACCTAGTTATTATACGACGTGGATAGGATGTATGGCTCTGGCGAGATAGCGGTGAGGCGACATGATTGATTCATTGCGTGTAGGCAGCCGCTTGGAGTGTAATCATAACAAATTATCATATTCTCGTGTGACACCAAATGTTCGACAATTAGACAAATTACTGTACTGATTTATGCACGCAGTGCGGGAATGATGAGCACTGTCGCGATTTTGGTTAAAATTAGTTGCGGTTTAACTTTTGAAATTTATGCTGCCCCTATACAATTTCAGGAGAAATAGGTACATATTTCAGGAGATAGCAAAGATGAAACACATTAATTTCTTCCTAAAGTTCTCGCACGTAAGGTCTGTTGCCAAACCGACCCGATTAAAGTAGGCTTTCATCATCGTCAGCCTTTAGCAGTCCACTGTTGGACTAGGCCTCTCCTTTGTAAGGAGGAATTGGCCTACTACACCACGCTGGCCAAACGGGTTGGTATAGGGTTTGTATCAAGTTTTCCTTCTCTTACAGTGCTGTTCTCTGCATAATATGCTCCCTCTGTCGGCTCTTACGACACCCATGGGATGATATGGGGTGGTGACATTCCGTATTCTTAATCCGTCACCACACGGAAACTTATCGCAAACTGCAATATTTCTCAAACTAAAAACCTTTGGGGTACGTCTCGATCAGTTGCCAAAATCTAAGTACTTGTTGTAAGTTCGTAAGTGGGTCAACGAGCTCATGATGACTCGCAGATGTGACAATGTGCCATTTTCTTGTTCAGATAAAGCAGTAAAATATTATCCGATAGACATTATGTCGAGCGGTGACTCTCAGTGCGACAATCGCATCCGTTTAACGGTTTTATGTACAAAAAGCAAATATATAAAGATGTGAACTCACACTGGTACTATAAAAGTCTTTATCGATAACCATCAAGTCCTTAACGTTTCGAACCTTAAAATTATAACCTAAATAAAGCTTGTATAGAGCGCACTCTATTTGGTAACAACACGGGAGATTGATCATCCCTTCACGGCGCGCGGATATTTTTACCAATATTTGTGAGATAGGTACCTCCTTGTAGAACTGGCTATCAATTTAGATGTTATATATTTAACCAATCGATATGAATATCTGAGTAGGTGTGGAACAAATAGCGCGGAATGTGTTCACGTTTCTGTTGGTTGTATCCGCGCACGTTCGACCCTCGTCTCTTGGCTCGTCAATCACTGGCTCTTCTTACTCCGTGACGTTCCGCTGATGATTTTAAGCAGTCGCACTGGGGGCGCCTCGAACGTCAGTGAAATGGTTAACGAAGCCAAAAACGCCATCACTACCTAAGTTGGCGATATAGCCATCGTATATCGCCAACTGAAACATCAAATGTACAGTTACGTCTGATATTCACAAACTTTTTTCATAAAACTACCAAAATATAGTATCGGGGAAATCACCCCGCTGTCTATCTATCAAAGCTCTTAGGACGTTCGCAGATAAACTTTTGTAGTCGAAAAGAACGCAGTTTATACTCGGGATCGGAGAACAGTTTTTCAGGTAAAGGTTTTAGTAAATACGTCGGCATCGTCTGTCAAAGTAACGGTTGAGGGATATCTCTGATGGACACCGGCATTGTGAAAATACGTTTAGAGCTGTGACAACAACAATGTGACGAAACCTTTAGGCGTTCTTTTTAAGTACATTGAATACACCGAAACTTTTTACGTGAATTGTTTGGAACTCAATGTTGAAATGCTCTTTAAATTTTCGTCAGTCGATTAAACATTTGTGTCATTAAAATAGGAATGTACAATTGTGCATTTACCGGACTTGTACAAACATATTTCTTTGAGACAAAGAGCAGAGTGCTGTTCAAGCGCAGATAATATATGGACTTTCGGCTGTCGGTACGACACTTTAGTAAGAAGATGTAATTAATAATTTGTGTTAATGTGAAATGGCGGTTGGTACTAACGCCTTAAATATTAATCCCTGTATAATTTACGCAGAAATAGTAATACCGCCGCGGCCGTTACCAACAGTTTTGTTTTTAGGAAGATTTTATAGTACTAATTTTTAAGGTTATCTTGGCTGGTCTTTCTTTGAATATTTGGGTTTGTAAAGGGTAATAAGGTTTGCGCCTAATAATTATGCCACTTCTGTTTATACATTCAGATATTCTACCCTTATACAAAATGTTGGTTACCTCTGAGTAATTATCAAACAGTTATATTAACATTTTCCATACCAATTTAGTAAAGCTTCACATTTCGATCACAAAATTAAAAGCCTTTTACCTTTGATTTTCACAACAATTTCATTTAAATTCAGTCGGTCTGAATTCAATCAACTTTGCATGTAACTTGCATAATACCTCGCTGCTTTTAAATAAATTAAACGAAATAGCTTCAGTACCATGTTAGTTTACTTGCACGGGATTGAACACATTCCTAGCGCAAACTTTGTATTTCTCTTAGCTTTATGCTCGAAAACTTTAGGTATCTGCCGAAACATTTCGCTAGATTGTATGTGGGAGCGTAAAAGTTAAATCTCTGTTATGTTTTGAGTGCAGTTTCATTACTCCATAACAGTTTCATAACTCCATAATTGGATTATACTATCTATACGTTTATGTTTGTATTTTATGTTCCATGGATCGGGGAAGATGGCGATTGCAACGCGATGAGAATGAAACCAAAACTATCGGCTTCAACTTGAGAAAATGTGACATAATGATATACCTCTTCTCACCATAGCTTATTAGCTTTTTAATGAAACGGAAATAGATAACTTATCACAAGTTTATTCCTGGTTTTAACTTAATTGCAGGCACGATCGGCTCTAAAAATATGTCTTGATCAAAACGTGTTTGTGTAAGGACGATTCCATTCCATTAACTGAGTTTAATGGCAGCTGGCGCGTTTTGCTTTGACATTTAATATATGCGTTAGAGGTACTTGAAAGGAAATTTCCTGGCGCCATACTATACGGTATTATGCTCTACAACATAACATAAAGCCTTGCGAGATATTCGAACATTGTACTATGAAAACTTTTAAACGGTTGACATTTTGTCAGATTGTAAAATGTTCTCGCGGCAGACGCTTACAGTAATTAACGTCAAAGCTGTAAAGTGGGAGTTTCGACGAAATGTTTTTACAGAAGTTGATTTTTATTAGTAGCACTTGTTTCCAGATTGTGATGGATTCATTGCAGTTGATTCCGTGCTGTATATATATAAAATACTCAAAAACGTTTTCCTATTTTTTGTTATAAGTAGTAGTAGCTTATGATAGTAACATCAACACATTGTTAGTGTATTTGTGTGCTAAGCTAGTACGTAATACGTAATGTCGTAGTGCAATGTGAGACAAGAAATACTTTCAAAATAAGTTGCTGTGCTACGACAAACATATAATAAATCTCTACTCCAAATGTTCCGCTAATCTACTTCAACTAGATGACAAACAAAATGTAATCTCGCTCGTTATTACTTTTATATGCCTCTCAATAAAGCTGACTTTGATTACCAAAGGTCGCGCAAAACAAACGTGATTGTTATGTAGATTGTATTCGACATATTTATTCAGCAATAGGTCATTCTAGAGGTGAGCCATAACAACACAAATCGTAGCGGTTATTGCCGAACTGAATTAATATAAGCACATCTCAATTTGGAATCGACTTTTGTTGTTCGTATTGGCGGAATAAAACCGGGCTACATATATCTCTACTAATCCCTACTAATATTATAAATTCGAAAGTGTGTATGTATGTATGTTCCGTTTTCACGCTAAAACGGCTGAACCGATTTTGTTGAAATTTGATATAGAGATATACTGGACCATGGATACGGACATAGGCTACCATAAGATGCAAAAATTTAACTGGGAGGGATTGCAGGGAGGCTAGAAGTTTGTTCGGCACAAATTTACCTCTTGGAAGTAATAACGCATGCGCTATAATAATTGAGTGCGCATGTGCGTATATCTGTCAGTACTGACTCATCATAGATAATGTCATATTGTGATCGGTGATAACATTGTTCGCATAAAATATAAACTAATAATTATTATATACCTTCTACGCTTAAACGGCTGAAACGATTTTCTCTACTAATATTATAAATGCGAAAGTGCTTATAGATAATAATATATATTGGACATGTATTGGAACTTGACTGTATGCAAATGCGATGTAATTATGTACCTTTCGGTAGATATAATGGTAGGTATCGGGGTAATATAGGTGTCATGAATAATGATTGAGCTACTTTGTACCCTATATAGAGTATCTGAAGTCCTTAGAATAATCAGGAGTATCTTCACACAACTCGAGACTGAAAGTATATTTGTGTTACCCCGAATTTAACGCGCGCGGAGCCGCGGGCAAAAGCTAGTGAGATAATAAAGCCATTTCAGCTTCATTCAATAAGGCATTGTGCACATATCAGCCGCCTAATCCCTTGACGAAAGATTCTTCAGATAAGGGACGTAATACTTTTTTCTATCTCAAAGCTCTTTTTATGTTGCAGAATATGGGTTCATTATACTACAAACTTCGTATTTTTTTTATTACAGTAGGTCAAATCAGAAAACTTAGCGATCTAAAGGCATAAAGATAAACCACACGCACAAACTAAGTACGCTACCTACAGTAATAAACTAATAACACTTAAGTCTTGTTTCCAGATATTCGAACCGACAATAGGTGTTGAGTAATCAATAAGCCGTCGCTCGGGACTGCTAACTAGTTACCAACTCAGATAAGTGCCACTCTTAGGTTGACATCAACTAATGAGTATCGGCTGCGAACAACAACATTTTCCTGCTAAAAGTACAGAACAGTATAAAATAAAATAAAAAACATTTTTATGTTAAACGGTTTTATTACAATAAAAAAATATGTAGGTTATGTACTAAAAGCTAAAAAATAATTCGGCAAGTCCTAGTCACGCGCCCAACGATTTTATATTTGTCTGATCAATACCCCAGATTGATGAGAAGATTGGTGCGATCTGGTAGCTAGGACTTGCCGAATTATTTTTTAGCTTTTAGTACATAACCTACATATTTTTTTATTGTAATAAAACCTTTTAACATAAAAATGTTTTTTATTTTATTTTATTTTCAAGTTTTTTGTTTTGTTGTTAGTTCATAGTGAGCGCTATTCTACCAATCAAGCCCTTTCATTCGATACCTATATTGAGGTATTTGTGAAAAATACGTAATCCGCCATTTTGTGGCGGAAGCCATCTTGGGTTTTTCATATTGAGCTTTATTCTACCAATCAAGCCCTTTTATTTGATAGCCATATTGAAATATTTGTGAAAAATATAATTCGCCATTTTGTGGCGGCGGCCATCTTGGTATTTTCATAGTGAGCTCTATTCTACCAATCAAGCCCTTTCATTTGATACCCATATTGAGGTTATTGTGAAGAAATATGTGATCCGCCATTTTGTATCGGCGGCCGTCTTGGATTTTTCATAGTGAACTCTATTGTACCAATCAAGCTCTTTCATTTGATACCCATATCGAGGTTGTTGTGAAGTAATATGTGATCCACCATTTTGTATCGGCAGCCATCTTGGATTTACAATCATAAGGAATATATTATGTTGTATTGTCATCAAGATTAAGAGTGTGTACCAAATATCAGATCAATCTGTCATCAGGATGGGGGTGACCATACAGGGTGTCACAAGACCCATCACCAAGCCGAAGTCTACTCGTTTTGCCGTCATGCCAAGTCATACTACGCGAAAATAATACCTGGGAAACAAAAAAAAAATTATGCTTAAAAAAATTACAACTTTTATTACCGGTAATGTATAGCGCGCGCTTGCAGACATCGTACCTACGCCGGCCGTATCTACCTACACCGTGCGCCGCGGTGACGGCAGTTTATGATCACGTGGTCGCGCGGCCGAGAGGAATGACCTCGCAGCTGATTGATGTAGGCATACACTACGCGTCGGAAACATTAAAGCCGTTTATTTTAGGGAAATATTGAAAATTTTGTTTATGTTTTTTTGGCAGAAAGTGTACATTTATCATTCTAAACACGATTTTAGGCGACATGATCACTGAGTGATCAAGCCTCTTTAAATAAAGAAAAAAAAAAAAAAACACGATTTTGGAATAATTCGAAAAAAAAGTTCGTGACTTTGAGCCTCAATATCTCCTGAACCAGTAATTTCCCAGGTATGGTGCCGAAGTAAAAAATTATCGTAATAGTTGGTACTATATGGGGTTTCAGTTTTCGTTAAGGGTCTTTTTACACCCTGTATATTGAGGTATTTGTGAAAAATACGTAAGCCGCCATTTTGTGGCGGAAACCATCTCGGATTTTTCATAGTGAGCTCTATTCTACCAATCAAGCCCTTTCATTTGATAGCCATATTGAAGTATTTGTGAAAAATATTATTCGCCATTTTGTGGCGGCGGCCATCTTGGTGTTTTCATAGTGAGCTCTATTCTACCAATCAAGCCCTTTCATTTGATACCCATATTGAGGTTGTTGCGAAGAAATATGTGATCTGCCATTTTGTATTGGCGGCCATCTTGGATTTTTCATAGTGAGCTCTATTCTACCAATCAAGTTCTTTCATTTAATACCCATATCGAGGTTGTTGTGAAGTAATATGTGATCCGCCATTTTGTATCGGCAGCCATCTTGGATTTACAATCATAAGGAATATATTATGTTGTATTGTCATCAAGATTAAGAGTGTGTACCAAATATCAGATCAATCTGTCATCAGGAAGGGGGTGAAATACCAATTACTAAATTTGACCCAAACAAATAAACAGGTCAAGCTAAATAAAACCGTTTAAAAACGTCCAGTGTTCACCAACTCGCGTGCTAGCTCGGTGACGTGAAAATATCTCGTATTTTACAATGGATCACAAGTTTTTCACACAATTCAAGGGTCCGCTTTCATGTGCCAACCTTTGTGCGGGTGTCAAGAGGGTGCCATAAGTCAACGTCGAGTGTGCTCGTCTCGATATAAATGTATTGCTTTCAGTCCATATTTTACGACATGCTTTATGTTTGGAGACTGTAATGAAATGTTTATCTCTCATTTACTTATAGTTTTCGCCTGTGTTTATATGTTATAGCCAGTGTTGTCCTCAAATGAGAGATGTATAGTCACAATAAGATAGAGTTGCACTTTAATCTCACAGCTGTAAATTCCACAGAACCCGGTATTTGTCCATCTGTTTTCGCTGGTGGAGGAAAAGAGCTCGCGTGAATTTGGGAATGGGTTTGTGCTGTTTTTCCTTTGTTACGACCTCAAAGTGATTGTATTGTTCGTTGTGGTAGTAGGAATCAATTAACGTGTCATGTATTCAAGCTGTTTCTAAAGAAATGTCTATTGCAAGCTGGAGCTGGAGGAAAAATGTAGTGTGGATACACTACATTTTTCCATTACGCTTATTTATCAAGCAAACTTTACGCAATATAATACGTCTCTATTGTATCTCAGAGATTGTACACTGTGATAGAATAGAGACCTATGTATTACATTCATGTACCAGCCATACCTACGTCACAAACAGTGCGCAAATCTAATGCCGCGTATTCGAACAAAGTTCTACGGGTACGGGTCATACACTGGGAACCTGCCGCTACAGACTCTGTAAAGGCTTAGAATCTAAAACGTTTAAACTAATACGGCTGCCTTTGTTTCACGTAATTACTACTAAGTATTAGCCAGTACTTAGTCTTACTACAATTACGTGAAAAATACAGAATACTGTACTTTCGGCACTAGTGCATAATATGTGCTGTATGTAGTTTTAGCACTTCAATTGCAAACTTAAATTGCTTAGAGATAACTTCGCTGCTAGGTGTGCCTATTTGTCACTTTAACTTAGTTCTGCTACTGTGATTATATGGATACTGTAGAAGTTAAAGCGGTCGCCTTGCAGTTAGACACAGCGCCGAGAGTAGTGACTTCGATCCTCAAGCGTGACAACATTTTGTAAGGTTCATAAAATTTGTTGTTTCGAATGTGGATGTATTCTGTTTGGTTCGTTGGTAAGAATTAATCCATTAAATTATTACCTACAGAAAGTCAGTATTCAAACAACGCGAGCTCAGAAGCTAAGCCGAAAATTCGCTATGTGTGCGGAACTGTGCTGTGTTTACTTGCTGCATCACGCACACAGACGCCATTATAAAGTTGCCAGTAACAACGTCTTTCCCCTAAAAATAGGGTAAATTCATATTTTTTGCATGAATATAAGTAATTGTGTATTAAAAATTCTAAAGTAACACTGTCTGCTTTTTAAGTTTTTACGACTGACTAACGATGGCTAAACCAATCTTGACGAAACTTTGTGCGCTCAAACGTAAGCACTAACAAGTGCCGAGTGATTTCCTAGTTAAATGCTCTTTATAGTACATAAAAGTATTTATGTATGTTTCTGAGAAAAATTAACAAAAATCAACAGCGAGTACTGCATATGTGTGCGCCGTTGCGCTATATGACCAAAAATAGGCGACAAGTTTAAAAGTTATAGTATAATTCGGTCGGTAAGATCATTCGTTCAACAACGAAGTTAGTTACGCGCACCTACATTACAAGACAATACTAGACTTTAGATAAAAGCCTTTCAATACAAAAACGGAAAAATCGAGTGCTTTGACACGATGTCGTCTTAGCCGAGCTTGACGTGACAAATTTGTCGTAACCGATTGGTATGTACAAGCCAGCGATCTTTGAAAGGTTAAGTTTATATATGTGACTACCTAATTCCTTTTTATTATTATTACTGTAAATAGAATACATTTTGATAAGGAATGTGTAAATTAAACTGGGACAATTTCACACTCAACTGGCAACACTCCGCTCTTACTTAGATTTAGTTATTATGATTAACTTTATTTGTATTATTAGACAATCTACGTAATAAATTTTATGTCTGACCGGTGGAATGATACTCCAGCAACCTTACAATCTTTTTCTGAAGCATTGTGGCACAAAAACACTGTACAATATGTCATAATTTCGATTATTTTGCGGGAGATGCTTACGCTACCGTGCGACTCGGACGACAGACAACGCGGCCGCCGGCGCCGATTGGGTCAGATTCTGACCCAAATGAACGGCGCGTATTACGTGCGCGTACTTGGTTTCTGTAGGTAATAATTCAATGAATTAATCATTGTTTTTTTTATGGGATTGAAAGACAAACGAACAAGCGGGTCACCTGATGGTAAGTAATCACCGCCGCCCATAGACACCTGCAATGCTCGAAGGATCACAAGTGCGTTGCCTACCTTTTAAAAAGGAATATTCTCGCTTCTTCAAGATTCCAATGTCGAACTGGTTTGGAAATACCACTGCAGGTAGCTACTTGCAGTGGTATTTCCAAACCAGTTCGACATTGGAAGTTGGGGTTCCACAGTTTGGTCGGAGGACGAGGCAGGAAATGGCGTGTGAATCGTACGGTAGAAGAACGCCACTCATCAAGGTGGTGAGGGTCGAATTTTAATTTGTGGCGAGTTTTACGGTGGCGAAAGTCTGCAGCGGGTATCAGACCAAGCAACTCCTCAGAACACTCCCCATGATACATACGATAGAGAACGCAGAAGGACGCAACATCTCTACGCAGGTCAAGATGGTCGAGCCGATTTGTAAGGACCGCGTCGTCGATGACTCGAGCCGCTCGACGTTGGACGCGGTCAAAGGTAAGCAGTTGGTATTGTGGTGCCCCGGCCCAAAGATGGCAGCACTACTCTAGCTACTCCATGTGGGGCCTACCTTGAGTTTTGTAAAGCAAGAGGCGCTGCACCGATGTGAAGCATCTTCTTGCTTTATTGAGGACACCCAGTTTTTTGGAGGCTAGTTTAGCCTTATCTTCCAGATGATCGCAAAATTGGACGTCTTGGGTAATTCGACCCCGAGAATTCCTATGACCAGCAAAATATCAAGGGAAGTGCTCTGAGACACTGGAGAATCGACAAAAGGGGTCCTTTTTCGGTAAACGCGCAAACCTGTGTCTTTTTGGGGTTAGAAGTTACCCGATTACGATGACCCCAGTCGGAGACCAGGTCGAGTGTGGTTTCCGTTAAATACACAAGTTTGTTCCGACACTCAATGACTTGTGCCTGAGAGATTTTAGCACTACCGGGGGGCAGAGAATCTACAGTGCTGTCATCTGCATAGCAATGTACGTCACTGGTTTGTATCATATTATTGATATGCAGAAGAAACAGTGTTGGTGACAGTACACAGCCCTGAGGGACACCAGCATTCACTGGCCTAGGGTCAGAGCATGAATCATCAACTACAACTTTAATGCTACTCTCCGAAAGAAAGCTGGATACCCATTTGCATAAATTCTCAGGCAACCCATAGGAAGAAAGCTTCGACAAAAGCGCCTTGTACCAAACCCTGTCAAAGGCTTTCGCCATGTCCTTGTTCACAATTGCCTCCACCCATCTGTGGGTCAGGTACACTTAAAGATCACCAGTTGACCTGCCGCGGCGAAAGACATACTGGTGGTCGTTGATCAACTGGTGCTCCTCGAGGTATCGCAGGAGCTGGCAGTTAATGATGAATTATAGGCCTGTAGTTGCTTGGATCAGAGCGATCGCCCTTTTTGGGAATCGGGTGCACTGTAGCAGTCTTCCATGACGACGGGACAATGCCAGTCGAATAGGAGTGCTGGAAAAGACGCGTCAAGACCGGGGCCAGCTCAGGAGCGCAAACTTTCAGCACAATGGGAGGAACACCATCGGGCCCACTCGACTTCTGAACGTCCAAGGAGAGGTGAGCTCTACGAACAGATTTAACGCTAAACTGAACGTCTGACATAGAGCCCCCAAACCGCGGGATGGTCGGCGGTAATTTACCTCCGTCGTCTAAAGTCGAGTTAGAGGCAAAAAGACACCCTAGAAGATCGGCTTTGTCTTTTGCATCATAGGCCAATGATTCGTCTTCCCTGGGCAGAGGTGGAAAGGAAGGCCGACAGAACTTACCTTCAGCAGCTATGGCAAGAGACCAAAAAGCTCGTGTACCCGAAGGCATTTAAAGTCAAAGTCTAAGTTCTTTATTCATTGTGACGCGTCAAAATAATAAATTCATAAAATAATTACTTTAAGACTCTACATTTACATTTACTGCCACGTTCGCAAAGCAAGGGCGTAGAACCATGAGAAAGAACGGGCAATAAAACTCACGGTCACTCTTTTTCATCGCCAGGTTTTGCATAATACACATAATTTACATTTTGTAAGGTGCTGCAACTGTTACACCTTCTAAATCACTTGTATATATTTACTGTACATAATAATAGTCAAGCTTAATTCTTGATTTTAATTTTGATGTTCATTTAGTTAGCCTCCTCAGAATAGATATGGTGAAACAGGAACATCCACTTACATTATATATACCTAATAATGCAGGCAATCCGCGAAAGTGATCAGAACCATGATGGAAAGGATGCAGTTAAATATTAAAATGTAATACCAGCCCGCAAGACCGTCATCGACCAGTCATCGCAAGTAGCACCCGTTCACAAGTATGACGCATGTGCCAACCATCATCCCTCTCGCCATATTAGAGGGACAGGGATGACCCGACACACGACGCCACCACAAGAAATGACATTTTAGTGAGCATGACTACAACGGTATACGAACCGGCAGTAACAAACAATCTATTGGTATACTGACCATGACCGGCAATTACCTCCATTTTCCAGATCGTTATTATTAACATAAATTAGTGGAACGCGTGAAGGAATGCAAATGTAGAAAGAATTTTGTGAAGGTGACAAGGGAACAATGATATGATCAAGGGTAAATAATGTTAAACTACATTCAACAAATCATAAATATATCCAAATCCTGCAAAAATCATGTGTTCACAAGGCACCTCCACTCAACATCTCACTTATCAAAACTAGAATTTAACAAATTTATATAACAATTATATTAAACGGACAGAAAATAAAATAATCTTGAGTTAAACAAGCCTAAGCCCATGGTGTCTTATCATTTAAAAATTCCTTATTAGTGTATATACCAGTGTTCGGAGTGGGTAGATTGAAATGACGTCATTGATCCGAAACGTATATATTAATAAAGACATTCCTACGGCAATGGATGATTATTAAAAAAACGGAATTTAGGTAGGAATTGTATTCTGCCAGGGTTGCGGAATTTATGAAGAGTTACCGCGGCCCTGGAACGCAAAGGTCACTTGATGGAACACGAGTGGGTTTTAGTCAGTAAGAGTCTAACACTCGGGAAAAAAATATGTAATATGTTCATATTTAACAATAAACAATGTAGAATTTTACTCTTTTTATTCATTCTATCCTTGTAAATTACCATGACCACTATGAAAATATTGAAATTTGTAAAAGTGCAAGAATTTATAAAAAGTTGTGGCCGTATAAATATTGAGAGCAATAAAGTTAGTCGTCGGTAAAATCATTGCATAGGAATAAGGTGAATTAGTATCATGTGGCACAGGTGTTGGTATTACTTGATAAAGATTAAATTGAGATTGGTAAACTAATGGAATTCTTGCAACGAATATAATATTATTACTAGTGTAGTAAGGAACTACCTCAAATATTCTTAAAAGTAATACTATATTATTTATATTTAAATCTACAGGGAGTTCTCTAAATTTAGGTAAGTATCTAGTGTTTATTTCTAGCTCATGGAATAATTGATTCGGCGTTCTAACAGCTGGATGCAGAGTATCACTGTTAGCCGAAATTACGGAGTTAACAATATCCTCGACTTTAAATGATAAGGTGAGTAAACTTGCATGTAACACATTAATTACTTCATTTATTCTATTTCTTAGTATTAATTCATTAGTAGCTACCGTTACATTCTTTAGGCTTAAGGTTAACTGATCAATGACGTCATTCAAATGAGCTTCATTTTTCGAGATAGTATGAAGAGTATCGTTGAAGTTGATTATTGCCGACTTAGAGAGAATAATATTTTGTTTCATTAAAATCGTTAATTGTTTTTCATTTGAATATAGTTTTTGGATGGCGTCATTGTACATTTCAGAGTCTTCTTCATCCATTACTCCAAATACCTTTTTCATGATTGTGCCTATTCCAGAAATCCAGACTGATCGTCTGGATTTAGGTGACATTAAATGCGATATAGCATTTTAATCCCGAGCTATATCGTCGTAGAGTGAAGAGAGAGGTTGCAGCATATTATAACATTGAAAATCTTTGATTGCCTCATATTGGTGACACATAAACCTAGATGTTCCTAAAATTACATTTATATTATCTAAATGTGGTTTGATATAACTTAAATCTATCGGAATTATAAAATAAGCGTGGTCACTAGTTATTTTCATAGCACTTATAGGATTAAAATATATCCCAGGGCTTTTATCCAGTTGTTGAACAATAACAATATGAGGGTGGAGAATGACGCAGGAAGGAATAGTAGAATAGCCCTGAAAAGTTTTGAATATGATAATAAGGTAGCTTACTGATTAGGCTGAATGCGGTGTCGCTAATTTAATTTGGTCATAATGGTGTATGACGTGACGCCTGTTATTTAAAAATTGAAATCGCAGGTTTTTTGAAAGAGTTCGGAGGTAAAATTCGTGCCTTGGTCAGTGAGCACAGTCTTTGGTTTGCCGCAAAGGGATACGAAGTGTATTAAACACTCACTAGTTTCCTCTGCAGTTGTAGATCGTATGGGATAAGCTATAGAAAATTTTGTTAAGTCGTCTTGCAGGGTTAATATGTATTTTTATTTCGCTGGACCTGATTCAGGCAGTGGCCCCACTATATCTAGAGCAACACGCTGAAATGGGGCTGTAGAGGTTGTGGTAATTTTCATGGGTTCGCGGTTAACTTTTCGAAATGCCTTATTTTCCTGGCAAAGTTTACAAGATCTTACGTAATTTTCCACGTCATTGCGCATACCTTTCCAGTGGTATCATTCCTGAATTCTTTTGAGCATTCTAACCGTGCCTAAATGACCTGCTATGGGTATGTCATGATTTTCTTTCAGAATCTTTTTTATTTCACTTAAGGATGGAAAAATAATAGTATTACGATAAATTGTTACAAATATATCTATATTATGGAATATATATAATATGATGTTATATAATTTAGTGAATGGATGAGAATCGAAGGGATTCTTAAAATCAGCCCATTTAACGATAATCTCGATCTTGGATTCAGTCCTTTAACTTACCTGACTTACCACAAAATCCTTTGGCAAATTTCCAAGCTGCTCCAGGTTCACCATCCACTGCCAATGCAGATCCTGAGATTAACACTAATCCTGCAATAAAACTTTAAAAAAACCTGCGATTTCAATTTTTAAATAACAGGCGTCAAATTCGTCGTTCAAATTAAATAAGCGACACCGCATTCAGCCTAATCAGTAAGTTACCTTATTATCATATTCAAAACTTTTCAGGGCTATTCTACTATTCCTTCCTGCGTCATTCTCCACCCTCATATTGTTATTGTTCAACAACTGGATAAAAGCCCTGGGATATATTTTAATCCTATAAGTGCTATGAAAATACCTAGTGACCACGCTTATTTTACAATTCCGATAGATTTAAGTTATATCAAACCACATTTGGATAATATAAATGTAATTTTAGGAACATCTAGGTTTATGTGTCACCAATATGAGGCAATCAAAGATTTTCAATGTTATAATATGCTGCAACCTCTCTCTTCACTCTACGACGATATAGCTCGGGATTAAAATGCTATATCGCATTTAATGTCACCTAAATCCAGACGATCAGCCTGGATTTCTGGAATAGGCACAATCATGAAAAAGGTATTTGGAGTAATGGATGAAGAAGACTCTGAAATGTACAATGACGCCATCCAAAAACTACATTCAAATGAAAAACAATTAACGATTTTAATGAAACAAAATATTATTCTCTCTAAGTCGGCAATAATCAACTTCAACGATACTCTTCATACTATCTCGAAAAATGAAGCTCATTTGAATGACGTCATTGATCAGTTAACCTTAAGCCTAAAGAATGTAACGGTAGCTACTAATGAATTAATACTAAGAAATAGAATAAATGAAGTAATTAATGTGTTACATGCAAGTTTACTCACCTTATCATTTAAAGTCGAGGATATTGTTAACTCCGTAATTTCGGCTAACAGTGATACTCTGCATCCAGCTGTTATAACGCCAAATCAATTATTCCATGAGCTAGAAATAAACACTAGGTACTTACCTAAATTTAGAGAACTCCCTGTAGATTTAAATATAAATAATATAGTATTACTTTTAAGAATATCTGAAGTAGTTCCTTACTACACTAGTAATAAGATTATATTCGTTGTAAGAATTCCATTAGTTTACCAATTCCAATTTATAGCTGTTGAGTGCATGTCTCAACATAGATCAAAGATATTTTTTTTACATTTACCAGGCTTAAAGTACCCTGTGAAGTTTGTCTAGATAGTTTCTTATCTAGATTTTATAGAGCGTGATTTATTAATATGTTCTAGAATTTATTTATAATAGATGTGTACCTGTGCAATATAATATTTTGTTTATTCATCAGCATTTTACATTCAGCGAGCGAATTTTTTATTAGTTCGCTAACCGACATCTTCACGTTTACTCATCGCAATTAAATAATTACTTTAAATATTTTGTATCATTGATATTATTCATTTAGCCAATTGTTTCTTTTGTAGAATATAAATATGTATAATTTATAGCTGTTCCGTACTAGAGTATTGGTACAGTTTTGAATTTTATTAGTTACTAGACGTGAATTATACATCTATACCTTCCTTTGGAATCACACATCTGATGGTAAAAAAGGTAAAACAATTTGGTCGGTAGTTTTTTAGTTTATCTCGTTCATATAGGGGATAGGGGACTATATTTTATAATATGTACATATAAACTTACTTCACATAATAGTTTATCACATAATAGCTATACGTAGTTGCGAAATTTGTTTTTAGAGTCAGAATACCTTTATAGCGAATATAGGTTAAGGAGAAGTTTTACATTATAACATAATAATATTGTAACAGCCATATTCCGCCACTTAGCATGCAATATAGCAAATACAAATTAAATTAAAATGGTAGAAATTAACACAAAAAATAATATTACATTAGAAATAATTAACATACTCAAAATTTTAATCACAATGTCAAATAAATACCAATATTATTAAAACAATCAAAATTGAAAGCTCGGTTATTATTATTTAACATTTGTACCTATATGTCAAGAACTATAGAAATAAATCTGTCATCGAGGTACTCCTTTACGCTGTAATATGCCTTTTGGATAAGTAATCGTTTCAGTTTTGTTTTAAGTATATTTACACTAGAGCATTTTAATATATCTACAGGAAGATGATTATGTATGTTACTGTAAGAGCCCGAATTACGGTTAATCGTAAGATTTACCAGTAAATCCTAAGATTTACCAGCATGGTAAATGTCTGAATTTATAAATAAAAACAAAAATAACCTGACGGAGCACTGCTTAGTAGGGCTCCTATTTTTGATTAAGGGTCAGAAGGAACCTTTTTTTTTACGAGGTGGAAAATCCCTTCGGGAAACTCTTGGGGAAATGAGAGCCGGAGTATGTGATGTTACCACTAAAAACCACCTCGACTCATGTACCCGTGTGTCAGGTCTCCGTCAACTCCGTCAACTTAGTGCTTTTTTTTTTAAATTCGGACATTTACTAACTCAGGCTGGTAAATATTAGGATTTGCTGGTTTATTAGGATTTAAGATTTAGCGTACTTCGGGCTTTTACAGTAAAATATATACCTGGCTCCAAACAGAAAAAACTAACTGCGCAGTTTTGTTTGCTGGAAAACATATTTTTGCATCATGTCTTTTGTTTTTTAATTGTGCAAAATATGAAATATTCAAGAGAATAAACATGGTTACCGCGTATATATATTTGCTTGGAAGGGTTAACAATGCTAGGCTAATGAAGAATGACTTACAAATGTCTGTATGTTTCAATTTACAAACTGCCCTCACACATCTCTTCTGAGCTTTAAATACTTTTTCTATGTCTACCCAGTTACCGTGCTATTCACTAGTAAAAACCTTATTGACTTACTACGGAATTCAATATTCGATCTATAGATAGATTTGTAGGTTTTACATTCGTTTTTGACATAAGCTCCTTACAAAATATGTCAAACACGAATCTCAAATCTCAAAATCCATGTATGAATCGAATATGGAAAATGGCCGTTAGAAAATAACATATATTTATCTTTGACATCTATTATCAATTGGCTAAATGAAAATGACTTGCAAATTAAAATTGATTTCAAATGAACAAAACTAAAATAATGAATTTTAAGCAACAGGTTACAACAGTGCAACATCTCAATATTAGTTATTCAAACAGAAATATTGAAGAAACAAGCATCACAAAGTTTTTGGGGGTTTATATTGACAGCAAAGTAAATTGGAAACAACAAATTGATAACATTTGTTCAAGATTAGCCCAATTTTCATATGCTCATCATCGATTGAGTAAATGCGTTAATGAATAGGCACTGTTAATGGCCTATCATGGTTATGTTGCATCTACTTTCTTTCTTTCTCTTAGCGTTATCCCAGTTTCAATCTGGGGTTCGCTTACTAGTCTAACCGGATTTGGCTGAATATTAGCTTTTCGACAGAGCGACTGCCTATCTGTCCGCCGCAACCCGAAGCAATATTCCATGGTTTAGACTAGTGTCAGTTTATCTAGAAGGTACTGACGCCCTGTAACGACTGTCAAAGATCTTCATGACAACCGGGACCGACGGATTAACGTGCTCTCCGAGGCACGGGACAAGCGATAATTAACAATTCAATACGCACATAACTCCGAAAAGTGATTGGTGCGCGCCGTGGATTCGAACCCGATAGCCCCTGCATGGCAGTCTGTTGGTATATTCACTTGGCTATCGCTGCACTTTGCGCTATGGAATAATCTTTTGGGGTGCTTCTACAGAGAGACCGCGCATTTCGGGCCCTAAAGCGTTGTATTAGGAGTATGTATAATTTACAATCTACTGTTTCATGTAAACCATACTTTTTAAAACTAAACATTTTAACTCTTCCTTGCTTATGCATCTATGAATGTGCGATATTTACTAAACCCAACCTAGAACTCTTCCAATTCAGGACTAGATCTCGACATGTGGACAAATTAGCCATAGTTTGAAGCAAAACACAATTACTTCATAATAGCATCTTCTGCACAGCTCCACGTGTATTTAATAACATACCACCACAAATTAGGAATATACCAGAATTGAAAGCCTTCAAAAGAGAGCTCTATAAATTATTAGTAAATAAAGCTTACTATTCCATATTATCAGACTTCTTTAATGACAAATATCTTAGAAATTATGGAATTAACTCGAATTGACATGTAATAATTATTTTAAGACCTGTGAATTATTTATCAAATATCTATTACATTGTCCGTGTGGTGACGGATTAAGAATACGGAATGTCACCACCCCATATCATCCCATGGGTGTCGTAAGAGCCGACAGAGGGAGCATATTATTATGCAGAGAACAGCTCTGTAAGAGAAGGAAAACTTGATACAAACCCTATACCAACCCGTTTGGCCAGCGTGGTATAGTAGGCCAATTCCTCCTTTCAAAAGAGAGGCCTAGTCCAGCAGTGGACTGTTAAAGGCTGATGATGATCTATTACATTTTATTAGATCACCTTGGCATGCTTAACTTTATTTATATTTTCTACTTTACTTGTATAATTAACATTTTTTATATTCGTAATTTATTTGACATTTTGTAATTTGAAGCATGACATTTCGTAACTTGATGATTGATTGACATTTTTGTAATTTGAAGCTTGACATTTTGTAATTTGACGATTGTTTGACATTTTTGTATTTTGATGCTTGACATTTTTTAATTTATTTGTTTCTTTGTTTTGGCTTTGGCATTGATAATTATTTGACATTTTATATTTTATTAACTCTTTTCTTTTTGTCCAATGAACTTGACTTTTATTAGTAATTTTGCAATGATTTATCAATTTACCATTGTAAAACTAGTAGTGAGAGACTTGTAGTTGTGCCATGAAAAGAATAAGCTGTAGACCAGCTTCAAATTACTTGTTATATTTTTATGATTAACTTTATGCGATAATTAATTACATTCGGATTTACGGTGAAGTTGTATTTATAATATTGTGTGCCTTATGGCAGAACATAGCTGAACATTATTGTATTTTATGCCATCTTTTGTACCTATGGTTCATAATAAACGCATTGATTGATACTCCATTTGAATATTCTGTCTGCTGAGACACTGAACACTGACACTGAACTTTTCTTTTTACTGTCTACATTTATTTGTTCTAGATCTCTCCGAAACGTCAATACCAATTAGACGGGTCGTTTTGTATCTAATAGCTAGTGTTATAAAGAGTCATAGATAAATTATTGGTTTCTTTTATTTTCCACGTAGACAGAGTCAAAGTTAGTATTTTATGTAAAAATAAATATTACGGCAAACACATTCACGTAACACCATATTGCATTTTTTATAACTGATAAAAATCATAAACATAGTAAGGTGTGTTATTCTCGTAGGAAATGTACTGTTCGCGATCACTGAAATAACCCGCGTGAATCTCGTAACCAGACGTCGTAGCAACACCTCGTAGCAGAACTAATGCTCACCTACGAAAGGACAATGGCAGAATTTGGTCTGGGTTTGTTGTGGCGATCTTAAACTTCATATGAACAAAACAAATTGTTATTTTTTTCTACGATTAATATTTTCACTTTGTCTCGTTAAAGCCAGAGTATTTTATGATGATAAAAAGCATTCCAATTGATTACGAACTAGGTACCTACTTTATCATTTGATTGTTGCCATAGACAATGGTGTGGCAGGAATAGACGTTTAACATTGATCTGTATCGATTATTAAATAAGTAATCGATACGATCGACCTTCATAGGGTTGGTTTGGTTTAAAATATAATTATTAAAATGCAATTATTTAATCTTTAATTAACATTATATCAATAAGCTAATATTTTTGAAACCTAATGGAAGGAAAGAGGAACCCACCACGCACCCTCGAATTGACCACCCCAACTATTGCAATAGAAAAAAGGTTGACAATATCGAACTCCTCTAAAAGAATAAGGGATATAGGAATGGTATGGGTTCCAGGAAGATACCTGACTTGCAGTATCCCGCTGTATGCGCCGACTATTCTTCGACACGTGTTTCGCCTCTGCACGAGGCATCCTCAGGAACGATGGGCAACGACTGAGCGCTTTTCATGCAGAATTAAAACTCAGTATCAAGTCAAGTACTTACCTTTTTCCACAAAACTGCTATTTAGCGAAAAGTCTTATACCGATGAACCCTCAGTGTCCGCTGTTGTATGGTTTACCAAAAATACATAAAGATCAGGTGCCCATCCGTCCAGTCGTCTCATATGTCAACGCTCCAGCTTATAAATTAGCGAAATATTTAAACGGATTGAGTAAAGAGAAGACGTCATTCACCGCAAAATACAGCCTGAAAAATAGTTATGATTTGATTAGCAAAATAAAACACATCTGTCTACCTAGAAACACAAAACTCGTGTCTTTGGATGTAAAAAGCTTATTTACAAATGTCCCGTATAAAGAATATTTAGTTATAATTAAAAATCTGCTGGGAAGAAATAGAATACACCCAGAACAGATTCAGAATATTTTGAAATTAACCGAGTTATGCAGTAAACAAAATTATTTTCAATTCAACAACGAGTACTACTTACAGAAGGAGGGTTTGGCCATGGGTTCACCGCTTAGTCCGTTGTTAGCAGATATCTTTATGAATAACTACGAACACGAGCATTTGGTAAAAGAACCGAACATCTTATATTATTATAGATTCGTGGACGATATTTTGCTGGCTTGGAAGGGCACAGAACGTCAGCTTCACTGTTTTCTTACAAGAATTAATAGTATACACCCCAAAATTAAGTTCGAATTGGAGATAGAACAAAACAGCTCAATAAACTTCTTAGATTTGATTATCAAAAGGGAGGGTACCTCACACTCATTTGAAATTTATCGTAAACCGACGTATACAGATAGTACAATACCAGCATCGTCCTGTCATCCATCGCAACACAAAATGGCAGCATTTCACAGTATGATTCATAGATTATTAAATGTACCACTGAATATAGAATCATATAACAGAGAATTAAATATTATTTATCATATAGCTCAATCCAACGGGTATAGTAAACGCCTAATTGACAAGATGATTAGAGGAAAACAACTTAGAATGGCCAAGTCACTTTTATATCCCTCTATAAAAGAACCTATAAATAACACCGCTGTTCTTACCTATTTTGGAAGCATAACTGACCGTATGGCGCGTATACTGGGGAGGAACGGTATCAGATCAGCCTATAAACCATACAAAACGTTAAAATTTCTTTGCAATGGTAAAGATAAAGTATGCAAGAACAAAAAGTCCGGTATTTACTGCTTAACATGCGACCAATGCCAAAATAAGTACATAGGACAGACGGGTCGAAGTTTTGAGCTGAGATATAAAGAACATTTAGCGGCGTTTAGAAACAACCAGCCGGAAAAGTCTCATTTTGCCGAACATTTACTTGAATCGGGTCATACCTTAAATAGCGGACATTCATTTGACGTCATACACACTTGTCAAAAGGGTATTATAATGTGCGTATTGGAACAATTAGAGATTTTAAAGCGGGACAAGCATACATTACTGAACGATCAAACCAACTTTAACGGGTCCCCATTGCTGAATATATTCGCACACCGTCATAATGACTCACATCAGTCGAGCAACGGAGGGAGGGGATTAGAAAGTACAATCGTTTATAAGACATGCCCACGGTTGGAAAGCGCTCAGTCGTTGCCCATCGTTCCTGAGGATGCCTCGTGCAGAGGCGAAACACGTGTCGAAGAATAGTCGGCGCATACAGCGGGATACTGCAAGTCAGGTATCTTCCTGGAACCCATACCATTCCTATATCCCTTATCCTTTTAGAGGAGTTCGATATTGTCAACCTTTTTTCTATTGCAATAGTTGGGGTGGTCAATTCGAGGGTGCGTGGTGGGTTCCTCTTTCCTTCCATTAGGTTACAATGGAGTTCCGCCAAGTAACGCCTGATTCAATCAACTATAATATTTTTGAAGCAAAACAACTTTTAAATCAAATAAAAACGTCACAGCATCGTTTTAATGTTGTATCGATTTCATATAAAAACGATTTAAAATGTGCAGCTCTGCTTTTGTCTTTAGCTGTGACAGTTAGATGCTACAGAATACTTCTGCGTTTTGATGTTAATCTGACATATGTCATTTGATCATTCAAACGTACCTAGTACCTACATCATTCATTTTGAACTAAAATTAAAACACCAGGTTTTCCAGGTTTCCCGAGTGAAAATAGAATCATTTATAGAATTTGTTACTTACGCCGATTTAAATTCAGACATTTTGATCAATGCAGATCTGCCATTATCCTTTAGAACAACTACACTACGTACTCTCTGTACGGCGTAAGACGAAACACAGGAAACATACAAGAATCAATATTAAAAACAAAAAATATATTTAGGAACAGATGGAAAACTCAACATCAAACCCTATGCTAACTCGTCTGGCCAGCTGTAGGAAGACAAATCCCCCTATTGACTCACAATGCTATTCTGACGCTCCGACCAAATAAAAAATTAATTCTGACACAAATTAAAGGTGCATAGGGTTCCCACCAAGAACTTAGGGTCCCAAGCCAACCTCACCTGCAAGTGGTGCACCTGCCGTTCAACGGACGAGGCTCTGGCAAAAAAATTATCCCGATAAGCGGCAATAGGCTCGCCACCTATTACGTGGGATCAAAACACTGACGAAAAGTGTGCGTTTAATATGCCTCTGCCTACCCCTTCGGGAAACAGGCGTGAGTCTATGTATGTATGTATGTACAAATTAAAAGAGATTTGTATCCAGCAGTGGACTGCAAAAGGTTATTTGTACTCATCACATTAGAGTTCTGCATGTGATACGGCCCGTTCAGCAGGAAGGAGGTGTACATAATGATGGTGGGGTGCACGAGGTACGCGCAGTACGTCAGCCTGCTAAGCGGCAGCAGCCCGCGGTGCGACAGCGCCGAGTTGATGAGGCCGCCGTACCCGCTGCAGCAGAGGATCACCACACATGCTACTGCTACGCCCCACGCTGTACAACAAACATTTCGTTACAAAGAAAAGGTAGTAAAAGTGTAGTGACTGCACCTATCGCGTGGTCTTAGCGCTGTTTAGACCACACAAGAGATTTTGTAAGACTGTACTTGGCACACATAAAAAAACAGCTAGACTCAAAAACAATTTATGGATCATGCAAGTTTTGTCTGATGTGAGAATCGATTCCACAACACGCGGCATAGCGCTTAACCGCATAACAGATGCTTAAAACAATTCGCCACTCGTGTAGTCATGTAAATATGGTGATAGATAAATATTATTAGTGCAAAATCTTATAAAGAAGTAAGGATAAGTTTCTGTGACTCATGGACGCCTACGCAAAATAATCATGATCGAGGCTCTGAAGCTAGGTTAACGCCGCGAAGGGATAATCAGTCAAAAATGACTAGACGAAGAGCACTTTGTTTTTATGAAATAAATTTGCGTTTTCACCAATACACCGCTTTTTGAAAATGTGTGAGTTCTTTTTTACGCTTTTTGTTCGTAACAACACATATACATAATTATGTATGTACTTTTCTCTTGGGAGAAAAAATAAGTCATTAATGCGTCCGCTCCGCTTGCGGTGGACACTAGCCTTAAAACTTGTATTATTGCTCTTGTCGGCATAAAGAATTTAAGATGAACATCTTATTTGGAATAATTATACTCATAATTACGTCTACGTCTCGTCAATTATGTTTTAAGGTCTCTATTTGTAAATAGCTAGATTTCGTATTGCTCTTAAGTTTCTTTTTAGAAAAGGCCTTCTTTCCCTTTGTGCTGCGAGCTCATTAGCGTCATTAGGCATGAGTGGCAATTTAATAGAGAAGTCAAACGTTTCTGCTTTTTGCAGAATTAAATTATTGTACTTACAGAAAATCGTAATTTACGTAATTTATAACGTATTCACGTTTTCTCGTTTAATTTAATACAATAAATAGGTGCCCCATGTTTAACAAGCAAACTCATATCTCTTCCTCGGATACAAGGTTTTGACATCTCTGCGCTTGACAGCCTGTGATCATAGCCGAATAAAACGACAGACGCTTGGGACAAAAGTGGGAGACGGTGATTTTTATAAGTGACCTTATCATGTAGGTAGGTTCTCGTTTATTAAATGACAACCATATAGTTCAGCTGTCAGGGCTAAAGCAGGCATAATTATCACTTTTTTACGACAAAACATAATGTGAACGTACTTTGTGATTGGATCTAAGCGTATTGGTAACGAACTGCCATGTAGTGATCCCATCTATTGTGTGATATATTAGTGCTCAATTGACATAGAACGGCTTATGTCGATCCGCGATGTGTATGATAGCGGTATCGAGCATTTGAAAAGCAAGTTAAATAGCAGTAGCCAAAACTAAATCTAGTGTTAAGTCAGAACTGCTTCACAAAATATATATACTGTGTTAAAAGAATAGCTTTGCCATTTAATGAGTTCAGCAGTCTGAATTCCTCAGCGCAATACAATATGAATATCTTAATTAATCCTCGTAGACAAAAGCCTTCGACAGGGTAATACGCATTTTTATCGTGAGTACTTTTAACCTCTATAGTTAATGTACCGGGAAAACATTATGCCACTTAAAAACGTTGCAAATGAAATTTCCTTCAAAACAACTTTTAGTTATGTTAATAGCCAAGCATTATCATAACAAAACCAAAACTCTCATCTGCATAGTCTAACACCAGCATACGAAATTTAAGGAAATTTTAGTTGAATACACAACAGCAGGCTAAAGTACGTCCGCCAGGAAATTTCCCTCCAAGTTATATGCTTTCGCGAAACTTGAAATAGCTTACATTAGACTTTCATGTTATTCTTTCGCTACATACAAATTGGATGCTATCGGTTTTTAATATTTGGAAGATAAAAAATGTCGCACGAATGCAGTGAGAGTTTGAAATTCGTCGTATAGTTCAAAAAGCAAATTCATTTTGAACGAACTTCCAGAGGGTGTCCATGTCTGTTTGTTCCACTTTCTTTCGCAAAAGGTTTACAGTTTTTATTTCCCTTTTTTCATCTGTACTCAACTATCCTTTTTGTTTTATTGAGGCAAGTAATAGAGATAAAATAATCTCTCCAAAGTTTGTGGCATCGCTGTCGATGAACTTTTATCACTGATGTAAGGCGGTGGTCTTTAACAAACGCCGTAGGTCGCGTCCGACGTGACGCTATAAGTACGCGGCCTAGGAATGCTTACTATGATAATGCACTATAGCGGTTTCTCTCAAACGCCCGACGCGGCGCACGAGCGCCGTGCGCCGCATCCATAGGTCGTACGCCGCCTACGCAGTCATTTCGGAGCATTCTGGCGTCACGGACGTCGCGTTTATGACATAAAAATGGTGAAATTTACAAAGGACTAAGACGAATTACTGATAGAAGCAGTTAAATTAAACAGAATTTTATTTGATGCCAGCGATAATATACATAGTATTAAAACAAACCTCGACCTCTCTCTTCACGAAAAGGTCGTGTCGCCTTTTATATCTCTTCTGTTTTAAAAAAAAAAAGGAAAATGACATCATCATCCTCCTCCTCTTCGAGAAGAATTCTTAAAATGGTCTGTTCATCCATATTTAAATCACTCACGTCTATTCACATTCAGCGCATGCGATCGTAACTAAAATCCTGAGTGACCATCGCAAACAACGCTGGAGGCCGCGTCAAGCGTCAGCAGACGCCGGACGCCATCGGACGCGACCTACGGCGTTTGTTACAGACCACCGCCTAAGTTATGGTTCGGACTTTCTGTTTGTTTTTTTTTCAGTAACGCATAACACCATACTCCTCTATTTTTTTGTCTCATGGGAGTTAAATAATTATTGACATTTCCTTAGTTTATTTTAGAGACTTGAATAACAATAATTTACATTAATACATTGTACCAAATTCAATTAGCCTTATAACCAACTTACTTCGTTGGAAAAAACCTAATAAAAATGTATCACTACCGTCAATCTTACAAAATAAAAGTCATTGAAATTTACCTGTACGTCCAACGCTAACGTAGAAGGCGGTGGGCCACACCTCGAAGTAGCCGTCGACCATGCTGAAGATGAGACAGCCGAAGATGACGAGCGCGACGGGCCAGCCTATAGCCACCACCCAGTACGGTAGCTTCGACTGACACTTCGTCTTGTGCAAGTACCAACCTACCGCCATTCCTGTAATACGTAAAATATATAATACCTATACAAAATTTACAAATTTACCTAATGTGTCAAAATCCTCATCATCCAAGCCATGTCCAGGTTGCGATCTGAGAATTTTAAATCGGAAGTAGAGGTCCACTATTCCAGTTCAACGGTATTGAATATATATTAGTTTTGCCATGAAACCGCCGTCTGACCGATACCGATACTGACATTCTATAGATAGCCAAAGTCGGAGACAAGATACATCATTGTATTGTCACAGATAGTTACAATTGAATGCTACCGAAAAACAATATTTCCTTAGTGGGTAAACGTACTAACTTTAAAACGAATAACATTCAGGTAGGTACAATATAAAATATAATACACTCTACATAAGTCAATATTCATAAACTTTCAGTGCACGGTCATAAAAATCAGATGCTACACATAATTGGTTTGACCCGTACACGAATGTTGTATTATATATAAGCTGGATCTATGTGCATTATGAGAGTGAAGAGTCAACCGGGACTCGTAATACCTCCCGATAATAAAAAACTAATACATTTTTCAACGAACAGGCGAGAGTTTTCAGGTCAAACAAACGTAACCTTACGCTTGTTATTTTTACACCCCGTTTCATATACTAGCATTTATTATTGTGAAGCAGCTTTCAGAATACTTGAAAACCAGATTTCATGATAATGCAGTCAACAATTCCCAGTCTATAAAATGGAAAATATCGGCGGAATCCTTTATCAAACCATGCTATCATGTACTGAGCAAATGGTTATTATAAGTTGTGAAATAATAATAAAAGTAAAGAGCTTCCTACATGCAAATTGCAATAGATAAAGCACGGTCAATGTATATGTTGAGCAATATCGACAAGAGAGCTCTATCATGCCAGTTATGGGATTGTTCGCCACCCGTATATGCCTTTGTCGTCCCTCTTTATGAATCCCTCATTGACCGACCGACGTAAACCAAAATTCTGTGAGCGCATATCCGAGGGGCTACACAATCAGTTGCGCGTCAAGCATTCGCACTCGCTATCTGGGCCCGACGGCCCGACAGCGTGGCGGCGAGGCGTTGTATCGGCCTCAATATTTTTAACAGAGCTTTTATTTTATTGCATACTAGCTGAGCCGACCATTTCGACCCAGTTTAATATTCGTTTTCCAATTTCCTTGGTATTGTTTTCCATTGTGTTTATGCCGCATGCATATTTATTTCGAGTATAAATAGCGTATATTATAATTTCGCAAACAAACGCGACCTCGCGACCTCGAACGTTTTTCGCGAGTAACGCCTGCTTTCATATTAAAACATAAGTATACGTAACAAACGAGTTTATACCAAGCAAGAGCGTAAATACTTGCAAAATTAATTTTGTAACACCTATTTAAAAAACCATTTGAAACTGCTATTAACCTAGTGTATTAAATTATGTGTTTATGATTTAACAACAATGGGTGTTACGTCCATTACGGTGGCTTTTGTTCTCACGATGTGTCGGAATTCATTACAGATTTTAGAACTTACATACTTACATCCGTGCACACAGGAAACATACTTTTATAATGCATTCTTGAAAGCATCACGTAGTAAAAGCAAGAGAATTTGGAGCTCCAACTTTATACATATTCTATAGAGTTGGCTTCTATTTGTGTTGTGCAGAAAACACTGAACAACAACCACTGAGAATGGATACTATTCTCTATAGGAGCATAAAAGAAAAGGAGCATAAAACAGTTGATCATGTATGTTGAACACGTTTGTAGCATAAGTAAGAAAACGCTTACTCAACTGAAGTTTGTAAAAATACAAACGATGTTTCGAAATGACTTAGCATCAATTATATTGCAAATACATACACCGGTTATTGATATGATGCCATGCTGTTTTTAGAAATCCCGCTAATCATCATGATCTTGGTCAGATCTTGCAAAAAATCTTGCACTTTATGCATTACTAAGTACCTAATATTTAATTTCTTAAATGTGTGCGTTTCGAAGTAACGAGGTCGACTCGGTGAATAATGGTCTCGACCAGGGATATCGGGTCTCGACGGTGATATTTTCTCCTAAAGGATCTAAAACTGTTTTAACGCACTAAACCATGGATTGCATTGAATATAAGTTCAACTTTCTTCTATCCTGGTAACTTCTTCATAATTATGTATCTCTCAATTTATCAAAATCGGAGTACTAGACTACTAACTAAAGATTGTATTCTTAGACTTTCTCATCTTCTTTAAATCGATATTTGCTGAATGAAACTCAGTCTAAATTTACTACTGAGGCGAGCTTCGAGCTGTTACAATATTATACGAGTTCTCGGCCAGACTGTTGTGATTACATTTGAAATAAAATAGTGCTATCCAGCCAGCTGTTCATAATTTATCAAAGTAAGACGCACTTGGAACAGTGATTGGATTCAAGTGGGGCGTTACAATTTTCTCGAGACTTTTATACAGTGTTAATTTATGAAAACGTCTCAGTAACATAGTTAATAAATTGAAATAACAGGTTAATCATGATACAAAATCTACAAAAAAAAATTTTATAATATCTACCAAAATCAAAAATTCGTTTCACAAAGTATATAATTTCGTTTGCATGTTGACTGAATAGCCTTGTTTATATTTGCGGAATTACGAGATTTTTCACAAAAATTCTGATGCCCGCGGTACAGAGTTGTTATTGAATTTGCCAGAAAATTCTTGTACTCGCGATCTCTTTCTAAAATAACAATCTTTGCTATATCGTAAAGTTTTATGGACTATTCATAATGCATTTATGGCTAAGCTCTTTAGGAAATTAAAAGTGAAAACAAATCGCTAGATTCGGATGCTCCCAATGTAGATAAGTGCTCCGAAAACGGTACATACTGCTTTTAGCTAACAGATTAGTTATCACATTATCTTATCTACTTTAGGAATCACAACAATTGCAAGGACGAAATTAAGTGACCTGATGTTCAATCAGGTTTATCTCGTTCATTTTGAAGTAATATACCATCGTTTTACACGCAAGTCTATAGCCATGTATTGGTTGTTGATAACTTTTAAACGTTATTTTGTACTCTTGTATCACTACATTTGTTAATCACTTACCCTGGGTGAACTTTTAAGAAATAATTTTCCGTTTAAGAAAGAAGGCTAACTTAAAAAATCGCTGAAAAGCTAGTGGAAAGACAAAAAGTATTTTACAGAGCTACTCGTTGCAATCGGAAATACGTAGTTATGATATATTACAACAAAAATGCTTTTGACGTCTGGCATTCCCGTTTTAAGTCAAATCAAAATACGAAGCTGCTCCTGTATCCGCGCCTTGTACTGATGCCACACGGATATGTAGATCGTAGTCGCCCACGAACTGGCCATTAGCAAACCCAGTGATATCATCGCCAATTTCGGATGCCTGTGAATTATAAAATCCTAATGTAAAAATTTAATACGCACTAGTTCCTTTACAGAGAAAGCAAGAATAGCAAACACTTCGTAGTGAATACGTAATGCACAAACACAAATGCAAATTGTTACTTAAAGAACCGAAAACAAAGAAATCTTCAGAACGAATTCATTACATAAATCGGCTTAATAGTTTCTTATACAACTTGTAAGAATCGAGTAAAGAAACTTTTCTATTTCTAAAAGAGGCCTAAAAAAGAATGGATTAAAAAAGTTGTCACAAAGCGACTTACCCAATATTCAGTGCAGGATTAGAACAATAGTTTGTTTGGTGGAATGTTTAGGTTATATTTATACTTACTTGACGTATATAAGTAGCAATATGATGCCGACGACGTAAAACTGTGTGTCATTCGCCATGTACCACGACCAGACCATGCACATCTCGCGCTGAGGGAACAGATTGTTGATGTACAGCAGATTGCGCCACCAGTACTTGTCACAGGTGATGTGATCGAAGATGGTGGGCTCAAACACCGACCGGTCATGGGTATACCTCAGAGCAATCTCATTCAGACCAGTCAGGAAACCATACGCCGGAGTCAGTCTAACCACTCGATAAGAAAAGAGGATAAAGAATGACTTCACCATAGCTAATAATTCTGTTAACGAGTACGCACTTCTCTTCGGCCTGTCTAATAAATCTTCCTTAAAAGACTGCTGGCTTATCACTGAGATGGAAAGTTCGGAATTACTGAACCCGTTAAGATTCTTATTAATGTCCTGTTTGTCTTGCTGACCGCTAGCCCTTTTGTTCTTTTTATCTTCTGTCCTTAGGAATAGAATAGTGACGAGAATCCCACTGTAACAAAGATACGATATCAAAAAATGATGTACACAGCGTATGCAGGCGACAGGCGACCTTAATGTCACGGACATATCAGATGTTATGACTTGAAAATATTTATTAGGTTACTGACTACGACACTTACAGTCCTGCATGTTAATTCAGTGCTAAAGATATTTTTCAATTTTGTGACACTATTGTTGAGACTGCCTCCGTGGTCCAGTGGATAACGTATGAGACTGTTGATCGGAGGTCCCGGGTTCGATTCCCGGTTCGGGCAAAAGTGTTACAGGGTTTTTCCGTATTCTCAGTAGCAGCACGGAGTCTGGTGATGTGCCCGGTAACGGCTAGGCTAGTCCCCTATTACGTGGGACCTTAAAATTCATGGCGAAATGTGTGTAGTAAAATTATACCTCTGCCTACCCCTTCGTCCCCGAAGGGGTCATAGGCGTGAGTCTATAAAAAAAAATTGTTGAGATTGGTCGCAGACATATCAATAAACTTCTTATAATAGTTTATAACACCTTTGCAGCATGTATTTAATGCAGCATCTAAGTAAAACGAATACAAGTTCCAAAAATCATTAGAGTGGGTACCATATATAATGGGTTGGAAGCTAATAAGGAGTATCGTAATAAGTAAAAGTTAGCATATTAATATGTCAGTTATAAGCTTCGTTTTAATTTAAACTAGCAGTATTTTTTTTTGGGAACTGAATTAGTATCTAAGCGGAAACTTGATGATGAATAAAAAATAGAAAATGGGCATTCATAAATAATACAAATTTCAATATTTGGCTAAATTGAATATCTTAAATGAAGTGTTTCGTATTAGTAAATAAGACGCTTCTGTCTTTTAAGTCCAGTTGACGGAGCCCTATGCTTTGCAGGGCTCCTATTTTTGGGTACAGGGTCGCAAGAAAACCTAACATAACCTACTACTAACATAATAAGTCGCCAAGTCATTATTTATAGCTCCTCGGCTAATATTTTAATTGACTTGTATAGTTTATTTGCTGTCTAAACGCAGGTGCTAGTTTTTAGTTTTTATAACACTCTTAGTGTAACGGATGCCAGGAATCGAACCTTTGCTAGTCCGCTACAGTGCGCTGGTGGTGTGTTGCTGACGTGTGCCTACGACGATGTGTGTTCTTCTATATGTGTGGACTGTATGGCTTCGATGTATTGGGGCTTCAGAAATAAAACATCTTCTATATGTTGAGAGCGATGCTGTTCAGGTGTTCGGTGCTTGATGGTTACATAGGTCACAAGATGGTGGTTGGGACGCCAACGAACTGGCCGAATACATGGTCGCTTAAGTACCTCGGAACTTTACCTTTATTTTGCGCAATCTGAAATACAGAATGTAGAACATTACATATGAGCAATAATTTATTAACATACCTATATCACTGCTTGACTTAATGAAGGCTCACCGCATTGACTGATCTTGAGCCGAGCTCATCAGTTCACTACCCGCGACCTATCATCGTAATACATCATATAATTATAGTGCCTAAATAAAATATAATGGAATTATTCGATATATATGTACGTGCTTATTTAAATGTTCTTAAGTATAACTGAAGAATTATCATAAATATGGGTCCATATTGGCTCACCTTTACCTGAAATAGTTCTTCCTAATGATTTGTAATCCGAATGATCACTCTTCCTAAAATTCTTCTTCCTAAAGTTTTCATCCGTACTATTTGTAGTGCAACCGGCGATGTTCATAACACTCATGTTTCCGAAAATTGTAATTAATAATATCATTAATGTAAATGTAACGGATGCCAGGAATCGAATCTTTGCTAGTCCGCTACAGTGCGCTGGTGGTGTGTTGCTGACGTGTGCCTACGACGATGCGTGTTCTTCTATGTGTGTGGACTGTATGGCTTCCATGTGTTGGGGCTTCAGAAATGAAACATCTTCATACGTTGAGAGCGATGCTGTTCAGGTGTTCGGTGCTTGATGGTTACATAGGTCACAAGATGGTGGTTGGGATGCCAACAACTGGCCGAATACATGGTCGCTTAAGTACCTCGGAACTTTACCTTAACGACGACCATCGCACCGAACACGTGCACAGAGAATCTTGGTTTATTTTTAATTTCATATACAGTACAAATGTCTATTTATATTAGGTAATACGATACATACATATATGTTCTATACATCGTTAGTGTAACGGATGCCAGCAATCGAACCTTTGCTAGTCCGCTACAGTGCGCTGGTAGTGTGTTGCTGACGTGAGCCTACGACGATGCGTGTTCTTCTATGTGTGTGGACTGTATGGCTTCGATGTGTTGGGGCTTCAAAAATAAAACATCTTCATACGTTGAGAGCGATGCTGTTCAGGTGTTCGGTGCTTGATGGTTACATAGGTCACAAGATGGTGGTTGGGACGCCAACAACTGGCCGAATACATGGTCGCTTAAGTACCTCGAAACTTTACCCTATTGACGACCATCGCACCGAACACGTGCACAGAAAATCTTTCGTTTATTTTTATTTCAAATACAGTACAAATGTTACGTATGATACGTTCCTATTATACATACATACATGTTCTATACATCGTTAGATAGGTCTCATTAAGTTCTATCTATTGGCATACAATACCTATACCTAACTACTAGCGTCACTAAGTTATTCCATAAAAACTCCCATAAAATGCTGTCACACAAGGGCCCGCCCACTATATTTTCTATAGAAAAACTATTGTATACTAAATTTATATATATATAATTTTGGTAGGCCGTTGTGTGCAACTATATGGGGCATCTATTAAAAAAAACACCATGAAAATATCTTTATTCAATTCGAACCTATTACATGATTACTTATGAATCATAAGAAAATTACAGAATTTCTTAAGTAAATACTATCGTAAGTAAACAAAATTTATGATAAACATACGAATGTTTGTTATTATGCTTATTTTAACTATATAAGGTAATAACTAGCAATAAAAAGGTATCTAGACATGATTTCAAGTCTATATGAAGCCAAAAAACACTTATAAAACTATAAAACGACTATGTAAACAAACAGCTGTTTTATCAAGTATTAACTCTTATCTGTCACTACTGATAACGCTATTTATGATTCGATATCTAAGGTCCCTACAGTTAGCACAAGTTTAAGACTAATGTTCATGTATTACATAGTTGTTTTATATTAACAATCTAACCATTTACACTATTTTAGCTATTTTTTAACGTTTTGACACGTCCGGGAACCGAACCCGGTGTACCGCACGATTAGATAACACTGATTTTATACGATTTTCACTCGCGGTTTCAAATACACTATTCACTGTCATAGTTTTAATGTCTGTCGCGAACATCTCTCCCGCCGTGCAGCAACGCGCGTGACCCGTCGTGTGGCGGTGCTGCAGAGCACCCGGTGAGCGACGCCTCGTCACTTGGGCAGGGAGACCAGCTTCTTAGCCGACCGTTTGAGGACGCCTGCTGCTGTGCGCACCTCGACAGTGCGTATGGCGCCGTCGGCGCCCGGGTAGACAGCCACAACTCGACCGCACGGCCAGGTATTACGCGGGAGTTGGCCGTCGGCGATCAGGACGGGGTCGCCGACCTCGAGGTTGAGCCCAGACCCATGGGGCTTCCGCCGGTGTTGCAGCTCGGGTAGGTACTCGCGCACCCAACGGCGCCAGAACATGTCGGCGAGGATTTGGGCGCGCCGCCAGTGCTTGCTGCTGTTGAGGTCAGCCTCGCTGAACACGCCCAGTGGAGGGAGGCGAGCAGAACCACCGAACAGGATGTGGCTCGGGGTGATGGCCTCGCTGTCTGCTGCGTTGACGGAGACGTGTGTGAGGGGTCGACTGTTTACTGTGTACTCGACCTCACACAGTAGTGTAGCTAGGACTTCTTCGTGCGGATGGCGCTCGTGAAGGACCGTATAGAGGGCGGTCTTCACGCACCTGACGAGGCGCTCCCATGCGCCCCCCATGAATGGCGCTGAGGGGGTGATGAAGCGCCATATGATGCCACGGCGACTCGCTTCCTCGGCGACGGCGTCTCTCATCTCTCGGTCAGCACCGTGCATGTTGGTGCCGTTGTCCGAGTAGATCTCTGCGGGGCAACCTCGGCGCGCTGCGAACCTGCGCAGCGCCAAGATTGCGGAGTCGGCGCTCAGGCTGGCGGCGACCTCCAGATGTACTGCCCTGGAAGTGAGACATGTAAACAGTGCCACATAACGTTTGTGACGCTGTCTACCGACGGTTACGGAGAGCGGCCCGAAATAATCAAGACCCGTATAGGTGAAGGGCCTCTGATGGTGAGCAAGGCGCGTCTTCGGATGGTCCCCTGTGGCTGGCTCAGGCGGCTGCGTTTTTCTAATGCGGCATGGTAGACATCTATGTACTATTTTCTTTGTAGTCGGCCGCAGACGAAGAATCCAATAGTGTTGGCGTATTTCATTTATTACCAACTCTGTACCGCTGTGATGTAATTTTCTATGCGTCCAATCTATGTATAGCTGTGTAATGCGATGATCGCCGTCTAAGATCGGCGGTCTCTTTGTCTGTTCGGAGATTTCTTCTGTAGCTGTTATACGACTGCGTAGAGTGATCATTCCGTTGTTAATCTCCACGGGTAACGAATACAGGCGGCTTTCTCTGGCGACACCTCCTCCGCGCCGCAGCTCCCGAAGGTCGGCGCCGAAGGAGTCCTCTTGTACCGCCTTCACAAGAAGGTCCTCGGCGCCGCGGGTGTGTTCTGCGGAGAGAAGCACGAAGTTTCGGGAGTCGACGGCTGGACGAGGTGCCGCTCTGCCCGACTTGATGTTGTACTTCGTCTTCGTCACGTGACGCCAATCTGGATCCTTCTGTCTATTTTTCTGCGTTCTTTTATATAGAACTTTCTCTGCGGCTTTCTTACATAATGCTATAAATTGTAGAACTCTTGCTGTTGCTCGTAAGAGCCTTTCCCATTTGGAAAATCTATACGGGTCCGGTATGGCTTCTATAATTCTATATGTTTGACGTTTCTCTACAGCTGTCATTGTGCGCTCTTCGCCTGTCGCGTCAGGGGCGATGTGCTTCTCTACGGGCCATAGTGACGGGTCTTCGTACAGGAACGACGGTCCGGTGTACCACTCGTGTTCGGAGTTAAAGCTGTTTGGCACGTCGCGTGTAGCCGCATCCGCCACGTTCATCTTCGTAGGTACCCAGCGCTAATCTTCAACTTTACTATGCTCTTCTATGGCGGCTAGGTGGTGTGCGACGAATGGTTTGTACGCCCGTGCTCCTTTTCTGATCCACGTCAGTACGGTCTTGCTGTCCGTCCAGTACACGACGGCCTCGGGTTTGACGCGATGTTCTTCTATTACCGCTTGAGCGACTCGCGTACCCATGACGGCGGCTTGCAGTTCGAGTCTCGGGATTGACACCACCTTAAGCGGTGCCACTCTCGCCTTCGCCATAACGAGCGTCACGTGTACACGCCCATCTGGTGTAGTCGCTCGCCAGTACACCGCTGTTGCGTAGGCCGCTTCACTGGCGTCCGTAAAGACATGTACTTGAAGTGTACAGGCGTCACTGTACCCGGGGTAACACCGCGGGATGCGTATCGACTTCAACTGTTCTAAGTGCTGTATCCACGATGCCCATTGCACTCTGAGGCTTTCGTCAAACTTCTCGTCCCAATTTGTACCGAGTCGCCAGGCTTCCTGTAGTATCTGTTTGTCTCGAACAGTCACGGGCGAGGCGAGGCCGAGTGGGTCGTATAGCGACATAACTATTTTCAACGCTTTTCGTTTGGTAGGCGCTTCGGTGCCGATGAGGCCGTCTGGAAGCCGTGCGAGTGTAAGGTTGAAGCTCAGCTCGTCCGCGCTCGTTTTCCCCATCAAGCCGAGAATTTTCTCTTCTTGCCCCTTGCTGGCGAGGCCGACTGTCTCCTGGCGATGTTGACTTGGTTCTATTGCTTCTATGATTCGCTGTGGTGGGCGACTATTTGTGCAGGATGCAATGCACTGCTCCCCTATTGTCTTAACGACGGTAGGCTTAACGACGGCCTTCGAAACTATGGGAGAGTGCACCTGTCCTCTATTCGAAACGATAAGAGAGTTCGTCTCTTCGGTTTCTATATGTCTATCCGTATCCGGTTTCATTTCTATGTTTCTATCGAGCTTTTCTATATGCGCGAGCCTCTTCGCTGCGTCTTCAAAACAATTCGATATGACGTGTGCTTCTTTCTGTAGAAGGGCCGTCTCTATATGTCTATCTTCTAATTATTTCGTATGTTTTTCTAACATATCTGTAGCCCGCTTCTCGGGGTCCGAGTTTGGTCGACGTGGGTTCACTATGAGCGATTCTAGTGCGAACTTTCTTTGCTACTTCGTCGTTGGCTTTTGTCAGAGACGGACGCGCGCGCGAAGCTCTCGCAAATTGAATTTCTATATTTTAAATTCAATTTATCGCCGGTCGTTTTGTTTTGTTCGTGTTTTACTCCAAATCTCGGTCCCTCCTTGTCTCGCTTGGGCACTTGTCCATAAGAGGCCGCGGCCATCTTTGGTTTTGCTCGGCGAAGACAGGGAGAGCGAATCCGCCTGACATTTGTGACAACTGTGACAGTGACACTTGTGTTTGTGCTGTGTTGTGCGACAGTGACGTTTCGAGGTTTTACCTCACCCCCGCGCTCAGTGACGCTTTACCCCCCCCCCCCCCCCCCTCGCTAGTGACGCTTTACCCCCCCGCGACAGTGACGCTTTGCTCCCGCGACACGGACGCCTCTTGCGGTTCTGATTGGAACCACAGTGACAAGTGCACTAGTGTGACAGCTCTGCGGCCACCCATCCACGCGGCGTGTGCGACCGGCGTGCTTGCCCGCGTCGCCCGCCGAGACATAGTCTCTGCCGTGTGTGTGCGCGCGTGGACCCATCCGCGCGGCAAACGCAGCAGCACTCCTGCACACCCATCCGTGCGGCGTGTGCGGCCCGGTGCCTTAACCTGGCCGCCACCCATCTGCGCGGCGCGTGTGTTAGAGGACCTTCACCAGGGCCACTGTTCAGTGGCCCGCGGTAAGCGATCCGTTTTCCTTGCCGTGCGTCGACGGCCGTGCGTCGCACCGTACTGTTAGTTGCACATTCGTGTATTACTAACAGTACGAGTGTTGAACAACTATACCGTCGGCGGACGAGTATTTTTTGTGCCTAACTTTTATTGTGTATTTGACTTCTATTAAATGTGCTGTGTTTGGTAAAAACTATCTTGGAGCTGAAAACTGAAAAAATTTTTTCAATGCCGACACTTAGAAAAATTCGCTAAGTTCGTGTATTAAAAATTTTTCTAAGTCCCCAGGACTTGTAAAATTTTCAAGTTTGTGTTCGTGATTTTTCTAAGTCCAAAAGACTTGTAAAATTTTTCGTTTTTGTGAGTGTTGCTCGTGTTTCACCAACGTACGTAGTCTTGCTCATTGAGTAAATAGGGTGACTTACCATGGAGGAGGACGACGCCGATCGGCGCCGAAGGTCGGACAGCGAGTCCGATGGTGAGGCCGCCGCCGCAGTCTTCGCCCCCCGCCACCGCATCACCCATACGCCCCCACACCGGTTCTCCACTCCGATCAGCAGCCCTGCGCCTCGACCCCCCTCGCCCCCCCCGCGTCTCGTCCTACCTCGCCCCCCGCTACCTCCGGGAAGCGGACGTTAACATCTCCGGGGGAGGTGCCGGAGCAGACCCGGCGCAAGGTGGGACCGACGCGCCGACCAACGGCGCCTGTACCTGCCCCGCCGACGGAAGCCCTGCCGACCCTAGCGCCTCCTACCACCCCGGTGCTAGCGACGGCGAGCACTATCGCCGAGCTTGTCGACATGGCAACCGCGTCGACTGGAGGAATCATGGAGGCCGTGCGCTCGAAGACCTCAAAGCTAAACAAGGAGGAGATAGCTATAATCGGCCAGTGCGTGAGCTCCGTAGGCTCAGTGGTCACCCACCTGGTGGCCCGTCTTGCCGCAGCGGAACAGCGAGCTGCGGTCGCCGAGGAGCGCGCCCGTCTGATGTCCACCCAGACGCAACCACAACAACAACCAGCATCACACGTACCGGCTCCTGTAAGCTACGCAGGAGCTATCAAACTGGGACGGAACACGGAGCCGGTACCACTCCCATCACGCCCGGGTCCTGCAGTGGCTGTCTTCCCCGCCGAAGACCAGCGCGACAAAATCCGCACCGCCGAGGAAACTAAAAAGGTGTTGAGAGCCAGTGTGGATCCGGCCGAGTTGGGATTCAGAGTGCACGGCGTAAGAAAGACCGGCGGTGCGGGACTGATTGTAGAGACGCCTTCAGAGAAGGACGCCAAGGCCTTACGCGCAGCCGTCCCAGTCACTCTCCGCGTCGAAGAGCCGCGCGACAAGCGCCCCCTCATCTCGTTCTCCGGGGTTGATGCGAGCCTCAAAGCCGATGAACTCATCCATCAAGTTCATGAACAGAACTTGCGCGAGACGATGACCCTCGATGAGGTCCAGAAGAACATCCGCCCTATGTTTAATAGGAACCGTCGCAATGTAAGGAAGATGTGGATGTGCGAGTGCTCGCCATCGCTCCGGACACAGCTTATTGGACGTGGACGCGTATACATCGGCTGGGACGTTGTAGAAGTCAACGACTACATCGACGTAACCTGCTGCCGTAAGTGTCAGATGTTTGGACATCCAGAAAAGTACTGCCGAGCCAAGACAATGACATGCGGACGCTGCGGGGAAGACGGGCACAAGGCCGCGGAGTGTCAGGCCAAGCAAGAGGCCTGCGCCACATGTCGCAAAGAACAATGGCAAGTTCCCATACAACACTTTATTTGAAATCGATTCGAAGCGTCTATGTATGAAAAAATGTTAAAAACTAAGGGGTTCTGTTACTTAAACATAATCATCAAGAGTATTTATTTTAGGAGGCCGTAAAAAAAAGATATGAACATTGTTTATATTTTAAGGTTATGTTAATAGAAAACAACTTTGTAACTACACAAATGCATTAAATACATTTAGATAAGGGATGGTGATGTGCAAAAATCATTGATAGGATATACCTGACTGATTCAAGATCAGTGTCTATTTCATTTCATTTCATTTTATCACGAAATAGGGATGTAGACTATGTAGGATTTATGTAATCCTTTATCTTTCACAATTTTATTGAGTATTAGAGCCCCACCTCATTATGAGGCCACGGCGACGTCGCCAGCTACCGTACAATTTATATTGAAATGTATGGTACCTAACTCACTTGGCCACGGTTTGGTAGCCATAGGTACATTTCAATAAAAACTGTTTAGATACGCAGCCGGCGACGTCGCCATGGCGTACAAGTGAGGCAGGGCTCTTAAGATTAGACGTCATGGCATGATGTTACATTTCTCTAATAAATAGGTACAAGTCACTCGCTTTTATAAGGAACTAGCTTTTGCCCGCGTGGAAGTCGAAAATTATCCCACAGGAACTCAATACCAGGATAAAAGGTATACTATATCCTATTCCCGGTTATGGTCTATCTGTGCGCCTAGTTTCATTCCAATCGGTTCAGTAGTTTTTTCGTACGTAACAAACAGACAAACAAATAAACATCGTATTTATAATATTAGTAAGGATAAGGATATGGGATTTCTCTTAGTGCGCCACCAACAGGCATGACAAACCTTATCTGAAGGTGACAGCTGCAAATGAAATAAAGGAATGTTTTTGTAATCAAATACTTACTCCATAATTGATAAAAAACAGACAATTTGTATTAGATTGCTTTAAAAGAGACACCAATAGACTTATAAAACTCTTTAGTAATAAAACACTGCAAAAGGATTTATTATTTAATAAATACTAATTAAAAGATTAATGGACCTGACGTGGTTCTATTTTCATTTGGATAATATTTATCATGTTCTGTTGTAGTTCAGTCGGGCTATCTTTTAATATTTTGTCAATTTGTCTTCGTACTAATGAACATCCACACAGAAGATACACATTTCTATGGCCTCGTGGACACGGTCTAGCTTGTTCACCTTCATTAGCATCTTGCTGCAAACTCTGATTTACTCAATCCATAGCGAGTTCCCAATATGCTTCACAATGATTATGTATCATCATCAGTAATCTAAAAATTAAGATAAAGCAATTATTACTACAGGCAAAGAAAACGTATCACACTACATCTAGATAGACTAATGTTACCGAATTTTGTAATATTTTAAACTGCTTTGAAAATTCACTGAAACTTACTTACGCTAAATTGGTAAGTAAGTATAATAATGTTTAAAAACTTACGATTTGTGGATAAACCCAGTTGCAGAGCAAAGTACAAACTCTTGTGTTCTGATCTAAGATGCGATATCGCCGGAGAGTATTGACGCAAATGTTACAATTCACGCACAATATGCGTGTAGGCCTGCTACTTCGCATCATAACAAAATCTTGGCACAATCGAAGTCCGTGTAGAAAAAGCTATAGGTCCAGATGTTTTGAGCGATAGTCCGTAAGAAAGCACAAGTCGTCGTATGGGGCAGCGAATCAAGTCCACGGGGTAAGCGAGGATCAAAAATAAGGATAATTGAACAAAAAACTGCGAAAACAACGAGAACACTACCAAACAAGCTTTTCGGAAAGAAAAGAACGTTGACAATGTCACAGACCAAAGAGTATACAAATACTACGTAAGATCACAGACTATAGTTGGTGCCACGAGAAGATAGACTTTTTGCAAACACACATTCAGGGTTTCACAACCTTTGTTTCTAACAGTTGTTTTTGAGATTTTATGCCTTAGTGAACGCAATGCTTTTTGAGCAGTAGTTTTTTTTGTTTCAATGCTCAATTATGCTACTAAGTATTCGAATTTATATTTTATTATCTATGACTTCTTATCGTGACTATTTTTTTTCTATTTTTACAAAAATATACATATTTTATTTTGTGTTTGAGTATTCGAATTTCCCGGAAGTATTTACATGAATATGCCGATTTTTTTTAGTTTTTACACGTAAGTAATTCTGTTAATGCAAGACAACAAAAGAGAGCCATGTATGTCAATAATAGAGTACAAACATGGTACTCGATCGTATAGTCAATAGCTAAGCTATCGTAAAATATAAAAAAATACCACTAATTAATAATATTACAGACCACTAGCTAGTACATTACATTAAAATGTCTAGGCATAGAGATTTAACATTGTGTATGAATGAAAACGTCACAATGAACTTAAACAAAATCGTTATATAATAGTTTGCCATCTGCAATTCTGCACCTGCTTTTTCCGTGATGCCGACCGTAGGACGAGCATTGCGACACTAAAAATATTCTTAACATCCAAAAAATATGTTTTATCCTCTGATAAAGGCCTAAGAATGAAAAAAAATCATGGATTAACGCAAAATGTTGACATTCCAGGCGTCTGACATATTCCAGTACCACAAAATACTGTTGGCAGCGCATATATCGATAAAAACCCGATCAATTGACATATTACTTTGCAATGACACATATTTGTGTACCGTTGCGCTCATTGGATTTGACATTATTTGTTTTTGACAGATCTGTCGCTAAGTTAAGGGCCCAGTACACAATGGTCCATGATGGGCCACTGCAGGCCATCGCCCGCCATTGTGTGAACATGCATCGCCATTACCGTACGCAATGGCGATGGCCTGCAGTGGTCCATGATGGGCCACTGCAGGCCATCGCCACGATCACTTGGTGTTCACACAACGGCGCATGGCTCATTGCTGCCTGGCGAATCAGTTGCGACTTGCGATGGACGTGGAAGTAATTGCGGCCACGGCTATCTAATCTTGCGATTAATCTCAAAATAATCTTTCTCTATTAGATAGCCCATTTATCGAGGGAGGCTATCTAATAGACTATATAACATCACGCTATGAGCCACGAGAGCGGACAAAGACTTAAATAACGCGGGTGTAACCGCGGGCTCATCTAGTATATTTATACATATTATATACTGCCTCCGTGATCCAGTGCATAGCGTATGTGACTATTGATCGAAGGTCCCGGGTTCGATTCCTGGATGGGGCAAAAGCGTTACTGGATTTTTCCGAATACTCAGTAGCAGCCCGGAGTCTGGTGATGTGCCCGGTAACGGCAATAGGCTCGCCCTCTATTACGTAGGACCTAAAAATTCATGACGAAATGTGGGTGTAATATTTACACCTCTGCCTACCCCTTCGGGGATACAAGCGTGAGACAATTAATAAAAATATATATATATTAGCTGTCGCCCGTGGCTCCGCCCGCGTAGATGTAAGACTTAAAGTTTGACGAGTGGAAGATTAATAAAACATGTTAGTTTTGCAGACATGAAAATATATGTAATCTGGTTACCATGCTTCTTGACAAGACAGTGAAAAAACTATGACATTCTTGACTAAAGTAAACAACAGTGGCATTCTACATTTAAAATCAAAAATCATAGTATAAAAGCACCACGAAGAAAAAGAAACATATCAGCCTAGAAATACAAAGAGGTTTCATATCGCTACTTCCACACCTTCTCTCGATGTGTAGACCTAGCTGTTCTTGTAGGCTGATAAGCCTCGGCCTAGCCAGTGGCTTTGTGAAAAGATCTGCCAGCTGCTTCTCAGTGCTGATCCTATTCACCTTCATTTCTCCAGCAGTCACCAGTTCTCGCATAAAGAAGTGGCGTATTCGAATGTGCTTAGTTCTTCTATGGAACTCAGGATTTTCAGCTAATCTCACAGCCGCTTCGTTATCCACATAGAGAACAGGTGAAGCCTCCATCTTCGTCATGCCTTGCATTAGACGAGCTAGCCAAATGCCTTCTTTCGCTGCTTCACTAGCTGCAACAATCTCGGCTTCTGTAGTGGAAATAGCCACACTGGGTTGTCTCTGGCTCAACCATGACACGTCGCCTCCAGCATAAATGCATACAACTCCAGTAGTTGACCTCCCTGTTGTCAGATCTCCACCGTGATCTGCATCACTGTAACATTCGAGAACACCTCTTCTGTAATCCTTCTTATACAGAATTCCCATATCTGGAGTGTACTGTAGATATCTTAGCATGCGCTTCAACCGAACACAATCCGTGTGAGTCGGGTTTTCCAAGCTTCTGGATACTACACTGACAGGATATGCTAAGTCAGGCCTTGTGCACACCATCAGATAAGCAAGAGCACCTACTACTTGTCTTTCATTCTTCAGAAAGTAGTCATCAACCTTCTCTGTTTCCTGTGGTACAGGGTCCTTTGCCATAGGAGTGCTTACTGGTTTGCAGTTTTCCATACCAAATCTCTTCAAGATTTTCTTTACATAAGAAGTCTGGTGTATTTTAATATCACCGCCTTCTCTGACTTCAACCTCCGTACCCAAGTAATATGATACAGGTTTGTAAGTCATCGCAAACTTCTTTTTCAATTCCTTAATGAATTCATCAATCAGTCCTTCATTTGAACCAGTTATAAGACCGTCGTCGACGTATAGAGCAACTAATAATTTCCCATTAGATCTCTCTCTCTTAAACAGGCAGGGGTCAGCTTCACTGACTTCAAAGCCAATTTCCTTGAAGTAGTTTATGATCGTCGTGTTCCAACATCGTGGAGCCTGTTTTAACCCATATAAGCTTTTCTTAAGCAAGCATACTCGTCCGCTACCATCATCATATCCTTCCGGTTGCCGCATGAATATCTCTTCCTCAGTCAACGAACCATATAAAAAGGCTGTACAGATGTCAAACTGACGTAGTGCCATCCCTTCATTAGCTGCTAAACTCAGCACCGCTCTAATAGTTGCCATCTTAGCTACGGGGCTAAAGGTCTGATCATAATCTTCCCCTTTCTTCTGTCTAAAACCTTTTAAGACAAGACGTGCCTTATATTTATCAACTGAACCATCTGGGTTTAATTTCACTTTATAGATCCATTTACAAGGTATTGCTTTCCGATTCTTAGGCAATTTCTCAAGAACCCACGTTCCATTTGCTTTTAAGGATCCAATCTCGCAATCCATAGCTTTGCGCCAAAGGTCTTTATCTGGGCAATATATAGCTTCCTTGTAAGTTCCTGGTTCGTAGTAACAATCATCGCTGGTATTGACATGAGAAACGTAATCATTGAATTTCAATGGTTGCTGCAGGAGTGATCGATCTCTGAGCTGCATACCTTGCCTGCCCAATTCAATAGATTCGTCTTTCAACTCCTCTATACGCGCATCTTCAAATTCTTCTTCATCACCGCTAGTAACAGGACCCTCAATAACTTCCGTGTCCTCCGAGAGTTCAACTTCGTTATTTGTCTCAATAGGTCTTCCTCTGTCTTCTTCAGCTGTGACTGGTTTCGGTATCTCATTACCATGTCGTTCCTTCCTTACATATATTGGAACTTCTATGTCAGCTGTCTCTATTACTTGTGAACGTTCAGTATCCTCAGGTTCTTCACTTCCTAAATTAGTCTCCAGTGGTCTCTAATCAAATGTGACATCTCTGGATCTAACTATAGTATCCGACTCTCTGTACCAGAGTCTATAACCGTCATCATTGTCATAGCCAACCAAGTAACACTTCTTCGCTTTCTTCTGCATCTTCTTCCTTTTCTGTTTCGGAATATGCGCGTAGCAAGTCGAACCAATGATCCTCTAATGTTTGATTTGCGGCTTCTTCCCAAACCACAACTCGTACGGAGACTTGTGTTTCACAGAAGTTGGTCCTGTTCTATTCAGAATATACGTCGCTGTATTTACCAACTCTGCCCACAGTTCTTGAGGAAGCTCTTCATGAGCATGCATCATTGCTCTGGCCATTTCAACAATCGTACGGTTTTCTCTTTCACTGCACCCGTTCTGTTCTGGAGTATAGGGCATAACTAACCGTTGATGTATTCCGTACTTCTGTAATTCTTTTTTGACTTCCGCATTGTCGAATTCCCCTCCATTGTCACTTAGAAACTCCTTAATCGTGTGTCCAACTGCCTTTGCTTCAGCTAACATCATTCGCAACTTTGCAGGGACTTCTGACTTCTGTTTCATACAATAGACATATCGATAGCGAGTGTATTCGTCTTTAAAGAGTACAAAGTATCTAAACTTAGAGCCTGAAGGTGGGAACGGACCACAGACGTCCGAATGTATGCGTTCTCCTGGACTACTTGCTTTTTCTCTAACACCAAACTTCTTCCTATGTGTTTTCCCGAAAATGCATCCTTCGCATAATGTCCCATCATTCTTAGTTTTCACATTCAGCTCTTTCTCTATTACATCCTTCACATGACGTTTATCCTGGTGACCCATACGTTCGTGATAAAGCTGCAGCGTATCAATCGTATTAACAACAACGCTTCTATTTGGTTGTATCGCCTTGCAGTTTAGCTTATATAGTCCACCATATCTCCGTCTATCTCCAGTAACGGTTACTGTTTTATTAACTTTCAATGAGCATGTAATCATACGTGACTGAAACACGCTTCTCGGATTCATGTCCTGCGCTGCTAGTACCGAAAACAGGTTTGTAGTAATCTGAGGAACATACCAAACATTTCTCAAATAAAACGATACTTCATTCTTGGTTTTCATCAAAATGCTTCCTTTACCCAAGGCATCAACTTGCTTTCCATTAGCTGTTGTCACTGTACATGGTTCCGTAAAGCGTTCAAATTCCTCAAACAGGTCGCCTCGCATTGTAATATGGTGTGTGGCTCCGTTATCAACATACCAATCATCACGATGTTGAGCGCAATCTGTCGCATTAACCTTTACTGCCAACATACTTGTTGTAGGACCTTTCTCTCGAACCTGTTCTTTCTTAGGACAGTCCTTCTTAAAGTGCCCGACTTCCTTACAAATGTGACACCTGAAAGCCTTTTTGTTCTTCTCTTTACTACCTTCACCATTACCCTTCTTGGTGTTTCTACCTTTCTTGGTACCTTTCGCAACTAACACATTCTCTGACGTAGACTCAGACATGTTCTCCTTAGCTAACAATGCCTTCTCGTGAGTACATAACTGACTAGTAAGGTTCTCCACGGTTCTATCCTTCTTAGACATGAGTAACCAGCTCGATTTAAAGTTGAAATAGCTTTCTGGCAGGGTCTCCATAATCTTGCATATCAATAACAACTCTGGTAATTCTTTACCTTCGTCTTTGATAAGCTCCTGATTTAAGCTGTGCCATAAGTTTTTCATCTTCGAAATATGAGCTTTCATATCATTTCCTGAAGTAGATTCCCATTTGTATTGAAAGAATTCCATACATTTCCTGTATAAATGGTCTTCAGATACACCATCGTACAACCTATGTAGTTCATCCCATACTTCCTTAGGATTCGTGAACCTTATTACTTTGTCGAGAGTCTCGTCTAACAAATTGTTCGTAATCAATAAGAGAGCTGTACTTTCCAACTTGTAGTACTCGGCTAAGTTCGTTCGATATGTAGCCATCGCCGCTTCAAAAGCTGTACCTTCCATAGTATCACTCTTTGCAGGCTTCTTTGGTTTACTTATCTTTCCCTGAACAATATCCATGAGACCGTCCATGCCACGTAACATCGCCGACATGCGGTACTTCCATGATACCCAATTTTTGCCATCAAGTTTCGAAATTAGAATTTTCGATAGCTCCATTATTTACAACAATAATTTTCTCGTGTAGGGCGAATAACCATTTAAAGTTGAAACAATAATTCCCCTCGTGCTGAGCCCATAACCACTTAAAGTTTGACAAGTGGAAGATTAATAAAACATGTTAGTTTTGCAGACATGAAAATATATGTAATCTGGTTACCATGCTTCTTGACAAGACAGTGAAAAAACTATGACATTCTTGACTAAAGTAAACAACAGTGGCATTCTACATTTAAAATAAAAAATCATAGTATAAAAGCACCACGAAGAAAAATAAACATATCAGCCTAGAAATACAAAGAGGTTTCATATCGCTACTTCAACAGTAAGTTATCGCGATAAAAACTATCCTGTGTCCTTCCTCGGGTCTTTGATTGATCGAATAATTAGTTATAAATATTGATCTTTCAACAGAAGATCCTTGTCATACTGGACAACTACTGCTAAGCCTTCAAGTCTGTATGGAATAGTGCAGATGGATATTTTGTCGGCTCGTGTGGTGTGAGATGCGTGTTCTGTGTGTCGGTGTAGTTTGGAGTTCAGGTTCGTCGAATAAGAAGTCCACTGAACGGAAGTGCTCTTTATTGTAGAACTGTTCGTTACAAGATCGTTAAACCGACTGCTTACTTTCTAGCGTGCTTACAAGTATTCACTTATTAATAATATTTATTTTCACATGACTGTATGAGTAATGAAAGTACAAGGTTCTAAATCTGTCCTAAATTATTAAAAGATGACGGAATGTTAAGATGATGCAAGTCTAATAACAAAAGTAATGAGTAATCTAGGTAGGTACAATTTATATAGTTCATCATCAGATGTTTCAGATCTTCGATAAGTCAACAAATAATAATATAATATTCTACCACATTCACACAACACCATCTAGTCCCAAACTAAGCAGAAGCTTGTACTATGGGTACTAGATAATGGATAAATATACATATATACTTTTTTTGTAAATACATACATATTATACATAGAAACACCCAGACCAAGACAAACATCCATTTTCATGCACACAATGTTTGAAATGTTTGACTTGAGCGGGAATCGAACCCGCGACCTTCGGCGTAGCAGTCGCTTACACTCCCGCGGCGCCAACCGGTCGTCGAATAATATTAATGCTCATCAGACTGAACAAGTTTTGCTAAAAAGGCAAGCCTGTATGTTATAGTGTAGCTGGGCTCTTTAAGTTCCACATCAGGTGTTCGAGATCTTCAAATTTTAATCGCTTATCAAAAAATGCTCACCATGTGAAATGTTTTTTGCCACACCGTAATTTTTATGTCTTATAGTTACGCTGGGCTGTTGTGGTTCTGCATCAGATGTTCCACTTTCCAAAATCAATTTTAGCCTATATGTCGCCTAACCTAATAGCAATAATATAAAAAAAAAAGTTTCATTCAAATCAGACAGAATTATTTTTTTAGATTTTTGCTCCATTACTGATTCATAGCATAACTGTATAATTATTTTGTAAATATATTCAATATACAGTTTCTTTTACTGCCTTCTATATACATAAAACAAAAAGTGCACTATCCCGGTCTGCGGTCGGTGACGAACTAAACAATGGGCCATTGTGTGAACACCACAGGCCACGCTACGCCACGATTCCTTTGAAGTGTGCCCAAAAAACCGACAACATCCCGATTGCGCGCCACGATTGACAATTGCTCGCCACTGTATACCATCACCCCGTGTACACAATGGTCCATGATGGGCCACTGCAGGCCATCGCCGTACCCCGTGTACACACGGCTACACATCAAGTTAAACAAAACCAGTTTATCATGGTCTCACTTTGTGTTATCTTTTCGCACATTAAACGATCAGTTTATACTGGTTTAGCATAGTTTGGTGTGTAGGCGTGTGTATACAACGGCGATGGCCTGCAGTGGCCCATCATGGACCATTGTGTACTGGAGCCTTTTAGTAGAAATTCTTGTTTCAAAAAGTCTATGTTCTCGTGGCACGGTCTATAGGGATCATAGACAAGGGCAAGGAGTAAGGATACTGACAATGTAGACATTTTCACTTATTGTTGTCATTAATTATCTTTCAATTGCCTATTGATACCTCTAATTAAATGATATCTCAGATCAAGTAAAAAAAAAAATTTATTTATATCATAAATAAAATCTTCTTTTTATATAATATAATATACATAAAGTATTTTTTAACATTATCGTGAATTGTTTCTAGATGTAGGTTAAAAAGATTACTTACCTTTTTTCTATTAAACAAATACGATTGTTTTGTAAATGGTAACTCTGAAAATGACATTAAACAAGCACCGGAAATGAATGTATTCAATAAATAATTTATCAATTTAGATAATTTAACGTACGCTTTTATACTTGAAACTAAAAACGTACAAAATACGAAATAATTATATTAATAAGTTTTTCATAAGTTACGTTTATAGACACTTCCAACACTTCACAGGTATAATCCTGCCATTGTTCTTTAATAGGAAAGGCGCCGCGGAACACAAAACAAACAGCAGAGACTGCCCAGCGCGGAAGCACGCCGAGGGACGATCACTGGCCATGACCAACTATGGCCAGTAATCACCTACTTAAGATTGGGCAGGTGAATTTACAGGGTTCCGCGGTGGCCACAGCAGAGCTGCCCGCCATCGCGGGGGGGATGGGGCTGGACATGGTTCTTGTCCAAGAACCATACTCCACGCCTCATCTCTCCTCCACCGCAGGACCTACATGGATATTCGGCTGCAACAGCGAACCCAAGTGCGGCATCCTTCTACTTAGGAATGACACTCCGTGTGCCGTGCTCACGCACCTTAGCAACAGCCACTGCACCGTGTGCCACATAGATCTGGACCCACGCGGACAGGAGACGTCGCCAACATCCTCCATCCACCTAGTCAGCGCCTACTTCCAGTACTCGGACGACATCGCCAAACACCTTCAAAACCTGAACTCGGTACTGGACTCTCTGCGGTGTCCCCGAGTGCTGATAGGCGCTGACGTGAACGCCCACTCGCCAATGTGGCATTGCGCAGCGAGGAATTACGTCGGGAGAGGACCGGACGTGACATACCGATGCCAGCAAATGGAGGACTTCATCGTTGGCCGTGGACTCATCATCCACAACAGAGAAGGACAACCATCTACCTTCGCCACGGTCAACGGGGAGTCCAACATCGACCTAACGCTGGCCACTAGGAGCACTCCGGTCGACAACTGGACCGTACACGAGGATATCAGCTGCAGCGACCATCGCTTGATCACCTACTATCTATGTGGCACACGGACAGGAGTAACAGGCTCGCCGGCGGAACCGCTGGAGGAGCCGAGGAGATTTCGGGAGCGCGGCGTGGACTGGGGGCGCTTCCAGTCAGTGGTCCACGAACGTGTGGGGACGATTGACTGGCGGATGACTGCAGGCGAAGTAAGTAAGGCGTTTACGGATGTTATTGTAGGTGCGGCGAATGAATGTCTTGGAGTATGCGGGAATAGTAAGCGTGCCAAAGGTTATGAATGGTGGTCTCCTGCATTGGAGGCCGCGCGTAAAAGAGCCAGTCGTGCAAGGAAGGCGTGGCAGACAGCAAGAAAGCGAGGATTTGGGGTTTTTGAGGAGATTGCGCGCAAGAAACACAATGAGTGCCGCAATAGCTATAGGGCATTGATGGTGAGGACGCAGAGCGAGTTCTTCCGGGGACTTGCCAACACCGGCAACCAAGACCCCTGGGGTCTGGCTTACCGAGCAGCCAGCGGGCGGCTCAGGCCGCCCCCCAACGTGATCAACGGCACGAAGTTCTCGGAGGGATATGCCGGGGACGCGCGGGTCGCCATGGGGGTCCTAGTTCGAGCACTTTGCCCGGACGACGATCCAGGCGCCGACAGCGCCTACCACCGACAGGTGAGGCTACTGGCGGCCTGCGCGCCCTCGGGTCGCGAAGCGCCCCTGCCATCACTAAATGTGGTGGGCTCTATAGTCCGGGATTTACCCAACACGGCACCCGGCATCGATGGGATCACCGCCCGCATGGTAAAACATGTGTGGCACGTAGCTGACTCCGAGCTGACGCGTGTTTTAGGCAAATGCGTTGAGGAGGGCACATTTCCCGATACGTGGAAGGACGGTCGGCTTATCGTCTTGCCGAAAGGCAACGACAGGCCGCTGACTGATCCCAAAGCGTATCGCCCTATCACGCTCCTTTCAGTTCTGGGCAAGATCTTGGAGAGGGTCATGATCTACTGCGCACCTAACATCTCGCGCAATATCTCACCCTGTCAGCACGGTTTTTCTCGAGGTCGTTCTACATTAACAGCCTTGCGGTCCCTTCAGGACATAGTTTCAGCCAGCCGGGCCAAATATGTCCAGGCCCTTTGTCTGGACATATCAGGTGCATTTGACAGTGCGTGGTGGCCCATGATCCTGCTGAAGGCGAAGAACGGTGGTTGCCCGCCCAAAATCTATCGGATGTTGGTCGCGTATTTTACGAGTCGCCGGGCAGGTCTCTTCGTCGGCAGTGGGGTCGTGTGGAAGCCACTGACCATGGGCTGCCCGCAGGGCTCAGTTTTGGGACCCTCACTGTGGAACCTCCTGATGGATGACTTGTTTCGGTTACCGTACCCAGACGGAGTGCAATTGGTCGCATACGCCGATGACGTTACGATCCTCATTGAGTCCAACTCAAGAGCCGGCATCGAGGCGTCAGCCTCATGCGCCATGGCCTTAGTTAGCGAGTGGGGGCAGCGGAACCGCCTGGGCTTCTCCCCCTCCAAGTCATACTCTATGACTCTGAAGGGGAAGATGTCCGGACGACCACCGACTGTCCGACTCAATGGGGTCTCAGTCAAGAGTGTACAGTCGACCAAAGTTCTGGGTGTGGTAATCGACTCAACCATGTCCTTTAAGGAACATGCGGAGTCCATCGGCGAGCGAGCTGCAGCTGCGTTCGGTAAGATGTCGAGAGTCTCCGCCGCATCCTGGGGTATGCGCTACAGAGCGCTCCGTGTCCTATATAAGGGCACGTACGCCGCTATTGTTACCTACGCGGCCGGATGTTGGTGGAGGCGAACGACCGTGTTTGTGGTCAGAAGCGCGTTGTTGAGGACACAGAGACCCGCGCTCATTCTGCTGACCAAGGCCTATAGGTCTTGCAGCACAGCGGCCCTGCCCGTCCTGGCGGGTGTTCTGCCTGCCGACCTCGAGGTCAGCCGTGCGGGCAGGATTGATGATATCCGACACCCACCCAAGGAGGAGTTCAGAAACGGAAGTAGGCAAATTTCGGAGGAGGCTGTTGCCTCCTGGCAACAGAGATGGGAAGGCGAGGCGAAGGGTAGGGAGCTCTACCGATATTTCCCGGACGTGGCGGCTCGGCTCAAGTACACTTGGGTCGAGCCGACTATCAAGTCTCACAGCTTCTGACAGGACATGGATGTTTCAGGAAAAGGCTGTGCGAGATGAGGTTGTGTGAGGATAGTGTATGCTATTGCGGAGAAGAAGAGGAAAGCCTGGACCATGTGTTGTGGCGATGCCCCTCGTATGACGAGTTTAGGACTGAGATGATGGATGGGATCACTGTCCCAGCGGTTGGGCCACCTTTTTACGCCGAGCTCGTGTGCTCCGAGGCGAACTTCCGGCGGTTTAGAGACTTCGCCCATAAATGGAACACCAAGAGAACGGAACTAGAGAGAGAGGAACGGACCCGGGCCAACGACGAAGCCGTTCCAGTGACGTCGGCTGTGAGAAGAGCAGCGCCTACCTACTAGAATAGTAGAGCCGCCCCTGAATGGGGAGAGTGGCTTAGGGACACATAATTTGTAGGGAGTCTTCAACGGGCGCGCGGGAAAAAGCATACAGCAAGTACCGTGCGCCTCTCCCAAGATTCGGTCCATATACCCAGACGGGTGGTGGGACCATGAGGTGGTGGAGGGTCCGGTGTACCACTCGTGTTCGGAGTTAAAGCTGTTTGGCACGTCGCGTGTAGCCGCATCCGCCGCGTTCATCTTCGTAGGTACCCAGCGCTAATCTTCAACTTTACTATGCTCTTCTATGGCGGCTAGGTGGTGTGCGACGAATGGTTTGTACGCCCGTGCTCCTTTTCTGATCCACGTCAGTACGGTCTTGCTGTCCGTCCAGTACACGACGGCCTCGGGTTTGACGCGATGTTCTTCTATTACCGCTTGAGCGACTCGCGTACCCATGACGGCGGCTTGCAGTTCGAGTCTCGGGATTGACACCACCTTAAGCGGTGCCACTCTCGCCTTCGCCATAACGAGCGTCACGTGTACACGCCCATCTGGTGTAGTCGCTCGCCAGTACACCGCTGTTGCGTAGGCCGCTTCACTGGCGTCCGTAAAGACATGTACTTGGAGTGTACAGGCGTCACTGTACCCGGGGTAACACCGCGGGATGCGTATCGACTTCAACTGTTCTAAGTGCTGTATCCACGATGCCCATTGCACTCTGAGGCTTTCGTCAAACTTCTCGTCCCAATTTGTACCGAGTCGCCAGGCTTCCTGTAGTATCTGTTTGGCTCGAACAGTCACGGGCGAGGCGAGGCCGAGTGGGTCGTATAGCGACATAACTATTTTCAACGCTTTTCGTTTGGTAGGCGCTTCGGTGCCGATGAGGCCGTCTGGAAGCCGTGCGAGTGTAAGGTTGAAGCTCAGCTCGTCCGCGCTCGTTTTCCCCATCAAGCCGAGAATTTTCTCTTCTTGCCCCTTGCTGGCGAGGCCGACTGTCTCCTGGCGATGTTGACTTGGTTCTATTGCTTCTATGATTCGCTGTGGTGGGCGACTATTTGTGCAGGATGCAATGCACTGCTCCCCTATTGTCTTAACGACGGTAGGCTTAACGACGGCCTTCGAAACTATGGGAGAGTGCACCTGTCCTCTATTCGAAACGATAAGAGAGTTCGTCTCTTCGGTTTCTATATGTCTATCCGTATCCGGTTTCATTTCTATGTTTCTATCGAGCTTTTCTATATGCGCGAGCCTCTTCGCTGCGTCTTCAAAACAATTCGATATGACGTGTGCTTCTTTCTGTAGAAGGGCCGTCTCTACATGTCTATCTTCTAATTGTTTCGTATGTTTTTCTAACATATCTGTAGCCCGCTTCTCGGGGTTCGAGTTCGGTCGACGTGGGTTCACTATGAGCGATTCTAGTGCGAAATATTCTTTCAGTTGCGCTTCTATGTTTTCATCTATAGCGGAGAGACCGTTGACGAAGTGTACGGTGTTTCCCAAGGTGCGTGAGCGTGCGCCGTGCAGCACCCATCCCAGCGACGTAAGCGTGCTACTGCGTTCGCTATGAGCAGGTGCCAGTTGTCTTGTCCTATGAGCACCTTCGGCACGCCTATGTCGTACACCAGCTTCTTCTTGATGCTTTCGAGGTGTTTGCAGTCTATCAGGTCCTCTTCGGCGATCTTCTGCGGCGATAGGTGCAGGCTGGCTACGGTGCGCGCACACAAAGGCACTTGTTTGCTGTCGGCGCCGGCTCCTCGTATGTGTATGTCTACGCGTCGCGACGTTGGCATGTCGATCGACGTATCGCCTATGGCACGGATCGTAAACGGGTCCAGGTTCCCTTCCGCGCGGACTTCCTTGGCTATGTCTTCGTCTATGAGCGATACGGTGCTTCCGTCGTCGAGTAGGGCAAACGTAGACGCCTCTCCCGCCGGTCCGACTATCTGCACGGGCACTATCTTTAAGTATGCTTGAGCCTTTGCACGTATGCACGAACTGGCGACCGTTTCTTGCTTTTCTATGTTCACGTCTTCGGTCCTATGGGCTCCTCTATCGTAGTGAAGCAACTGGTTGTGTGTAGCGCGGCATCCCTCTACACCGCACTTCTTAGGCTTGCACGAGTGTTCTATTCGGCGTATGCGTAAGCAGCGAAAACACAATCCATGCTGCTTAGCTAGCTGCCATCTCTTCTCTGCGTTGGCGTTACGAAACGTGCTGCAGGCCGACGAGTAGTGTCCTTCGCGTTCACATATCCTGCACTTCGCGTTAGACGTGTCCGTATGCGTTCGCTTCTCCGTCGCCGTCGCCGTGTACGTCCTCTGCACGGTACGTCTGCTTGGCGGCCCATCGGTGATGTTCTCAGCCGGCGCGAACGCGCTACAGTAACGCGCGTACTCTGTCACGAAGTCACTGAATCGGCTGAGGTCCGGCTTCGACTGGCACTTCTCGGTGTACGTCTTGTACCACACGTAGCGAGTTCGGTAGCTTCTCGGTCAACACACGCACTAGCTCCGCATTGATGAGGTAGTGTTCCTTTTTCAACGCACGAAGTGTGACGACGCCGCTTCTAATCTTGCTCGCAAACGCGCATATGTCCTTAGGTGCTTTGCTACAGCGTGGCAGGGTCAGCTCAGCTTGTCCGTCTCCGCCTGTGCGATCGAGTCTGGTCGTCCGAACTGCAGCTCCAACTCCTTCATAATTTCATCTGGTCGCGCATGCACAATCAGTTCAGAGCTAACTGTTTCTAACGCTCTTCCCTTGAGACTTCTTCTCAGTCTCGCTGTATTCTCCACGTCGTTGAAGAAATTCTTCGTGGTGTCGTATATCGCCTTGAACGACAGCCACTCGGTGTGCGCGCCGCCGAACGTCGGTAACGTCATGATGACTTTCGAAACCGCCGGGTGTGGTGCAACTATCGATGTGTCCGGTGGTTTCCTGTCGGCGAGCGCGGCGATCGCGGAGGTGAGATCCGTGATGAACGGCTTCAGCGAATCACCTCCCTGTTGATGAACGTCCATCTTCTGTGAGGGCGGTCCATCTTCCTTATCTATCTTCTGTGCCCCGTCGACGTCCCTCTTCTTAGTGGACGCCGATATCACTATATCTATATCTTCAGGGCCGGGCTGGGGTTCCGGAGCCTCTTCCAACCACGAACGTACGTAGTCTTGTTTCGACTGTCCATCCTCGTCGTAGTCATCGGAGTCCGCCTCCTCTTCAGCCTTCTGTAGTGCTAACTGTGCTAACTGTAGTTTTATCTTCAAAACTTCTTCTCGAGCCAACATCACATTTCTATTGGAGCGTCCCGTAGCTGCTGAGCGTTGGTCGCGTTCCCTCGTTGGCTTCTTTGTATCTCTATTTTCTATTATACTATGTTGCGCTGTACAAACGCTCGATATATCAGATGGTTGCAACGTCCTTTCCTTGCCATCTTCATTTTTCGACTGCACCTCTGCTCGCTCCCTTGCATCTTGATTGATGTTTCATTCGTCCCTCCCCGCGGGGCCGGGGGGGGGGGGCGGCGGCGCGTCGCTCCCGACTGTTGTTGACGGCGATCGCGGTGGCCCGTCGTGACGGACGACCGCGGCGGCTGGGTTGCGGGCAGCGGCGGCGCGGGCAGGGGTACTGGAACTAGGCCCGGCGCCGGCCGCTCCCGCGGTGACCTCGGGAGCACGACCTCTTGAACGCGTCGTAGGCATTCTTCAATCCGGCTCGATGCGACCAACAAATGTAATGGATGCCAGGAATCGAACCTTTGCTAGTCCGCTACAGTGCGCTGGTAGTGTGTTGCTGACGTGTGCCTACGACGATGCGTGTTCTTCTATGTGTGTGGACTGTATGGCTTCGATGTGTTGGGGCTTCAAAAATAAAACATCTTCATACGTTGAGAGCGATGCTGTTCAGGTGTTCGGTGCTTGATGGTTACATAGGTCACAAGATGGTGGTTGGGACGCCAACAACTGGCCGAATACATGGTCGCTTAAGTACCTCGAAACTTTACCTTATCGACGACCATCGCACCGAACACGTGCACAGAAAATCTTTCGTTTATTTTTATTTCAAATACAGTACAAATGTTACGTATGATTCGTTCCTATTATACATACATACATGTTCTATACATCGTTAGATAGGTCTCATTAAGTTCTATCTATTGATATACAATACCTAAACCTAACTACTAGCGTCACTAAGTTATTCCATAAAAACTCCCAAAAAATGCTGTCACACAAGGGCCCGCCCACTATATTTTCTATTGAAAAACTATTGTATACTAAATTTATATATATATAATTTTGGTAGGCCGTTGTGTGCAACTATATGGGGCATCTATTAAAAAAAACACCATGAAAATATCTTTATTCAATTCGAACCTATTACATGATTACTTATGAATCAAAAGAAAATTACAGAATTTCTTAAGTAAATACTATCGTAAGTAAACAAAATTTATGATAAACATACGAATGTTTGTTATTATGCATATTTTTACTATATGAGGTAATAACTAGCAATAAAAAGGTATCTAGACATGATTTCAAGTCTATATGAAGCTAAAAAACACTTATAAAACTATAAAACGACTATGTAAACAAACAGCTGTTTTATCAAGTATTAACTCTTATCTGTCACTACTGATAACGCTATTTATGATTCGATATCTAAGGTCCCTACAGTTAGCACAAGTTTAAGACTAATGTTCATGTATTACATAGTTGTTTTATATTAACAATCTAACCATTTACACTATTTTAGCTATTTTTTAACGTTTTGACACGTCCGGGAACCGAACCCGGTGTACCGCACGATTAGATAACACTGATTTTATACGATTTTCACTCGCGGTTTCGAATACACTATTCACTGTCATAGTTTTAATGTCTGTCGCGAACAGTTAGTTAGGTCTCATTAATTTCTATCTATCGGTATACAATACCTAAACCTAACTACTAGCGTCACTGAGTTATTCCATAAAAACTCCCAAAAAAATTACATGAAAACCTATGATGCATAAGAAAAATTACAGAATTTCTTAAGTAAACACTATCGTACATAAACAAAGTTTATGATAAACATGCAAATGTTTATTATTATGCTTATTTTAACTATATAAGGTAATAACTAGCGATAAGAAAGTATCTAGACATGATTTCAAGTCTATATGAAGCCAAAAAACACTTATAAAACTATAAAACGAATAGGTAAACAAACAGCTGTTTTATCAAGTATTAGTTCTTATCTGTTACAACTGATAACACTATTTATGATCGATATCTAGGTCCCTACAGTTAGCACAAGTTTTAGTCTAATGTTCATGTACTATATAATACTTTATATTAATGATTTAACTATTTACACTATTCTAGCTGTATTTTAACACTTTGACGCGTCAGGGAACCGAACCCGGTGTACCGCACGATTAGATAACACTGATTTTTTTACGATTTTCACTCGCGGTTTCGAATACACTATTCACTGTCATAGTTTTTAATGTCTGTCGCGAACATCTCTCCCGCCGTGCAGCAACGCGCGTGACCCGTCGTGTGGCGGTGCTGCAGAGCACCCGGTGAGCGACGCCTCGTCACTTGGGCAGGGGGACCAGTTTCTTAGCCGGCCGTTTGAGGACGCCTGCTGCTGTGCGCACCTCAACAGTGCGTATGGCGCCGTCGGCGCCCGGGTAGACGGTCACAACTCGACCGCGCGGCCAGGTATTGCGCGGGAGTTGGCCGTCGGCGATCAGGACGGGGTCGCCGACCTCGAAGTTGAGCTCAGACCCACGGGGCTACCGCCGGTGTTGCAGCTCGGGTAGGTACTCGCGCAACCAACGGCGCCAGAACATGTCGGCGAGGATTTGGGCGCGCCGCCAGTGCTTGGTGGCTTTATTAAATCTACCCCTATTTATGTTATGGAAGGGGAACTGGGTATTCCACCCTTATTTATACGTAGACAATTTTTAGCTTATAAGCTCTGCGTAAAATCTATGTCATGGACAAATAATGATATTATTGTATTGTTGAATGAACTTGGTGGACAACCACACTGTAGGTATTGGCAAAATAAAAATAATCCTTTACTATTTTCGGCATTTAATGTAACAAAATTACACGAAATTCAAAATAACTATCCTTTGCCAATGTTTACGTTAAACACTTGGGTATATGGGTGAATTTCCCACGTACGTTTTTTAGGCGGCGGAGCAGAAAATCGATGGGTAAACTTCATCAAGCTGTACCGTATATTTTTTTCTATATAGTTGAAACTGTAATCTACAATATTTTAAAGCCTTCGAAGACTAAGCTATTTATTTTTGTGTTAAAATAAATGTCAAAGACCCAAAATCTAATTACGCTGGACTGTCCGAATTCTACTTGTCTGCATGAATTATTTTATTATAAGTTTATGGTACATTAAACTCACTAAAAAACTAAATATTTTGAAAATATATAAAATTATACTATTGTTAAGAATTTTAGAAGAAGATTAAGTAAATATTATAGTATTTTAAACAACTTTACAAATTGTCCCGCCCGAAAATGCAATAACGGTGGCGCGATTTGTTCACTCCTTTACTCGTCACGTTTTGTTTCGGGAGATATGAAGCTATCCTGCTCTGCCCCGCTCAGTGGTGTTCTCGCAAACGTAACGGTAGGACGTGCGACAGGCTGTGCTGTTTTCCCGCCAAACATGTAAGTACGTGCTGTGGTGGCGCAGAAATACAAATTCAATCAATTTCGATGGCATGTATAATAGTGAAACTAAAAGACCGATTAAAAATACATTTCGTAGATGATTGAAGTTAAGGTATATAGTGGCATCTGTAAATTAAAACCTAGGATCAGAATAATTGTGTTCGTGATATTTTCAATTTTGTTACTGATTCTAACCCCGGTGGTGCAATTCCCGTGGCTCCGGTGACGAAACAAAGCGCCACCGTAATTGAACAGTGCCACCGGAATTAGAGTAATTACTTAGTTTTACTAATATCAACTATTTAACATTACCATATTGTATTGAATGATATCAAATGATCACTGGAAACTAGGTACTAAAATGTACTTATTTTACTACCAATTAATGTCTAGTGACTACCTACCAAAACGGAATACCTATACGAAATTTAACAGTTTTTTATTCTTAGAATAATTAGACAGAATGAAGTTAATTTAAACCAAATATTTTATATAAATGCTAAAATACATGCCTATTATGTTACCAACATTTTATTTTTATAACTCTCATTTGAGTTAAAAGTATCCTTTATTTTGAATATCAAAAAGCATATTTTATAAAATTACAATTATTCTGATTTGAGTTTATTTATTTCGGAACTTAATTAATTATATTTTAGAGTTCGTGTCTATTAATTCAAAAACATAAGCCAATTAATTTAAAGAGTGTTGATGTATTATTTTTGATAGTAGTTTTGATAGTTAGGCGTGGTTATCTTGGTGAGTGCTGAAATTATATCCAAAATAATTTATTATTTTAGTATGGCACCACAACGAAAAAGCAATCTAGAGCTGAACGCCTCGAAAAAAAGCGACTAGCTGAGCGTGAGAGGAAAAAAAGAATAAGGAGCGACCCAATGCTTTACGCAGAATTAAAAGAAAAGGATCGTCAAAGATATATTCGATTAAAGGAAGAAGGCAAAATTATTCCTTTGGCGGAAATGACACCCAGGACACGTAGAAATCGTCAAAAACGAAATCGCATTAATTTTAAGAGATTTTATGATCGAAAAAAAGTAAGGTTAGCTAGAATACCCGAAGAAGATCCTTTAAGTGTAACTCCACGCCCTCACAATTCTTTACCTCCTCCTGCAGAGAATATTCAGCCAGAGCCAGAAGTTAACGCTGACGCCCATTGTTTACGTTCTCGCCTTACCAGCAGTCCTAGCAGAGACCCTTGTTCTCTATTGTCATCTCCTTGTGTTAGCACTATTCCGTCGCCTTCTTCTGAGTATCCCAATAGCCCAGGATCTGATATCTCAGTTAAGTCAGATGTGTCTTTACGAATGAAATTTAAAAGGTATCAAATGCAGAAAGCAAGAGAATTGTTGGTATTACGTAAAAAAAATATTCAATTGAATAAGGATAAAGAACGCTATAGAAAACAACTGCAGCGTTACATCAATAAGCCAGAAACAAAAACTATATTCCCTTCAAACAAGAAAAAAAGTTCAATGCCTGTAGCTGTCTCTAAGGCTATTGATAAACGATTGCGAAATTTAGTAAAAGAATTTTACGAAGATGATGACAATAGTAGGCAATGTCCGGGAAAAAGGGATTGTATAACTAAAAATGGATTAAAAATGCAAAAACGATATTTGATAGACTCAATTAAAAATTTACATAAGAAGTATTTAAATACAGGAAACAAACCGATAAGCTATGTTACATTTTCGAGATTAAGACCATTTTGGGTTATCAAGCCTGACGTCAGGTCACGAAATACGTGTGCTTGCAAAATTCATTTTAATATGGAATTACTTGTGAATGCATTAAAGAAAAATAAGTTGATTAATGAAAATACTACAACTGATCTTGTACGGGCCTTATGTTGTAATCAAGTAAGCGTTAAATGTTTATTAAGACAATGTCAAGGATGCAAAACTAAAAGTTTGAATTATTTAGAATTTAATAATAACAATTGTGTAGTATATTGGGCCTGGGAAAAGGATACGAAAACCTACATTAAAGATGATGTGGAAAGAAAAACTAATATTATTAAAAAAGTCAAACATCTAGTCGCGCCTAAAACACTTATAGAAAAAACTGAAAGTGAGGTTATTCCGTTCTTGAAACACTGTGGCTACATTAAAAATCAGTATGACACTTTGACCGTTTTGAAACAGAACCTGCGTATGAAAGAATTTATTATACACATAGATTTTAGTGAAAATTATAATAGTAAGTATCACGCTGAAATACAATCTGTCCATTTTGGAGCAAATAGAAGTCAACTAACGTTGCACACATCTATGATTTACTATAAGTCTGAAAATGGAACCTTAAATAGTCAAGCTGTATGCACTGTAAGCCAATGTTAACGACATGATGCTGCGGCAGTTTGGGCCCATTTAGTGCCAATTCTCCGAGAAATTGAAAACCTAGCTCCCCATATGAACAAACTTACTATTGTGTCAGATTCGCCCACAGGGCAATACCGAAATAAAAAAATATTTTACGTAATGAGTCAGCTAGTCTCTTACTGCTCAGATCTAACACGCGTAATGTGGCATTATTGTGAGTGTGGACACGGTAAGGGTGCGCCAGATGGGATTGGGGGGATCTTAAAACGCACAGCAGATGATAGAGTCGCTTATGGCGACGATATCACAGATGTAGAATCTTTGGTTACATGTCTAAAAAAATATGTTAAAGGGGTACACATTCACGTTGTAGAAGACTATGAAATTGTGGAAAAAGATTGGCTTATCCCTACCGACTTACAAGCTTTTAGTGGTACTTTTAAACTACATCAAGTGTTATGGACCAAAAAATCAAAAAATCGGTTAGCGCTACGGTCTCTCTCATGTATTACACCAGAATGCCTCGATGATGTAATTGAATGTCCGCATGGTCTTCATCTGGGTTTTTACGAATTAGGGAAAAACCAAAACCAGACTTTTGCTAATACACAAGGAGAGTCTTCAAGAGACTATTGTCAGGCTTTGCAAAAAAGCCCCCAATTGAATGCTAAGAAACCTCAAATATTAGAAATAAGGCGGTTTAAGGCTTGTAATAAGCACTTTTTGAAACAAAATAACCAGGAACCAGTACCCTAAACTTCAAGAACTCATGTAGAAATCCAAAAACCAACAATAATAATAGATGTAAATTGGGGAAACAATACACCGTCCGTTTCATTTTTCGACGGTTTAAACAGCGACGTTATTAACCAATATGAACGAAATGTTGATGCCTTGAAAAAGAAGTCGATTTACAATAAAAAGACTGAAGATTTTTATGTGGATAGTGATTCTGACGAAAGTCTTAATATTTTTTAGCTTATATGTTTATATTCTTATGTTATTTAAAGCATAATATTTTTGTTACAAATTATGTCATTTTTTACTTACGAATTGTATTTTTTTATAAACAAAAGGGTTAACTTTTTTTAAAGCTTTTGGTGATTTACTTATAAAATATATTATTGTTTATAAAAAATAAAACCATGTAAAATCATAATAAATACTAAGAGTATAAGTATACTATTTCAAAGTACCTGTTTGATTTAAATATAGAAGAAATATTTAATTTCTAGGAATGCAGACTGATTGTATAATTTTAACTTCTTTGTAAGGCTAATAGTGATTATGTTTGTACATATTTAGAATATAGTTTAACGTGTGTATTATGGTGTTGTTTAAAATATTTTTTTTATTAACACCATAAAAATTACGTTATTTTTTGATCGCGATCGATTTGGAAAACTTCATTATTCAGAAAAATATTGAATTAAGAAAGAAATTTGTTGATTAATAATATTAAGTATGTGCATAATTTTTAAGTTACCTATTCGATTTAGAAGAAATCATATGATGAGAATGAAGACTGATTATAAAGTTATGACTTGTTTATAAGGAAAGTGATCAGTAGGATATATTTTTATATATTTACAATGTGTTAATGTGTGTCATGGTGTTGTTTAAAACAACATAATTTTGCTACCACCATAAAAAATATGTCACTCTTAGATTACGAATGGAAAATTTTATAATTAATAAAAAGTAAACACGTTTATTTCAAAGAATTTGTTAATTAATATTAATACGCAATTGTTTATAAAAAAAAATATAATAACGTCAAGTCTCTGGGTATAAATATAACTTTGTGGGGGGGTACCTGTTTGAATTAAAATAAGTAGATATGTGATAAAAATGAAGACGGACTGTAAAATTTTACAAAAAACTACCTTATAAGGTTGATACTAATTTGTAGATAGTAGTATTTTTGGTTTATTAACAAAGTTAAGAACTGGCTAAGTTTTGTTGTGTTTTTAACCCAAGATTTGTTGTCTAGATCGCCTAAAACTCGCTATAAAATAAAAATTGTGATTTTATTTTATTTGTATTGTTTGATTTTATTTTTATGTCCTTTTTTAACCTATTTTGAGTATTTATGTTATGATTAGGTATAAATATTGGTTGTAAATTAATCAATTATGAATTTGTTTTTGTCATTTCTAATACCGGTGGCATAAAACAATTTCGGTGGCTTGGTTACAATTCCGGTGGGACAATATCAATTTCGGTGGCTCTTGATATTTTCAAATGGCTATATCTCAAAAAGTATTAATTATTTTGTGATCTCTACTATACTACTTATTATTACACGTCTCATACTATTTTACTAGCACTAAAAAAGTTATAAAAAGTCAATATGAAAATTCGCCACTGGAATTAGGCAAAAATCAAGTGTGTTGAAAATGACCCGTATCTAACATTAAATTACATGAAATTATCAAAGTAGATTTAGAATGTGTACAGGAACCAAAACATAGATATGAAATAACAAACTTAAAATATGAGGTACTAAAACTGATAAATATAAAATATTGTGGTTGGCTAAAGTTTTATACAGATGGATCTAAAACTACTATTGGCCAAGGGGCAGCATATTTTTATGCCGACGAAAGGCGGGCGGCTTTATTTAAAACTCAGTCGAATGTATCGATAATGACGATGGAACTCATTGCTATCTCGAAGGCGCTTAAGTATATTAGTAACATTAATGGCACTAATTTTGTTATATTTACTGATAGTAAATCTTCCTTGTATCATTTGGCTCGATGCGCCTCTGGCCACAGAGGTGTTTCGGTAGCTTATGATGTACTTGGAGACATAATAAAAATTATTGAACATAAAAACCTGAGATTGCAATGGATTCCATCGCACATAGGTCTCAAGGGAAATGAGGAAGATGACCGATTAGCAAAATTAGCTATAAATGAAGGTGATAATTTAAATATTTTCCCTTTTTATTCAGAAATTTTGTACAAATTCAAATCTATTTGCAATAAAACTTGGAAGGAGTATTTTGATGTAAATTCAAGGATCAAGGGTATATGGTACAAAACAATACAAAGTCACATTCCATCAAAAAAGTTTGAGCATCTGATGGGACGAACTAATTCACCAAACTGTAAGTCGTGTGACAAGATAGAAGATGTTCAGCATGTATTGATGGAATGTGTCAAGAACAAAAGACAAAGAGAAGCGCTGATGACGGCTTTAAATTTAAATTTTATGGATGTTGGTGTAATACAGACCATTCTGGCTAATCCGGCATCTGAAGAGGCAATTTTATTTTGCGACTTATATATTCATCAGCGCTTGCCTTTGGTGTAATACCTAATAATAAGTAGATTATAAGTTTATATTTGTGTATATTGGTTTATGTTATGATGGGGCTGTCATGTATATTCTACACATAAGTCCCCAAAAAATAAAGAAAAAAAAACCGCTAGAATAGTGTAAATAGTTAAATCATTAATATAAAGTACTATATAGTACATGAACATAAGTCTAAACCTTGTGCTAACTGTAGGAACCTAGATATCGATCATAAATAGTGTTATCAGTTGTAACAGACAAGAACTAATACTTGATAAAAACAGCTGTTTGTTTACATAGTAGTTTTATAGTTTTATAAGTGTTTTTTAGCTTCGTATAGACTTGAAATCATGTCTAGATACTTTCTTATTGCTAGTTATTACCTTATATAGTTAAAATAACAATACAATATACAAATACAATAATAAACATTTGCATGTTTATCATAAACTTTGTTTATGTACGATAGTGTCTACTTAAGAAATTCTGTAATTTTTCTTATGCTTCATAGGTTTTCATGTAATGAATTCGAATTGAATAAAGATATTTTCATGGTGTTTGTTTTAATAGATGCCCCATATAGTTGCACACAACGGCCTACCAAAATTACATATATAAATTTAGTATATAAAAGTTTTTCAATAGAAAATATAGTGGGCGGGCCCTTGTGTGACGGCATTTTTTGGGAGTTTTTATGGAATAACTCAGTGACGCTAGTAGTTAGGTTTAGGTATTGTATACCGATAGATAGAACTTAATGAGACCTAACTAACGATGTATAGAACATACATGTATGTATCGTAGTACCTAATATAAATAGACATTTGTACTGTATATGAAATTAAAAATAAACCAAGATTCTCTGTGCACGTGTTCGGTGCGATGGTCGTCGTTAAGGTAAAGTTCCGAGGTACTTAAGCGACCATGTATTCGGCCAGTTCGTTGGCGTCTCAACCACCATCTTGTGACCTATGTAACCATCAAGCACCGAACACCTGAACAGCATCGCTCTCAACGTATGAAGATGTTTCATTTCTGAAGCCCCAACACATCGAAGCCATACAGTCCACACACATAGAAGAACACGCATCGTCGTAGGCACACGTCAGCAACACACCACCAGCGCACTGTAGCGGACTAGCAAAGGTTCGATTCCTGGCATCCGTTACATTTACATTAATGATATTATTAATTACAATTTTCGGAAACATGAGTGTTATGAACATCGCCGGTTGCACTACAAATAGTACGGATGAAAACTTTAGGAAGAAGAATTTTAGGAAGAGTAATCATTCGGATTACAAATCATTAGGAAGAACTATTTCAGGTAAAGGTGAGCCAATATGGACCCATATTTATGATAATTCTTCAGTTATACTTAAGAACATTTAAATAAGCACGTTCCTATATATCGAATAATTCCATTATATTTTATTTAGGCACTATAATTATATGATGTATTACGATGATAAGTCGCAGGTAGTGAACTGATGAGCTCGGCTCAAGATCAGTCAATGCGGTGAGCCTTCATTAAGTCAAGCAGTAATATAGGTATGTTAATAAATTATTGCTCATATGTAATGTTCTACATTCTGTATTTCAGATTGCGCAAAATAAAGATTTGATTTTATAAAATCCGTCATTTTTACGACACATAAAATATACAAAACAGTTGAATATTCAGCTCTATGTTAACGGATATGCATTCGTTGCGCAGTGGCTCGTAACACAGTTTATTAAAATAGCAGTTATAAATAAAGCTTTGCTATCATAATATTGACATTATAAATCTGCTGTATTAATTCCAACGTTATTAGTAGCTTCCGTTGCACAATTATATTGCTCTTGTAAATGTATCGTCAGACAATGACATGCATATTTTAAATCGCCTCTTGAGTTGAGTTCCAAAGTAACGGCATAATATTATAAAACGTTTAGTAGCTGCTTGCATTCAGCAATAACATACATACATACATAGACTCACGCCTGTTTCCCGGAGGGGTAGGCACAGACTACGAAACGCCATTTGCAACGATCCTGACATACATCTCTTGCTCAACTCTATTCAGCAATAAATGATGCAAATATTTGCAACAAACTGTTATATTAAAGAATAATTTTTGCCCGCATTTTTATAGCGCTTGCTTTATTATCTGCTTAGTTTGAGACTAGATGAACATATTTTAACTCCTATTTTATCTCCATAGCGGTGGATTAAAATCCCCCTTATATATATATATATATATATATATATATATATATATATATATATATATATATATATATATATATATATATAATACCTAACATACACTGTGCCATGATATGTCGGTGAGAACATTTATTTTTAAATTTAGATATAAAGTCAACTAGAATTAAGTTGCTTTTATTTGTTAACCTCAGTAGGTTCTACATACAACATTTTGAAGCCAGTTCCAGATTTTACCTATTTTACTACCCAACCGTTTGAAAATGATATCACATCATACTATACGTAAGGTGCTTTTACCAAAATAGTTACTTGGCACACATGCCAATCACAAAGATATTACATAGTTTCGCCGATTTCTCGATAAACGTAAGTACACACAATGAAGTGCAACTCTGTTCGATAACATTGTTTTAGAAACAGCCGTCCTATGACGTCATTTCATAAAACTAATGTAGAAAAACCCAAAGCGAGAAAATCTTTGGGCGTAAGTCCGAATAATTACTGCAAAAATTTTACAACTGTAATGGTCTAAGTTTGCCAAGCACTGAAATGTGTGTAGCTTTAGTAACAAATCGAGTTACCTAAATTCCAGAGTAATTAGTTAGGGGCTATCTCTAGGAATGGCCATCATTGTCGAAGCTAAGTTGAGCTGTGAAATTATAACGTTAATTCTATATACTAGTATAATAATGCTAAGGAGGTTGTTTATTTGGGGTAAGCGCGCTATGCAGAGGCAATACAGATCTGATTTCATTAATAATTTTATGATCAAAGTGGGGATAGCTCATGTATTAAAGAAGGCTATAGGCTGTATAACATCACGCTATGAGCCACGGGCGCAAAGTCAAAGTGAAAGTCAAAATCGTTTATTCATCTAGGTCACAAGGTGACGCTTATGAACGTCAATTTTTTTAATCGAATTACTTAATGCTTCTACATTCACATTTACTGCCTCGTTCGCAAAGCAATAGGTAGAACCACGAGAAAGAACGGGCAATAAAACTCGTGGCCACTCTTTTGAATCGCCAATATTATGGTACATATGTATTTTATTTTTGTAAGGCGCTGCAACTGGTTCACATTGTACTTAATTACTTGTAAATAGTAATTAGTTACAGAAATAATACTTAAGAAATTAATGCAGTTACTAAATTAAGTGCCTTAGTTAGCCTTCTAATGTGAATATTGTGTAACAGGAGCATCCACTTACGTCTTATAATGTAGGCAACTCGCGACCATGTCCAGAACTATGGTGGAAATGTATGTTACAGAAGTGACTGTATATGAATACACAAAATTACAAAAACATTAGTTTACAGCCCATGATCACGAGTTATCTTCATCTTACAGTGCAGTAAAACTTTAATAAAATTAGTGGAACAACAATGCAAATGTAAATGTAGTAAGTTGAATGACCTAATAATACATGAACAGTAATTTAAAAGAACTAGAAATATTATAAAAAGATTAACTGAAAAGTGCAAAGTATGTATATAATTCTAATTAGCCATAAAGATCATGAGTTGTCTAGCGTTAGTGACCAACTATCCTTATCACTGAAATAAACATGAATTACTATTAACCTTTCTTAATAAGGCAGTCTTATATTTTTGTTTTAAATGTACTAAATGGTAATTCTAAAAGACTCATTGGTATTTTATTGTATATACGAATGCCTAGCCCTACAAAAGAATTATTAACTGTATGTAAACGATGATAAGCAAATCAGTATATCTAAATAAAGTGGATGTAACCACGGGCTCAGATGGTAATAACATAAAGCGTCAATAAAATCAATTAACGTCTAATATTCATCGATTTATCTAGTTCACTGAAGCTGATACTGCTTTAATCACTACGTGTAAACTCCCCAATTCCCAATCATCGGAAATTATTAACGTGTTTAATTTAATCAGACTAGCAATAATAAGTGCGCATTTGCTGTACCTTGGGGATCGGAATTCATTAGGTACTTTCATATCTTATTATAATGGTAGGTTATGTTTCGATATATGCATAAAATATGAACACTTTGCACTTAGCCTCTATTAAGTCCTTGAAAACTAGCCAGAGGTGTATTAACTACATGCATTTTTATGTTAAGGTCCACTTAACATGATAGAAACTAACTGGCAATATTTAAAAAAAATATACTGTCTATACTTTTTACATTAAAAAATATCTACAGGAAAGGAATTGGAACTTTGACATAAGCTACGCTGTCTACAGTTACGACTACCAATCAGACTATAGAAAAGATAACAAGGCCCAGCTCCCTCTGGATAGGCCCTAACTGTCAGATAAATACACAAACGAAATTTAAGTCTGCTGACAAATTAAATTTAACAGGAATATATCAGACAGCGGTGAAACCGGCGCTTAACATATTTTATTTATAATTTTTATAAGTATTAGCGTAGAAGTTCATTTACCCATACTTTCCGTAAAAGGTAACCTAGAAGGTGGTTAATATCATATTACATCCATCCACTCCTTAAATAACATGACGTATGTACGTACCTAATGACGCCGATTAAAGATGCATTGTATAAATCTAAGAACTTGAATCTCAATTGCACCCTTCATATTGTTTGCCTGACCATAATTACCTCAATAACTTCTTTAGCTACTCAAAACTTCTTAATCGCGGCTTCATAAATTTTATTAAGCAACTTAAAAATCAGCCGAATTTCTATTCCTTAAGAAACATAAAGGTTATATTGTTTTAAATATTTTAGCTGTTTATGTTCTTCCAATGAAAGCGAGTAATTCAAAATTGAAAAAGGCCAATTGCCAATTGCCACCATTTATTCTGATGGCAATTTACTCTATTTTGATAATTACTCTATATAATTATTATAATAAAATTACGTTCTCTCCGCGTCCTGTCTATTTTCATGAACGCGTTAAACTCAAAAACTGCCAAACGGACATCTTGCCGGTTTTCACTAATAGATAGAGTAAATCCAGATAAAGTTTCGACATCACTCGACCTTGTATAATTCATGCGGGCGGATCCGCGGGTGCAGTCTAGTTTTGTTCACATTACGAGTACAAAACAAAAATACAGTGAGTCCATATAAAATAATGTCTCTTTCCTTATTGGTGTGCATTGCAAGCTCATATGTTTTTATTGACACCGTTATTGAAACAATCAAAATTGCCCGTGATTGTCACGTGCTGAACATTTGTTGGGCTTATAAATATCTGCATAGAACCAAATACAAAATAATTGTCATGATTGCTGGCTGGTTAGCCTATACCATAAACCCTTGCATTTCGCATCTACACATTCACTGACGCTACTGTAAACACTGCAACAAAACATTAACCTATTTGCACGAATAATTCTAACAAATAGCCCATTGTACAAGGCGAACACATCGAGTAACATCGCATTATTGGTAGTGTGTCATGTAGAGTTGATTAGGTACTCACCGCAAGTCTCCCGCCGAAGGTCCCTCTCCCCATTGTCTGCGGGCTTCCCATCGACTGGTGCCACATTGTTGTTGGCCTGCAAATATCGTAACGTCATTACTGCTCATTAGTAAACAACAATGGATGAGCTGTGACCTATTCACGTGGGAATAGATAGCTATTACTAATATGCCATTATATCTTCATATTACAGCACTATCTTCGTGGCATAACGGGTGACTACTTAATTAATCCCGTGAGGCAAAATTGACTTTTATGTAAGCTCTATTTAGACTATTTCCAGCAGCGTGAGATAGCGAGAAAGTCTCAAACTCCAAAGAAGTAACTAAAATACATACCAATGAAATTTAAGCATTATACACAACGTTGACATTTATAGAGAGAGTATAGTAACGAAACGTACGTAGAGTTACGTAGAGTACGAGCTCTACCTGCAATATACCTAAACAACAAACCAAGCACAAGCACACCTAAATAACTAATTACTATATCAATACGAAATTACCAAGCATAATCCATAGTTTCTTAAGAATTTCATGGCAAAACTTCTAATAATTAATCATAAGACTTGTTAGACTATATTTTTATCTCATTTTCGCTGGTAAGTACTTTTATTTGAACCGCCGAATAAATGAAGCAGACTACTTTAGATTTATACATTTTTATCGCTATTGCGATATGGGGCCAAAAGGTCACACGAGGTAAAAGCTATTTATCACCGAGCGTCATACGTCAATAAAAAAGTTAGATGGGACGGAGCACCCTACACTATCTAACGTAAGAATGTAAGACATCCCTTTTACAGTTACTGTTACTAGGGGATACAGCCAAATAAAAGATGTATAATATGAAAAAATATTCCTTGTAAAGCTTACAAGGAAAACGTATCTTTGAAGATTTCTATACCTACTGTGAAACTTGAAAATGTTACTTTCAATTTACGCTGGCGTTCTCTTTTTTTAATGTATTTATGATAGAACATTGTAGTAGAGCAGCTGTGTTGCGCTCGGCAATATGCTTGGCTGATGCAAATAATCTTATGAAATGAACAGTGGTCAGAAGGTCCTATGGCTCTCATGGGATGAGTCTATCTACCTACATAATTACGTTGAATAAATCGAACCACCAGCACGCGACAAAGGTACCTATAGCTTATGAGCGGAAGGATTACTTAAACTATTGCAACATTGGTGAAGAACGAGACAGTATTATGACATAATTTTAAATGCAAAAATGACCCATTTTGAAATGTTCTAGAATTTCATTATAAAAGATCTCAACGACGGTTAGCAAAAGTCATTAGTTTTAAATGTAAAGCCTGAAAGGTATTATTAATAATGATTGTGACATGATATAATGGAATGATAATCACAGGCGCGGTAGGATTTATTAATTCTGTCTAGCAATCTGATCACAAGATTCCATTTAAATTTATCTTTTGCTCGCGGTCAATCTTGCAAGAAATTAATGGTTTCAGGTATTCAGTGTCATTGATAAACATATCTTGCTGGACATTGTTGCTGAAGCTGTAGTTTGTTTTCACTAAAGATAATATGGAAATATAATACATAGAAGTTCGTTTGCTATGTAAATACTACACAAGTGTGTGACTTTGAATGGATCCCTCGTCACTCACAGTGTTGTAGGGTCGATCTCATATGATACAAAATATGACACATTTGTTCCCGTATGACATCGATTTTGAGATATGTCATTGTGTCGGTTGCTTATTTGTATTACATTGGTAAATCGTTTAACAAAGACCGTTTAACAAAACGCGGGAATTGGCTAAAAACTGACTTTTGATTGCCTCCTGCGCGGAAACTACCGGAGACTTTTCCGCAGGAGTAATTTAAAAAGTGGAGTAATCGGTCGATGGCTAGTATTCTACTACGAAGCTGCATCTGAATTGATGACGTAATTAATATTTTTAACAAAAGTCATCTATCGCGTGCCCACGATACTCCCACTTCCGTATTGCCTTATCCACCCTTCACAGGCTTGTTATGATATACCACGATAACATCCGTTCTCCCTCCATAAAGATTAATTATGGAACACCCTATATTGCCCGCATTATACTATAAGTGCTTCGTAATTTTTCTCATTATGTAACACCTGATAACAGGGCAATTATTACAGTCGACCCTTTCAGGATTATCCTTATGAAACGTACAAATAACTTGTGTGATGAGCACAATTATATTTCCTTGTCTGCGTGTAATTTATACATAATATGCATGTATTTGAGAATAAAAAAGTATATTTTTCAACTGTCGGATAACCTTAGTTTTCAGGATAATTTGGAATCAGATGGCCACGTGTTAGTTATCCCCACGATAGTGCCCCCAGATATTCATTCAATACTTGAATAGTACGTGTGACTTGGCCGTTGACCTGTAATGTGTTGTGAAAAAACGTAGATCGCATTTGTCACTATTTTTAGGGCGTGAAAAACTGTTCAACCGTTGAACATTTTTTACACTTTAGTGGTTACAAGTCAACGGCCAAGTCACATAACATTAAATATAATTAAATGTAATAGTAAAGAAATTGCAGTAAGGAACCTAAGACTTGTCTCAACTTTGTCTAGAGATTTCATTACTTTTTAGTGGTAAAGCAGCAGCTCTATCCAGACTATTTTTTACTGAATGTTTTTGCCGGGATTATTATTATTCAAACTTAGACCGATGTGCAACTATAGAAGTGCAACTCGCAAATATATCATAAATGATTTATATGCACGCATAGGTCCACAGGTATTTATAGAGAATTTCATAGGTATAAGGTGCAAGCCACAAGGTTCTGATGTCAGGCGACGTATGCAGCGTAAGTATGTGGTGAGGCTAAGATTATTCTCGGCGTTGTTCCCAGACATAATTCAAAACTACAGCACGAGTGTATCGCAAGTAAGTGTGCTTGAGATGGCGTGCTCTCTATCTTTTGACATTTAATATGAATTTAGAAAGAGACGTCATACCTAACATCTTATGAGTCATGTGTAACTGCCTCTGTAATTAGTATCTTTTATCCGTTCGCCGATGTTAATACAAACAAATATCTGTGTCTGCCCAGCCTACACATCTATATTGGCTTGTACTATTTTTAGGCAATTTGAACCATAGTATGGAGCCCAAATAAATACAATTTGATTAAAACAGTGGGTGCACGGCGGCATTGACGCGTAAACTCGGTGTGAGCGCGCGGACACGATACGAATTGAAAAAGAAAAAAAATGAAAGCTCAGCTCAGTCAGTCGGTTGGCATGACAACGACGGCACACAGTTAAACAACTCAACCGACTTTCAGCGCCAAACATAAATACTTAAGCAGTATAGATAAGAGCTTGAAACACAAAGTCTATTGATTCTAAACTATCAATGAATAATCCAAGAGCGGTTCATTTAAGGAACAAGGAAACCTTTCCAAATAACGTTAAATAAAGAAAATAAGGAACGAAGGAAATTACTCGACGTTGAAATTCACGAAAAAAATTGGCAGCGACAGAGACTTCATAAAAAGATCAATAATTTCGGTCCCAAGCATCGGGGTTTAATATTTGACTGGTTACCAAACTCTGTGGATTAATAATGACGTCCCTTCTGTTAGTCCACAACACAAAGCCAGGCAGTTTGTCGTTCGGCTTATATAAAATGAATTTATATGAAACCGATAGTAAAATACGCCATCAATCGACCTTACGACCGCAGTGGGTTCACGCTCAATCATACAGTTTGTTTCACGCGGAACACATTCGTCTGATTCAGCGAAATTGTTTCCCCTTATCGTCTCAGCCACTTTGTTTGAGTATCACCGTCCCATTTTATTTTCGGCCAGTAACTTACCCACGCTCTGCTAATAAAGAAGGATATTATAAACAAAAGTACCAACAGGTTATTTATGGTTTGTGACGTCGTTCGCCAGTTCAAGGTCCCGGGACTCCATGGCGAGCCGGTATTTGCGCTTCAGGTAGCCCTCGTACAGCGAAGCGATGAACATCAACACTCCAACCATGATAGTCACAGATCCGAAACCAAATAGTAAAATTTTAATCAAGTACCATTACACTTGCTTGCTGAAAGCACACGATAGACCGAGACTTAAGAAAGGATTTGACTTAAATAAACTTTGTAGACATATAAAAACTACGGAACGTATTATCCCGTGTGTGGATCGAATCTATAATCCTCGGGAGCAGTGTGGTGTTAGGTGGCTACTTTAACAACTACGACATTCAACGCTGTGCAATAAAATCTTAGTATTTTAAATATATTATGTAGAATTGTCGGTATACAATTTATTAAAATTGTATTTTCTTATGAATGTCTCATAAAATGCTCGCATAGTACGTATCGCTAATATTCACTTGCGAGTTTCTGTAAAACTACTGTCTGCACGACGTAGATTCCACACACTAAGGATATATTGTGTTTAGGCTATTTGCCTTGTGTTTGGGTGCCCTTGGAATTTTGTTAGAACATATCTTGCAGGTACACTGGTTGCAATCGGGAGTTAATAATGCAGTCGTGTGCTATCGGCTGTTCGACTAGCCTTTGTTCGTTTACGACGAGGGAGGCACGAAAGCTTACATGAGCTAAGCAAAGCCTGAGAATAGAAAGACTTATTTTCTTCTCCTATTATCTAAAAACGAAAGCGATTCCATTCGCTTTATTTCTCCTAATTGACTATAAAATGGAAGGTCGCGCCGAAGAAGACCACATCAGTGGTTTACTTTAACCTAATGCGTCGCGAATTTCTAAATTCACAAGGCATAGATTTCCTTTCACTTAAAATCAAACTAGTATTTCAAATACAAAGCCTTCACACAATTTCCTTGATTAAACTGAATCTCTATGTTAGCTGTTAAACTCGTAATTGCGTTAAAGGTTTTGTGAACGTTTCAAACACTTGTTATCATGCAGGCTATGTAGCGAAAAAACCCCTTTAAATAAGGTTCTTGGCAAGCATTCCAGGCACTTTTACCACTAGTTTTCTGGCAGGCTACATACATAGTTGGGATTTTTATTTTGAGTTACATACTTAAACAAGAACACAAACTACGTAACCTGGTAATTATTCTCTGTTTACGTAAAGTGCAGCAGTAAACACTAAAGTACAAGATCAGTATAATAATTTGTTACACATAAATATCACTTGTTTAAACAAAGCTATGATGTGGTCATACAAATGGCCACTAAACGGACGCAGTTAAATCAAGATTTAAAGCACCTTTCAATATCAGCCGTTGCACGTTGATAAATTTCAAACAACCTTAAATTTTTAGATGCATACAACTGGATTTCTATGTTACAATGTTATTTTTATTGAGTGCTAGCGACCAGATTCATATAATTTACACAAAAACTTTACAATTTTAACACTAAATCATTCCACTACCTTAAGACGAGATAAGTAAAACTCGCAGGAAAATCCGTTTAGGTATATTTTAGTTAAACACGAATAGACAGACAAATGCTGAGGGGGTTGTGTTTTGTGCTATGTAGTCAGGAATTGGAAATCTATTTATTGATTAGCATGTTCTCTAGTCACTACACTTTTGTGTATAAAATTTATGTAAAGTTGGTGCCACGAGAAGATGGAATTTTTCTAAACAAACATTCAGGGCTTCACTACCTTTTTTCAAACAGTTGTGTTTTAGATTTTAAACTTTTTGAACAGTCTTTTTTTTCATTGCCTAATAGGGACTATGCGTGTGATTCAGATATAAGCAAATATATTTTTATGACATTATTTGTAGGCAAAGAAAGACACTTCTAACATTATTCTATATTTAAGCACTCTAAAATCGCGAATATTAATTAATAAAAGATGGAAAATTTACGCGCAATTTAAAATGTCGAAATGCAACGCTATTGCCTAGACACCAATGTTACGACACGGTTCGCAGATTATAATTATGTCAAAAGTGGCAAAACAGTACCAGACATTTTACAGAGTCGACAGTTAGCAACTCAAACGTTGAGAACGCTGACGTCACCACAAACCGCGCTAAAATGGGGTGTTTAAACTAGCGTTATGTCATTGCAATTTTCATCATTTAATTTCAAATAAAAGTTAACTTCTCCACGACTAATATTTTTGTTTCAGTATCATATTAACAAAAATAAACGATAGCCGCAATAAAAAAAAATCATACTGTATATTCTCTATTATGCCACTGTGTTTTTAAATTTATATTGTTAAATTTTACTAAAATAAAAAAATCGTGTTTGAATGGTCGAATGTTCATAAATTTGCAGATATTCTTGTCGTTTTACACGTAATTTATTCTGTATATTAAGAAAAAATAGAGTACCGAGTATGTTAATGATAGAGTACATACATGTTACTCTACTATTGACATGATTTTTCTTAAATCATAGACATTAAATCATTTGCTCAAAGTAGCCTACCTACCCGTAAATATTTAATTTTTGACCAACAATGAATAATATTACAGATAACTAACTAGTACATTGCATAAAAAAATCTAGCCATGGAGATTTTACGTTGTCTGTGAATAAAATCGTCAGAATGAACTTAAACAAAATCTATTAAAAGTTATGGCAGTCTGAAAAGGCAATTTCTTTTTTAGGTAGGTATAAATAATTTTCTGCACGACTAATAGTTTGCCATCTGCTATTCTGCACCCGCTTTTTCGAGATGCCGGCAGCGGGCAGAGCGTTGCCATCCTATAAACTTGTATTTAACTTTACATTTAGGTACCCCTTCTTGACAACTAAAAAAATAATAATTTTGTCCTCTGATAAATGCATGTTAAGCCCAAGAATGTAACATTTCAACGAACTAACGCCAAATGTTGACATTCTAGGCGTCAGTACCTCAAAACATTAAAAGATCCTGTTGACAGCGCATAATAGCGATAAAACCCGATCCATTGACATATTTGTTTCCAATGATACGTATCTACGAGTATGTACCGTTGTGCTCATTGGATTTGACATTATTTGTTTTTGTCAGAACTATCGCTAAGTCACTTAGTAGAAATTCTTTGTAATACTGACCTAGTTCATAACAAGAAATGTGTTTGTTTTAAGGCTCTAAAAATATGAAGGCAATATGAAATGCATGAAAACCGCAACACACTGTTGCAGTATAGAATGCACACTTTTTTTAACTCCCAAGCAAAAACATGCTATCATATACGAGAAAAATGTAGCAGCCTTTCTACTTTTTTAGAATGAGGCTAAACATAAGCAATATGACCTTTTTTGTATTCCGGCCTCATTGTTAAACGACTTTAGAAGTGGATGGTATTATCGCATAAGTTCTCATGTTAGGTCAGCTTTTTCTAGATGTGTGTGTCGGTAAGGGATTTTGCTTGTAGTAAAAGCTAATCAATCCACTTGTTTGCATTACAAAATAGAAAACTCAGACGGATAGAGTTTATGGCCAATGGATCTGTGACTTTATAGTGTTGTCGTAAACTTGTTTACATTTAGGTTTTATAGTAAGGCGAGGGATGGGACTAAACCACAGAACATATAGTGGTATGTGGACTTGAAGTTAATGTGACACACTGCAACTAGCTTTATATCCCATCATAGTTAGGCTCTATTATCTTCTACGCGACAGAACAAAGAATATAGTAATATTTATCTAACATAATCGAACATTCTCGTAATTAATGGTAAGTAAACATATCTAACAATTTATTCGAAAAGGGTAAGATATATTAGGTATAGATATATTATATTATAAAAAAATATCAAAAGATCTTTATTATCTTAGATGGGTTTTAAGAATTTAATATAGAGCTAACTTATTTACAGCAACGAACGGTATACGAATAAAAATATTTGTAGAATCCAGTGAATCATTTACTGAGCACCTTTTGCACCATATAAATATTTGATTAAGTTCAAAGTTCGTGTGACATGTGATCTAGTTGGACAGATGAAGTAACTTAGATTGATATAATGTTTCGGGACACCAGAGAATTAAAAAAAATCCCATTCAAACTGTACTATAAAAAAATGTTAGAGCTACGATCCTCCGTTATGAGTAGCAAGTAAAAATTATAAAAATAAGTAGCGAAACAACGACACAATATGACAATGAAATTGTTAAGAGGTATTTTTCCATTAAACGACTTGTTTCAAACATGTCGATTAAACTAACAAAGTGCGCAATTACTACTTATGAGACTATATTCCAGATTTCTTTTATTACCGATTTAATCTCAAGACCGATCTATTGTTACCGACAAGATCATATCATAGGTATAACATGTTTAATTCTAGAAACGCTCTTGTACCGATTTATTCCCAGTTGCCAACAGGTTCGGAGTTACTTGATTGAATAATTAAATGGCGTTATTTGAGTGCTTCATTGGCCAAGCTTATCGTCTTAAATACATAGGTTAACTAAAGTGTAATGACCATATCTGAACTAAGTATGTTACTTTATTGGTTAATTATGTATCTATTCTAATTCCTACATACAATAACTGTTTCGTAATTTTGTTCAAATAAAACAAGACAGTAGTTTAGTATAAATCATAATATTATAATAGAAACAATGATTAAGTAAACACGAAATACCTACTTGCCATTATCATAACTTTACATTTTCAGTTCAAGTATTGTACAGAAAGTCATGTATGCGGTAAAGTATCCGTAATCCCGTAAGGACGGCATAAGTGTAGATTAACACTTGAAAGCCAAATGACTGGTGATAAAATCCATTAAAATAATATGTCGTCGTTTTGCATTTACGTAAATTTACACGAAGAAAATAAAATTGTCACCACCATTTATTTCGCCATGAGACATTTTACGTTCATTTCGACATAATCTGTTAAAGTTTCGTATTTAATGTAAATTAAATACAAGATATAATGAAAAAAATATCCTTTCCTAGGTGTTATTTTTTTACTTGGCACGATGTCAAAAACGTATAGACTTCGGCTTGGTGACCTGTATATAAAATGACATCCCTGTTTTTATAAAAAGTGCCACTGCTCAGCTTCTCTTCTCACGATGAGAAAGACAATAGTCCATCGCCTAGTGGACTTCCACCAACCCGGACAAGGCCGGCAAGGTCATCAAAATCAGTTTAGATGTTTAGCCAGTTAAGCGTTTTTTGGTCGCCAAGCAGCTTTAGGTTGAGACAATTATAAGTAAAGCGGTTGCGTATGTTTCCCGCGGTTTCACCCGCGTCTTGAGGGAATTATTTCGCGTACCCGGTTAATTTATAGCCTTAGTTACTCCTTGGTACATCAGCTCTCCACCAGTGAACGTCCCGTCAAAATCGGTCCAGCCGTTCCCGAGTTTAGTGAAAATAAACAGACAGACAGACAGACAAAAATTTAAAAAAATGATATTTCGGTATATGTACCGTGTATACATCAATATGCATTAAGTAAAAAGCGTTTTTTTTTATATTACAAACAGACACTATAATTTTATTTATATGTATAGATGTATAGATAAGATGAGATATTTCCACAACACAATAATGCCGTAGTGCAAAAAAATACGTGGTACACCAAACTTTTTGGACGTGATATATAAATAAGATTATATCGTCATAGCTCGACTACAGTAAAATTAATTAGCTTTACGTTACCTATTTGTTACGATGTAATCATAATAATTTATTAATGTATCTTGTTCAGGTGCACTTTGATTTATTACAGAATATCTCACTTTCGGTCTCAATGTCATTTGCTATCAGGTTTTTACTATCTTATTCAAATTCAAATTATTTATTTGCTTTAAACAGGGTAATACATAATGTGGTGTATAACAATTCAGGAGAACAAGCCCATTTAGCTATAAAAACAGCATGCAAATATTAACAAACGTTAAAGAGGAAAAGCATAATTGTATTAGTACATCATCACAATATTTATAATCAGTATTCTGTGTATGGATTAATTCAGGGGCCCAATTCCGCTAAATAAATATAGTCGCAATATCATGTCAGTGTCATACTTACGTCACAAAAAGCGTATTCTTCTAAATTATATAATATTTGAATGAAATTGTAACGAGATCGTATGTGTCACCGACGAACTGTGTATTTTAAATTCTTACGATAATGACATTAGGTTATCAGAATACCGCTTTTAAATCCATTCAAAATATGATATCAATGTCACATAAAAATAGCAGAATTGGCCCCCTGATAAATGTGTCTACTGTTATAATTTAAAAACTCTTAAACCGAATAAAACGCATTTTCTATCAGCCATTTTTTCAAGACTTGATTAAATTTATAGAACGGCAATGTTTTGAAACATTCCGAGTTTTGTTAAAAACTTTAACGCACATCGAAATACTATTTTTCTGTAGCAGGCTTGTTCTAGGTATTAAGCCCAATACTAATCTATTTGGATTTCTGATGTTATTTGTCTTAGTAACGTCTTTTGCTTGTTTAAATGTATTTGGGTGTTGCTTTACAAATTTACAAACGTCTAGGATGTACAAACTCGGTAAAGTGGGTATTTTTAATTTTTTAAAGTATGGACTGCATGATACATCCGGGGCAATGTCGCATATGGATCGTATGCATCTTTTTTGTGCAATAAAGGCCCTATCAATTTCAGTACCGTTTTCCCAGAGTAACAACCCATATCGAAGTATGGATTCGACGTACGCATAGTAGGCTGTGCATGCTGTATTTCGGTGAAGAAAATTTTGACAGTAAACTACAGTTTACGGATTTTATCGCGTTGTATTGGTTTCACTAAGTTATTACATTTGAAACTAAAGATCTAGAAACTATATTTTTAATTTATTACTAGCCGACGTTTCGAATTCTTTACAGAATTCATGTTCACGGCAGACTGAGGTGATATTTGTCTTGAATGTATAAGTTATCTCAAAGTACCCGAACATTTTTCAACTACTGGTGTTACTATTTACGCAGAATGAGCTCACAGTGTCCTTAGGTCTTCTGGTGACTTTGTCCTTCTTGGGTTTCATTAGCCTTATGACAGGGTCCCAAGCTGGAGGAACATTCCAACCATCTTCCCTATTGAAGTTAGGGTGTTTTTTAATTTCAATAGCCTCTCGTATCATCCTTGGAAGAAAACGATGTTCTTTTGCGAGTATCTGTGGTTCATCAAATTGCAGGTAGTGGTTGGGTCCTTGTTCCACATGTTCACACACAGCAGACTTTGTTGAGCGTTTATGTTTTATGTCAGCTATATGTTCTTTGAGTCGAATGCCTATGCTTCTCTTGGTTTGTCCAATGTATGAGAGCCCACATTCACAGTCAATTTTGTAGACACCGGCCTCTTGCAAGGGTAACTGACACTTGACAGATGGTAATAATTGACTGATTCGCGTAAACCCAAGAAGATACTAACATTTTGACAGTTTGTACAGAGCAAAAGAAAAACATTTATTTTATTTGCAACCTTTTCTATTTGCTCTTTCCAGTTTAGTTTATTGCTAATTATTATACCTAGAAATGTATTATTATTAGCTCGTCGTCGTTAAATTAGATGAGAGGGATATTAATTCTAAAAAGCATTTTTATCTTTTGGCGAGGCTTGTCCTTGCTTGAATGCCTTTCAAAGAAAACATTGAACTTGTTAAGTGGAAAATGAAGTAAATTTTTATTTTATAGCGGTAATTTGAATCAAGTGATGTTGAAAATCATTATTAGTAGACTCCTATTAAAAAAAAACATCGTATACCTACAGCTCAAATGTAGATCCACTTCCCAAATTTTGCTCATACATACATACGTATTATGCAAATTATTCCTAAGTAAAAATAACTAAGACGAACAGCTTGCCGTAGTATCTCACTACTGTAGCAAGGCTTGGCTCTCAAAGTATTTGAGAATTCAATCATTTGTCATACCGTCATCTAACATCGTCATCATCATCATCAGCCTGCAAGAGTCCACTGCTGGATATAGACCTCTCCAATGGCACGCCACTGAGCCCGATTTTCGGCTTTTCATGTCCAGCCGCTGCCAGCCACTTTGCGTATATCGTCACTCCACCTAGCCGGAGGGCGTCCTACACTACATTTGCCAAGGCGCGGTCTCCACTCTAGAACACGACTGCTCCAACGGTTATCGGTTCTTCGACAAATGTGGCCGGCCCACTGCCACTTCAGCTTGCTAATTGTTTGAGCTTTGTCGATTACCTTGGTTCTCTGTTGGATCACTTCATTTCCAATTCGATCCTTCAGAGAAACTCCGAGCATAGCCCTCTCCATAGCTCGCTGAGCGACCATCTAACATCAGCCTACTATGATCTGTGAACTGGACGTCAAGTTTTCTATACTAATTCAGTGGCACGATTGTCGTCAAATTACCTTAAAAGTGGCTAGTAAAATCTCAAAACAACGGACATACTCACCGGTTTATCAATTCTACTTCGTTACTATAAAAATCTCAAATGATATAACCTCAACTATATTTTTATTGCATAGGGAGACAAACCAGTAAGCGGGTCACCTGATGGTATGTGATCACCTATGCATTACAAGTGCGTTGCCGACCTTTTAAAAAGGAATGTGCACTAAAAGGTTTCCAAAGTCGAACTAGTTTGGAAATACCGCTGCAGATAGTTTGTTTCACAGTTTTGTTGTACGAGGCAAGAAATGGCGTATGAAACGTACAGTGGAAAAACTCCACTCATCAACTTGAGGCAAGTTGTTGGCACTTTAACTTACCCAAGTATATGCAGCTTGGGGTCGGCAAAGAGATCGTATCAGCCGGGCACGGGGCGCATGTTGACAGTGGTGAAGGAAACCTCGAGGCCCGAGCTGGCCGCGTCTTCTGCCGCAATCACCTCCGCCGCGCCCAGCACCGTGGTCACCGCCTGGGCGTCATATGATGCCGGCACGCACTCACCGACCAGCATTAATCGACTCTGGGTAACACAAAGAATTCAAATTAAAATTCACGTAAATAAACATGTCTCTTTTTAAATAAAGAAAGTTATTAGGTACTTGGAAATAAATGCTATGTCGTGACAAACATTCAATCAACGGACACAATGTACACTGAGACTCGAAACAAGAATTTGGGGAACACTCAAAATAATTTCACTTTTACTTAAACTATTGCAACATTGATGTTATAGATCGAGACAGTAATATGACAAAAATGACAAAAACATGTCTCCTTTTAAATAAAGTTATTAGGTACTTGGAAATATATGCTATGTCGTGACAAACATTCAATCAACGGACACAATGTACACTGAGACTCGAAACAACAATTTGGGGAACACTCAAAATAATTTCACTTTTACTTAAACTATTGCAACATTGGTGTGATCTATAGATCGAGACAGTAATATGACAAAAATGACAAAAACATGTCTCTTTTTAAATAAAGTTATTAGGTACTTGGAAATAAATGCTATGTCGTGACAAACATTCAATCAACGGACACAATGCACACTGAGACTCGAAACAACAATTTGGGGAACACTCAAAATAATTTCACTTTTACTTAAACTATTGCAACATTGGTGTTATAGATCGAGACAGTAATATGACAAAAATGACAAAAAAACATGTCTCTTTTTAAATAAAGTTATTAGGTACTTGGAAATAAATGCTATGTCGTGACAAACATTCAATCAACGGACACAATGCACACTGAGACTCGAAACAACAATTTGGGGAACACTCAAAATAATTTCACTTTTACTTAAACTATTGCAACATTGATGTTATAGATCGAGACAGTAATATGACAAAATTTTAAATGCGAGAATTTAATATAAAATGCAATTTATTATAAATTAATGCCTAATTCGAAATATCTTCAAACATATTTTCAACGGCAGTTAGCAAAAGTCATTAGTTTGAAATGGCTATAAAGTATGATTAATGATTATGACATGATATAATGGAATGATAATCTCAGGCGCGGTAGGATTTATTCATTATGTCAAGCAATCTGATAACAAGATTACATTTAAATTAATCTTTTGCTCGCGGTCAATCTTGCAAGACATTAAAGATTTCAGGTATTCAGTGTTTGATAAACATATCTTGCTGGACATTGTTGCTGAAGCTGTAGTTTGTTTTCACTAAAGATAATATGGGAATACAATATATAGAAGTTCGTTTGCTATACTACACAAGTGTGTGACTTTGAATGGATCCCTCGTCACTCACAGTGTTGTTGAGTCGATCTCATATGATACAAAATATGACACATTTGTTCCCGTGTGACATCGATTTTGAAATATGTCATTGTGACTGTTGCTTATTTGTAGTACATTGGTAAACCGTATAACAAAGACCGTGTAAACGCGGGAATCGGTTAAAAACTGACTTTTGATTGCCTTCCGCGCGGAAACTATCGATGACTTTCCCGCAGGAGTTATTTAAAAAGTGGAGTAATCGGTCGATGGCCATTATTTTACTACGTAGCTGCATCTGAATTGATGACGTAATTAATATTTTTATCAAAAGTCGTCTATCGCGTTTCCGCGGTACTTACGTTCGGCAATACGGAAGTGGGTTCCGTATTGCCGTATCCACCCTTCACAGGCTTGTTATGATATACCACGATAACATCCCTTCTCTCTCCATATTAAATTCAAATTCAAAATCCTTTATTCATTTGGGTCACAATGTGACGCTTATGAACGTCAAAATAATAAATTTATAAAATAATTACTTATACTCAAATTTAAAACATTATTACTGTATGCTTGTACATTTAAATTTACTGCCACGTTCGCAAAGCAATAGGTAGAACCATGAGAAAGAACGGGCAATAAAACTCACGGTCACCCCCTTTCATCGCCAGGTTTTGCATAATACACAATTTACATTTAGTAAGGTGCTGCAACTGTTACACCTTCTATATCACTTGTATATATTCACTGTACATAATAATACTCAAGCATAATACTTTTGGTTAGGCTCCTCAGAATAGACATGGTGAAACAGGAGCATCCACTTACATTATATATACCTAATAATGCAGGCAATCCGCGAAAGTGATCAGAACCATGATGGAAATGATGCAGTTAAATATTAAAATCTAATACCAGCCCGCAAGACCGTCATCGACCAGTCATCGCAAGTAGCACCCGTTCACGAGTATGACGCATGTGCCAGCCATCATCCCTCTCGCCATATTAGAGGGACAGGGATGACCCGACACACGACGCCACCACAAGAAATGACATTTTAGTGAGCATGACGACAACGGTATACGAACCAGCAGTAAGAAACAATCTATTGGTATACTGACCATGACCGCCAATTACCTCCATTTTCCAGATCGTTATTATTAACATAAGTTAGTGGAACGCGTGAAGGAATGCAAATGTAGAAAGAATTTTGTGAAGGTGACAAGTGAACAATGATATGATCAGGGATAAATAATGTCAAACTACATTCAACAAATCATAAAAATATCCAAATCCTGCAAAAATCATGTGTTCACGAGGCACCTCCACTTAACATGTAAATAAAATAATCGTGAGTTAAACAAGCCTAAGCCTATCCCCACGGTGTCTTATCATTTAAACATTCCTTAATAGTGTAATAACCCCTTTGTAAAAGAAAGTTCCTAATTGTCCGTTTGTATTTGTGCATGGGTAAATTCATTATTTCAAGAGGCAATTTGTTGAAAAATCGTATACCAATCCCCGCAAATGAGTTCTGAACTTTATGTAGACGGTAGTTAGTTCCCACCAGTTTATGCTTATTCCTTGTGTTCACTTTGTGCAAATCACTATTTTTGCGGTATAGAATTAAGTTTTTCTTAATGTACATTAAGTTAGCATATATATATTGCGATGCAACTGTCAATATATCTACTTCTTTAAATTTATCACGTAAAGAATCTCTAGCACCTAACTTATAAATTGCACGTATGGCCCTTTTTTGAATGACAAAAAAGTATGTATATCAGCAGCTGTACCCCATAACATTATTCCGTAAGACATTACGCTGTGAAAATAACTAAAGTAAACTAGTCTAGCAGTATCTATATCTGTGAATTCCCTAACTTTTCTAACTGCAAACGCTGCAGAACTAAGTTTCACCGCGAGACAAGATATTTGGGCGCCCCACTGAAGCTTACAATCTAAAGTTACACCTAAGAGTACGGTTGATTCGACTAGTTGAATTGTTTCCTTATTTAAAATTATATTAGTAGAAACACTTTTGACATTAGGCAAAGAGAATTTAACACATTTGGTTTTGCTTGAGTTGAGTACCAAATTATTTGTCAAAAACCAATCTAATACTTGTGCAAGAGTGTTATTGACGGTATCAAAGTTACTTAAATTACGATCAACTTTAAAAATTAGTGACGTATCGTCGGCAAACAAAACAATATCACATAAATTTTGTACAAAGAACGGCAAATCATTAATATATATTAAAAAAAGAAATGGACCGAGAATAGAGCCCTGTGGAACGCCCATTCCTACTGGCAAACCTAGAGACCTACTCCCATTAACATCTACATACTGAATTCTATCACTAAGGTAGGCGGTAGACTAACGCACATAAAGATTAATTATGGAACACCCTATATTGCCCGCATTATACTATAAGTGCTTCGTCATTTTCCTCATCATGTAACACCTGATAACAGGGCAATTATTACGATCGACCCTTTCAGGATAATCCTTATGAAACGTACAATTAACTTGGGCTTAACTCCCACCAAACAAAAAAGCAAAAAAAGATCAATTTTTGTCGGTCTTGTGTGATGAGCACAATTATTTTTCCTTGTCTGGGTATTCATCATCCTGTTAGCCTAGAGACGTCCACTGCTGGACATAGGCCTTCGCCAAGGTTCCCCACGCAGACCGATATTGAGCCGCCCGCATCCAACTGCATGTCTGGGTGTAATTTTTACTTTATATGCATGTATCCTATCACAAGCATTATTTAGCTTAAAAGGAGACTCCGAATGCAATGTGTAATCCTATAAATTGTAGAAAATGAAATAAACATTATTTATGTATTTGAGAATAAAAAAAGTATGGTTTTCAACTGTCTGATAGCCTTAGTTTTCAGGATAATTTGAAATCAGATGGCCGCGCGTTAGTTATCCCTATTATACATGTTCATTCAATACTTGAATAGTAGGTTTCTTGGCCGTTGACCTGTAAAGTGTTATGAAAAACCGTAGTTCGCATTTGTCTCTATATTTAGAGCGTGAAATAATTTTCAACCGTTGAACATTTTTTTACACTTTAGTAGTTTTAATGTTATGTGACTTGGCCGCTGACCTGTACCCAACAGGTCAAGGGCCAAGTCACATAACATTAAATATAATAATAAAGAAAGTGCAGTAAGGAGCCTAAGACTTGTCTCAACTGTGTCTAGAGATTTCATTACTTTTTAGGGGAAAACCAGCAGCTCCATCCATACTATTTTTTTACAGAATGTTTTTGCCGGGATTATTATTATTCAAAATTAGACCGATATGCAGCTATAGAAATGCAAGTCGCAAAAATATCATAAATATTTTAAATACACGCATAGGTATACAGGTATTTATAGAGAATGTCATAGGTATAAGGTGCAAGCCACTAGCTTCTGATGTCAAGCGACGTACGCAGCGTAAGTATGTGGTGAGGCTAAGATTGTTCTCGGCGTTGTTCACAGACATAATTCAAAACTACAGCGCGACGGTATCGCAAGTGCTTGAGATGGCGTGCTCTTTATCTTTTGATATTTTATATAAATTTAGAAAGAGACATCATGCCTCACATCTTATGAGTATGTGGTCATGTATAACTGCCTCTGTAATTAGTATTTTTTATCCGTTCGCCGATATTAATACATACAAATATCTGTGTCTGCCCAGCCTAGACATCTATATTGGCTTGTACTATTTTCAGGCAATTTGAACCACAGTATGGAGCCCAAATAAATATAATAATTTGATTATAACAGTAGGTGCACGGCACGTGACGCATTGACGCGCGGACACGAGACGAATTGAAAAATGCGACGAAGCATCGAATTGAACGAAAGCTCAACTTAGTCGGTTGCCATGACAACGACGACCTATAACCGAACTACGCAGCCGACTTTCACCACCACAATATATATAAATACTTAAGCAATATAGATAAGAGTTTCAATCACAAAGTCTATTCTAAACTATCAATGAATAATCCAAGCTTGGTTCACTTAAGGAACAAGGAAACCTTTAGAAATAACTTTACATAAACACAGACAGAAAACAAGGAACAAAGGAAATTACTCGACGTTGAAATTCACGAAAAATATTGCCAGCGACAGAGATACTTCATAAAAAATTTAATAATTTCGGCCCGAAGCTTTGGGGTTTAATATTTGACTGGTTACCGAACTTTGTGGATTAATAATGACGTCCCTTCTGTTAGTCAACAACACAATGCCAGGCAGTTTGTCGTTCGGCTTATATAAAATGAATTTATATGGCACCGATAGTAAACACGCCATCAATCGATCTTACGACCGCAGCGGGTTCACGCTTAATCATACAGTTTGTTTCATACGGAATACATACGTCGGATTCAGCGAATATTGTTTCCCCTTATAGCCACAGCCACTTTGTTTGAGTATCACCGTCACATTTTATTTGCGGCCAGTAACGTACCCACGCTCTGCTAATAAAGAAGGATATTATTAACAAAAGTACCAACAGGTTGTTTATGGTTTGTGTCGTCGTTCGCCAGCTCAACGTCTCGGGACACGGCGAGCCGATATTTGCGCTCTAGGTAGCCTTCATACAGCGAAGCGATGAACATCAACACTCCAACCACGATAGTCACAGATCTGAAACCAAATAGTACAATTTTAATCAAGTACCATTGCTGGCTGAAAGCACACGATAGACCGAGACTTAGGAAAGGATTTAACCTAAATAAACTTTGCAGACATATAAAAACAACACAACGTATTGTCTCGTGTCTGGATCGAACCTATAACCCTCCGGAGCAGTGTGGTGCTAGGCGGCCACTTAAACCACTAAGACATTCGACGCGGTGCAATAAGATCTTAGTATTATGAATATATTATGTACAATTGTCAGCATACGATTAATTAAATGTTATATTTTTAAGTATGTCGATATACTCGATATAGGTATATACGTACTCGCATAGTACGTATATACCTATATAATTGGTAATAATCCCTGGCGAGTTTCTGTAAAACTACTATCTGCACGACTGAGATTCCACACAATAAGGATATATTGTGTTTAGGCTACTTGCGTTGGGTTTGTGAGCTTTGCTAGAACAAATCTTGCAGGTACACTGGATGCAATCCGGAGTTAATAATGCAGTCGTATGCTATCGGCTGTTCGACTAGCCTTTGTTACGAGGCACTAAAGCTTACACGAGCTAAGCAAAGCCTGACAATAGAAAGACTGCTTCTCCTATATTCTAAAACGAAAGCGATTCAATTCGCATTATTTCTCCTAATTGACTATAAAATGGAAGGTCACACCGATCAAGACCAAATCAGTGGTTTACCTTAACCTAATTCGTCGCGAATTTCTAAATACACAAGGCATAGATTTCCTTTCACTTAAAATCAAACTAGTATTTCAAATACATACAAAGTCTTCACACAATTTCCTTGGTGAAACTCAATCTCTATGTTAGCTGTTAAACTCGTAATTGCGTTAAAGGTTTTGTTAACGTTCCAAACACTTGTTATCATGCAGGCTATGTAGCGAAAAAACCCCTTCAAATAAGGTTCTTGGCAAGCATTCCAGGCACTTTTACCACTAGTTTTCTGGCAGACTACATACATAGTTGGGATTTTTATTTTGAGTTACATACTTAAACAAGAACACAAACTACGTAACTTGGTAATTATTCTCTGTTTACGTAAAGTGCAGCAGTAAACACTAAAGTTTGTACTTTAGTGTTTACTGTAACAAATTATTATACTGATCTTGTGATCAGTATAATAATTTGTTACAGATAAACATCACTTCTTTAAACAAAGCTATGATGTGGTCATATAAATGGCCACTAAACGGACGCAATTAAATCAAAATTCAAAGCACCTTTCAATATCAGCCGTTGGTAAATTTCAAACTACCTTAAATTTTTAGATGCATACAACTGGATTTCTATGTTGCAGTGTTTTTTTAGAGTATTAGCAACCAGCTTCATATGGTTAATATAAAATATAATTTACACAAAAACTTCACAATTTATACACCTAATCATTCCACTACCTTAAGACGAGATAAGTGAAACACGCAGGAAAATCCGTTTAGGTATATTTTAGTTCAACACGAATAGACAGACAAATGCTGAGGGGGTTGTGTTTTGTACTATGTAGTCAGGAATTGGAAATCTATTTATTAATTAGCATGTTCTCTAGTCACTACACTTTTGTGTATAAAATTTAATATAATATGTAGTGATATTTACTCTGTGCTGAAATATGAATACCGATCTAGTTCATAACAAGAAACGTGTTTGTTTTAAGGTTCTAAAAATATGAAGGCAATTGCATTGCATATGCATGAAAACCGCAACACACTGTTGCATTATAGAATGCACACTGTTTTTAACTCCCAAGCATAAACATGCTATCGTATACGAGAAAAATGTAGCAGTCTTTCTACTTTTTTAGAATGAGGCTAAACATAAGCAATATGACCTTTTTACTGCCTCCGTGGTCCAGTGGATAGCGTATATTATGCGACTGCTGTTCGGAGGTCCCGGGTTCGATTCCTAGATCGGGCAAAAGTATTACTGGGTTTTTCCGAATACTCAGTAGCAGCCCGGAGTCTGATGATGTGCCAGGTAACGGCAATAGGCTCGCCCCCTTTTACGTGTGACCTAAAAATTCATGGTGAAATGTGGGTGTAATATTTCACCTCTGTCTACCCCTTCGGGGATACAGGCGTGAGACTATAAAAAAGACCTTTTTAGTACTCCGGTATCATTGTTAAACGACTCTAGAAGTGGATAATATTATAGCTTGAGTTCTCATGTTAGGTCAGCTTTTTTAGATGTGTGTCCGTAAGAGATTTTGCTTGTAGTAAAAGCTAATCAATCCACTTGTTTGCATTACAAAATAGAAAACTCAGACGGATAGAGTTTATGGTAAATGGATCTGTGACTTTATAGTGTCGTCGTAAACTTGTTTACATTTAGGTTTTATAGTAAGGCGAGGGATGGGACTAAACCACAGAACATAATAGTGGTATGTATACTTGAAGTTAATATACACACACACTGCAACTAGCTTTATATCCCATCATAGTAAGGCACTATTATCTTCTACGCGACAGAACAAAGAATATAGTAATATTTATCTTACATAATCGAACATTCTCGTAATTAATGATAAGTAAATGAAGTGATGATAATTGCTCTGTGAATTGCTTTATTTATAGTACCATTAAACTCAATGGTTGAGGAAGTGTTAAAGGAACTCAAATCTTTGGATGCCTCGAAAGGATCAGGACCAGACGGCATACAAGGGTTGTTTTTAAAAAAAACACTGCTGATGAGCTTTTTACGCCTATACAAATGTTATTTAATAAATCTATGAAACAGAGAGTTTTCCCTGAGGTCTGGAAATGTGCGAACATAACACCAGTTTTTATAAATCGGGCCTTAAACAAGATATAGAGAATTATCGCCCCATTTATATTCTGTCAGCCTTGTCGAAGCTTTTTGAAAGATTAGTTCATAATAATGTATATCCTGTTATACACAATAATCTAATACAACATCATGGTTTCGTTAAGAGAAGATCAACCGCAACCAATTTAGCTACTTTTGTTGAAAACCTATTTAACAGTATGGATTGTCGTATTGAATTGGACGTAATATATACGGATTTTCGAAAAACATTCGACAAGGTTGATCATGCCCTTCTTTTGAAGAAAATCTCATACAATGTTATTCGCGGTGATCTCTTGCGCTGGTTCTCGTCATACGTTTGTAATCGCACTCAGAGAGTAGTGGTCAAGGGATTTCCATCTAATAAAATTTATGCAAGCTCCGGAGTCCCACAGGGATCAATTTTAGGACCACTTTTGTTCACTATTTTTATTAATGACATCAATTCTTGCTTTAAAAATTGCAAAATCCTGCTCTACGCTGATGATTCAAAAATTTTCAGACAAATTAAGACCAATCGGGACTGTTATCTATTACAAGAAGATTTCAATCGTTTCACAGCGTATTGTAGTAAAAATAAGCTACAACTAAGCATATCTAAGTGCTCCTGTATTAGTTTTACAAAGAACAAAAATGTCATTACACACCCCTATTCCTTAGATAACACTGTTTTATTCCAAGTGTCTGTGGTTCGTGATTTGGGAATATTTCTCGATGATAAACTTCACCTTGATGCTCATATAAATAAAATAGTTAGTAATGCTTACAGAATGTACGGCTTTGTGATGCGGTCTACAAAAAAATGTATACGTACTTCGACATATCTGCACTTATATAGGACGTTGATCAGGTCGCAGTTAGAGTATGCGGTTTCAGTGTGGAATCCATTTTATATTAAATACCCTGATGACATTGAAAAAATTCAAAGTAAGCTCCTGAAAGCTTTGCATTATCGCTGTTTTCGCAGTTATTCCTTACAGTACCATGGTCTACTGGAAAAGTATAAATTACTTAACCTAAAGTCTAGAAGGATTTTCCTGGAAACAATGTTCTTGTTCGATTTATGTAACAATGTGTATGACTGAATGGAAATTAGTAATAGAATAAGTTATATTGTACCAATAACGACGATGAGCCGTGGTACCCGTGCGCGTCATGTTTTTGCTGCAATGTCTTGTCACACTAACGCAGGTATGTGAGCACCTCTTCGTCGAATTACTGATAATTACAATAAGTTTTTCTGTGATATTGATATATTCTCACTATCTCCTAGTCAATTTCGTAATGCAGTTCAAAAGTCCATTAGTGATTAAAATCTGTAATAGTCATGGCATGTGGAGGTAACTGAGGTCCAATACTAATATCATCATAAGAATAAATAAAACATTGTATTCTTGTGCTCCTGTTTGCATGCGTTTTGTCTTTTAGTTTAGGTTTTGTCGTAAAATATACTTGTATTACTAACTATCGTACGATGTAATTGTTCTAAATATTTTGTACTTATATATATTTTGTGGAAAATGCTGTTGGTTGCATATCACAGGTAGTAGAGCCTTGCTGATTTCAGCATGAATGGGCCGGCTCGACCGGGGAAGTACTACCCTCTCACAGAAAATCGACGTAAAGTAACAGTACCTAAACTGTTGCGTTTCGTTCGGTGAGTGAGAGTTCCGGAGGCCCTATCCCCTATTCCTTCTCCCTTATCCCACTCCTCATCCTATCCCTTTTCCCAATCCCAAAGGGCGGCAACGCACTTGTAACTCCTGTGGTGTTGCTTGTGTCCATGGGCGCCGGTAATTGCTTACCATCAAGCAATCCGTCTGCTCGTTTGCCGCCTATTACTATAAAAAAAATGACCATATTCTGTTACATTTCGTTATTCTGTAATACTTAATGTGTGACTGTTTATTTTTCCAAATAAAAAAGTAAACATACCTAACAATTTATTCGAAAAGGGTAAGATATATTATAGATATATTATATTATAAATTAATATCGAAAGATCTTAATTATTTTTAGATGGGTTTTATGAATTTAATATGGAACTAACTTATTTACAGCAACGAACGGTTGACGAGCTGCGTCACTTGCTGCTAAAATATTTGCAGAATCCAGTGAATCATTTACTGAGCACCTTTTGCACCGTATAAATATTTGATTTTGCTTTTGTAACGTATAAATATTTGACTAACCTAAGTTTGTGTGACATGTGGTCTAGGTGACATGTGAAGTAACTATGAAGTAACTTAGGTACATTGACATAATGTTTCGGACACCAGAGAATTGAAAAAATCCCATTCAAACTGTATTATAAAAAATGTCAGAGCTACGATCCTCCGTAATGAGTAGCAAGTAAAAATTATAAAAATAAGTAGCGAAATAACGACACAATATGACAATGAAATTGTTAAAAGGTATTTTTTCTATTAAGCGACTCGTTTCAAACATGTCGATTAAACTAACAAAGTGCGCAATTACTACTTATGATACTATATTCCAGATTTCTTTTATGACCGATTTAATCTCAAGACCGATCTATCGTTACCGACAAGATCGTATCATAGGTATAAAATGTTTAATTCTAGAAACGCTCTTGTACCGATTTATTCCCAGTTGTCAACATGTGCAGAGTTATTTGATTGAATAATTAAACGACGTGTTGAGTGCTTTATTGGCCCAGCTTATCGTCTTAAATAAGTTAACAAAAGTGTAATGACCATATCTGAACTAAGTATGTTACCTACTTTATTGGTTAATTATGTATATATTCTAATTCCTATATACAATAATTGTTCGTAATTTTGTTCAAATACAGCAAGACAATAGTTTAGTATAAAACATAATATTATAATAGAAACAATGATTAAGTAAACACGAAATACTTGCCATAATTATAACTTTACATTTTCAGTTCAAGTATTGTACAGAAAGTCATTTATGCTGTAAAGTATCCGTAATTCCGTGAGGACGGCATAATTGTAGATTAAAAACTTGAAAGGCAAATGACTGCTGATAAAATCCATTAAGGTAATTCAATGTCGTCGTTTTGAATTTACGTAAAATTTACACAAAGAAAATACAATACTCTAATAGATTTGTCACCACCATTTCGCCCCTTTATTGGTAAAACCGATTATCTACCGAAAACTAAACTTGTAGCAATAATGATTTAAAAGTTTGACAGAATAATTATGTAACTAAATTTCATATATCTTACCTTCAATCATGTAATTATAATGGAACAACTAATAAAGTATGTTTGTAAATCATAAAAATAGAAGTACTTTATTGTTAATGCTTGAAAAAATGCCAAACACTATCTTCAGGGAGGTCATTTAGTTGTTTTTTCCTGAATAACGACATAAGCATATATATCATTAATTAAGTCACTTGGAGCTTATCTTAAAGCTTCACCGTAACCTTTCGAAGAAAGTAATAAGATACCAAAAACAACTGTAAAAATAACATTCTGAAACATTCTACAAATCGAAATTTTAAAAATGATAATTGGTTTTGCTTGAGTAAAATTAAGAAGTGTGGTAGACTATCTGCAAAAAGTTCATACAACGAACTACAGCAAGCCTGGTCTATTTTTATAATTACAAAAATACCAAATAATTATTACTTATCTACATGACAGTAAAACTGAATAAAGGAGGAAAATTATAAGAATGATATATTATTAATAACTAGCCGTTTCCCGCGGTTTCACCCGCGTTCTGAGGGAACTACTTCGCGTACCCGAAAAAGCCAAATATTTTACGGATCTCTACTTTTTCGAAAATAAAATATAGCCTATGTTACTCGTAGATAATGTAGCTTTCTAATGGTGAAGGAATTTTTAAAATCGGTCCAGTAGTTTTTGAGTTTATCCATTACAAACAAACAAACAAAAATACAAATCTTTCCTCTTTATAATATTATAGTGTAGATAATAATAAAACCCCTCTGGGGCAGTCGTTAACTTTATCATGAGACTAACTCAATCTCAGAGGGTATAGTAACAGCTTTCAAACATCACCTTTATCTTGTGATATATATTATAGTACAGGATAGAAAGACAGCTTACAAACCGCAGGGCAGCTTTGTGGCGAGCTGAATGTGTGTGGAGACACTGCCGTCCCGATTGCTTCAGAGGGTTCGGTCAGGGCCTCATCTCCGCTTGCCTTTATTGGCTTGTTGGAGTAGATTACCAAGAGTGCCCGCAGGACCCTCGACTCTGGCTTGCCTTGGTCGCCCGGCCAGAGGGAAGCCACAAGAGCTATTTGCTCGGGGGTGAAAGTGTCATTGTCAAGGGCGTAATTACGGGGAAACCCGCTCCGGGCCTCCGTGGTCACGAGGCCTGCGATGGCGAAACCGGTGCCGCACCGCTCTACACCCCTAGCCGCTCACACCGGTGTTGCCGTCTTGTTGTTTATGGCAGAGTTTGTTTGCCTTGGCGGTTATCTAGAGAGGGCCCATCCAGTGAGTTGGCGAGTCAACGCCTGCCCCTTTTCGACATACTATAAGAGTATTTAGATCAGGTGCCGTTTTCTATCCATAGTGTTCACCTAGACCAACCCATTAAACATCCATCCCAATAGCCCAGATTAATTAGGTTCCATACAAGTAGCAATAGTCTTGCACCTGCTGCGGCTAATCCGTGACTGCACTTAATAGTGCAGTTATGGAGGCGCCTCAGCAGGTATCACATCACATTCTAGATTAAAACTCTCAAAGGGCCTCTGTGCGTTGGACCTATGTCTGCGTGTACGCCTTCCAAAGGGCCGGTTATTCTTTTAATATCAAAGGTTAAAAGAATAGCCGTAATAGAAAAACAAATATTAATTATAATAATAATCATTTATTTCGGAAACATTCCATTTTCATACAAATAAAACCAAAAACAAAAACACAGAACAAAATACATTAGTGACCTTAACATTCGGAAATTAAAATGAGCACTTTGTCTCATTCAAAAACCTTCCCTCGGCACCGGGACCGCAGCAATGTATACGGGACCAGTGCATCAGGAATGGAGTCTGGTTTCCCTGCAATATTTAGAGGGATGCTATTGGGGCTTCTAAGCATTCTGCTCATCAAATATGCTGTTCTCTTGCGTATGATCGCTTTAAAGCTGTCTATGTTTGCCTCAGCAAACATGCTTGACGCGCTACAAAACCGCGTAAGCCCCAATAGTACCCGGAATGCGTTATTGTATTGCACGCGAAGAGCGTTGTAGGTTATCTGCGTATATCTGAGCCACAGGCTGTAGGTGTAAAAAGTCTAGCAGTATGCCTTGAACAGAGTAATTTTAACTTCCTTAGTACACCTAGCAAACCTGCGCACCAGCATATTGCATCGAACTGACAACGCCCTTCGTTCCCTCTATACATCAATATCATCACCTAGGTCCTCATTCCAAAGGTGTCCTAGGTATTTAAACTGTGACACCCTTTTCAGTTTCACCCTGTAAATGTACACTGGCGGGACAGTCTCAGGTTTTCTGCAACTTATTCGAAAAATCATAGCCTCGCTTTTCCCGACTCGCTTTTTTGTAAAGTAGGCCATGACAGTGGCATATTGTTCACACACTGTAAGCAAACGTCTGAGCGTATCAAAAGACGGGCTCAGCAATGCCATATCATCCGCGTAGCTGATACTGTTGATAGTCTTACCATCAACAGAATATCCGACACCAGTGCTACTGAGCTTCTCGATCAGCTGATCGATGTATAGACTGAAAAGCGCTGGCGACGTCACCTTTTACCTCACACCACACCTCAGCCCATAGGTACTAGCCAGAAAATGCACGCGACCATCTAACCTGATTTATTTGGTGGCCATACTAGTACTGGAGAAGGCTGATTAGATCATGAGGTATGGATTTCTCTCGCAATTTTGACCATAGAGATCCAAAAAAGCAGCATATACAGGGGTGTTTCTATCTGTGTTTGAGTGCCAGAATAGCAGTTTCGGTCGATAACCCTGCTCTAAAGCCGAACTGAGAATCATATGGTTTAAGCTGCTCAGTCATTCTACGCTCAATCACACAATCAAGAACCTTGGCTATTACGGTCGCTATGGATATAGGCCTATAGTTATCCTTGTCTGCCACATCCTTGCTTTTACTCTTGACTATTGGTAAAACTATTGTTCTCATCAGTTCTGTTGGTAAATAGGAATGCCGCAAACTAAAGTTAAATAGCATAGATAAAACCCTCGGCAGGGCAGATGCGGACCAGCACGTTGTAAATGTTCTATGCTGAGGCCAGCATGTCCTGGAGATTTACCCCTTGTCATAGATTTAAGAATGTTTTTTTATTTCTTTTGCTGATATTTTAATCTCTGCTTAAAAATCATTCGTGTGTCTTTCATTTCTTCAAATATCAACCCAGTGCGAGGTTTACCATCCCCCACCCAGTTCAGAAAAGCCCTTCTAGCATTTCTATGAGCGGCCATCCTATGACAGTGCGTTGTTTTCTACCAACTCTCACTGAACTAAAACTGTGTACTGCTGCTTCCCGGAGCCGCATACCCCTTATTTATTTTCATATTCATACATTGTAGCATAATCTCAACATTAGTCTTGGTTTTAGCTGAAAATATTTATGTAGAAACATCACCATACACTTCGGTGAAAAACAACTATTTAAGTATAGTTGCTTTTACTTGTATTAAAACCTAAACGATACGATCTCTGATGTTGTGGAAAAAACAATTAAAGCTACTTAATCTCTTTTAATTGAATTAAAATCTCCACAAATGCGAAGGATTATGTTCTGTTAAAAGCGAGTAGAACGACTTACTTTCTTTTTAATGTGTAAGATTCTAAGTACTTACCAATAATCCAGCAAAACCAGAACCATTTAAAGAATTTTAATTTGTATTAGTACAATGCTTCAGTATGTTCAGAGTGTAAGCAAATTGCAACTAAAATAATATATGAAACTGAATGTGTTTTTGATTGCAAGGCATCAAAAAAATCATACCGGTATAAGACTTTAGCTGTTATTGAATGCAGACGTTACCTAAAAGCTTGTATTATAATTGGTTTTTTGCGTATCTATCTCGGAAACTATGCATCCTATCGAAAAATCGGTTTTACCTGTAGATAAAGCTCAAAAAGTTGAGTAGATTGGTGTAAATAACTCGTTTTTTTTAAAAGTGTAGATAATCGGTTTTACCAATAAAGGGACGATTTATTTCGCCATGCGACATTTTACCTTCATTCTTTCTCTCTCTCTTTCATTCACATAATCTATTTAAGTTTCGTATTTAATGTAAAATAATTTCCCAGGTAAGTATTATTTTTACTTGGCACGAAGTCCAAAACGTGTAGACTTCGGCTTGGTAACCTGTGTATAAAATTTCACCCCTGTTCTTATAAAAAGTGCCACTGCTCAGTTTCTCTTCTCACGATGAGAAAGACAATAGACCATCGCCTAGTGGACTTCCACCAACCCGGACAAGTGCGTTGGCAGACTTCACGTCTTTCGAGAACATAATGAAAAGCTCTTAAAAGTACAAGTTTCCTCGAGATATTTTTCTATACCGATTAGTGCTTGAGCGACAAATAACAATTAAGTTGCATATTTTTATTCATTCTTCATAAAACAATGAGTTGAAAACGCTTCCTCACAAAAGATGTCGCCAATAACCCTACTGTAATACGATGTTACACAGCAGTCGTGAATTTAATAAAAAACTTTGTCATTTATGTTTCATTCCATTCAAAGAATTTCGCAGTCTCGTGTTTGATTGCAGTTCAAGATTAAAATGCAGCCATGACATAAAAAGTTTTAGTTACGTACCATTTGCATTCGTAAAATATTACTCTTTATTTTAATATTAAATATTCATAGAATGTTTATCAGGCGATATTTTGTGAAGCCTAATTTGCGTAAGTACCACATAACAAAAGAACCATTTAAATCATGACAATATGACCTAACTTTCATTATACTTTTCGTTTCCAATTGGCAGCAATAAACAGAGGCTTTTAATAAAAATATTTTCCATTTTCATTGTGTGTTATTTTTTAATTATTACTTGAATATTTCACGCTAAAAGCTCTTTCATTTATTCTGTAGTCGAGGGAAATTAATCATTTTTATACAGGCAGATAGGTACACACGAATTACCATAAAGTGTTCTCATGATCATTTTCATCCTCAAGGTTATTCAACCTGTTTGGGAAAGCTTACTACATGAGATTTTTATACATTTGATATCGCAAACAGAATTATACGAACAATAATTAAGTTTTTCCTGTATGATTTTCTCATATTTGTCATTACTACAACAATCCCACACACAGCAATTTATAAAAGACTAGCTTTCGCCTACGATTTCGCTCGTGTGGTACATACCTGGATAAACGTATACCTGCTTACTATTTGTAAATCAAGTAATAAAATATGGGTATGCGCCAATTACTTAACAAACTTTCATATCCGTATTTTAGATTCTTAGATATTGATTTTTTTTAATAAACTAGTCGATGCATGTTTCTCTACCAGCCCGTCCAGCATACGCACCACGAGAAAATTATCTCTACACGTTTACTCGTGTTTATGTCGATTATCTCTATTAACTCGCTGACTCTAACATGGTTACACACACGATTCGACTCGTTATGTTAAATGTAGCTATAATAGTCGTTTTTACTTATCTGTGGCATTTCTCTCGACGAATCCTAACATGACGGCCCAATATTACTCGATTAAGGCACTTTTTGACAACTAAAATAGTAATAATAGTCGTCATGCTTTCATACGACGAGAACTACACGAGTAACTAAAAATATTTCTTTAAAACAACAAAGAAAATGGCAGGCTTATTATAATTATTAAATAACCTTATATGAAGAGCGCCACGCGAGAAAAATTCAAAGAAAGCGAATTAGGGATCTCTGTGACCCTTTTACGTTGAACGACAGAGAATTCCAGTTGCTTTGGCGTATATCAAAACCAATAGCTCTCTTTCTCATAGAAAGGCTTGCCACGGATCTCGAGCCTCATTCAGATGGCCTGCCTGTCTATTTAAAGATAAGTTAATATCATTATTATCGAACAAGGTAACAATTGTTAATACATTGTAGGTATTGACATCAGTTTCGAATTAAAACTAATCAACTTTTGAACAATACCTACATACAAATTACCAAATTACAAATGTCAAATAGTACATAATATGATAAACTATAGAGGTGGATACAAGTCTTTTGAGCCATTTGAGCACAAATTGAATGAACTAAACCGGTGTGGTTACATTAATAAATGCCGTTATTGACATTCTATGTTTCAAAGGGCAACATCGGTTACTCGTGCAACGAGAGTGAATTCTTCGACGTGAAGCTTGTCTATCGTGGCGCGCATGTTAAAGAAAACGAGATATTAGCCTATAACGACAATATCTCTTCATTCACGCGTGTGATATCTCGTGGTGCGTATCCTAGGCGGGCAGGTCCACAAATGCAAAATGTCATCAAAATTAGTTTAAAGGTTTAGCCAGGTAAGCGTTTTTTGGTCGCCAAGCAACTTTAGGTTCAGATAATTATAAGTAAAGCGGTTGCGTATGTTTCCCGCGGTTTCACCCGCGTCCTGAGGGAACTACTTCACGTACCCGGTTAATTTATAGCATAATTTACTCCTTGGTACATCAGCTATCCGTCAGTGAGCGTCCCGTCAAAATCGGTCTAGCCGTTCCAGAGATTAGCGAAAACAAACAGACAGACAGACAGACAGACAGACAAAAAATTAAAAAAAATACATTTCGATATATGTATCGTGTATACATGTGGTGGTATCTGTGTGATGACGGATTAAGAATACGGATTGTCACCACCCCATATCATCCCATGGGTGTCGTAAGAGCCGACAGAGGGAGCATATTATGCAGAAAACAGCACTGTAAGAGAAGGAAAACTTGATACAAACCCTATACCAACACGTTTGGCCAGCGTGGTATAGTAGGCCAATTCCTCCTTTCAAAGGAGAGGCCTAGTCCAGCAGTGGACTGATAAAGGCTGATGATGATCGTGTATACATCCATATGCGTTCAGTAAAAAAGCCGCTATTCTATAATTACAAACAGACACTCCAATTTTATTTATATATGTATAGATGAGATGAGATATCTGATATTTCCACAATACAAAGATGACCCGTAGTGCAAAATAAATACGTGGTACACCAAACTTTTTGGACGTGATATATAAATAAGATAATATCGTCATAGCTCGACTACAGTAAAATTAATTAGCTTTACGTTACCTTTTTATTACGATGTAATCATAATAATTTATTAATGCATCTTGTTCAGAGGCACTTTGATTTATTACATAATGTCTCACTTTCGGTCTCAATGTCATTTGCTATCAGGTTTTCATTATCTTAAATTAGATGAGAGGTATAATTAATTCTAAAAAGCATTTTTATCTTTTGGTGAGGCTTGTCCTTGCTTGAATGCCTTTAAAAGAAAACATTGAACTTGTTAAGTAGAAAATGAAGTATTTTTTTGTTTTATACTGGTAATTTGAATCAAGTGATGCTGAATATCATTATTAGTAGATTCCTATTAAAAAAATATCGTATACAGCTCTAGTGTAGATCCTCTTCCCAAATTTGTTCATACGTATTATACAAATTATTCATAAGTAAAAATAACTAAGACGAACAGCTTGCCGTAGTATCTCACTACTGTAGCAAGGCTTGCCTCTCAAAGTATTTGAGAATTTAGTCATTTGTCGTGCCGTCATCTAACAGCCTACTATAATCTGAGAATTTGACTTCAAGTTTCCATACTAATTCAGTGGCACGATTGTCGTCAAATTGCCTTAAAAGTGGCTAGTAAAATCTCAAAACAACGGACATACTTACCAGTTCATCAATTCTACTTATTTACTATAAAAATCTCATGATATATAACCTCAATTTTTTTTTATTGCATAGGGAGACGAACCAGTAAGCGGATCATCTGATCGTATGTGATCACCTATGCATTACGAGTTCGTTGCCAACCTTTTAAAAAGGAATATGCACTAAAAGGTTTCCAATGTCGAATTAGTCTGGAAATACCGCTGCAGATAGTTTGTTCCACAGTTTGGTTGTACGAGGCAAGTAATGGCGTGTGAAATGGGTGAGTGTAGAACTTGTGTTGTTGGCGCGTTAATTTACCCAAGTATATGCAGCTTGGGGTCAGCAAATAGGTCATACCCGCCGAGCACGGGGCGCATGTTGACAGTGGTGAAGGAAGCCTCATAATCATAATCATAATATATTTATTTGATAAAACATGTGTTATGCATACAGGTGTTGAATGTTAAATAGTTACAACATGTTTTGCCTTGATAGGCGTACAAATATTAACGTCAGATCAGATAACAAGCAGGTCTTCAGAAACAAAGTAATACCTGCAATAATTATTGAATTATGACCAATATTTAAAGCAATAATAGTATCTGGTTAAATCATGCTAATTATAATATAATACAATGTCAAAAAAGAAAATTTAATATGATACAATGTCAAGAGTTATTATAATACGGAGTCACAAGAAAATATTTTATAAGGAGTTATTTAAAAAATCTGTAACAGCATAATAACATTTGGATACCAAGAGTTCCTTTATATGTTTACTAAAACATGCTAGGGTAAAAGTGGGAGAGATGCCATAGTATTTATAAGTGCGGAGTTTTACTAGAAAAAATGCATTTTTGATAAAAAGCATTTTTATCTTGATTAAAATCTTGATTAATTGAAAAAATGCATTATAATCAAATGGTTTATTATTTGTTGGCAAGTTACAGGTTTAGACATACTAACAAAAATCTATTTTAAAAATAATATCAAGATATTATAAAGATAAAAATTAAAAAAACACAAGTATCAATATGCCATCTCTCCCACGTACTATGGGAGAGATGCCATGGCATGAGGGAGAGTTCTCTCGTAAAACTATTTTTATTTATTTTACCTTTATCTTACTAATAACATATACCTTGAGGTCCTACTCCAGATTTGGTAGTATTTCCACTTTGGATTCTCCTAAACAAGGTACAAATCGGGATTTCATAACACCTTTGCGCTTAATTTTTTGATATTTCGCCTTTTTTCACTTTTTCTACAGCCAACTTTATATTTTCTTCAGTCCACAGTCCTCTGGATGTGTTTTGCTTCCTTACATATTTTCTGGGCATTCTGACAAAGAAAAAACTTCGTTTTAATTAAACACTAAAACACACACTATACAAGCTATGGCATCTCTCCTCATTTTGGAGGATAGATGTCATACGGATAAAATATCACTCAATATAAATGAGGGTAGAAAATTATTGTTTTATTATGTTAAAAACAAACCTAATCAAATAATAAAATTAGTACTTACTTAAATGTATCGTCACTGCATTTAGGGGATTCAGTTAACTAAAATACGCACGAAGTTTTTGCCATATAAATTACACAGAAGAAATATATATCTCAAAAACATGCAACGTATTCAAGCGCGGTTGAACAGGCACTCACTTGTTTCAATGCAGTGGTCATGAGTTGTTACGCTCAGTAGAATACATAGTGCTGTCTCACACACATAGCGAGATAGCCAGTGTATGGCATCTCTCCTCATATGGCGTCTCTCCCACTTTTACCTTACATTTAAATCTTTATATGATTTAGGTATCTTATTTAATATTTTAGGTCCCATGCCGAACACACTTTTGCTCAATAGTGTAGTTTTGCCATGATGGACACAGAGCCTACTGTTATCGCGTCTGTTGCGTATATATATTGGCAACATTGACCGCGGGACAGTAGGGACACGTTTCACCGTTCCTCTATAGTTTAATTCCATTTCAGTGGTAAAAAGTGAACAAAACAGTCTCAAGAACCTACTACAAACGTGTAATACTGTGTACAGTGGTCTCTATAATTATAAAAGTGATTTGCATACGATCAGTGAACTTATTAAACAAAAACACTTTATTCAACGAACTGAAAATTTGTGATTTGTGAAATAGCAAATACTAAATAGCAAAGCGTCACTTGCTCATCTGACCAATAAAAACGCTCACACACACATGCGCATCTATTGCACGATTAAATCGCACGATTATTTTGCACGACTATTTTACACCATTACTTTGCACAACTATTTTGCACGATAACATTGCACAATTATATTGGACGACGGTTTTGCATGATAGCGATATTATTTGGGAATACTTAGTTCAAAATATTTGAAAAACTATGAATAACGAGTGTAGCGCTTGTTATTCACATATAATAGATACCTACTACATGGAATGTTCTAATGATAAGTGCATGAAAAGATATGACTTAAAATGTCTTAATATTGCGTCTGGTGCTTTTAAAGCTTATACCCTAGCATATAAAAAGAAATGGGTATGCCCGGATTGCATTTGTCTGAAGCCGAAATGTGGAAACATGGAAACGCCCGTGAGAACTGACAAAGCTGACTTTAATATTACCACCACACCGCTAAATAATGTGAACACCCACCGCGGTAGCCAGGCCCAGTTCTCTCCTATTATGATGGATAAAGATGTGGATGCTACGTTACTTGTTGAACTAAGACAGTTTCGTTCGGACATTATTACCCGTTTAGACAGCCAGGCGAATGCAATTACGCAATTGCAATATCAATTTTCACAGACCAAAACTGACCTCGACAATCTAGTAAAAATAATAACAGTCATTGAAAGCAAAGTGACTCAGACTCAGAACCACCAATCCAAGAAGACAGTTACTGAAGAGGCAACTACGAGCGCGCCCACCACATTTGCTGAAGCTGTGACCCTAAATACTTCACCTAACATTGAACCCACCAACATCGCGAGTATCCAGCATTCCGCCAAATCGCAAAAGGTAAATAAACGTATGGCCACGAAACCCGCTATGTCGTCAGCTCAGTTGAACATTACTGATACAGTACATATCACGGATGCTTTTGAAAACATGGAAAACGAGGCAATAAACCAAGCTGGCTGGACTACCGTGCGAAACAAGAAATTCAGCCGTTTGTCTAAGGATGTCAGTATTGGAAAAAATACTGAGATAAAAGCAATACTCGCTGCAGAACGAAAAAAACACCTACACGTATGGCGACTCCATCCCGAAACCACGGTAGAGGCTATGACTAACCACGTTAAAAGTATTTGTGGCCAAGACGTAGTTACGAAAATTGAAAAAATAAAGCATAAAACAGAACGAGACTATTCATTATTCATAATAGGAGTACCGGAAAAAATGTATAGCGAGTTAAATAAAGCAGAAGTTTGGCCGGACAAAGCACAATTTAATGAGTGGATTTGGTTTCGTAGATATACCAAAAGTACGTTCAACGAACAACAATGATATAGAAATATTTTATCAAAATGTAAGGGGTCTTCGTACAAAATTAGAAGTCTTCAGAAACAATATAATATCATTTGATTCCGACTTATACGCTATTACTGAATCCGGCTGCAACGAATCCATTCAAGACGCAGAAATTGTTCCTCAGGGATATAAGATAATACGTTGTGATCGAGTTGATGGGCGTAAGCAAGGCGGCGCGCTTCTCGTGGCCACACACCGGTTCGACCTGCGACAAGTACATGTATCGGAAGCGTCGATAAACACCTGCGGGTTTGAATTGGTTAGTGCAACGGTCCATTTAAATAATAGATTGTTATTTTTATGTTGTGTAGTTTATATCCCACCTGCGAGTTCTGAGAATGATTACATGATTCTGTTTAGGTTAATAGAAAATATGTGTGATAGATATAGCCAAGTTATTGTTATTGGAGATTTTAATTTACATTCTTGTTCTGTAAATATTAGTAATTATTATGAATATTTTATGTCATATTGCGAGTTCACTCAAAGTAACAAGGTACCCAATGTGTTAGGGCGTCAACTGGATTTGGTTTTGAGTACGGGTTTTAGCGCAGAGGTATCGGTAGTGGCGGCGCGCGACGCGCTAGTGCCCGTCGACGCGTACCACCCGCCGCTCGCGGCAACCGTGCGCCCCGCGCCCGCGTACCTTGCCCCTGCGTCGTCCTCGCCAGCCGTCGAACCTAATACCGCGCGCGGACCACAGTGGAACTTTTATAAAGCCGATTATCAGTTATTATATTCGATGTTAACTTCTACTGACTGGAGTTCAATGTATATGGTGCATGACTTAGATGACATTTTAAATATATTTTATGACAAATTAGTTAATATTTTAGACAAATGTGTACCTAGGAGAAAGCTTACCCGAGAAAATTCGCAGTACGTGTATCCCGAATGGTACACAGGAGAGATCATCAGAGACATTAAAATTAAAGCAAGCCTTCACAAAACATATAAAAAATCAAAACGTGATTATGATTACTATGAATACGCCAAGTGTAGGGCCCGGGTTAAAAAGGTAATAGAAATGGCACATACAGAACACAAAAATAAAATTCAAAACCAATTCGCTAAAGATCCAAAATCATTCTGGCAGTATATAGCGTCAAGGAAGTCTAGAATTAATCGGCAAAGTATAGTAAAGGATGGTCGTAATCTCACGGATGAAGAGTGTGCTAGGGAGTTCGCAGGCTTTTTTGAGTCGGTGTACAACCGGGAACCACCGCGGCTAGACGCGAAGGCGGCGGCGGCGCGAAGCAGCGCCACCAGTGCACGCGTACACATCGAGGCTTCGAGTCTTAAAGACGTGCAGGCAGCGCTGATGAACCTCAAGCCAAAGCGTTCATCTGGTCCTGACGGTATACCGGCGTTTCTCTTCAGGGATTGTGCCAGAGTTTTAGTTGGCCCGCTACATCACATTTTCAATATCTGCTTACAGCAGTCGACGTTTCCGGCGAGTTGGAAGATTACACGAGTCGTTCCAGTGCCCAAGGGTAAGTCAGGTCCGGATGTCAGCGGTTACAGGCCAGTGGCAGTGCTGTCGACTCCGGCAAAAGTATTTGAGTCCGCAATCCAAAGCTGCCTACAACGACAGGTACAAGCGCAGCTGTCGAATGCACAGCACGGCTTTCAGCCGGGACGCAGCACTGCCACCAATCTGCTTAACTTCATGGCACAGGTTATACCGGCCGTAGATGCTGGCGGGCAGGTAGACGCAGCATACTTAGACTTCAAAAAGGCATTCGACACAGTGGATAACGATGTCTTACTAGGAAAGCTAGCAGATGTGGGTTGTACGCCACACTTATTAAAATTCTTTGTCAGCTATATGCAGGACCGTCAGCAGTATGTTGATTACAATGGGTACGTGTCTGAGCCATACTTCACAAGATCCGGCGTGAGTCAGGGAAGCAATTTGGGGCCTCTTGAATTCATCATAATGATTAACAGCTTGCCGGAAGTCGTAAGACATGGTTCATGTTTATTGTTTGCAGATGACCTCAAGTTGCTAATCGAGGTTAGGGATCAATCTGACTGTGAGCGGCTCCAGGGTGACATTGATAGAGTGGTGAAGTGGAGCCATGACAATAAGCTATACTTCAATGTATCCAAATGCTCGGTAATATCCTTCACTCGTGCGCGCAACCCTGTCTGCTATGAGTACAAAGCAGAGGCGACAGTATTACAGCGAGTTACAAAAGTACGTGATCTAGGGGTACATTTTACTCCAGATCTTACGTTTCGCGAACATATCGTAAAGATATGCAAAAAGGCGTACAGAAACCTCGGGTTTGTACTTAGGCAGTCGCAAGGGTTCACTAACATTACAGCAATTAGGGTATTATACGATGCACTAGTCAGGAGTCATCTGGAGTATGGTGGCGTTATATGGGCTCCATACGAAGCCAAGTACTCTGTCATGCTGGAACGTGTACAGAACAAGTTCACGCGCCATTTGTACTGGAGACTGTATGGGGTATACCCGTTATACCCGTTGATGTACCCCACACTTTTTGTACTGGGTATGGTAGGGTACAACGAGTTGGGGGTGCGGCGACAGTTCACACTAGTCGTTTATCTAATTAAATTACTCCACGGCAAGGAACACAATCCTGAAGTACTGCAGCGCTTGAGTTTTTGTGTTCCGGACCGCTACGTATGGAGGCGCCGGCGTCCGCCACTGCTAGCCGTGCCAGCTGGCAGGACCAACCTACTGGCCAAAACGCCTCTGACGCGAGCAATTAGTACGATTAACGAAATCCAGAACATTATAGATATATTCGCGTGTCAGTTCAGTGAACTCGCAAAGATTATTTTGTACATATTATGTTATAGGATAGAGTAGTTTTAGGTTAAGTGGAAATGTTATGTGCCATATTATTGTATTGTTATTTTCTTAATGTTAAATTTATGTTGTGTCTATAGTATTTAAGTTATTTGTTTTGTAAATATGTTATATTTAAAATGCCTCACTAACGCATTAGGATAAGTGTCCTGTAATGTTAGTAGTAAGAGTTTGAGAGAATAAATAAATAAAAATAAATAAATAACACCGTCTGATAATTTTGGGAACAGCTGCGGGTTTGTCTTCACAAACATTGCTACTTCGTACACATATAAGGACGGAAGTGTTAAAATTTTATGGTTTATAAAATACGGTCTGCAATTGTCTGTTGTTTTTAAGACAAACATCGCTCTAATACATCGTTTTTGCATTTTAAATATTAGTTCCCTATCTGTGGCATTACCCCAGAAGATAATGCCTATGAGTTTTATTAAGATTAATTTTTAAATTATTATTATTTAACCAAGATATTATGGATGTCAATGAATAATTAATGTCAGTTTCGTAGGAGTCAGATTCAGTGGAAGGTATTGTTAAAGTGCTGTCATCAGCAAATAGGGTAATGGGTTGTTCGATAAACTTGGGTAGGTCATTAATATACATATTAAATAGAATAGGTCCTAAGATGCTACCTTGTGGCACCCCATATTTGATGAAACGTTCATTTGATAAATAAGTCACTTCTTTTTTTAAATCGTTGATTCTGGTAATGGCCGTTACTTGTTTTCTATTATGCAAATAAGATTTAAATAGTTGTAAAACATTACCTCTTACTCCATAAGTTTCTAGTTTTTCTAATAAAATTCTATGATCCACGTAGTCAAAGGCTTGTGTCATGTCGCAGAATATTGCACACACAGGGTTTCTTTTATCCACATTGGACATGACTGTTGCTAAAAAATCATAAATAGCCAAATTAATGGACCTATTTTTCCTGAACCCCTTTTGTGCCTCACATAGAATATCAAATTTATCCAAGTAAGAATAAACCTGTTTATAGAGATATTTCTCATATATTTTTGCGAACACGGGTATGAGTGCAATCGGTCTATAGTTACACATTAAGTCTCTATTTTCTTTTTTGAACAGTGGTTTGACTATGGACGTCTTCAATTCATCAGGAAAGATGCCACTATTAATACTGATATTGATTAAATAACTCAAGTGTTTACAAATAATGTCACCAACAGACTTTATAATTTTCGTACAAACTCCATCGATTCCTACGCTGTTCGTATTTTTTAGTTCTTTTATAATATTTAAAATATCTGATGGTGAACTTGGAGCCATATAAATTGAGTTTATTTTCCTAATAATACGCGAAGTTACTTTTTTGCCAGATTCAGATATAGGTATAACTTTGTCAATAAAATAGTCGTTAAACTGATTTGCAATAATAGTTGGTTCCGTAATAATATTATTGTTATTAGAAATTGTATGTATGTAGGTTCTTGGTAAATTTTGTTTATGTCTATTTATGATGTTCCATGTAAATTTTGCCTTATTGTCTGAATTTTTAATGCCGTGATTATTTTGCGCCCGTTGGGTAAGTCTAATAATTTTCCTAAGCAATTTATTGTATTTAATATAATTATGTCATCTTATTGTCTAGTGTGGGGTTCATTCTATATTTCCACAGAAGGTTTCTATTCTTTTTACTACAAGCTTTAATGCCACGTGAGATCCATTTGGGCCTTTTATTTGTTTTTATGGTGATCTGTTTATATGGAAAACATAGGTCATAGAAAAGTTTAAATTGTTCTAAAAATATATTATAAGCTGCATTTGGTTCATGTGTATTGTACATATCAGTAAACGATAACTTTTTTATACATGATCTAAACTTAATAATATTTTCTGGGGCATAGTCACGTATTATTTTATGCCAATAGGGAAATCTGCATATTCCTCCTCGAGGCCCGAGCTGGCCGCGTCTTCTACCGCAGCCAGCTCCGCTGCGCCCAGTAAGTGGCCCAGTGGTGTGTAAGTGGTCACCGCCTGGGCGTCGCATGATGCCGGCACGCACTCACCGACCAACATTAAACGACTCTGAATAACACAAAGAATTCAAATTAATTTCGTTGACGTATATAAACATGACTTTTAAAATAAAGACAAATATTAGGTACTTGGAAATAAATGCTGTGTCGTGGCAAACATTCAATCAACGGACACAATGTATACTCAGACTCATAACAACAACAATTTGTGGAACACGCAAAATATTTTAACGTATGAGGATCGAGCCCACAACACGCATAGCGCATTTAAAGTACTACGCCATACTTCCAGTCAACTTGATACAACTTTATATCTAAATACTAAACCACGTTAAATATTACTTGCGGAATAGATTTAGCTAGATAGATGCAATGTATTGGTCGCTATGATTGGTCTATTCGGGCAATTTTTTGACTGAACAAATAAATGATTGAATAATATGAAAGAAAGTCAAAAATACCTCTACAGGTGTTCAGAGTTCAAGGTTAATTGAATAACCAATGCGGTTTAATTAACTGCGACGAGTGATTGATTAGGTTCATTTAACCTAAAATATTTGCTCCTTGATAAAAACTTGATAAAAACCGTAAATGATAAAGACAAATGGAATGAGGTTTTATTACACATGAATATTCTATTCGCGAAATGAGGTTTACTGAACTTAATATATTCAGAGACAATTAAATTATTTATTCAGTGTGCACAAACCAAACGATAGTGATCCATCTTCAAGTGTACATACTTTACATCACATGAGATTTCATTATTTTAATAAATAGAAAGAAAATTAAAATTGTGATTGTGTTTACTAATTTCTTAACCACTACTACATTTTATTATAGAGTAGAGTAGCACATTCACTGAGAGCATCCGCGGATTGCCATGAAGATTATAAATAAATTACTGTAAATATTAATACAAATTAAGGAGTCACTAAGCCCAAAGATGGTTAAAAAAATAGTTGAAAAGATTTTATGTGATGCAGGACGTAATTATTCTGGAAGCTAACGCAAAATATCGCCGTCGACATGTGCTGTACGATCAATAATGTATCTCTAGCATCAGATCAGTGTACTAACCTATAAGTTTAGAGGTTAGTGACTGACTGCTAGCCTAGAGGTTGGGTTTGATTCCTAAATCATCACCCAACACAAATCTTTGTGTGATGAGCACGATTACTTGTTGTCTGGGTTTAATTTATTTATAATGTGTAGGTATTTATTCAAGAACATATAAGAATGTTTATCAGTCAGTATCGGTCCTAGGTTCATCATTAGTCTGCCATAGTGCACTGCTAGATATAGACATCTCCAATGGCACGCCACTGAGCCCGATTTTTGGCTCTTTGTGTCCAGCCGTTGCCAGCCACCACTGTGTGTATTGTAGCTCCATGACATTCTACAATAAGCGTGCCAAGGCGCGGTCTCCTTTCTAGGACTCTGTCCAAGGTTTTTGTTCGCGACAGACATTAAAAACTATGACAGTGAATAGTGTATTCGCGAGGGAAAATCGTATAAAATCAGTGCTATCCAATCGCGCGCCCGGGAACCGAACCCGGTGTACCGCACATCGGGTTCGGTTCCCGGACGCGTCAAAGTGATAAAATAACACTAGAATAGTGAAAATCAGCAAATCGTTAATAAGAAGTGCTACGTAGTTAATGGACATCAGTTTTAAACTTGTGCTAACTGTAGGGACTTAGATATCGATCATAAATAGTGTTATCAGTTATAACAGATAAGAACTAATAGTTGATAAACAGCTGTTTTGTTTACATAGTAGTTTTATAGATTTATAAGTGTTTTTTAGCTTCGAATTAGCTTGAAATCATGTCTAGATACTTTCTTATTGCTAGTTATTACCTTATATACTTAAAATAAACATAATAACAAACATTTGCATGTTTATCATAAACTTTGTTCATGTTCGACAATGTTTACTTAAGAAAATTTGTATTTTTACTTATGCATCGTAGGTTTTCCTGTAATAACTTAGAATTGAATAAAGATATTTTCATGGCGTTTATTTCATTAGATGCTCCATATAGTTGCACACAACGACCTACCAAAATTATATATATAACTATAGTATTGAATAGTTTTTTAATAGAAAATATAGTGGGCGGGCCCTTGTGTGCCGACATTTTTCGATAGTTTTTCTTGAATAACTTAGTAACGCAAACAGTTAGGTTTAGGTATTGTATACCAATAGATAGAACTTTTTGAGACCTATCTAGCTATGTATAGAACATATATGCATGTACCATAGTACCTAAGTTAATTACATGTATGTACTTTATCGAAAATAAATATTCGCTGTGCATATGTCCGGTGCGGTGGTCGTCGTTAAGGTAAAGTCCCGAAGTACCTAAGCGACCATGTTTTCGGCCAGTTCGTTGGCGTCCCAACCACCATCTTGTGACCAAGTAACCATATGTAACCACCAAGCACCGAACACTTGAACAGCATCGCTCCCAACGTATGAAGATGTTTTATTTTTGAAGCCCCGAATAGATCGAAGCCATCGACGGGACGAAGAAAATTCTGCAGGATATTATCACGCTGCTGAAGGAGACCGATCCTGATGACGTGCCGACGTTTGTGGTTAGGGACTTGAACAAGTTGCCTCCCGTCACCTTCGACCACGTCGATGTCACAAGCCTCTTGAGAGACATCGTCTTTCTTAAGGCAAGTCTAGCGGATGTGAACAAGAAATTGGAAGCATCCCAGGAAACCGTCGCACACTTGCGCACGGAGGTGGACGACCTACGTAATGCAGTTGCAGTAACTGGGTCACCGGCGCGTAGTAACATCAACACGCGCCGAGGGGCGTGCGTTGATACGTCAGTCCAAAGTTTCGCGTCAGCAGTTTTGTCGCCGCGGAATGTTGTGACTGCTGAGTGCGCTACCCGAGCGCCGCGCAGCCCTGCCCCCGTCCCCGCGGCTCCCTCTATCGCCGCGCGACCTAAAAAAGATGAGGCGCAGCGAGTGATTGCTAGCACCCCTGCTGCTACTAAGAAGTTTATGCCGGAGAAGGCATCGAGGAACGAGGTAGCTGATGATGGTTTTGTGACGGTGCAGAAAAAGAAGCGTCGTCAGAAAACCGTCAAGAACTGCTGCGGCACGGCTCCTGTGGAGCCTGGTGCAAACCTGCGCGCCGCCGCACCGAACACACCCGTGTACATCTCTCGCCTGCACTACACCACGACGGCGGGGGACATTGCGGAGTACGTACGTCAAAAGGCCAAGTACATGCCGAGAGTGCAGTTGCTGGAGTCGCGCCGTAATGTCAACTTCAAGGCGTTTGTGGTGCGGATCCCGACCTGCTATCTACATGTCGTCATGAAGGAGGACTTTTGGCCGAATGGTGTGGTATTCCGTCGCTTCCGCGGACAAGTGCCACATGAACGCACAGCATCATCGTGCAAGTTTTTTTAACATAGTTCATAAGTATACTTACTAACAAAAATTGTATATTGTATGTACGTTCATTCTGTAAGATATATATCATAAATAAAAATATGTATGTCAACACATTGTCTAGTACCCATAGTACAAGCTCTGCTTAGTTTGGGACTAGATGGGGTTGCTTGTATTATATTGTGTCTATATTTATACTATACTTATATAAATAAAAATACAGTCCACACATATAGAAAAACACACATCGTCGTAGGAACATTCGCCAGTCACACACCACCAGCGCACTGTGGCGGACCAGCTAAGGTTCGATTCAAGGCATCCGTCACAGTTATTATAGGATACTAGAGGACGCCAGCAGCTACGCCTGCATTTTTTAAATTTATCCGTTTTGGCCGATCCCGTGGGAATTTCGGGAAATTTCTTCTTAGTGCACCCCTACGGTCCCCAAGGAACATTCATGCCAAATTTCAGCTTCCTGCACCCAATAGTTTCGGCTGTAGCGTGTCTGTCAGTCAGTCAGTAACGCAAGGATTTTATATATTAAGATTATACCTGAATGCCTGGATTAAAAAGTACACTACCACATATAGTAAATGAGCAAGATAATTAACAAGATACGTCTGCTAAAGCTTCTGTCGTAATTACGATAGAAGCTTAAGCAGACGTATCTTGTTTTTTCATTCAATTGAATGTCACTAAACATCGCAGATGGCAAATGATATAAAATAATTAAAAGATTATTTCAACCAGTTGGCTGCGGTATATTCATACATACAATAGCAACATTTACGGAACAGCCTCATAACACATTTTACTTGCCTAAATAAACGCTAGTCTTAGCATTACTAAGAAGTTACCAAATCAGAGATTCAGTTGGATCAAGTGAAGAAACATAGGTTTTATTTTATCAAAACGTGTGTTTAGCTAGTAGGACCGCTTCAAAGGAATACACAAATGATTTGTAAATGAATTGAAATCTTATCCTTGTTACATTTATTCCTTTACTTTATTTCATATCGTGAATAGTTTACGCCAAACTTCTAGTGCTCTCTGAAGTTGAACCACGCAGGAGTTTGCGCAGGTACAGTCAAAAAGAAAACCTGTACAAAAAAGATTTCAATAAACATATTTTTGTTACCATGATGACAAAAAGAAGTACATAATTTTTGATTACTGCGCAGCTATACGCAGAAACTTCAGAGGGAACTAGGAATTTGGCGATACCTATACCTGCCTACATTTCCGATATTGCGAAATAGAAAAAACGAAATATACGCTACTTAAACGCACCTTATTATGAACATGAACTACGATATTATTTACCAAAATAGAAACCACAATTTTACTAAAAGCTGCAATTTTTTTTTATGAAATAGGGGGCAAACGAGCAGACGGATCGCCTGATGTTAAACGATTACCGCCGCCCATGGACACCCGCAACACCAGAGGAGTCACAAGTGCGTTGCCGGCCTTTTAAAAAGGAATACGCTCTTTTCTTGAAGGTTTGAAGGTCGTATTGGTTCGGAAAAACCGCAGGCGACAGATCATTCCACAGTTTAGAGGTGCGAGGCAGAAAGTTTATAGAGAAACGCACCGTTGTGGATTGTCAACCATCTAAATGATGGGGATGGAAATGCTGTCGCGTAGAACGATGGCGGAAAGAGGCGGCAGGGATTCATCTGAACAATTCCTCGGAGTACTCCCCATAGTAGTAGCGATAAAAGATGCATAGCGAGGCTACATCTCTACGCAGCGCCAAGGGGTCTAACTGATTGCAAATATCTTAGCAGTCGACAATTCGAGCGGCTCTCCGTTGGATGCGGTCCAGAGGGAGAAGCTGGTATTGGGCTGCCCCTGCACAAAGATGAGAACAGTATTCTATATGCAGCCGGACCTGCGCCTTATAAAGGAGCAGGGCAGGAGGAGTGAGCCGGAGTGAAATACTGTCTCGATCTATTGAGCACGCCAAGCTTCTTCGAGGCTAACTTAGCCTTGCCCTCTAAGTGACTGCGGAACTGGCCTTCGCTCGATATGTCGACACCAAGTATTCCAATACTGGAGGAGGCAGTTAAGGGAGTGCTCTCAAAACGAGGACATACGACCAACGGCAATTTTTTTGCGGTAAACACGCAGACTTGTGTCTTTGTAGGGTTAAATCAGACCAAATTAAGTCTTCCCCAATCTGAGATCATCTCCAAGGAGGTCTCAATTTCAGACACAAGTTTATTTCAGCTATCGATGACTTTTTCCCGAGAAATGTTGGCGCGGCCAGTATATAAAGCATCGCCTGTGCTGTCAGCTGCATAACAATGAATGCCGCTGTCTAGCAACATAGCATTGATATGCAGGAGGAACACAGTAGGCGATAGCACGCAGCCTTGAGGGACACCAGCATTTACAGACAAGGCGTCAGAGCATTCACCGTCAACTACGACCTTTATGCTTCTGTCTGTAAGAAAGCTGGTGACCCATTCGCATAATTTTTCGGGCAGCCCATACGAAGGGAGCTTCGAAAGAAGCGCTTTGTGCCAGACCCGATCGAAGGCCTTTGCTATGTCCAAACTGACCACCAAAGCCTCCCCCTTTGTCTCGATCGCCTGTGCCCAATGATATGTCAGGTATACTAAAAGATCACTAGCCGACCGACCCTTACAAAAGCCGTATTGCTGGTCACTAAGCAGCTGGTTATCCTCTAGAAAGTGAAGGAGCTGGCAGTTAATAATGAGCTCCATTATCTTCGAGAAGAGGGAGGTTATGGCTGTCGGTCTGTAGTTGGACGGGTTAGAGTGATCGCCTTTTTTAGGGATCGGGTGGACCAATGCTGTCTTCCACGATGTTGGGATTACGCCAAAAGAGTAAGAGAGACGAAAAAGGCGTGTCAAAACTGGTGCCAACTCCGGAGCGCAGATCTTCAACACAATAGGGGGAATTCCATCAGGCCCACTCGACTTATGGATATCGAAGGACAGAAGTGCCATACGGACTGCGCGTTGGTGGAACCGAATATCCGGCATACAGCCCTTGAACAGCGGTATAGTAGGCGGTTCCTGTCCCCCGTCATTCAAGGTCGAGTTGGACGCAAAGAGTTTGCCCAGAAGATCGACTTTCTGCTTTGCGTCGTGGGCCAAGCAGTCATTTCCCATGTGTAGCGGTGGAAAGGATGGCTTACAGAAGTTACCTTCGAAAGCTTTGGCAAGAGACCAGAATGCACGAGTTCCCGAAGGAAGGCGCTCAAGCCTCTCGCGAATTCTACCGATGTGCTTCAACTTCGCACTAGCAATGTCTCTTTTGAAGGACCTGGAGGCAAAGTTATACTCCTTTTTTAACGCGCTGGTATTTTCATCCCCTGCCGCCACCTCATCAGGCCAGGCTTGGTAAGCTTCCTGCTGTATGCGAGAAGCCTTTTTGGAAGATGAACCAAACCAAAGCCGAAATTTGCCACCAATGTGGACCACAGAGGATGGAATGAAAAGTTCCATACCCTGTAGCACCACATCAGCAACAGAATCAGCAATGGCGTTGGGATCATCCGGCGAGAAGCATACTTGTCCCCAAGGATAGGACGCAAAGAAGTTCCGCATTCAATCCTAATCTGCTGACTTGTAGTGCCACACACGGCAACTGCGTGCAGCCCGCGATCGCAGCGAGGACGTGAGAGGCACCACACTCCAATGCAAGGCAATGGTCTGAGGAGCCAAGTGGGGTGCCTACGGATACCTTGTAGCCGTCTGGATATGAAGTCAACAGAAGGTCCAGCAGTGAAGGATTCTGGCTTTCAACGTCTGGGATTCGCGTGGGCGTGGTAACCAGTTGTGTCAAGCCATAAGCCAGGGCGAAGTCGTGAACAGATCTCCCCGCATGATCGGCGTTGAAATCGCCAAGCAAGATGATCTCTGCTGACGGGATCTGCTGCTGCACAAAGTCTGAAGCCATTTGGATGTGCTCAATGAGTCGGTCAGTTTCGGTATCACCGCTATGGGACCTATAAAGGCAAGCATAGACGCGGGGATGGTCGTCGCTATCTATACGTAGCCATAAGGTGGAGAGGTCCCTACCTTCAAGATTCCTTAGGCGACGAGAACTGATATCGTCTCTAACATACACGCACACTCCGGCCTTGGACAGAAAGGAGTGTTCAAGTCCATACCTAGGGTAAGTAAGGTAGGAAGTGTCTGCTGGAGGCGATATCTGCGTCTCAGTCAAGAAGAGCCGGCCGGCTTTGTTGTCTCGAGGTGGTGGTGGACAGTATTAAGGTTGGTGTGTAATCCCCTGATATTGCAGAAGTCCACGGCCAGTGTGGCAGGGGGTGCCAGGATATTTTTGCTCCTTTTAAGAGAATTTTCGAGCGCAGTCTTGCCCGCCTCCCCCCAGAGTACGAGGGGCGGCTTAGGTGTCCACGCTTAGATGCGTTGTGTCCTGAACGCGGACGTCCAGAGAAGGATTCTCCAACGCTAGCGCAGTTGGTACCCTCCTGGGGTAGCATGACACGCATTTAATTCACCGTTATTATTATATACTAATTGGTTAAATTAGTCGGAATCAGAGTTTGGTATTTTTGAAATGTATGTTTGGTAATATTAAAACAATCGCAGTGTATGTATGTATTTTACGTTTGTGTGTAGGAATAGCTGTTTAAATCACTGTAGTTTTAAGGACGCGTTTACGCTTGTATCAAAAAACCACATATTTCCGGTACATTTTACGACAATTTTAGATAATAACTAATAAAACTAATGATTGCGATAAATTGATTACTTTTTTATCTATAAATCAATTTGAAAATAAATAAAAAATATTTAATTAATATTAATGTAAAATCGATTCGAAACGGCATCTTAAATCAAAAATAGGCATATACTGCTATTTTTGGGTACAATTTTCTCTCTATTTTTACATTTATTTAGATTTTCAAAGATAGAATAGGGTAGTAAATATAGTCAACTCAAAAACAATTAGATATTTTTTTTTCAAAATATTGTAAATTGACTCAAAAAAAGCAAAAAATCATCTTACATTTTTCTTCTATTTTGCTCGCATAAGTGTGTCTTAATGTGTGGCAATAAGGTTCGTTTTATTTAGCCACTTTCTTAATTTATATATCCAAATTCTGCAATGAGATCTCAGTCTGCGCTTGAGCGCCGTCGGGAGTGGACTCCATGTCGCTTGTCGCTGCAGCCCGAAGACGAAAAAAGCAATATACGAATACAAAATATTCGCTAAAATCAATTTGATACTTCTCGTATTCTGTGCGAATTACGTACAAGTAAATTTCTTTTGTATAAAAGGACATTATTACTTTATTTTCTCCGTTATGTTGAGTCAGGATATTATTTCGGTATTTAGATATTATTTTGTTTCTTGCGTTGAAATCTGGTAAGATTATCTGGACTGATGGTATACCATCCCGTTCAAGTGTTGCGACTGGAACTTCAAAGAGTAGACCTAGTTATGCCAGGTTGGGGCTCATTTTATTTGTTTTGGTGTGACCCTACCACTGGTACTAGTGAAGTAACCTTCCAAGGTTATTCGATGAGTCTTGCTGGTACTCATATGTGAGTAAAGCTACGCATGTAGAGTTTGGGCTCATTTTGTTTGTACATAAGAGACCCTACCACTGGAACTTATGAAGTAACCTTCCAGGGTTATTCGTTGACTTTTACTGGTACTCATATGTCAGTACAGCTAGGCATGCCGAGTTTGGGTTCATTTTGTTTGTACATAAGAGACCCTACCACTAGAACTTATGAAGTAACCTTCCAGGGTTATTCAATGACTCTTGCTGGTTCTTATATATGAGTAGAGCTAGGCATGCCGAGTTTGGGCTCATTTTGTTTGTACATAAGAGACCCAACCACTGCAACTTATGAAGTAACCTTGCAGGGTTATTCAATGACTCTTGCTGGTTCTCATGTGTAAGTAGAGCTAGGCATGCCGAGTTTGGGCTCATTTGTGGGCCCCGAACAAAACCCCCTTGGCGGCGGATGAAGGTATTCGGCTTCGTCGCCAAAACACCCAGCGGCCGCAGAGGATAGGGAGGACGGCAACGCATTTCCGCATCTACTCTTCCTCTGCGGCCCAACCGCGACGCAACAATGGTGCGCCCCCATTAGGTCGCGGGAGATAGGGCGCATGGCAGTGTAACACCGACACGCCTCCCCTCCCGCGACCGCACCCGACTGCGAGGGACAGACTGAACTGTCTGTTATTGAGCCCCCAATATCTTACTAGCTATTGAGCGACCGCGCTCAAGTTTATTATTTATTATATTTTTATTTTTTATAGTCTCACGCCTGTACACGCACACCCACATTTCGCCATGAATTTTTAGGTCCCACGTAAAAGGGGGCGAGCCCATTGCCGTTACCGGGCACATCACCAGACTCCGGGCTGCTACTGAGTATTCGGAAAAACTCCGTAACACTTTTGCACGACCCGGGAATCGAACTCTGGACCTCCGATCAGCAGTCGCATACACTATCCACTGGACCACGGAGGCAGTCAAGTTTATTAAGTAGATAAAATAGGTCTATGTATTGGTATCAAAGTACATAATATAGTTATTTTATTTATTTTACTATTTAATTCCACAGTAACAACACCACTATGTGAAACTGTTTAAAACAGCAATAAATAATTATTATTTTTATTAGTATACGTAAAAAGTACGATTGCCTATTTACTTGTTATAACATAACTTCACACATTCACATCACTTCACAACATCTTTACGACTCTTTAGTCAAATCAAATCAATTTATTAGGTACTGTAAAGGGTATATTTCAAGAGTATTAAATAACATTGTAAAATTTTGGCGATCGAATGATGCGCATACTAGAAGCTTGTCACTTTCAATGTCCATTGCCAGTTTTGTAGAAATTTTATAAGGAAGTGTTTAAACACACACACACACGCAGAATTATATATAAAATAACTATTTTTATTAACTATATTTCATTCGACTAGTAATAAGCGGCTATGAAAACACCCGGCATGCAAGGAAGCAAAACTTTTTTAATAAGCTTGCCTTATATGAGGCATTGGACCCTCACTATACGGAGTACGTTCTTTTGTATATATTATTTGCGTCGAGTCTACGCCTAATAATGCTAACAAGACCAAAATTACGGGCCATTACTCTCCGTAAATCTTTAAGTTGAGTTTTGTTGTTATTTTGTTTGTCTACAGTCGACGTTGTTGTTCTTAGGAAACTCGTTTCAGTATTAATTTTATGACTTTATAATACAGCTGTGATTAATATTAAGGCACACGAACTGTAAGGATTTTTTAACATTGTTTAGTTAAGAGAGTTTAATTTAATTACTTATATAATTTGAATTTAGTTATGAGAAAATCTGCGTTATATATTTAACATATACACACATCTACTTCTAAGGTGCGGCAGTGAAATTAACAGTTTCTTAAACTGTAATTACTTTGATGATGTTAGGAAGTATTGTTGCTAGTAATACCTAACGTCTTCGGGTTTTTAATTGATAACAAAACCTGATTTGTTTGTCGTTTCGTTGCCACAATTTGGTTGGCTTCAATTTGCGATTGAAATCAGTACTGAAAGGAATTTATAGTTAATGTTATATATGTATTATACTCAGTTGAGTTTTGGTAAAATTACTTACTTCTAAGATTGTATTTTTATCATACCTTTCGATAGCATGACTATAATCTTGTCGTCAATAAACACTGAGCATTTTAAAAGCTTCGAAGGAAGATCATCACCATTGTAAATAGCTTGTCCAATCATAAACACATCAGCCTCTCTATTATAGCCTTATCTAAAAATGTTTTTGTAGTTTGTTTACTTATAAATTTCTTTCTTATGACCGTTGCGTTAACCTTCGAGGTCACCAATGTAATGTAAACGTATTACATTACTAACGGGATCGCACGGTCATCAGGTGAAAGTGTGAACTTCACGCAACGTGAACCAAGAAAGTGAAAATACCACATTCAAATGATTTGTCGATGTCGTGAGAAACAACAAACTATTATGATGATCACGTTGTATATTGTAACGGGTTTCTATGGGAAGGTATAAAGGCACTATAACAATTTTTTGGGAAAGTTGATATAAATTGAGCAAAATCTCAGAAAGGCTTTTGGAATTAACTTGTTTTCATAATGCAAACTTGTTAACAAAAGAAAAAAATAAAGCTAATTTCTTTATTAAAATATAGTTTCACAATTAACTTGAACCTTATCAACTTCATTGCCAAAATGACATAGGTAGGTAATATAATATTTACCTATATAGGTTATAGCAACGCAAAGAGTCGACATACACTTTGAGCTTTACAAATCGTTTTTAAAGATTTTCACCTGTAACTTACGGTCTCTTGTTGGTCGCAGTATAACAGAGAAACACGCAATTATTCTCAGTGGACGTCATAATAGCTTGTGAAACACTTACATATATCTTTCGTAGACAGTATTACCGTAGCAACACTGTTTCTTGGCAACAAAAAAGTGCTCAAGCTCAGTGACTATATATATGGGGTTAGTTAAATGGCTGGGTTACGAGGTGGTTTGTCTGCAAATAAATACCTCCTGGCACTAATAAAGTCCCTGGAACTGTGCCCAATTAATGGCTATAAACTCAGAGCCTATTCCGTGGGAGATAGCCGTTTAATATATCACCAATAGTTAGGAGAAATGCAACCGAGAACGTTTAGCTGGAATACAGCCGAGATTTTAAAGTTAATATTTATTACTGCCAGTGACAAATTAGCAATTCTTGTTCACTGACCCCAGCCAGTACTCGTTGCCGAATAGCACGTTGGCACTGTACTGGCCTGATGCGTCGAACACTGGAAAATGAAAAGAAGTGGGTTAGAATCAAGTAGTATAAGTATTGACTAATACAATGTACCATTTTATACCATGGAACATAGCTATCTCTTTGGGTTGCGGAAGTCAGACAGGCAGTCCCTCTGCGAAAAAGCTAAAATTCAGTCAAATCCGCTTTGACTAAAAAGCTGGTTCTACCTGGGATAACGCTCTAGGATTCTGGTGATGAGAGTAACTAGCTAACTATATTCAGGTTGAAATATGTTCAGCGGGTTGAGTGGTCCCCGGACCACTCAACCCGCTGATTGATCTAAATTCAGACTCTACTAAATACATAAAACTTAGAAAAGGCTAAAATATATTTGAGTAGGATTTTGGTTGTTCACCTAGGTGATACAGGTTGATATTTTTTATCCATCAGTTCACCTTTCTAGCAATCTTTGTTTGTAAAAGACAGCCATAACCTTTTCTTTACTCAATCCAACATTAGAATTAAGGCCACAAATAAGCTTAAAATTCGTAAGACTAATTTCGGGTTTGATCCCCGGGCGGGGCCAATAGTTATTGGGTTCTTCCGTTAGGAAATTCTCAGTAGCAGCACGGAGTCTGGTAATGTGTCCGATACGGCAATAGGCTCGCCCACCATTACGTGGGACTAAAATAAATCTGGCGAAAAGTGGGTGTAGCAATATACCTCTGCCTACCTCTTCGGGGACATAGGCGTGAGACTATGTATGACTTAAGACTAGTTACATATTCAAGCGGTTTGGTTTGAGTGTCATTACTGTCTAGTTCCATCCAATAGGTATAATTACTTCAATAAAAGAAAAGTAAATCCTACTTGGGTATTGCTAGTACAAGTTGCCCTTCACATCATAAGTTCAGTTTATTAGTACTTGGTATTGGTATATGTGCAATGTTTATACGTTAAATGTTTAAGCAAACAATAAACATGATAATACCAGTGGGACGACCAAAGGGACGCCGAGACCTGTAACTACGTCATTGAAGTTACCGCAGCCATACGAAAAGCTCTGATAACGAAGGACAGAGTATTTATAAACTGGTCTTCCTGCCCGGTGAAAGACTTCACCCTGGTCACACGTTACTTTAAGTGCCAACAATATGGCCACGCGGCGAAATCTTGTCGGGAACCTGTCGATACATGCGGCCCTTGCGGCGATCTTGGACACACCTTAAAGGACTGCATGAATAAAGCAGAGGAACCAAAGTGTGCTACCTGCCAACGCTACAAAAAACCAAGCAATCACAACACAGGCACTGCTGATTGTCCCGCAAAACTGATGGCAGAGAAGAGTTTCATGAATTCAATCGACTATGGAGGCGCCTAAGAGCGCCGACATCTGTGGTATCTCAGACCTTTTTTATTTATATCTCTCTTTTTCTTTAATTTATTTACTTTTATTGCTGTTATACATTATGATAAATAGTTTAATGAATGACTTAGATAATTTCTCTGTATTTGAGTCTATGACATGCGAAGTTGAAAATTGCAAACAATATATTTCATTGCACTCTAATTCCCTGACCGTACTAACACAAAACATACGCAGCGTTTAAAAAATATTGATAATTTTGTCACTTTTCAGCAAAGATTAAAAATAACTTGTGACGTTATTATACTGACCGAATGTTGGCTTTCTAAGAAATACGACGTACCGACCATGCCAGGATACAATATGTACAAGAGTAATTTAAATTATAACCAAAACGATGGCGTAATAGTGTACGTAAAAAATCACCTTGCTGTCACTGTAGAGGAACCTATCATGCAAGATTGTAACCGACTGCTAATTAAAATCGGCTTAGAATTTGCCATACTAGCCATATACAGACCACCATCTTTCAAAAATGTCAACAATTTCTTTGACTCTCTCAACAGCAAAACAATCATTATCATCTTTTAAAAATATAATGTTACTCGGAGACATCAATATCAATATTGTTACATTTAGCTGTGACACAAATGCCCAAGACTACCTCAACCTTTGCTCCTTTCATGGCTTGCTTCCAGCACACACGCTTCCTACACACGAAAGTGGGTCTTGTTTGGATCATATCATACTAAAATCAATATTTCCATCACTTACATTAGTCATGAACTCTACAATAACTGATCACAATTCTGTCCTACTTACTTTAAATTGTAAAATACCCAAAGAAGACCACGTTCTCACAATTTCTAAACTAAATGTAAATAAACTTGAAGATGACATAAGTAACATTGACTTTGGCCCAGTTTATAATTCTAGTGATCCGCAGTTTGGTATGTTATATGTTATAAACCATTTTCAAATAGCAATACAGAAAAACACAACAGAAATATGTATAAAAAACAAAAATTATAACATTAAGCCTTGGATTACTACAGGCCTTTTACGATGTATGAGACATAGAGATAAACTGCATATGAAGGCTAAATTATATCCAGACAATTCCACTATACAATAGGCTAGTTGACGAAAAAAAAAATATAAGTCCGTCCTTTAGATTATTCAAAAATAAGCGATACGTATTTTTTTATTTGTAAATTAAACCAAAAATGACCAAGATATAGCTCATTAAAGTTACGTATAACGTCACGCCGTGCTGCATTTTTTCGCACTAGATGACGTCACACGTAACTTTAATGGGCTATATCTTTGTTATTTTTTATTTAATCGAAAAAAGAAAAAATACGGTTCCAATATTTTTTTATAATCTAAAATACGGACTAAATAAAATGTAATTATTTTGACCCTGGAAACTACCCTATTATCCTACAAACGATATCGCAATTTTTGTAATGATTTGCTTAAAAAATTAAAGCTTAGCAATGACAAAAGTCTATTAGAAAAAGCTGGTAAAAATAGCAAAAAGATTTGGCAATGTATTAAAAATGCGACATACACTAATAAACAACATTATGTCATCGTCAAGTTTATTACGCGCGCACTCATCACACCTTGAATCTGCTAATATTGCAAATATTTTTTGTCAATGTTGGCAAATGCTTCGCAGAAAAGGTCCAGGGTTAATCACAATACCTTAGCACTCCTTATAAATATAGCACATTTTAAACATCCTTCGTCTTACTTGACACTGACGAAACCGAAGTCAACAACATAATTTTGTCCCTAAAAGACAGCTGTGCCGCTGGATGGGATAATATACCTAACAAAATTATAAAGCAATTCAAGCACATCTTAGTTCCCCCGCTGACCAACATTTTCCAAAAAGGTTTGTCCAGAGGTATATTTCCTAAGTGCCTTAAAAAGTCTGTGGTAGTAGCGGTGTATAAATCGGGCAACAAAGAGCAAGTAAATAACTATAGGCCGATTTCTCTACTGCCCTCTATGTCAAAAATACTGGAAAATTTTTTAATAATAGACTGATAAAGTATTTAGAGGACAAATCAATATTATCTAAGACACAGTTTGGATTTCGACCTAAACTATCGACAGCCGATGCCGTACACCACCTGACTGACTTTTTGGTACCAGAACTTGACAAGGGTAACCACACAATAGGAATCTTTCTGGATCCTTCTAAGGCTTTTGACACTGTGTGCGTCCCAATTTTGTTGCGTAAGCTCGAGAACATTGGTATAAGAGGTAAACAGTTAGAATTAATTAAAAGTTACTTAGAAGACCGCACGCAATGCGTAAGAATCGGTAATATAGTTAACACTGATGAAATAAACACGTCTTACGGAGTTCCCCAGGGAAGCATTTTAGCTTCTACGCTATTTCTTATTTACATAAACGACCTTTGTAATCTACATATAAATCACGATACTATTATATCATACGCTGATAACACTGTTCTACTTTTTTCCGCTGAATCAGAAAAATATGTTTTCGAGCATGCGCAACACGGATTTAATAATGTTAATAAATGGCTTCAGCACAATTGACTAACACTAAATGCAGAGAAAACCAACTATGTTAAGTTTACCATACGCAAATTACCAGCACAACAAACTAACACACCATTGTAGGCCCATCACTGTGGTGCCTTTCCTGGAATTCCCTGTGCATGTCCGTGTATCATCATCATATCAGCCAAACGACGTCCAATGCTGGACATAGGCCTCCCCCAAGGTTCTCCACACAGACCGGTCTTGAGCCGCCCGCATCCAACCTCCTCCCGCGTTCTTGACAAGATCGTCGGTCCACCTTGCGGGGGGCCTACCTCTGCTGCGTCGTCCGGTACGTGGCCGCCACTCCAGAACCTTTCTGCCCCAACAACCATCAGTTCTTCGAGCTATGTGCCCTGCCCACTGCCACTTCAGCTTGGCTATCCTATGAGCTACGTCGGCGACTTTGGTTCTACTGCGGATCTCCTCATTTCTGAATTGATCTCGCAGGGAAACTCCAAGCATAGCTCTCTCCATCGCCCTCTGATTGACCTTGAGCCTTCTGATAAGGCACATAGTGAGCGACCACGTCTCTGATCCGTAAGTCATCACTGGCAACACACACTGGTCAAAGCCTTTCGTTTTGAGACACTGCGGGATATCGGACGAGAAGATATGTCGTAGCTTCCCGAACGCTGCCCAACTGAGTTGGATTCGACGATTGACCTCCTTCTCGAAGTTGGAACTACCTAATTGGACTACTTGTCCCAGGTAGATATACTTGTCGACAACTTCGAGCGTAGAGTTCCCAACCTGAATAGGAGCAGGTACAACATGGACGTTCGACATGATTTTCGTCTTTTCCATGTTCATCTTAAGACCTACTTGTTGAGAGACTCTACAGAGGCCATCGAGCATTGTGCCTAGGTCTTCCATGGTCTCAGCCATGACTACGATATCGTCTGCGAATCGAAGGTGAGTGATGTACTCGCCGTTGATGTTGATGCCGAGCCCATTCCAGTCCAGAAGCTTGAAAACATCCTCCAGCGCAGTGGTAAACAGTTTCGGGGATATGACATCCCCCTGTCTCACCCCTCGCTGGAGTTGAATAGGTTTCGAACTCTGGTCCTGGAGGCGGACTGACATTGTGGCGTTTTCATACAAACACTTCAGCACTTCGATATAACGGTAGTCAATCCGGCACCGTTGGAGAGATTGTAGCACCGCCCAGGTTTCGATCGAATCGAAGGCTTTCTCATAGTCCACAAACGCCAAGCATAGGGGCTGGTTATACTCCTCGGACTTCTGTATAACCTGCCGCAGCCTCTGTATGTGGTCTATGGTACTATAGCCTTTACGGAAACCGGCTTGTTCGGGAGGCTGGAAGTCATCTAGCTTGCTCTCGAGACGATTCGTGATGACCCTCGAAAACAGCTTGTAGGCGTGGCTCAGAAGTGTGATGGGTTTGTAGTTCTTCAAGAGGGTTTTATCCCCTTCCTTAAAGAAAAGTACCACCACACCTCTGTGCTACGCCTGTGGCGTTTTACCCTCGAGAATGATGGAATTAAATAGCCTCCGGAGGGCTTCTCTAGCGGGTGCACCGCCGGCCTTCAGAAGCTCGCTCGTAATTCCGTCATCACCCGGCACCTTGTTGTTTTTGAGCTGTTTGAGAGCCACACTAATCTCGTGCACGCTGGCGTCCGGGATATCTTCGGTATAGTGTCGGGTCAATCCAGCTCTAGGGTCTGACGCTGGAGTGCTTGCGGGTTGTTGCATTGTCGTGTATAGCTGTCCATAGAACCTTTCGATGTCCTCCAAGAGCTCAGGCTTGGACGATACGATTCTGCCATCTTCCGTCTTCAGCTTTGTCAGCTGACTCTGCCCAACAGACAGATCCCTCTGAAACACTTTGGATCGCCTCACGAACATATTTTGTGTTGTATTGGCGGAGATCGCGAGTCAGAGACTTAGAGATCTGTCTGTTGAGGTGCTGATATTTCGGCATGTCGTCGGAGGATAGCAGAACCATCTTGCGCCTTTCCTCTAACAGCGCGAGGGTCGGATCCAAGATCTTGTTGGTTCTCTGGCTTTTCTAGGGCTTAAAGAATTTAGACCCTGTTGTACGGACAGCATCCACGAACCCCTTACTGTACATGTCCACATCTACTCATTCACCCAGGCATTCGAAACGGTTCTTGAGTTCGAGCTGAAAGCTCTCGGGGTTTTGGATATGAACCGGTGCCGGTCGGAGCGTGGACTTTATCAACCTCGACCGTTCGGGGCTTGTACAGATATTCAATGTGCCTCTTACCATTCGGTGATCGCTCCCCACTTTAAGTGAATTGATCACGGAGACATCATTGAATATCTGCCTCTTCGTCGACATGATAAAGTCGATCTCATTTTTGGTTGCACCGTCTGGAGTTACCTAGGTCCACTTGCGGCATTCTCGCTTCTTGAAGAAGGAATTCATCATATAGGGTCCTTCCTTCTCCATAAAGCTAGCCAGCAAGTGACCCCGGGAATGCCGATGCCCATAACCAAATTGCCCCACTTTTAGCTCATCACCGTCGCGTTTGCCCAGTTTCGCGTTAAAATCTCCCATGACCACGGTGTAATGGGTTTTGTAGCTATGTATAGCCCGAGATATGTCCTCGTACATGGCTTCCACCTCCTTATCGGGGTGCGACGAGATCGGAGCGTATACCTGTATGACCTTCAGCGAATACCGCTTGGATATTCTGAGTATAAGGTACGCTACCCTGCTCGACACACTCCCGATATTTACCACGTTGGTCACGAGAGATTTGTGGACGATGAACCCGACACCACCTTGGGACTATTGGTCGCCCTCCCGGTAGAAGAGCAAGTTACCGGAATTGAGAACTATCGAGTCCTCCCCCTGTCTTCGGATTTCAGATAGGCCTATGATATCCCATCGCAACTTGCTCAATTCTTCTTCCAGCTCGACAATCTTCTCGTCGGTCCGCAGTGTGCGCGTGTTCAGTGTTGCCAGGGCCAATTGTCGTTGGTGGTGGTAGCCCGATCTCTTCTGGAGATTCTTCACACCCCTTGCCCCGCCGTTACTCTGGCCGCTACCATAACCAGGACTAGCTGGACCGCCGGGGACTAGGGGCCGGTTTTTAATGGTGTGGTTCATATTTGGGGGGATTTGCCATAATCGCCACGCTTGGCAGGCGTATTGGCGATCGCAGTGGCGGAAGTTTTTAGTGCTGGACGCTGCTGCCCATCTAGCATGTTGGGATTTACTTCCGCCAGGTTCGGATGCTTTGACCGCCATCTTTCGGTTGACTGCTTGCGCTGGGGGAGATATTATGACGAGTATCTACTCGTCAGAGTAACTCCCCCAGTGGGCGGTGGGGTCGTCACGTCCCGACGCCCTGTATCAATGGCACAAATAAAATAAAATATCTGGGTATCATAATAGACCAAACACTTTCATTCAAAGAGCATATCGAGTGTTTGAATGGTAGAATACGTAAGTTAATATATGTCTTCAAGAAAATGCGACATATTGCAGACCCAACATTAATAAGGCAAGTGTACTTTGCTCTATGCCAGTCAATATTAACATATTGTATTACGACATGGGGGGGCGTAGGAAAAACTTTGTTATTGTCTGTTGAAAGAGCTCAGCGAGCAATCCTTAAAGTATCAACTTCCAAACAGTTTCTTTATCCAACTAACTCCCTATATCAAGCTTGTAAAGTACTAACAGTTCGACAACTATTTATTAAAAGTATAATATTAAAGCAACACACAGCCCTTTCCTACAACACTATATCAACCAACAAAAGGCGACATGATATAATTTTTCCGACTAAAGTACAAACAAGACATGCATTCACATCCAAATTTTATATATTCCTGGGACCCCTACTTTACAAAAGACTAAACGCATTAGCTAACCTAATTCCTTGCACCTACTTCAAATGTAACAAAATTGTCAACAATATCCTTCTAAATATGTCCTACAAAGATACAGAATAATTATTAATTGTGTTAAAATAAGTATCACAAACAAAATATATGTTTATTTAAATTTATTAGTTTAAATTAATGATAAGATATTGTAGATGTAGTAATACTGTATCTACTAAAACGTAACATACTAAAAATACTGTAGTAAGTGATTATATATTTTATTGTATCTAACTAGCCCTGATCGCCTGAAACACAGGTTTATCCTAGTTCAGGCATATAATTTTATATAAGGAGCCTAAAACTAAGCTTTTGTACTCGAAATTGGTAAACTGTACTATTTTAATTAACAGAATAAATTTAATTTGAATTTGAATTTTAGTGTATTATTATACAATCCTTGACCAACCTATGATTTTAATATTGCTAAGCTAAATAGATAACATTTACTTTGCGTTTCAATATTTAATTTTAATAAAATAGATTTCTAATACTCATGACTCAATATTAAGATCTATATGTGATTACTGTTCATAAATCACTATTGAATGTCAATACTTCAATTGGGTAAATTAGTTATTCAGTTAAAAATGCAGTTCCATATAAGGTTTAATTATGTAAATCAGTACACAAGTATATAATCATGCTTGACATTTGTCATTGATTTTCTAGCATAATAATTGCGATTGAAGCCTAATGATAATTTATATAGTCTAATTAATACTTGAAGATTACACTAATTATAAACATACACACAGAAACTAAAGATTAAGTTAGACTGTCGATCGAAAGAACACGAGTAGACATTGCTGTAATTTTGTAAAAAAAAAACAGTTCGGTGACTTTTTCAACATTAAATATTTACTGAAATCAGAAGATAATTATTATGACAAATAATTGTATTTACTAGACTGTAGAAACCGCTAAAGGAGGTCAGTATTAAGACAATGATAAATGTTTAATCGAAAACTATTTGAAATAAAAGACTGGAAAAAAAGACACTTGAAGACTACAAAAAATATATGTAAAGGCGCAGGTCATTGACTCTTTCACTCACTAAAACCAATATTTCAAAAATTTCTTGGTGAAGTGACTTGTAGCTGATATTTGCAAAGAATTACTGCATGAATGACGGAGTGGTCAGCTTGCCCGTTCAACGCTGTCCTGAGTGTTTTAGGCTCGATCCCACACGAGAAGTGTTCTAATCGCGATCAAATCCACAATTTTTTTTTTAATTCTGGGCATGATGATGGCCTCTCGACCGATTTCGGTTACGGCGACTTGTCTATATATGGGACTTGCCAACTGCGCGGGACATATTATAGTGCACAAGTGTGTGCGCAGACACAAGTGCATTCTCTATTCCCTCACTCTCATAGTCCGATGGGACGCCACAAGCGAAGTCTTGGCATACAATGTGTCCGGATAGGATCAAATAAAACCTGGCAGAGTTTTCGAGGAAAACAACATGTTTGAAACCCCTGTAAACAGTTAATAGGTACCTAATTACATGATGACAGCGTCACAGGCATGTGCTTGACAAGCAATTCTCATTCATTCTCAGGTCTGCTGCATTTCGTGGCACTTTTCGATATGCAGCGTCCAAATGCTGGAATAATATACCGACACCTTTCAGAGCCTTAAAAAGTTTAACAACTTGTAACGTATGTCCGGTACTTACCGCGTTGCGTCACAGTACCGCCCATACGCTCGGCCAATCAGGGAAGGCCATCGTCCGCGCTCGTAAGTTTTGCCCTTATTTGGTAATGCGCCGACACCAACGCTGATGGAGGGCCGGTATATAAAGGGGCCGACAGAGAGGCCGTCACCGCTACTCTACACTAACCTACTACCGCTACTCTATTCTATATCGCTATACCCATATACATTCTACGTGTATCCTGGTCCCAGCTGTGGGTGAGTTACTACATTTACTACGTTAGCGTACTGCCCATCTCTCTACCTGCTAGCTGAGGCCGGCTGACGCCGCCTGCCTGACTCTATTGGTTGTGGCTTTCCTAATGCTGTTTCCCTTCAGGTTCCAGGTTTACCTTCCGCTACTTTATTCCCGATTTATAAGGTACGCTTCCTTTATCATTGAATGATTTTCAAAATGCCTAATATTAGCACAGTAATAAGTAGGCAACGAGTTTTAATCGACTTAAGTTGTATTTAATTATATTAAGGGGTAGAGAGTGGCCATAAATGAAATTATTTTTCAACCTTTACCTAATTTCAAGCAACTAGGGTCCATTGAATGGTATTAAATTACTTATCACCGGTTATTTTTATTAAAACATATAAATGACTATTTTCTTCATCATCATCATCAGCCCTGTATATAAACTGCCCCACTGCTGGGCACGGGCCTCTTCTCACTATGAGAAGGGTAAGGCCATAGTCCACCACGCTGGCCTAGTACGGGTTGGCAGACTTCACTTGTCTTTCGAGAACATTATGCAGAACTCTCAGATATGCAGGTTTCCTCACGTTGTTTTCCTTCACCGTTAAGCAAGCGATAATTTACAATTTAATACGCACATAACTCTGAAAAGTCATTGGTGCGTGCCGTAGATTCGAGCCCGGACCCTCTGCGTAGCAGTCTGTCCGTCTCTCCACTAGGCTATCGCTGCCTTACCCTTCTACCTATTTTCTTACATTGTAATTATTTTCCGTTCTATTTTAATAATGGACCCACGACCATTATCATTGCGTCCTTAAGTATTTTAGTTACAAATAACGTTTGCTATTTATTCAGTTAGATATTCACATAATAGTTAAAGAAATGAGAAAGAAAGTATTCTGATAGTCATTTGAATCTCCTTGGGCAAATAGCATCTACTTTAAATAACGGCATACTATTATCCCTGCTCGCGCAAATAGCAATTTATTTTGTACTTAAATATTCTAAAATATTCATGAAAATTAGAACTCAGTGACAATCAAGTCTAATAGACTCGTCTTGTTTTAATAAGGGTAAAAATTTCACCACCGTTTTGGCCATAAACTTATATTAATGAGTTCAAAATAAGCTCAAAGTAAAGAGAAAGTTAATTCAAATTTAAAACAGGTGCCAACACAACCCAAAAACAATTGTCATAATAATAGAAATCTTCGTGGAATGAAAATTAGTCTCATTTGCATACATACCACCAAACAAGGGAATCGAAATTCAATCTTTATGAAATACCGCTCCCTTTAATCTCTGTATAATCAACTAGATTAGCTTGTAATCTGGTGCTTATTTTATAAACTGGTTCGTTAGAATAAGGCAGCCCACAAAATTTTCACAATAATATGACTCTACGTAATGTTTAGATATTCTCATCTGAGATAAAAACGTAAGTATGCGCAGAGCGTACGTAATAACCATACAGTCTTGTAAGAAAGACCCTCCGAAAACATAATCTAACATTAAGGTCAAGTACATGAAGAAATATTAAGAAATAAAATATTATTATACTCACTATATCATGACTAAAACGCCTCGTTTTCATTTTTGCTCGGAATTTTGAGGACTTTTTTGCTTACACCAATATTTCACTTCTTAAACAAAGGACGGCGAAATTAAAAGACGACATCTTCCTCACGGAATGTGCGGTTTTCTCAACGAAGTTATTATTCAAAGCGATGTAATTCGTTTAATCCTTAGGATTAAGGGAAGGAGATCCCTTTATAAATTCTAAATAGTGCCACTACGGGGTGACACCAACATTAAAACATTTCTTTCTACTGTATTTTTTGTTCGAAAGGAAGGAACGTATTAATTATTCATGTACCGAGATGAGAAATGTTCAATTATTAAGACCGAAGATGTGCCGTTATGAACCGCAGACCTGTTACTGTTTAAATATTGGCTTAGTATCTGCTGTAGTCAAACGAACCCGTTAAATTACGAGCAGTTGTGTACCATTAATTACCGTCTGCATAGAAGATAAATGTGGTCCTTATAGTTGGTAGGTACGAGTAATGTATTCATAATCTCGTTGAGTTTGTAGCTTTGAGCGCAGCCGAACACACTCGTATAAGCGCGTCCGTAACATGATCCCTCCTCGTACAATGCTGCATAATTCTGCTGATTTATTATCTTACCCCACTTTCATTCAGGGTATAAATGGGCTTAGCTGGCTCAGTTAACGACTATCGAATTCGTGCTTTCGGAATGGGATTAAAGTAGTGGCTAGTAGAGTAGACTTTCAAAAAAATTAGATTTGATTAAACACACATATGTGTAAAAGGTTTAGCTTAACGAATCAATATGAAATGATAGTAGATGTGACGCAGTTTTGCCTTAACTTGTTTATATAATAATAATAAAGCCATTTATTATTTATTTATTTATTGGTTTAAATATTGTCCATTTATGTACACTCCTTTCTTCTGCCAGTCTAGTTTTCTAAAAATATTTTCAAGTACTCCTATAAACAACTTTGGAGAGAGAGGGTCTCTCTGTCTTACTCCTCGTTCTATGTTTATATCGAGTTTCTAACTTAACTCTGCTCGTACTATTTGTATAGATGTATTTCAAAATATTGATGTATTTAAAGTTAATATTTGATTGTTGTAGTGCATTCCAGATTGAGCAGTGGCTGATGCTGTCAAAAGCTTTGCTGTAGTCAATGAAGGCCATGTACAGTGGTCTATTATATTCTCTGTATTTTCTATGAGCTGTTTTAGTGTCTGTATGTGGTCCATTGTGCTGAATCCTGATCTGAATCCTGCTTGTTCCTTTGGTTGCTGCTTATCGATATCGTCGGATATCCTTCTTAAAATAATTGATGAGACTGCAGACTTATTGGTCTGTAGTTCCCAATGTCCAAGGAGTTTCCTTTTTTGAAAAGTAAAATTATGTCTGATGTACACCATTGTTTTGGTACTTTTACTTCTTCTAGTATCATATTGAACAATTGAGTGAAGTGGTGTGTTTAAATAGTTGCTCCTATTTTTAGGACCTCATTGCGAACTCCATCTGGTCCAGGACTCCTATCAGCCTTTAGCTTTTTTATGTGTTATAATACTTCAGAGTTTTCAATTTCTTCTGGGCAAACTCTTTGCGTCCAACTCGACCTTGGATGACGGGGGACAGGAACCGCCTACTATACCGCTGTTGAAGGGCTGTATGCCGGATATTCGGTTCCACCAGCGCGCAGTCCGTATGGCACTTCTGTCCCTCGATATCCAGAAGTCGAGTGGGCCTGATGGAATTCCCCCTATTGTGTTGAAGATCTGCGCTCCAGAGTTGGCACCAGTTTTTACACGCCTTTTTCGTCTCTCCTACTCATTTGGCGTAGTCCCAACATCGTGGAAGACAGCATTGGTCCACCCGATCCCTAAAAAAGGCAATCGCTCTAACCCGTCCAACTACAGACCAATAGCCATAACCTCCCTCTTCTCGCAGATTATGGAGTTCGTTATTAACTGCCAGCTCCTCCGGTTTCTAGAGGATAATCAGCTGCTTAGTGACCAGCAATACGGCTTTCGTAAGGGTCGGTCGGCTGGTGATCTTCTAGTATACCTGACACATCGTTGGGCACAGGCGATCGAGACAAAAGGACTTTGGCGGTCAGTTTGGACATAGCGAAGGCCTTCGATCGGGTCTGGCACAAAGAGAAATTATGCGAATGGGTCACCAGCTTTCTTACAGACAGAAGCATAAAGGTCGTAGTTGACGGTGAATGCTCTGACGCCTTGTCTGTAAATGCTGGTGTTCCTCAAGGCTGCGTGCTATCGCCTACTCTGTTCCTCCTGCATATCAATGATATGTTGCTAGATAGCGGCATTCATTGTTATGCAGATGACAGCACAGGTGATGCTTTATATACCGGCCACGCCAACATTTCTCAGGAAAAAGTCATCGAGAGCCGACATAAACTTGTGTCTGAAATTGAGACCTCTTTGGAGATGGTCTCAGATTGGGGAATACTTAATTTGGTCCAATTTAACCCCACAAAGACACAAGTCTGCGTTTTCACCGCAAAAAAACTGCCGATGGTCGCATGTCCTCGTTTTGAGAGCACCCCCTTGACTGCCTCCTCCAGTATTGGAATACTTGGTGTCGACATATCGAGCGAAGTCCAGTTCCGCGGTCACTTAGAGGGTAAGGCTAAGTTAGCCTCGAAGAAGCTTGGCGTGCTAAATAGATCGAGACGGTATTTCACTCCGGCCCACCGCTTGCTCCTTTATAAGGCGCAGGTCCGGCCGCATATGGAATACTGTTCTCATCTTTGGGCAGGGGCACCCCAGTACCAGCTTCTCCCTCTAGACCGCATCCAACACAGAGCCGCTCGAATTGTTGACTGCCAAGATATTTGCAATCGGTTAGACCCCTTGGCGCTGCGTAGAGATGTAGCCTCGCTATGCATCTTTTATCGCTTCTACTATGGGAAGTGCTCCGAGGAATTGTTCGGATTAATCCCTGCCGCCTCTTTCCGCCATCGTTCTACGCGACAGCATTTCCATCCCCATCATTTAGATGGTTGGCAATCCACAACGGTGTGTTTCTCTAGAAACTTTCTGCCTCGCACCTTTAAACTGTGGAATGATTTGTCACCTGCGGTTTTTCCGAACCAATACGACCTTCAAACCTTCAAAAAAGAGCGTATTCATTTTTAAAAGGCCGGCAACGCACTTGTGACTCCTCTGGTGTTGCGGGTGTCCATGGGCGGCGGTAATCGCTTAAGATCAGGCGATCCGTCTGCTCGTTTGCCCCCTATTGGTCCGTTATTTCCATGTGATTTGTTTGCGATTTCATTTCAATGTTATTTTGTTGCTTGTATACATTTTTGTAGTAGTTTGTTGCCTGGTTTATAACACCTTGTCTTGATTTTGTTTCTGGTGAATTATGCTCGAGTTTTTGAATCCATGACTTGTGTGAAGTTAGTTCCATGTACGCTTTTTTGGCACTTCTAAAATTCTTAATGTTCTTTGAGATAATATCATATCTGTGGTGTTTGTAGTCCTTACGGATTGCCTCTTTGTAAATTCGTCTAAGTTCTTCTCTCATATCTTCGGTTTTATTCTTTGTAAGTAGTAGCGCCGTCCGTCTTTCTATAAGTTGGATTGTGTCTATAGTAAAAATATTATGTTGATAATGATAGGGATGTGCCCTGTTTTTGTATTTTAAGCTCTCAATCATGCCTCTTTCGAGGATTTTGTAATATGCTTGGATATCAATATAATTTGTTTCTATGTTATCTATGTGTGATCGTAAATTTTGGATGTAATCTTTGATTTCCGTTTCTGTCTTGGGAATAGTACGTGGTGTTGTGTAGGTTTTTCTGCTCTTTACTGGGCGACCTAAAAGTAAAGTTGCTCTGTGGTCGGAGGAGAATTTAAATTTGTTTAGTATCTCGACATAAGTTATAAGTTTATGGTGGTTTATCATTATAAAATCTATTTCGTTTTTAGTTTTTTGGTCAGGTGATAACCATGTCCATCTTCGACTCTCTTTCTCCTTGAAGAATGTGTTCATTATCGATAGTTTGTGTTGGTAAGCATAATTTAAAAGACGTTCTCCTCTTTCATTGCATACTCCATAACCATGTTTTCCCATTACTGGATAGTTGTTCATTTTCGGACACCCTATTTTAGCATTAAAATCTCCCATGAGTATTATATTTCCTTCTGTCTTGGTGTGAGCAAATTCGATGTCTTTGTAAAATTTTTCGATTTCTTCTTCTGTTGATCTCACCGTCAGCGAATATGCTTGGATGATTGATAAGGAAAAACATTCAAATGTCACTTGTAGTAGTGCTACTCTTTCAGAAATTCCTATAAAGTTTGTGATGTTATTTCTTAATAATAAACCCCACTCCATATAGCCCTTTGGATTCGCCGATAAAACACAAGATAAGGTCGTTGTACTCTTTGATTTTACATCCCACTTTTCGGGTTTTTGCGAGACCTACAATGTCACAGTTTATATTTTTTAGTTAATTCAAGGAATCGTTCTGTAGATGCACATTGTAAGCAAATTTTGAAGGTTTGTTTTGTATTTTGATCCATTTCCGTATTTGGTGGAGGGTTGTAGTCTAATTCCCCACGAGGACAAGTCGGGTTGGGGAATGTTTCGTTTCTGTTATCTATAAGTTCTTGATTGAAAAAAAATTTTTCCGGTGGCTGATGACAATATCCTTTGCTTTCTGAACTGTTGGCAAGTTGGTAGATGGCAGAGAGTTGCTTCTATTCCTCATTACGTCGAAGGCATTCTTGCGATTTGCTTTTTTTAGTAATTGATGTTTGTGATGGTGTTCTATTGTCTTAGGCGAGGTTGAAGGCTCTCTTTTTCGTTTCTCATTTCCTGGTTTCCCCTGTTTGATGACTAATTTGTCATAGTTTATGAATGCACTAGTTTCTTTCTCGTCTCGAGGATTTCTTTTTTTCTTCAGACACATACATGTTTCTAAGTTTCTTTTTATTTGCTACTATTTCGTTTCTCTTCCAGATGTTAACGAATGACAGGAGGATTGGTCTTTCCCGTCCACTGTCGATACTATTTTTGCCAATTCTGTTGACCATGTTTACGTCCCTATCTTCAAAGGTAATATTTAGATCTTCTATTTAGTCTTTAAATTTCTTCTTGATAATTTCGATGAGATTGCCAGTCGATTTTCAGTTTCTTTCACTCCACAAAATTAAGTTGTTAAGTCTATTGTGTTTTTCAAGATAGTATATCTTTTCCCTTAACTTCTCATTTTCTGACCGTAGTTCCTGCATTTCTAATCTAAAGGGAACTAATTTTCATCAATTCGTGTCATAATGTCTTCGGTTTGTTTTGACATTTCCATTTTCACTTGGTCGAAAAAAGATTGAAAGTTATCCATTATTTACTGTCTTGCGTGGAATGGAACGTAGTATTGTGAGCGCAGCGAAATGTAGCTGGTGTTGTAAACGCACCGTAATGGCGTTGTTTTGGTAGCAGTTGGTAGCACTGAGTTGTCACTTGTCAGTTCTCAGAGTGATTATTTTTGAATTGACAGATAGGTAACCTCTAAGTTTTTGCATTTGTTAACCACTGAGTAATTATATAGCTAGTGTAGCTAGCACAGTTCTCACTTGGATTTCACTTTTTAGGAACACAGTTTGGCACAGTATATGTGGAGTTCGAGTGTTTTTACCGAGGAGTTCACAGTATGTTTACAGTTTATACGATGGAATTCGGAGCTCTGTAACACTAAGTCTTTGTGTTTACACAGCCGGAACTGGAAAAACCTTATTTATAAACGGCGGTATTAAAACTGTATTTCATATTCCCGAAACGCTTTTCGTATACAAATAAGGAAAGCAGCTAAATGCAGACTAACACAATATTTCTCCCAATATTATTGTGCAGGCTGCATTCCTGTACAGCATTACTGAGAAAACGTAGCAGGTGTTGTTGAAATGGAGACTGCAATTTCGGTTCTATTACGAACAGTTTTACGGCGAGGGCTACTACAAATGTAACGCAGGTGCAGTAAAAGAGAACGTTAAACAAGATTCGAACCGGACAGTAAAATACTGGCGATATTAAAACATGCAAACGTTGTGACGAAACACATATATGTACATTCTTCTTCGAATGTTTGGCATCATTTTGTTCAGGACTTGAGCATTTTATGTTTGAGAGGACGTTTATCACGTATTGAGAAATTTCCTGGTTGTGAACAACGTTTACAGCTTTAAGTACCATTCACCTCTATAGACACGCTCGTGTTCACGACTAAAAATTAAATTGCATGCATTTGTCAATACTTTATGAGTACGTGAGCACGACTCGTAACAATTGTAATTTGCAGACAAACTCACTATTTATTTACGTTTTTTTGTGAATCAGTTTGAACATACTAGTGGTAATAGATCTAATAGATAGAAAAAATAAACTAGATTTTCAAATCTAGAGAATAGTGTTGTTCTATGACATGCGGTTGTCTGCAAAAATTTAGGAGACCAAGAAAACTGTTTTTATTTGTATATTTTATGATGATGTTAACTTAGCACTTATAGGCTTAGCATCTTTGCATATAAGGCATGCCTTTAAACATATAAAGAACTAGAGGACGCCAGCAGCTACGGCTGCATTTTTTTTAATTTACCCGTTTTGGCCGATCCCGTGGGAATTTCAGGAAATCCCTTCTTAGTGCACACCTACGGTCCTCAAGGAACATACATGCCAAATTTCAGCTTCCTGCGCCCAATAGTTTCAGCTGTAGCGTGTCTGTCAGTCAGTCAGTAACGCAAGGATTTTATATATTAAGATTAAGAAAAAAGTAAAGTAAAAGTACGTTAGTGATTAACTGATTATGAATTACATTTAACGATAAAGAACGTTTAATATAATGGATGTTTGCTTTTACATATTAACCGATACGCGTGAGACTTATTCGAAAGAAAGCAGGCGACATTAATTAACTGTAAGCCATAAATCTTGAGGACAAAAGGAAAGTCCGATCGGTCTCAAGAATATGACTCTAGCCTCCTGCGTACATCTGTACTACACAAAGTACGTAGGAGAAATAAAAATCTGTGGTCTCTATTTTCATTACTAGTTCTAAAAATATGTTACTGATGACATCTAGGACCTACACTGATTAATACAGAAAATAAGACAACACATTTGACATCTGTCATTCTTATGATAATGGCATCGGAAGGTGGGCGAGCGGACGTGCGTTTACGCGGAAGTAAGTTTATCCATGTTAATCTTTTCTGTTTTTATGTGATTTCATAGTTTTTGTGTAAAACCAGTTATTGATAGTACAAACTAATTGCTCAGAGTAATACTTTACCAAAAAATTAAAAATATTCCTAACTTAACCTTGATATTATTTTCTATGTCCTCTGCAAAGTACAAAAGTATGTAATTAATATTTTTCACATCTGTCTTCCCGAGTACTATATAAAGTACTTTAACAATTTCTTAATTTTTTTTAGATTTCACCTAACCTCATCGCAGACGTTTTGATTGACTCCGACTTCGACTTTTCTGGAGATGATTTAGACGAAGATCTCGAGTTTCAACCACCAGAAACCAACCAAACAGTCTGTGATCACCGAAATAGCGGTTCCAGTAGTTCAAGTGAAGATGAAGATGATTTGGTTATTTCTGTGCCTTCTCCAGCAACATCAGACAACTCGGATTGTCCTTCAACTTCGTCATACTTACCACGAGCCAGAGGACGTTAAACGGGAACATCTCGTGGCCAAAGTCGTGGTCGTAGCCGGGGTAGAGGTGGGAACTCACAATTATTATCCACACTGCATATATAGCTATTAGAAATCGACAAAATCACTCTGGCATTCAGGATACTTGGATACACGAGGCATGGCGCTTGCAACCGTGCCGAAATATCGGTTACTCCAAATAAAGGTACGTGGTATACATACATATATCCCGAAAGACAATTTAAAATAGGTTTAAATGACCACGAAAGTTTAAATTCCTATATAATACAAGCTGAGTTTAGGCACCAAACTAATTGATGACAATGAAGAAGAGTCTGATGATGACGGTGAAGTTGAATACGAAGAACTTGAGCCGAAACATAAAAAACGTAAGATTTTAATTAAACCAGTTCCGTCCAAAGAAGAAAAGAAGAAGAAAGAAGAAACCGTACCAAAAGTGCAGCCCATTTGCCAGCATATGGTACAAAATAGTTTCGCTGCAGAAAGAATGGCTGTGATAAAAAATCTACGGTATTTTGCAAGAAATGTGAAATTTACCTATATTTTACGCCTAATCGGAATTGTTTTACTGATTTCCATGAAGACTGTTAATTCGTAGTTGACTGTTTAATCCTACAAACTTTAATATAGGTATGTACGTATGAATGATTGATCTCTAATGTTCCTCCAAATGAATTACTGTAAGATTACAAAAAGAGTTTAGTTTTTCATTATGTTGTGGAAGTGAAATCAAACACCTACATCTCTCTGACAAGGAAACTATGGTTAGTTTTGATATACAGTCATTATTCACGTGCATACCAGTACATGACTGGGTAGAAATTACTAGAAGGAAGCTGACAGAAAACTACATGCCTGAGGAATATGCAGAAATACTCAAACACTGCCTGACAACGGGCTATCTGTTATGGGACAAGAAATACTACATACAAGTAGACGGTGTAGCAATGGGCTCTCCAGTATCGCCTGTTGTCGCTGACATCTTCATGGAGGACTTCGAGGTGCGAGCCCTGCAGACTGCCACCATCACACCGAGGTTCTACAAGCTGTACATATGTAGACGACACTTTCACAATTTTACCAACAGATAGTGTTAATGCTTTCCTAAACCATCTTAATTCTATTAATAACCAAATACAATTCACAATGGAATTAGAGGCAAACAATTCTTTAGCTTTCTTAGATGTACTTGTCATCAGGAATAAAAACAACCCCTTAAGCCATACTGTGTATAGGAAAAAGACCCATACAAATAGGTACTTAAACGGTGAATCTCACCACCATCCTAAACAGTTAGCTACTGTAGGAATGTCTCTGTTTCAGAGAGCCCGCGGGATCTGTGACAAGAAACACCTGGACGCTGAGTTTCAACATGTCAGGCAAGTTCTGCAAGACAACAAGCTCCGACCGCCGCGCCACTGTCACAGATCCCAGAAGGAAGAAAAACCAGCCACAGTAGAAAGACAACCTGCTGTCCTCCCATACATCAAGGGCGTGACCGACAAAATTGGCTACATCTTGAAGCGAGCTTCTATCAAAACTTACTACAAGCCGCCAACGAAGATCAGTCAATTATTACCATGTGTCAAGTGTCAGTTACCCTTGCAAGAGGCCGGTGTCTACAAAATTGACTGTGAATGTGGGCTCTCATACATTGGACAAACCAAGAGAAGCATAGGCATTCGACTCAAAGAACATATAGCTGACTTAAAACATAAACGCTCAACAAAGTCTGCTGTGTGTGAACATGTGGAACAAGGACCCAAACACTACCTGCGATTTGATGAACCACAGATACTCGCAAAAGAACACCGTTTTCTTCCAAGGATGATACGAGAGGCTATTGAAATTAAAAAACACCCTAATTTCAATAGGGAAGATGGTTGGAATGTTCCTCCAGCTTGGGACCCTGTCATAAGGCTAATGAAACCCAAGAAGGACAAAGTCACCAGAAGACCTAAGGACACTGTGAGCTCATTCTGCGTAAATAGTAACACCAGTAGATGAAAAATGTTCGGGTACTTTGAGATAACTTATACTTTCAAGAAAAAGACAATTATCACCTCAGTCTGCCGTGAACATGAATTCTGTAAAGAATTCGAAACGTTGGCTAGCAATAAATTAAAAATATAGTTTCTAGATCATTAGTTTCAAATGTAATAACTTAGTGAAACCAATACATCGCGATAAAATCCGTAAACTGTAGTTTAATTTCAATTGTGGAGAAGAGTTTGATTTCTGTTAATTTTGTTAAAAAAAAAGTTTTTTCGAGTCTGGATGTTCATTGTGTCCGTTAGTTGTATGTTTGTAAAGTCCCCCGCGACACAGAATTTATGCCTAGTGCGGGAGTTGTATAAAAAAAATTGTAAACATTTAATAAAACTACGTAAAATTATACATCTTGTCTGGAATTTGGCTAGAAGGAGCTGGGATTAATTACAGCAGATTTGTGGAAGCGTGACTCTATTCATCAGCCCTTGTCAGCCACAACAAATCTCAGACACAAATGCACTGCGTTGCACAGTGAGTAAAGTATTGAGTAGGTACATGAAAATTTTACCTTATATCTCAAATTTTCAATAGACTAAACAAAATGTTACTCAATCGATCTAATCGATTTGACTTATAATAAAAACTAATTCTATTTCAAACATCCACCCGCCCCGGACCGGCCTACCGGTCCGCTAATCGGTTGGTAGACGTGACAATGTTGCAACCGCTCTCCTCAGAATCGAACCGTCCACCAAGACCTCAGCAAATCGGGGAACTCCATCAGCCCCAGTTACCAAACGAAGGATGCGCCCCCTGCGCCATCTGAGTGGCGGAAGGTTAGCCTCCTTGATCAAAACGAGGTCACCAATCTTGGGTGGATCGGTCTTGTCGGTCCACTTAACGCGTTGCTGGAATATGTGCAAATATTCCAAATTCCAGCGTTTCCAAAAGCTCTGAGTAGATTACTCACCAATTCAAAACGCGAGAGACGACCAGGTCTCGTATCAATATAGGGGTACTCAGACAAGGCGACAAGTGGGCGACCAATCAAAAAATGGCCCGGCGTAAGGGCCTCCAAATCATTCGGATCTGAGGAGATCGGGCACAACGGCCGAGAGTTCAAAACGGCCTCGATCTTACAAAACACAGATGCGAGTTCCTCAAATGTAAGGACAGATTCACTGATTGTCCTGCGCAAGTGTGTTTTGGCCGATTTTACGGCGGCCTCAAATATACCACCCCAGTGTGGACAATTTGGTGGGGAAAACAACCAATTTATCCCACGTCGGGCAAGCCTATCACCTATATCAGCTTTGTTGGTTTCAAGGAAATTAACAACATCATTCAAATAATTATAGGTGCCCTTGAAGTTAGTGCCGCAGTCAGAACGGATCAAGGAAGGCAGCCCCCTGCGGGATACAAATCTGTCAAATGTGGCTACAAACGCCTCGGTCGTAAGCGAGGAGACCAGTTCTAAGTGTACGGCCTTTGTGGAGAGACAAACAAAAACACACAAGTAGGCCTTAACAGTCTTGCTGTTTCGAAGTGTCGAAGTTTTCACCAAAAAGGGACCAGCGAAGTCCGTGCCAACACCGTCAAACGTCCTGCTCTCAGTTACGCGATCTGCCGGTAAGTCGCCCATCAAGGGCTGCATAGTAGAAGCCTTGAGCTTATAGCAAGGGATGCAGCGAAAGACTACAGTCCGAATAATTCTTCGGGCAGACAAAATCCAAAATTCGCGTTGCAAAATAGCCAACAAAGCATTACAACCAGCATGCGAGTTCTTAAGGTGACGGTCAGTTACCAACAAGCGTACCAAATGACCGTCCTTGGGTAACAACAGGGGGTGACGTGCTCCGTAAGGGAGGTTGGCGTTCTTGAGACGCCCTCCAACGCGCAAGAGACCCGTATCGTCCAAAAAGGGGTTCAATTTAGATACAGCGCCCGACAATTTCAATTTCCCTGATTTAAGGATAGCAATCTCCTTTTCAAAATGCGCCAATTGCACAGAACGAACCCAAAAGGTGAGGGACTCCTGTCGTTCCTGTGGTGAGATAAACGGTGTTAGTCGTTTCTGTTGTGGGTGCCTAAAATTAAAAACAAAACGCTTTATCCAAGCAGTAACACCTAACAAATTGTCAAGGGAGCTGTAACGATTCAACAAAAAATCGGGGTCGAAGGCGCATTCCACCTTTTCAAGAGCGAGTGTTCGTAGACCCGGCAAATTAGAAATATTCAAGACTGGCGTTCGAGGCCAATCAGTTTCTGGTCGACTCAACCATTCCGGACCCCACCACAGCGAATGACCTATCAAACTAGGCGTCAAGCATCCGCGCGAGGCACAATCAGCGGGGTTAAGCTCACCTGGCACGTGTCTCCAAACAAGTTTGACTTCGGATTTCTGGATTTGGGAAACGCGATTAGCGACAAATACCTCCAAGGTGTGGACAGAAGCCTTCAACCAACAAAGAACAATTTGGCTGTCTGTCCAGGCGTAGGTCCCATTAATGCAAATGCTTTTACCCAAGGTACTGGAGACGTGATTCAACAAGCGTACAAGTAGGGCTGCTCCCGAGAGCTCCAATTTCGGAATGGTCAGAGATGTCCGAAGGGGTGCTACCTTGCTCTTCGCCATGATCAGGGAGACTCTCACCTGACCTGAGGCACTGACTGTGCGCAAGTACACCACGGCCGCGTGACCACTTTCCGAGGCGTCACAAAACCCGTGAAGGGTGGCCTTGTACTTCCCGGGAGGAAGGATGGGACGAGGCAAGGAGATCTCGTTGACGACAGGAAGTGAGGATACAAAAAAGGTCCATTCCTCAACCAGAGTGCCGTGTAGAGGTTCGTCCCAGGTCAATCCTGCTGTACAAAGCTTCTGCAAGAATCATTTTGCCCAAAATATGATAGGACAAATCCAACCGTTCGGATCAAAGGTTCTGGCGACAGTAGACAATACGAGACGTTTAGTCCAAGAACACGGCAATTTCAAGTCTACGTTATATGTAAAGATGTCTTGGACTGGTCTGTACTGAACGCCGAGAACAGTCATCATGGCAGGGTTGTCAACAATCTCAAACAAATGTGGATCCTGCTGATGATCCTCTGGCAAGCCTTCCAAAAGCGCTGGTGAGTTGGAAATCCATTTGCGCAACTCATAACCAGCGGAGGCCAAAATACCTATCAATTCGTCCCGCAGGAGGATCGCCTCGTCCGCTGTGGAAGCGCCCGAGCAAATGTCATCGACGTAAATATCGTCCTTCAATATGGCGGAGGCTCGTGGGAAACGTAAGCCTTCGCGGTCTGCGAACTCCCAAAGACAATGTATTGCCAAGTAGGGGCTTGATCTTAACCCGCACGTATTCGTATTGAGCTCGTAAACGACCATGGGATCGCGAGGAGACTCTCTCCAAAGGATTTGCTGGAAGCGACGGTCATCAGGGTGGATAATAGTCTGCCTGAACATCATTTTTATGTCGGCCACAAAGACAACCTGATGTCGTCGGAAGCTGGTGATGATGTCAACAAAGGTCCTTGACCAACTTGGGACCAGAATGCAAGCACTGGTTCAAGGATACGCCTGTTGAAGTCTGCGCAGAACCATCAAACACTGTGCGCAGCTTGCCAGTTGATGGCTTCAATACCGCATGATGCGGGAGAAAATAATGCTCCACCGAACGCCAATCCAAAGGAGAATGACCAAAACTGGGCTATTTTGTGGCACGTTTGCTTCTAAACCATTCATGTCTAGAAAATGTTCTTTTATTTTATAAATTTATATATATTAATTTTAATTTAAAGCAAAACAGGGTTTCTTTGTTCAAAATTAAAAGTATCTGCGTTGTTCCGGTCGTGACATCGCCATTTCATATTCAAAACTCATTTTGCATATTTAGACAAATGTTTACAGTTTCTTGCAAACCCCTTTTGATAAGGAAAAAATACATTCATAGTGAAAACAGGGTGACATAACAAAAGTTCTAATAAGCAAAATAACACCAAAATCTTATGATATTTTGAAAAATGTATTGTGGTGAAATATTTTCTATAAATAATATGTTTATCCTTTTTGCAAAATATTACCCACGAAATAATGTTTTGTACTTATCGAAAATATGGGAACATATTTTTATTATACTGGCATCTATAATGTCTTCCGCAAAGAAATATAACTTTATTACTAGTCCAACCTCTCTGGTCTTACGTCAGTTATTTTGACATGAAAACAGTCAAATTGCTTTTTCACCTATGCTCATATGTCTTTATTGGAAAATAAGTAATTTACTGTCGTTTATATTGACTTGAACAATCCTTTGTGGACCAAACAAGTTTATGTCGTGTTATCAAGACTCGTGGGTTGACTAAAGTATGAGACAGTCTTTAGTATAGTAACATTAGTATGTCGTCTGGACTTAGAACAACTAGCCGTGGTGAGGATTGCAGTTATGTTAACTCTTCCTTTGCGGTACCTCGGCAGCAACACGTCCGTTCTTTGGACAAGCTATCTGATTCAGAGCTCAATATTTTGACATCATGGATAGCGCCAGTCTGTGTAAGTGTTGTTTACTTCTCTTCTCAATTCCTACAATTCTCTCGTGCTCTCCTCACCGAATATTCAAACTACTTTAATTGTTTGTTTCAGGAATTGAACGGAGTCTTATGTTTAGAATGCTACACATTAATTGAAGCTGTTGTAACTTCTGAGGTCATACCTGCACCACATTATAGTATAAGATATACAAGCTCCTGCTTCATTTTGAGGTGATTTATTTGAAGAAGATTTAGGTATAATAACAAATAAAATGAAGAATAACATAAAAACTGTGTTTCATTCACCTATTAGGCATAAAACAGTGTTGTTTTAATGCCAACTTTGTAATAAGGTCCAATGGAATGAGCTTATTTTTTGCGAACTAGCCTCACTGAAATTCTCGTTAATTGTACCACATGGTATTGAGAATTCTCAGTAAGAAATATATCAGACTTTAAAAAACCGCAAACTTATATAATGTACAAGCGTTTGTTTCGTAGCTCCACTTCTTTTTACAACTATTTTCTATATTGTATAGGTAATATACATAGAGGCTTCTAATAAATTCCGGTAATATGATTAAATCATATCATCACCGTCCTAGAGTTATGTCGGTTGCATCCAAGACTTCAACGCCTAGGAGCCCTGGGTGCGCTTACTAGTCTAACCAGATATGACAGAATATTAGTTTTTCCATAGTCTGACCGCCATAACCCAAAGGGAAAGCGATATTGTATGATTTAGACCAGTAAGTATCGGTTTATTGGAGGGTACTGACTCCCCGTAACGACGTGCGATGGTGAAAGATCTTCATGACAACTGGGACCGACGGCTTATCGTAAGTACTTTTCAAAGCACGGGCGATAATTAACTAATTTACTACTATTTATATGATTAAATCATGTAACTATGACAATACTTAGCCTCAAAATATTTGAAATCTTTAATGTCCGATAGCTAAGAACTGCCGCCAAATATCGTATTATTTTTTTTTCTAATTTAATAAGGAGTATATTTACTATATTTTACTAGTCAAATCATCGAGAAGTAAACTTAGCCCATCTTCCATACAAATTTGGTCATTCTCCTTTGACACAGACATGTGTCCCAATTGTTCATATTCTCTCATGAACTCAATGAACTTCTGTCTGAGCTCCGGATCACGACCCATGCGACGCTCCATAGCCAACAATCTCTTTTCGGCTAAAGGTCGTGACTCACCAAGCGGAGGCCGAACAGACAGAAATGGTAGCCTCGTAATGATCCGACCAGAACGGAGTCAACCAGTGTTGTTCTGGAAGAACAGCTCGCACTCCTCATGTTTTGGATTCAAACGGGCAGCTTAAGGAGGCTCCTCTATCTCCCAAAACCTCTGAACTGCATCAGAGAGAGCAGAGCCTACAGCCAACAAATTATCAAGTTCGGGTGGAGGGGGGTCCCTAGGTACAGGTCCCATCAAAGCAAATCCAAATATGGTCGGGATGGCAGTCAAACCATTTGGCACCAAGAACCTTTTCTCACCAATCAAAATTCCACCAAGGACATCAGTGCCAATCAACAAGTCGATTTGTCCCGGTGTGTCAAATTTGGGGTCTGCCAGTTCCAATCCCGATGTCAAATTCACCACAGCAGCAGGTAGCTGCTTCTGTGGATGCATACCCAAAATATTCTTCAGCACAATAGCCGAGGTTCTAATCCTCGGGTGTGAAGATTCAACAGGGCCAAACAAAACCTTAACTTGCCCTTCAACATTAGAGGCTACATCCCCTATGCCCCGTATACAATTTTGAAAGGAGCCCATACTTAATTTAACCTGCCCTACCAAATAAGTGGAAACAATGCAACCTTGTGAACCTGTGTCCAATATAGCGCGGACAACAACAGAGGTCCCCGTGGGTCCCCAGACCCTAACAGCAACCGTTGGTAGGATAACGGTCTCAATGGGGGAGGTTGGCGTTATAGGGCAGGGGTCAATGACCTATTGTTGCCTGGGCGGCGACCGTTGGCCAGGACCTGGCAAGTCAAAATGAGGGTGCGGCTTGAAGTCCTCAAAGGCGCGATGGCTTGATCCGCGCGCCATCTGTGGGGGGTCATAATGACGCATCCGCCCAAAACGAGGTGGGTGCGAGTCAAGGCGGGGACGCTCCGCCAAAGGAGGGGAATACCTGGGGCAGCAGTCATGGTGCTGGTGACGCTGAACAGCACATTCAGGTGCGCGAGAGAGAGGAGGCGTGCGCACGCTACGGTTCTCCAAGCGGGGTGAGTGGCGATCAATTGAGCGAGGCGACTCTCGGCTACGCGCCGGTAAGCCTCGGCTGCCACCTTCAAAACACCCGCCCGTGCGCGGCGTCGGCTGGTTGGACAAGCGGCCAACCTCTCTGGCATTCATACAGAGAATGTCCAAATGCTGTCCTCCAGAGTGAGGACAGGGCGAGAGTTTGGGCAGTCTCGCTGGTAGTGGGACCCCAAACAAGAGAAGCAAAGGCGGCGGGCATTCGCGATGCGCCTACGAGAGGCGACATGTAGGTCCAAGAATGCCCTACAACTGGCCGTTCTGTGCCCCGTGACCTTGCAGTTGGAGCACTCCGCTGGGCTCTGCGTGACCGCAAAGCGAGGAGGGCGCCGGTCAACATTGGCTCGGGTGTGACCGCGAGCCTGCTCCTTGACCTAGGGCGGCTGCGTCTTAGCCGGCGTGTCACCACCGGAGTTGTCCAAGACCTGGCACTCATCCTCCAGAAACTTCTCCAGGTCAGCAAAGGGGGGCAGATAGGTCGCGGTCGCGCGACCTCAGGTCGGCAGGCAGCTTTTTCAGCACAATGTGCACCAATAGATAGGACCATTGGTCTACGGGCAGGTCAAGGCACTTAAGTGCGTTGATGGCCACCAAGAGCGGGTTCAACAGTTGGGTGCGCAACCCAGAGACCCGGGTGAGCGTCGGCAAACCCAAAATCTGCTCGATGTGCGTGTCGGCGAGGCCACGCTTATTATGGTACCTACGGGTAATTAGGTCCCGAGCCGTCTGGTACGCCTCGTCAGACACGGACAGATGCTGGATGAGGCCCTTAGCCTCCCCATCCAGAACCGACATAAGATAGCCCAACTTTTGTGCCGGCCGAAGGTCAGCCCTATCATTGACTAGGCTGTCGATAAATTAACGAAGCCCAGGTAGCTTCTTAGGCAGCCATCAAAATGGGGGAGGTCCAAAGTAGGGAGCCTACTCACCAGCCCCGGTGCTGACCTAGGAAGCTCCTGCTTCAGGCCGGGTTGCCCTTCCCTATCGGCAACTAGTTGTCTCGCACTATTGGAGACAGCATCATACAGGTCTAAGACCTGGGCATAGTCTTCGCTGACCTTATTTCACTGGTCAGCGGTGAAATCGTTGACTGACACTTCGAGACAGCAAGCGCTGAAAGTGCGGAATTGCTGTTCCACACTTGCCAGGCGATCATCGATCCGCTCGTACCTTTGTAGTAAGGCCTGCTGGCGATCAGGCCGGTTCACTAAGGCACTGGCCGAGGCAAACCAGCGCAAATCTGATGCAATAGCACCAGCAGCCGCACGCAAGTCCTTGATAGCTGACATAATCAAAATTCAAAAGAGCCCGGACAAGCGTTAAATAATATTAACAATCAAAACTTAATTTTTCTCAATTCTTTGAAACCAACAAAGTATTAGCCTGTTTACTGCAAGTGCAGGCAAGTGACAGGGATCTACTGTCCAACAAAATTAATAGTTTCAATATATTGAAACAAACACAAAAGTTATCAAAAGTTGTATCTTATAACAAATGAAAAGTTGAACTTCAAATTAATTAATGAATTATTTGCAACAGACAGACTGCCTGTGTTATTTGAGATATACAGTAGTAAGTAAGCACAGAATATGTGTTACCTAGCAATATTATCTATATTATAACAAAACAAAGTTTATTAATGTGACCCGCCCAAGTGGCAAGGTCAAGTTGGTTGTTATAATGTTTATGAATATATGCAATAAACTAAATTTACTAAATTTATTGATACATACAGCTGTTATGTATCCAAACAAACTGACTTATTAATGCAACAACAAGTTTAAGTTAGACTTTTCAACAATACAAATCAACAATTACTGATTCAGGTTATGTGTGACAATGTGTTTCAAATTATCTAGGTCAACTTATACAATTAAATATTATGTATTTTAGACAATAACTGACCTGACAAACACCACAATACTGTCTACAAGGTGATAAGATACAAGCTTATACCAATCTGAGGTTTGTACTCAGTAATGCAACAGCGGCTAAATTTCAACTACGCTCTGCTACCAAAAATTATGTCTGGAATTTGGCTAGAAGGAGCTGGGATTAATTGCAGCAGATTTGTGGAAGCGTGACTCTATTCATCAGCCCTTGTCAGCCACAACAAATCTCAGACACAAATGCACTGCGTTGCACAGTGAGTAAAGTATTGAGTAGGTACATGCAAATTTTACCTTATATCTCCTGGTGATGTTCTTGAAGTGGACCTTTAGATTAACTTATAATTTTGGCCAAAATAACAAGAGAATCGAATAGATACCAGTCTCCAGTTCAGCGTAGTCCTCGGGCACCAATCAGGAATTCACACACGTGTTTTACAAAGTTCAATGTTCAATATATCACAAACCTTGCCGAAAGTCAAAAGCGGCAATTACGTATTAAGTTAATTACAAGTTGATTCAATTCGTTAATTCAAAGGGCGATCAATTTAATATAATATTACAAACGGAGACAGCCCAAAACCGGCGTCGTTTCAAGGCGGCAACGGAAGTGACAGTTCAGTGTGACCATTGTCAGAAATTTTCAATAGACTAAACAAAATGTTACTCAATCGATCTAATCGATTTGACTTATAATAAAAACTAATTCTATTTCAACCACATCTAATCTATTATTTATTGCTCCTGTCTGCTCACTATGCTACGTAAAATAGGCTGCCTCCTTTATAAAGCACATAATAGTTTAGTTCCCTTGTACTTTGTATAGAACATAGTGAAAAACAGTTTTTCCTGTCCTTGATTTTTCTTATATTTTTCCTGTAAAAAGTGATACTCTAATAGTTCAAGACAAAAGTTTCAGAAAGAAACAATTGAAAAAGGGTGTCTGGTACTTAGAATGCTAGAGTAACAAATAATCAAGTAAATTACCATGCAAGGCGTTTTTGTCGCATGTGGCGATCACGGGATACACTATTAAAGGCCAAGATATCAAATGGAATTTGTGAAGTATTTTTCAAAGGTCTGAATATTTATTTGGTCCTTTTTGTAAACCTTGTTAATGATTGTATCTGCTCACTTTTATAATCCAGTGAGATGGAAAACCAAAATATTTATAATGTAAAACAAAAATATTTATATGAACATGTATTTACTTATATCAATGGAAGGTATATGTTTTTTTAAGTAAATGCGAAAGTAATGCCGTCTATTGTGCACGACAATATCTACTTCCTAACAAATTAATAGAATATTATCTACTGAGGCGGTACATGGGCATCTCACCATCATTTTGATTAATAAATTTAATTTATGATTGTTATCAAAATTTCGTCGCTGATATTGTGGCAAAATATGCCGCGATATATTTTGTAATATATTTGGATTATGGTGTAGCACCAAAGCATTCACGCTACGTTTAGTATTATGACCTGCTGCTTACTATAATAGGTACCTAGATCTTCAACAGATCTTCACCAAATCACTTAGTTTCATTATAAAACATGGCAAATATAATCCTAGTCTAATCTAAGTAATATGCAGTACACGTATGTTGCTAATACATATAATTGTAAAGCTACTGGCTCTAAAATTTGTTGAAAAAAATACAAAATATCTGCCTTCTTCTAAAAGTGTTCTTATAAATTTTAACCTTGTCTGGCATTTTATTATAGTTCTATTTTATAATGAAACCTCAAAAGACTAACGTGGAATTAAATGTTTTTTATAAAAAAAAAATGAAATAATTGGTTTATATTTGATGAACACATTGGTTATACATAGCAATACATACTTACTGACAAATATTACCTAGATGAAATAATTATGCGGTGAAATGAGGAAGTCTACTTTATTCACCTAGGTGATATTATCTAGGTGAACAAAGAACAAACTGATGCCGACCCAAAAATCTAGCCATGCATGCGTCAAATAAATGCAAACATGCCAAAAACATGCGCTTACTATACTACTCGGCCGGTTCACCAGACAAAGCGATATTCGCTCTACAAATTTAGCGCAGTATCTATTTATCGCAGCGCAGTTAGCATGAAGCTTATTGAATCTAATATTCGGCTCTAGTGGCTCTGAATTGGCAAGCAGGACTCAACTGCGGACTCTCTTTGAGAAAAAAAGCTAATGCTCAGCTATGCTATTGCTCAGTTGCTTACGCGTGCAAGAATTTACTATTGCCTTGTACACCTTCAACATACCTTTGTTTATACCTTTGGAACGTATTATAAATCAGCTTATTTATGGACAAAGAAACAGGCCCTATTCATATTAGATGTTTTACAGTAAGCTTATTTTGATCCCGAGAGTGAACAGGACGGAAGTATGTGGCTAACAGGGACAAATAAAGCACATTTTAAACACAATATAATTATATTCGCTTTTAAAATTTGCGCGTTAAAAGCTATCAAGGGACTCATGCTGTAAAACCTATAAAACGAGATGAAATGGGTGTGTTGCGCTTGTATAATCTAATCTGTCATTTAATGTTGTAACATCAGATTGCACGTTCAACATCAACCCAACGCGTCTTTTAGTAGCTGAGCAAATAACAGAGGTATATGACTACTATCTTCAACTCACCAAGATGTCTATTTAAGCTTTTATTTTGTCAACGTCATCACATGGTTCAGAAACAACATGGTAATGTATGAGGCAGTTTGAAACATATCTCTCACCCATAGACTAATGATTGGTCTCGCTCTGTATAGCCAATGAATACAGGTATAGCGAAGCGATACCAATCAGTTGTCTAGGCTCTCGCCTTTTATTGTCAAAGACAACAGCTGATGAAGAATTGTCACATAATTATACTTATTCTAACAAATGTTGGATCAAATTTTCTTTGGCCAAGTTATTATATTAAGATTTTACAATAGTTTCGTGCGGTTTATTCATACCTACATAACTGGTTAAGTAAAGAGTTATATTCCTATATCGAAGCCTTCAATCACATTAAAACATTTAAAGGCAACCTATGAAAGTACTATGTAAATACCAATACGATTGCATACAACGCAACAATTTCAATTTTCCAAGCGATTTATTAACATTTGTTTCTACACTTCATTTAAACACTGTTTATTCTATCTCGAAAATAAATGGAAAACACAACGAAAAACAATTATCGAAAGACAAAAATAAATAAGTAAATGCAATCATTTTAAATCTCTTTGCCTATGGCAAAAAAATTAACTTTGTGAATTTTACACTCTATTTCTTTTGAGTTACAAGGTGGTACGCTTGAAAAGAAAACAATAATGACACGAGGTACAACAAAAGCATCCTTCGTTAGGAATATTTTCTAAAGGTAAAGGTGTCGTGATCAAACAGGGGGGTCCATATTGGCTCACCTAAAGTTCTTAACCCAAAATTGTTCTTCCTAACGATTTGTAATCCGAATTATCACTCTTCCTAAAATTTTTCATCCTAAAGTTTTCATTCATACTATTTGTAGTGCCACCGGCGATGTTCATAACACTCATGTTTCCGAAAATTGTAATTAATAATATCATTAATATAAATATATTTAAACTCCTACTGTTTTTTATCATAACGCTTTTATCCCTAAACATAATTACCATAATATTTTCACTCATACTCAGAAAGAAAAATTTACCAAATGTACCTAATAAAAAAGATATGTAACTTTTACCAAGACAGTTTTAGCCTTATATTTAGGTGTTCTATACGATAGTATCGAGAAAATAAACGATTTGCAAAAATAGCACTTTTCGGCAATTTTTTTTTATTAAGTCCTAGCGCCCCCAAGGCTACACTCCAACCGAAATTCATAAAACACGACTCATTTACGGTTATGTTTATGGCCTGGGAGTTTTAACCGTACATAAACCAATAACTATAGGACTGATTCGGTTCTGGCACTTCGCCGGCCGATGCCGCGGCACGCTCGCTTCGCTCGCTCGGCTCGTGCGTTGTGGTCACAGTTCTAACCTAACCTAAACCAATAATTATTAATATGACTGATTCGTTTCTGGAACTTGACCATTGTACTATTGTGTATTTGTACCATGGTACTATTATTCTTATATGTTATCTTAATATATAAAATCCTTGCGTTACTGACTGACTGACAGACACGCTACAGCCGAAAGTATTGGGCGCAGGAAGCTGAAATTTGGCATGTATGTTCCTTGGGGACCGTAGGGGTGCACTAAGAAGGGATACCCCGAAATGCCCACGGGATCGGCCAAAACGGGTAAATTAAAAAAAATGCAGGCGTAGCTGCTGGCGTCCTCTAGTGTGAAAATAAAGTTACGCAAAATTAATGTATATAATACTGATTATTTTGAATAAAAATAAATCTGAACAAAAAAAGATATGACTTTGAATAATAGTGTAAAAGATGATTATGTTGAGAAAATATAGGAAAACTAATAAAAGTATAATAGATGTTTATTGCTACTGACATTATGAAGTTGAATGCTTCGGAGTTATGAACATTAGAGACAGAGTAGTTAGGAATTGTGATTGTTAGGATGAAAAATGTTAGGAAGAACATTTTCGGATTTCCAATTATCGGAGTAGAAAATTTAGGTGAACTTTGGCGCACCGCAAACAGGGTGACGTTGTTTGACGTGACATTTCGACTAATTTTAGCGACGGCGACGTTGACCAGCTCTAGCGTGTGGCGGTTACAACGACAACAACAATTAGTTTCTTGTTGTCCGTATTCGCAATAAGAGACTTTGTGATATAATACGTCCTTCAATCATAACGAATGTTCTTATTCTTGTTTCGCTTAATACCACCTGGAAGTGGCGACTATATTTCCGAACTCATTTGATTGTCTTGGGCCATCATTATTTTATTCACGCCTATCAGATACCCAAGTCACAAGAGGCGTCATAAAAACCGCTTTTTATTGGCTTTTTACTGAGGGTCATAATTTTCCAGCGCTTTTACTCGTTTATAAATGGAACCACGTTTTCGTTTACCAAACTTAATGTACTTAAGGACCTTCGAAGTTAATTTACTTCTTTTATTTGAGCTCTGTGTACTTTGAAATAGATAGCTCAGCAGATTTAACGGGAATCTCGTTGATAACTATGCATGAGTGGTAATAGGTACTTAAAAATATCTTTGATAAAATTGCAGAATGGATGAACGAACATAATCTTGAAATAAACTACGGCAAAACGAAAATTATGGCTTTCTATCCATATCAAAAGAGTCCTCTAGAACTTTTCAACCAACGGTATAAAAACAGAACATGCCAAAGATTTCACTTTATTAGGAATATCTACAGACACTAACCTCAATTGGAAAACTCACATAAAAAACATTCGATCAAAAATATCTAGATTTGCTTATGCTCTCCGGGAAATAAATAACACTACTGACTTTCATACATCATTAATTACATATTATGCCTACGCATATTCTTGGCTTAGCTACGGAATTAGTTTGTGGGTCATAGCACTGACACACCTTCTCCTTTCATTCTCCAAAAAAAAACTAAACCTCATTCTAACTAACATAGACCAAACCGATAGCTGCAAACCGTACTTTATAAACCACAAAATACTTACTTTACCATGCATCTATATTCTGGAAATATGTAAATTCGTTAGAATTATTAGGTACATTCTTTACTAAACGTGGAGACAGGCATGCAAATAGATCATTAAGACACAAAAACCGATTAATGTTACCTACTTTCAACATGACTCTCCATTCCAATAGCCCATATGTTATGTCAATCAAAATTTCTAATAAACTTCCAGAAGCCCTAAAAGAAGAACCTAGAAATATAACATTTACTAATAAACAAAAACAAATACTCCTAAATAAAGCCTAGTATAATATAAAATAATACTTTGAAGATGAGGGACTTAAGATAATTTATAGGTACACAAATTAAAACAGATATATAAATAATCACAAAAAGACTGAGAGTAAATAATTTAATGTAACTACATATATATTTCAATAACTGCATACCTAATAAAAAGTTATATTACACATATCATACCATATCTACTGCATATATAATAAGTACATAATTATATACATACGCAATACTTATATATTTATGAGTAGTAATAATATAATATATTGATAGTGAATAAATAGAATTAATATTCTAAAAGTAATTGATAAAACAGTGCAATAATAACTTTAAATAGATTTACACACTTCATTATTATATGTTGCCGTGCCCTACAGGGTCCATAATATATCTTATATTGTCATATTGTAACACCTTATGTAACTTATGGAGTGCAATAAAATATTGAGTATTGAGTACTTACATAAATCTTTGAATTATCACTCATTTACTAAAACGGTTTCAAAGAACATTAATATTTCGGGATAACACCGTCTTTTGCCACGTGCGGCAGTCAAATCCACAACATCCGTTGCAGCGTGAGGGTGAGGTAACCTCATAAACCCTGGCATGTTTGCAGTTTGGGTGTTATTTATGTATTTTGGGCAAACCTTCGCAAACACAGCGACAGCACATACAGAAACCTTTATAAAAAAATTAGATTAGGTGTTACAAAATTCAAGCTACTTATCAATCAAGTATTGATTACATTGTTACCCGATATAATGTAGATCTGATACAGATGGGTTCATGAGTTAGTAACCGGCATATCTACATGATCGTGGGAGCAGACTATGCAAATACATGTAGAGCAATATCTCATGAATGTACTAATGTAATATCGAGATGAAGCCACACAAGCATCCATTTGTTTTGTCGAGTTAATTGAGAATCCAATATCGCTGTGGATACGGCAATAACCTAATTATACCTGTTAATTAAACTGAATTTACATGAACATTTGCCTGCTGATGACGATTATTTTCATCACATTTATGAGTTACCTAGTCAGGTTATATATATTAATGATAAATAAATCAACATGGATAACGAAATGCATTATGATGGTGCTAAAAATGTGTGTGATCTAAAAAAGTTGTAAGCTAGGGTGCTATATGGGTGTTAGTCATATTTGAAATGAAATGTCATACCTAGTACGTTGCTTGTGCTTTTAAACAATAAAAATACCTAATATATTAGGTATTTTTGTTCAGTATGATATTTTAATAAATTGGAGAAAATTTCCCGCGTCGTACATAATAAGCTATCGTACGGATCTCACTTATCTACATAGCGAATTGAAAAAAACATTAAGATCAGTAAGGCGTGTGTTTTTTATGCGTCTTGAATCTCTGATACGGTTTATTTCGGTTGGATTTTCTCTACGATCATTACGTAAGTAAAAGTATCATCTACATCTGAACGAAATATTTCGGAAAAGAAATGCCGATGTCTATGTTGAGCGTGTCTTGGAGTTTTTCAAATGACGGAAAGAAAGGTGGCTACGAGCAATGCTGAAAGAGGTTCTGGAGGCTTCTTCCGGCGCTATGAATTTTACTTTTGCACCGAGATCTGCTTGAATTCTTTAAACGCCATCCCTTTTGCGGTATACTTTTCCGAGGTCCAACTGCCAGCTGGGGGCGAACTTATCTTAAAACATGCATATATTTGTCTCATATAAAGGTCACATGTCACATATTTCAGGAGCCCTTGTCAATGTCACTTACATACACATTAAGTGAGCATACAAGAGGAACGAGGCATTTGAAGTCACCGGCGAGACGCAGGCGACGTCGGGCGCAACGGCATGTCCGTGCGCCGCTAGTCACGGTCGGACGACGACCTACTTTTCGGTCATTTCTGCACTTGCTTATATATCTTTATTAAGTAAGTAATGAAACATTCATCCCATTTATATCTTCGCAAATTGCTCAAGTACCATTTGGCGTCGGATAACAACGCGACGGTCTGTTATTTCGACTGTGACTTAATAAACACGTATCATGGTTATGGATATGCGATACGCTGGCTTCATTTAAATATAAACGACTGTGCGATCATGATAATATTAAAAACATAACCGAGCTTTCTAAAAGCTTTTTGGGCTTTTAACAGAACATCAAAGCTTGATGAATTATTTCTGAATTCACATGTTTGGTCGAAGACAAATAAAAATACAAGTTTTGTGCACGTAAAATAAAGTTCTATATTCAGAACCTTTCACTACGAAATATAGAAAATACCGACATTGTTTTAGTTCAACCTTTTTAATAAACAGTTTTATAAAATACCGTACGGGATGCCTATTTGTCTAAGTTAATAAGTGACCTTTTTATAAAAATGTCCCAACACTGAAAAATTATTGTAAGATACGGTTTGTCCCCAAACATATTTAACAAGTTCACATTCGCACCCGCTGCACTAACCAACACTAAAATTGCCGCGATATACATCGTTCTACTATAGAATCTATTCACATACATTTTATATTTATCAAACAAACATTCTTATACACTACTATTGCTTATACCTATCACACATTCACCATTTTGCAGTACCTGCAACAAAATAAAATTATTTTTCAAAAATGAAAAGGTACATTAATACGATGCATTTAAAATATTCGAGCTTATTCATCTCTGCATTGCGAAAATGGACGGTTATTTTTTAAAACACAGAGCTATATTGAAATTTGAAAAGTGGAGTAATTAAAATATTTTAAAACAATGCAACGTTCCTACAATTCTACGAACGTTTTGGATGAGAATTTACTAGCTAGTAATTATATGAATGAAAACAAAGAGAAATGTTGCTAAGGGCTAATTACCTACAGTAAGAGTATAAAAACCCGGTCAAGTGCGTTTTGACCCGGGCAAAATGTTGAATGCGGTAGTTGTCCTCAGAAGGACTTAACACAAGATCCGTTGTATAGCCCACTAATAAAATTGAGTATTTCTCGTTAACTAGAGGGCCCTAATTAGCTGTGATAATTTTCGTTATAACTTCAGTATGTATGCCACTAGTTAGAACTTAATACGTACACCGAAATATTAATTAAAACGTAATGATTAGTGATTTATGCAGTACTAGAAGACACCAGCAGCTACGCCAGCTCATTTTTTAAATTTATCTGTTTTGACCGATCCCGTGGGTATTTCGGGAAATCCCTTCTTAGTGCACCCCTACGGTCCCCAAGGAACATACATGTCAAATTTCAGCTTCCTGCGCCCTGTAGTTTTTGCTGTAGCTTGTCTGTCAGTCAGTAACGCAAGGATTTTATATATTAAGATATTTCGTGGATCCCGTATTATCCCTACACACATTTTGTATGATCCGATAACGTTCGGGCAATAATTATGTTCAAAATATGAATTGCTACTAAACAAAACCTGTCCTACTTGCTAGATTTATTCTCTTTTGTTTTTAAGTGGTCCCGGTTCATAGCGCTAAGCTTCAAATAAAAGGAAGCTCTAAAATATGTTCGAACTATTTATTTTCTCTCTGAGAGCTCTCGTTCATAATGTCGGTAATGGATCTAACACCCTAAGATGTTTGCTTAACTCATTTTGCCTCTCAATGAACGCCAGCATAAAGAAATTTAAGCGCAAGCGTGGGCAAAAAATATCCCTTTTGTTTATAACTCTGGCTTACTTCAGAAATGGTTTTAGCAACCATAGAGTGGTAAATCCAGACAAGCCTTTCAAATCGCAGGCTTTTGGCGTTTTCATAATATCTTGACCACGCACAAATTAAAATTTTCGTTGATATTTGAAGGGAAACCAATTAATGTAATCCGGCACGAAGTTTTTTGATTCATGTATTTTGTGTCAGGGTGATCAAAGTTATAACGAGCTTATAAAATAGGTCTGAGGACATGTCGTAATTTATATCCACGTGAGTGTTCTAACATCAACTGTTAATGAGTTATGTTTAGGGGATTTTAGCTAGGAAAATATCATTGAAAAGTAAATCATTGCATTTTTAGAGAAGGAGAGCTGTGATCCATATTCACAATCGTGATAAATTTTACTCTACCTAATCCCAGTCTTATAAAGGGCATATTATTAATCGTCCTAAATTGCCTATAGAATGAACTTAAACTCGTCGATGAAGTAGGTAACTAGTTCACTTAGATAATCTCCAAAGTTCAACACAAAATAAGATGGAGCATGACCTTAATGTGGTCAAAGGCTCCTGAAATAAGAAAAAAACAATATAAGTAACTTCAATTTGAATTTCAGATAGCCATCGGACGTGAAAACAACATCCTTATAAAATTGTTATAAATTTACGCTTGGTTTGAGAAAATACCCATTTTCCTCCAATCTTAATGGTTTCTTGGATTTTTCCTATCTCATTCAAGAGAAATATGTAAGTACAGCAATTTAGCTTAACTTTATGAGATCGTAAACTTGAACTAAACTCTGAGTAAGCATTTAAATGTCAATTTGACTCTTTGTTAGTTTTCAGTTTATGTGGCAACTGGTTATGAAATTAATGCACGCCCCTGTGCTACGTACAACCATGGGGTTCACAAGCTACCCGACTTAAAGTGACGCTTCGTGCTCCCAGCGTTTGCCCTAATTACACTTAACATATGATGCCTCATATTCCTTAAATAGCGGGGGATTAGTAGCAATTAACGTAGCCAACCGTCGCAATAAAATTAATACCCGAAATAAGGGCATAATATATATTTATGAACGTAGCAGATACAAAATGACATACATTTTATTACAGTGCTTTTATCGCAATATTACCCGACAGGGTTGTTTCTGCAGCAAAAATGCTGTAATAAAGCCAGAGGTCGAACAAACACTAGAGAACAATAGCTTTGGAACAATCGTTGTGCGTTGATTAACAACACAAAAGCGAAACAAACCGAAAGGCAATTAGACGCTATTGAAGATTATTTTTTGCATAAATGCGGTTTCAGCTGCTGAATACACAATCATGGTTCGAGTCTCCATTATTTGAGCCCTCTCTGTGAACAAACAAACAAATTGGACATTCTATTGTAGGTACACTTGACAGCGCGATTTTCTTTACTTTTCGCGCTCGTATGAGTCTTAATATTTTATATGAATATTGCCGTTTTTAATCTTTTGCGTTTTGAGGCTAAAAGCTTTGAACGTAAGAAAAGGGGATATAAACCTTTCCGTACATTGTGAAGAGTGTCAAGTCACAGTCAAGTCAACAAAAGTCGTGCAAGTGCTACTTATATTATGGAGACGACATTTTGTGATGATGAGTGGATAGATGTTTGTTACTCTTTCATAATTATTTTAAATGTATACTGAACAAATGTTGATGAATCTTTGCTGTAATATAGCTTACTAGCAACCTGCCCCGGCTTCGCACGGGTGCAATGCAATATTATGCATGTATTATACATATAAACCTTCCTCTTGAATCATTCTATCTATTAAAAAAACCGCATTAAAATCCGTTAGAAAAGATTTAAGCATACATAGGGACATACAGACAGATGACAGACTTGTAGTGATACGTGGAATAGGCTAGGCGGGGACGGGGCATAAGTTAGTTCTAAAGAATAATATATACTTTTTAAGTTCAAACGATTAATACATTGTTGGCTTTACTTTACAGACTATCAAACTGTAAGTAAGTTCTCCACTGCATTGTTCGGGTTCGGGTCACCAATCGGGTTACCTACTTGGTTGCAAATTTAACGTTCTTCCATAAAACTCTACGTCTATTGAATTCTAATAAAGAGTGTAGGGGTCTCAATAGATGTTGTGTTGGGTGAAGAAAGAAAGAATCCAGAAGAAGACAGAGTATACTTTTACTGGTACCAGGTTACAATATAAATATACACAAATCTACGACCTAACTGTATGGGAGCGGGAAGACGACTGCTGAGCTTGGCTTACACAATAGTGCGCCTTGTATATAATTTGGAGCGTCAGCAGCCGCTGCAATATTCCCCCTTTATTAAAAAAGAAAAAGAACATAACTAAAACCTTTTAAACAATCTAAAAATAACATCGTGAAATAATATCAGTAGAAAACAACAGGGAAAAGATTCAACATAAACTAATAAAAATAAGTATTTGCTAGCGCTCGCTCTAATCACATTATCGTAAACAATTGTACCTACGCATCAAGTTACCGGAGCGCTAGTTCTGAGAATGCAAAGTTAACAGAAATACTTATGTGGGACTCTTTAGCGATAAACTGACTCTATTTATAGAATTATGTCACTTTAATGAATCCGAACAATACCAAAAAACACTATACAGTACAAAAACGTTTCTAACGAAATTTCTTTGCTCTTTTAATTGTATTGTAGCGGCTGCTGACGCTGCAAATTATATAAGGCACGCTATTGTGTAAGTGCGGCGCAGCAGTCATCTCCCGTCCCTCATACCGTTAGGTCGTAGTTTTATAGTTTATTTATATTTCAATGTGGTACCACAGTAAAGTATATATTTCGTTTTCCTGAATCTTTCCTTTATCTCTTCACACATCATCCTCACGAAACCCTACATTGGTGAACCCTGACATCGAACACGCAACCTTCGGCTCAGCTTCGGCAACGCGGCATCGACGCACGTGCACATGGTCAGCGGACTCAAACAAGCGCATGTGCAGCGTGGCAACAGCATGCAGCCTGGACACTGAGACAACCTGGACTCATGGGAGACGACTCGCCTTTTTTACTACGACCTAAAAGGGCTTACGACCTAACTGCGGTGAACATCAGAGTCAGGACACGTGCGACTCAAATTTGGAACAAGGTACACGACGATTTGCCGATTACAGCGATCATGGCAACATGGGCAGCAGACGAATTCCGGAGCGGCATACAACGGCGGCGGCACTCTGAAGGACAGTGCGTACGTCGAGGCATATGGCGTAAGGCGTATTGACCTTGGTGGTGAGGCAGCATTCCGCACCAAGACGAACAATACGCAACACACTCCGAGGACGGTGATCGACAAGGGACCGGCGGTGGCACTCCATGGAACAGTGCACGCGTCGTTACGGCTGATCACACTTAAAAGCGAGGCTGGATACCGCTCAGTGTTGGATAGCGCACCCTGTCATCCCTCATCACGGCCCAGGCAGCACAGAGAAGATCGCTGGCGGAATCGGTGAACGTATTTGCTTATTCGTACGACTAGCTCTCCCTACAAGCGGCTTACGAAGAACAAAGGAAATTCGACAGTAACGGCAGTAATGTTCAGATATTGTGATTTAAATTAAAAGTAATTTTATATCGTTTCTAAAAATAAATTCTTAGTTAATAGATTTAAAGAGTCTTACATGTGGCATCCGTACAGTGTTTTTACTTAGCATGCATTCTCAGAACTAGGGCTGCGGTAACTCGATACAGGTTAATGATATGACGCGATTCGCGAGCGCTAGCAGAAGTTACTCCTTATTATTTTATGTTGTTAATTTTTGTATCTATGTTAATATTGATCTCTCGTATTGTTAAATTTGTAGTTCCGTTCTTTTTCTTTTTTTTTAATAAAGGGTGAGTATTGTAGCGGCTGCTGACGCTACAAATTATATAAGGCACGCTATTGTGTAAGTGCGGCTTAGCAGTCGTCTCCCGTCCCTCATATCGTTAGGTCGTAGCTTTATAGTGTATTTATATTTCAATGTGGTACCACAGTAAAGTATATATTTCGTTTTCCTGGATCTTTCCTTTATCTCTTCACACATCATCCTCACGAACCCCTACCCTGACATCGAACACGCAACCTTTGGCTCAGCTTTGGGCAACGCGGCATCGACGCACGTGCACATGGTCAGTGGACTCAAACAAGCGCATGTGCAGCGTGACAACAGCGTGCAGCCAAGCAGCCTGGACACGGAGACAACCTGGACTCATGGGAGACGACTCGCCTTTTGTACTACGACCTAAAAGGGCTTACGACCTAACTGCGGTGAACATCAGAGTCAGGACACGTGCAACCAAATGTGGAATAAGGGGCACTACGATCTGCCGACAACAACGACCAAGGTAATATGGTCAGCAACAGAATTCCGGAGTGGCACACGATGAAGGCGGCACTCTGCAGGACAGTGCGTACGTCGAGGCATATGCGTATGGCGTATTGACCTTGGTGCCGAGGCCGCATTCCGCACCAAGACGTACAACACGCAGCATACTCCGACAGCGGTGAACGACACGGGACCGGCGGTGGCACTCTACGGGCTCTACGGGACAGTGTACGCGTCGAAGCGGCTGACCAGACTTGGAAGCGAGGATGGATTCCGCTCAGTGTTGGATAGCGCACCCTCTCGTCCCTCTCATCACGTCGGGGACAACAATGTAGGGGTCTCAATAGATGTTGTGTTGGGTGAAGAAAGAAATAATCCAGAAGAAAACAGAGTATACTTTTACTGGTACCAGGTTACAATATAAATAAACACAAATCTACGACCTAACTGTATGGGAGCGGGAAGACCACTGCTGAGCTTGGCTTACACAATAGTGCGCCTTGTATATAATTTGTAGCGTCAGCAGCCGCTACAAGAGTGACGCAGAAATATGTGGTCATATTTGAGTGCGGACAATACATAATACATTTACTGAATTATATTACATACTTATATTAATTGCCGTGAACCGAACATAACCGAAAGCCCCTTTTATTGTAATTGAAAAAAGACGGTGATAAATTGCCAATCGCGGGCAAAGCCTAAGATTTAAGCTTCTCTATTGCCTCAGTACTGATCTAGTGTGGTTCAATCAATTCCAGAACACTGGACACAGTTCTGCACGGCAAGGCGATCGTTTAAACCACTACGCCATACGTGCATATATATACATACGCCATCGTTTACAATATTCCATCTCTCGACGGATTCGGTTACTAGATATAGGTAAATATTTGACATAAGCTGAAAAATATGTCAATTATCTGTAACTATTAACGAATACAGATTTACATAGAAGCGCAGTTCTTGAGGATTTCGTGTGCCGATTCCAAGTGGAGATTGTCTCCAGTTTAGTTGGTAGTTGGCGCCGTTGGCGGCGCTGGCGTCGTTCTCCGTCTCTTTTGCTCTCGTAGTTAAGATTGGTTAAGATACACAGGAGGAACGTTCGTCTCTCTTGCTCTCATAGTTTAGATTGGTTAAGATACACAGGAGAAACGTTCGTCTCTCTTGCTCTCGTAGAGACAGCTGTCACAGCGCGACTGCCACGCCGCCAAGCGACAATTTGGGTCACAGCAAGTTTGTCTTCAGAGTGCCCATAGGAAATGCGCCTCTATGTAAATATCTGAGCTTTTTGCTATTAGCCACATCTATCAATAGGTACAACTAGCTGTGTCCGCGACTCTGTTCGCGCGGAATTTGTCTTTTCATTAGGCTACATAATTTATACCCAAAATGTTTTAAGTTGCATATAATACCTACCTATATTGAATAGTGTAGATGTAGATGTCCTGAAAATAGCTGAAATGACTTCACTTGTTCGTGCGAGTCCACACTGCGAAGTTACCAATTGCGAGTAAAAGATCAGAGAATTCCTGTGAATTCTTTTGCATGTTCGTTGCCTCATAATCGCGCTCACATATCTAATGTCAAATGCATAGCGATAAAACAATCCCATAATAACTCGTTAGACAGGCTCTAATTTCATCAGCTCTTGTCTAATATTGTATGGTAGTACTAGAGGACGCCAGCAGCTACGCCTGCATTTTTTTTTAAATTTACTCGTTTTGGCCGATCCCGAGGGAATTTCGGGAAATCCCTTCTTAGTGCACCGCTACGGTCCCCAAGGAACATACATGCCAAATTTCAGCTTCCTGCGCCCAATAGTTTTGGCTGTAGCGTGTCTGTCAGTAACGCAAGAATTTTATATATTAAGATAACAGACAGAGCCTAACGAAAATCGCCACGAAAAAGTACTGTTATACCGTCGTTTTGGTACGTCATTTTGCTTGATTTCCCTTGGTTTGCGATCTACATACTTAGACCTCTTTACGGTTTGCCATCGTATATTCATATCATATGATAAGATGACAATAACGTTAAATCTTAGCTTTGTCACTGCTTTTAGATATATAACAAACAGAAGTCTGCGTGGTCCAAGTCGATCGGAATTTTAAACATTGTAGGCACTTTTTAGGATTCTTTATCCAAAAATGGCAAAAATGGGAATCCTGATAGATTCGCCATATCTGTCTGTCTGTCTGTACTTCCGCATGTCACAGCCATCTTATACCGAAACCATTAAGACTACATCATTGAATATTTTTATAAAGATGACGTATTCTGTGAACCGCTGCCCGACTTTTATACAAACATAAAAAAGGAATGACAATTAAGGGGTCCTCTCCATACATGGAGCTGACGTGAAAATATTTTTACAATGTCTAGGTATTTAAAAATAATGTTGGGGTACCTGAAATTATCAATTTCTCAAAGTCAATCGTTTGAAAGATAGACGTTTCCAAAGTGGTTAAATGAGTATCGTTCCCCCGCCCTCCATCCTCAAACTTTTGAAGTATGAGAGTGAGAAATCTAAAAAAAGTTATGCTGTAGATTATTATATAAAATTAGTTTGAACGATATGTGGTCAGCAGTTTTTATATTCAAAACCGCAAATATAACTTGGTCGTTAATACAAACACTATAAAAAACAAAGTTATTTGTACCGGCGAAAAAGTGATAGGTAGTGGTACATGGTTAGGTGAAGATAATGGGTATGTTTAGTGTATACCTCTAGCACATAATATACTTAAATCAAGAGCGAGTCGGACTCGCCCATGAAGGGCTCCTTCATGGGCGAGTCCGACTCGCTCTTGATTTAATTATTCATCCTTGCAACAATGTGGCTGTTTCCTGTCTGTATATGTATATTAAATCATTGCGTTACTGATTGACTGACAGACAACGTGCAGCCAAAATTATTGGTTGCAAGAAGACAAAATTTCTTATTTTTTAATTTTAAGATGACATATAATGTAATGGTTTTGCTCGCTACACCAAATTAAATAATAATATATAGTCCTTAGGTCGCATACTTGTTTCCACATGTGTTTGTCTTATCGCTACGATGGCGCCAACGTTCTGCAATTAGTAAAATCATAAATTCTAAGAGGTTGACAAATTTATAAGAGTTATGTGACAGGCATATGAGTAAAGAAATAGCCATGAAATATGAGAAAACATTTGCACTGTAGTGTTCACATGCGGTATAGTTGAGGATCATAGAAAAGGGACCAACCATAAGAAACGGACCCTATCAGGTAGGAAGAGGTCATGGGCGTTGCCTTGGGGGTGTTTGACTGGACAGTCGATCTTAGGAGGCGGAGCGAGTTGGGTCCCAGGACAGCGTGGCGTGGGAGTTGAGAAAGGACGAGGCAGTCGGTCTTATGGCGCGAAAAAGGGCCGATCTCGGGAACGGACTCGCGTGGTAGTTTGGGCAGTGGGTTTGGAGGCGCGAGAGAGATCGGACCTGGCCTAGCGCGAAAGAGGTGTTCGGTGTTGGTCGATAATTAGTGATATCGAAGAACAAAGCGAGCGGCTTCAAGAGAAGGTGATCAGCACAGGGCAAGGGGTAAATTTGGCAGCGACGCAGCTAAAAGTCCGGTGAGTGTCTGTTATTCACTTTACTGTAATTTATTGCATGAACTGTATAACATTAATAACTCTGTTGTGTATCTATGTCTATATCACACCATATATATATATATATATATATACCAGGCTGACAAAAATATAAAGTTCTCTATGAGATATTGTACATAGTTATATTATTAATAACCGCGTGTAACATTAGTAGTGGTTCGTACCTTGTTGATGATGGATGTGAAGACGAGCGATGTATAGATGGGAGTCTCCGTATTCGCAATCAGGTGGTAGAATGCAGGACTTTCACAATCACTGTCTAAACCTGCGTACAGGCCAGTACAGAGCCTAGATAAGGTTTTAAAGAGCGAAAGAAGAGCCACCTGTCGGTCAAGCGGTATCCCGTAAGTCCTGGCGGCTAACCTGGCGGCGATTGTAACAAGAGCTTCCCTGCAAACTATGCGCGCGATGGCTTAATACGTTTTAATTGACTATGTTTGTGTGGGCTTCAATGTTGTGACTTGCGGCAAGGAGGCGTTTTGTGACATCAGTTCTGAGACTGTTACTGTACGCTCAATACTATACACTGGATATCGCTGGAATACTCGGCGCCGATAATACTATATGACTAATATACCTGGATCATGTTCTCCGTCTCCCTGGAGCTGCCGTCTCTTAGGTACGCTGCCTTGTACTCAAGTACCAATATGTGAAGCATGAATATATGGAGAGTGATTTTGTGATGACAAACCAATACTAATGTATCGCTGTCTTTGGTATTTTGATGACCACCTTTCATTCAATTAGTAGCGCTCATAGCGAGACTTGGCTTGCCGTTCGTAACAGATCGGCAAAGTTAAGCAACGCTTGCACAGGTTACCAGTTGGATGGGTGACCGTGTGTGGCATTTTCATCTGAGCGCTACCGTGCTTCGGAGGGCACGTAAAGCTGTCGGTCCCGGCTCTTGTCTATGGATAAGGGTCGTTAGGCCATGTCGGAGGCCTTTGGGCGGTCTAAAAACTCCGACACCAGAGTTGGCCGCACGCTCACACGAAAAACAAAACAAAAATTCAATTATAAGCGTTTACGTTTGGTAAATGCTGTAAGTAGAGGAATATAAATTGAATTGGACGAATTCCATAGTTCATGCGCGGGTGAGGGGCGCGGGAACCCTGGCAACAAATTGCTTGGCAGGCTGAATTTGATATTTTAAACCTAGTTTGTAAGAAAACTAAAATTTTAATCAGCCTGGGGTCAATAGCATTCCGTTACAATATGTTGCTTGGCGACCAGCCGCTTGTACTATGAAAGGATTTCTCAAAATTCCCATGGAATCGCGAAATTGTAAAATTAATAAAAATGAGCGGGTATAGCTGCGATCATCCTCTAGTTCCCGATGAAGCAACAGCAAGCGCCATCTTACTTTAGCTTCGTTCCTTTGCCAAAATCACCTCGATAGGAAAAGTCTTCCCGTTCCACCCGGAGCATCTACCAATAGTATCTTTTCCAAATCACTATCCACGCTACGACACGACACACGATCATAATTATATTAAACGCTGTTCTTCAGTAAGTCTCGAGACATCATTTTTGCACCAGCAAATGATGGTTCGGGCAGGCCATATTGAATAATAGGATAGATATAACTATGTCTTCTGTCAAGCAACGGTTTATTAGATTGTTGTCGTAACCTAAAATGTCCTCGGCCAATTTGTCTTCATATTTATGCCATAACTATGCAGCATCTCAAACCCATGGCGTAATCGATAACTTTTACTTATACTTGCTTCAGACAATGTCATCCTTGTGTTTACCCCCAACCAGTAAAATGAAATGACTCACCACTCTGCAAGCTGTATACATATACATGTGCGAATACGTCCAGCCTAAGCTAATAAATTATACAGATTCAAGCTCAATTTAAATTGGAAGATCCAAATGTTCTAAAATATCCTATTTATAATCTTTCAACCCTCGAAATTCTACATTTGACTAAAATATTATGTTTCAACCAATTCAACTAAAGAGTTACTTTTATAGAACAAATTTTAAGCGAACAAATGCATCGTAATGTTTATTTTGATACAACTGTTTTATTTACGAACCGATTCGTATAAAACAAACATTAAATGTTAAGTGAAATTCGCGCACCGTTTCTGAAATTAGCGTACACAAACGCACAGACAAACAGACCAAAATTGTAATAATTATATTTTTGGGTTCTCTTCTTTTATATAGTCTATATTAAAGAATACACCTTAAAACAGATTTCTCCTGAATATCTTCCATGTACAGACATCGATCACTTACAGATTTATTATATTATGTATAGATGGCCGTTTCGCTCGTTACACAAAAATCAATCGTATAGCCGTACCCATACTGGCGCAGCGAGAATTGGAAGTTTTATTTCATCTATATCTTGTGTGTTTATAAACCGATTTCAATTTTTTTTATAAAATAAATATTAAAGTGTTATTTTTGAATATGGGATTTTGATAAAAATATATCTATGTGAAATACAATATATTTATGTATTTAATACACTTTGAAGAAATGCCTAACGATTAAACACGTTATTGTGGCTAATTTATAAAAGGTAGATATATACTATTAGGACTTTTTGTAGATCTTTTGAAGACCATCACCTTTGTAATACATAATTTTGGTGACTGATCGACGTATGCGAGGATAAGAGCTCGAAAGGGCATTTTCATCCGACTTGCTTCAAATTTGTCATCACTGCTCAGCTCCTATGTGTCTTAGCGTTATGTTATGTAGGATATAACCTGCCCAGGAGTATGGACTACAATCGTACCAAGTTTGGTTAAAATCCCTTCTGTAGTTTTTGACCATGCACATACAGACAGACAGACAGACAAACAAAAAAATTACTGATTGCATTTATGGCATCAGTATCGATCACCATTCATCCCCCAATATTAATTTTGAATATATATTCAATGTACAGAATTGACCTTTCTTCAGTTTTATTATAAGTATAGATATTGAAAACTGGTGGCCATGTCTCTACATTTAATAACGAATTCCATTGAGCATACAACTAATCTACGTGTATAATTAAGCAGTAACAGCTGACTGACTTCACGGCTAGAAGCTCGTTCGTTATAATACTTTATGTAATTGGAATTGTGCAACAGATTATAAACATGTAATGTACAGCTAGTTTCTCTGACGTATCCATACATGCTCACTTTGATAATCGATGTAAAATAGTTATTTTGAATTCTGAATTAATGACTTGTTGATTTAACTCTTCTGGTGTTTAAGTACAGTCATCATCACTAGTTTCACTCATCTTTTTAGATTATTTTATATATTAATATAATTTAACACGTTACGCTATACCTACTGTATCAGCAATCAGCATCAGCGAAATTTTTATTCCCGCTACTTTTTTAAATCGCGTTTTAATACCGCGTCCCTGATGTTTATTTTTCAAATGTATCATTGTTGTAATTCCAAATAAAAATGTATTGGTTAAATACTAATTTGATTCTATTAATTAGACTTATTTTTATTAAAATTCAATCATAAATTAAACATATAAACAATAACATATAAAAAAAAGTAATTTCTTTATTACAAATATCTTTTTTTTTTTTTGACTGCCTCGGTGGTCTCGCGGCATAAATGTGCGCGTGGGATTGGGAGGTCTCGGGTTCGATTCCCGGGTCGGGCAAAGTGTTATTGGGTTTTTCCGTTAGGATATTCTCAGTAGCGGCTCGGAGTCTGGTAATGTGCCCGGTACGGCAATAGGCTCGCCCCCTATTACGTGGGACCTAAAAATTCATGGCGAAATGTGGGTGTTATATCACACCTCTGCCTACCCCTTCGGGGATACAGGCGTGAGTCTATAAAAAAAATAAAAAAAATAAATATCTTTTTTTATTTGCGTTTCCGAAGGTGTTTTCTTTGAGGTCAAATTCCAAAATCGAATTTCGAATTCGAAGGGGTTTGTTATTTTCACTCATTTTTTATATGCACGTGAAAGACACAGAGCACAGTAAAATTCGAATGTTTCAAATTTATGGCTGAACAATGTCAATTCGTAACACTGAAGATTGAAAAATTAAAAAGCTACTTTTACTCACGCTCGAATCAAAATCGCGTTTTGTTCACTGTTGTCTCGCAGCAAAAGCGGCATGTTTGAGCTGCTGGGGTGAAAATGTATTTTCACTTTGCAAGATGAGTCGAAATTGTTGAGTCATTGTATTCTAAGCAGTTCGCAGAGATTATTTAGACGCCGACAGCCGGCACATTAAATATTTAATAAAAGTGTGTTATTATTACTGGTACACGGCATGATAACTTTTTATATTTACGTTAAAAAGACAACTTTCGAATTCAAAATAAGTAATGCCTGTACTTTACATTCAGTCAATGGACACTAGAAACGACGAGGATATAGCCATTACAAACAGCTTTTACGAAGTAATGAAGGCAACTTATTCGCATTTCTTTGCTTTAATGCCAGTAGCACACAGGATCTCTTAAAATCACTGTATACGTTATATTGGAGAGATAGATTTAGGAATATTCATATCTTGGTATACCCCTTCGGAGATCATATACAAGAATTGCGGTTATAGTTTAAAACACTCCTGATTAATTATGCATTATCTTGAAATGCATCATAGCCATCGCAAGTATCTTCAAAATTTTATAATGAGTGCCTTACCAGTTGTTAAATTTTGAAGTAAATGATGTTACAAGAACACTTATCAAAGATTCAATATCGTACGCTGTGTGTTTAAAGTATGCTACTTGAAATACGGAAAATGTAGGTGCCTAAAGTAAATTAATCTCTGTAGTTCATTCAATGCAATTTACATAGGAGTGGGTCTAAAAAGATCCATGAGGCTATTTTCAGGATTTTTTTTAATTTCGGGATTGAATTTCGGGATTCATGGATAAAAATAATGTGTAGAAAGAACAGACATACGGGTATGTTCCTTACACAGAATAACTAATTTTAATACGTAGCCGGTGAAAATTCAATATGCCTAATCACAGTTATGAGTAAGAGGCAGGTTATTAATGCATTTTCTCAACAATTTCACGGGCTTAAATTCTTTTGCACGGGAGCCTAATATATCCGAAAATGAATTTGGTTAAGGAATGTAGTAAAATTACCTCTGCATAATCAATAATTGATTTAATGTTTTCTACTCGTGAAGATACCATTAGAACAGGCCAATATGCTTGAAGATTTTCCGGTGACCACAACAAATGTTCAACTTAGAAAAAGTATTATTACCTATGTCACTGTTGCCCTATTTATTATCTTGCTTTTACTAACAAATACTTTGAATTTTATATATTTTTATGGAGAAATGATCATCTTAGCACATAGAGCCATAAATATGTGACAAAAAGATGAAGTGATGTGATCACACCTTTACTCGTATAAAAATTTCAATATAGCTTAGGGTCGACGCAAACGGGTCACCGATCACAGCCACTGGTGGCCAGCGACAGCCACTTAACACACTTTTTCATATATTTTACTTCTGTAGCGAGTGGCCGCCACCGGCCACACGTGTGCGGTGCGTCTATACAAAATATATGAAAAAAGTGTTTTAAGTGGCTGTCGCTAACCACCAGTGGCTGTGGTCGGTGGCCCGTTTGCGCCGACCTTTAACATGTACACGCTACCTTACAACATCGCTCTCGAAACACGGCATGAGATATTATGATAGGATCGGATCTAGCGGCAATTACATGTACCAAATCATGTGACCGTAGCTAACTACCCAAACATTGATGGGTGCTATCTCATTACTCGCAAGTGTAACCCAGTAATAAATAACACGTATAGTTACATAAACCCGCATAACAAACCTTTGTTTTATGGCAAATTATTTAAACTGTGGGAATAGAATAATTTTGTGGTCATTTGCGTGATTGCGGCTTATCACAATACCATGTTGCTGATGCATAAATGACCTAGATTGCTGAGCGCCATTTCGCGTCAGACGACTGTGGTCCCGGGAATCTACTGGTGGTCGAAACAACAACGTGAATTTAATCATAGCTCGGCTATTAATCAAATGTTTATTCAACAAGCGGTATACGATACTAACTTAATTATTCGAATGACTTCGTTTACCAGTGGATATCAGCGATAACTAATAAACTAAGTAGATTTAGTTTCCTGAATTACTTTGAAAACGAGCATGGAGAAAATAGTTATGAGGCAAAAGAAACTGAGTCGCAAAGTTTTGAATTGCTATGTCCAATTGGATAAGTTTTCAACGACCATAAAAAAGTGCCACGCAATTTGTGAAAAGACGTACATTTATACATTTCTTATTAGATATAAGCGTTATTATAAAATGAATCGCTTAGAAAGAGTAACGGTGTATATTTATCAGACAATTGCTTATGCCCGATCCAGACTCTCCACGAGGCTATACGAGGGAACGCGAGTACGCGAGTGTGGACGGTGTGCTCGTGTCCTCTCGTCTTCCCTCGCCTCGCCTCGATGTCGCTCCATTTTGTGTCGGTTTTCAGACGCGAGTCAAACGACGCGCGTGGTGAGGCGAGGGAATCATCCACACTCTCGCACTCGCTCACTATGTTGTAACCTGCTGCAGAGTAATGACGCGCGCGTTTTTTCATAATGACGGAGTGGAGTACCGATTTTTGTTACACTTTTATGGAACTTTATCAAATGGAACCAATCATTATATTCATATATCAGTAGGTAACGCAGTCATTTCAATCACATCCATCTTGTTGTTGACGTAGCGGGCAAGTGAATAAATCGAGAGTGTGGACTACTAGCACTCGTGCAGCCTCCACTCGCCAAAACTCGTGACGAAAGCCTCTAGGAGGCGCCTCGCAAGAGTCTGGATCGGGCATTTAAGGTGATGGCCTGCTGGGTCGCGTAATACAAAATATATGGTGAGAATCGCGTGTGTTCCGAGGGGCCATTTAGATAACGACACTGACGGATAAACTCTAGGCTCCTTATTAATAGCAAGTCCATTATTAAAGTGCCTAGACGAGCAAATAAACGGGTGGCTTTTCTACATTTTTTGCCGCCAAGCCTATATGTACCTAAGTACGTTTCATGGAACAGAATTCAATTGATTTTGCGGGAAAGTATGAAAAAACATGGATAAAGAAGATTTATCACGCAATCCGAAACGAATGAAATGTAAATATTTGCGTAGGACTTACTTTGTTTATTTTTTGTCTGTCGTTGATAAAAAAGCCACGCAGCGATCAGTCAATGGAATATTTTGTGAAGTCCTTATCAAATAATAAATCGTTACGTTCAAAAGGAGAATGATTGGGCATCAATTGTTCCTTGTACTATTCGTATTGTTATCGATATCGGTATATTTCACAATACCAAATATTACATCAGATAGAAGCTCGCTCCGGTATCACTATCACACACATCAACATTAATAAATCAATCATACATTCGCAATTTCGTGTGCCGAGCTCAACCGGGCTCGTATTTAATTTCTAATTTAGTAACTGCATATTTGTTTAAGTATTATGTATGTTCTTATTTACTATTTACAAGTAATTAATTACAATGTGGAACAGTTGCAGCTCCTTACAAAAACAAAATATGTACCATAACACTGGCGATTAAAAAGGGTGGCCACGAGTTTTATTGCCCGTTCTTTCTCGTGGTTCTACCTATTGCTTTGCGAACGAGGCAGTAAATATAAATGTAGAAGCATTAGTAATTTACTTAAAAAAATTTACGTTCATAAGCGTCACCTTGTGACCTAGATGAATAAATGATTTTTGACTTTGACTTTGACTTTAAATAACTTTATTGTTTGAATTTACTAATTGAAATATCTAAATTACCTCTGCTCTTCTCTTAGCTTTTATTTTTGCTTGTTTCTCTCGTTTTGGTACTTTATATAATTTCGTCATAGTTAACATACAGTGACAGCTTACTATACTATAAGTTATATTACTGCTATTATAGATGTGGTTTTTGTGAGGATAGGTAGATGGATGGATATATGCTCGTCTCCCTTTCACGCTAAGATTGTTGAACTTACATACATCCATCTCTCACTTTTTTCCCGTCGGGGTAGCCAGACACAACAGAACGCCACTTGCTCCTATCCTTACAAACCTCACGCGCTTCATCTACACTCATTACTCTTTTCATACATGTTCATTGTTGAACTCATTTTGATAAAAAATTGCACGGTATACATCAGAATAGCACATAGGCTACGTTTTGTCGTAATCGACGGCGGCACGAGTGTAGCTGTGGGCACACTCTAATGCCTAAAAATTCCAAATTGTTGCTGAACTTCACAGCAATATTACACGCACATATAACCAGTTCCGCACTATGTCAGTATGGTCTGACAACCTTATTATCACGATGAAGAAACAAAATATTTACACGAATACTTTCCGTAAATAAATTTAAGTTTAAGCCATTTGTTTGCGTAATGGTGTGTGTAGAAATTACGGAAAACAGCCTTCGTAACTCTATGATAAATATCTGTCAGTGTAGCGGACAATAGCCATCAAGTAATTAACCCTGGTAGCGGACCGAGATTATTCAATATAGTTTGTGAAACATCACGGTCGCAAAAGGGTTAGAAAGGTCTTCAACCACAGTGACGTGAACGATTTCTAAAATAGCGGAGTTTTCTCATCACAAACAAACTGTCAGTGGTATCGACTGCTGCTCAGAGAGCTAGCGACGCGCCTTAGGCTGGTTTGAGAGTGACGCGCGCGGCACGCGCCGTCGGCCAGCGCCGGTCAAACAGCGCGATTGGCGCGCGGACCACTGTGAAACGAGTTCGCGTTTCTCTTTGCAAAGTATGAAGCTTCGACAGCGCCGGCCGACGGCGCGCGTCTCACACGCGGCGCGTTTGAACTGTGTGACTATGAAACGCTACTACTAATCTAGTGTAATTGCAAGCGAGTGCGGGTGGCCGGCGCCGGTCAAACGCGTGACTCTGAAACCAGCTTAATTAACTAACAACCGATTGCACAACTGTTACAAATTACCGAAGTAATCAATTATATGCATCACTATCGTCAATTTAAGCGACGTGCTCTCTCTGATCTTATTTTGACTGCACGGTTGGCGTAGTGGTTTAAGCAGTCGCCTCGCCGCTTGACACTGCGCTGAGTGTTGTGGGTTCGATCCCCACACGAGACAACACTTTGTGTGATCCATAGATTGTTGTTTCGAGTCTGGGTGTTCATTGTGTCCGTTGGTTGTATGTTTGTAAAGCCCACCGCGACACAGGATTTAGTCCTAGAGCGGAAGTTGTCTTAAAAAAATATATATTTTGATAATTGGATGGTATATTTGGCCCTACTGGTGACTCCACCCACGTTCGTGCCGATTATAGCGGCAAAAGCTACAATAATATTCTGCATATTATATGTACTATTCTGTATTTTTTTTTATATTTTGTATTTTTTATAGACTCACTGTAGACAGCCTGTATCCCCGAAGGGGTATTTAGAGGTGTAATATTACACCCACATTACGCCATGAATTTTTAGGTACTATTCTGATATATAGGTAAGCTTTATTACTACGAACTTTATCAAAAACTGCCGTTTTTGCGTGGCACTCACAAATATCTATTGATCCTTACGCACTTTCGCGTTTTTATTAGTAGAATCATACGACACTTTACCTACTAAAAAAATATTTTCTTAAATATGTTTCCGTGACATACGGCTTTTCCCACGTCCTATATATTTCACGAATACTCGGTAAAACATTCTTTCATTGTGAAAGATCACCACTACAAAAACAGGCTTAGATTGTTTGCTTTTCCAGTATTAACATATTGTACGCCTATTGGTACGAAAATCCTAAAGGAATCAAAAATACAATACAATACATATTTAATAGTGTACGTTCTGAAGGTAACCTCTGCATACAAATGTTAAAACAAAGAATATGATTTTCTTGATCAAAGACATTGTAACCGTAAGTTTGCAGACTATTCACAAAAAGCTGTTCTTTAGAAAGGTCGGTTTGTATGAAATTACTTCAAAACTAATAAATCAGATATTTACAATCTGTTGCTATTTCAATTATTGAATACCTATACTATTATCACAGTCAAATAATCCATACAGTCGTTCGACGAACGCGTCTAGACGGGTCAATCGTGAAGGGGACAAGAGGTGAGACGCGGGAAGAGCGGTACCTACTTACGTATATCGCCTTAGTACCCAACTAGGTACATATTTTTGGAGGCTGGCGCGTGCTTGTTTTTTGTTCGTTACTTATTTATTTGTTTATGAATATTAATTTAGATGCTGCATACGACTTGTGCTGTGAGACATTGCAATGCTTTATGCTGCTTAAAGATTTAAAGAAATAAGGATTTAAAAAATCTGCGATTTAATAAATTTTCTTACACCAAAAAATAAAATTTCAGTAATTATAATTAAGTATTCAAATTATTTTGAAATGTATTTATTTACCTATAACCACTTAAAATAATGTGCACGTACCTACTAATCTACTGACATTTTACGATATCTCATGTCTGGCCCAATCACTGAATAAAGTAGTAATTACTGTGCGTAAACAACATGGCAGACCTAAGAAAATATGCGTTTTAAGGAAATATTCGATTCAAGTATGATTTTAATTTCTTGCAATAAGTACCTAGTATTTTCGTATTCGGTATAAGTACCTATCACATATTATTATGTATCTTGGTAACGGCGCGGCTTAGCTCAAAAATAACCATATTTTTGGCCCCCTTTTATAAATCCCACACATGTTCTCCGTAATCTCATAGCCCGGTGACCCATCCATAAAATGACCGTGGTATCTATTGCTTTACCTTGACGTAGTTTGCACGAAAATAAATCTGCAAAATACTTCATATCGATATAGGCTCTGCAAGCTGATCGCATGGTTACCCATCCATTAAACGACCGCTATGTCAATCGCTTTGTTTTAACTTGGTTTGTATGATAAAGACCAAATAAAAAATGCTTCCTTTTCTTAACCGCCTCCCACGACACCTGTGGAATGAAATAGGTGCTGACTGTGTATGCAAAGCTGTCACCGCACGAAAAATGCTAACTATTTTATAATAATTATTTATCGTTAATTATTGTAATATAACAAATAAATGATTTACAGTATGATATTCATGTAACGTAGCAATTATTATATATTTCTATTATAAATAGACGGTATTTGAATAAGTAGGTATTGTTTACATGTGGCAGCCCTAGCCTCCTTACCCTTGTCTAGACGTTGTCGGCTTTTTCTTCGAGATCAAAGGAATCAAACTACTGTATGATCTTTATACTGTGCTATTATCAAGATAGCGATGTGCCTAATATGTCTGCAACTTCGTCCGCGACCCGCAGAATATATTGTATATAATATCCTATGGAAGCCGTTGTTTTCAACTAGTATCTAAATAAAAAAATAATCTGAGACTTGACTCGGTCAACTTCTCTACGGAGCACATACATAAATAAAGATAACCTTATCAAAATACTTGCACTAAATAGAAATCAAGTTTTCGTCCTGGCATTGCGAGACATAGGCGGACACCGCGGGGGTTTTACATAGTGGGGACGCTCCGAACGCTTTTAGCGTTACTCCGCTAGGATTACGAGAGTCAGAATCACACCGTCTGTCTACCCCAAGAGGCGAAGAGTAATTCTCGTTATTTAGATTTCTACCATGAAGACAAAAATAAGAAAAAGCTGATAAGCTACCTATGCCAAAGAATTCCATTCAGCCGTTTTGCATGATTATAAGGAAAAGCACACACGCTAAAATGTAAGGATAGATCGATCGGACAACCTTGACCGTAGCTTTCTCTAACAAACTTTATATAAGATATTGTATATTTCTAGTGTGGCTCACGGCTCTAACTGGCGGGTATGATCAAAACGTGCCAGCTCCAGACTGCCACGACTTATGCAAAGTGCTATTTGAATTCAACATGCCATGCGGTACGATATGACTTAGTAGTCAGTAAGATCATAACAATATAATCGAGTTCTAGTGAACTCGATTATATTGTTATGATCTTATGACACAGATCGCACTGTTCGTAAGAATTTGACAATATAATAATGTTTGTATAACTACCTAAGCGATTTAAAATTTAGCGCAGCATTTGGTATTAGATTCTTGTATTATTGATTATCATGAGACGTTTCGGCTACTTTACATTAACTGTGGTCACGGTTTAAGTATAGGTATAAAAACGGTATAAGGGAACTTGAAACTACATTTGTTTCTAGTTATCCATATAACCAATATATCGCCATGGGATCTATTCTAAACTTTACCTTAATTTCAAAAGATGGCTAGTTACAGATTTACACATAATATATGTAATTATGACATTGATATAGAACTTTGGACTTCAATTACCTTAAATTTTCACTTATTGTGGTTCTTTGTGAAGAGCAGTTTAGAGCCGTTACTTTATTGGTTCTGAACTAAAGATACAACAGCACTACAGCATTTACTATCAAGTAATCATATGTAATCACCGGCTTTTATACTAAGTAGCACTAGGTATTCAGTATAATGCAGTTCGGCGCCTTAGTGTGGGAAATAGGCTTTTAACAATAAGATTGCAGCTTTATTTTCTATATTTGTTTCAGTTTCTGTTGACATATGTAAGTAATTGGATGCACAAGTTATAAAAGTGGTACAAAGTAATTGTGTTTGCACAATCTTGGTCAAACCTGCTATTAGCAGCTACCGTCAGATTACGACATGGCCGCCTTTAACTTGATGCTTAGGAGATAAGCTGTTAAACACACACGTTCAGACGATTAATATTCAGGATCTTAGAATAGATAACTCTATTAGTTACTGCTATATATGTCAAAACTATCATAAATTACAAATATGGACTCAATGTAGGAATGACGCATTTGTAATCTTAAAAGTTAATAAATGCATAACACGGCAAATTTTAATAAAAGCAATGTTACTACGAAAGTTAATTAAAGAATTATGGCGTCCGCGGATAACATTATTCTACCTGGAATGTACCACGTGTGATGGCACATAATCTATAACTTAAAACCAATACATTTCTAACAATAAATCATTCGTTGAATTGGATATGGCTCAGAAAATATGTGAGAACACTGGGATTCAATTAACATATATGTACATATTATACATGCATAGCGACCGATAAATTCCTGCCAATAGTACAATGTTACTTGCAGCACAATAATTTGTAAGAAATTGACATTAATACTGTTATAAGGCTGTATGTGTATAAAAGTCAAAAGTCTAAAATCATTTATTCATCTAGGTCACAACGTGACGCTTATGAATGTCAAAATTTTAAAGTAAATTAATAATGCTTCTACATTTACATTTACTGCCCATTCGCAAAGCAAGAAACCACGTAGAACCACGAGAAAGAACGGGCAATAAAACTCGTGGCCACTCTTTTTAATCGCCAGTGTTATGGTACATATTTTGTTTTGTAAGGAGCTGCAACTGTTTCACATTGTAATTAATTACTTGTAAATAGTAAATAAGAACATACATAATACTTAAACAAATATGCAGTTACTAAATTAAGTGCTGTAGTAGTCTTCTAATGTGAATCTTGTGTAACAGGAGCATCCACTTACGCTTTATAATGTAGGCAACTCGCGATCATGTTCAGAACTATGGTGGAAATAGTTATTTGTGCAACAAGAGAGTAAAGTTGTTTTTTGTTTCGAGTGCTGATTTTGAGTCCCGAGCAAGCGAAGGATTCTATGATTGATTCACGAGCGTAGCGAGTGAATCAAAGTTAGAATCCTGAGCGTAGTGAGGGACTCAACAGCACGAGATACAAAAAGCTTTGCTCTCGTATAGCACACATAACTTTTCACCACAGCAGTGAGAACACATATTACGCTATACGTCATCATCGCTAGTTTCACTCATCTTTTTAGATTATTTTATATATTAATATAAATTTAACACATTACGCTACACCTACTGTATTAGCATCAGCGAAATTTTTATTCCCGCTACTTTTTTAAATCGCGTTTTAATACCGCGTCCCTGATGTTTATTTTTCAAATGTATCATTGTTGTAATTCTAAATAAAAATGTACTGGTTAAATACTAATTTTAAACTATTAATTAGACTTATTTTTATTAAAATCCAATAATAAATTAAACATGTAAACAATAACATATAAAAAAAGGAATTTCTTTATTATTATTTTTTTGCGTTGCCGTAGGTGTTTTCTTTGAGGTCGAATTCCAAAATCGAATTTCGAATTCGAAGGGGTTTGTTTTTTCACACACTTTTTATATGCATGTGAAAGAGACACAGCACAGTAAAATTCGAATGTTTCAAATTTGTGGCTGAACAATGTCAATTCGTGGCACTGAAGATTGCAAAATTAAAAAGCTACTTTGCCTCACGCTCGAATCAAAATCGCGTTTTGTTCACTGTTGTCTCGCAGCAAAAGCGGCATGTTTGAGCTGCTGTGGTGAAAAGTATTTTACAGAAAGTGACGGTATATGAATACACGAAAATTACAAAAACGTCAGTATCCAGCCCATGATAACGAGTTACCTTCATCTAACACTGTAGCAAATTTTAATAAAATTTGTGGAACAACAATGAAAATGTAAATGTAGTAAGTTGAATGACCTAATAATACATGAATATTAAATTAATAGAACTAGAGATATTATATAAAAAAACTGAAAAGTAAGGTATCTATATAAATTAAAAAAATCAAGAGTTGGCTAGTGTAAGTGACCATCTATCCTTATCATTGAAATAATCATTAATGGTATAATAACCTTTCCTAATAAGGCAGTCTTTTATTTTACTTTTGAACGTACTAAATGGTATGTATAGCACGGGCTGCCTTTGTTCCGTCGACAAAGGATGCCTTGATCCCCTTCAACGTCGATACAAAGGGTATCCAAATATTTTTTACTCAACGTTTTGACATTTCGGTGCAATAGCTACAATTCAAATATCTGCAAAATATTTTATCACGCTCACTAAAGGAAAAACAAGCAAAATCTTGCAGAGACACATGTCTTTTTGGAAAACTTCATTTACGATTTATAAATTCGGCTTTGTATTCTTTCATTCAGGATGATTTTTCAAGAATATGCTCAAGCTCTTTGTTCCCAACAACCCAGTAATAATTCACATCATCAATAATCTGTAAAGATTATCTTTTTGAAGCGATACTGTTAAAGATATCTGAGAACTGGAAGGCAAGTATTTTTGTCTGAAACGAACAAATGCCCTGTCCTGTCTTTATATTTCTTCCTACGTACGTGAACGGACAGAACTCGCTTCGGTGCAAGTAATTGGCAGCAAGCATCGCCCTAAAATGCGATCTTGAGACAGATTCCAAGGCTATCTGATGTGGAAATACCGAATTTCCTCAGAACAATACGATATTGCTTTGAGAGTATTTCTGATTTTATAAGACTAACATCGATCATATAAGCCACGTGATCTGTTGAAACTAGGATTATAAATCGATAATATAAAACGTAAATACAGAGTACTTGTCAGTATTACAGAAATAATGAAGCAACGAAACTGAATAATTCGTCAATCTGAAACATCCCAGACTAGACTGTTCATTCTCTTTCAGGTTCAATACAATTAAGATCGTCAGCTTTTGATTCACTTAAGTCTAACACATACATAATCATCAATGGATTGAAAGCTTCCACTTAAGTTTAACTCGAACATGATAACCAATAAATAGAAAATCAAATGGTATTTAAGCATGTTGACACTAAAGCAAATTGTTTGATTGCAAATATCAGGATTGATTGTATAACTAATTTGATGGGTGTATATCTCACTTAGATATCCCTTCGCTACGAACCACAGAGCCGATATGTGGAGCTTAACTATTGTCTGCCTAAAATACACAAATCAGTTGACAATCCTTGCGCAAACACAATCAGTCGGGTACAACACAAATATAATTTGTTTTGGTCTCCAATATCGTCCGTTTATTAGTAGCATTCACCCTTCGCCAACTTTACTAAGCCTCAATAAGGCACTAATTGGACATATCTAGGTTTGATATATATTTGCTTTATTAACACATAATTATTATCACATAACATAACATAACGTCACGCCTTTTATCCCCGAAGGGGTAGGCAGAGGTGTATTTCTACACCCACTTTTCGCCAGATATACCTTAGTCTCACGTAATAAGGGGCGAGCCTATTGCCGTACCGGGCACATTTCCAGACTCCGTGCTGCTACTGAGAATTTCGTGACAGAAAAACCCAATAACACTGCCCGACCCAGGAATCGAACCCGGGACCTCCCGATCCCACGCGCACATTTATGCCGCGAGACCAACGAGGCAGTCGTATAGGGTTTGATGTCGAGTTTTCCTTCTCTACGCAAAGATGGTGTTTGCATCGTGTTATCCCTTAGTCTCCTCTTAAGACACCCACGAGAAGATAGGTGTTGGTGACACTTGTATTCTATGCCGTCAACCACACGGCCTTACTTATTATCATTACAATACTAATCTATCTATTTCGATTTTATTTTACATGCCATCATGAATTATGTCATCTATTCAATTTAAGTGTTGCACATATTTCTCTTACTGCAATGGATATAAATACATCTTGAGCCAGTCTCTAGCTACAAAAAAAATATAAACTCTGTTTAATTTAATATTCAACGCAAAATATGCTAAGTTTTCTTACGTTGATTTATCAACAATATTGACAGGTCTACTTTAGTGACCAATATAAAACGAAGAGGCAGCATCAGACACATAAAAATACTGTTTGTATCTTATTATAGGCGACGTAAACGTTTACACAGTTCAGGTTTTATTGGTCGATTACTGTCATCACAATATGGTAAGCGGGTTTATAACCACAAGCTAACAATACACGCGAAAGGTATTTTGTAACTGAATGTAAGAAGGACAGTGGTAGATAGTAATATCGTAAGTCGGCTTAACGCCTACGATAACCAACAGAACTTATTGGCTTTCGTTGTGAAATTAATATTAGTAACCACCCCACACTTCATCTGGATCTGAATAATAATCGGAATAAGAATGGCCCTCACACCAAATTCTTCTTACCAAACGTCTTAGTTTCGGTTCTACCGTTTGGTGAAACCCGTGCTCGGCCACAGTGAAAGGCGGGCGCGGTTGCGGGCGAGACGCGGGAAACTTAAACATATGGAACTCTATAGGAGTGTCCGTAGTGGGCGCCCGCTCGCCCGTACCACGTAGTGGGCGAGCGGGCGCCCACTACGGACACTCCTATAGTGAGGGGAGCACGCGGGCAACTCAAACCATAGGACTTTCATACAAGTGTCCGCAGTGAATGCGCGGGCGGCAAGCGGGAAACAATGCGGAGCGTGCGGATCTCAAACTTTTATGGGCAATGATATTATGAGTAATTATTAAATGAAGTGCGAGTCGAACTCGCTCATCAAGTTTAACATAGTAGAGGGATCCACTTAACATAAAGCGTCATATAGCCCCCTACCCAAATATCACTATCACTTTTTCGCCAGCAAAAATAACTTAATAATATTTATTTACATTACCACATATCTCTTTTTAACCCTTCCATTCGTTCCTGAAGTTACTAGAATTTTTCTTTTTTAAATATTTGCCAAATATTCATAAACATTTTCTAAATTTCATAAAAACAAAATTCACATAACAGTTATAAATGTGATTTGAACCCACGCCCTCAGATACTGAGGCGGTTGTATTATCCGCACGGCTATAGCCTTGTTATCAGTTAGTTGCAAATTTGGCGAAAAATTGACAGAGTGTTACTATGGTGAGTGTTAACGTCATCTTACTATCATATGAAAGATTGTCTGATGTCAGAAAGGGTCCAATACGTGCTCAATATCAAGTAACATCAAATGCAAAACAACTATAATGCAGAAAAGTTTTTTTTGGTCTCGCACCGCGAATTTATAATAAAGTACAATTATCAAGAATATGCCACTAAAACTGTTTAAAAAGAGAATTAAAGAATTAGTAATAGAGAAATGTTATTATAATATTGACGAATTCCTGAATGAAAACTGTAATTTTATACTACACTGTTTGACATATAAATTATTTCTATATTATCTATATCGCAAATTATTTCTTTATTAAAATTATTACATTTCTATTTTAAACTTGATTTTAACATTGATTATTTACTATTACTTCCTTTGTTTATTATTATATTATGACATTATGTTTTCTTTTTATTTAATTTGTATTATTGTTAACTCATTAGTGAATGAAGCGTAGACATTTCTTGTATAATATATTTGTATGTCTTTAAGGCAAAACACAGCGCACTCGAAATTGTAAACACACAAGACCGAAAATTGCAATGTTACCTGTGTTTGACAAATCAATGATTATATTATTACTGAAAACTCATATTAATCTAGCCGCGATCCGTCACAATACTAAATTTGACAAACACTGTACACCGCACCCGCGAACACGCTACTACGGACACATGAAGACGCGCGCGTGCCGCCCGCTCTACTATGGCCTAGCACCAACACTTACTAAAACAGAAATAAGTTTGATCTAATCGTTTTCAATAACTACAACACTATTAACTTATTACGTTATAATCCAGCAGTACTGTCCTTGTCTATTTACAAATACTAAAAAGTTAATAACATCAAGGTTCATAGTTTCATTTTTCACTGTCGAGTAACGTTTTTACCTTTTTTTTGTATTTTAAATAAACGTAAAAAAACGTAAAATGCAATCAGATTAACACTTTTAAATTCACACGTCATGTACATTTCGTGCCGACCATTTTTGGCATGAGATAAGGTGCACATTCATCATTGAACTGCGATGCAAGCACAACATTCACACGAAGGTTGACATTTTCTCGTTTTTAACTGACTATAAAAAAATAAAGAGGTTCTTAATTCCGTTGTTTTTTTATTTGTATGTTACCTTACTCCGTAACCTATTAACCAATTTCGTAAATTCTTTTTTGTTTGGAAAGGTCGTGTATTCAGCGATTTCGAAATATATTTGTTAGATACAACAGTATATAATAGTGCTTGCAACAGTGCCAAAATATCGGTTACTCCAACAAAGGTACGTGGTATATATCCCGAAAGACAATTTAAATCAAGTTTAAATGACCACGAAAGTTTAAATTCCTATATTGTTAGATACACTTCTCATTTTGCCTTAACTAAGTTTGAGAAACGTAATTTGAAGTACTCGTCGTACAAATGCTTGACACCAACCAATGATTGTATTTTTGGTGTTAAATTAATGAAACAACTACATATTGTATCAATGTTTGAACATGTTTTAGGTACGAAATATGGCGAAAGATTTTTAAAAGAGTATATGTATACGTAATTTGACACTTCGCTACAAGTTATGGAATACTCATTCTCAAATAAAATAATTAATTGAAAAATAAACAATTTCAAAATAAACAGCGAGGTTTTTTAATATTCCAAAGGATAAAATGTCCAATAATTTTAATAGTTGTTCAATCACACATTTAGTCTGCCGATGCATATTTAAGGACCCTGTGGTAAATAATTCAAAAAGGTGTAAGAGCTTGAGTCTTCTATCCACCACCATAGTGATCCAATCGTTAACAAAATTACATAATATTTCAAGAGCAGTTACACAGTTCGCAATGTACAATATAGAAATACAAAGCTACGGAAGCGGCGCTAAAATCGCGTGTTTACTTGCTTGGAGATTAGTTTACGCCTTACACGGTTTATTTGAATGAAACCCCATTTCATTGAAATTCAGCGTGAATCCGTATTGGAAGGAAAACTTGCCTTAGATAGTTAATACAGGTGCGTTGTAAACTGTTCTGTAATTATTTCTGACTGTGTTTACATTCGTTATGCATATAGGTATATTTATCGATGATACCATCAAATAACATATATAGACCTATATAAACACTATGCCGAGTAGGCACTCTTTGAAATATATGTTGAATTTTAATACTACTGTGTCACGTAAGTTTAAGTAACATTTATTGGATCTGCGCAACTTATTTTATATGCTTAAAATCTTTTCTAGAACTTTGCAGACTTTCGATAAGAATTCTGTTTTAGATTTTCAGTCATTAAAAAAGAAGCTGCCTTTTGTGCTCAACAATTTTGAAGCATATGTACAAAGATTTAATTTAAACTAGAGAGGAAACATAACTCGGTTTTAACACGGCATCCACTCTAACCGGCTGGATATAACGAAGTAGGTATGTTGGTCTGAAAAGCTGCGCAGTATAAGTTCATAAGAGGTAACAAAATGTTTCTTACTTCTGCAAGACAGCTTTAGAATAACGGATTACGCTAGGTGCATTATACTCTGCTAAGTAGTGGTGAAGAAAATAATTTTGTAAAATTTAGTTAAGTTCATTTTTGTGATCACAATTTAAAATGGCGATGAATTAACTTTAACTACAAACAAACAAACACACACAAACACTGTACTATCAATCCTCGATTGGAAATCTAGTGGCCAGATATTCGGTGCACTCCGTTTCGTCTCTATTGTAAACAGTGAGGATTTTTTAGTACGATAAACGCTCCAGGCCTCGTATGAAAAAGCAATTGAAAACAACCCTCTCGTTTTTTACTGGGCGTATCACTGCTAACAAAGACAGGAAAATTTCACCGAGGCGGCAACACTGACTTACTTGATGTAGGTATCAATCATAAATGATTAAATTCTTAATCTACCACACACCTATAAATATAATAAAATGAACAAAAATTGAAGCCATTTGTTTTAACACAACTGAGATTAATCTAGCTCAGCCAGACAAATGAATGTTTCATGAAGGTACTAAACGCCCAGGGTTGCTGTTGGCTTGCCCGTCACTTCGTCAGCTATTTTAATTTACAATGTTCTGTCTTAGTTTATACTAGGAATACCTGTCGTGTAAAGGTTGTTTCGTAGTCGTAAAGTTGGTTGGGTAAACTGACCTTCGGTGATAAAACTATTTAGGTTTTGTTTAAGATAATTTTGCTAACCTCGCGAATGTTGAAAGCCATTTACTAATACATTAGGCACAATTATTTTCTAGCTCAACCGTAAACATAAATTCAAATACGTAGAAACCAAACAACCGTTGTTGTGTTGAAAAATATCGCTCTCACGGAGAATGCGCTCCGTTGAAAATAGAAACCAATGAAAGTTTATATTATTTTATTCGACAGTAGCTTTCTAATGTGTGTGCCAAACGATATGATCATAATGTGATTCGGTAAAAGGAAAAAATGTTATATTTGTTGTCCAAATGTTCCGATTCAAGCACAGCTAGCAATCTTTTTAGAGCAAAATAAGTACCTACCCATTGTTTACTCTTTTCAGAGTTTAAAACTATGCTCAATAGAACAAGGGTAGGGTAGAACAGTGAGAGTTATGTTGTTAAGTTTAATGTATGATTCACGAACAAAGGATGAATATATCATTAAAACATTTCTAATATAAAAACGCGAGTGAACTGCAGTTTCTTTATAACGTCGTATAATAATGTTGTTTTAAAGGAATTACACATACGAATCAAAATGCATACAATATAACTTTTCGCTAGAAACCAATATGGCAGAAGAAGGGATAAAAATACGAAAGGATTCGGATTTTCCGAAGGATTTTGAAATTAAAATTATAAAAATGCCACTAAATATAGGTAATAATATAAATATGTACAATGAACAGTATTGCAACTGTATTTCAGGTGGTAGCTTTAAATCATATGGATTTAAATTTATTAACTACTTTACTTCTTTCCATATTTTGATTTTTTATTAGTATATTGTAGTATTTTGTAGAACAGTGTTTGAAATGAGCATATGCATGGGCAACCTAGAACACTATAGCTATAAATGTTTTAACAATATCAAGTAATGCCTGTTGCCCATATCTGCGATAATAAACAAAAAGAGTTCGCGGCTAACGGCAGTACTAAATAAAGTATACCTATATCTTACAGCAGAGGACAAAACAAAATATCGTGAGGAGCGTTGTCCGGTAGAGCCTAGTCACCGGTACTTCGCCGACATCATTATCTCTAAGAAAACGGGGGTGGAGGATTGTCCGTTCAGCAAGTGTCAATATTTCTGCTCATAAAAAAGTTATAAATAAAATATGTAGAAGACGGGTGCCACCAGGAATGTGTACTACGAAATCTTTCTTGTTTGTCTGTAACATATTCATGTTACATGTTGCCAAAAAGAAACCAATGGATTTGCATTGTCATAAAGTTTTCAAATCAGATGTAGAGCCCAGCTTCTAATTCTACACAATCTAACTCTACAAGATCTAACATCACAAACTCTATACCTTAGTGAAAATATTATTTGCAGACGAACCATAATATATAGAAAGATCACAAATATACTGTGATTTCATATGTATTTCAATTGCAACATAAAAAGCATTAAAGTTGCAACATAAGAAGCATAAAATTTATCTCTTACACAATCAAAGGAAACCCTTGGTGTGCGACGAATTTGACCGTTTTTATAGAGCAGCTGCGGTCTAGTGTAAGTACAAATTTAAATTTTGGTTTCAAAATGGTTTACCCTTTTTTAAGAACTATTCTAACACTAGGACTAAATTGTATATCGCGGTAGAAACATTCAAATAACAAAAGACACCCAGACTCGCAACAATTTGTGAATCACATAAAATGTTATCTTTATAGGAATCAACAACTTTCTTTGCAGTTTGAAGGAGCGAGGCGGCCACTTATCTCACCAAACCATACATACAGTCAATACCAACTACACATTTGTGTATAATTTTGCGAGCGTTGGGACACCCCATTACTCCTTGACCAAATTGCTACTATGTATTTCTTCCTCACTGCAGACATCGGATGTATTCCGGTTAATCTGCCAGGTGATTCCAATCTGCTGCTGCTGTCCACAATCAATAAAGCTTTCCCAAAGAAATTCTGCTTATAAATCCAAAGGAAAAATAAACAAGATTAAAATACCCGTTCTTGTACACAATCAAAGTATAATAACGTTGCGAACCCTACTAATCAATCTTTGTGAGGTGCACGTTCAACGGATAATTTCTTGTCCACTTTCAGCTCTGTCAAGTTCAGGGATTTATAGCAGCGGTCAGCTGATGGAAAATAAAGTAACATTACCTGCTAAACCCAGCAGATGAGTTTTTTCAATAAGAAAATAATAAAGTACAAAGTGTGCGTGGGTGGAGAGGATTAAATTCAATAACGCTTCATTTGGAGTATTAGACGAGCTGACAGGACTACTAAAAATAATGTAGGTTCATGCGATATACTCGAAGGTGAGTTTAAATCAAAATTTCATAGTAAGTACTCGTATTCTATATTTAGGACTCAGGACGGCCTGTACATAATATGCTTCGTACTAAATTTTAGACTTCTGTGTTGTTGAGAATAACCTAACATATAAATGACCTTATATGTTAATCTCTTCATACATCTTATATTAGAATATTATGTAGATTGCTATTCAGTATTGTGCGTTGCGTTAACTTTCCAAATACCTAACATTTTTATATTACATTATTATATTTTTTTTAAACATTACGATGAACAAAGTCCATAATTCAGCAACTATTTATGTCTAGTTCATGTAATAGGGGTCGAGATTATAATTCCTAACATTACATACGTAATTAGACTGCCTCCGTGTTCCAGTGGATAGCGTATGCGTCTGCTGATCGGAGGTCCCGGGTTCGATTCCCGGCCCGGGCAAAAGAGTTACTGGGTTTTTTCGAATTCTCAGTAGCAGCTCGGAGTCTGGTGATGTGCCTGGTAACGGCAATAGGCTCGCCCCCTATTACGTTGCACCTAACAGTTTATGGCGAAATGTGGGTGTAATATTACACCTCTGCCCACCCCTTCGGGGATACAGGCGAGAGCCTATAAGAAATAATAAAAAAAATAAAAAACATACGTAATACAAATAATATGCAAATCGCAAGCTTGCTCCACATAGTTTTCTTGCTATACATAACTTTCTTCAAATATGACGTAATAATATGATATTTAAAATAATTTTGTAGTTTCCTCATTATGCTACAACATAATATACAGTAAGGTCAAGAAATACTTATAATAATAATTGTGATTTCTTCAACAGACTGGACCTAAAGAGATAAAATATACAAATGTAAAAAAGGTAAAGTATTTTATATTAATGGAATACTCCTAGATTACTAACATAATTTCAGTTGCTTATAAATGAAAAACATCACTAATATACTTAATATAATTATAAAGTATTTTTCAAATAAATCTTTCTTACATTATTCTACAGGTATTTAATTCTGCGTAGTAATCGAATAACCTATTCGCAAAGGGAGTCTGTGAACCCGCACTTGGCCAGTGCGGTGGATTATGACCCAATCCTTCTCGTAATGATTAGATACCTGTGCCCAGCAGTAGGTCAGACTATAAACAAGCATGATGTTGTTTAAAATCTTTTGGCGTAGTATTTATATGTATATTAATAGCCTAACTATTTATAAATAAAAAGCTCGTCCAAAATAAAATGTTATAAAAAAGTTCTTTGCGGCTTTCGAGACAGAGAATACTTTTCCCGGGACTTCACGATTGTTATTAATGGTCGCTGCTGCTGAACCTGGCTACATAGGTGATGTGTCACTTAGTGAGACATCTAGTAGTGCGAATTTCGATAGAACTAGTCTATAGACGGTATATATTTTATTCTTTTCACTCTTTTGTTTTTACATATTTTCTGAAGCTGCATCTTTTTTTTTTTGGTGTCGGATTGGAAAATCCTCCTGGAGTCCCTCCGCCCTGGGGGAAGGGTGAAGGGGACTGTTAGACTCTTACTGGCTAAAAATCAACCCGTATTCCTCATGTACCCGTGTATCGGAGAGTCGGGTATCGCTGAAGCATTCGTCGCTACCCTCCGACGTGTATAGACCCGCCAGATGGTCAGGCGGGCCCCGAACAATACCCCCTTGGCGGCGAATGAAGGTGTTGGGCTCCGCCGCCAAAGCACCCAGCAGCCGCAGAGGATAGGGAGGACGGCAACCTGGCAACACCGCATCTCCTCTTCCTCTGCGGCCCCACCGCGACGCAACAATGGTGCGGCCCCACCGCGACGCAACAATGGTGCGCCCCCATTTGGTCGCGGGAGATAGGGCGCGCGGAAACGCAACACCGACACGCCTCTCCTCCCGCGGCCGCACCCGACTGCGAGGGACAGACAGAACTGTCCCCCGCACCCGCACTTTGCACGCATCCAACGCAGGCCTCTCCAAGCCCACGCGGAGCGTCCCCTCCCGGGATCTCTCTTAGCTTCGCCGCGGGTGTCCAAGCCAGCGGAGATCCCACGGGGGGTCAGTAGTTACATCTAGCAACACTTTAATATACGACATGTGACCTACTCTTCCACAAGGAATGGCAGGCAAGTACTTAAACAAAGACCTCAATTTTCTTCCCAGTAAAAAGGTCATAAAGCTCAGACACGTAAGTGTCTGGAGGTATATATTCAAGGAAGACAAGCATTTAATTAAATCGCCGTGCGTCAGTGTACTACAGTAGGAAGTACATAACTTCTGAGCCTTCTAGGTAAATGCAATTCACACTCAGTTACATGCTTATGCCTACAAATGAAGCGTACCCTGAGCCTAAGAATGTAAACCATATTAAAATACTAGAGGACGCCAGCAGCTACGCCTGCATTTTTTTTAAATTTAACTGTTTTGGCCGATCCCGTGGGAATTTCGGGAAATCCCCTCTTAGTGCATCCCTACGATCCCCAAGGAACATACATGCCAAATTTCAGCTTCCTGCGCCCAATAGTTTCGGCTGTAGCGTGTCTGTCAGTCAGTCAGTAACGCAAGGATTTTATATATTAAGATTTTAGACACTATATGTCAAATTAAGTGATCCAGGTTGTAGGGAGGAACATAATTTTCATAATGATCTCTACACATTTTAACTGCAGCATTATATTGTGTATGAGTACCTACTACTTTCTAGTAACTAATAATGAGCTGACTATCTAAATTTGAAAGTACGTATTACCGGAATACGATTACCATTTTCAGAAATTACCACTCCAGCGTTCTGACCATTTATACATCAATCTGCACTAAATTATTTAAAATATACCAGCTCCTGCCCACATTTTTGAACAAACTTCCAATCACCCTTTGGGGACGGCATGTTAAAAAACCCTCCCTAATGAGTTACTACGTTATAAAAGGAACTGTCCCCATTTTATCTTCGTTCGTTATAGTTCTTACTGCAGTAATTTAGGGTCTAAAATGACAGGCTATTCAAACATATCTTTCATACAGATATACATAGATGATACATTTAAGCATAACAAAATTAAAAGCAGAAGTAAGAGCTATAAACGGCCATTTATGTACCTACGTGCACACCTACTTGGTGTGCATGAGTAGAATATACATGGATATATTATATCTAGTTACCCTACGGTCCCCAAGGAACATACATGCCAAAGGATATTGTGCACTTATAGTCTCACTTTTTGACGCGTATAGCCATTGGAGTAAATGCATAATTCATGATATTATTTTTAATGTTTTTTTACCAAAATTTATTGAAATCATTTGTGGGGTTTCTATTTTAATTTTAATTAGTATATAATGCAATAAATACGTCATTTGTTGCATAATAGTGAAGCGACTCCTTTTTCAATTATAATCGATTGATTAAACGTTAACATAAATAGTGGAACAACAAAATAATCTACATTCAGAACTAAAAAGTATTAAGAGTTGTCATTATAATTATTCTTCGATTATGTTACTATTTCTTTCGTTAACAAGCAATTCCTTGGCAAAAATAAAACAATTAAGATATAATCTATAGTGTTACGATTCCGTAATCTATTGTTGGGTCACAACACTATTCGATGAAATGTCAAACATTACAAAATGGTGTTTTCTGTTTACATGTTTTTTAAGCGTAAGTTGTGTTGTTGATTTACACTTGACAGATAAATTGTTAGAAATGTGTTTTTTCTGAAAGGAACGGTACGTAAGTAACACTCAATTATTATGTACCCAATAATGTTAAATGTGTGCCAGTTTTTATACTCCATTGGTTTCAAAACGAATTGTTTTGAAATGTATCATAACCTCAACAGGTACTCAACTTATGTTTCTTTTTTTCAAAACCCCACAATATTGAATTTAGAATTTAACCTTGTTTCAAAGTATGACACTAACCCTTTCTTGTGGTTAATTTTCACTACGTTACTGTGTCAAAAGTTGCGCAACCAAGTGCCATAGTACGTTGCTCATTCTCCTTTCAGCTTCTTGCGCCGAGTAGTTTAGGCTGTAGCTTGTCTGTCAGTCAGTCAGTAACGCAAGGTTTTTATATATTAAAGTTATGCTAAGCCGCAGTCTTGGCGCATCTACATGAATGAGTCGATCCGGCCTGGGACGAAGAATAATCTTATTACTATTATAAACGCGAAAGTTTATGAGGAGAAAGGATAATTGTTTGTTACTCTTTCACTCAAAAATTAATTCACAATTTTTATGAAACTTTTCAGTAATATGTTTAAGAGAATCTCGCACATTATTGGGAAAAAGTATGCGAATAACAGCATCATGTAACATTAACAGGTTCCATACTACGACGAAATAAGTACCAATATTTATGTAACGAACAATTCTTGCATTATACATAATTACTACTTTGATATAAGACATAATTCACGCGAATGAAACTAAAATTAGGAAATATAATCAGGCCTATATTACTCAATCTTAATTCTAAACTTTATATAACTATTTGGCTTGTAATGAAGTACTAAATAGCAAAATACCAACAAATAATAATTAAACAACCAGAGCTGCAAGAAATGTCGATATTGTAATTAAATCCTGGTACTATTGTACTTGCGGAGGTGATAATAGGTGGATGTTTGTTACTCTTTCACGCGAAAACTACTGAAGGGATTTGATTGAAAATTTAGAGAAGTATAGGTTATACATCAGAATAGCGTTTTATGGTAGGAGCCACTGTAAACGCGGAGGTGCTTGCATAATGGTAAAAAATGGAACTCAGTGGAAGGAGTTACCAGAAATAAAAAGTCTATCGATTTCAGGTCTATGTGAATGTTGCGCAATAGAACTAACTAGTTATAGTATAATTATTGTATGTGTTTACAGGGTGCCCAAACCAGAGAATATGAATACATTTTTCAGTAAACTAGAAACTATATTACAACGATTGAATAAAAAAGCCCATAAATATTGTATAATTGCGGGTGATTTTAATATTGACCTGCTAAAACAAAACAGTGTAACATGCGATTTCGAGAAATTATTACTAACGTACAATATGACTTTAGCTGTAAGAGAACCGACTAGATTGATAAGTAAAACTTGTATTGATAATTTTGCACACAACTTCAAAAAATCATGTAAGACGGAAGTGTTAGAATTGGCTTTGTCAGATCATACGGCGCAGCTGATGATGTTCCCTATTAGAAAAATACCTGTAGTAAAGATATGGAGAAAACAGATTCGCGATTTTTGTAATGATAACACTAAGAAATTTATTGAGTGTCTTAGTAATTACTCATATTCTGAGATATATGCAGAAACTGACCCTAACAGGGCATACAACTTTTTTACCGAACATTTCGAACTTTTTTATAACCTTTGTTTTCCATTCAAAACTATCACTATACAAGTGAATGGAAAACAAAAATGGATATCCCGCGGATTAAAGAAATGTAGTGTCAGAAAGCGATAGTCCGGTCATTTAGACATTCGAAGTTACATAAAGTCCCAACAAGCTGAATTTCTGTGAAATTGTTCAAAACATAATTATAAACAATGTCTAGAAGTTCCCCATCATTCCCCTGTAAGGAAAAAAATTTATTCAAGGTCAAAGGTCAAAAAATGAGTTTTTCGCGATTTTCAGCAAAACGGTAAGTTTTATCATAAAAGTACCTCAGACAAAAATTGTAGATCATAAAATGATCTATAAAAAATGTATCAATACTTTTTTTCTTACGAGCCACCGTTTCTGAGATATAACGATTCAAAAAGTTATAAAAAATTTTATCGTCATAATATACATGAGTACGCCACGTATATACATCTAGAGTTGTTATATTTTATAATATATATATATAAAATGTTTAAATTGAATAATTTTTTTTCCTTACAGGGGAATGATGGGGAACTTCTAGACATTGTTTATAATTATATTTTGAACAATTTCACTGAAATTGAGCTTGTTGGGACTTTATGTAACTTCACTCTCATTTTTTGGTCTAAATTGACCGGACTACGACAGCTATTATGGAAATATAGATTAAAGCCATCGATTAAAACAAAAAACATGTTTATTACTTATTCAAAACAATTTAAAAAAATTATAAAACTTACAAAACGCTCACAAAACAATTATAAAATTAAATCCTCTGATAATAAATGTAAAGCTACGTGGCAAATCATAAATGATTTAAGATTAAATAGCCCACGTGACATTATAAATAAAACTAGAGTGAATAATAATACAGTTTCTGATCCGAACGTTATAGCCAATGCCTTCAATAATTACTTTATTGATAAAATAAAGCCTATATCAAGTCGTGGCAATAAAGTAACATCGAGGATTGTAGCCACGATGAATTCTATTTTTATGGCTCCATGTGTACCAAATGACATATATAAAATAATTTCTGAACTGAAAAAAACTAACAGCGTAGGTTTCGATGACATTTCAACTAAAATTATAAAAATTTGTAATCGACATATTTGTGGACATTTGAGTCATCTTTTAAACTTATGCATTAGTAATGGTATTTTTCCTGATAATTTGAAAGTAGCTATTGTAAAACCGCTGTTCAAAAAAGGTGATAAAGAATTATTACAAGCTTATAGACCCATTGCACTGTCTATTTTTTCAAAAATTTTTGAAAAGTATATTTATAACCAACTACACGCCTATTTAGAATCCAATAAACTACTATGTCAGGAGCAAAAAGGATTCACGAAAAAACAAAAGTATAAATTTAGCTATCTTTGATTTCTACAAAACAGTGCTTACAAAGGTTGATAAAAGGACTCCCATATGTGCCATATACTGCGACATGACCCAGGCTTTTGATTATGTGGACCACAGAATACTATTAAATAAATTAGAGGCTTATCGTATACGAGGCAATATTCTGGATTTACTGAAATCATATCTCTCTGATAGATCTCAGATGACAAATATATCTAGGATCAATATTATGACTAAACATCAAGAATCTTTTTTATCTGAGTCGCGTAAAATTACTTTTGGTGTACCACAGGGCAGCGTACTAGGCCCGCTTTTATTTATCATTTATATAAATGATCTGCCTAAATTTACCACCCACCCAATGTCCCTATTTGCAGACGATAGTACTGTATCTGTAGAATGTAAGACAAAAGAACTCTACCAAGACGATATAAACAATTGCTTGGATTCAATTATTAACTGGCTAGATAATAACAATCTTAAAATAAATTTATCAAAAACCCAAGTCATGCACTTCAGCCAGAGAGGTCAGCCTCATAATCTTAATGTTAATTACGACAATAACCCTATACACAAGGTAGAATCGGCGCAATTCTTAGGACTAACCATCGATGGGCAACTGAACTGGAAGGCGCATATATAAAAATTATGCAAAAAAGTCAGTAGTTCTGCATATGCTCTGTACAGATTGGCTCCTAAAGTAAACATCGATGCGTCACTCACGGCTTACCACGGTCTTGTTGCCTCTGTCTTACAGTATGGGATAATCTTTTGGGGAAACTCAACAGATAATGCGATGGTTTTTAAGGCCCAAAAGCGTTGTATACGAGCCATGTTTCGCTTGGACTCCACTGACTCTTGTAAGCCGTTCTTTACATCACATAAAATTTTAACACTTCCTTCACTATACATATTAGAGATAGCACTGTTTGTCCATAAAAACCCACATCTATTTGAACAATTATCTGATGTGGTAAAAAGGAACAGGCGCAAACTTAATAGTAATAGACTGTGTCTATGTAGGGCAAAAACATCGCTGGCAGGAAAAAGCGTATTATGTATGGCGCCTAAAATATATAATAAAATCCCTAATGATATTAAAAATTGTAATGTAAAATTATTTAAAAATAAATTGAAAATAATTCTGACCAATAAATGTTATTATAGTATTCATGAATTCCTCAATGACAATAATTTTAATATTTAATTGTTTTTAATCTATAATTATAATGTTTAGTAGATTTTTTTTTATATACTGGTTTTAATGCTAATTGATGGATTTGAGATTTACTTTTATTTTTATTTATATAATATTAATTTGATTATAAGGTATAATGCTTATTTTATATTAATTTATTTAATTTACCTAATTTAATATTATTTTGCGCGCCGTGTGCCACGGCAAAACATGCTGTACACATATTATACTGAACATCTTGTTACCTACCATGTTTTATGCAAATAAATGATTTGATTTGATTTGATTTGATAGCACATAGGCTACCCTTTGTCGTGATTACCGACACCCACGGCGGCAGAGCCACGGTTAAAACTAAAGCTAGTGTAATACTTCACCGCCTTCGTTTTTAAATTTTTTGCTTTTCAAAAAGGCAGCTCCCACACTGAGAATGAATCCTGTATCGGAGGTAGTTCACAAACATTTAATGAACCGAGACAAAATACACCCTGTCTCGAAAAAGCAATTCTTCAAGCACCCTAAGTGTTGTCTCGTGTGGAGTTCGAACCCGGTGCAGTCCTAAACGGCGAAACGACCGACCGCTTAAACTTCTCCATACGTGCATTTCATGACAATGTTGACTCTTCGCAGAACATTGTCAGAACCTTGTACAACCAACTTGTTTCCCTACTCGGTTGAACAGAGAAATAACATTACCTTTATTTTCACTACGGCGTCGTTCGAGGCAAAACGTAGTGAAATAAAAATAAACCTCTGGGTTCGCAGAAGCGTTATACAATTTTCACAATTCATAGATGCATGTTCATTGTTCAAGTTAAAGTAATGTTATATTGTAGGACTACTATAGAGATTTGAATTGCCTTGGAGTCTGACTGTCTTCGATGTATGCTAATACTCGACTTAACCAGCATTGCACAGCTTTTTTAATGTTCATATTATGTATTATTCATATATTTATACTATTTAATACACACACACTTTTATATCCATATGTATTAATATTTATGTTTATAGTATATGTACTATTTTATCTAAATACGTATCATACCTATATATTTACTTTATTTGATGTGATGTTTACGTTTTATTGTACCTATCTTTTATATATTTACTGATATCACATGCGTGAGTCACTAGAGGGACTGGTTGAAAATCGGCGCCAGGCATTCGCCTAGCATATGCTGAACCAGGTCCATTTTTTGGCTACACGCAAACACCTACCTCTGTCTTTGTTTTATTTTGTCATGTATCTCTTTCTATTCTTATTATTTTCTTGACTTGTTTAGTTTCTGTTTGATTTATTTTCTTCTTCTTTTTTATATGTATGTTTTCTAAATTGTTTCCTTATTTTTTGTACTTACATTTTTTTTTGTTGTTATGTGTATGCCAAAAATAAATAAATCTTTATCTTTATCTTTATCTAATACGTACTATCAATGTTAGTGGAAAATAAAATAATATTTTCGACATACCTACTGAGCGTGCCAGGTATCATAACATAATAATTATGTATAATATTAACTGCTGAAGCTGAAGAGTTTCTTGTTTAAACGCACTGATCGCAGAAGATACTAATTATCAAAAAATATCATAATATATTACTAGAGAATACTCAGATAGAGGAAAGCCCGCACTTTTTTTAATTTATCTGTTACTGACCGATTTGGTAAGAAATCAGGAAATCCCTTTTAGTGCACCAGTGCAAGGTACCAAGGGACATACATGCCAGCTTTCCTGTGCCTAATATTTTGGCTGTAGCTTGTCTATCAGTCAGTCAGTAGTGCAAGAATCATTACATAGTATAAACAAATTCGGTATTATGTCTGTCTGTCCCTATGTATGCTTAAATCTTTAAAACTACGCAACGGATTTTTATGCGGTTTTTTTTAATAGATTAATGAATGATTCAAGAGGAAGGTTTATATGTATAATTGACGCGGGCAAAGCCGCTGGCGACGTCTAGTTTTATATATACAGATTGTGTGCATCTGACAATCCAATCATTAGAGATGTTTAATGGTTATTTAAAATGACTATACTTACGACCAGAGCAAAAAGAAAATTACGTGTCAGATGAAACCTAAGCGAAAAGGATCAGCGAATGAAACGGCGCGCGGCGGGTCACAGCCAGTACTAAATAATTCGCAGTATATTGTAAATAAGAGCTCCAAATAGAGTGCTTCATAAACAAATCAGTTAGTTGTAAACACATCACATTCTTGCATAATTCATTACACACTCAATTAACAATTAATACAATACAACTAAGCTTGGTATCTCGGATAACATGTTAAATAGATTTTAATTCAGGCACCACTGGCGTAAAAATAGCCAACCGTATGTCCAGACTATTAATCGCTTCTTGTAATAATTTATAGACAATATGAAATATAGTATTAGAGAGAGAACGGCTTTTTAGATACATAATCCTATATTTATTATTAGAAGACTATAAAAATATATAAGGGCCTACACTAAGTTATAGTCGCTATAAAATATGGGCTATGCTCAATACAGCTTCGGTATCTGTGCTATAGCTTTAGAACAGCTATACCTATGACGACATGGTTCGTAGCTGCCTCCATAAACATCGCCGGTAGCTAAATAGTTTATCTTCCTAAAGGATCATCACCGGAAGAACATATTTTCTTCTTTTCTTTACGTACTTACGACGAACATAAATATACTTAGTGACATGTATTCCTTAATACCTGTGTGACTTTCAGTACTTTGTTACAGTAAGGTAGTGAAGAATACGATTCAACATCCGCCTGAAGGACGAAACAACGGGAAAGGGATCAGTTTGAAACTTTTATAAGTTAGGACGAGAAAGGAAATTGTTGAAGGTACAAGCCGTTTGTTTTGTTTTGAATAAACTATAGTCGACACGAAAGTACCTATACATGGAACAGATATATCCATGTGTGTTTGTTTGCTTTGTCCTTCTTTAATGCTATAATGGATTTTGATGAATCTTTGCAGAAATACATATATACGCTACTTTTTGTTGTGATAGCCCACACCCATAAAGTAATAAAGCCACCCATAAAATATATTAAGTTATTCTACTACTGGGTCATAACTCTCTCTAGATACATTCTATTGAGTTACGACCTATCAAATTAGATAGAGCTGGGAACTTGCTGATAGTGTTTATTACTAGGTATAGGTATTTTGGTAGGCCTAGGCTGTAGGCATTAAGTAATCACTTCAATTACATAACTTTAAAGCAAAAATAAACTTGAGACTAAATTCAACACTTGCCACTTTTATTTCATAACCTAATGGACACTAAAATAAATATCATATGAGTAAGGTTTTATTTATTCAGCGTAAAAAAAACAACCTCTTTTCTAAGCAGATTTACAACGGCGCTCCGCATTTGGCATGCATAGAATGGCGCAAATCGTACCCAAGTGTGTTTTAAAAACCATAACTGTGGTTTTAAAATGAATAAATTTTGTTTTTGGACAATAAATTCAAGTGCGTGGCAGTGTGGAAGAGGTGCACTCGTGCGATCATTCGCTACGTGGAACACACATTATATTATTATATACGAATACCTATACCTACGTTAGAATGGTGCCACCGAAGGCGATCATTAACCCAGTTTCTACGGTTATAACTCACTGTTACGTATGAAAAAACCGCTGTATCAGATCAAAGTATACCATTACAACTCCTATTATTGTTATTATGTTACAAAAAGCCGAAAAATGTATACAAGGGTGGTTTGTTTATCGTTGGTAGACAGTGAATGCCCACTAAGCAGTTGTGAAACGCGATAACGAGCTACTCTGGAAATAAGACGATTACTCTGGACCGTTTGCCGTCCCAACGACCATCCGACACGGATTATTAATCTGGGTAAGAAAATAAAGCGGAGAGGCCATTATTTGTCAAAGAGTCAAATTACTACTCGGAACTAAGCTGTGTTTAGTCCGTATCCGTTTGTATTACTTTAATCACACGCAATCCCACGTCTATTCTGGATTAATTCAAACATTATCAGAATTATTCATTAGGTGGCTTTTGCACTGAAAGATTTCGGTTTACTCTCGCGAATTATCCGCAAGATAAAGAATAAAAAAAATAAAAAAATATGACGGCAATGAATATCGTAATAATCGATATGTCAAACAAACTTACATTCGTTCGTCAATAAAACCTGAATACATTATTAAATATCTTTCAATCAACTAATTTATTCAGAACTTGTGCTTACTTCTAAAAGTGAAATCCTGAATTTTAATATCCATTCTATTTTTCAGGTTCGGAAGATGTTTCAAAAGTTTTAGACAGAAATTAATGGAAAGTTTGCTGCCAGCCTCCGTTTTCAAATGCGGGTTCATTTTACACCAGTTTGCTGCAACTTGACCTTGTTAAATATTAATTATGAAACTAATTATATTCAACAGATGAATTCGACTAGGCATACCATATTTAAACATTCTCTTTGATGTCAAGGTTGACGTAAGAATATGGTTAAATATCATAGTAAATATGAATTCCGCACAGATTAAGTTCCTTACAAACATTATAAGTTTGTACAAACTAAGAGTTTGAGGGAATCTATCTACATTATGAACTCCGCTGACTTGTTATATACATAGTTGAGAATATCTGTAACAATGTGTCTTGCTCGAGAACTGTCTCGAATATCCATACGAAACAAAGCAAGTGACGAAAGTCACGAAAAATGCAATTGGAAAATAGAAACCGTATACCAGTTTAAGGCCACAATGGGTCGACATTGCTAAAATACGGACGTCTTATGTACGGATTCAGCGTACATACTTGTCGATAAAAAGTAAACTATAGTGAATTTCCCTTCATAAATAATATAAAATTTTAAAGAGTCTTACTGAATTCTTCTTTCTCATAGCGTTATCCCAGTTTCAATCTGGGGTCCGCTTACTAGTCTAACCGGATTTGGCTGAATATTAGCTTTTCCACAGAGCGACTGCCTGTCTGACCTCCGCAACCCGAAGGGATAGCGATATTCCATGGTTTAGACTAGTGTCAGTTTATTTAGAAGATACTGACGCCCTGTAACGATTGTCAAAGATCTTCATGACAACCGGGACCGACGGCTTAACGTTGACGTTGTACTGTTTGCTGACGATACTTCTTTGATATTTAAAGAAGATAGAAATAAGGAACACTTTAACGAAATAAACAGTGCACTCATTCAAGTGACTAAATGGTTTAATGTAAACAATCTAGTACTGAACGCCAAAAAAACAAAATGTGTTAAGTTTGCTCTGCCTAATGTCAGAAACCTTGGTCCTAACATAGTTTTAAATGACGATGTACTCGAAACAACTGAATCCACACTATTTCTAGGATTAACACTTGATTCGAAGTTACAATGGGGTGCACATGTTACATATCTCTCAGGGAAACTTAGCTCAGCTGCTTATGCTGTTAAGAAGGTTCGTAGGTTGACCGATGTCGATACGGCTAGATTGGTTTATTTTAGTTATTTTCATAGTGTTATGTCATATGGCATATTGTTATGGGGCAGAGCTGCTGATATCCAAAATATTTTTATATTGCAGAAACGGGCAGTTAGGGCCATTTACCAGTTAAAGACAAGAGTCTCACTCAAAGAAAAATTTAAAACTATTGGTATACTTACTGTAGCGTCACAATATATTTATGCCAGTGTTATGCATGTAAGACTAAACATAAATTCTTATAAAATGAATAGTGACATACACAATATCAATACAAGAAATAGACATAAATTATGTGTGCCGTATTTTCGTTTGCACAAAACGCATAGCTCTTTTATTGGGCTCAGTATTCGCATATACAATAAATTACCAACTTATATTTTAGACTTGCCATTAAGTTCGTTTCAGGCAGAAGTTAAAAAGAATCTTATAAATAAGGCATATTACAGTTTGAAGGATTATTTTGATGACAGGAGCGCTTGGAAGTAGTTGTTCACTTTTGACTAGGTCAATAATTAGTAGTTTTATTTTATAGTGTAGTTAATTACGATATTCTAATTTCATACTATATTTTGCATTCATGTTCCACAGTTTTATTATAACTTTGCGGATTTGTAAAATGTGGGTAACTCGTGGTCATTGGCTAACTAATAGGTTGTCGATTGCTTTGGTTTCATAATACCGTTACTTTCTGCTTCATTCACTTCTACTATAGTTCTGACCATGTTCGCGAGTTGCCTACATTAAAAAGACGTAAGTGGATGCTCCTGTTTCACCATATTTACTTTGGGAGGCTTACCATATGAACATCATTTACTGCTTGAGTATGATATCAATAGCTACTAAATATTTTACTAGTAGATGTCTACAATGTGAAACAGTTGCAGCTCCTTACAAAAATAAAATGTACCACCATTATACTTGTTTAAAAAGAGTGGCCATGAGTTTTATTGCCCGTTCTTTCTCGTGGTTCTACCTATTGCATTGCGAACGTGGCAGTACATGTAAATGTAGAATCATTAAGTAATTAACTTAAATTTTGACGTTCATAAGCGTCACTTTGTGGCCTAGATGAATAAATGATTTTGATTTGATTTGATTTGATAACGTGCTCTCCGAGGCACGGGTCAAGCGATAACTAACAATTCAATACGCAAATAACTCCGAAAAGTCATTGGTGCGCGCCGTGGATTTGAACCTGATACCCTCTGCATGGCAGTCTGTTGGTATATCCACTCAGCTATCGCTATTAAAGAGTCTTACTGAATATTATAATAATAATAACAGTAAAGTCTTTTATCAGGTGGCAACAAGGTTCGTGCTTGCAACGGTTGGGTCATTCCACTTCTTGTATACTCCTTTGGCATACTCAGTCTGAATTGGTCGACCTGGACAGAAGAGTTCGCACATTGTTGACGGCATATCGTATGCATCATCCACGTTCATCCCTGATGAGGTTGTACATCCCGCGAAAGTGCGGGGGTCGCGGCTTTCTGAATGTCAAGACCCTACAGTCGCGAGGTGTGCAATTTCAGCGAATATTTTCTCCGGGCGAACGTGGATATGCATCGAGATATTGTCGCAGTAGATAATAGGCTCACCCCGCTCAGGTTGGCTCAGGAGAACGGGATGCCTGTAGTACTTAGTACTGACGATCGCAAGCGTGTATGGCAGAGCAAGGAGCTTCATGGCAGGTTCCATCGGGCCCTGTATGGACCCGATGTAGACCTATTAGCCTCGGTGAACTGGCTACGCTTCGGTGACCTCTTTGGGGAAACCGAAGGGTTTGTTTGTGCAATTGCTGACGAAGTTATCAAGACGAATAACTACTGGAAATATATCCTGAGGGATGGCACTGCTGATATTTGCCGTGCCTGTCACCAACCTGGTGAATCCCTCAGGCATATTGTTTCCGGTTGTTCACGTCTTGCTAACGGCGAGTACTTGCACAGACATAACCAACTAGCCAGGATTATTCACCAGCAACTTGCTATGAAGTACAAACTTGTAGACATCGACGTACCGTACTACTGGTATGTAGCAGAGCCAGTTCTCGAAAATGGCCATGTCACATTGTACTGGGATCGATCTATCATCACGGACAGGACTGTAGTAGCCAACAAGCCTGATATCGTGTTGATAGATCGATCAGAGCGCCTCGCAATAATTGTTGATATCACTATTCCTGATGACGAGAATCTCGTGAAAGCCGAAAAGGAAAAACAGATTAAATATCTGGACTTGGCTCACGAGATTGTCGACATGTGGGATGTGAACTCAGCAATTATTGTGCCGATAGTCGTGACCGTTAATGATCTAATAGCCAAGAGCCTCGACCGTCACCTTAAGAGGCTCGCGTTGGGTGCTTGGGTCAAGGGCCTGATGCAGGAGGCAGTACTTCTGGACGCGGCACGTATTGTGAGTAAGTTCCTGACTCTGGAGCCCTAACCACCAGCAGCTTGGACCCTGTGCCCGATGCTGGTGGGACCCCACGGTTATTTTTATATATTTAAATGTGTTTTTTTTTGGGTAAATTATGTATTTAAAAATGTAATTTTAATTAGAAAAATAATAAATAAAGGATATAATATTAATAATATAATAATAATAATAATATTCTACCACATTCACACAACACCATCTAGTCCCAAACTAAGCAAAAGCTTGTACTATGGGTACTAGATAATTGATAAACATACATATATACCTTTTTTTTCTAAATACATACATGTTCATGCACACAAATGTTTGACTTGAGCGGGAATCGAACCTGCGACCGGTGTAGCAGTCGCTTACACTCCCGCGGAATTCCCGCTTGAATTGTAGGATTCAGAATATTTACGTTTATAGTTTAAAAATATCCTTCTGAAAATTGACTTCTCTGCAAAATGTTGGTTAGCAAAATAATATATTTTACTTTCACGTTTTAACCCACCAATTATTGACAACCAATATAAATTCTGGCGCAATTATAAGACATATTTATAATAATCTATCGTCATGCGTATTACTACCTTGACGACTTGAGGTATATCTAGACAATATTTTTTACAGTTAAAACCACAGTAATTTTGACACTTACTTACACATAATCTTTACTTTGTGTTAAGATAGCGATCGCCGAAAGCACGCCATTTCTTGTGGGTCGTCGCGAATGGGGTCAATTGCTCACACAAAAACCGATGGCTCGTTCCTTTAACGAAATGACCACTGTCCAAGGAATTCAATTAGGCAATTAACTGACCGTAGAGCTTTATCGATATCACGTGTCATTAAGCCACCATAGCATATGTTATACACATAAATATATCGTGTTCACACGCCTTGTTAGTAACACGAATGTTGTGACGCAACTCGACATCATTGTCGGAGGAGCAAAACTAACAAACGGTGAAAGTTCAGAGTCGAGATCGCGGCGGCGATCTCTTATTTACTCATAGCGATGCCTTCTTTTCCGAAGTTTTATCCGATGTTCAAATATCAACATTCGCTGAGAAGCTACGACCCGCGGGTTGCGCATCCCTCGCATCCGTTCTATCGTGATTGGTATAGTATAAATTCAACGAAATATGTTTTCGATGTTTTTCTAGTACCCTCGCGAGCTCGTAGCGTCTGAAATGGAGCGGCAACATAGGACTGGTTTTTTTGCTCCACTTTACGCAAGTGGGCGATGAAATAATATTGCCTGAATTCCGCGGTGATGATTAAGTCGGTTATGATAAACACTGCCTACTTTTTAACGCATGCGCATTAAATCGAATGCCGAAACTGTACAAATGCGGTATGAACAAACACGACAAGATTACGAAATGATGTAGTGTTATAGTTTTCTGTTCATTACTTGCGAAATGACCACTGTCAAAGGAATTCAATTAGGCCATTAACTGAGCGTAGAGCTTTATCGATATCATGTGTCATTAAGTCACCGTAGCATATGTTATACACATAAATATACCGTGTGCACACTCCTTGTTAGTGACACGAATGTTGTGACGCAACTCGACATCATTGTCGGAGGAGCAAAACTAACAAACGGTATAAGTTCAGAGTCGAGATCGCGGCAGCGATCTCTTATTTACTCATAGCAATGCTTTCTATTTCCGAAGTTTTATCAGATGTTCAAATACCAGCATTCGCTGAGAAGCTACGACTCGCAGGTTGCGCATCCCTCGCATCCGTTCTATCATGATTGGTATAGTATAAAGTCAACGAAATATGTTTTCGATGTTTTTCCAGTACCCTCGCGAGCTCGTAGCGTCTGAAATGGAGCGGCAAGCGGGCGATGCAATAATATTGCCTGAATTCCGCGGTGATGATTAAGTCAGTTATGATAAACACTGCCTACTTTTTAACGCGTGCGCATTAATTCCATTGCCGAAACTGTACGAATGCGGTATGATCAAACACAACAAGATTACGAAATGATGTAGTGTTATAGTTTTCTGTTTATTACTTGCCTTAAATATTGTGATTCGATTCGGGTTGTTTACGAGTGATGTAGAGGGGTATATAATGTTTGAGAGACTATCCAAAATTTCAATCTATCCAAAATATCAGTCGTAATTCTAATTCACAACCATTTTTATTACAAAGCATTAAGATGTAATCAATGTGTCAATTCCATTATATTTTATGTCAAAATCTATTTTGTTTTATTATGACATGTTCTTACATTATGATAATAAAATAAAATATATGTAGCAAGGCGGTTAGTAAGCGCCAAATGCAATAATGTGGGGTAATAATTGGCATGAAAAGCCAGTGGAAATAAATGCAGTATATCACCCCGAGACCACAAGTTTCTCGAAAAGATCTTTAATGTGGGTAAGTATATAGCTAGAACTTACTATATACGTACAAGATATCGTAACAGAGCCCTTCTGGATAAAATAAATTATTAACTATGGATAGTGAAAAAGATACTTGAAAATACAGTAACTTTTCCCTGTGTATATTCTATATGTGCGGTCGGAGATTACAGAGGAAAAGTATTTGTCGATACTGATTCCACAACGGCCGTCGATTAAAGGCGAGGGTGCGTTTGTTCTGAATGTTTTGGCGGTCGTCGACCGTACCGACCTTACACCCGCATTCTATGTGACTTGACGTCTCACAATTTATTACTTTACTTTGACACGTCTATGTTGCTATTTTCTGTGCGTACTGCTAATAATTGCAGTTAATAAAAATACCTTACGAATAGCGAAAATTGCCAAGCTTGTATTGCTTTGAGACCTCAAAATCCTTGGCAAAAACTTTTCTGGTTAATGTATTCTTTGCATGCGGCAAGGGCAAAATAACAATATTTATTTAACCGCTAACGGCCATTTTCAATATTCGATCCATACATGGATTTTGAGATTTGAGATTCGTGTTTGACATATTTTGTATAGAGCTTATGTCAAAAAGGAATCTAAAATCTACAGATCTATCTATAGATCGAATATTGAATTCCGTAGTAAGTCGGATTCAGTACTTAGAACAATATTAATCTTATAATCACCAAGGAGGTTCTGTTTTGAATTCATTTCCTGATACAAGCATACAACTTAGATAATATTAAAGCTTTTTATACAGGTACATTGTAATGAGGATATCAGACAAATCCTAGTTGCAATGTAGTTTTGAAATGCAAATTGAAACTCGGAGTGGTTATTTGTATATATATAACAACTATTATTCAAGCAACTCTGCAGGTGCTTTATAACATAGTTCACTAATGTGTGAAGTTGGTCTCGGTGTTGAACAGCTGACTGAGCGTAGGTACCTCGCAGTGACTGCAGTGTTAGCAGATTTTAACGCGAAGATAATCTTAAGTTCTAATATACCTTGTGTAAATCAGTAATGACTTTCGTACGTGATATAGGTTTTTTTTTTTAATTTAACAAACTTTCATGGTCGTTAACGTGGTCTTATTTATATGTTTGTGTAGAAAATATAATGGTATTTTATGAATTTATCTATATTATTATATTTAAAGATATGTATGTAATGGGACTGCCTCCGTGGTCCAGTGGATAGCGCAAGCAACTGCAGATCGGAGGCCCCGGGTTCGATTCTCGGGTCTGGCAAAAGTGTTACTGGTTTTTTCCGAATTCTCAGTAGCAGCACGGAGTCTGGTGATGTGCCCGGTAACGGCAATAGGCTCGCCCCCTATTACGTGGGACCTAAAAATTCATAGCAAAATGTGGGATGTATAGACTAAGTAATAGGTATTATACCTATTATTAAGTCTATACAAAATAAAAATAAAATGTTCGTATAATGACCGGTACTACATCTACGACTACTGCTAAGCCGACTAATAAAACATACATCTAAAACTTGCCCGGTAGAAATTATGCGATAGTTTGCACATTTGGAATGGGTGGATGAAACAAGAAATACGAGAGAAATGTATCGTCGAAGGACATGTTGGTAGGGGACGCCCAAGACACGTACGCCAAGCAAATAGGTGACGTACTGAAAAAGGGCCAAATTAAGAGTACCCATAACCGACGAGCACGCAAGATGAAGTTAATGAATGTCGAGGTGTGTGTTGAACAGGACCGTTTGACATTCAGTAGACTCTGCCTACCCCAAAAGGAAACAGGCGTGACTATAAATCGATAGAAATCACTTTCAGCGATTGGAAGGCCGGCCATTGGAATATTTTCATTAATCTATGGGTACTGTTCCACTGACTACTGGGCAAAGATTTTCCTAACACTGGTCTTGTGCCAATTTAGCCTAGTTCTTCTCAATCTTGTTCAGAAATGTTGATATTGCTATATAATAAAGTATAAATTAATAAATAACATTCGTTTTAGATCATCGTCTCGGAATCCTGCCGTTTGGCAAAATATGTTTCGTCAAACACTTCCCAAAAAACTTATCGCAGTTTCATTGCCCAAAAAATGCTTAGCAAATTTACATTTCGCATTTTATTCACTTGGTCAAATATTCATTTGGCAAATTTTTACTTGCTCAAATTTTATTTAGTCAAATATACATTAAGCAAATGGTTTTTTTTGTAAAAAAATATATTCCAAAAGGAAGTTCCTTGGGCTTGAACTTGCCTGAAATAAAGAAGCATATCTCATTAATCATTAATTATAAACAAAGTAAAATACAATAATTTCATATAAGTTACGCAAGCTAGATTAGAACTGCAGAAAAGTGGGTTAGGTTAGGTTAGAACTGTGATCCCAACAGAGCGCGAGCGAAGCGAGCGTGACGCGGCAGCGGCCGGCGAAGCGCCAGAATTGATTTGTATATCTTAAACAATTATAATTATTATAGAAGTTCTTACCTGTAAATTATTTGTCCAAGGTGAAACAAACATCCATGCAGCATCATAGATCGGAACAGACGAGTGATTTCTATTGCCAGTGCAAATTAGGCCAAGTTTTTAATGGAGTGAATTTAAACTCAGTAAATCATATGATATATATTTTGGGAAGAGTATATTTGCCAAACCATATTTGACTACCTAATATTTGGTAAAATGAAACATTGCCATGAAATTATTTGCTAAACAATAAATTGCTAAAAATAGTTTTGCTAACTGTAAAATTGTGAAAAGATGGTTTTGCCTATAATGTTATGTTTTTTTTACCAAATGAAAATTTGGGAAACATACTTTGGCAAGTGTTACTTTGGGAAACGTTTTTGCCAAACGTCAGTAAACCCATTGTCTCATGGTATATTTATTTTCGAGCATTCGATATTTCTGTACTGTTGATCGTCATGCTCACGGATTTACTGGAGTATTGCTAATGGACACCCGAAACAAAGGTATACTGTGCTATATATCTTTAAATATCCCCACAGACAATACAAAACTAATATACGTATACGTGTTTTACTTCCTAAATCTGCACCAATATTAATACCATCTATGCTGCCATACAAAATCTCACACATGTATACTTTTAAATATATATTTCTGAAGAGGCAGGGCAAGATTTATTATAAACTCCTGTTTTGTTGCTTATATTTTAATGAATTCACGTAAAATGAGGCGACAAGTAACTAGTATATTGTCATCTCCGGATACTTTACTCTAGGCGTGGTGATGTTAATGAGAATTTTCCAGCAAAAAGACCTAAAAGCTCAGCCTTGACTGAAAGATAAAAGATCGTTGGCTCATTGATATAGCGGTGCTATGTACAACACTACAACTACTAATTATAAGGTCTCGGCTTTGATGTCCAGTCGGGCTCGGTAAATTATGTTAAGATATACCGTCAGTAATTTCGGTTATCATAATAGTATTGGTAAAAAAAATCTTAGTTACTAACGCATGAGATAAGGTGGTATTTTTAACCCTTTATAAGGCAGAGGGAACTAGGGCTGTTACAAATTTAAATTAAATGGATTTTGTAAGCCAATATGTTATGAATTACTTATGTATTTTTTCCGTGAAAATCGAAGGGAAAATTTTGTAAAATTTGGTGGCAATATAGTTGCCGCTACCTGTAAAAGACTATGAAAAGTAAAATAAGGTTTATTCTTAATGCAACTTTTTATTTCTGTTTTTCCTCCGAAATGTCGGGGTCGTCGGGTAAGCCAAATAACCATTGATATATATGTACTAACAAATAACTCGTCCAGTGCATTTTCTTTGTCGTCATCAGACAATATTTTCGGCATTTTCACCTGCAGTAAACACTGTAATATTACGACCAGCTGGCGCAGCGGGAGTGTAAGCGACTGCTACGCCGAAGGTCGCGGGTTCGATTCCCGCTCAAGTCAAACATTTGTGTGCATGAACATGGATGTTTGTCTTGGTCTGGGTGTTTATATGTATAATATGTATGTATTTACAAAAAAAAGTATATAAGTATGTTTATCCATTATCTAGAACCCATAGTACAAGCTCTGCTTAGTTTGGGACTAGATGATGATGTGTAGAAATAATGTAGGTAGAATATTATTATTATATTATATCTACACGGGCAGATAAATTGCCACCAGTTAAATAAAAAAATTTATCAAAATAATAAACGTAATTTTATAAAATACTACTTGATAGTAACATACGTAATTATTGAAATAAATGCAAACTCTTACTAGTTTTCCACAATATTTTAAAGATTGAGCTAGATTTGTTACACGTACGTTACACAAAATCACCGGTTTTTACCCTTCAAAGTTTGAAAAGTGTCAATTGAATTTGACAATTTCCACACAACAAAAAATATACGTTGACAGGACATCTCAAGCTTGCCAGTAAGTGAAAAATAAGTACCAGAAAGATAAAAAGCTGCCCAAAAAAAATCTAATATTCGTGGCAATATAGTGGCCACTGCCTTAAATTAAAAAAAAATTAAAGTAATAACTTAATGTTGAATTTATATATTAAGATACACATTAATATATCGGTTACTCAAAACAAAGGTACATGGTTTAAATCTCGAAAAACAATTTAAAATGAGTTATTTATAGTATCTTAGTACCTTTTATTACACATAACTTCTCCGAGAGGACAAGTATTCCGCTGAGATGTTGCAATTTTGAAATAGTGGAGATACCATGCCACGAACTGTGACCCAAATCAAAATAGTTGATAAATTGTTAAAGTTACAGCGTAGCTCGTGATGTTATCCTTATTAAACGCTCTGAATACATAAAATAAGCTCAATGCGAAGTAATTCATTAGGTACCTAAGCTTTATCCTCTACTGCGTTTCAAGAGATCCCGGAGTGCTAATTATAAAAAACGAGAGGACCCGTGCTGCTCCACAGCATATTTTAATATAATAAAAAAGCTCATTACATATAGGTATGATGAGTACATTGTAGCCGTATCTAATAAGTAAAAAGATGATGTTCTTACCAAAAATATATAATTATATCACAAAACTTATTTTCTCACAACATTGGCTTTGCGTTGCATCTTAGGTATCATGAAATTTCCACCTGGGCATTACTGAATGGTTTGCCGCGCAATAGGGATATATTATATAATATGTATAACTGAAATAAAACTCTTATTAACGAATTCTTGGTAGGAATGGTAACTTTGGTATAAATGGTACTTTTCATAGAGATGGTAGTAAAGCTACTATTCCTACCGAAAATACTATTCCTATCAAAACTACCATTTCTACCAAAAACGCCGGTGCTGTTAAAAGTACCTTTTCTCTAAAAACTACTATTCTTACCCAAGCAACAATTTCAACCACTTGTAATATAATTATATGACAATAGTACTATGAGCCGCTGTATTATGTTCCATATATAAAAAAAAAATTAAGAAAGTCCATAATTTAAAAACACAAATTTTTTTCTAATCCTAACATAAAACGTAATTTACCCGTCTGTCGGGTTGATTTTCCCAACATTAGGCGGAAATTTCACTACATTTGGGGAAAATTTGCGGGTAAACTGACGTCGTTACCGCTACCCCGTCATGAGGGTCGATAGAGGAACACCGCGGTGTTGGGTATGGCCCCCGAACATCTAGGTGGGAGAGCCGAGCCACCCCCCCCCCCCCCCCTCCACCTGCCCCAAACTGGGTACAGAGTTGGCGGTCCCTTTGAGGGACAGTCCATAACTGGATTTCATCGCGATACAAAAAAAAGGGAGAAAATTCCTCAACATCAGAGATCAGTTCACCCAACATTAAGGGTTAACTGGTAACATTCGGGGAATATTACCTGCCATCTGCAATAATTCACTATAGTGATAATTTGACCAACATCGGGTATAATTTTACACACCACCACACTCACACCCGTATGAAAGTAAGGCAAGGTCACCTTAAAGGAGGCATAACGTTGTTTGCTGGCAGTTACCTCAAGGAACTTATTAGATGCCATAAAAATATTTTTGAATTTAGAACCGTCCATGTAGAGGGAAAGCAATGGAATCTTAAGAAATTTATAGCAAAATATTAAAAAATATGTTCAATGTCCACACCTATCTTCCTTCAAACTTACCCAATTTAAATGAGCATACCATCATATGAAAGAGCTCTTTCCAGCGCGTGTTTTAGGCCTATAACGAAACGCCTACCTCAATGAGAACCAGATATATAGAAGCAGAAAGTCATTGACTACGGCTACGAAAACGTAAAAAATGTATGGGAGAAAACTGTTTTTGCATATAACTTCATGAATGTGCAAGTTAGGTAATTTCTAGTGCTTGATGACAAATCTATGCAGCGAGAGCTTTCATTAAAAAAAAAAATAATGCGAATCGGTTGAGTAGAACGGGCTGGCCGACTCGTATTATAAAACACAAATTCTTTTAATATATAGATAATTTATGATGGGGAAGTTGCTTAGCACGCGTGGTGCACTGGCGCGGGCGTCGGGCTGTGCAAGGAGCCCTCAGTAATGGGTCGACCCGAGGCCCCAAGAATGTCTTCTATTAACACTCTGAGCATTTTTCAGCAGAAGCGCCAAAGCAATTCGCAAAATCTTCAAGCGAACCAGAACCACAGGAGTAGTACATAATTTAATTGTAACTTTTGATGTCGAAATCAATTGGTGTCAAAGGAGCATAGAAGTGGTATGTCGATGTAGTTGGTTCGTAGTGATATACTCGTAAGATACGTTAGAATATGATAGTGCCTAACACAAGTAAAGTGATAGCCGATTGGAGATACCAACAGCCATGCAGAGGGTATCGGGTTCGGATCCACGGCGCACACCACTAACTTACCGAAGTTATGTGCGTATTTTATACTTTTAGTTATGAAAGTTTCTAAACAATTTTATTGTTTGATTAAATTGTTTCGCCAAATTCATGCTTCTGATCGGATTTCATTTTATCAACTTTGTCATATTTTATGTGCAGTATACCATTATGATTATCTGTAATGATTGATGGTATAAATGATCTTCGGAAAATGTAAAATAACTAAACAATTAACGCACACCACAGTCTTGATAATTCTCTGATGAATCATCTTATCAACTGACACTTTACTTTCCGCAGGCTTTTCAGTAAACTTAGATATGAAACTTCAAGGCGTCGGAACCAAACACAATTAAAAACTCTTTCATTAAATTATAAGTCTAATCTACTTTCCACGATAAAAGGAGCAACTTATTCATGATATACAAATTTACAAATGTTTTAAAGGCGTTAAAGTCTTTAAAATGTTTACCTGAAATAGAACAGATTTAAACTTTTTGTATTCTACTCAGATACTAAACAAGTTGTCGTCTCAATGATAAGCAATAAACATAGTCTCCCAGTGCTTGTAACTCCAAATTGTGACCGTCCTAAACATTGCCTTTTTAAAGTTTCCAATATGTGGACAAACTTATCCGTTATGTTGACAGCATGACAGCAAAAGTCAATCTTCACCCACTGCATCTGCTGCGTTACTAAAAGCGATCATAGACGGATGTTGAAATAATTTTAAAGCCGCTAGGAGTGCGACCGTTTTGGTCCTTCCGTTGCCACGACCAGTATTTGATATGATATCGTACAATCCCAGTACAGTATATTTTGTACATACGAGTACCTATAAAACAAAATAAAATAATCTATTTAAAACCTTACAATCATCCAACAGCATGTTAACATAGTAACCGAAATTGATTGCTCAATCATGTGGCATTTTATTATAAAATCGCCATCACGCACATTTTTCTTAAGTATAAATTACTCCGTAGTACAAAGTCTGTACAAGGAATAAAAAAAAACAACTCATATACAAAACGTAGAATGGTTTTTCACTGTGCCTAAAAAGTTAAGAGTTGGACTACTAACGTCTCTAGAGAAGAAAATGTTTAGCATCACCTTACTTTGTGTTTAATAATTCACACACAACTACCTAACTTGTTCTTACTAAGTACCTAATATTTATCTTCAGGTCGTATTATTTACTTGAATATTCAATGTAAGCGTCCACATTACAGACTCAGCATTTTTACAGCAATTCTAAAACTTCAGAACAAGATAAAATATGTAAAGATATTATGAAAATAACCTGAAGTTTTCAAAGTATTGCTAAACACTTTATGTTATCATTTTGTAGCGGGCTGTAAACTATTCTGAAGAAAGTCCTGCAGTCCTGCCGCGACCAAGGCTGTTGTAAGACGGCCGAAACGTCGGTAAAACATAGGTATTTATACCTTAAATTAATTAAATATATCGCGAATAAGACCCGTTTAAATTAAATTGTATGATATATTCTGAAGAAGTTTACACTTTACAAATGAATAAAATATCTGATCAGGTACACGGTTAAGCAAATCAGACCAAATAGGACTAAATTTTTATAAGAATTGAACCATCTTTAATTTTCATTCTTCAGACTTGAACCAGAGCTGACGGAAAGCAATTTATTTCCAAACAAAACATATTTTACAGATCGGATGATTTATAAAATACTAGCTTTTGCCCGCGGCTTCGCTCGCGTAAATTCGGGGTTCTCTAGTTATAGTATATCATCTATGTTCGGGTAACACAAATCTCCTTTATTGGGTGGATACTACTATAATTGTCGTTTTAAATGGTTAGGAAATAAAGCTGCAAAAAGTATTTACACATACAAACTACTTAGTACTAAGACTAAGTGGTACTCAAACTGTTATCCGGTATCAGTGACGTTTCGCTAGAGTGGTCAATATGGCGACTGTGATTTGTCGGTCAGAACCATTAGAATTTAACAAAATACTCGACAATCCGAATTTTGCGGATATATGTTGTCGACTCGAAATCTTTATTTTTTAATGTTTTATTATTCAGGTAAGGTTTTGATGTACTCCTTGACGAAATTATTAATATAAGATTTGACACTGCGATAGCAGCGCAGTCCGTCGGTTCCAATGTGAAACATTCCCTTTTTCTCCTATTCCTTTTGAAAGAAGAAGAAAGGATCTAGTTTGTACAACACCTCACACGAATCATGTCTTTGTTAATAGATTTTACACATTTCTAGGCCCGTTCTTGTATAATAAGGTTAATAAATTACTCAATACCTATATATAGTCATAGTTATAAAATGTGCAGTACAACATTATCAGAATATTTACAAAAGCTTGATTACGACGACACAGAAAAATTACTAGAAATTTTAAAATTAACTTTATCAATATTGTCAGAATATTATTTTTATTTTTATGTGTTGTGTTTTATTTTGACGTGTGGTTTCGCACTGATAAATTTCATTACTAACTGATCTGAAATTTTAAATTGTATTAGTATTTGTATAATTATTTTAATAAATTAGTCTATAAAGTTTTACTATTGTTCACGCGCGCCTGACCAAATCACCATAGCAGCATTACGCTCAAATCACTAATTATAATTTTTAATAATTGTATTCATATCGTGTATGTGCAAGTTCACTTGCTGTACGGATCTCGTGGAGTTAACACGAATTAAAGATCATCTTTTGTACAGAGCATTCCAGTTTCTCATTTCAGCCACCCCTTAGACCTTACATATGGTCCATTAGCGAACCGGATGGATTTATAATTATTATATAGAAGACAATCAGCGGATACAAGGATTTGGATTATTGAAGGTGACTTGAAGGTTGATAGATTGAGGATTGAATTAAGCACAAGCAAGTCATTTAGCGGTGTATTGCATTTATTAATAATTCATATCATAACCCAACACTCAGGTAATATAATTTAATTTACCAATGTAAAAGGTCAGTACATAAACCGTTTTATATCTAGTATTGTGTTAGATTTATATCATTAGGTACTTATTGCTGTGTGATTAGTATTATTCGACAGTTCAGATTAAGTTTAAATCGTACTTATTATAGTATAGTTAGCTTAGATATTTGCTACATTATTTAAACTTAATTTTATATAAAGCTGTAACTAATCCATAAGCTGACAATAGTTTGTTGTTTGCAAGTACCTTGACATAATACATTTATAGTTTAGAGTGTTTGATATTAATGCAAGTCATTGTTAGTGCCTATTTAGAATCTTTATGTACTTTTATTAGTGTTATTTGTTAAAACTAAGTAAAAAATAGTTAATTAGTAGTAAAACTTACAACATTTATATTGTAGGTAGTTGAACTATAGTTTGTAATTAGTTCTTCTATTTAGTTTGTTTTAATTACTGCTTTTACTGGTAGGCGTGTATAACAATTATATTGTTCGTATTTAAATTGTATTCCTGTATCAATTTCAGGTGGACAACACTCGTATCCCAGAATGTCTGAGGAAAGGGATTTAGTTAAAAAGCGAGGCAGCTTTAAAGGCCGTCTAACTTCTTTCGTCACCTTCCTGGACTCGCTTAAGGACAAACAATTAACTAATTGTGATGTTTCTGAATTGCAGTTGCGGATGGGAAAAATGGAGTCGTTGTACGAACGGTATGATGAGGTACAGTTACGTCTAGAATGCATTGTGGACGATCTAAAATTACAATACAGTGAGCGTTCTGATTTTGAGTCTCTTTATTATAAAACCTTGTCTAGAGCCCAGAATATTCTGTGTGACTTTAATAGGGATAATAAATCGATAGAAAGCTCTAAAAGTACTGTTGCTAGTATGCATAGGCCAGTCAAGTTGCCTACGATTCAGTTACCAAAGTTTAGCGGTTCATATTGTAATTGGCTAGAGTTTCGCGACACTTTTGCCAGCCTAATTCATGCTAATAATATAATTGACGAAATAAATAAGTTTCATTACTTAAGAGCATCACTGGAGGGAACAGCAGCCCTTGTAATTAAAGGTGTTGAGTTTTCGTCAAGTAATTATTCTGTGGCATGGAATTTATTGCTCGATCGCTTTGATAACAAAAGATTGTTAGTCAATAATCATATATCGTCGTTATTTAATATTGAGTCTATCTCAAAGGAATCTTCTGTTGCTATAAAAGGCTTGATCGATCGATTAAATAAAGATTTACAATCATTAGAATCGTTAGGGGAACCTGTCAAGCACTGGGACACACTTTTGATTTACATTGTTACACGCAGGCTTGATCAAAAGACATATCGCGAGTGGGAGGAGCACAAGAGCAAGTTTGATCAGGACACAATTATTACGTTTGACTCATTTATTAACTTCCTTCGTCACCGTGCCGATCTACTTGAGACCATAGAACTAGCTCAAACCAATCATATTTCCCAAACGCCAGGTAAATCAAGCCCTAAGATCAAGTCAATGGTAACAATGCAATTTCCTAACAACACTAGCATTGAATTAGCTCCTAAAGCATGTCCTAAATGTAATAAGGACGATCATACATTAAATAATTGTCCACAGTTTCTTGCATTAAGTAATGACGAACGTCTCAAATTACTACCCACTTATAAAGTTTGTTTTAACTGTTTTCGGTCTGGTCATTACGCTAATAAGTGTAAAAAATCAGGTTGTAAACTTTGTAAACGTAGACATAACACACTAATTCACATAGATTCTAAAGGTGCTATTGCGAATTCACTTAGTTATACGACTTCTATACCGATTAATAATCAATCTGCATCGTCTATCATGCCGTCTGCCACCACTGATACGAATAACGTCGCGTTATCTGCAAACATTGCATCGCGCCAAAGTTACGAACAGCGAGATGTGTTATTATCGACCGCTCTGCTCAAAGTGCGGGACCGTTATGGTTATGTGCATCTCATTCGCGCAGTCCTCGATAGTGGTAGCACGTCGTCATTCATAACGGACAAGTTATGTAGACGATTGCACTTGATAACTAATCAGGTTAACAAATCTATACTAGGTATAAACAACGTCACTTCGCACGTAGGTAAAATGTGTAAGGTTGAGATATCTTCGTTAGATGATAGTTTTACTTATAGTCTTCATTGTTTTGTTTTACCATTTATTACGAGTAATGTACCGTGCCGTGACATAAATATGAATTTTGATATGCCGTCAAATATTATTTTAGCAGATCCTACTTTTTATAAGCCCGGAGACATTGATATTTTAATCGGTGCCGACTTATTTTGGGACTTATTAGGATCACAAATTTATAAATTGGGTACTGGAAAACCAGTTTTATGTGAAACCCGTTTGGGCTGGATCGTTTCCGGTCCTATTGTAAACAATAATATTGCGTTGCTTTCGCATAATTTAAAATGTAACTTATCTAATATTGTTTCCGATGACAATAGTGATACACTCAGAGCCGACTTATCTAAGTTTTGGCAATTAGAGGAGGTAAATGCGAGGTCGTCTAGTTCTTACATGCCTGAAGAAAAGTTATGTGAAGATCATTTCGTTAAAAATACGACCCGATTGTCTGATGGCCGGTTCTGTGTTCGCATACCCCTTAAGAAAGATCCCTCGGTTCTAGGTAATTCCTATAAAAGAGCTACACACTGTTTACAGTCTTTAGAGCGTCGATTAAAGGTTAAGCCGGAATTTAGTAGGCTGTATTATGATTTTATGCTAGAATATGAATCGTTTGGTCATATGACTAAAATAACTAAAAGTAATTTGTGTTCTGGTTATTTTATTCCTCATCACGGAATACTACGTGAGTCGAGTAGCACGACCAAACTGCGCGTTGTATTTAATGCTAGTTGTCCTACGTCAACGGGAGTATCTTCTAATGACTTACAGATGGTCGGGCCAATTGTACAGGACGATCTGCTGTCTATACTTCTTCGGTTCAGACTTCACAAGTATGTTTTATCTGCTGACGTGCAGAAGATGTATAGATGCATTGCAGTACACCCGTCCGATAGGCATTTGCAACAGATTGTTTGGCGTGATAATATTAGTGAGTCTATTAGTGTTTACGAATTAAACACCGTCACATACGGCACTGCTAGTGCGCCATTCCTTGCGACACGGTGTCTTAAACAGATAGGAGACGACTGCGAGAACCCTAAAATAGCTGATATCATCAGACATGATTTTTACGTGGATGACCTGCTTACTGGAGATGATTACTTGGAGGAAGTGACTTTCATTCGTAATGAAGTCACCAAGGAGCTTGCGTCAGCATGTATGCCATTGTATAAATGGAAGTCAAATGTTCCTCAGCTGGTATCTGACGCTGTTCTTTCTTCAGACAACTTGCCAGCCTCACTTGACTTAAATAAGACATCAAGTGGGCCTGACAAGTTGCTTGGTGTAGACTGGTATGTCACCACTGACGAGCCGGGGTTTTCTATAGATCTGTCTAACTCAGCAACTACTCACACTAAACGTGATTTGCTATCTGTGATTGCGCGAATATTCGATCCCTTAGGTCTCTTGGGTCCCATTGTTATCACCATGAAAATAATGATGCAAAAAATGTGGTTAGATAAGCTGGGGTGGGATCAATCACTACCTTGTGAGATCCAAAGACATTGGGACATTATAATTAAATCATTGCCTCTTTTAAATAATTTACGTATTCCGCGAATTGTAGTCTGTAATTCATATAGGGAATTAAAACTCCACATTTTTACAGATGCATCTGAGTCTGCATACGGTGCTTGCGTCTACGTTCGCAGTATTAATGAAGTAGGCGATTGTTCGGTTTGTTTATTAATGGCTAAAAGTCGAGTGGCTCCCATTAAGCCCACAACAATTCCGAGGCTGGAATTATGTGGTGCCGTGGTTGGTTCTCGTCTTTATGAGAAGGTGAGGAGTTCACTTCGAGTGGCGATCAGCCGAGTTTACTGCTGGACTGATTCAACCATAGTGTTGGGATGGTTACAAATGATGCCTAACAAACTTCAGCCGTTTGTGCGTAACCGCGTAGCTGAAGTTTTGGACAAGGCGGGCAATTGTACCTGGAGACACGTCCCAACAGATAAAAATCCAGCAGACCTAATATCTCGTGGCGTGGATATTAGTGTTCTGCAGGATTCCGAGCTGTGGTGGTCAGGGCCAGATTTTTTGATGTTAGACCCGTCTGAATGGCCATCTCAAATTAACTGTTTAGGAGCTGAACCATTACCTGAAATCCGACCTGATGTAGTACTAAGTGCTGTTTTAGATAATTCTAAGGTTATACTTTTAATTAATTTTAGTCGTTTTTCTAATTATTCACGACTTGTACGTTCTGTAGCTTATATATTAAGGTTTATTAAGTCATGTAGGAAACGTTACCCTGAAACTAATTATTTGTCACAAGATGAATTACAAGATGCACTAGATGTTGTTATAATTCAAAGTCAGTCTGAATCGTTTACTGAGTATGAATTACTTTTGCATAAAAAGAGTTTACCTAAGAAGAATGCTCTTCTTAAGTTTAATGTTTATTTAGACTACAAAAAAATAATGCGTGTAGGCGGACGCCTCGATAATTCTAATTTTAATTTTTCTAAAAGGCACCCCATTATATTACAGTCCACTCACTATTTTACCAAGTTGTTATTTGATTTTGAGCATAAAGGGCTGATGCATGCTGGCCCTCAGTTACTATTAGCCTCAATTAGGGAATCTTACTGGCCAATAGGAGGTCGCAACTTGGCGAAGGCCTGTTATCATAAATGTCTTCTTTGCCATCGCATGAAGGGTAAGGTTGTAACGCCCATAATGGGTAATTTACCAAAAGAACGTGTGAGTCCAGGTTATCCCTTTGAGAGTACGGGCGTTGATTATGCCGGTCCTATTATGTGCGCTAGTCGTCAAGGTCGTGGATGCAGGCTGGTAAAGGTGTACATCGCAATTTTTATTTGTTTCACCACCAAGGCCATCCATTTGGAGACCGTAGGTGATTTAACCAGCAATAGTTACTTACTAGCTTTGTATCGATTTATTTCTCGACGAGGTAAACCCGCTGATATATTTTCTGATAACGGTACCTCATTTGTCGGTGCGTACAACGACCTCTCTAAATTTTTAAAATTAAATAGTTCGTCCTTGGGTGAGAGTGCAGCTAATGACGGAATAAGATTCCATTTCATCCCAGCGTATACGCCTCATTTTGGTGGCCTCTGGGAGGCGGGTGTAAAGTCCACAAAGTATCACCTACAAAGAGTGTTGGGCAATTGTAATTTAACATTTGAGGAGCTTTACACTGCTTTGACTAAAATTGAAGCCATACTGAACTCTCGTCCACTGACTCCGATGTCTTCAGATCCTGCCGACTACACACCGCTGACGCCAGGTCATTTTCTGATTGGGCGACCCCTTGTTTCGTTGCCGCAACCGAATTACACGGACCACTCTGCTAACCATCTTTCTCGTTTTCAACGAATAGAGCAATTACGCCAGCACTTTTGGAGTAGATGGAGCAAGGAGTATGTTTCAGAATTACAGCTGCGGACAAAATGGCGTTCTTGCAAGGATGGACTAAAGCTGAACACCCTTGTTGTCATCAAAGAGGACAATCTTCCTCCTCTGAAGTGGAGTCTTGGACGCATTGTGGCTGTACACCCCGGAACAGATGGCATAGCTCGTGTAGCGGATATTCAGACATCGACTGGAGTCATTCGCAGAGCGTTCAACAGGATCTGTCCATTGCCTGTGTCTACGGAGTCTGGTTGAAACCGTTGCTTTCAACGCCCGGGGACATGTTCACGCGCGCCTGACCAAATCACCATAGCAGCATTACGCTCAAATCACTAATTATAATTTTTAATAATTGTATTCATATCGTGTATGTGCAAGTTCACTTGCTGTACGGATCTCGTGGAGTTAACACGAATTAAAGATCATCTTTTGTACAGAGCATTCCAGTTTCTCATTTCAGCCACCCCTTAGACCTTCCAACTATAAATCTTAATAAGTTTAATTACTTACAGACTATGTTTTAATATTTACATACAATTATGTATATATTATAATATATATTTATACATATATATTTACATACAATAAAAGATTATGTAATAAGCAAGCGTCAGCTCGAAACACAGGTATATTCTAGTTCGAGCAGGTAGCCGATGTATTATAACGCCATCTTTGTTTTTTGCCAATAGTGCAAATAGATATTTTTTTGCCTTTTTTATGGTAATAGGCGGCAAACGAGCAGGCGGATCGCCTGATGGTAAGCAATTACCGCCGCCCATGGACACAAGCAACACCACAGGAGTCACAAGTGCGTTGCCGCCCCTTTGGGTTGGGAAAAGGGATAGGATGAGGAGTGGGATTAGGGAGAAGGAATAGGGGATAGGGCCTCCGGCACTCTAACTCACCGAACGAAATGCAACCGTTTAGGTACTGTTACTTTACGTCGATTTTCTGTGAGGGGGTAGTACTTCCCCGGTCGAGCCGGCCCATTCATGCTGAAATCAGCAAGGCTCTACTACCTTATGTACACTATTGTTTTTTTTCAGACATGTATGATATTATGTAAAACTAAATATAAGACATTAGGCTAGTAATACCAATTAAACTAATCTAAGGCTACTTGTAGTGTACTTGCCTATTTGTATTTTTGAGGATAAATAAACTATTGTTATTATTCCAAAATCCACAACTACTTACAAATTAAAAATTAAGCAAAAAAACATTTTCCAGTGGACTAAGTTGTGAATTTAAACCATTCTCAAGTCCCCTTGAACACACACAAAAAATTTCATTAAGATCGGTCCAGTCGTTTAGGAGGAGTTCAGTGACATACACACGCACACAAGAAATATATATATATACTAGCTGTGCCCGCGGCTTCGCCCGCGTGGAAGTCGGTATCCTTTAAGTATCCTTTTCTGTGGCCTTGATAATGTAACATAACATAATGATCGGTTGATGAAACTCACACTCATATTTAAGTTTCTTACTTACTGTATTAGAATAGTAGTAACCTGTACCTGCCACCTAAATTCTTAGCTCTTTCTTTTAATAAATACTATCTGGCCGGATTACATAATTATTAAAATATACTTAGCTAAAATAATAATTTTAAGTAATATCCCTAGATGGCACCACTGGCAAAATTAAAAGTCGGTGTTAACATCCAGTTCTGATAATATAAATATTAGAAAAGAAGTTAATGTCAACTTCTGCCCAAATTGAGTCCAAATCACTTGATAACCAATGCGGATATATGTATATTTTAAATTGCGATGCGACAACTTTTGATAGAATAAACGGATTCTGATAAAGATTAAATGTTAACCAAAGACAAACTATGCGTTTGTCACTATCTCGATACAAACAATTTAGTGTGTTGCTTGAATTCAAGTCTATTAAATTTATTGAATGACCCTGCTAGGCTCCCATAGGTGATAGCGTGATGATTGTTGTCCAAGATTGTAATCGGGTCTTCAGGCAATATATTGGTGAAAAACGCATCAAAATCCGTTCACTGGTTATTGCGTGATGATTTAAGAAACATACAGACAGACAGACAGACAATAATTCCGAAAATAATTGTTTTGTGTTCTATATCGATAACATGTCCCAATCCAATTGAAATTTCGCAATAATATTCAGTGTACAGACAAAGTGCTCTTTGAGTTTTATTATAGTACTAGCTTTTGCCCGCGGCTTCGCTCACTTAAATTTGGGGTTCTCTAGTTATAGTATATCATCGATGTTCGGGGTAACACAAATCTCCTTTATTGGGCGGATACTATATAACTGTAAAAAGTATTTACACATACAAACTACTTCGTACTAAGATTTAGTTCAAAATGTTATCCGGTATCTATGACGTTTCACGAAAGTGGCCAATATGGCGACTGTGATTTGTCTGTCAAAGCGTTCCTGTCGGTCCAGTAATCATTTTATGAAGGAACTGATGGTATAATTAAAAAGAGATTATCGCAGCATCAGCCATGGATCCCAACAACAATAAGATTACTTTTACATTACGGCTTAAGTTTCGGAGTCGTGTTAAATTTATGATTGTTATTAATATTTCGACGCTGATTTTGTGGCGCAATATGCCGCAAAGCGTTCACTACGTTTAGTATTGTCACAATACTAAAAGTAGCGTGATTGCTTTGTTTTATTTAAATTCTAAATTATGTCCGATATTATACTTAGCCTCATTTTTATTATGAAGCCTCAAAGACTAACGTTGCACTAAATGTTCTTAATAAAATAGTAATCCATCAGATATTGGAGATATATAATAATATAGCAACTAGCTGAACCGGCGAACTTTGTACCGCCTAACAGTCGATCTTTAACCATTATCAAGTCCCCTTGAACACACACAAAAAATTTCATCAAAATCGGTCCTGTCGTTTAGGAGGTGTTCAGTGACATACACATGCACACAAGAAATATATATAATTATAAAGATACATACTTGCTGTCCAATAACACCTAACTATTATGCAGGTAAACAAATTGGAATAAACTGCCTCGGTCCGGTTAAAGGGTTCGACCGCTGTATGTGCGGTATAAATTGCTTGGACACAGCTTCGATCTTCCAAGAATGCTACTTACAGCTTCGACGGCCGTCGATTTAAGGTGGTCATTGATTTTAAAATAGCCTTCGAGTTTTAAAGTGCTCAGTTTTAGAGTTGCTTAAAGGGTCATTGTTATATTTCTAGGATCTGAAAGTTACAACAGGCGTTTGAACTTCGCCATTTTAACTGGCAGTCTTGCGCTCATGGGTACTGGGGACTTTGAATTCTCGTAAAGAATAAAGGCCATCCAGTCTCAAAACAAGAACACTGGCTGTAGGTTATTTTGACTAATACACCATCTATGATAACAAATGATTCGGAGATGCATGGCTGTGTATACCGCTCCTATCGGGCTCTCCTCTTATCTCCCTTTGACATCTGTCAACCACAGAAAAATAAACTTATGCAGACCCAAAAATCTAGCCATGCGCGTCAAATAAATGCAAACATGCGCTAACTATACCACTCGGCCGATTCACCAGTCAAAGCGATATTCGCTCTCCATTTTTGGTGCAGTATCTATTCAGCGTAGCGCACATAGCATGAAGCTTATCGAATCTAAAATTCGGCTCTCGTGGCTTTGAATTGGCAACCAGGACTCAACTGTTGACTCTCTCTGTGAAACAAAGCATTAATTATTATTAAGCCAGTTGCTATTGCTCAGTTGCTTACGCGTGCAAGAATTTACTATTGCCTTGTACACCTTTAACCTACCTTTGTGAATACCGTCGGTACGTATTATAAATCAGCTTATATATGAACAACGAGACATGCACATACACGGCCATAACACGGCCCTATTCATATTAGATGTTTCACAGTAAGCCTATTTAGATCTCGAGAGTAAACAGGACGGAAGCATGGGGCAGACAGGGACAAATAAGGCACATTCTAAACACAATATATTATGTTCGCTTTTAAAATTCGCGCGGTAAAGGCTATCAAGGGACTCATGATGTAAAAGCTATAAAACAAGATGAAATAGGTGTGTTGTGCTTGTAAATCTAATCTGTCATTTAATGTTGTGACATCAGATTGCAACCCAACGCGACTTTTAATAGCTGATCAAATAACAGAGGTACATGACTACTACCTTCAACTCGACAAGATATCTATTTATGCGTTTATTTTGTTAACGTCATCACATGGTTCAGTAACAACATGATATTTTATGTATGAGGCAGTCTGAAACATATCACCTTTATATTGTCAAAGACAACAGCTGATGAAGGATATATCACATATATTTATTCTAACAAATGTTGGATCTAATTTTCGTTTGCCAAGTTATATTAGGATTTTACAATAATTTCGTGCGGTTTAATCATACCTACATAACTGGTTAAATAAAGAGTTGTATTCCTATACCTCTTAGAGGAAAGGCGTAAGATGCATTTGCTGTCCTCCAACGATATACCAAAATATCGGTGCCTCAATAGACAGATATCTAATGGCGCTGATACACTTGAGCATTCACTTGTAACAAAAGAGCGAGCATTCGCCGTTTTCTGTTTTGTCGAAGCGAACATTTTCAAGATTATTTTATCGCATGCTCTAAATGCAAATAGTCCGTAGAATATAGAAAAAAAAAAGAAATCGCACTACAACAGGAGTTTTACCCAATATGTCTACTTCAGTTTCACTTATGAATTATTTCTAGAGTAAGAGTAAGATACATAAACAAATGACGTTTCTAAATAATAAAATGCAGATTTTAATTTGAACAGGTTTAATAAATCACACAAGTGTCTGTTTCTACGTTCAAATCTGTCATCCAGACCCCTGCTCTTGGAGGAGATCGAGAAGTTCTATGGACAGTTATACATGGCAACACGATCACCCGCAACCAACCCAGTGATAGACCTTAGAGCTGGATTGACCCGACACTATACCGAAGATATCCCGGACGTCAGCGTGCACGAGATTAGTGTGCGCCTAAAACAGCTAAAATACAGCAAGGCACCGGGTGATGATCCGATGGAATTACTTTATTTTATTATATTTTATTATTTTATTATATTTGGGGAGCTTACAGCTACATACAAATAGTTATATGAATTAGATCAATAAATGCCAATAACAAGCTTCCACAATTAGTTTGCAACATGATGATATATATATATATATATAATTGTGTGTATATATATAATAATTTTTCGCTATTTTATTTTTATTTCATTTACTTATAGGTAAATTTAAGCTAGTAGGTAAAATTATAATGGCATATATAGGCCTGCGAGAATACCAGCGTTGCAGTTATATAACTGCAACAATAGCTGACGCAGTTGCCTAATTTGTTGTTCTCCTCATATCTTTGAACAGCTAACAGTTAGTTATGAGAATGAAAAAGTACTTAACAGATGGTTAACAAGATCAAGCCCACTTAACATCCAAAATTCACAAATTATCAACAAGGCATTCAGTTAGACAAGATCTGGCAGAATGTTTACCAGTAGTAAAAAGATCAAAACGACTGTCGACATTCAACTTGTTAAATTCACTAAATACTCTAGGCAGAAAGCTATTCGCTCTATAATTGGTGTGGCACGAAGGTCTGGATAGCAAGAGATTTTTACGTAAGTTTCTTACTGGTATTCTTAATTTTATTTTCGAAAGAAGATCAGGACAGTTGATTTTACCCTGAGCAATATTGAGAAGAAAAGTTATGTCTGAAATGTTTAGTCTAACATGTAACGGTAAAATATGTAATTTAACACAGCGCTGCTTATAGGTAAGGTCGGCTGGGTAGAACAATTTAAAATTAAAACCTAAATAACGAATAAATTTTCTTTGAATCATCTCAATCTCATTGGAGTAGCAAGCGCAATGCGGGTTCCAAATCTGCGAAGCATATTCCAAGTGACTTCGTACATAGGAGCAATATAGAACTTTAATGGTTTTCATATTTCTGAAATCATTGAAACTGCGAATCAGGAAACTTAAAGCTCTAAAGGCTTTGTTGACTAATTGGCTAACATGCTGATCATATAAAAGCTTGCTATCATGCACCACACCCAAATCCCTAGAAACAGTTTTCTTCTCTAATTTATGGCTTTTGATTTCATAGTCAAATCTATATACTCGACGCTTACGCGTAAAACTCATGGAAAAACATTTAGAAGCATTTAAATCTAGTCTATTATAACAACAATAAGAATCCAAACGTTGGAGGTCCTCCTGCATTAGTTTAGCATCAAGAACATTATTAACTTAGCGGAATATTTTCATATCATCGGCAAACAGCAAAAAATTTGAGTTTTTGAAGCAGAAGCCAATGTCATTAATGAAAATAACAAAGAGCGGGGGGCCCAACAAAGAACCCTGAGGGACTCCAGAAGGGATTTTGAGCCACCACGGAGCTTTTGAAAGCTGGCGGCTTACCCGTTTTGGAAATGCTCCGTAAGCTTTTCAGTTCTGTCATACTCGAGGGTAAAACGCCAGAGGCGTGGCACAGAAGTGTGATGGTGCTGTTCTTCAAGAAGGGCGACAAAACCATTTTGAAGAACTACAGACCCATCTCACTTCTGAGTCACGTCTATAAGTTGTTTTCAAGGGTCATCACTAATCGTCTCGCTCGCAAGCTAGACGACTTCCAGCCTCCCGATCAAGCCGGTTTTCGTAAAGGCTATAGTACCATAGACCACATACATACGCTGCGGCAGGTAATACAGAAGTCTAAGGAGTATACCCAAACCGAAACCTATTCGACTCCAGCGAGGGGTGAGGCAGGGAGATGTCATATCTCTGAAACTTTTCACCACTGCGCTGGAAGACGTCTTCAAGCTTCTGGACTGGGAAGGACTCGGCATCAACATCGACGGCGAGTACCTCACTCACCTTCGATTTGCTGACGATATCGTAGTCATGGCTAAGACCATGGAAGACCTCGGCACAATGCTCGGTGGCCTCTGTAGTGTCTCCCAACAAGTAGGTCTTAAGATGAACATGGACAAGACGAAGATCATGTCTAACGTCCATGTTGTACCTGCTCCTATTCAGGTTGGGAACTCTACACTCGAAGTTGTCAACAAGTACGTTTACCTGGGTCAAATAATCCAATTGGGTGGGTTCAACTTCGAGAAAGAGGTCATTTGTCGAATCCAACTCGGTTGGGCGGCGTTCGGGAAGTTACGGCATATCTTTCGGAAACCTGGAAACAGTGAATTTAAAAAAAAAGATAATTATAACCAGAAGATCATATTCAGATGATAAAAAACATTTGTTTTAAACTACTTATAATAAATATCATAGTAATAAGATAAGCAGTGCTTACCCAATGTTCATGGCTTGCAAGCTTGTCAATGCGGCAGGGCGTCTGTATGTGCCGCCGGCGCCGGCCGGTAGGTCTGATTTAACTGTGTATCACGCTCTTGACAGCGCTTTGCTCGCCTCGCATTTGTGTTGATGCACAATTTAATTGTAGTTGCATGGTGTGTGAGTCATAAAATATTAAGTTTACATTTCAGTCAGTCATTCATAACTCATAAGTTAGTAATAACACATTGGTACTTACAAATTTTTAACCTACACTCTAGTGCAACGACAGTGTTATAGATATTTTTGTTTTATGAGTACTCACTTATTGTATTGACCTAACTGGGAATGAATTGTTGTATGCACACTTGTATAAGCCTGTTGAGTACACGTAATCGTATCATAGTCTTTGATGTACACAACTGTCGCCGTTCATAGGTGCTATGTTATCGATCGCGCGGGCGAGCGAGCACGGCGTGCGCGCGTGCGTGTTGCCGCACTGCGCGAGCGTCACTGGCCCGCGTCGCGTCCATAGAAATATAAAAGATAGAGTGGCAGAATAGTACCTAACTCAATACTGTGTCGTGTCCGCCGGTGGGAGAGAGAACACAACAGTTAAAGGCCCCCTGCATCTCTCTTTAACAACGCATGCTCTACATTCTACAATGGGGTTGGCAACTGTCAAAGTGTGTTGTCGTTGTGTCCCCAAACATTGAATTTGTATTATGGTCAAATTTTTACAATATATACACTTTTTTGTCATTTCAAACTATCTTCGTGTATCAATAAAAACAACTTTTAAACTATTGATTACTGATAAATTGATATAAATAATAGTTACAGGTAGGACGCCATTGCGCAATGTTGATGTTGTGCATGTACTGTTAGAGAGTGATGCAGGGGGCCTTTAACTGTAGCGTTCTCTCTCGCACCGGCGGACACTCATTGGCCCGTCTCAGCCACTCTATCCTTTATATCTCTATGGTCGCGTCACAAGTCACGGGCCGAAGCTACATGAGCAGATAAAGCCGTGCCTGCGGTGGCGCCAGCCAGTGAGATATTTGCGCGTCTTACTTCTTTGTTTTGTTTTTCTTGTTCTTTAGCTCTTATTTATTACTGTAATTATTGTCATAATATTGTTTTAGTGCAAATACATTCATTCTTTCCTTCTTTCTTTCTTTCTTCACGTCCGATATCCCGCAGTGTCTCAAGACTTGTGTGTGTGTCTTTGACCAGTGTGTGTTGCCAGTGATGATCTACGGAGCCGAGACGTGGTCGCTAATGATGGGCCTTATCCGGAAGTTCAGGGTCACTCAGAGGGCGATGGAGAGAGCTATGCTCGGAATTTCCCTGCGAGATCGAATCAGAAATGAAGAGATCCGAAGGCGAACCAAAGTCACCGAGATAGCGCTCCGAATAGTCAGACTGAAGTGGCAGTGGGTAGGGTACATAGCCAGAAGAACTGATGGCCGTTGGAGCAGAAGAAGCTTCTGGAGTGGCAGCCACGCACAGGACGTCGTAGCAGAGGTAGCCCTCCTGCAAGGTGGACTGACGATCTTGTTGGGGCCGCGTGCAGTCGATGGATGGGGTTGGCTCAGGATCGGTCTGTGTGGAGAGCCTTGGGGGAGGCCGATGTCCAGCAGTGGACGTCTTTCGGCTGATATGATGATTCCTATATCGAAACCTTCAATCACATTAAAACATTAAAAGGCAACCTGTTAAAGTACTATGTAATAAAAAACATTTTTTTAAATGTTCATTCAATGTTGATTTCTGAATCGCAGTGTTAAGATTTTCCTACATTTCATGACCCTCTTGGTTGATGTTTAAAATTTTTCTATACGTACCTATGTATGTTAACAAATTTCTAGTGTCCTTGTATTACATTCTGATTGCTTTCATATTCAATTTTAAGAAATATATTTTTGCCTCGTTGGTCTCGCAGCATAAATGTGCGCGTGGGATTGGCAGGTCTCGGGTTCGATTCCCGGGTCGGGCAAAGTGTTATTGGGTTTTTCCATTAGGAAATTCTCAGTAGCAGCACGGAGTCTGGTAATGTGCCCGGTACGGCAATAGGCTCGCCCCCTATTACGTGGGAATAAAATAAATCTGGCGAAATGTGGGTGTAATATTACACCTCTGCCTACCCCTTCGGGGATACAGGCGTGAGTCTATAAATAAATACAAAATATTTTTTTTTTGTTTTTATACAGGGTGCCACAAGACCCATCACCAAGCTGAAGTCTACTCGTTGTGGACATCATGCCAAGTCATACTAACCAAAAATAATAGCTGGGAAACGATTTTTTTTTAAGTTTTCACATTTTTAAACCGCAATTAAAAGCTCGCGCGTGCAATCCCCGAATTATCTACTTATCCATGGGGTCATAGGGCGTCTAAAGAACATATTGACGGGGTAAATTCATCGATTATGTACCTAATTAGAAAAATTCCATACTAACTTTGAGCTTCAATATCGCCTGAACCAGTAATTTCCCAGGTATGGTGCCGAAGTAATAAATGTTCGTCGTGATTGGTACAACATGGTATTTCAGTTTTCATTAAGGGTCTTTTTACAACCTGTATAACTTTCGTTGTTGATAGAATAGGTAGTTTGTAATTTAGTAACTTTTTGCGTAAGGGCTTGGCACTGACTCCAAAAATTGTAGAATTTTATTATAGGTTACAGTACATAGTTTATTTTGTATTATTTATAAATTTTTAAGTACCTAGTTCTATATAATTAGGTCAAGGTAGTATCAAGGTAGTAGAACCTTGCTGACTTCAGCATGAATGGGCCGGCTGCACCGGGGAAGTACTACCCTCTCACAGAAAATCGACGTAAAGTAACAGTACCTAAACTGTTGCGTTTCGTTCGGTGAGTGAGAGTGCCGGAGGCCCTATCCCCTATTCCTTCTCCCTCATCCCACTCCTCATCCTATTCCTTTTCCCAACCCCAAGTGGCGGCAACGCACTTGTGACTCCTGTGATGTTGCTTGTGGCCATGGGCGGCGGTAATTGCTTACCATCAGGCAATCCGTCTGCTCGTTTGCCGCCTATTAACAAAAAAAAAAATTATAATTAGGTAGGTTTTATAGTAGTAGTAGTAGTAGGTAGTTTAGATTAAAATAGTTTATCTTTGTGTTTAGTTTAGTTGATTTTTATACTGCAATTTTAAAATAATTTTAATTTATATGTAGGTTAGAAATACCAATTAGTTTTTGCTTAGTTTCTAGTTTTTTGAAGTCGGTTTTTCTTAATTTAAAAATAATTTTATTTTTTGCTTTTTAGTGGTATACAAATAAAAAAATAGTAATAGGTGGTAAGTAGGTACATAGGATAGTGTAGGTCGTACATGATGGGGAGGCCTTCCTTATGTGCATCTCGTATGCGCGGCGAAGTAGCAACCTACGGCAGAAAACCTCCGGATAATGTAATTCCCAGCGATAGTTTTAGCCGTCTAATCTTGCGTTATGCTGAGGCGTAATATCGCCGTTTCGATTGGACTCGCGAATGGCGCTTTGGGTGTTATCAAAAGATTTAAATGGCCAGCCTTACGTAGAGATCAGTTGGAAGAAGGTGACGACGAAATGAAATGCCAGACACTGTTCTCATTTATTTCGACTATGAAGCAATAAGTAGCAGTTAAAAGTCGCAAATAGTTTTGTTTCCATTTCGCCAATATGTGCTACGTTTCAAGCAAATAGAGGCTATGGTAACGTTGAGCGTCAAATGTTACCTCTGATTTTATGCTGGGCTGTAACCGTGCATGCCATAAACTACAGGGTATTACACTTGATAGAGCTGTAATAGATTTAGGAAGAAAGAACTTTGCGAAGGGACAAGTATATGTAGCTCTCAGCAGAGTCAAGAGTTTAGAAGGAATAGCCCTATATGGCTTAGAAACCTCTAAACTGTTATCTAAACTCTACGACGAACGAGCATTAACAGAGACAAATCTTAATTCTGAAATGTAGACTTTTCTGGCAATTGCAAGCATTTTTTTTGTTTTCAACTAACTAGCCTAAACACGTTCATTTCAGTTCCATCACCAGATCCCGGAAATCATCCTTCAAAAATATCGAGATTGCGTTATTGTATTACAAAGATCCCATGGCCACCTTGCTGCTCTTTACATCAGACTTTGGAATACATTCAGCACTAAAGTCCATGTAAAGACGAATCAAACGAGCCCAAATTCAATGGAATTGCGTAATTGTATTACAAATATCCCATGGCTACCTTCCTGCTCCATCATCAGAGTTTGGTAAACATGCAGAACTAAAGTCCATGTAAAGACGAATCAAACGACCTGAGTTCGATGAGTTTGGGTTGTTGTATCACAAAGATCTCATGGTTACCTTCCAGCTCTATCATCAGACCATGAAAATCATTCAGCATCAAAGTTTATGTAAAGACGACTCAAACGAGCCCAAACTCGATGGCATTGGGTTGTTATCGGCAAATCACTTCAAGTGTGCTTATAAAATTTGAAGAGTTCCTTCGATTTTTTCAGTATTTCCATGATCAGATCCTGGCCTGATGATCATGGGACCAGCTGGAAGGTATACTCTTTCAATCAAAACAAGAATTTTGGAAATCGGTCCAGGTGTCTTAGAGAAATCAGGGGAAAAAAACCGACGAATTGAGAACCTCCTCCTTTTTTTAAGTCGGTTAAATACCAATACGATTACATACAATGCAACAATATTTTCAATGTGTTTATTCTATAAACGCTTTATTGCAGTGATACTTTAAATTCATCGCCATCTCCGGTGTATGTTCGGAGATTACAGAGGAAAAGTATTTGTCGATACTGAATGCACAGCGGTCGTCGATTAAAGGCGAGGGTACGTTTGTACTGAATGTTTTGGTCGACCGTACCGACCTTACACGCGCATTCTAAATGACTCGACATTCCACAATTTATTACTTTACTTTGACACGTCCTTGTTGTTAGATTCTGGGCGTACTGCTAATAATTGCAGTTAATAACAATGCCTTGAGTGTTTCGAAAAAAGCCTAACATATTCGTATTGCTTTGAGACTTCAAACTCTTTGGCCAAAACTTATCTGGTGAAATATACTTTGCTTGAGGCAAAAGCAAAAATAAAATAAAGTTTTAACTCTATATAATAATACATATATTTAACTTAATTATGTAGGTATTAACAGCTGGTATAATAGATATTTGGGTATTATTATAAATAACATCACCGAGAAGCTAAATATTTCGCAGAGATGTTGCCATTTCGAAAAAAATTACATAACATGCGGCAAACTGCAACTAGAATCAAAATATGTAGTTGATAAACTGTTGAATCGCGATATTATCCTTATTAAAGAAGAAATTCATTACCTAAGCTTTGTACTCTGCTGCTTTTCAAGAGATCCTGGAGGGTTAATTATAAAATTAATGTATTGTAGGGAAGTGGGCGCTGTTTAACACGCGTCGCGCACTGGCTCGGGCGTCAGGCGGTGCAAAGAGCCCTCAGTAATGGAACGACTCGAGCCTCCATTAAAACGGCAAGAAAGTCTTTAATTAACACTGAGCAATTTTTTTCTGCGGAACCGCCTAAGCAATTAGCAAAAACCTTCAAGAGAACCAGAATCGCTTACTATTATGTGTTGACTCTGTAAATTGCTCATTCCACAAAAATATACTTTCAACCCTCTCAGCAGATGACGTCTTACTCATTTTGGGCTTATTAACACAAACAATTTTGTAACACAATAAAGTTTTACACAAAGGTACTTCACTGTCTTATTTCGAGTACCTACTAAAGCATATAATAAGATCATCAACTATTAAGTATAAAATATTCTAGGTTTACTGTCGATGTAGCGTACCATCGATTTGGGGTACTGTCGATACATTAGCCCGTCGATGGAACGTTTTCGATACGGCGACCATCGATATAGTAGCTATCTACCTCCGCAGTGCTTTTTCTTTTAAAGTATTAGCTGCCTCTTCACCCATCTCTTCGCCTGCGGAGTACTTATTTATTGAGATTGACGTCAAGGGAGCTAAAGCTGTCCTGGGCGTCGTCTATTGTCCCCCCTGTGCTGACTATTTCTCCAGTATCGAGCCGATTCTGGAATCTTTAGGGTCTCAGTATGCGCATCATATCGTCATGGGCGATTTTAATACCGACCTCCTCTCCCGATCTTCCAATCGTTCCCATAAGCTCCTCGACATCATTGAGTCAACCAGCCTCCATGTATTACCCTTGCAAGCTACACACCACAACGACTATGGGGAGGATACCTGGCTTGACTTAATGATTACCTCTGCTCCTTCTCTTGTAACCTCCCACGGCCAACTTCCTGCACCCGGATTCTCCCGTCATGACCTTATTTACCTTACATACCGTCTGAAACCTCCCAAATCCCCGCCCAAAGTTGTGCGCATGCGTTGTTTTGGTCGAATGGATGTGGATAAGCTAAATCAGGATGCCGCATCGATAAACTGGGACAATTTGGTATCTGCCTCCACGGTGGATGAAAAAGTGGATATTTTTAATGCTGTTGTTGGTGAACTGTATGATGTGCATGCCCCCATTAGGCGGGTGAAGCTGAAGCGTCCACCGGCACCCTGGATTACAGCGGGTGTGCGAATGGCTATGCGCCGTAGAGACCGGGCGTTTAGGCGGTACAAGAGGGATCGGTGTGAGGATAATTGGTCGCTTTTCAAATCTGCAAGAAATCGATGCAATCAGATGGTGCGCAACGCTAAACGCCGACATATTCTAAGTAATATCACTTGTTCTTCGCCTGCCAGTATCTGGAAGTTCTTTGGAACATTAGGTATTGGTAGGCAAAGGAGTGTTGATTTTCGTGGGACTCATGATTTGGATGATGTCAATCGTTTTTTCACCACTACTGCCTCGCTTGATCACCAGGTCATGAGTCACACGATTCAATATTTAGATGGGTTACCTCAACCCAACATAGACTTTTTTAATTTTTCTCCTGAGTCTCCGGGTGTTATCAAAAAGGTCATCCTCTCCATAAAATCTAATGCTGTGGGATGCGACAACATTAGCCGTCGTATGATTACGACGATCCTGGATCATCTCCTGCCGGCAATATCCCACATCATTAATTTTTCCCTAGAGTCTGGTACCTTCCCTTCCTTGTGGCGCAAAGCCTATATAATCCCACTGCCCAAAATCCAAAATCCTACGCTCCCTGAAAACTTCCGACCTATTTCTATCTTACCATTCCTTTCCAAAGTGCTAGAGGCCTGTGTGCACAAGCAGCTATCTTTGTTTGTCCGTCACAACAACTTGTTGAGTCCCTTACAATCGGGCTTCAGACCAGGTCATAGCACAACGACTGCCCTCCTTAAAGTGACTGGCGATATTCGTGAGGGTATGGAAGATACCAAACTAACTGTGTTAGTGTTGATTGATTTTTCCAATGCCTTCAATACCGTCAGTCACGATATCCTATTACATATCCTATCCCAACTCAAGGTCTCGCCTGGAGCTCGGGATTGGTTTTCAAATTATCTTCGAGGTCGCCAGCAGTCCGTCCGCATCGACGAGTCCTCCTCAAGATGGCTTGACACTACCTCTGGCGTTCCTTAAGGCGGCATTCTTTCACCTCTTTTATTTTCTATATTTATAAACCTCTTAACACAAAATCTTCAGTGCGCCTACCATCTGTACGCAGATGACTTGCAGATTTACACACAAGTAAATGCGGACTGCATTTCTGAGGCCATCGGTAAGATCAACGACGATTTGGCAGCTATATTGACCTGGTCGGATAACTTCGGTCTAACTGTCAATCCTAAAAAGACTCAAGCGATCATTGTGGGTAGTCAGTGGATTTTAAATAGACTTGACTTCTCATCCCTGCCTGACATAACATTTAATGGGACCACCATCAGTCTGTACCCTACAGTCAAAAACCTCGGGCTACATTTAGATAACGCGCTGAATTGGCAAGCTCAGATAACCCAGGTGAGTCAGAAGGTCACTGGTTCTCTGCGTGCCCTCTACCGCCTAAGGAACTTTTTACCATCCGAGACCAAGACAATGCTTGTGCAAACTTTAATTTTCCCACTGATCGACTATGGCGATGTATGTTACTTTGACCTGAATGCAGATCTCCTTAATAAACTTGACCGTCTTCTTAATAACTGCATTCGATTCATTTTCAATCTTCGCAAGTATGACCATGTGTCTACTTATCGCTCCCAACTAAAGTGGCTTCCTATTCGTCATCGCCGTAGATTGCGTGCTCTCACTACCCTTTATACCATCCTTACGTCCCCCACCTCTCCGCAGTATTTAGCCCCCTATTTTCAACTTTTGTGCACTAACCATGAACGAAACCTCCGTTCTGCTAACAACCTTCTTCTTACGGTCCCTTCTCACAACTCCAATTTTCTTCACTCTTCTTTCACTGTCCAATCTATCCTTCTTTGGAATGCCCTCCCTCTTGAAATCAGGATGGCCAATACTAGGTATACATTCAAGACTAAGGTGAAGGAACTTTTATTGGCTGAGTCGGCAATTGTATCATAATTCATATTAATTTCAAATTAATTTAATATATTTATGTATATTTATTTATCTATATGTATATATATATATATATATATATTTATATATAATATTATGTACTAGTCATGTATATTTGTATGTAGGTTTATAATTTGGATATATATATTTGTGTATAATTTGTTATTATGTGTTATTTGTTAAGTATGTATATAAAATATGTTTATTAGTTTGCATGTATTAACCTAAAAATTTATGTAATTTTGTTAGTTTAAATTCTTTTTCTTTAGTCATACATTACACCTACTTCATTTCTCTCTGCACCACTTTAAGGTAGACTGGGAGAAAATGCCTATGGCATTAAGTCCGCCTGTATACATTGTGTATGTATATGAAGTTTAAAATATAGTGACTGACGATATTCTGAACTAGACCCGTCACAGACTGAGGTCGCAGTTTTATTTGTCACGTATGTATGATGATGATAATCTTATTATGCTTCTACAAACTACATGTATGGTTCTATTAAGAATTGTTTAACATTACTTATTATAATTAACGATCTACTTAAATAGCGTGTTATATAAATGCAAGGTAAGTAATATTAGAGGCATAGCAGCATGTTAACAAGTTACAAGTCGTATTTACATAATACAAAAGTTGCGAATTTGTAAAGTTAATCAGATAATGTATTCCCTGAGGGCATTATTATGCGCACTCGCTTACAAAAGGTATATTCGCACAGAAAATATTGCCAAATTAAGGTGAAACAACGTTTTGCCAAAAATACTTAATATTTGAACATACATATAATCTTATTACAACAAACAACAGGAAATAGGCGTGCGTCTATGTATGTATGTATAATCTTATTAAATTGCAAATGTTTGACATATCTGTTTCTAACTATGAATTGATATGGAACCAATTCTCTTAGAGAACACATGTTTATTCTTTTCTCCGATCCGATCTAGAAACATACGTTTATATAATACTAGATGAGCCCGCGGTTACACCCGCGTTATTTAAGGCTACTGCTCTGCTCCTATCGTGCTCTGTGGCTCATAGCGTGATGTTTTATAGCTTATAGCCTTCCTCGATAAATGGGCTATTTAACACTAAAATAATTTTTCCACAAGCAACAACAGCTGTTGAATCTAATACCAGTCTAAAGCCTACTTGTCCAAACGTTCTTGAACTTATTGAAATATCTGTCTGAAATCTATTTTTTAGCGTGTAGCGTTAGCTCTACGGCAAAGGCTCTCGTTAAACTCGTTTTCCATCTACTTCTTATTTCAGCCCTTTGAAACCAGTCCTTACCTTATCAAAGGGGTCAAGCTCGTCCCGCCATCTTCGTCAAGACCTTTTGCTTTTTTATATCGTTAGCCATCTATTTAACAGGTGTCAAAATATCCATCTATGGCGTGTACAAAATAAGTTTTAAGATATTTTGGTTTATTATTCAACACGTGTTTAACTGTAAATGTAAAGCTCAACAGCGTTTCTCTTTTGATATAACTCGTAGAATCATACAAAATAAATTAGCGGGTCTTAATCGCGTACAATTAATTTATTTGAGGTATAAATACCTATTTGTTTCCGACGTTTCGCTCGTCTTGCACCGAGCGTGGTCGCGGAGAGACTGATGAGAGCTCAGCGCCGTCTTGTGAAAGTGCGGGTTTCGGCACCCACCCTCACTTGGTCTTTATTTAAGTTCGCACTGTCGGTACTCCGACACACTACACTAATGACGTCTACACACTGTTGAGATTTATCACTGCGGCGGTGTTTACATTTGCTGATGACTGGATTCCAAGTAGCCGATAATCTATATCCATCCTCCCGGTTGAAATTGTTATATTTCTTGATTTCTACCGCTTCACGTACTATCCTGGAGTAATAGTGACGATCGGTGGATAAGACTTGTGGTTGATGCAGTTCTATCTAGTGGTTTGGTCCAGACTCCAACAAATGCTCAGCTATAGCCGACTTATTAATATGTCGGTTTTTCACAGCTGCGATATGTTCCTTTACTCTTTCAGCGATTGTACGCTTAGTCTGCCCGATATATGAACTACCGCAGCTGCAATCGACTTTGTAGACGCCAGGTGTTTGGAGAGGAATGACATCCTTTGGGGTCCGCAGCTCTCATCAGTCTCTCCGCGACCACGCTCGGTGCAAGACAAGCGAAACGTCGGAAACAAATAGGTATTTATACCTTCAATAAATTAATTGTACGCGATTAAGACCCGCTAATTTAATTTGTATGATGTATACAAATCGCGAAAGTTTAAAATCGATTAACTCGTAGAATGACAAGTCCCGCAATGTGTAAGCTAGCTGTTGCAGCGACAAGTATTAATAATATAAGAACGAGACTTATACATCAGCTGCCAGATTGAAAAACATAATTTTCTTTCTATACTATAATGATATTAGTCCCACAACATTTGTATTAAATAGGATTTGGCTATAAGAAATCGCTAAACCGTCAGCCGTTGGCCCCAACTGTAATTGGCCGTTGGCCCCAAATGATATATCGCTATCCCTTTGGGTTGTGGAGGACAGACACCAGTCGTTCTGAGGCATCAGAGTCAAAGCTAATATTCTGTAAAATCAGAAGAAGACTAGTTAGTGATGCCTGCGCACTTTGGCTCCTTGTCTAAAATACAACTGGGTTAACGCTAGGACAATGATGAGTATTTTGGCTGCGACAACTTTCAACTTAACAATAGAAAAAAGTTACTCCTATAATAAAAGGCTGTTATAACACTATAACATACAATGCTAAAGACACTGTAACTCTTATAAGTACCTAAATAAGTTTTCACAGCTCCTCGTTTAATCTCATTTGATTTCAGATTTGGGAGTTGTTGATATTATAAGTCCCCAAGGATATTTAGGTAGGTGAGGCAGCGATAGCCGAGTGGAGAGACCGACAGACTGCTACGCAGAAGGTCTCGGGTTCGAATCCGCGGCATGCACCAATGACTTTTCAAAGTTAAGTGCGTATTAAATTGTTAATTATCGCTTGCTTAACGGTGAAAGAAAACATCGTGAGGAAACCTGCATGTCTGAGAGTTCTCCATAATGTTCTCGAAAGACATGTGAACGCACTTGGCCAGCGTGGTGGACTATAGCCTTACCCTTCTCATAGTGAGAAGAGGCCCGTGCCCAGCAGTGGGACAGTATAAAGGGCTGATGATGAAGGATATTTGCCCTTAACTTAAGAGTCAAGTTGCCACTCGTATTAATAAAGTGGCGGTATACTAATATATCAAATTGTGTGTTATTGGATTGCTTACTTTTGGTGTCTTGGATTTTTGTCTCCTAACGTCATCATCATTCTCTTAGCGTTATCCCAGTTTCAATCTGGGGTCCGCTTCGTAGTCTAACCGGATTTGGCTGAATACTAGCTTTTTGCCTTTCTGATCTCTGCAACCCCAAGCGATAGCGATATTCCATGGTTTAGACTAGTATGAGTTTATTTAGAAGGTACTAACGCCCTGTAACGACTGTCAAAGATCTTCATGACAACCGGAACCGACGGCTCAACGTGCTCTCCGAGGCACGGGACAAACGATAATTAACAATTCAATACGCACATAACTCCGAAAAGTCATTGGTGCGTGCCGTGGATTCGAACCCGATACCCTCTGCATGGCAGTCTGTTGGTATCTCCACTAGGCTATCGCGGTGTTTTGTCTCCTAACGTATTTTCTTTTAATTCGGTATAAATCAAATATCTTATCTTATCTTATACTAATATATAAAGCTGAAGAGTTAGTTTGTTTGTTTGCTTGAACGCGCTAATCTCAGGAACTACTGGTCTGATTAGAAAAATTATTTTAGTGCTGGATTGCCTATTTATTGACATCATGCTATAAGCCATAAAAGCGGAGCAGTAGCCTTAAATAACGCGGGTGTAACCGCGGGCTCATCTAGTACTTAATATATAAAGCTGAAGGGTTTGTTTGATTGAACGCGCTAATCTCAGCAATTACTAGTCCGATTGGAAAAATTATTTTAGTGTTAAATAGCCCATTTATCGAGGAAGGCTATAAGCTATAAAACATCACGCTATGAGCTACAGAGCACAATAGGAGCAGAGCAGTAGCCTTAAATAACGCGGGTGTAACCGCGGGCTCATCTAGTATTATATAAACGTATGTTTCTAGATCGGATCGGAGAATAGAATAAACATGTGTTCTCTAAGAGAATTGGTTCCATATCAATTCATAGTTAGAAACAGATATGTCAAACATTTGCAATTTAATAAGATTATACATACATACATAGACGCACGCCTATTTCCTGTTGTTTGTTGTAATAAGATTATATGTATGTTCAAATATTAAGTATTTTTGGCAAAACGTTGTTTCACCTTAATTTGGCAATATTTTCTGTGCGAATATACCTTTTGTAAGCGAGTGCGCATAATAATGCCCTCAGGGAATACATTATCTGATTAACTTTACAAATTCGCAACTTTTGTATTATGTAAATACGACTTGTAACTTGTTAACATGCTGCTATGCCTCTAATATTACTTACCTTGCATTTATATAACACGCTATTTAAGTAGATCGTTAATTATAATAAGTAATGTTAAACAATTCTTAATAGAACCATACATGTAGTTTGTAGAAGCATAATAAGATTATCATCATCATACATACGTGACAAATAAAACTGCGACCTCAGTCTGTGACGGGTCTAGTTCAGAATATCGTCAGTCACTATATCGATGGTCGCCGTATCGAAAACGTTCCATCGACGGGCTAATGTATCGACAGTACCCCAAATCGATGGTACGCTACATCGACAGTAAACCTAGAATATTTTATACTTAATAGTTGATGATCTTATTATATGCTTTAGTAGGTATTCGAAATAAGACAGTGAAGTACCTTTGTGTAAAACTTTATTGTGTTACAAAATTGTTTGTGTTAATAAGCCCAAAATGAGTAAGACGTCATCTGCTGAGAGGGTTGAAAGTATATTTTTGTGGAATGAGCAATTTACAGAGTCAACACATAATGGTAAGCGATTCTGGTTCTCTTTAAGGTTTTTGCTAATTGCTTAGGCGGTTCCGCAGAAAAAAATTGCTCAGTGTTAATTAAAGACTTTCTTGCCGTTTTAATGGAGGCTCGAGTCGTTCCATTACTGAGGGCTCTTTGCACCGCCTGACGCCCGAGCCAGTGCGCGACGCGTGTCAAACAGCGCCCACTTCCCTACAATACATTAATTTTATAATTAACCCTCCAGGATCTCTTGAAAAGCAGCAGAGTACAAAGCTTAGGTAATGAATTTCTTCTTTAATAAGGATAATATCGCGATTCAACAGTTTATCAACTACATATTTTGATTCTAGTTGCAGTTTGCCGCATGTTATGTAATTTTTTTCGAAATGGCAACATCTCTGCGAAATATTTAGCTTCTCGGCGATGTTATTTATAATAATACCCAAATATCTATTATACCAGCTGTTAATACCTACATAATTAAGTTAAATATATGTATTATATATAGAGTTAAAACTTTATTTTATTTTTGCTTTTGGCTCAAGCAAAGTATATTTCACCAGATAAGTTTTGGCCAAAGAGGGGTAGGCAGAGACTACGGAACGCCATTTGCAACGATCCTGACATACTTCACTTGCTTCACTCACTCCCATCAAGTTTCTCATGCATGCTCTTCTGTTAAGGGTACTTCTGACTTGTCCTTTTTTCAGGATGTCTCCAATCTGGTCAGAGAACGTCCGCCTAGGTCTTCCCCTTTGTCCTGTTCCATTCACACTAGCCTTATATATATTCTTTGTCAGTCTATCGTCATCCATCCTCTCCATGTGCCCAAACCATCTTAACATGCCTTTCTCAATGCTTGTCACTACATCTTCTTTTACCCCACACCACTCTCGTATCACACAATTCTTTACTCTGTCGGTCAAAGACACACCACACATACTTCTCAGTGCTCTCATTTCTACAGCATTTATTTTACTTTCAAATCTCTTCTGCCATACCCAACTTTCACTACCATACATAAGGGTAGGCACTAACACGCCTCTATGTACAGCCAAACGTGCCTTTTTGGACACGTTTTGACTGTTCATAAAGGCTTTCAGAGCTCCAGTCACACTATTACCTGCATTAACTCTCCTTTCAATATCTTCTTCATTCTTACCATCTCTTGTAAACAACGTACCTAAGTAAACAAACTCATTCACTTGTTCCACTCGCTGTCCATCGATCAAAACATTACAAGCCGTAACGCATTCCTCCTTTTCAAAAACCATAACTTTCGTTTTACTTACATTCACTTTCATTCCTTTCCTCTCTAACGCAAATTACATTTGGGACTGAAACAAGTTAACGAGGGTTATAGGTATGACCGTATAATCTGCCCTAATTTATTAGATTTAGTCATTACTCTAGTTTGTGTCAAGGACACAAAAAAGAAGAGGGGGGATATAAGTATGTAACGGCACTTGTTCAATGGTATGACTTGGGTTATTTGTATATTTTGATCTATTCACACATCCTTTTTCAGGCCTGCTCTCTGATGGAACTGAAGGCATATCAGGAAGAAATTGAAATTCTATTCGTTCAAAACAGTACCTATGTGTCTTCGACAAAAATATGAACTAAGACGTACAGTTGTTGAGAATACCATTATGTAATTTTAAATGCATGCCTAAAATTGTATGTATCTTTAAAATATGTTTCGTCGCATAAAATACACAATAAACGAGGAACAAACTTGAGCTGACTGAAAAAACTTTTTGAATTCAGTTTATTTGTAAGTAACTGCTAAATAATTATGATCAGTAGTTGACGTTAGTTGCTTAAATACTCGAATGCTTATTAGTCCATTGAAATGGGCTTTTTTGGGCTTAGCGCGCATTTGTCTGAGGACTCAATAGACGTGAAGAGGGGGTTAGTATACAGTTAAATACAAGTTTGTGGGCTTGTAGCCCTTGTCCTACGGCCGCCATCTTGAAAATAGTGATACAAATGGGTTTTCTAGTGTAGCTAACAAACTATAGGCCGTACGGAAAAATTCAAAACATGTTAAGTTGCAAATGAAATTCTCTACAACTTTGGTCCAGCATTACACCTCTGCCGTAAAATGAAATATTACCAAGTTACAAACGACAATCGAGTGAAATTTGCAACAAATTTGAAATTGCTTTAGTTAAGGAAAATTATTATTTGCAAATTGCTGCTAGAGCTCAACCAAAATTAAATGTAACGGCTACTCAATTGGTTCAAAGGCTGCAGGTGGAACACCAAGTGCTTGTGAGTGACCAAACTGTGAGGAGGCGACTACATGAAGCCAATCTACGCTCTCGTAGACCACTCAGAGGCCCATCCTTATGGAGAGGCAATCGTGGACGACGATTGGAATGGGTTCGGAATCACGTGGAATGGGGCCGTGAGCAATGGTCCAATGTGCTGTTCGTGGATGAATCCAGGTACGGCTTCCTTCCAGATTCACGAAAAACGCGTGTCTGGCGAGTTCCTGGGCGATGGAGCCGACTCCAGCACCCCCAGGAAGTCCACCCGTATCAAGGAGGAACAATTATGGTTTGGGCAGGTATTCGCCTTGGAGGACGGACGGACCTCGTTTGGGTGCGAGGCAATATGACGGCAGAAAAATATCGCCAACAGGTGCCGGGGCCCATAATCTTGCCCCACAGAACACAAATGGGGCAAAATTTCTTGCTCATGCACGGCAATGCCCGGGCACATACGGCGAGAACAGTAGCAGCTTGCTTGCAGGATCATAATGTTAGGGCCTTACATAGAATGGCCTGCTCAATAACCAAACCTAAATCCCATTGAGCACGCATGGGATATGCTTCAAAGAAAACCTCTGAGGAACGCCCCCGAAAATCTGGCCACAGAAGACCAACTTTTTTCGCACCTCAGAAGGACCTGGGACAATATTCCGCAGCAACACATTGACACCTTGTTATGAGCATGCCAAATCGTTGCCGATGCGTCATGAACGTTATGGGCGCTTTTACAGACTACTAACTTCAAGTTCATAAACACCAATTAAATGATTTTTCCGTTTTTTGTCACAAAATAAAAGTTAATTCAAATACCGCACCGCGCTCGATGAGCCGTAAGGATCTCGAGTGTGAACAACATTTCCGCGCTACCACTGTTCGTGACGACAGTGGCAGATACGTAGTGGCGTTGCCATTCTATGGTGTTGTTATTCGTTAGGCGACTCGTACGCTGCTGCGCTTAGACGTTTTCATTGTTTAGAACGTAAACTTGATGCATCACTTACGCAGCGCCTATAATGACGTCATTCGTGACTACCTAAATAAAGGTTTTTTGAGTGTAGTTGTAAACAACGAGGGCAATTCTCTTCCCTCATATTATATCCCGCATCACGGCGTAGTTCGCGAAGATAAAACCTCTACTAAACTTTGTGTGGTTTTAGATGCTAGTTGTAGGACTACATCGGGTCAGTCGATTAATGATATTTTGCATGCCGGCCCTAATCTACAGGTTGATTTATTTAACATCATAATAAAGTTTCGTCTTTTCCAAATCGCTCTGTCAGCTGATTGCCGCCAAATGTTTCTCAGTATCGGCGTTTGCGAATCTGACCGTAGATTTCAACGGATTTTTTATCGTTTTGACAATAAGGAACCTTTATCCGTGTATTAGTTCAATCGTGTTTGTTTTGGACTCAAGTCTAGCCCATATCACGCGTTACGAGTTGTTCGCCAGTTGATCGCTGATGAAGGCGATCACTTTCCCGCCGCAGCAGCTGTTGCTACTTCCGCTTTGTATATGGATGACATTGCCTGTAGTGTCATATCCGTTCCGCTAGCAATTTCGCTTTGTGAAGAGCTTATTCAGCTTTTCAAGCGAGGCCAGTTTGATCTTGTCAAATGGACAAGCAATTCTAAGGAGGTTCTCGCACGCATACCTGATTCTCATAAAGCTTCTCCAGACATTGAGTTTGAGAAGTCTGTACCGCATAAAGTTCTCGGTTTACGCTGGGACAAATCCTGTGATAGTTTTCGGTTTGACGTCTCACCGCCAGATGACAAGTGCACCAAACGCACTATGCTGTCCACAATGGCTCGACTATTGGACATAATGGGTTTTGTGGCTCCCACTATTTTGTACGCCAAGCTCTTGATCAAAAAACTTTGGTTATCAAAGTGTGAGAGGGATGAAACAACCACTGACCATATTGTCGCCGCTTGGAGCCAGTTTTGTATTGAGCTTACCGCGCTCAATCAAATTACTATTCCGCGTCATCTTGGGTTGGTAGACGGATGTACCATCAACTTAATAGGTTTCGCTGACGCCAGCGAGCGTGCCTACGGCGAAGTCGTATATCTGCAAGTCCGCATTGGTTCTAACTACTCGGTGCAGTTAGTTTGTGCCAAGTCCAAGGTCTCGCCTATTAAAACCATTTCGGTTGCGAGACTGGAGTTGTGCGCGGCCCTTCTGCTGTCTCAGTTGCTCCGCAAGGTTCAAGACACAGTTTTGCCCCACTACCCTATTAATAAAATATACGCGTTTTCTGACTCCAAAGTAGTTCTCGCTTGGATTTATTCTTCTCCTCACCGCTGGCAGACTTTTGTCGCCAACCGCGTTAGTAAATTGATTGAACTTGTTCCTGCTACTTGTTTTAATCACGTCGCGGGTATTGAGAACCCCGCTGATTGCCTGTCTCGTGGTGTTACTCCACTTAATCTTCTGCATCATCCATTGTGGCATCGTGGACCTTCTTGGATTTCCCATGATCCGTCAGAGTGGCCCATGCAACCCTTTGACCACAGTGCAAAGGATGAGGATGTACCCGAACGGAAGTCTGTTTCTCATCCCGTGATTGTTGAGGTTGCTGAATCTCCGATCTATGCACTCGCACTACGCATGTCATTGTGGTCTAAGTTACTCCGCGCCATCGATTATGTCTGTAGGTTTCTTAGGCACCTACTTAATGGGACTTTTGTTTCAAGTACTGATATCAAATTTGCAGAATGTAAGTTACTACGGGCTGTACAGGCTGTTCATTTTAGTAACGACATTCAAAATTTGAAAAATAATGTACCTTGTTCTCCCGCTATTCTTAGACTCAAGCCGTTTTTCGATGAGCACGGCGTCATACGCGTTGGTGGTCGTCTGTCGAATTCGGATGAATCTTATAACTACAAGCATCCTTGCATTCTACCGCGTCATGATCATGTTGTCGACCTTCTTGTTGATTTTTATCACAAGAAGCATCTCCATGCTGGTCCAGAGTTGCTTATGTCCTTACTTAGGCATAAATATTGGGTTTTAGCTGCTCGACGAATAATTCGTCACAGAATACATAAATGTAACGTCTGTTTCAAATTTCATCCGCGTCCAATTTTCCCTCCCATGGCAGATCTTCCTAGCCAACGCGTCAATCAGGTTGATAAAGCGTTTACACATACCGGTTGTGATTACGTAGGACCACTGCAGTATACGCCAGTGCGTGGTCGAGGTGTTAAAAGCCGTAAAGCTTGGCTATGTATTTTTACATGCTTAACGACGCGCGCTACGCATATTGAAGTTGCGACAGATTTAAGCACGGTGTCATTCCTGGCAGCCCTTAAACGATTTCTATCACGGCGCGGCCCTATACAGTGTTTGTACACGGATAACGGCACTTGTTTCGTGGGCGCAAGCTCTTATTTATACGTTTCTCAAGGAAGAATATCGTACTCGTCTTCAGGAAAAACTTTCCATAAATCATATTGACTGGAAGTTTATTCCGCCAGCATCACCACATTTCGGTGGATGTTGGGAAAGCATGGTCAAAGTAATTAAAGCGCATCTCTTCAATGTTATAGGTCAACAGATCCTCTCTTACGAAGAGCTTTTAACTGTCCTTGCACAAGTCGAGGCGCTGATCAACTCGCGTCCGCTCACGGCATTGAGTAGTGACCCTGCAGAACCATCCGCGTTAAGCCCTGCACATTTTCTGAACACAGTGCCGTTATCGTCATTTCCGGCTATAGTAGGAAATCATAAAATTGCCAAAATACAACAATAATAAATAATTACAACTTAATTTTTGGCTTAGCGACAAAATTTTCAAGACCAAGTTGTAGAAAATTTAATTTGCAACATAAAGCTGTTTCTAGTTTAACAGATAATCAGGAAAAACTATCTGCACCCACACTCTTTCCAAGATGGCGGCCGAGGGACAAGAGGTACGACCCCACAAATTTGGATCAAGCTTTACACTAGCAATTGTGTCCTCTGATAAATGTAACCCCAAATTTAACTTTTCAATTGACTATATTTCATTAATAGAAGTTAATTAATACTCATTTATTGCGTATATAGTCTAACGGAATCTTTCAGTATGTATAACATCCATGTTATAACGAAAGATTTCGGATCTACAGTCATGAGTTTTTTTTGCTGATCTTTTACATAAATCTTGTTTCACTTAGTTAGTTTCATTAGTCTTAAATAGTACAAACCTGCATACACACATACATACATATCGTCACGCCTTTTATCCCCGAAGGGACACGCACTTTTCGCCAGATATACTTTAGTTCCACGTAATAAAGGGCGAGCCTATTGCCGTACCGGGCACATTTCCAGACTCCGTGCTGCTACTGAGAATTTCGTGACAGAAAAACACAATAACACTGCCCGACCCAGGAATCGAACCCGGGCTCTCCCGATCCCACGCGCACATTTATGCCGCGAGACCAACGAGGCAGTCCAAACCTGCAATGTTACTTATTTGTCTGTGTAAAATACATAGGAACCTACGAACGAGTTATGACACTGGATTTCTTAACGATGCGCTCATTGTCGATTAGAGAAGGTGCAAGATTAATATTTTACTCTTGTTGAAATACCATCAATGTGGTCAATTAATCTTATTTAGACGTCTTTAATTATGATTCACTATAATCACTATATTTGGTTTTTATTTTTAATCATCACATAATTAATATAAATTAATGCGTTTGCGTTCATGAGTGACAGACAACGCGAAGCTGAAACTATACAGACGTCCTTAATTATGATTTACTATATTTGGTTTTACATTTTAATCATCACATGATCAATATAAATTAATTTGCAATAGTGAATGAAAGACTAAGCACAGCCGAAAATATAATAGGGCGCAAGAAAACAAAATTATATTTGGAAAAGAAATATGTTTGTAGGGGTGCCTAAGAAGGGATTGCCCAAAATTCGCACGGGATAGGGAAGGAATTCTTCTCCTAAAGTTAAATGTTTGAGAACCCGCTGATTTTAAAGCAAGCAGGCAAGCTGTGGAAACATCTGGTGCCGTATAAGTTACCATCACTCTAACTTATTATTATTTGTGATAAATCTAGATAATTTTCATCTATTGTACACATTGAAATGTGCATACGATATGAGAGTGAGACCCTGAGTCATCGTTGATCCGCTTGACATCTACATACCTGATTTATTAATAATGGCCATTAATTTCGCGTGCAACTACTAGATTTAGAATAAAGTCATATAAACTAATAATTGCTTAGACTACAATATCAATGTACAACTAATAGGAAGCGACAACAAAGTGTACAACAATTATCGCTCCCTTAACATTACCTCGACTAATTCGAGTAAGTGTCCCTGATAATTGCGTGAGATTCAATTACATCCGTATGGGTACATGTGGTAAGGTATGTATGTGCCTCGACCATTTGTCCCTTATGCCGCGGCCATCTAACACGGAAATGTCGAGATATATGGTCAATCGTGATTACAGTTACCAACCCTTCCGTGTTTGAGGGACGCCATATTTGTTTGGCAAAAACTTGTGCCCTGCCTTCTCTCTCTTATTGTATTAAATGTGTTGTGGCATATGCATGTAAATATTATGCATGCGGAATAAAACAAGTTTTGAATATTCATTAAAATTACAGTTTGCCAAGAATGAAGTATAGACGTTTCAACACAAAGTCAGGTCATAGATAGATAAAAAAATAATCACTTTAAATAACAATTATGAAAGCCAAGACATTAGGGACCTTTATAATCGGACGGCTATATACTGAAAACGGACGGATTCTTACAGAAAAGTTCGGTGTCCCAACTATTGTTATACAAATAGGTACATCGTTATAGAAGAAAAATACGCGACAAAGTTGAGATAGGGAAGATTATTAGGTAAAATCGGTGTCGGGCAATTTGCCCTATAAAGAGCATGACAAAGTTCTTATTCCAACCGTTTTATGTCGACTTGCACATGATTGTTTGCGGATACGTCTTATTATTTCCCATAACGATTGTTTTCTCAACTTACTTATTATATTAACAGTTGTTGGTCTTGGCAGTTGTACTAAATAATAGACATGGCTACAGTTAACTTTCTAATATTTCGGATAAATTTTAATGAAAACATTGTTCAATTATTATAAACAAAATTATAGTGTTTTATATTACATTTATTATATACGAATATTGACTTTTCAACAGAAATCACGCACTGTATAATCACATCATATTAGACGTCCAATGTTGGACATAGCTAGGCCTTCCAAAAGCTTTCCACACAAACCAATCTCGAGTAGCCCGTACCAATCCGCTACTGCAAAAAAGTTACCCAAGTCAACATTTTTTTTAAATGCAAATGCAGATTGCCCCTACCAATCATTTTAGTTTAATAATGTGTGCAGTTTCCTAATGGAGTTCTGAGGATCCGGATAAAATGTACTAAAACAAATCGATCTTCTATAATAATAATAATAAGGTTTGATATTTAGATTACTTAAGAAGTTATTCATTGGATTATTAAACTGAAAAGTCATAGGTAGCAAGTTTCTTATGGACCTACTCTAACACCACCGTCAAATAAGAACTAACTGAGTACTTCACTTTAGAAACTTATAAAGCCGGCTCCACGAGCTTGGCGAACAATGGCAAACAGCAAACACAGTACAACAAACACGAACATATGGATGGGTGTTTGTTTGTGTATGTCTGTTTTTGTTTGTGGTTGCCCGTGTTCGGGGTCGGTGTCGGTTTTTCTTCACAAATCAAAGGGTGTTTGGCAAACAGTTTGCGATGTCTCCAAACGCTTGGTAGCAATCATTATAATTGCGCGCGAGTTTGCGGGCGGCGGACGTTTCGAAGTTATATACCTACCTAGATATTTGTAACAGCTGACGGATGCCTGTTTGTGTTGGGTGTTCGTGGTCGATGTTTGGGACTTTGTTTGTTGTGCTTGGTGTTTGCGGCAAATACCAAGCACATTCACAAGTTGAACACATTCAAAAGGTCCTCGAGATTACTCTGTATCTACTGTATAGTGGTGTGTACCGCGTACTTAATGGGGAACACATTGTCAATACGTGGGTTCCAACTCACATGAAATTTGATGTAACATTAAACCACAAGCCCGCGAAATCCCAAGATACGATAATCCTGGCAGCGGCATCCGTTTAAACATTTGACACAATATTCAGTAACAGAATACGATTCTGTATTCAAGCGGCGCCTGTGCCGATGACAAAAGTTTTATCTAGCCACAAACGATCTGCGGATAAGAACAAGAACCTAGTTACTATACAACGTGGATAGGATGTATGGATGTGGCGAGATAGCGGTGAGGCGACATGATTGATTCATTGGGTGTAGGCAGTCGCTTGGAGTGTAATCATAATAAATTATCATATTCTCGTGTGACACCAAATGTTCGACAATTGGACAAATCACTGCACTGATTTATGCACGTAGTGCGGGAATGATAAGCTTTGCTGTGGTTTGGGATAAATTGGTTGCGGGTTACCTTTTGAAATATATGCTGCCCATATACAATTTCAGGAGCAATACATATTTCAGAGTGTAGTAAAAATGAAACAAATTAATATCTTCCTAAAGTTCTTGCACCTAAAGTCAGTTGCGAAACCGACCCGATTAAAATAGGCATTACTTTAAACTGTGCCTAAAATATTGAATATAAAAACTTATCGCAACCTGCAATAATTCTCAAACTAAAAAACTTTGGGATACGCCTCGATCAGTTGCCAAAATCTAAGTACTTAGGTGTAAGTTCGTAAGTAGGTCAACGAGCTCGTGATGACTCGCAGATGTGACAATGTGCCATTTTCTTGTTCAGATAAAGCAGTAAAATATTATCTGATCGACATTATGTCGAGCGGTGACTCTCAGTGTGACAAGCGCATCCATTTAACCGTCCCCCGGGTTTTATGTACAAAAGAGAAAAATATAAAGATGAAGAACTCACACTGGTAACTATAAAAGTCTTTATCAATAACTATCAAGTCCTTAACGTTTCGAACCTTAAAAGTATAACCTAAATAAAGCTCGTGTAGAGCGCACTCCATCTGGTAACAACACAGGAGATTGATCATCCCTTCACGGCGCGCGGATATTTTTACCAATATTTGTGAGATACCTCCTTGTAGAACTGGCTATCAATTTAGATATTATACAGGGTGTTTCATAACCCTCCGTCCGATCAATGAAAGGGTTGTAGGGTAGAGTAAAATGATGAGGTATTTGTCATTATTTCACGGAAATTCAAGATAAAATTTTCCCTGGTAAATTTAATTAATTTTAAATAATATCACATCAGATTACCCATGGCAATAATGAAGACTCATAAATCGTAATAACTAGGTCCTAAACCTAAAGTTCATAAAAGGTCGTTGAGTGCATCGGCTGGCGCTGCCAGCGGCCGCGTCTTTACCTAAACCTTTGACAAAAGCAGAACGTCGACTTTACACGTGCCATCATTTTAGGTAGGTAAGTATACCCATTTTATTTATGAGTTAGTTGCAACATCTGGTTTACTACATTAGGTAAATCGGAAGGTATTGTTTACGTAGTTTGTTTGTTTCGTGAGAGTGCGTAGCCAACTTTGCTGTCCGTGTATTCAGACCACCCGAAGGCCTACGACATGGCCTTACGATTCTTAGATTCAGTTTTCCGTGCCTTCTGAGTACGTGGGCACTCATCCAAGTGATGACCTGTGCAACCGGTGCTTAACTTTGCCAAACTATTACGATCCAAAAGTTTAGTCACGCTATGAGCTCTGCAGTATTTACGGTAATTACTAATTTTTTAAATCTTACTTAGGCAAGTTAACTTTAATTCCTAAAAACATCAACTTACTTGTAAGCTGCGTACGACGATCATGCTCCACATGTCGACCGTAAAGGTTAACACACTTACGGTACCTTTTCATCAAAGGTAGCTATTTGAAAGCACACTAACTAGCACACTGTAGTTCACGAGGTGGTGAAGCCGTTGAACAACGCGCTCCGACGGCACTGGCAGACCTCGTGATCCAGCATCCAGCGAACTGTTCCTCCTTATCACTACGTGCACCTGCATGAATTGCATTCACTCCTACCTAAACACATCGAAATGTTAGAGTTTGAATACGACCGACGCGACGTAACTATTTCACAACGTAAGTTATTCCGGAAAACCGAACGAAAATAATCCTAGAGCAAGACTGCGTGATCAGTAGGCAAATTGAAATCGTAAAAAAATAGCCAGCTAGGGATGTAACCAAAGACACTTATTGGAGTTCTGTTTTTATCGATATTTTATTATGGGCATGTATCCAACGCAAAATTGTTGTTTGTTTTTAAATTATTATTATAACTATTATAAGATAAAAATGATGTAACTTCTTATTTGATTTAAGTTACCGAAATTAGTAGATCATAGTCTTTTGTCGATGATCTACTAAGTTCTGTAACACAAAAGTATTAGTTATATTATTAATGTAATAATTCTTTGAAAAATTAATGTTCTGTCACATTTCATGTTAAAATTTATTAAATCGGTATTAGTTGCTATCGATCGTAAACATCTCTACCGCGTTTCGGGGTTGTGTTGAGCGGCTCGTTTGACGGTAAAATTGCACTATTTTAAAGGCGGCATGCCCTTTGACACGAAAGGCCGACAATATTTTAATAGAATTAATAGAATCATGAAGGATACCGCCGCTAAGTGAATAGAATAAATTTTTCCCTAATTTCGGGGTGATGTTTCTCGTTAATACTGTACTAAGGAAATAAATTGTGATGTTTTATGAAGACCTGGATTTTTTTTATTTTTTTTCCTAGATTGCCTCCCAAGTCAGTAATATGTGGTTTCGGGGTCGGACAGGGGTTATGAAACACACTGTATATTTAACTAATCGATATGAACGTCTGAGTAGGCGTGGAACAAATAACGCGGAATGTGTCACGTTTCTGTTAGTTGCATCCGCGCGCGTTCGACCCTCGTCTCTTGGCTCGTCAATCACTGGCTCTTCTTACTCCGTGACGTTCCGCTGATGATTTTGAGCAGTCGCACTGCGGGCGCCTCGAACGCCAGTGAAATGGCGAACGAAGCCAAAAACGCCATCACTGCATACCTGGCGTTTATCGCCAACTGAAACAACAAATGTACAGTTACGTCAGTTATTCACAAACTTTTCACAAAACTACTAAAATACAGTATCTATGGAATCACCCCGCTGTCTATCTATCACAGGCTCTAGAACGATCGTAGAGAAACTTTTGTAAAATCGTAAATCCCTGTATAATTTAAACTGAAATAGTAATACCGTTATTACCAAAGGTTTTGTTTTTACGACGATTTTATAGTACTCATCATTTCAAACGGTTATCTTGGCGTCTTCCTTTGAATATATAGATTAGTAAAGGGAACAAGGTTTGTGTCTAATAATTCTGCCATCTCTGTGTATTCATTTAAAAATTCCACCCTTCCACAAAATTTTGGTTACCTCTGACTAATTAACAAACAGTTCTATTATTATTTTGCATACCAATTAGTAAAGCTTCATCACATTTATGTAACAATACTTAACATCACAAAAATAAAAATCTTTTAGCTTTGATTTTCACAACAATTTCTAATTTCATTGAAATTCAGTGGGACTGTATTCAATTAACTTTTATAATATTAATAATATTCTACCACATTCACACAACACCATCTAGTCCCAAACTAAGCATAATCTTGTAATATGGGTACTAGATAATGGATAAACATACATATATACTTTTTTTGTAAATACATACATTATATTATACAAACCGTCCGTGTGGTGACGGATTAAGAATACGGAATGTCACCACCCCATATCATCCCATGGGTGTCGTAAGAGCCGACAGAAGGAGCATATTGTGCAGAAAATAGCACTGTAAGAGAAGGAAATCTTGATACAAACCCTATACCAACCCGTTTGGCCAGCGTGGTTTAGTAGGCCAATTCCTCCTTTCAAAGGAGAGGCTTAGTCCAGCAGTGGACTGTTAAAGGCTGATGATACATAGAAACACCCAGACCAAGGCAAACATCCATGTTCATGCACACAAATATTTGACTTGAGCGGGAATCGAACCCGCGACCTTCGGCGTAGCAGTCGCTTACACTCCCGCGGCGCCAACCGGTCGTCGTCGCTTGCTTGATACCTCGCTGCTTTTAAATAAATTAAATGAAATAGCTTCAGTACCATGTTAGTTTACTAGCACGGGATTGAATGCATTCCTAACAAACTTTGTATTCCTCTTAGCTTTATGCTCGAAAACGTTAGGTAGGTGTCTGAAACATTTCGCTAGATTGTATGTGAGAGCGTAAAAGTTAAATCTATATTATGTCTTGAGTGAAGTTTCATAACTCTACAAATGGATCATACTATCGTCATATATACGTGTATGTACGTATTTTATGTTGAATCGATCGAGGGAGATGGCGATTGCAACGCGATGAGAATGAAACGAAAAAGTATCGGTTTCAACTTGAAAAAAGTCCGACATAATGATATAAATCTTCTGAACATAGCCTATTTATAGCTTTTTAAGGAAACGGAAACAGATAACTTATCAAATGATTATTCCTGGTTTTAACTTAATTACGGGGCATTTCGCGACCTTTTTCACTAACGAGTGCCTCTAAAATATGTTTGTGTAGGTCGTCCATTAACCGAGTTTAATGTCGCGTTTTGCTTCAACACTTAATATATACGTTTGCCTTTAACCTCTCTCGTGTTGCTAAACTACGCTAAACTCCTTACGTCACTTTTTAGTGAGTTTATGTTTACTACCGGGTGGTCGTAAACATGGTGCGTGTCATCGCGCACTTATGACTCACTTCAGATAAACATCCATAAAAAACAAACGAGACCACTTATCGTTGTTCTGTAAGCTGTGTTGTTTTTATGAATAGTTTTTCTAATTGCAAATATTAATAAAACGACAAGTGGATCGGCATACATTTCTAATAAGATCTTATAAGATTTCGTAAATGCGTTTTCAAGTCTCTAAAAGGTTAGGACGATATAAATGAATGTTTTATCCATAAATGTCATAACTACTTATTATAACACCATGAACAAGAACCATTCTTTAATGAACAATAACAATAAAGTACGTTCAGTCTCAAAGTTTCTATAAACAGACCTTGAAATACGATACCGAGATAAGCCGACGCGACGGCTGTGTACACGTCGCAAGTTAAAAGCCATGAAAATAATTTGTACATGGCCAGGCCTGGCGCACTTCGCATTTTAGGTACAAACTTACAAGTACCTCGGCCGACCACGTCGACGTGGTTGGATTTAGTCGGTTGCCGTGCGCCGCTCACATTAGACGTCACGCAACGCAACGAGTGCGACCGCTCCGTATTCTCACGCGCCGTGTTCATACACTGTTCAAATTATATACCTAAAGGCCTTTAACAACGAAAATGTATCATCACAAGTATAATGCAAAGTATTGCTCAATTAACTGTGTGTCGAAACCGACTTGAAAATTTGATTTTATTTTATTTATATTACGAGAGCAACTTGAAAATTTGATTTTTTGTTTGTTGAGATATCTTAACGATTATGGTGTCAAATTAAAGATCTAGTTCAAAAACCATTTTATCTGTTTGAATCATGTAAATCGGTCCACGCGTTTAGGAAATAACTAAGAATCAGTATAGTAAAAATGTAAACAACCAGAATTTTTGTGGTATTTGTTCTACGAGCTCAAATAGTGGGATAGGATACTTATATGATAATTATTTATTATTAGGTACGTGGTCAAGTAGGTAGATAGACGATGAATAAATGTTATAGTTGCAGCGGCAAGTCAACAACCCTAGCGCGCCACTCCGCGCCAGACAGTGACAGCGTTATGTGTTAGAAAAGAAAGGGAACGGTTAGGTTAATATCGCATTAGGCACTGAGTGCTTATGCGAGTTAAATTGCACTTTGTTGCTTAGTAGCAAGAGTCGCAAATTCAATAAATTGGTTTGACAAGTGAATTTTCTGTACGTTAGTACTATTCTTTATTCTGTGACATGGCTTACAACATACAGAATTGCCATGAAAGACTAGGTAAAATATTTCCTTTTTCATTTCAAATACCTTTTTTGATAATAAATTAACGAAATTAGTGTAATAAATAAATAAACTAAGCAATGGATCAAATTACAAAGCTCTTCTACGTTCACCCTATTATGAACCATATTGCCAAAGCGGTAACGATCATAACTGCATCACTGCACTAGACGCAGACACACCTCGTACGAGAATGAAATGTGATATTTCAAATTTTTTTTTGGCGCGTAGAAAGGTGCCAAGACTTATATTCGTTTTAAAACACAAGCAATATTTATGGTCTCAATAAAAAAACATCGTTGTTCAAAAATCAACTCAATGTATTAAAAAATTGGGTTTTAAATGCATCGCACCAGCGGGAACGCCGGCGTTCTCGAGCACGCATCGGTCAGCATATCGAGAATAATAATAGCGGGAAGTGCGGAACGCCGGCGTTCCCGATGCGGTGCAAAGGTATCGCGTATTGGAAGGAAAATGTAAAGTGAGGGCTTCGACGAAATTGTTTTAAAAAAAGTTGTTTTTTATTAGTAGCACTTGTTTCAAGATTGAGATGTGATTCCAGTTGATTGATGCCGTCCTTGCTGTATATAAAATACTCGAAAAGGTTTTCATCTAGTTTGTTATATGTAGCAGTAGATGAGACAAACACTACCAATGTGTTGACGTTACTATCGTAAGCTAGCTAAGAAATACTTTCTAAACACATTGCCTTGCACTGACAGACAAAATATATTGAATCTCTAAATGTTCTGCCAATCTGTTATTACTTTTTATTAAAATCATCTATTAAAATCAAAATGTTATTACTTTTACATGACTCAATATAAAGCTGGCTTTGATTACCAAGGGTAGCGCAAAACAAACCTGATTGTTATGTAGATTGTATTCTATATATTTGTTCAGCAATAGGTCATTCTAGAGGTAACCATAACAACACAAATCACAGCGGTTATTGCCGAACGGAATTAATTTAAACACATCTCCATAATTTAAATTCGGAGTCGACTTTTGTTACTATTCTATACATCGATAATAATACCATTTCAGCTTTATTCAATAAGACATTGTGTACATATCAGCCGCCTAATCCTGTTCAGATAAGGGACGTAATACGTCTTTCGATGTCGTAGCTCTTTTTATGCTACGGAATTTGGGTTAGCCGTCGTTCGGGACCGCTAACTAGTTACCAACTCAGATAAGTGCCACTCTTAGGTTGACATCAACTAATTGCAACATTTTCCTGCTAAAATACAGAACAATATAACGTCCAGTGTTCACCTGCTCGCGTGCTAGCTCTGTGACGTGAAAAAATCTTGTAATTTACAATGGATCACAAGTTTTTCAAACAATTCAAGGGTCCTCTTTCATGTGCCAACCTTTGTGCGGGTGTCAAGAGGATGGCATAAGTCAGCGCCGAGATGTATTGCTTTCAGTCCATACTTTACGACATTATTTATGTTGGCAGACTATAATGCAATATTTTATATACTTAATCATTTGCTTATAGTTTTCGGCTGGCTTATATTATAGCCAGTGCTGTCCACAAATGAGAGATTTATAGTCACAATAAGATACGGTTGCAGTTTAATCTCACAGCTCCGAATTCTACAGAACCCAGTATTTATCTGACTGTCTTCGCTTATGAATGTAGTAAATAAATGGAAAGAGCTTGCGTGAATTTCGGAATGGATTTGTGCTGTTTCTCCTTGTTACGACACCAAAGTGATTACATTGTTCGTTGTAGTAGTGGGATCAATTAAAGTGTCATGTATTCAAGCTATTTCTAAAGAAATGTATATTGCAAGCTTAATCCACACTACATTTTTCCTTTATTCTTAATTTTCAAGCAAACTTTATGCAATATAATACATCTCTATAGTATCACAGTGATAGTACTCTGTGATAGAATAGAGACCTACTACATTCATGAACCAGTCATGCCTTCGTCACAAACAGAACATAAATCTAATGCCGCCTACTAAAAAAAGGTTCTACGTACGGGTACATTTTTTTGTTTAAGGTTTATCTTGTTCTGCCTAATATATTTTATATTTGACATTAAATTTACCTCGGCATATCTTTATCTACTAATTAAATATAAACATAGACGTTGTATTATGCAAAATGTATTTTTTGTTTGTCACTACATATAAAGTGAAATAGAGGGAAATAATAATTTTTCATACATCGGTTTTATGTATCAATGTGAAATTGCTGGTATTGGTAAGTATTCAGTGTTTCTCAAATTTTAAAATGTTTGTTTATAAAGTACAACTAATCCTACTGTAATAGGGTTGTGAAGTGGTGGAAGTTTTTATAAGTTTTATAAAATATTGGGTAGTAAGGCCGCATCTATAAAGCCTTTCGTATTGTATGGCGCTGAGTGTTGGGGAAGAAGATGGAGGAGAAACACTTGCAAGCAATTTCACATATTGGTATGTTATGTGAAATCATTTGGCATGGTGAAGACATGGTTTGTATGTAGGTAAATAAGTGATGAATATGAAAGTAAAGGGGAGAAAAGGAAGAGGGAGTGCAAAGAAAAGATAGGAAGGATGGGCGGAAATGTATGGACTGTGAGAAGATGGATATGTTAGAGAAAGAGGTAGGTGATGGGCGACAGGGAAGTATTTAACAGAAGAATTTACTGCACTGATCTTAAATACCATTGGGATCAGGGCTAGATAATATGTACATACAAACATACATAGACTCACGCCTGTTTTCCGGAGGGGTAGGCAGAGACTACGGAATGCCATTTGCAATGATCCTGACATATCTCTCTTGGTTAATTCAATAATTTTCAATCATTCATTCAATAATTCATTAAAAAAAGATAATGTCAAGACTTTAAAGTACAAGTGTATAGTTTTATTTTTTAGTCTATAGAACATTTGTGTTAGAGTTTTTCAACCAAATAAAGTATTTAGGTAATAGCCGTTTCAGTAATTTCATAAAAGATTTTACATATTTTCAGTATGCGGCGAGGTCTGCGTGGAAACTTAAAATTTTAATAAATTATGGTCGAATTTCGACCACGAGGCGACCATGTCAGCCTAGAGACGTCCACTGCTGGACATAATCCTCCCCCAACGTTCTAGTAATCATAATCCTGCCAAAAAATATCACGCTGGCTTTTCCGTAATTATAGACCATTTAAATCGCATTGTCAAAATGTGCCTCTAAATATTATGGGCATTCATTAAAACTGCGACATTAAATGTGCTGCCAGAGATATACGCTTGAGATATACATATCTTTTAAGTTATTATGTCACATACATAGTCCCTTTAACTTCTATTCAAAGATATTTTTGTCTCAAGAACAAATATGTAATTTAGCAGATAAATCTGACACAAGACTACCCATACTTATTTTACTGCTGCCCAAATTTCATTGATCGCCTTTATATCAAATATTTGTAACATCCATGTATTTCTCTGTTCTAACTAAAAGTCAATACGACGCGGACTTTATTACTAATACAAGTTTATTAAAACGAAAGCTAGTCCCCATTGTCAAGTGAAGTCCCCGGGGAAATAGATCAAAGATATTTTCTACATTTAAGTGGCTGTATCAAAGTACCTTGTGAAGTACTTTGAGTTTATCGCGTACATATGGCGACCAAGGGTCTTTATTTTATAATATTTATAGACTTAGTGTATCATGCTATTGGCTAGCGAAAGGCACTTGCAGACACTCCTAAAAGCGATTGCCAATCGTACATTAAATGCTCAATATAGGCATATAATGTTTCATCTAATATTATTTTAGTGGCGTACAACATCACACAATTTCCCACATACGGCACTCGTCTGGTCGGCAAAGTTCCAACTGAGTTTCATAGAGTACGGTCTGGTGAGCCGGCAAGTTAGCGCAGACTATGTGCGGCCGCTCAGATTAGTGAAGTAACAGATGGAGCGCGTGTGCGTGACATTCGGCGACTGGCACTGTACGGACACGCGCGGCTATGTGTGTGTAAAGTTGCCAGATTATGAATAATCTCCCACTATTTTGCATATAGTTAAGTAATATTCTTATATTCGTGCGGTTTTGAAGAATTTACCATGGATTTAATTAATGCTTTTATAAATACATTTCTTAAACGTAGGTACCGAGTTAAGTTTTAACTACTTCGTAAATTGAGAAATAAATAGAATATGTTTTGTGATTCATAGCCTCGATCCAGGTACTTATATACTATGGTACCTGTACGATTGGTACCTGGATACTATTGTATCCAGGTACCAATCATGAGGTTCATTATTGTTTATAATTTTATTTTTTCATTATTGTAATGTTGTTTTTTTTGTTTAGAAATTCTCAGTATGGTATCTGGAAATGTTTGTTTAATTGAAATAAGTTTGCTTCCTATAATTCCTATAATATTAATTAGCTAAAAATGTACATATGTGTACTAAATAATATACCTACCTCTTCTTTTTGGAAATCAGGTGTAAGGATGAGAGAATATGTTATACATACAGGGTGTAAAAAGTATAAAATGCAGTTAAGGAAAAGAAAGCAAGGTTTAAAGAATGGCAGCTGATGAAAGGAGGAAATGAATCTTTAGAAGGAAGTAAGAAGAAGGAATATAATGAATTTTAAAAGATAGCCAAAAAGGCCGTAGCCATTGCTAGATCCAAAGGCCTAAACCATTTGTACGGGTTACTTGAAAAACCCGAGGGTCATAAATATTTATACAGCATGGCTAAAGCTAGAGAGAGAAAGGAGAAGGATGTATCCCATATTAAGTGCATGAAAGACGAAACAGGAGCAATTCTTATGGACGAAGACAGAATAAAAGAAAGATGGAGGACATACTTTGAAAAGTTAATGAATGAGGAGAACGATTGGAACGGAAACCTTGAGAATGAGGTGATGAATATTGGTTTAGTGAAGGAAATAAATAAGGACGAGGTAAAAAAGGCTGTTAGTGGAATGAAGAATGGAAAAGCTTTAGGACCAGATGGAATACCAGTAGAAGCATGGAAAGCGTTAGGAGATGATGTATGGGCGTGGTTGACTTTATTCCTCAATAAGCTGTTGCACGAGGAGACGATACCCGAGGAATGGTGCAACACTTACCTGGTGCCCATTTTTAAAATTAAGGGTGATATCCAAGAGTGCAACAATTATCGAGGAATAAAGTTAATGCTTCATAGTATGAAAGTATGGGAGAGAGTAATTGAGCGACGCCTGCGTGACGAGAGTGAGATCTCACGAAACCAATTCGGTTTTATGCCTGGTCGAGGTACGGTGGATGCCATTTTTGCACTTCGCCAAATGTGCGAAAAATACAGGGAGGTGCATAAAAACTTGCACATGGTGTTCGTCGACCTTGAAAAGGCATATATGACCGAGTGCCTCGTGAAGTCGTGTGGTGGGCCCTGAAGGAGAAAGGAGTGCCTGGGAAATACCTGACGTTGATTCAAGCCATGTACGCTAAATGCCGAACGCAAGTCCGATCCGCAGCTGGTATCACAGCTAGATTCGATGTGGCCGTAGGCTTGCATCAAGGGTCGGCCCTTAGCCCCTACCACTTCCTGTTAATTATGGATGCTATAACATCGGACATACAGGAAGAGGCACCCTGGTGCATGCTGTTTGCCGACGACATCGTTCTGGTAGCAGAGAGGGGACAGAAGGTGCAGAGCAAGCTGGAGGAGTCCTATACCAGTTTCACTCGGCGGTACACTTCTACCAGTAAGCTCCGATTTCCGCTACCTAGGTTCACTCCTGCAAGATGACGGCGAAATTGATCGGGATGTTAGGCAAAGAATCAACGCAGGATGGATGAAATGGCGACAGGTCTCAGGCTTAATATGCGACCACAAAATGCCTGTGAAATTAAAGGGCCGCATGTATAAGTCGATTATAAGGCCTGTCGTACTGTATGGAGCTGAGTGTTGGGCTACAAAGAAGATGGATGAGAAACGATTGCATGTGGCAGAGATGAGAATGTTACGATGGATCTGTGGAGTAGCAAGAATGGACAGAATTAGGAATGATTACGTTAGAGGTAGTATGAAAATGGCGCCCATTGATGAAAAGATAAAAGGGAGTCGATTGGCCTGGTATGGACATGTTATGCGGAGAGATGAGATGTATGTAGGTAAAAAAAGTGATGAATATGCATGTGGAAGGACAAAAAGGGAGAGGACGGCCAAGGAAAATATGGATGGACTATGTGAGGATGGATATGAAAGAGAAAAGGGTAAATGATCGGATGACTGGTGACAGAGAAGTATGGAAGAGAAGGACATACTGCGCCGACCCCAAATAAATTGGGACCAGGGCAAGACAATGATGACAGGGTGTAAAAAGACCCTTAACGAAAACTGAAACCCCATATTGTACCAATTATTACGAACATTTTTTGCTTCGGCATCATACCTGGGAAATTACTGGTTCAGGAGATATTGAGGATCAAAGTTACTATGGAATTTTTGTAATTAGGTAAAAAATCGATGCACTTACCCCGCCAAACTGTTCTATAGATGTCCTATGCACCCATTTACCCATTTACCCAGTAGGTATTTCGAAAATTGCACGCGCGTATGTTTTATAGCGGCTTGAAAAAGTGAATTCTCAAAAAAAAGTCGTTTCCCAAATTTTATTTTTGCTTAGTATGACTTGGAATGGTGTCCAAAACGCGTAGACTTCGGCTTGGTGATGGGTCTTGTGACACCCTGAATATATTATATTATAGGCGATAAAAAAGCAAACAGAAACAAAACTTTAAACATATATAATACTAGAGGACGCCAGCGGCTACGCCTGCATTTTTTTTAAATTTACCCGTTTTGGCAGATCCCGTGGGTATTTCGGGAAATCCCTTCTTAGTGCACCCCTACGGTTCTCAAGGAACATACATGCCAAATTTCAGCTTCCTGCGCCTAATAGTTTCGGCTGTAGCGTGTCTGTCAGTCAGTCAGTAACGCAAGGATTTTATATATTAAGATTTTAATTCTCAAAACAGTTATTTGCACAGCATTACAAAAATCGACAAACACCCTCAATTACCTTTATTTCTGTTTCTGTACTTAATGTACACAAGGCGCCAAGTCAAGCTAAATAGTTGCAGTACAATTTTGATACTTATTCCCTACGCCATAAGAACGGTACAAAGGTCAAAGTGTATAAAGCTTGACGAGTAGCCGTGAACACGAATATTTGGATTGTTTGGGGATCGAACTCAAAACAATGTAAACACTAATGGAAATTCTATTACTATTCAAATTCAAATTCAAATTATTTATTTGCGTAATATGGGTTTACAGGGATCTTAAATTATCAATACAGGGTATCAGCTTTTAAGCATGCAAAATTTCATATTTAACATTATTACGAGTAGGTATGTATTCATTTAAAACATTATTGTACACCAGTACGTCAGCACTTATGATATAACTTATGTATGAATAAATATTAAAATGTTACAAGGGATGTCAGTATTAATTAGAATAATATAAATTAAAAACAAATCCAAACATGTCATACAGTTTAAATAGTGTCACAGTTATGTTTTTATAAAAATTTATCTGTTAGATATTCCTTGACAGAATACTAAGCTATTGCAAGCAGTAATTTTTTTACACCACGTTTAAATATAATAAAATTCGTAATACTTAACAGTTCTTTTGGCAAGTGGTTATAAATGCGTGGTGCCATACATAATATGCTTTTGTTCACTTGTGCAGTGTTGTTAGCAGGGATGTGTATTTTCATATTGTGCCTTCGACTGTTAAGTTTCTCAAATTTATTGATATTTTTCCTCACAAACAAGACAATTTCGAGGATATATATACAAGGTAGCGTTAGTAGCTCTAATTGTAGAAAATAAGGTTTACAGCTATCAATCATTCTTAATTTGCAAATGGACCTTATGCATTTCTTTTGTGCCTTAAATGCCGCTTCCCAATCTGTGGAGTTTCCCCAAAATATAACTCCGTATGTTAGAATAGGTGCTACATGACCATGATATGCTATTAACACGGTTGATGTATCTACAGTTTTTGACAGCGCATACAGGGCATATGCAAATTTATTTATTTTCGCACACAAAAGTTCCACATGTGATGTCCAATTTAAACAAGAGTCAATATTAAGTCCTAAAAATTTAGTTTCGTCTACTTCCTCAATTGTATGTCCCAAATAATTAATGTCAATTTTGCCTTATTTATTTATCCTATTTCTAAATGTCATAAAATTTCTCTTATCTAGATTAATCTTTAAGTTATTTAGTATCAACCAATTAATTATACAATTTAAAGTATTGTTAATGTCCTGTTTTAATAATATTGTATCATTTTTACCTGTAAATATCGTCTGCGAATAAAATAGTTTTATTGTTTGTCAATTACGGTAAATCATTAATATATATAATAAATAATAATGGACCCAACACACTTCCTTGTGGAACAGAAAAGATTGTCTTTTTACCTTCTGATAAATAATTAATGACTTTTTTAGTTTTTGGACATAACCTAGTAATTTGCGTTAGCTGTATTCTGTCACTAATGTATGATTTTATGAGATCCAGGACATTTCCCCTAATGCCATATGCGTACAATTTATTAATTAATATTTCATGATCTACATGGTCGAAGGCTTTTGTAAGGTCCATGAACAGTGCTCATGACTGGTAACCTTTATTCATGTTACAAAAAATTGTATAAAGAAAGTCGTAAATAGCCATATTTATGCATTTATTTTTTCTAAATCTGACTTGTTCTTCGCAAAATAACTGATTCATTTCAAAGAAATTGTAAACACTATCATAGATAACCTTTTCAAATATTTTAGAAAGAACAGGTACTAGTGCAATGGGACGGTAGCAACTCATGTCTTTTCTGTCTTTTTTTTAAACAACGGTTTTATTAATGTAATCTTAAGTTTGTCTGGGAAAACTCCATACTCAATACATATATTTATTATATAGCTTAATATGTATGATATTTTATCAGAGACATGTTTTACTATTTTGGTAACTATGTCATCATAGCCAGAACTATGAGTGTTATTCAAATTGAGTATTATTTTATTTATGTCATATGGAGTTGTAGGTTGCATAAATATGGATTTATGATAGTTCGTTATATTTAACGGGTAATGCTCTGGGGCCAGTTTGGTAATTTCATGAATGAAAAAATTATTAAAACAGCTTGCTATTTGTTGCGGTTCGCTAATTATACGTCCATTGGCATGAATTTGTTCAATATCATCTTTTGGTACTACTGTGTTATTATTATTTATAACATTCCAAGTCGCTTTACTTTTGTTGCTCGCATTGCTTATATAGTTCATGTTTCGAGACTTTTGGGTCAGTTTAATTATTTTATTAAGTCTCCATGATAGGGCGGTAAACGGTGACTTATTTTCAACACTTCGCTTTTTCCTATATTCCCACAGCAGTTTCCTTTTCAGTTTACAGCATACAGCGATTCCTTTAGTAATCCATTTTGGTCTCATTTTCGTAGATATCCTGATAGTTATAATTGGAAAACATAAATTGTATAATAAACAAAACATTTCATAAAAATTGTTGAATGCTATATTCGGATCATAATTATTAAAAACATCCGAGAAACTAAGGGAGTTTAAATAGTTTGAGAATTTATTTATATTGTCCTCACTGTAGTCACGTTTTTTTGTATACCAGTGTGTTAATGTACAGCGGCGTTTTACAGGTCATGTTAGTATTTGAGCAGTGTGGTCAGATAGTGCTAACTCTATTAATTCCGCTTTACAACCTCGGATGTTATATGCAAAATTATCAATACACGTTCCACTTGATTAACGTGTAGGACTTTTTATTCCCAGTTTAAGATTGTAACTTTGCATCAAATGTATAAATTTGCAAGTTTCGTTAGTTTTATTTAAAATATTAATATTAAAATCACCACATCGAATTAATTTCTTTTTATTATAGCATAAACTTGCAAGCAGCTGGTCAAGCGTAATGAAGAATGTATTTAATTTTTCCATTGTTTGTTTGGGAGGTCTGTATATACAAACAATATATATTTGACTGTCAACTAATTCTATTCCAGAACATTCTATTATATTTTCGATTGAGAATTTACCGATTATATTATGGATAGTGTTAAAGCCTATCGAATTATGCACTAAAATGCAGGATCCGCCATGAAGGCTTTTCCTGGTAAATACGGATGCAAGTTTGTAGTTTGGAACCTTTAGGAGTTCTATGTCTGTGTCTATCAGATTATGTTCCGTTATGCACAATACACTTATGTCCCCCCGTTCACTGCTCATAGATTCAAGATTATGCGTTAACAGATCGGATTTAGAAATGAGTCTATTTATATTTTGGTGTAGCACATTAATTTGTTTGCAAGAGAAAAAACTTGTTACATTGGAGAGATTGATCTGCCTTTTTCAATAAAGGTTTCGTCAGTGAGTCGGTGCTTAAGTTAGTATTTATGTATTGAACAACATATTGTTGTTCAAATGTGTGTATGTCAATTAATATGTCATCCATAATGCGGCCATATATGTTTCGTATTCCACGTTTATTAATTTTTCCAGTTGAATAAGAAAACATTTCAAGGGTTAAATCTAGGTTGCTGTCAAAAAAATATGCATAGTCATTATTTTGTAGGCCATACATAGAAGATTATTAAACATTTCGACTTTAAAATTGTAAATTGGTGCGCCTGTGATGTATGTAGGTGCACAAATAATTTTATTGGTGTTTGTTACTGTTTTCAGAGATTCTTTTATATTGGTTATAGTCCTTTTATAATCATTTTCCATTTTGATATCTTCTTCCCCAATAAGTATAAAGCAGTAGTCGCTTAGGGTGAAATTTTTAAGCTTAGTCTCGATATTGAGCAAAAGTTCCTCTGTTCTGCCGTTGGTAATTACATAATGGCAGTAATCGAATTTGCTTGAGAACATGTCTTCAATTATTGATAAAGAATATGTAATTGTTACTGCTCAATATACATAGCTTGTTCTTCTTTTTTTCCTGGTTTGCATAAGTATCATTCATTATTTTCTTCTGTCATTCCTTCTGTTTAATTGATGATGGTGCCTGGCATGGTTCTAATTGTGTGTGTGTTGTCTGTGTCCCTTTATTGTGCATGTTAATTTGCTGTTGTTTATCAAGTGAGCCATGGTATGATTGGTCTTGGTGATCAATTTGCCGTTTTTGTGTTGATTGTGGTGTAGTACTACGGTGTGGAGTCAGGCATTTTTTTTTGTATGTATCCTTTAAATTGTTACTATTTTGTAAGTCACATTTTAAACGATAGTTTTCACTATGTAGATTTTCTATTTCTTGGTGAGCACTGAGTAGCTGCTTAGTAAGTGATTTTATTTGTTCTTGTAGGTCCTGTAAATTGACACTATTATCAAACAAGGTATCAGGAATACTCCTCATTGTAGTGTCATGTAACGTTTTCTGTCACGACTACATATACTTAAGTTTGTTAAGTCGCCTGTTGAATTTGATCTACAATGCCGCCGATAGGTGATGTTGTCTTCACAGTATGTATCCATTTTTGAGCGTTTATTGAGGCGAATAACTTATCAGACATGTTGAAGTGATTTAATAACTTTTTGAACTTTGCTTCGATACACTTTTATACTCGAATAATTTTGTATTGAAATTGATGAATCTCAAAAAGTCTCTTCTACCTCGCTGTGGATTCGAACGCAGAGACACCGCCGTACGTCACTACGTAGGTCGGTAAGTTCCCAGCCACGCCACGACAGCTTGTTACAAATTTGTTAAAATTGTAGTTCCATTTATAAGTGGTTTGTAAAGAAGTCGTTACGATGACTCATGTTGCAAATATTTATTTGAATAGTTCAAGTTATTTTTGCACTGTCACTTTGAAATGTTTCCTGTATTTAATTCACTTTTACAAATTGTTTTGTTGTATTTATATTGTTTACTCACTAATTAGGTTGCAAAAGCACTTTTTGAATTGTTTTCGGTCAGTAACACAATATTTGACAAATTCTAAGTTTACTACTCTGAAGAACTTTTATTTATTTTATTCACGATGTTTGTTTGTTATTTTTGGAGATAACACTTGCACTGCACATATAGAATGTAGGGAAAATATTTATACCGTTTAATAGTATAAATATGAACTTTAACTATTTTTAAATCTTAAATAGATACAGAGCTGTTTTAAAGATAAAGATAAAGATATTTTTATTGCGTAACTGTGTACAGGTAAGGTCTTACATCAAGATAGATTACAGTACTAAGTCCAACAGTTTATCCATGCCGGATATGCAATACAAAGAAATACATGCATAGGTAGTTAAAATCTCTCAAGATTAGGTAAATTTGTTAGAAAAGAACTCTTGTAAATTATAAAATACATTATTCAATAACCATTTTTTTAAAGTTGTCTTGAAAATGTTACCATTTAATGGTTTAATAGCTGTGGGTAAATGATTAAATATACGAATAGCAGTGATATAGGTGCTTTTATAATATATCATGTTTTTTATGTTAGGTAAGTTAATGTTGTATTTGTATTTATTGCGAATATTGCACTTAGTCTCCGATTTGAAATTAAAATGGTGCATGTTGTTTTTAACAAATAAACATATCTCTAGTATGTAAATAGCTGTCAAAGTGAGGAACCCATTTGACCTGAAAACATCTCTTAATGACTCAGTACTATGCATTTTATAAATGGTTCTTAGGCATTTTTTTTGAAGAATAAACGTAGATTCTACATTGGTGGAGTTACCCCAGTAAATGATGCCATAGATTAAAAGTGGATATACCGTACCAAAGTAGGCGTTCCTAGTAACGTTTACATTGGTAGTCTCTGTTAGCACTGACAATGCATAGCAAGCACTTGATATTTTTTTATTTAATTTTTCAATATGGGCTTTCCAGTTTAGATGTTGATCGATTGTAACGCCAAGGAAGTTTATATCTTGAACCTCTTCAATTTCTATATCTGAGACAGTTATTTTTAGTTGAGAAGGCTTGCTTTTGTAGTTCCTGAATTGTACCAGCTTCGTTTTTGAGAGATTTACTTTCAAGTTTAATATCTGCAACCAGTTTGTGACAATTTTTAATGTTTTATTTATTTCATTACTAAAGCTAACGTCATTGGAATCATCATTTGAGATAAAAATTGTTGCATCATCAGCATACATTATGCAAAGGTGGTTAACTATGCTTGGAAGTTCGTTTACATATATTAAAAACAACAAGGGCCCCAATATGCTACCTTGAGGCACACCTAATATTACATTTTCATATTTAGATTGTACTGTATCTAACATTTTTGTTGAATTATTATAGACTTCTATAGTAGTTGCCTGCATTCTATTGTTCAAATAATTGTCTATTAGTTTTAAAGCAACTCCTCTTATGCCTATACCTTCTAATTGATTTAGCAAAATATTATATTCTACACAGTCGAAAGCTTTCGACATATCGATAAAAAGAGCAGCGCATTTTTTGTTATTGTACATGTTACTCCAAAGAGTATTAAAAAGTTTATAAATTGCCAAAGATGTGGTTTTATTTTTTTGAAATCCAAACTGATTTTCATTGAGAATATTATTTACGTCTAAAAACTTTACAATTCTAATATAAATAATCTTTTCAAAGATTTTCGATATAGTTGGTAGCAATGCAATTGGTCTATAATTACCTAATTCATGTGTCGATCCTTTTTTATGTAAAGGTTTTATTATAGCCTTCTTTAAACTATTTGGAAATTCTCCTGTTTCTAACATTAAGTTTATTATATATACTAGTGGGTCTACAATAAAAGAGATACTCTCTTTGATAATTTTAATAGGTATATTATCGTACCCGGAGCTCGGCTTATTTTTTAAAATTTTTACTATATTCATGACTTCATTTCTATCTGTTGGATAAAAGAAAATACTTTTTGGGTTATTTGTAGGCAATGGTTTGTATTTGTTTGATGTTGAGTTATTTATATTTTGATTAATATAGTAATGGTTAATAGCACTGGCTAGTTTATCTGGCGATTTTATAACATTATTGTTTTGGATGACGTAATCAACCGTTGGTTTAAGCACATTTGCTGATTGAGTCTGTCGCTTAATTAATGCCCACGTTGCTACAGTTCTATTCGAACTGTTTGTAATGAATTTTGCATTCGTGTTCCTTTTTGATTCTCTAATCACACGTGTAAGAATTTTACAACAGCGGCTATATTTTACTTTTTGATCGATACTATTGGTGTGTTTTGTTTGGAGATACAACTTTCTCTTATTTCTACTCGATATTGAGATACCTTTTGTTTTCCATGATGTATCGTTTTTGTAGCATATTTTTACTTTTTGAATTGGTATACATAGGTTAAAAATTAGTAAGAGTGTCTCAAGAAAAGTGTCATATGCTGTGTTTACATTTGGTTGTTGGTATGTATTATCAAAGTTTATTTGGGATATATATTTTCTAAATATGTCTATGTAATAGTTTATGTTGCGGCGCATTTTGTACCAGTATTTTTCTTTAAGACCTAAACTACACGGGATATTTATTACTTGGCACGTGTGGTCTGATATTCCTAGATCCCAAATTTCAGATTTAAATTTTTTGTGATTTGTAATAATATTATCTATTAGATGTTCTAATAATATTTTATTAGATGTTCACTCGATGAGCACCATCTAGCGTTATTCTGTACTATATTTATAAGAAAAAAGATATTTCTACAATATACTTTTCTAATACGTTAATGTGTCAAAAATAGCTGGCAACACCGGCAACGTAAACATTGGCGCAGTATTTAAAATTGTATTTTTTGTGAATAAATAAGTTATAATCCTTTAAAACCGTATAAGTGAACTCTAATTCATGTTATACTGCAGTGGTAATGATTGCTGTTATTTTGATAGAGATCTAAACAAGTTGTAAACTCAAATCACCGTAAACAGAAGTGACTAATAAAACTAAACCAACGTAATCAACAGTGACACCAGGGAACTATCAGTGAAATTTTATGGAACGACAATGTGTGTAATTGACAAAAAGGGTTTCAAATACCCATAATCAAAAAAATTTATGAACATAAACGCATAAAAATCGTTAGTGACAAATTTTTATTTAAATATTAACATCACATTGCTACCAACTTGTCGAACAAGGGCGCGTTCCAGTTCACAACTTCACACTCAATATCTTTGACATTACTAGTGTACCATACTTAAAGATACGTAAAACCTGGTAGAAAACAAATCGTTAAAATGCAGAACGATAATGTAACATTCAGAAGGCATCAATTATCCACCGCGGTGTCGGAATCATCGTTATTTGAAGCCAGTATGATGAGTTTGTGAAATGATACACTGTATGCCGAGGAAAAATTGCTGCTCTTAAAGAACAAATTAAGAAATTATCTACTGAGTTGCAAAGCGCCCATCAAGAGGTCGATAATCTACACAGTGAGAACACCCATCTGCGAATAGAATTAGAAAAAGCAACTAAGGTAATCGAGTTGTATAAGAAAATTGAACAAGGGTCTCCAAGATTTACTACGCCAGGAAACAAGCGCAAAATCCAGAAAAAAGTAAGCAGCCTAACATCGACACCAATGAAGAAATCCTCAAAAGTTGTAGTGACTAAAAGTCCAAAATCTGCCACCCTGTCAACAACAAACAGCGTCAAAAAAGCCTCGCAACAACTACTAAAAAATTCTAGACAAGACGATAAGGAATGCAGAAATGAAGAAGTAGTCTGTCTTCCAAAGCAGATACAAAACGTTGACAATAAGTAACGAACACAAGTCCATCAACAAAAATAAAAATAGCCATATTTGCTGACCAACAGGGTAAATATCTTCAAAGGATACTGCAAAATTTGCTTGGATCAACCTACAATGTAAGCTGTTTCTGGAAACCCAATGCAACCATTTCTGAAGTGCTGCGTACAACAGAAGTGTCTACCTTAACGAAAGACGATTATATTATAGTACTAGGTGGTATAAACGATACAAATCCATGGGAATTCAAATGGCAATTTCAAAATTTTTTAATAAGGTATCTTGTCCTCATATTTTAGTAAGTGAAATACCATACAACAAATCACTCAATGAAAGAGCATTAAATTATGAATTGCGTTTCGTGTGTAGTAAGTTTGACAATGTAACTTTTATTGACATGAACTATAGTATGTATCTGCCGTATAAAACACATAGATCCAATTACATAAGTCGACATATTCTGAGAGATATTTTAGAAATAGACTATCTAAAGAAATCAATTAAATACGCCTTTGACATGGAAATTAAACATAAACATTGTAATAAATTAATTGACAAGACCACTCAAACTGAGGAGGAAATAATATTACTATCATCTACTAAAGAAATACTACCAGCTCAAATGCCTCGTACTACAACTAAGGAGTTTTTTCGTGTATAATTAATATCTTACATCAAACATTAATGGGTCGTTAAATAAATTGGATGTTTTTATTGTTGCTTTATATGATGTTATCGAGAAATATAAGACAGTGGATGTTATTTGCTTCTCAGAACACAATATGATTGCGTCTGATACACACATGTTACATATTCCTAATTATAATTTAGCAGCATATTTTACGAGAGAAACAAGACATGGAGGAACTTGCATAATGGTAAAGGTTGGTTTAAAATTCAAATTACTTAATTCTTTATCAAAATACTGCGTGCCAACAGTATTTGAAGCTTGTGCTGTCGAGTTGTCAGACCATAATATTATAATTATTTCTATTTATAGGAGCCCACAATGCATTGACGCTAAAAGTAAATTTGTAATTTTTTATAATAAATTATATGATATTCTCTATTTATACTGTTATAAACATGCTAAAAAGGTTATGATATGCGGCGATTTTAATATAGATTTAATGAAAAATACGAGGTATTCAGACAATTTTAAGCATTTAATCAGAGGTTTTAACCTTAAATTTAAATTAGACCAACCAACTCGTTTGTGTAGTGGCACTTGCATTGACAACATAATTCATAATATACGCGGATCTTAAGGTCGATATTTTAGAGCTTGCGGTATCAGATCACACGGCACAAATATTAGTGTCCTGTTAAAAAAACATGTTGTCTTAGCTACTGGTACACCACTAAAAAAGACTACTCAAAAGAAAATGTACAAACATTTAGAGAATACTTATCAAGTATCAGTTTTAATGAAGTGTACCAAGAGAAAGATGCTTTGAATTGTTTTAATAGTTTCTATGACTCTTTTGTACTACTATACAATCTCTATTTTCCAAGTATTGGAGTGAAAATAAACACCAAACCAAAACCCAAGTGGTTAAGTCGTGGTATAAGGATTTGTAGCAAAAGAAAGCGTATGTTATTATGGCAGTATAGGCTTGTACCTAGTAAGGACAATAAAAATAAGTTTAAAAATTTTAACATGAAATTTAGAAAGATTATAAGACTTACACAAAAGTCGCAAAATAATCATTCTATAAAAACTGCCACAAACAAATCAAAGGCAACTTGGAAAGTAATAAATGGTTGTAAAAGCTCTCTTCCAAATGAGAGTATATTCCAAATAAACGTAGGTGGAAAAGTTATATACCAGCCGAGTGAAATAGCAGAAGTTTTCAACAATTTCTTCATAGATCAGGTGCAGCCCCTATGCAATACTAGATATAAGTATAGTAACACTATAGCTAGAACAACAAATTCCATGTTTATGCCAGCAACCACTCCACAAGATATCTTTAGAATAATAATGGGACTTAGAAATACAAATAGCACTGGTAAGATGATATTGCCACAATAATCATAAAATTGGTATCCGAATTAATATCACCAGTCCTAAGCTATGTTATCAATCAATGTATAACTGAGGGCATTTTCCCTGACAGATTAAAAATTTCAATTATTAAGCCATTATTCAAAAAAGGTGATCGGGACAATATGGCCTGTTACAGGCCTATTGCACTGGTTCCTATAATTTCAAAAATATTTGAGAAGGTAATATATAGTAGTCTATATGGATATTTGGAAAAAATGAATCTGTTGGTTGACAATCAGAAAGCGTTTAGACAGAATAAGTCAATTGATGTAGCGGTGTATGATTTTTTGAATCTTATTTCTGCTAAAGATGATAAAAGGCTATCAGTTTTAGGACTATACATGGATATGACGTGTGCTTTTGATCATGTGGATCACAATATTATATTAATAAAAAACCTTAATTCATATTATTATGGTATTAGGGGAAATATATTATATCAAAATTAATAAAATCGTATCTGAATAATCGTCAACAAATAACTGTCATAAATAGAATCAACCATAAAAAACAAATATTACGTATGCATCAATCCAGAAACAAGTAAAATATGGTGTACCACAGGGCAGTGTCTTAGGGCCTTTATTGTTCATTACTTATATTGATGATTTTCCATCAGCTACAAAATATGCTATGATTATGTTTGCTGACGATAGTACATTGGTATTTAATAGTGATAATGTACCAGGTCTAGAAAATGATATAAATCAAAGTATTGACTCTGTAGTAACTTGGCTGACATTGAATAATCTTAGAATAAACTTTGACAAGACGTATATTATGCAATTTGGACATCAATTAAATAGTAATAATTTAAATTTAAATATTAATTATAAGGGTACAATAATTAATGAAACTGACATAACAAAATTTCTAGGGCTTTATATTGACAATACATTAAAATGGCATGAGCAAATTGACAAGGTATGTACTAAATTACATCAGCAGTCATATGCCCTATACAGGTTAAGCAAAACTGTGGATCAGTCGGTTTTATTGACTGCATATCATGGCTTAGTTTCCTCATCTCTTAGGTATGGCATAATATTTTGGGGTAATGCTACGGGTAAAGAAAAAGTTTTCATTGCGCAGAAACGCTGCATCAGGGCAATATGCAACCTACAAAGGGATGACACTTATAAGCCATATTTCAAGAAGCTGAAAATTTTAACTATGCCCTGCGTATACCTATATGAAACCGCCATGTTCGTGCGCCGCAATATGAGTAAATTCATAAAAGTTACTAGGCAAAGAAGGGCTGACAAACTACGTTTGGTACCGAGTAAAAGTAGCCTTTTTCATAATAGCATTTTTGAAATGGCCCCAAAAGTTTATAATCATCTTCCAAAATACATACGAACAGCAGAGAGTGTTAGCAAATTTAAAAAGGAATTATTTGCATTCTTAATTGAAAAATCATACTATTCCATTGCAAGTTACTTCGAAGATATTGAATTGTTATAATTATAATGTTAGAATCATGAGAATGTCTATATGCTAGTAAATAGTAATATCGATTTATTAATAATATAGATTTATAGTAATATAGATTTATTATTATTTTGTATTGACATTTTTAATTTCTTAATTTAATTTTAATTTTTGTCATATCCTGTAATTACTATATACTGACATACATATTTTATTTGACTAAAATTATGTTATGTGGTCATTTCATCATCAATTAATATTATGTTTTCAAATGGATTGTTTTATTATTTTCATTGTATTAAATTCATATACAATTTTATTCCCTACAAGGTAATATATTTTGCATGCCGCTCTAGCACGGTTGATCATGGTGACACAATACCTTACTTGTATCCATCTATTTACCCATGTATCGCAAAATAAACAATTTCATTTCATGTATTTTTCATTAACATGACAATTTTTATTACATAATCAATTGACAAGTGCATTTTCCCTTATTCAGGCAGAATGGCGTCGACAAAAACTGGCAACACTTACATATTTCTTGCACAAATACGAATTTTATCGAAAAAATTAAATTATGAAACAGTCAAATTATCAACAGTTATCTGTGAAAATATATTCCTTTTTCCTGTTTTTGTTTTTGGAAACAACTTTTACAGTGTTTAAGAACACAAGACGGCATTTTAAGAATTTAAAAGCTGAAGTGATCGAGGCGCGTGAACTGTACGATGCTTCGTAGCGCACTGAGACGAGTTTGTATTCGTTTTTTAATTTGTATTTGCTTTAGTGGCCGCACGCAACTGTGCCGCGCGCTCCGTCTGCCTTTTGTTCTATAGTCTGAGTGCGGCCGTATTTTAAACCGATACAACCGAAAATTACTATTCAATACAATAGAATATTACTATTTAATATAATATTGAATATCATCTCGTTCAAATATTGAATATTCTGTCTGCTACGAATGGATCACAATATTAGTTTTAATTGTAGTAACTACTCTGTGTAAGAAACGTGTCGGTTGTTGCTGAAGCCGAAATTATTTCTACGTACTCATTTGTACGACTCATCATACACCTGTGGCTTGATTTATATGGAGAAAGGATTGTGCCGCGAAATTGGGAGTAGGTATTGATGAGTGCCTGACTCATAACAATGTTATTTGGTAAATCAAGTATTGGGTATTATCTTAAGCTGCGTTTCATCTACACAAAAATATACCTAGTTCAGTATCTGTTTACGATATAAATGACCTCTATATATCCTCTATACGTATAACTTATGTAGTGACACAGATAGTAAATTCAAATGAATGCATGAAAAACGTAATATATTTTTCCTAATAACTTTTTCTTTTCTGTCCATATTTATTTGTTCTAGATCTCTCCGAAACGTCAATACCAATTAGACAGGACGTTTTGTATCTTATGTTGTATCTTATAGTTGGTACTATAAAGAGTCTTAGATAAATTGTTGGTTTCGCTGCACTCCGGTGAAAGCAATTATATTATTTATCTATATAAAGAGTATTTAAATAGATATTAACCTATTTTATTTTCCATGCAGACAGAATCAAAGTTAGTATTTTATGTAAAGATAAATATTAGGGCAAAGAAATTCACGTAATGCCATATTGCATTTTTCGTAACCGATAAAAATCATAAACATAGTAAAGTCTGAAGAAATGTACTGTTCGCGATCACCCGCGCGAATCTCGTTACCAGACGTCGTAGCAACACGTCGTAGCAGAACTAATGCTCAGCTACGAAATTTAGAACAACTACACTACGTACTCTCTGTATGACGTAAGATGAGACGCAGGAAAAATACAAGAATCAATATTAAAAACAAAAAATATATTTAGGAACAGATGGCAAACTTAACATCAAATCCTATTCTAACTCGTCTGGCCAGCTGTAGGAAGACAAATCCCCCTATTGACTCACAATGCTATTCTGACGCTCCCACCAAATAAAAATAAATTCTGACACAGATTAGAAGAGATCTGTATCCAGCAGTGGACTGCAAAAGGTTGTATGTGTTCTCACCACATTAGAGTTCTGCATGTGATACGGCCCGTCCAGCAGGAAGGAGGTGTACATCATGATGGTGGGGGCACGAGGTACGCGCAGTACGTCAGCTTTCTGAGTGGCAGCAGCCCGCGGTACGACAGCGTCGAGTTGAAAAGGCCGCCGTACCCGCTGCAGCAGAGGATCACCACACATGCTACTGCTACGCCCCACGCTGTACAACAAAAGGTTTATCAAAAATTAAAGGTAATGAAAGTGTAGTGGCTGCACCTATGGCATGGTGATTTAAGCAGTTTCCTCGCCGCTTGGCAGTGCGGGGGTGGTGAGTTCAATTCACACATGAGACAACACTTGGTGCAAATGATACTGGCAGATTCCATCAACAGACAAATACAGATAGACTCTAAAAACAATTTATGAATCGCACAAGGTTTTCTGATGAGCGCCTACAACACACGACACAGCCAAACCGCATGGCAGCTGCTTAAACCTTTTCACAATATGTACAATCATGTAAATATAGTGATGAATAAATATGAATAGCGGAAAATCTTATAAAGAAGTAGCGATAAGATTCTGTGAGTCATGGACGCATACACAAAATTATCATGATGGAGGCTGAAGGCTGAAGCCAGGTATCACCGCGAAGGAGTATTCAGTCGGGAATGAATAGGCGACTAGTTTGCATGACATAAGTTTGCGACATCAATGGTCCACTTCCATGTGTTTCCACCAACAAAAAGCATTAAACATATTTTAACACTTTTGTTTGGTGGAAACACATATACATATGTACAATAATAATAATAATAATAATATTCTACCACATACACACATCACCATCTAGTCCCAAGCTAAGCAGAGCTTGTGTTATGGGTCCTAGATAATGGATAAACATACATATATACTTTTTTTTTGTAAATACATACATATTATACATGTATGTATATAATTTTCTCTTGCTAGGAAAAATAAGTCATTAAGGGGTCCGTGCCGCTCGCGGTTGAAACTAGCCTTAAAAGTTGTATTAGGTATTGATTTAGTCGGCATAAATCATTTAACATAAACATTTTATGTTGAGTTATAATACTCATCATTACGTCTTCGTCTCGTCAATTATGTTTTAAGGTCTCTCTTTGTAAATAGCTAGATTTCGTAATGCTCTTAAGTTTATTTTTTGAAAAGGCTAACTTTCCCTTTGTGCTCATTAGAGACATTAGGCATAAGTGGCAATTAAATATAGACTTCTAATGTTTCTGCTTTTGCATAGAAAATCGTAATTTGTAACGTATTCACGTTTTCTCGTTGAATTGAATACAATAAATGCGTTTTCAATGTTTAACAAGCAAACTCATATCTCTTCCTTGGATACAAGGCTATGACATCTCTTTGCTTGACAGCCTGTGATCACAGCCGAATAAAACGACAGACGCTTGGGACAAAAGTGGAACACGGTGATTTTCATAAGTGACCTTATCACGTATGTACTCGTTTATTAAATGACAACCATATATGTAGTTCAGCTGCCAGGACTACAGAAGGCATATCACTTTTACTGTGTTGACGAAACACAAGGTAAACGTACTCTGTGACTGCATCTATGCTATGCATCTAAAACTATAATGTAATGATCCCATCAGTATTGCGATACCAAACTACTGCATTGATAGTTTCATTTTAAGCGACTATAAGCGCTTAACTGACATAGAACGGCTCATGCCGAATCCGCAATGTGTATGGTTAGTGGTATCGAAATTTGAAAAGCAAGTAAAATAGCAGCCACTAAAACTAGTGTATATTCATAATTACTCTTCACAAAATAAATATACAATGTTATCAACAAATAACAATGTCATTTAATGAGTTCAGCCGTCTTAGTTCCTCAGCGCAATGTTTTGAGTAACAAATAACATGAGTGCCTAAATTAATCCTTGGAAACAAAAGCCTGCAGCCAGCTAATACGCATTTTTATGAGTAAAACAACGACCAAGACATTATGATAAACGAGTTACTTTTAACATCTTTAGTTAATGTACCGGAGAAACATTATGCCACTTAAAAACATTGCAAATGAAATTTCCTTCAAAACAACTTTTAGTGATGTTAATAGCCAAGCGTTATCATAACAAAACCAAGACTCTCATCTGCATAGTCTAACACCAGCATATGAAATTTAAGGAAATTTTAGTTGAATACATAACAGCAGACTAAAGTAAGTCCGCCAGGAAATTTCCTTCCAAGTAATATGCTTTCGCGAAACCTGAAAGAGCTTACATTAGACTTTCATGTATGTTTATTCTTTAGCCACATACAAATTGGATGCTATCGGTTTTTAATTTATACGAGTGAAATGGAACTTCTGGATTATATTTGGATTAAATGTCGAACGAATGCAGTGAGAGTTTGAAGTTTGTCGTATTGTTCAAAAAGCAATTTGATTTTGAACGAACTTCCAGAGGGTGTCCATGTCTGTTTGTTCTACTTTCTTTCGCAAAAGGTTTACATTTTTTATTTCCTATTTTTCATCTATACTCAACTATCCTTTTTGTTTTATGCAGGCAAGTGATAGAGATAAAATAATCTCTCCAAAGTTTGTGGCGTCGCTGTCGATGAACTTTTATCACTGATGTAGGTAAGTTATGCTACGGACTTTCTGTTTGTTTTTTTCTAGTAACGCATAACACCATACTCCTCAATTTTTTTGTCTAATGGGAGTTAAATAATTATTGACCATTTCCTTAGCTTATTTTAGAGACTTGAATAACATTTACATTAATATTTATACACTAGAGGACGCCAGCAGCTACGCCTGCATTTTTTTAAATTTACCCGTTTTGGCCGATCCCGTGGGAATTTCGGGAAATCCCTTCTTAGTGCACCCCTACGGTCCCCAAGGAACATACATGCCAAATTTCAGCTTCCTGCGCCCAATAGTTTCGCCTGTAGCGTGTCTGTCAGTCAGTCAGTAACGCAAGGATTTTATATATTAAGATTATAATATTTATTTCATATATATAACATTAATATTTTATAATTCTGCCAAATTCAATTAGCCTTATAACCAACTTACTTCGTTGGATAAAACCTAATAAAAATGTATCACTACCGCCAATCTTACAAAATAAAAGTAATTGAAATTTACCTGTATGTCCAACGCTAACGTAGAAGGTGGTGGGCCACACCTCGAAGTAGCCGTCCACCATGCTGAAGATGAGACTGCCGAAGATGCCGAGCGCGACGGGCCAGCCTATAGCCACCACCCAGTACGGCAGCTTCGACTGACACTTCGTCTTGTGCAAGTACCAAACTACCGCCATTCCTGTAATACGTAAAATATATATTATACAAAAATTCCAAATTTACCTAATGCGTCAAAATTCTCATCATCTAAGCCATGTCCAAGTTGCGATCTGAGACTTTTAATCGGAAGTTGAGGTCCACTATTCTAGTCCAACGAGACTGAACATTATATTAGTTTTGCCATGAAACCGTCTAGTCTGACCGATACCGATACTGATATTTTACAGATAACCTGAGACATTATTATATTGTCGCAGTTAGTTACAGACTGCCTCCGTGGTATACGATACGATAGCGTATGCGACTGCTGATGGGAGGTCCCGGGTTCGGTTCCTGGGTCGGGCAAAAGTGTTACTGGGTTCTTCCGAATTCTCAGTAGCAGCACGGAGTCTGGTGATGTGCCCAGTAACGGCAATAGGCTCGCCCCTTATTACGTGGGACCTAAAAATACACCTCTGCCTATCCCTTCGGTGATAAAGACGAGATTCTACAAAAAAAAGTTAGTGACAACCTAACGCTAACAAAAACCAACATTTCCTTACCAAACTTTAATACGAATAACATTCAGTTACAATATAAATAATGCACTGCAGATAAACACAACGATAAATAAGTCAATATTTATAAATTACCAGTGCGCGGACATAAAAATCAGATGCTACCCATAATTGGTTTGACCCGTTCACAAATGTTGTATTATATATGAGCTGGATCTATTCGCATGATGAGAGTGGAGAGGCAACCGGGACTCGTAATACCACCCGATACTAAAAATCTAATAAATATTTCAAAGAACTGGCGAGAGTTTTCAGGTCAAACACACGTAACCTTACGCTTGTTAGTTTTACACCCCAGTTCATGTTATGGCATTTATTGTTGTGAAGCTTTCACAATAGTTGAAAACCAGATTTCATGATAATGCAGTCAACAATTCCCAGTCTATAAAATGGAAAATACCGGCGGAAAACTTTATCAAACCATGCTATCATGTACCGAGCAAATGGTTATTATAAGTTGTGAAATAATAATAAAAGTAAAGAGCTTCCCACATGCAAATTGCAATAGATAAAGCGCGGTCAATGTACATGTTGAGCAATATCGACAAGAGAGCTCTATCGTGACAGTTATCCGATTGTACGCCACCCGTATATGCCTTTGTCGTCCCTCTTTATGAATCCCTCATTGACCGACCGACGGAAACCAAAATTCTGTGAGCGCATAGCTTTTTAGTACGATCGATAAAATCTCAGTAAAAGAGCCGGTTTTCGAAGATTACGCGAGGATCCGAGTTCCGAGGGGCTACACAATCAGTTGCGCGTCAAGCATTGCTCGCTATCTGGGCCCGACGGCCCGACAGCGCGGCGGCGAGGCGTTGTATCGACCTCAATATTTTTAAAAGAGCTTTTATTTTATTGCATACTAGCTGAGCCGACCATTTCGACCCAGTTTAATATTCGTTTTCCAATTTCCTTGGTATTGTTTTCCAACGATGTAACTACAGGTCAATAAAAAGTTATGTGCGGAGTATACTTATTCTTCGCGAACTCGACTACATTACAAATAGTTCTAGAACCACCGATGCGGGAAGTAAGATTAGGATATAGAAGTAAAAGTTGTTTAATTTGATACAAAAATGTGTCAAGTATTGTGTTTATGCTGCATGCATATTTATTTCGAGAATAATAAGCATATATTATTATTTCGCAAACATAATTTGGAGCTCCAACTTTAAACATATTCTATAGAGTTGGCTTCTATTTGTGTTGTGCAGAAAACACCGAACAACAACCACTGAGAATGGATACTATTCTCAATAGAGTATAAAAGAAAAGGAGCATAAAACAGTTGATCATGTATGTTGTACACGTTTGTAGCATAAGTAAGAAAACGCTTACTCAACTGAAGTTTGTATGAATAGAAACGATGTTTCGAAATGACTTAGCATCAATTATATTGCAAATACATACACCGGTTATTGATATGATGCAATGCTGTTTTTAATAATGCCGCTAATCATCATGATCTTGGTCAGATCGTGCAAAAAAGCGCATGACATGCACTTTTTTGCAAGGTCGACTCGGTGAATAATGTTCTCGGCCACGGGTATTGGGTCTCAACGGTAATATTTTCTCCTAAAGGATCTAAAACTGTTTTAACACACTAAAACATGGATTACATTGAATATACGTTCAACTTTCTTCTACCCTGGTAACTCCTTCATAACTCTGTATCTCTCAATTTATCAAAATCGGAGTACTAGACCACTGACTAAAAATTTTATTCTTAGACTTTCTCGTCTTCTTTGAATCGATATTTGATGAATGAAACTCAGTCTTAATTTACTACAGTCTGCTGAGGTGAGCTTCAGGCTGTTACAATATTATACGAGTACTCGGCCAGACTTGTGATTACATTTGAAATAAAATAGTGCAGTCATTCTATCCAGTCAGCTGTTCATAATTTATCAAAGTAAGACGCACTTGGAACAGTGATTAGATTCAAGTGGCTTTACAATTTTCTCGAGACTTTTATACTGTGGTAATTTATAAAAACGTCTCAGTAACTTAGTTACTGAGACCTGTTTACAGAAATAGCCTAATAAATAGAAAGAACAGGCTAAACGTGATATAAGGTCTACAAAAAGAAATTTTATAATATCTACCAAAAACAAAAATTTGTTTCACAAAGTATATAACTTCGTTTGCATGTTGACTGAATAGCCTTGTTTATATTTGCAGGATTACGAGATTTTTCACAAAAAATCTGATTGCCCGCGGTGCAGAGTTGTTATTGAATTTGCCAGAAAATTCTTGTGATCCCTTTCTAAAATAACAATGTTAGCTACAGGTATTGTAAAGTTTTATGGACTGTTCTTAATGCATTTATGGCTAAGCTCTTTAAGAAATTAAAAGTGAAATCAAATCGCTAGACGCAGATGCTCCCAAGGGAGACTAGTGCTCCGAAAACGGTACGTACTGCTTTTAGCTAACAGATTAGTAATCACATTACGTTATCTACTTTAGTAATCACAACAATAGGGTTGTTTCCAACTAGTCAAATCAAGCACTTTTAATGAAATGTCAGAAACGACCTTTGCCAGGGTTTTGTATGAAATAATATGACGTAATGACGTCATAGTCGACTCATCCGCAGAACAAAGTCCGATCTGCATGGATCGCAATTTTCAGTAGAAGCTGTAGAAGTTCTTGACTTGTGTACCTCTTTATAACTCTTATAACGAGAGACTTAAAATTAAGATATTTTGGTATGTTACTATAACAGCCCAGCCTAATTAAATGCTCCATAGTGTATATTTCTAGTACTGTACGAGATAGTGTGTTACATATCGACCTAGGACATTTTATGGCGGAAGAGCGAGAGTCCGTGGTAAACATCGTGCGTTGTTTTGTGGAAACGTTCGATTTAAAAGACGTTCTATGTTAACAAAGGTTGATTTTTGTTGGAATTTTTCATCACTTAAGAGTCCTTTGTGAATAATATAAAATATAAAATTAAATCCAATGTGATTTTTTTATAGGAAAGTCTTAGATTAGTTGACATAACCTTAGGTGGCAAAGATTAGACTTCTTGCATGCATGAGTAATTATAATTTTAATAACTAGACACGTCGTGTAATAGTCGGAGTAATTATATTTACTAATTTAAAAATAAATAAACTGTGTACGTATGTACTTATATTTATTTAACTTTACGTATTATCGTATATACTTATTTAAAGGTCATCAATTTGTACGTATATATAGAACAATTAATAGCCAAGAAATGACAAATTCTATCACAAAATTGCAACTATGTAACTATCTTCATTAAGGCTCAGGCTTCACGAGCAGTCACAAACTTATTTTATAAGGACCTACTTAATATAAAATAAAATTATGACTACAAATATCTTTATCATCACTTAAACCTAAAGACATCCACTGCTGGGCATGGCCTCCCCAAAGGCTCTTCACACAACGCCAATCACGAGCCGCCTGAATTCCTCAGCTTCCTGCGATCTTAATCCAATATCTTCTTCTTTATAATATTATACACGGTGTAAAAAGACCACCACCAAGCCGAAGTCTACTTGTTCATACATACATACATACACATACATAACGTCACGCCTTTTATCCCCGAAGGGGTAGGCAGAGGTGTATTTCTACACCCACTTTTCGCCAGATATACTTTAGTCCCACGTAATAAGGGGCGAGCCTATTGCCGTACCGGGCACATTTCCAGACTCCGTGCTGCTACTGAGAATTTCGTGACAGAAAATCCCAATAACACTGCCCGACCCAGGAATCGAACCCGGGACCTCCCGATCCCACGCGCACATTTATGCCGCGAGACCAACGAGGCAGTCGTCTAGGGTTTGATGTCGAGTTTTCCGTCTCTACACAAAGATGGTATTTGCATCGTGTTATCCCTTAGTCGCCTCTTACGACACCCCCGGGAAGATAGGGGGTGGTGACACTTGTATTCTATGCCGTCAACCACACGGCTTGTCTACTTGTTCATACTTAGCAAAACCATACCTCGGAAACGATTTTTTAGGTAGACACATTTTATAAGCCGCTATGTAAAGTACACGCGTGCATTTCTCGAGATTCTTACCTATCCAAGGGTAGGTATCCTATAAAGAACAAATTGGCGCGTGAGAATGCATGGATTTTGTACCTAATTAACAATTGTATGGTAACTTAGAGCCTCAATATCTCCTGAAGCAGTAATTTCCAAGGTATTGTACCTTATTAAAATTGTATGGTAACTTTGAGCCTCAATATCTCCTGAAGCAGGAATTTCCAAGGTATGGTGCTGAAGTAAATAATTTTCGTTAAGGGTCTTTTTACACCTCGTATAAGAATAACAACAATCTTACATCGTTTTTACCTAGACGTGGTGCACAGTATTAACTCAATAATAGCAAAATACAACTAAACATTAACAAAATTGAAAATCAAGGACTCATACTCATTTTAGTACTTAGCTAAACTATACTGTCAAATCTTATTAGTCTACTAAGCAGAGCCTGGGTTCTAAGATATAAAGTCGTGGCTGCCACCATGGTAACGTTGAGACCATTATAATGACACATTTCAGTACTTACTCTAAATACATAATCTAATCTAATCTAAATAACTTGAGCAGCACATGACCATTAGATTTGATTACATTAACTGACTTTATATTTTTTGAAACACACTTTTCATTGCATCATCTATAACCATCTTGTGCCTGTCAAGCCGGCTCCGCCTGCCTTTCCTTTAGAATTATACTTTTATCCTGTCTTATCCATGCATACATATCTCATCCATGCAGTCTATCAACAACATAATAATATAACCCAACATGAGTGTTAATGAACATAGTTTGGCATACTTCAATTTTCTCGCAGCGACTTTCGCTGGGAGCTGTAGTAAATGGCAGACTACTTAAAAGTATGTCTTAATGTTTTCTATTATTAGGGCATAATATAATATTGCATGTCAAATGAGCATGTATGTATTTACAAAAAGACTACATCAATCCGTTTTCTAGTAACCGTAGTACAAATTCTGTTTACTTTGGAACTAGATGATGTTGTGTGCATGTGGTAGAATATTTTTATCATTATTTATTAGTAGGAAACAGCATGCGAGTTAGTACTTAAACTAATTGGGGTAGATCCGTGGTTACACTTCTTACTGTTTGAGCTGTATTAACAATGAATTTGCAAAACTTAATGGATGTTCAAAGAAAATTAACTAGGTTGATTACTGTAGACACCTTCGGTAGACTAAACAGACATAATATTCGGTATTGAGCTATTACAGATTCCTTTCTTTCCTTTGTCCCGTCATGTTTGTTTAAAAGTTCTTTTCATACATCAAATTCACGACTGGTTCCTTTGTACCAGGAGGCAAAGACGATTCATGCCATTTTAACCTTTATTCGTAACTAAAATATAAAAATTCTTCTGCACAAATATTTGTAACAAACTATTTTTAGGCGTTCTTTGAAATAATAAATTTAACTAATTTCTAATAAAAAATCTTTATAACTAAAATTTTTTTCAATTGAAAAACGCCCTAATTGATTCAAAGTTTTGAGTAATAACGTCTCATCTTCACACTGAACCCACAAATCGTTTCACAGACCCCGGGGAAAACAGTAATTTTTTAACCTCAGACGCTGAAATCTTCAATAGTGTTCCTAAAAAAAAGTCTTAAGATTCCATAAGGCCTATACTTATTGTTGCTCAATATTGCATAAAAATCGATTACTCTGTGATTATTTATTACAGTAATCGTCTTTTTGCGCCAGAGTTGCGTTTCTAAACAACTCCATCGAAAAACATTCTAATTAATCATCGATCGCTATTAACTATGTACTGAGTTAAAAAGTAATAAATACAATAATCTGTGTTAATTTAGGAACTTAAAGTTATATATAGTGAAGTAATACTAGTAAAACATCTTCACTTACCAGAATTGAAATTTTGATTTGCAAACGCGGTATGTAAGTTTGAAAACGCCGAACTAAGATCAGGCTCTTCTGCATCTACTTGAATCAAATTTAGTATTTTGCGTTATTCTGATATCTTTAAAAGTATCTTTTTTTATTTAAAATACAGAATATATTGAATTTTCTTAAATATCATATAAACACGAAAACGCCCCAATTTTCTTCTTCTTCCAATGAACATCGGCCGAACTGATGATTGATCGCGGCGCTCGAGCCACCTGTATTCCCTGTGCCCCGTCCCTTGTATACGTCGTGCGTTGTTGCGCGGAACAAATATAAGATGAAACGTTATTCGATTCTATATCTCCGAAAGTAAATAAGATACGATAATTCTAAAAACACATTTTTGTAGAGTTTGTTTTCCTTATTCCATTTAGCTACTTAACGCGATTTTGGTCTATGGTCACATGGAACTCTATTCTACGGATAGGTAGAATACTTATTATTATTATCAATAAATTGACGATAAAAAATGTTAAATATAGTTTTAACATTAATTAATGAATGAAACTACTATTATTTTGACATGTTTAACTAGATAAAAATACTTGTATAATTTATTTCACTTGCAGGAAACTTCCCTATTGCAAACCAACAAATCAGGTTTGTCTCTTTCATTTTGAAGTAATATACTATCGTTTTATACGCAAGTCTTAGGGCCGGAACATATCTGACGGAAGATCCGTCGCGTTTTATCGGTCGCGTAACGCCAATACATACAAATGTATAGAAAAACGTTCAACCATTCACACCTGACCGATAATCCGTTAGTACGTCGAGCGTACTAACGGATTATCCGTCGACGTCGCGCGCACCACGCACCACGTGAATTTTGACCTTTGAGTAAGGAATATAAATGGAGAGGGCAAATAGTAGGTACATATAGAAAAATTACATTATTCACATAATATATTATTATATTTTATATTTGTATAGACTCACGGCTGTATCCCCGGAGGGGTAGGCAGAGGTGTAATATTACTGCCACATTTCGCCATGATGTTTTTATACACATATATACGAAACCGACAAAAAGCCACCAAATATAGTGTTGTTTCGTTTTGTCTTAGGGATATCTCCGTCAAAAAAAGAGATAGCCATAGTTTACTGAATAAATTGATCATGACGATATTTTATTAGAAATGTCATTCGTGCCACTATCGCTATATTTTTCGCCAAGGTTTGTGGTACATCTGCTGTGAAATTGTTGTCTATCGAACACAATAATTTTGTTTTTGTGCATAAATATGTCTAAAAATCCGATATTGGCTCTCAGAGAATATTTTGTCACATGTTTCATACAAGGGTCGTCTTTCGCCTTGCCATGTTCGCCCACATTTGCATTATGGAATAAACTAATCTGGCAAAAGATTTAAACTAACAAAGGTAACTCACTACAAAAATGTATTATTCTCCTCTAACCGGCTTCATATTGATATCGATTACATTCTGGAGAACAACCCAAATGCAAAGCCATTTTATTTGCCCAACGTTTCGTAGGTGTGCACGCTAATTTCGTAGGTGTGCACGCTAAATTCGTAGGTATTGGACATATCATATCCATGTCATTCCCAGATCGGTGATTTTAAGATCGTAAGATTCCAGGGCCGCCAGACCTTACTTATTTTTTTCAGAAACGAAATATGTAGAATAATGTAGTGTTAGTACTATGTGCTATGAGTGTACGCATATTTGCTAGCTTGGATCGAGGGCCAATTTTTGGGTATGAGGTGCTTAAGTTCCACGGGAACAATTTCCATACATACCTATAGAGAAAACATTTTGTGTCTTGCTCTGCAACTGTAGTCTGTAACCCCTTCTATATCATATGTATAAGTTTTGTGAAAAACCGTAACCAAATCGTATTATCGTCTTTTATTTTTGAACCTCCATACCTAAATAGGATATATATTCGAAAAACGCTTGTTGGCTACTATAAAAAATCTTCGAAGTCCGACATATTTTTAATAGTCAAACTCGAATTGCAATAAAAATAACTACAGAACTTCAGTGACTACATAACATCAGGGAACACGAAAAATGATTAGGTAAAAGAATATGACAGTAAAATATTGAGCTGCCCTGAGTACGGCCCTGCACGATCAAACTTATATGTGTGCATAATAGCCACGCTTTCAGCGAATGTATGCAGATGCGCTCGACGCATTTTCCGTCAGATGTGTACCGATTCATTTGACGGAATAGACGCGACCGAAGATACGTTCGACGCATCTTCGGTCAGGTATGTTCCGCCCCTTAACCATGTATTTGTTGTTGATAACTTTTAAACGTTGTTTTGTACTCTTGTATCACTACATCGCTACATTTGTTAATCACTTGCCCTGGGTGAACTTTTAAGAAAGAATTTTCTTAAAAGTTAAAAAATCGCTGAAAAGCTAGTGGAATGACAAAAAGCATTTTACATAGCTACTCGTTGCCATCGGAAATAATATGTAGTTCTGATATATTACAACAAAATGCTTTTGACGTCTGGCATTCCAGTTGTTTCGATTTGCCCTAGGCAGGTAGGAAATTGTTCAGAGTGCGCAGTGGAAGTTTGTATTACATCCACCTGACCACGGCAAAAGGTCTAAACTATACTGTGACTGCACAGTGGATTGCAATTAGATGCAAATTTACTTACCAAATCTTCACTGATGTTCCGGTGTAGACCTATAAGATTACACTCATAATTTTGGCCAAAATAACAAGCAAATCGTTATAGTTACTACTAAAAGGTCCAGTTCGGCGTACTTCTTCAGAACACGATGCACGTTGGCGGATTCACACAAATTTTACAATGTTCAGTATGTTACAAATGTCAATGGTCACAAATTTTAACACAATGCCAGAAATAGATCTAAAGCGGCTTTCAACTGGTTCCATACTCACTTCAATCACAATACGATTCGCGAAGCTACCAGGATGTGCTTTCCAGAAGGCGATGTATTTTCACGAGACGAAATCACACAAATTCAACGCGCGTGTCAAGGGGTTGATTTTCAATATATCACTAACTTTATCAATCGCTCGCGACTTCGTCGGACAAATTCATATAGCGACGGTTGCGAGGTTGTTAATCGATATAATTAATTCCAAAACTCAAAATTACAAAACTGCGTGAGCGCAAGATAATTTTTATACCAGGCCGACAATGAACCAAAGTGAATGAATGATAATTCATAGTGTGACCATAGTCAAAATTTACAATAGACTAAACAAAACGTTACTGAACCGATATAATCGATTTGACTTATCACAAACAATATTTCTATTTCAAACATCCACCCGCCCCGGACCCGCCTACCGGTCGGCTAAACAGTTGGTAGACGTGACAACGTTGCAACCGCTCTCCTCAGAATCGAACCGTCGAACAGCAAATCGGGGAACTCCATCAGCCCCAGTTACCAAACGAAGAATGCGCCCCCTGCGCCATCTGAGTGGCGGAAGGTTAGCCTCCTTGATCAAAACGAGGTCTCCAATCTTGGCTGGAGCGGTCTTATTGGTTCACTTAACGCGTTGCTGGAGAATGTGCAAATATTCCAAATTCCAGCGTTTCCAAAAGCTCTGAGTAATCTGGCGTACCAATTCAAAACGCGAGAGACGATTAGGTCTCGTATCAATATAGGGGTACTCAGGCAAGGCGACAAGTGGGCGACCAATCAAAAAATGGCCCGGCGTACGGGCTTCCAAATCATTCGGATCTGAAGAGATCGGGCACAATGGCCTAGAGTTCAAAACGGCCTCAATCTTACAAAACACAGTTGCGAGTTCCTCAAATGTAAGGACTGATTCACCAATAGTCCTGCGCAAGTGTGTTTTGCCCGATTTTACAGCGGCCTCAAATATACCACCCCAGTGTGGACAATTTGGTGGGGAAAACAACCAATTTATCCCACGTCAGGCAAGCCTATTACCTATATCAGCCTCGTTGGTTTCAAGGAAATTAACAACGTCATTCAAATAATTATAGGTGCCCTTGAAGTTAGTGCCGCAATCAGAACGGATCAAGGAAGGCACTCTGCGGGATACAAATCTGTCAAATGTGGCTACAAACGCCTCGGTTGTAAGCGAGGAGACCAGTTCTAAGTATACGGCCTTTGTGGAAAGACAAACAAAAACGCACAAGTAGGCCTTAACAGTCTTGCTGTTTCGAAGTGTCGACGTTTTCACCAAAAAGGGACCGGCGAAGTCCGTGCCAACACCGTCAAACGTCCTGCTCTCAGTTACGTGATCTGCCGGTAAGTCTCCCATCAAGGGCTGCATGGTAGAAGCCTTGAGCTTATAGCAAGGGATGCAGCGAAAGACTACACTCCGAATAATTCTTCGGGCAGACAAGATCCAAAACTCGCGTTGCAAAATGGCCAACAAAGCATTACAACCAGCATGCGAATTTTTAAGTTGACGGTCAGTTACCAACAAGCGTACCAAAAGACCGTCCTTGGGTAACAAAAGGGGGTGACGTGCCCCGTAAGGGAGGTTGGCGTTCTTGAGACGCCTTTTAACGCGCAAGAGACCCGTATCGTCCAAAAAGGGGTTCAATTTAGATACAGCTCCCGATAATTTCGATTCCCTGACTTAAGGATAGCAATCTCCTTATCAAAGTGCGCCAATTGCACAGAATGAATCCAAAAGTTGAGGGACTCCTGTCGTTCCTGTGGTGAGAGAAACGCTGTCAGTCGTTTCTGTTGTGGGTGCCTAAAATTAAAAACAATACGCTTTATCCAAGCAGTAACACCTAATAACTTATCGAGAGAGCTGTAACAATTTAACAAAAGATCGGGGTCAAAGGCGTATTCTACCTTCTCAAGAGCGAGTGTTCGTAGACCCGGCAAATTGGAAATATTCAAAACTGGCGGTCGAGGCCAATCAATTTCTGGTCGACTCAACCATTCCGGACCCCACCACAGCGAATGACCTATCAAACTAGGCGTCAAGCATCCGCGCGAGGCACAATCAGCGGGGTTGAGCTCACCTGGCACGTGTCTCCAAACAAACTTGACTTCAGATTTCTGTATTTGGGAAACGCGATTAGCGACAAATACCTCCAAGGTGTGGACAGAAGCCTTCAACCAACAAAGAACAATTTGGCTGTCTGTCCAGGCGTAGGTCCCATTAATACAAATTGTCTTACCTAAAGCACTAGACACGTGATTTAATAAGCGTACAAGTAGGGCTGCTGCCGAGAGCTCCAATTTTGGGATGGTCAAAGATGTACGAAGGGGTGCAACCTTGATTCGCCATGATCAGGGTAACCCTCACCTGACCTGAGGCACTAACTGTGCGCAAGTACACCACGGCCGCGTGACCACGTTCCGAGGCATCACAAAACCCGTGAAGGGTGGCCTTGTACTCCCCGGGAGGAAGGATGGGACGAGGCAAGGAGATCTCGTTGACGGCAGGAAGTGAGGATACAAAAGAGGTCCATTCCTCAACGAGAGTACCGCGTAGAGGTTCGTCCTAGGACAATCCTGCTGTCCAAAGTTTCTGCAAGAAGCATTTTGCCCAAAATATAACAGGACAAATCCAACCGTTTGGATCAAAGGTTCTGGCGACAGTAGACAATACGAGACGTTTAGTCCAAGAACAAGGCAATTTCAAGTCTACGTTATACGTTAAGATGTCTTGGACTGGTCTGTACTGAACGCCGAGTTCTCAACAATCTCAAATAGATGTGGATCTTGTTGATGATCCTCGGGTAAGCCCTCCAAAAGCGCTGGTGAGTTGGAGATCCATTTGCGCAACTCATAACCAGCAGAGGCCAAAATACCTATCAATTCGTCCCTAAGGAGGATCGCCTCGTCCGCTGTGGAGGCGCCCGAGCAAATATCATCGACGTAAATATCGTCTTTCAAGATGGCGGAGGCTCATGGGAAACGTAAGCCTTCGCGGTCTGCGAGCTCCCAAAGAGAACGTATTGCCAAGTAGGGGCTTGACCTTAACCCGTACGTATTAGTATTGAGCTCGTAGACGACCATGGGATCGCGAGGATTCTCTCTCCAAAGGATCAGCTGGAAACGACGGTCATCAGGGTGGATAATCGTCTGCCTAAACACCATTTTTATATCGGATACAAAGACAACCTGATGTCGTCGGAAGCTGGTAATGACGTCACAAAGGTCCTTGACCCACTTGGGACCAGAATGCAAGCATTGGTTCAAGGATACGCCTGTAGAAGTCTGCGCAGAACCATCAAACACCGTGCGCAGCTTGCCAATTGATGGCTTCAATACCGCATGATGCGGGAGAAAGTAATGCTCCACCGAACGCCAATCCGAATTTGACACGGACATGTGTCCCAATTGTTCATATTCTCTCATGAACTCAATATACTTCTGCCTGAGCTCCGGATCATGACCCATGCCACGCTCCATAGCCAACAATCTCTTTTCGGCTAAAGGTCGTGACTCACAAAGTGGAGGCCGAACAGACAAAAATGGTAGCTTCGTAATGATCCGACCAGAACGGAGTCGACCAGTGTTGTTCTGGAAGAAGAGCTCGCACTCCTCATGTTCTGGATTCAAAAGGGCAGCTTGAGGGGGCTCCTCTACCTCCCAAAACCTCTGAACCGCATCAGAGAGAGCGGAGCCTACCGCCAACAAATTATCAAGTTCAGTTGGAGGGGGTTCTTTAGGTACAGGTCCCATCAAAGCAAATCCAAATATGGTCGGGATGGCAGTCAAACCATTTGGCACCAAGATCCGTTTCCCACCAATAAAAATTCCACTGAGCACATCAGAGCCAATCAACAAATTGATTTGTCCCGGTGTGTCAAATTTGGGGTCTGCCAGTTCCAATCCCGATGTCAAATTCACCACAGCAGCAGGTAGCTATTTCTGTGGATGCATACCCAAAATATTCTTCAGCACGATAGCCGAGGTTTTAATCCTCGGGAGTGAAGATTCAACAGGGGCAAACAAAAACTTAACTTGCCCTTCAACATTACATGCTACGTCACCTATTCCCCGTATACAATTCGGAAAAGGGCCCACATTTAATTTAACCTGCCCTACCAAATAAGTGGAAACAATGCAACCTTGTGAACCTGTGTCCAATATAGCACGGACAACAACAGAGGTCCCCGTGGGTCCCCAGACCCTAACAGCAACCGTTGGTAGGATAACGGTCTCAATGGGGGAGGTTGGCGTTATAGGGCAGGGGTCAATGACCTATTGTTGCCTGGGCGGCGACCGTTGGCCAGGACCAGGCAAATCAAAACGTGGGGGCGGCTTGAAGTCCTCAAAGGCTCGGTGACTCGATTCGCGCGCCATCTGTGGGGGGTCATAATGACGCACCCGTCCAAACCGTGGTGGGCGTGAGTCAAGGCGGGAACTCTCCGCCAAAGGAGGGGAATACCTGGGGCAGCAGTCATGATGATGGTGACGTTGGCCAGTCGCACATTCTGGTGCGCGAAAGAGAGGAGGCGTGCGCACGCTACGGTTCTCCAAGCGGGGTAAGCGGCGATCAATTGAGCGAGACGACTCTCGGCTGCGCGCCGGTGAGCCTCAGCTGCCACCTTCAAAACACCGCAACAGCGCGGCGTCGGCTGGTCGGACAAGCGGGCTACGTCACTGGCATTCATGCAGAGAATGTCTTAATGCTGTCCTCCACAGTGAGGACAGGGACGAGAGTTTGGGCAGTCTCGCTGGTAGTCGGACCCCAAGCAAGAGAAGCAAAGGCGGCGGGCATTCGCGATGCGCCTACGAGAGGTGACATGAAGGTCCAAGAATGCCCTACAACTGGCCGTTCTGTGCCCCGTGACCTTGCAGTAAGAGCACTCCGCTGGGCTCTACGTGACTGCAAAATGAGGAGGGCGCCGGTCAACATTGGCTCGGGTGTGAACGCGAGCCTGCTCCTTGACCTTGGGCGGCTGCGACTTAGCCGGCGTGTCACCACCCGAGTTATCCAGGACCCGGCACTCATCCTCGAGAAACCTCTCCAAGTCAGCAAAGGGGGGCAGATGGGTCGCGCTATTCCCACCAAAACGCTGTTCAAAACGCGACCTCAAGTCGGCAGGCAGCTTTTTGAGCACAATGTGCACCAATAGGTAGGACCATTGGTCCACGGGCAGGTTCAAGCACTTAAGTGCGTTGATTGCCACCAAAAGCGAGTTCAAAAGTTGGGTGCGCAACCCAAATACCCTGGTGAGCGTGGGCAAACTGAAAATCTGCTCAATGTGGGTTTTGCGAGGCCTCGCTTGTGGTAGTACCTACGGGTAATTAAGTCCCGAGACGTCTGTTAGGCCTCGTCAGACACGGGCAGATGCTGGATGTGGCCTTTGGCCTCCCCATCCAGAACCGACATAAAGTAAGACAATTTTTGTGCCGGCCGAAGGTCATCGACCAGGCTGTCAAACAGGTTAAGGAAGCCCAGGTAGCTTCCTAGGCAGCCATAGAAATGCGGGAGGTCCAATGTGGGAAGCCTACTCACCAGTCCCGGTGCTGTCCTAGGAAGCTCCTGCTTCAAGCTGGGTTGCCCGTCCCTCTCGGCAATTAACTGTCTTGCACAGTTGGAGACAGCATCATACAGGTCTAAGACCTGGGCATAATCTTCACTGACTCTATTTCGCTGGTCAGCGGTGAAGTCATTAACTGACACTTCGAGACAGCAAGCGCTGAAAGTACGAAATTGCTGCTCCACACTTGCCAGGCGATCATCGATCCGCTCATATCTTTGTAGTAAGGGCTGCTGGCGATCAGGCCGGTTCACCAAGGCACTGGCTGAGGCAAACCAGCGCAAATCTGATGCAATGGCACCAGCAGCCGCACGCAAGTCCTTGATAGCTGACATAATTAAGTTTCAAAAGAGCTCAGACAAGCGCTAAATAATACTATTAATTAAAACTTAATATTTGTTTATTCTTTGAAACCAAAAAAGTATAAGCCTGTGTGTTGACTGCTGGTGCAAGCAAGTGGTATGTATTTACTGCCCAACAAAATTAATAACAAGCTCAAAATCTGCTCGTTTCAATATATTGACATAAGGACAAAAGTTATCAAAAGGTTTATAACTTACAGCAAATTAAAATTTGAACTTTAAATCAATCAATTAATTACTGCAACAGGCAGACTAAGTGTGTTATATATTACAACTGTAGACACCAGTTTGTGTTACCTAACAATATTATCAATCTTAATTTGAAAATCCTTGCGTTACTGACTGACTGACAGACACATTACAGCCGAAACTATTGGGCGCAGGAAGCTGAAATTTGGCATGTATGTTCCCTGGGGATCGTGGGGGTGCACTAAGTAGGGATTTCCCGAAATTTCCATGGGATCAGACAAAACGGGTAAATTTAAAAAAAATGCAGGCGTAGCTGCTGGCGTCCTCTAGTATATTATAACAACCAAAGGTTTATCAATGTAAGGTCAAGTTTGGTTGTTATAATGTTTCAAAATCAATATATGCAATTAACTAAATTAACTCAATTGATTGATACATATAACTGTTATGTATCCAAACAAACTGACTTATTAATGCTAATAACAACAAATTTAAGCTAGATTTCAACAATTCCAGTCAAACAATTGCTGATTTGAGGTTATGTATGACAAGTGTTTCAAGTTATGTAGGTCAACCAATACAAATAAATATTATGTATTTTAGACAAAACTGACCTGAGAATACCACAACACTGTTAACAAATGAGATATATAGCTCAGATACAAGCTTATACAATACCAATCTGAGTTTAGATACAATCAACGGCTAGATACCAACCAGCGCTCTGATACCAACAATGTTTAGATTTGCCGTAGGCAGGTAGGAAATTGTTCAGAGTGCGCAGTGGAAGTTTGTATTACATCCACCTGACCACGACAAGGCAAAAGGTCTAAACTATACTGTGACTGCACAGTGAATTACAATTAGATGCAAATTTACTTACCAAATCTTCACTGATGTTCCGGTGTAGATCTATAAGATTACACTCATAATTTTGGCCAAAATAACAAGCAAGTCGTTATAGTTACTACTAGAAGGTCCAGTTCGGCGTACTTCTTCAGAACACGATGCACGTTGGCAGATTCACACAAGTTTTACAATATTCAGTATGTTACAAATGTCAATGTTCACAAATTTTAACACAATGCCGGAAATAGATCTAAAGCGGCTTTCAACTGGTTCCAAACTCACTTCTATCACAATACGATTCGCGAAGCTACCAGGATGTGCTTTCCAAAAGGCGATGTATTTTCACGAGACGAAATCACACAAATTCAACGCGCGTGTCAAGGGGTTGATTTTCAATATATCACTAACTTTATCAATCGCTCACGACTTCGTCGGACAAATTCATATAGCGACGGTTGCGAGGTTGATAATCGATATAATTAATTCCAAAACTCAAAATTATATAATATTAGGTAGAATGGCGGTAGGTGTTAAAAAGTTAACACTAAACTTAGAATTCAACAATTTATTTAAAATAGTTTCAGTTTATTATTTGGATATTTTTCAATTTAAATAAGTATAATACATACAGTTTAGTCACTCCTGACGTCTGCAGTACTATATGTGAAGTAGGGTTGTTACGGATGCGAAAATTTAGACATCCGCGGATGCAGATGCGGATGCGGATTATTAGAAGTACACATCCGCGGATGCGGATTCGATGCGGATGCGGATGCGATACGGATGCGGATGCGGATTTTGGGCTTTTACAAGGATAATTATTTAAATTTTAAGTACATAAATAACTGAAAATCAATTTAATTTTAACTTTTATTTATTTAATCATATTTTTAGAAAACAAATTGCACAAGTTACGTGTGGTTGACGGCATAGAATACAAGTGTCACCACCCCCTATCTTCCCGTGGGTGTCGTAAGAGGCGACTAAGGGATAACATGATGCAAATACCATCTTTGCGTAGAGACGGAAAACTCGACATCAAACCCTATACGACTGCCTCGTTGGTCTCGCGGCATAAATGTGCACGTGGGATCGGGAGGTCCCGGGTTCGATTCCTGGGTCGGGCAGTGTTATTGGGTTTTTCTGTCATGAAATTCTCAGTAGCAGCACGGAGTCTGGAAATGTGCCCGGTACGGCAATAGGCTCGCCCCTTATTACGTGGGACTAAAGTATATCTGGCGAAAGGTGGGTGTAGAAATACACCTCTGCCTACCCCTTCGGGGATAAAAGGCGTGACGATATGTATGTGTATGTATGTAAATTGCACAAGGTTTTAGTTTTACTTATGACACAACAGAATTTTGAGCTTAGAGTTTCATTATAAAATATCTTTGTTTAATAATGAAACTTAAAAATTGGTGATTTTCAATTTTTTTATTTATAGCAATATTGCAGCCTTCTCAGCTTCCAACCTGTTTCTTAATGGATTATACCTATTAACCCAGCTCCACTAAATCAGTGGGAACACTGGCTGGTGGAGGTGATAAATATCTGCATGCTAATTTGGAGGAGTATGTGCGGAGTAAGGCTGATAGATAAAGTAAAAAACAGTGTGATACGAGAAAAGTGTGGTCTAAAAGAAGATGTAGTGACAAAGATTGAAAAAGGAATGTTGCGTTGGTTTGGACATTTGGAACGGATGGATGAAAGAAGAAATACGAAAGGAGTATATCGTGCGAGAATGAATGGAAATGTCGGTAGGGGACGCCCTAGGCGAACGTACGCCGACCAAATACGTGACGTACTGAAAAAGGGCCAAATTAAAAGTACCCATAACCAACGCGCATGCATGATGAAGTTAATGAATGTCGAGGAAGCGAAATAGGTATGTTTGAACCGAAGCATGTGGCGTTCCATAGTCTCTGCCTACCCCAATGAGAGACAGGCGTGACAATATAGATAGATAGCTAATTTGGAGAGATTTTTTTACAACGGTTAATTTTCCACCAATTAAGTGGATTTTCATCTAAATCCAGTCTTTTCTGGTTACGATAAATAACTAGCATCGTGGCTACTGTTGTCCAGTTCTCCTTCACCTTAATCTTCGCTCGATGAATCTAAGACCATGGCAAGATCGCTTTTTAAGCAAGTCTTCTTACCCGTACAGGACGTTGCTGGTTCAGGATCGAGAGAATCTCCCATTCTCATTCTTTTTGTTTTGTCCGCCGGCGAGTCCGGCGACATAGGAGAATTAGTGACGATGGGGTCATTTATCATCTTTATTATTTAATCTTTTATTTTTCTTCGGTGACTGGTTTGAAAAATTATGCTTATAGCGAGGATCTAAATATGTGGAAATTGCATATAAGTTGTTATCTTCCATAGAAGAAATTTTCCAAAACAAACGCGAAGCACGTGCCACTCTGGCTCCGCCCACTTTCTTTACATGTAGTTACTTGTTTATGTGAATCTGCATCCGTAAAAACTCCGCATCGATTGATGCGGATGTGAATGCGGATGCAGATGTCTGAATTAATGCGGATGTTCCGCATTTGCGGATGCGGATGCGAGTATTCGTAACACCCCTGATGTGAAGTATTACTAATACTTCTGAACACCACCTGCCAGCTGACCAACAAGTTACTACAATCACATGAGTAGATAAACGGAACAGAGACACAGCTTCATACAACAGCGCGAATCGGTTGCACTACTATAAGCACGCGGCTTATGTGTGCGTGACCACTGGCTGCTTGTCTTGTACGCGGCGAGACTGGAAAGAACCGGTTTACGTAGGCACAGGCAGTTGACAATCTTAGGGTTATTACGACGCACGTTGTTTGTTTTGTGCGTTGCAAGTTTTAATATTTTAATGTAAAAAAGTGGTGTTTTATTATTAATAATGGTTGTTTATTGTACTGTGTGTATGGATAATACTAGATGAAATAATTAAATCATTATAAAGATTTTAACAATGGTAACGTACAATTGGGTTTTTTAATTAGGCATAACTCCTGATAATTTTGTCGCGTTTGTTGAATTGCTCGAGCAAAAGTTTCGCGAATATTTCGGTCTTGAAATAAATATTGTCAATGTTGGCAACGAAATACTTAACAACTCATTACTTGTGAAATTGTGTAAAAGCAATTAATGTTTACAAAACCAATGACTATCAGAAAGTGATCAGCCATCGATAGGGATTACAAAAAAACAGGTGCATGCGATTTTCAACCTTATTGACGTAACTCAGAATTTATAATTTTAATAACGTATTAATGTCAGAAAGCAAGAAAATACCAAAAAAAGTCTGTCATGAATTGTCAATAAGGTCGAAAATCGTATGCACTTGTTTTTTGTAAGCCCTATCGATGGTTGATCATTTTATAGTCATTTGTTTTGTAGACGTTCATTTGTCTTACACAATTTCTTTTTAAACTTATTTTAGATACCTATCCCCGTGGTAAGACTAGTGGCCATAATAGCTAAAGGAGATTCCTATGTTTATTAGCAAAATAGATCATATTACCAGAAAATATTCAACACTATGTTGAATGTCAAATAAATCACGTCGTCACGTCGTGTCCTTGGTAATAAATGTATATTTTTATTCCGTGCTTTTAAAAGTTTCAGGTGCATGCCTTTTTTGATTCCACTCGCTATTTTATTTACAACTGTACTTCTGCCATATAGAGAATCCGTCGGGTCCAAGAATCTGCCCACTCCATGAATCTGTCGAGTTGGAAATCTGTCAAATCACGAATCTGTCCAATCCAGAATCTGTCGTATACCGAACAAGGGATTTGTCTTAACCAATTGTGACAACCCTACCAAAATAGGTAACAAATTTACAAGCTCTTAAGAAGCTATCTCTCTGTTCGGTTTATTTACTCATGTGCTACAATAGTCACTTTATTTTGGCAATAACAACAGGATGGCACAAATTATGGACATCCAACTGGCACAAAAAAGTCTTGAAGATCAACTGAAGATCAAGGCACAGCTGCAGACTGGAGGTGGAGCCAAGGATACCGTGGCCAAGGTTGCCGATGAGTTTAGAACATTCAGGGAGCTGACATTTAGTATGCTTCGGCTTCTTCGTAATCAAATCGCTGAATGCACCAAAGCAATTGACAATATGGAAACTCGGCAGCGAAGAAAGGCGTTATTTTTCTCTGGCATTCCTGAACAGGAGCGTGAGAACTGCACATCTACGGTCTTGGACATTATCCGTGTGACTATGGGGATGAAGGATGTACAAGAGGACTCCATCAAGGTGTGTCACCGTTTAGGGAGTCCTAATAAGGAGCGTCATCGACCCATACTGGTGAAGTAGTACTGGCGTACCCCACAGCACTTATACAGGCGACCACACAACGCAGTCCCTCGTCACGGTATTGACGTAACGCGAGCGGTTGACACCAAAATAAAATACTCCGACGCGCGAATTCGTGGATATTAAAGAAATTGAGATATTTAGAAAACAAATCGGTGTGGGGTACACCTGCACCCCATGTAGGGTTCTAGGGTTAGTGCTCAAAAGTTTCTAGTTATTATATGTCAATTGTCATTTCGTTGCTAGGCGACGACAATGCGTTTTGTTTTATGCTCAAACTATATATAGTCTAAGGTTTTATGCGAAACCATACGCATAACATCGTTAAAATCGTAACAAAAAGGCTTCATGCCATGAAACAAAACGTAGAAACTACTTTACCGACCTCATAAAATGTTTAACTAAATCTAAGCGTCGTTGTCGTTGTGCAAGAGGACGCTAAATACTTTTAAGTTAAATTATTTTATGCTGTTAATTCTGTTCAAAAAATTTAAATTAAGGAGTGACTTAAATCAAACGTTACGCAAGTGGGCCTTACAATAATTGTAAACAACTTAAGTGAAATTAGGTACTTAATTACTGGCAGAAATTATAAAATAGCGGCATAAAAAAGCAGAAATCTAAATAAAGAAAAAGGTTACTTCAAATCTAACGTAACATAAAATAAAGTTAATTGAAAGCGTTTCCGAACGCTATCCATAGACAAGTTAACTCACAAACTGACAGCTATGACAGACTGGTAATATGTCAGTGAAAACGCTATAAAATCTTTGTTTACGATCAGAAAGTCAGAAACTAAATTTATAAACAAAATAAGAGGTATACGGAAGACAACAATGCACACAAGTTTTGAGAGTGGATAGTACCTAGATGAGAAACGTTATTCATGCCACCATTTAAACAAGAAATAAGAACAGAAATAGATATGGACAATAACAATGAAAATATATACACGACCAGTTAACTTGAGGCGGCTTTGGCCAACCCACTGGAAGGAATCTTAGGATACTTCTCAAGGACTGGGTTGAGCTCCTCCATCGAAGCGATCCTGTGTCGGCTGCCATCGGGCGTCTTGATATTTATCACGCCATCCTGCATCCAGCAACTCTTCACGCCAAAGTGTAACCTCGCCTTCGCGAATACTGACTGTCGTGCCTTCGTCAGAAACTCTTTGACAGAAGCCTTGGAACCCTTGAGTTTCGTCTTGGCTTTGTAGACTGCAACCTTGGTGTCTGTGCTGGTAAACTTCACCAGTATGGGTCGATGACGCTCCTTATTAGGACTCCCTAAACGGTGACACACCTTGATGGAGTCCTCTTGTACATCCTTCATCCCCATAGTCACACGGATAATGTCCAAGACCGTAGATGTGCAGTTCTCACGCTCCTGTTCAGGAATGCCAGAGAAAATTAACGCCTTTCTTCGCTGCCGAGTTTCCATATTGTCAATTGCTTTGGTGCATTCAGCGATTTGATTACGAAGAAGCCGAAGCATACTAAATGTCAGCTCCCTGAATGTTCTAAACTCATCGGCAACCTTGGCCACGGTATCCTTGGCTCCACCTCCGGTCTGCAGCTGTGCCTTGATCTTCAATTGATCTTCAAGACTTTTTTGTGCCAGTTGGATGTCCATAATTTGTGCCATCCTGTTGTTATTGCCAAAATAAAGTGACTATTGTAGCACATGAGTAAATAAACTGAACAGAGAGACAGCTTCTTAAGAGCTTGTAAATTTGTTACCTATTTTGGTAGGGTTGTCACAATTGGTTAAGACAAATCGCATGTTCGGTATACGACAGATTCTGGATTGGACAGATTCGTGATTTGACAGATTTCCAACTCGACAGATTCATGGAGTGGGCAGATTCTTGGACCCGACGGATTCTCTATATGGCAGAAGTACAGTTGTAAATAAAATAGCGAGTGGAATCAAAAAAGGCATGCACCTGAAACTTTTAAAAGCACGGAATAAAAATATACATTTGTTACCAAGGACACGACGTGACGACGTGATTTATTTGACATTCAACATAGTGTTGAATATTTTCTGGTAATATGATCTATTTTGCTAATAAACATAGGAATCTCCTTTAGCTATTATGGCCACTAGTCTTACCACGGGGATAGGTATCTAAAATAAGTTTAAAAATAAATTGTGTAAGACAAATGAACGTCTACAAAACAAATGACTATAAAATGATCAACCATCGATAGGGCTTACAAAAAACAAGTGCATACGATTTTCGACCTTATTGACAATTCATGACAGACTTTTTTTGGTATTTTCTTGCTTTCTGACATTAATACGTTATTAAAATTATAAATTCTGAGTTACGTCAATAAGGTTGAAAATCGCATGCACCTGTTTTTTTGTAATCCCTATCGATGGCTGATCACTTTCTGATAGTCATTGGTTTTGTAAACATTAATTGCTTTTACACAATTTCACAAGTAATGAGTTGTTAAGTATTTCGTTGCCAACATTGACAATATTTATTTCAAGACCGAAATATTCGCGAAACTTTTGCTCGAGCAATTCAACAAACGCGACAAAATTATCAGGAGTTATGCCTAATTAAAAAACCCAATTGTACGTTACCATTGTTAAAATCTTTATAATGATTTAATTATTTCATCTAGTATTATCCATACACACAGTACAATAAACAACCATTATTAATAATAAAACACCACTTTTTTACATTAAAATATTAAAACTTGCAACGCACAAAACAAACAACGTGCGTCGTAATAACCCTAAGATTGTCAACTGCCTGTGCCTACGTAAACCGGTTCTTTCCAGTCTCGCCGCGTACAAGACAAGCAGCCAGTGGTCACGCACACATAAGCCGCGTGCTTATAGTAGTGCAACCGATTCGCGCTGTTGTATGAAGCTGTGTCTCTGTTCCGTTTATCTACTCATGTGATTGTAGTAACTTGTTGGTCAGCTGGCAGGTGGTGTTCAGAAGTATTAGTAATACTTCACATATAGTACTGCAGACGTCAGGAGTGACTAAACTGTATGTATTATACTTATTTAAATTGAAAAATATCCAAATAATAAACTGAAACTATTTTAAATAAATTGTTGAATTCTAAGTTTAGTGTTAACTTTTTAACACCTACCGCCATTCTACCTAATATTATATAATTTTGAGTTTTGGAATTAATTATATCGATTATCAACCTCGCAACCGTCGCTATATGAATTTGTCCGACGAAGTCGTGAGCGATTGATAAAGTTAGTGATATATTGAAAATCAACCCCTTGACACGCGCGTTGAATTTGTGTGATTTCGTCTCGTGAAAATACATCGCCTTTTGGAAAGCACATCCTGGTAGCTTCGCGAATCGTATTGTGATAGAAGTGAGTTTGGAACCAGTTGAAAGCCGCTTTAGATCTATTTCCGGCATTGTGTTAAAATTTGTGAACATTGACATTTGTAACATACTGAATATTGTAAAACTTGTGTGAATCTGCCAACGTGCATCGTGTTCTGAAGAAGTACGCCGAACTGGACCTTCTATTAGTAACTATAACGACTTGCTTGTTATTTTGGCCAAAATTATGAGTGTAATCTTATAGGTCTACACCGGAACATCAGTGAAGATTTGGTAAGTAAATTTGCATCTAATTGTAATTCACTGTGCAGTCACAGTATAGTTTAGACCTTTTGCCTTGTCGTGGTCAGGTGGATGTAATACAAACTTCCACTGCGCACTCTGAACAATTTCCTACCTGCCTACGGCAAATCTAAACATTGTTGGTATCAGAGCGCTGGTTGGTATCTAGCCGTTGATTGTATCTAAACTCAGATTGGTATTGTATAAGCTTGTATCTGAGCTATATATCTCATTTGTTAACAGTGTTGTGGTATTCTCAGGTCAGTTTTGTCTAAAATACATAATATTTATTTGTATTGGTTGACCTACATAACTTGAAACACTTGTCATACATAACCTCAAATCAGCAATTGTTTGACTGGAATTGTTGAAATCTAGCTTAAATTTGTTGTTATTAGCATTAATAAGTCAGTTTGTTTGGATACATAACAGTTATATGTATCAATCAATTGAGTTAATTTAGTTAATTGCATATATTGATTTTGAAACATTATAACAACCAAACTTGACCTTACATTGATAAACCTTTGGTTGTTATAATATACTAGAGGACGCCAGCAGCTACGCCTGCATTTTTCTAAATTTACCCGTTTTGTCTGATCCCATGGAAATTTCGGGAAATCCCTACTTAGTGCACCCCCACGATCCCCAGGGAACATACATGCCAAATTTCAGCTTCCTGCGCCCAATAGTTTCGGCTGTAATGTGTCTGTCAGTCAGTCAGTAACGCAAGGATTTTCAAATTAAGATTGATAATATTGTTAGGTAACACAAACTGGTGTCTACAGTTGTAATATATAACACACTTAGTCTGCCTGTTGCAGTAATTAATTAATTGATTTAAAGTTCAAATTTTAATTTGCTGTAAGTTATAAACCTTTTGATAACTTTTGTCCTTATGTCAAGTTATTGAAACGAGCAGATTTTGAGCTTGTTATTAATTTTGTTGGGCAGTAAATACATACCACTTGCTTGCACCAGCAGTCAACACACAGGCTAATACTTTTTTGGTTTCAAAGAATAAACAAATATTAAGTTTTAATTGATAGTATTATTTAGCGCTTGTCTGAGGTCTCACAATCTCCTGATTCTGCAGAATTTCTTTTCCTTGAGGTTTGGGTCAGGGGAACTAAATTAGTTCTTGGAGTTGTATATTGTCCACCCTCGATTGATTATTTCACCGACTTAGAATTGGTTTTGGAATCTTTGGGTTCAGAGTATGCACATTACGTTATCATCTGCGATTTTAACACTGACCTTTTATCCTCTCGATCCTCCCGTACACTTCAGCTTCTCCACATCCTTGAATTTGCCAGTCTCCATGTGCTACCTCTTCAGGCCACTCACCACAGCACCAACGGAGAGAACACCTGGCTAGATTTAATTCTCACCGCTACCCCTTCCCTTGTTCCTTCCCATGGTCAGTATCCTGCTCCTGGTTTTTCCCATCATGACCTCATATTCCTTTCATACATCCTTAAACCTCCCAAATCTACGCCCAAAGTCTTGCACAAGCGTTGTTTCTCTCGGATGGACGTGGAAAAATTACGGCTTGATGCTTCAGTAATGGAATATCTTGTTCGCGGCAACTACAGTGGATGCCAAAGTCCAGTTCTTCAACGAGGCTGTAGTCAAATTGTACGATGTTCATGCTCCGGTTAGGAAGATCAAGTTGAAGCGTCCACCGGCACCTTGGATTACGGAGGGAGTTCGAATGGCAATGAGACGTAGAGACCGAGCTTTTCAGAAATACCGAAAGGATCGGTGTGATGTAAACTGGACTTCTTATAAGACTGCTAGGAATCGGTGTAATCAGATGATTCGTAACGCTAAACGCCGACACTTTCTTGACAACCTTGATTCCTCTTCCCCAGCTAGTATATGGAATTTTCTGGGGTCTCTTGGCATTGGTTAGCAACGTCATATAGACTTTCCAAGGACAATCGAGTTAGACGACATCAATCAACATTTTACCTCCACATGCTCCCTAGATCATATAACCAAGCGTCAAACCCTTAACTATATGACCGGATTAATGCGGCCAAACATTAATTATTTTAAGTTTTCTTCAGTCACGTCAGATGAAGTCAAAAAGGTAATCCTATCTATCAAGTCCAGAGCGGTGGGATATGACAACCTCAGTCGTCATATGATCATCGTTATTCTGGACTTTCTCTTCTCTCCCTTAACCCATATCCTTAACTTTTCTCTTGAAACCGGCCAGTTTCCTTCATTGTGGGGCAAAGCTTTCGTCCGCCCACTGCCAAAGGTTTCTAATCCTTCCCTTCCTTCCCATTTCCGTCCTATCTCCAACCTCCCATTTCTGTCTAAGGTGCTTGAAGCATGCGTCTATAAACAACTGTCCGGCTTTGTATTCGAAAACAATATTTTATCTCCTCTACAATCAGGATTCAGACCCGGACATAGCACAGTCTCAGCGTTACTTAAAGTAACTGGCGATGTGAGGGCGGGTATGGAAGACACTAAGATCACAGTGCTGGTCTTAGTGGATTTTTCAAACACTTTTGGCACCGTCAACCACGACCTACTTATTTCCATCCTCTCCTACTATATGATTTCATCGGACGCGCTGGAATGGTTCTCATCTTATCTTCGAGGACGTCAGCAAGTTGATGAAGTTTCATCAACACGAACAGATCGTGTAGATGAAACTTCGTCAACTTGGCGAGATTTGGACTCTGGCGTTCCTCAAGGCGGCATAATTTCTCCTCTTCTGTTTTTATTGTTTATAAATCTTCTCACACATGATCTTCGCTGTACGTATCATCTTTACGCCGATGACCTGCAGATTTACACCCAGGCAAGGGCAGAGAGTCTTACTGGAGCCATCGATAACATCAACTGGGATCTAAATGCTATCAAAAACTGGTCAGATAGATTTGGTCTGTCAGTTAATCCTGATAAATGCCAGGCAATCTTAATTGGTAGCCCACGTATTATGTGCCGGGTGGATGTCAAATCGCTTCCACCCATTAATTTTAATGGGTCTGTCATCCCCGTCAGCCCCAGTGTCAAGGATCTCGGCCTACACATCGACGCTGCCCTTGACTGGAGAACACAGATTGCAAATACCAGTCGCAAAGTCACAGGAACCCTGCGGACTCTATTTCGCTTGACGAACTTTCTTCCAACCAAAATTTAAACCATGCTTGTGCAGACGTTAGTTTTCCTATAATCGACTATGGTGATGTATGTTATCTCGACCTGAATGCAGATCTGCTCAATAAACTTGACCGCCTTCTCAACAATTTCATTCGATTCATTTTCAATCTCCGTAAGTATGATCATATATCTGCTCACCGTTCCCAATTACGATGGTTGCCTATTCGTCAACGTCGCAAATTGCGCACACTGACGACTCTTTTTTCTTTCTTGAACTCTTCTCATACTCCTGCTTATCTGTCTCCTCAATTTCAACATTTATGTAGCATTCATGACAGAAATCTCCACTCCACTAACAATCTTCTTCTTCTCTGCCCTTCTCATAGTTCCAGCCTTGTTCATTCTTCTTTCTATATACAGGCTGTCCATCTTTGGAATGCTCTCCCTCTCGAAATCAGGAAGTCTACATCTCGTGAACTGTTTAAAATTAGAGTACGCCAGCATTATATGGCTGAATTGGTAGAATCATAATGGACTCTGTAAAGGATACTTGTATATGTATATATTTATATATAATATAATTATCTATTATACTTGTATGTGTATATATGTATTATATTTTGTATGTATATATTTATAATAATATGTTACTGTTAGTATGCCTATTATTACATATTTATTTAGTGTGATACCTATTATTTATGTGGTTTTAAATTAATATTATTTGTTAAATTACTCCCTGTTTAAGCACCTACTTCAATCATCTCTGCATCACCCAAAGGTTGGCTGGTAGAGAATGCCTCTGGCATTAAGCCCGCCTTTGTGCATTACTTTTTGTAATTGTGCAAGAAGTTTAAAATAAAATAAATAAATAAAAATTACAAAACTGCGTGAGCGCAAGACAATTTTTATACGGGGCCGACAATGAACCAAAGTGAATGAATGACAGTTCATAGTGTGACCATAGTCAAAATTTACAATAGACTAAACAAAACGTTACTAAACCGATACAATCGATTTGACTTATCACAAACAATATTTCTATTTCAAACACCAGTTTTAAATCAAATAAAAAATACGAAGCAATTTTTTGTTTCACCTATGTGCACATTGAAGCGGTTAATACGATTTGATTGATGAAGCTGCTCTCAGATAAAAATAGGTAATAATCTGATTCCACAAGACGAAAATATTGACAGAATAATGAGTTAATGACTGATAGTATATAATACATAACTTTATTGAAGCTTCCAATACTTAGTAAATTACTAATTTCTGCCCGCCTTGGAACTACATTCATCCATCACGGACTATTCATATTTCGGTACAAGTTTTAGAAAGATCGATGAGACGCGGTAATTTCTTCCAAGGCTGCTCTATTTATTGGCATCTCTGGTTTATCATCTATTCACATCTTTATATCTTTCGGAATTCATTAAAAAATAAAATAAATAAAAAAGCCTTTTATTTCACACCTTTTCAAAATAACAGTAAATAATAATAATATTTTTTCTTTTCATGCAATAATAATTTAATATAAATATTATTAAAATTAGAGATGTTATATAATATATTGAATTAGTATAAAATAATCAATTAATGTTGAATTAGAATTTAAGATAAAAAATAACATTATTTAAAATTTGATTGATATTATAAAAATTTATGCATATTATGATATTATTTTATAAAAATAATTAATTAGGGATATTTAATATAATATTTGGCTATAAGTATTAAAATTTAAAATTAACTGATCGAATTTGAATGCAATTTAAATAATATACAAAATAAAATATGTCTTTTAAGCGTGAACCTCTCTCACTTGAGGGTAAAGGCCTCCTCCAGAGATGCCCAGTAATCTCTATCCGCAGCTTGTGTCATCCATCTTTTTCCAGCAGTTCTTGTGATGTCATCCTCCCATCTAGTTTTAGGCCTACCTCTCTTCCTTTTTCCTGAGGGCCCTTGCCAGGACGTTACCCGGCTTGTCCACCTCTCGTCGCTCATTCTCCCGACATGTCCTGCCCATCGCCATTTTAATCTCTTGGCGTAGTTACGCCAGGAGATTAAAATGGATAAGAGAAGCAACAGGAGTAATAGACGCTCTCAGTTAGAGCGTCTATTACTCCTGTTGCTTCTCTTATCTTGGAGTGGCGTATTTTTTGTATTTTTCTGATTTTCATCATGCTTCTCTCCATACTCCTTTGGCAAGTAATTATTTTGTTCTTAGCTCGCCGTGTGAATTTCCAAGTTTGGCTGGCGTACGTGAGTGAAGGTAAGAGACAGCTATTCATAACCTTTCTTTTTATTTTTACAGGCATCTGGCTTTTGAAAATTTCCTTAAGGCTCCAAAATTTCCTCCATGTCCCTTTTATCCTCCTCTCGATCTCCTTCTCGTTGTGTTGTTTGTCGAAAGATATTTGTTTGCCCAGATATATATAAGAATCTACATATTCTAGGGATACATTGTCTACTTGAAGTTGATTTTTTGATGAGTTTGTCATTATTTTAGTTTTTTCAAAATTGATATCCAGGCCCACCTGTTTACTTTCTTTTTGGAGAGTGCATACCATTTGTTCTAGCTCCGTACTGTTTTCAGAAAGTAAGACTAAGTCGTCAGCGAATCTCAGGTGACTAAGTCGTTTGCCTTCGATATTTAAACCAACTGTGCTCCAGCTTAATTTTTTAATAATAGACTCTAGTACTGCGATAAATATTCGAGGTGATAGAGGGTCTCCTTGCCTTACCCCTCTCTTTATTAGAAAGGCAGGTCCTGTTGACTCCAACTTCACTCTACTTGTGTTGTTGTCGTAGAGATATTTCAGCACTTTGATGTATTTGGTCTCTACATTTTGAGACTTCAGTGTTTCCCATATAGATGAATGAAGTATTGTATCAAAAGCTTTCTGGTAATCAATGAAGGCTATATAGAGTGGTTTTTGATGTTCTTGATATTTCTCGATGAGTATCTCGACTGAGTGGATATGATCTACCGTTGAATAGCCTCTTCTGAACCCTGCTTGTTCAATTGGTTGGAATGAGTCTAGTGTGGGACTTATTCTTTTTTCTATTATCGATGAGAACAATTTGTACAGCATAGGCAGAAGGCTGATAGGTCTGTAGTTGCTTACATCGTTAGGGTCTCCTTTTTTATACAGTAATATAATGTTTGACTCTGACCATTCCTTTGGTGTTTTAGAGTTATCTAAAATTTTGTTAAAAAGTATTGCTAAGGGTGTAGAGAGAGCTGTACAAGCTATTTTTAATGCTTCGTTCGTTATTCCGTCAGGTCCCGGGCTTTTGTCTGATTTGAGCCGTTTTATTTCTTTAATAATTTCTGATTCCTGTATTGGTTGTATCTCTGAGACGCTTTGAGTTTCCTCTGGTGGGTATTGGTGGGTTTCCAGATGTTTTGGTACGTTGTACAAGGTTTTATAGAACGATGTGGCTATTTTGAGTATGTCTTTCCTATTGTGTGATACTCTGTCCGATACACGGAGGCCTTCTATCCAGGTGTTATGCGATCTTAGTTCGTGGTTCGCTCTCTTTAAGCTGCCGAATTTAGATGTTTTTCTATAGTATATCTACGATGTTCCTGGTAATCTTGTCGCAAGTATTTACTTACAAGTTTGTACAGAGCGCTTAATTCATTCTTCATTGCTCTTGACTTTGGCCTTGTTCTTTGTAAGTCTCTTCTTCGGTCTATTAGTCTCTTCGTGCGATCTGATATAACGTTGTGTATTTTTTCTGCTTGTTTATTGGTGATTGAAGCTACTTTTAAACTATTTTTGATAGCGGAGATTAACTTGTTGTAGTATTGTTCGACTGTATTTTCTTCATATTGCTGACAAAGCACTTCTTGATGGTAAAGTAGTCTTTCTATGTATGTTGAAATTTCTTCGTCTGTTTTCAGTGTGGTTTTGAGGTAATTTGAGTAGGTGGTTCTTGATTTCTTAGATGTTTTAAGACTAAAAGCTGCCCTTATGCACCTATGGTCTGTCGGAAATTGTATGTTTAGTACTTGTACATTCTGTATGTTTTTGTGTAGGTTTGAGAGAATATAATCAATTTCGTTTTTTGTGTGACCATCTGGGGAGATCCATGTCCATCTTTGTTTTCTTTTCTTTTTGAAGAATGTGTTCATAATAGAGAGATTGTTCTCATGAGCAAACTGTAGTAATCTTTCGCCTCTTTTGTTTCGTTCCCCACATCCGAACTTGTTTGTTATTGGGTATTCCTTATGTTCTGTTTGGCCTAATTTGGCATTAAAGTCGCCCATAACTACTACATTTCCTTCGGTTAATTTTAGAGCTTTGTCGACAGTGTCGTAGAAGGCTTCGATTTCTTCGTCGTGGGCCGCATCAGTAGGTGCGTATACTTGTATAATGCTTAATTTGAATTTATTCATATTAAGTTTCAATAGCGCCACTCGTTCTGATAATTTTTTATTTTTATTTTAATTTATGATGCTGACGACGTAAAACTGTGCGTCATTCGCCATGTAATTATATATATATATATATATATATATATATATATATATATATATCCAGTACTTGTCACAAGTGATGTGATCGAAGATGGCGGGCTCGAACACTGACCGGTCATGGGTATACCTCAGAGCAATCTCATTCAGAACAATCACGAATCCATACGCCGGAGTTAGTCTAACCACTCGATAAGAGAACAGGTTAAAGAAAGACTTCACCATAGCCAATAATTCTGTTAACGAGTACACACTGCTCTTCGGCCTGTCTAATAAATCTTCCTTAAACCCTTTAAGATTCTTATTAATGTCCTTTTTGTCTTGCTGACCGCTAGCCCTTTTGTTTCCTTTTATCTTCTGTCCTTAGGAATAGACTTGTGACGAGAATCCCGCTGTAACAAAGATACAATATATATTTATTTAAAACATTATATAAACAGCGTATGTATGCGACATTAATGCCATGGACATAACAGATGCAATGGCCTGAAATTTTTTATTAGGTTTGTTACGACACTTACAGTCCTGCATTTTAACTGAGTGCTGAAGATATTATTCAATTTTATGACAATATTTATGGAGGTTGTCCGAAAGCATCATTACTTTCTTGTCGAAAAAAAAATCGATATTTCTGCTTCTACCACGCAAATCATTAATCAAATACAAATCCAAAAGAGAATAGCGTGGGATATTTGCCGCTTCTCTGCGCTTTCTACCCAGTGTTTAAACTTCCATTTGCAAAGTTCGATTAACTCCGCTTCGAACCATTATAGAATAGAATAGAATATAGAATAGAATAGAATATCTTTATTTACTGTAAACAGGGTACATTACAGATGTTGATGTCATAGTATGATAATAATATAAAGTACAAGCCCATTTAGCCATTTAAAATAGCATGCAAATGTAGGAACATACAGTATAAATTGAACAAGTTAAATTTATTTCATTGATCATATTTTATGTTAACAATGTCATATATTTATTCATCAATAGGTCAATTAGGTACTCATTACACCGATAATTCATCATTTAATTACTTGATAAAAATTCTTTAATAGAGTAAAAGCTTTTTTGCATGAGCCAACTACGTAAAGCTGGTATAAACTTATTTATCGGCAGGATTTTTATAAAGTTTGGTAATTTATTATAAATTTTTACACACATGGCGTATGAGTTGTTTTGAAGCCGACTCGTTCTGGGTATCATGTTTAGAACAAGCCTATCCGGATTTCTTATATTATCCCGCCGAGTGACATCTTTAGCGTGTTTAAATGAATCTGGATGTTGTTTTATAAATTTACCTATTTCAAGTATGTAAAGACATGCTAACGGGAGTATTCGCAACATTTTGAAGAAAGGTCGACATGATACGTCCGGAGCGATATCGCAAATCGATCTGATGCATCGTTTTTCATTATTCGCAGAACGCTTTGTTAACATTTCAAAGAACGACGGTTCAAATCCAGCTTTTGATTTCCCACAAACTACGTGCAAACTAAATCGAATGTATAGTTTCTATTTAAATGCACAATCACTCTTATAGGGAAAGGTCAAGAGGAAATAATTGCTTTAGTAGTGTAACGATAGATTTCAACATTGGCCTATAAAAATAAAATATCTACTACATTGCAGTAGATAACCACATTAATTTGATATAAACCATCTTATTACATGTGAGCATTTGCCCTCGTGGACACGATGTGCTAGGGTTGGCACGCTAAATGAGGAAACCGAACTATCTTATTAAAAGCTATTGTTACAATTTGTTTATTATTGCTCTTGCTACAATTTTACCAAATAAATAATAACTGCCAACCGGAAACGAGTCGAGCCTATAATTCCATTGCCATTGTTTTATTTGTTCACAAAAAGCCGTAATGAAAATTGCCACGGTGGGCACAAGTCAATTTTACTGGACATTGCACAAAAAGATGGAACATGTTTCGTAAAAACAGGATGAAACCCCTAATCCGACACCTATGTATGTAACCGTCACCTGTGTGTTTGTCAAACGAAAATCAAAATTTATGTTCACGTGCTTTATTGGCGAATTCAGTGAATACAAGCTTTGTAGCAGATTTTTAAGTGGAAGTGACAGGGTAAGTCGCTTCGTAACTAGTATTTGTTTCTGACATTCAGTCAAACAGACTGATGTTTATTAAAATAAAGAAGGGTTTTATCGTTAACTTCCAGATGAAATCCTAACTAACCGTCAATCAAATGTGCATCTAAAACAGATTTCCTAAAACTGAAATGGAGAGTTACAAATTAATTTGAAATTCATTTATACAAGAAAGTGTATTCGAGATAGTGGCGCGTTCTGATTTATATCAAAGCTGGTCACGTTATATTAAATTAATAATTAATAGTACACAAACTTTAGATTTTACATATGTTTAACCAGGCTTCACCCATGGCTCTGCCTGCGTGGCCTGGCTATTTACCCCGTTAGGGCAGGAATTTCCAAAAATCATCTCTTAGTGCTTCTCTACACTCTCCTCGGAACTCACGTGTTATGCCAAATTTCAGCCCAAGCCAGTTAAGCTGTGCGTTGTCTGTCAGTTAGTAACGCGATATTTAGATATATTGAGTAAGCCTTACGCTTGACGTGTATTTGGATCCATAACAGTTAGTGTTAATCCTCGTATTCATTAAGTGCGGCAAAGTTCGTTATTGGCTACCGCGGCAGCTGCAATTGTGTTTTATTTCAACTACGTAGTAATGTTATCATAAATCACTACAAAACCGATCACAAAGGACTTATTTTTTGCTTAGAACCGAAACAGTGCTGAAAAGTTGTATGAAATTTCATTATTGCACTGTTTTACATTACTGCACTGTTCGGTATTCTTTATTAGGTGGGTCCACACAGAGCGAGCAGCCTCGCGAGGCATTTGCCGCGCGAGGAAACGGTCACCGAACGAGCGAGGCCATAGAATAAAGCTGCGTTCACATTTATCTGACGTGATCTCTCGTGACGGTCTCTGTCGTAATTACTTACCGTTCACATTTGTCTGTCGCCGTCTGTCGCGATCTGACACAATTTTAAATCAGTTCTGTTTTGACTCTCGTGGAGTTCACACTTTCGCAATGTTTTCGATGAATTATCCGATTCAGATTAAGGAGATATCCAATCATATCCATAAATTATTTACATAGGATTATATTATTTCGTATTCAATTAGCTCATCTATAGGTACTGTATAAGAATAATATTATTAAAAGGAAGTAAATTAGTTCGTCGTCCATTGCGCACAATTGCATACGCGCGTCTGACGCTTTACGACAGACAGTGGCGCGTCCACATTAGTCTGACGAGTTGTGTCGCGCGAGTTAACTGTACGGAACCCAACAATGTTAGCTTCGTCAGCACATCTCTCCCCACCAAATTATCTAGATAATCTTATTTTCATCTTAGCATTAATTTATTATAAATACCTTTGTAGATCTAACATTAGCGATTACTATTTACCCGACTGCGCGACGCAAAGGAGGGTAATGTGTTTATCAGTCTATGTATGTATGTATGTTTGTTTCTATGTGGCGTTCTAGAGACCAAATGCGTAGGCCGATTTTGATGATTCTTACGTCAATCGATTCGTCTTAACCTTGCGAGTGTCACTAAAGACATGACAGTAATCAAAATTCACCACAGCCTCAACCAGACGCCATATTGTCAAAATGAAAAATAAAATGTCGATGAACTATGTCATGTGGGGTGTCGTTGAATAGGTATTTTAAAATCATCTTTAGGTTCCTTTCATCATTTTTCATTTTAAATAATAGTTTAGGAGATATAACGATTTAAAGTTGTTTAACAAAACAATCATTCTCGCTAATGTTGTTACTTATCGATTTAAGTTTTTACTTCAAGTATAAACGATAAACAAACAAAAAACCAGTGAATAACAAAAAAGTATTAAATAAAAAATAATTTAAAGAAAAACAAAAAACCCGACTGCGTAAAAAATAATAAAAACTAAAAAGAAAGAAACAAGGCCTGTAGTTTAGAATTCTAATGCAGAACAGAACGACTCACAGTCGGGCCCCGACTTGGGAACATTTGATTGGTAAAATTTGAATGGGCCCCGACTGTGAGTCGTTCTGTTCTGCATTAGAATTCTAAACTACAGGCCTTGTTTCTTTCTTTTTAGTTTTTATTATTTTTTACGCAGTCGGGTTTTTTGTTTTTCTTTAAATTATTTTTTATATTTTAAATATACTGTTAAGCTGTTATAATTAAATAAAGTATTTTTTTTTACAATTAATCTGAGTCCAATCTCTTAATTCGCGCTGTACCGTCCCCACACCGCCCCCCTTCTCTGTCGCAGACCGGGATATTGTCTGTCGCGACACGACAGACGCCGTCACGACAGATTACATCAGATAAATGTGAACGCGGCCTAGAGCGCGGCAGCCTCGGCACCGTAGGAAAAAAACAAAATTGTAGTTGTCATAAAGTTTGAATTCAGAACATGAAAATATAGTTGAAAATCTATTATGTATTATTGCGCATGTATCAAATTGTCGACTTGTGAATCAGAGTGAAATAGTACATTTGCCATCTATCGGTCTACGTATCAATGTGAGATTGTTGGTCTCTCCTCTCTCTTATTTTTAAAATTTGTTTATAAATATAGTACTTGGAAAGGGTCATACTGCAATAGGGTTGTTGCATGTGTTTTTACTAGCCGGCTGCCTGACTGACGCCAATAGCTGTACCTACTTTGGGTACTAGACAATGGTAATAATGGGCCATAATATACATATTTACTTATACTTACTTTTTTGTAAATATATACATAGAAACACCCAGACCAAGACAAACATTCATGTTCATGCACACAAATGTTTGACATGAGCGGGAGTCGAACCCACGACCTTCGGCGTTGTAGTCGCTTACACTCCCGCTTTGCCAACCGGTCGTCGATTATTGTTATACCTAAAGGATGGAATAGGTAGACATGGAAAAAAATATAAAATGAATTATAGGAAATGAATATCTGTAGGCAAGCATACTGTAACCGACGCACAGACTGAAGGATTATTATTCGTACAATAAATAGCGTCAAAGATGAGAATGTTATGATGCATGTATCCTCCGTCATTCAGTGACCAGTGGATAGGGTATGCGACTGCTGAGCGGAGGTCCCGGGTTCAATTCCCGGGTCAAGCAAAAGTGTTACTGGGTTTTCCCAAATACTCAGAAGCAGCTCGGAGTCTGCTGATGTGCCCATGGCATTAGGCTCGTCCCCTATTACGTGGGACCTAAACATTTCATGGTGAAATGTGGATGTAATAATATTACAACTCTGCCTATCCTTACGCGGATACAGACGTGAGTCTATAAAAAAAATGTCCAACATACAAACACATTTGCGAATTTATATTATTAGTAGGGATTATTATGTTCGAGCGCACGAAACAGCGTACAGACCGCGGAAAAACAAAAAACCAAACTCGATGGCTCGGCCGCTTGGTCGCTCGGTGGCGGCGGCACACGCGCATGCCTCGGCCGGGGCACGTCCACACAAAGCGCGCAGCCTCGCGCGCCAATTCCTCGCGAGGCTGCGCGCTCTGTGTGGACGTGTCTAATTCGGTAGCTCGGGCGCACGCGTGCGGCCGGCTGCGGCTGCCGTGCGCTTTCCTCGACCGAGCCACGTCCACACAGACCGAGCAGCCTCGCGAAGCATTTTCCGCGCGAGGCTGCTCGGTCTGTGTGGACCCGCCTATTTGAAAATAAAAATTTACCACAGAGGTTTAATGTTTTTTCCTATTAAGTTATATATAAAATGTATGCATTTGATCAAAGAGATACTGGCTGAAAATAAAAATCGGCTGAATAAAACCGACCTGGTGTAAAAGAAAATACAAATTGCGTGCATCTTGTATCATTATAATCCTTTAATAGTCCGTATTTAGCAAGGAAAGTTTTAAACAATGGAAATAAACAGCGATAGCGATATGAATTCTTCTCCAGAGAGTATAAAAACAGCTGCAAATGAAATTGTTTATAACCCTTTCTCGCAAAAGTTGCGGGATAAACATTTAAAAGCGTATGAAAATGTTATTAAGTGGAGAAACGAAAGACGTGTAAAATCATCGTCCGAAAATGTGTTTTATATCCGTGAGATGTTAAAAAAATGTTAACCATCTTCATTATGGTCTATACAGGGTGTAAAAAGACCCTTAACGAAAACTGAAATCACATGTTGTACCAATCACGACGAACGTTTTTTACTTCGGCACCATACCTGGGAAATTACTGGTTCAGGAGATATTGAGGCTCAAAGTTAGTATGGCATTTTTCTAATTAGGTACAAAATCGATACATTTACCCCGCCAATACGTTTTATAGATACCCTATAACCCCATGGATAAGTAGGTATTTCGAACATTGCACGCGCACGCTTTTAATTGCGGTTTAAAAAATTTGAAAACTAAAAAAAAAATCGTTTCCCAGATATTATTTTTGGTTAGTATGACTTGGCATGATGTCCACAACGAGTAGACTTCGGCTTGGTGATGGGTCTTGTGACATCCTGTATATTCAATGTTAAAAAGCACAGCTAATACCAAGCACAACGTCGATATTAAAGAATATTTACAATTAACATTGCTTCTAAAACGGCTATCAGATGGCTATATTATGTGTAATAAGTACAAAGTGCTCACAGCTCAAAATATGGAAATATTTTTGAATGAAGCATCTGACAATCGATATTTAACAACAAAGGCAAGTTTTAAGTATACCTATAATCTAGACCTTGACACAATATTATGACCGGTATTTAATAAACAATGTTCAGTGTTAGTGTTTAATAAAAGGATATTGCCGGCTAAGTAGAACTACTCGTGACATGTTTGTAGTTATTATAATTACTCACAAAATATATGTATTTCTACTAAATACTTGCACTAAACAAATATACCGGCCATTAATATAATAATTTAATACCTATAAATGATGTGTTAATTTGTGTGTAACGTCGAATTTTAATTATTTTTACAGGTTGCTCTCATTTTCGGCATAAGTGGTGCTTGCTGAATTGACGAACATCACCATTGACGACATCGAAACACATAACCAGATACTGCTAATCAAACTTACGAACACGAAAACAAAGAAAGACCGTCAATTTGTAATACGTGACGAATTCTTAAACATAGTGCAGAAATACATGGAGCTGCGTCCAAGTTCTACAAACACCAAGCGGTTTTTCTTAAATTGCCAGAATGGAAAATGCACGAAATAAGCCATCGGCAGAAACAAATTTGGAAAATTGCCTTATGAAATTGCCCGTCATCTGAAGCTACAAAACCCGGAAGCCTATACTGTGCTTTGTTTCCGCCGAACGTCAGCAATGCTGCTGGCTGATTCAAGCGTCATGGTGGATGGAAATCGGACCAAGTAGCTGTAGGTTACATAGAGGAAGCTGTACAAAATAAAAGTAAAATCTCTCAGAAATAAAAATAAAAGTAAAATCAATCAATTAATTTGCTCCGATCAACATCACCACGTCCGTCTTCTTCTTATGTAAATAATTAGAAATTGAACCCTGTATCGTCTGATGATGTCTTATTATTCACGAATAAATCAAACGAATACTGAAAGTAATGTTCCAAATAAAAGTGCTAATTTCACTTTTAGCACCAACATAACACTCGTGCATTAATGACTCACTTTGCGCTCGATGCAACAATACTAGGTAAATGTACGAGCCAATATTCTAGGTTTTGACGGCCTACCACTATGATTTTTATCAGCCAACTGCAACTAAATTATAGAACAAGGCCTCTTATAAAATTATAGACCTTAAATAGGCTGCAATTTCTATCAGGCAACCTTAGTATACCTTAGTAACCTTAGTATCAGTTATATAATTTAGATATCTCTGTATAAAGTCGATGGTTACTGACGAATCATTTTTGTATATTGTAACATTCAAGATGCAGGTTGTAGGGTAAAATCATATCCTTATTAAATTTATTAAATTTTTCCTCACCTAATTCCTATCTACCCTCCACCTTCGCTTGATCGCACGTCAAAAGTGCAAATGGGCACCTCGCCCCTGTTCTGCGCCGACCTCCGTACGTTAAAGACATTATCCTCCTACGGTCGATGCCTACACATCCCGTACCGGACGGTATCATCTCGCGAGTGCTCGGTGTGATCGGTAATCATCAGAAAATCAACCTATCGTGGGCAAGGAAGACGAAAGGAAACAAAACTCCAGCGACAAGCAAGGTACCTACCTCAGCTTTCCTCTTACTTTCCCCACCTTTGATATATTACTTCAATAAAATTAGATACCAACTAGAACTGACTCTGAACACAATCATTTCCTTTGACCTGAGAGTTACAGAAAAGGTTACAGGAAATTTGAAATTAAAACTATTCAAAATACAAAATTAACAAGACCTTGAGTAATGATAGTATACAAGAACAGAGTAATATAATATTATTAAACAATCAAGTAAGTAGCTTCTAACAACTGTGTTTGAGCAATTATGTCTGAAACCATTAATAATCGATTGATTTTAAAGTGAAAATTGTGGTTAAAACTATGTCAGTTTGTGGAAGGGCAAATGGAAATTTCTTGGCAAGGAATGTTCATGAAAACCGATTAGTTCACTAACCACCGGATTCAATATTCGGTCTATGCAAGGATTTCTAGATTAGAAATGCATTTTTGACATAAGCTCCATACAAAATTTAATGGGATTTGGATCATACATTGGGACTGGTCGTTAATATCATCGCACATTTTGCTTTGCTTGTTTGCATATGCAAAAGTCTTAGATCGTATCCGGCACACCACTAGAGTAATTATGATGATTATTTTGTTTTTTTTCAGCTAACGGAGCTACGAAGCGACATTCTCTATTCTCATCAAACTGTTCTTGAAGGCTAGCATTGAGTAACAAACGTGAATTGACACATTGCAATAATATTTAACGTTTTATTAACGTGAAGACGAAATGTACCAAATGAAGCTCGTTTCTAGCTTTAAACATGCATATAAATAATATTGCATGGTTGTCCTCATAGAAAATAAAGTTTGCAATTTACTAATTTAAAGTTGCAATATTGTTAAGAGTAATTCCAAACATGACTAAAGAAAGGTTTAACAGTGAAACCCTGATTAGTTAGTACTTACGTAATGTTTATAACAGTAAATGATGTATAAGACGTCAGTATATTATTTTTAAATCAAATGTTACATAATTTAGAGCAATTCTATTATGCTTTACATGAATAGCGTATTGTAGTACTAAAAATCAAGAAGTTAGGAGAATAGGCAAGAAAGGGGAAAGACCTCGACCAATAATTGTCACTTTTGGTATACTCGGCATTAAGATTAATTTGTTTAAAAATAGAAGTGCACTAAAAAATACCGGTTACTACATAACGGAAGATTTCCCACAAAATATCTTAGAGAAGAGGAAAGAGCTTCAAGAACAAGCAAAAATCGAAAGAGAAAAGGGAAACATCGTAAAAATAAAATACGACTTGTCATAATTGAAGGGAAAAAAACAGCTGGAAATAACAAAAGAATGTTTTCAACTTCGTCTGAAAACAAAACCACGAAAGGAGCCGAAACAAACACACAGGCCTACAAGAAAAATAAATAAAAAATTGGGCAAGTGCGAGTCGGACTCGCGCACGAAGGGTTCCGTACCATCATCTATAAAAGAAAATCACGTTTGTGGTATATATACTTAAATATTTTTTAAGTTTCTACTTGTTTATTAAGATCGAGTAACAAATTGCTTAAAAATTACGTTTGTTGTATGGGAGCCCCCCTTTATTATTTACTTTTTTTCATTTGATTATTTATTTATTAAAGGTTATATACCACTACATATTCCGTGAAAATTTTAAGCGTCTACCTGTTACCGTTAGTAATTTTGAGCAAAAATACGAAAAAAAAACACGTTTATTGTATGGGAACCCCCCTTAATATTTTCATTTTTTTTATTTTTAGTATTTGTTGTTATAGCGGCAATCGAAATACATAATTTGTGAAAATTTCAGCTTTCTAGCTATCACGGTTTATGAGATACAGCCTGGTGACAGACAGACAGACAGACAGACAGACAGACAGACAGACAGACAGACAGACAGCGGAGGCTTAGTAATAGGGTTCCGATTTTTACCTTTTAGGTACGGAACCCTAAAAACACAAATAAGAAGAACTTCAAGCCTATCGGAAGGTGTTTTAAAACCGAGCATGCTGAATTACCTGATTGATAGAAACACAAACAACCCATCGGATCTGCAGCAAAATAATAACGTAAATAACGTTAATATATAGCAATTACCAGCCCCCTCTCGCAACGTCAACACACAACAACCACTACCAGAACACCAAACACATCTTCCAAGCCGGCTGATCACCGTGGAAGATCATGACCAAAACCCTCCAAACAACCCTCGAAAAAATGATAAAACCTCACAAAAAACGCTTTACATTATGACATATAACGTCTGCTGGAACTAAGTGAAGCGCTCAAAGAAATTAATTACGACATATTAGGATTAGCTGAGACAAGACGCACTGGAAACAAAATTGAAGAACATGAAAACTTCATTTTCTGTTATACAGGCCACACACCTGGAAGACATGGCATAGGATTTATACTTAAATACCATCTTAAAAATAATATAGAAGGCTACCTTGGCCTTTCTGAAAGAGTAGCCATATTGAACCTGAAATTCGAGAATACCAGCTTATCCATCATTCAAGTCTACGCCCCCACTACACAAGCAAGCGATGATGAAATTGATAACTTTCATGCGACAGTTACTAGGGCAATAGAGCTAGCACACAAAGACTTCATACTGATGGGCGACCTAAATGTTAAAATTGGGATACCAAAAAATGAGGAACATCTAATCACGAAAGCACACGGATATGGAACAAGAAATGAGAGAGGTCAAAGACTAATCGAATACGCCAGCGAAAACAAACTGTCTATCTTGAACACTTTCTTCAAGAAAAATCAAAAAATAAATGGACATGGCGATCACCGGATGGAACCAGCAAAAATGAAATCGACTTTGTGTTGTCAAATCGACCGCGTCTCTTTAAAAACATAAAAGTATTGAACATTAACTACCCTTCTGATCACAGGCCAGTAAGAGCTACAATATCATATGACACACATTCCAAAAAAAGTAGAACAAAGTTTACTAACTGTCAACATACTACAATAACAAGCGAAGAAGAAACCACCAAGTTTAAAGAATACCTAAACTCCTACTTATCAAAAGATCAAATGTTCGCTGAGATGACTATCCCAGTCCAGAAGTACTACGACAACTTAATCAGAATCATTACATTAAGCTTGCAAAACGTTCAAGCAGCACAAAGCCCAAAGAAATGCCACAAAATAATTTCAGAACATACATTAAAACTTCTTAAAAGAAGACAAGACCTGCAAAAAAGTTCAAACAAAACCAGAGCAACAAGAAACGAAATTTCGGTGCTTTACAAGCTTGTTAACAAATGCATAAGAAAAGACTATGCCAACTACAGATATAAAACTATTGAAAAACACCTAAACCAAACTGGTAGCACAAAAAAGGCATACAAAGAGCTGAAACCAAATAAAACTTGGATCGAAAAGCTAAAGCGAGGCGATTTATCTAAAAACAACCGCGGCGACATCATTAGCATAGCGACAGAGTTCTACAGAGATCTCTACAGCACAAAAGAACCAGAAGACACGAGCCACGAGAACCAAAATAATAGCAGCGACGGTAATATACAAATAAGACCCCAATTAGTATATTCTTAAGTTTACGCGAATGTTACACATTGAAATTAAATCTATTTATATCACAGACATATGAAATTAAATTACAGTTTACGGATTTTATCGCGATGTATTGGTTTCACTAAGTTATTACATTTGAAACTAATGATCTAGAAACTATATTTTTGATTTATTACTAGCCAACGTTTCGAATTCTTTACAGAATTCATGTTCACGGCAGACTGAGGTGATATTTGTCTTGTTCTTAAATGTATAAGTTATCTCAAAGTACCCGAACATTTTTCAACTACTGGTGTTACTATTTACGCAGAATGAGCTCACAGTTTCCTTAGGTCTTCTAGTGACTTTGTCCTTCTTGGGTTTCATTAGCCTTATGACAGGGTCCCAAGCTGGAGGAACATTCCAACCATCTTCCCTATTGAAATTAGGGTGTTTTTTAATTTCAATAGCCTCTCGTATCATCCTTGGAAGAAAACGGTGTTCTTTTGCGAGTATCTGTGGTTCATCAAATCGCAGGTAGTGGTTAGGTCCTTGTTCCACATGTTCACACACAGCAGACTTTGTTGAGCGTTTATGTTTTATGTCAGCTATATGTTCTTTGAGTCGAATGCCTATGCTTCCCTTGGTTTGTCCAATGTATGAGAGCCCACATTCACAGTCAATTTTGTAGACACCGGCCTCTTGCAAGGGTAACTGACACTTGACAGATGGTAATAATTGACTGATCTTCGTTGGCGGCTTGTAGTAAGTTTTGATAGAAGCTCGCTTCAAGATGTAGCCAATTTTGTCGGTCACGCCCTTGATATATGGGAGGACAGCAGGTTGTCTTTCTACTGTGGCTGGTTTTTCTTTCTTCTGGGATCTGTGACAGTGGCGCGGCGGTCGGAGCTTGTTGTCTTGCAGTACTTGCCTGACATGTTGAAGCTCAGCGTCGAGGTATTTCTTGTCACAGATCCCGCGGGCTCTCTGAAACAGAGACATTCCTACAGTAGCTAACTGTTTAGGATGGTGGTGAGATTCACCGTTTAAGTACCTATTTGTATGGGTCTTTTTCCTATACACAGTATGGCTTAAGGAGTTGTTTTTATTGCTGATGACAAGTACATCTAAGAAAGGTAAAGAATTGTTTGCCTCTAATTCCATTGTGAATTGTATTTGGTTATTAATAGAATTAAGATGGTTTAGGAAAGCATTAACACTATCTCTTGGTAAAATTGTGAAAGTGTCATCTACATACCGCTTGTAGAACCTCGGTGTGATGGTGGCAGTCTGCAGGGCTCGCGCCTCGAAGTCCTCCATGAAGATGTCAGCGACAACAGGCGTTACTGGAGAGCCCATTGCTACACCGTCTACTTGTATGTAGTATTTCTTGTCCCATAACAGATAGCCCGTTGTCAGGCAGTGTTTGAGTATTTCTGCATATTCCTCAGGCATGTTGTTTTCTGTCAGCTTCCTTCTAGTAATTTCTACACAGTCATGTACTGGTATGTATGTGAAAGATTCCTACCATTTTGTCAGTGAAATCAAACACCTACATCTCTCTGACAAGGAAACTATGGTTAGTTTTGATATACAGTCATTATTCATCTGATACATTGGACAAACCAAGAGAAGCATAGGCATTCGACTCAAAGAACATATAGCTGACATAAAACATAAACGCTCAACAAAGTCTCCTGTGTGTGAACATGTGGAACAAGGACCCAACCACTACCTGCGATTTGATGAACCACAGATACTCGCAAAAGAACACCGTTTTCTTCCAAGGATGATACTAGAGGCTATTGAAATTAAAAAACACCCTAATTTCAATAGGGAAGATGGTTGGAATGTTCCTCCAGCTTGGGACCCTGTCATAGGGCTAATGAAAGCCAAGAAGGACAAAGTCACTAGAAGACCTAAGGACACTGTGAGCTCATTCTGCGTAAATAGTAACACCAGTAGTTGAAAAAAGTTCGGGTACTTTGAGATAACTTATACATTCAAGAAAAAGACCAATATCACCTCAGTCTGCCGTGAACATGAATTCTGTAAAGAATTCGAAACGTCGGCTAGTAATAAATTAAAAATATAGTTTCTAGATCATTAGTTTCAAATGTAATAACTTAGTGAAACCAATACATCGCGATAAAATCCGTAAACTGTAGTTTAATTTCAAAGATCCCAATTTGAAGAAAATGGCGTCATTGAGGCACTGAACAAATTGAAATTAGACAGAAGCCCGGGCTCGGACAACCTAGCAAACGAGACTCTAAAGATATCCGCCCCGATACTAGCTACACCCTTTACAAATTTATTCAACTCTATCCTCGAATCTGGAGAGACACCCACCCAATGGTCTGAATCTAACATAATTCTGCTATACAAAAAAGGCGACCCAAATGATATTGGGAACTACAGACCTATAAGTCTGCTGCCTAGTGCATATAAGCTATTTTCTACAATCCTGACCAAGAAAATTAGCTCTACATTAGAAAAAAGACAACCTGTAGAACAGGCAGGATTCAGAAAAGGATTCTCTACCGTCGACCATATACACACACTCGAACTTCTCATCGAGAAATATCAGGAGAGAAATAGACCACTGTACTTGGCATATATAGATTACAAAAAACCATTCTATTCAATGTCACACAACTACATCTGGGAAACTCTAACAACACAAAATGTGGAAAATGAATATATAAAAGTAATCAAAAGCATATACAGGAAGAGCAGAAGTAGAGTTAAACTAAAAACAGCCGGTCCATGGTTCCCTATAAAGAGAGGCGTAAGACAAGGAGACTCGTTTTCACCTATGCTGTTTATAGCTACATTAGAGTCAATAATAAGCAAGCTTGACTGGAACGAATGCGGAATAAAAGTAAAAAATTAGTATTTAAACCACCTACGTTTTGCCGACTACCTGGTGCTGATATCAGAGAAAGCAAATGAACTACAGTACATGGTAGAGTCACTAAACAAAGCTAGCAAGCTCGCCGGGCTAGAGATGAACCGCTCTAAAACTATGGTAATGACCAACACCACTATGCTACAAATATACGTTGACAACGAGCCTCTCCAATACACCGACAAATACATCCACCTAGGCAAGCAAATTAGTTTCGACAGACTAAGCAACCACCAAGAAATCGAGCGCAGAGCCCAGTTAACATGGAATAAGTACTGGAGCCTTAAATAAATTTTTAAGAGCAACATGCCAATCACATTGAAGATAAAGGTTATGAATTTTTGCCTTATGCCATGCCTAACCTATGCCTGTCAGACATGGAAGTTTAACAAAAATATTAAAAATAAAATTATAACGTGCCAGCGAGGAATGGAGCGGAGTATGATAAACATAAAGAGAATAAATAAAATAAGGCATACAAAAATACGTAACATCACAAAATCAACAGACGGTTTAGCTCAAGCTTTTGCATTAAAATGGAAGTGGGCGGGACACATAGCACGCCTCGAAGATCAGAGGTGGACAAAAAGAGTGACAGAATAGAGGCGGCCAGTAGGCAAAAGAAAGAAAGGGAGACCTGCCACCAGATGGGAGGACGAAATCAAACGCATAGCGGGTCCAAACTGGACAATCTAGAGAAAACTTTCTCAATTTGGAGGAGGCCTTCACCCGCAGAGGGATTCTTACAGAATAATCTTTTATCAAAATAGATACATTTAAATAATTTAACTACGATAGTAACATAACCAAAAATTCTAAACTAAACTAAAAATTGTAAATATTAAACAAAAAACACTACTAACTTGTACAATGGCACTTTTTCTGGAAGAAATAAAAGGCTTTTTTATTTTATTTTATTTAGTACTAAAATCATGTTAATAAAATACTAAATTTTGTTCAACTAAACTACTTGCTGAAAAAAGAAACAAATTACAATGACCATAAATACTGACCTTATAACAAAGAATGTGTCGACACAGTATGACGCGTTGCCAACAGATTGGTACCAGAAGTTGCGTTCAGTGATCACCCTCATAGTCTAGTTGTCAGCCACGTAGAACATCGTCAAGTACGTGTGCACCATTATCACCCATATCACTGGCATAAACCTGCAAAAAAAGAAATTATTTACTTATCTAGATAATATTATACTAGGGATCCTGCCGTATCGCTGAAAAAATTTTGACAAAATTTCATTACCCAAACAAATTTTAGCAACCTTTTTTTATACCATTGCAAGATTTCGAATAATTTTAGTACGCATATTTTTATTTGGTCAAATTTTTACTTGCAAAATATTACCAAGTATAATGTCATTATGGCATTTGGTCTTTAATCAAATGATTTATCACAGCAAACAATCTTCAGACAATAAACGTTTGGTGATATTAGTTTATTTATGGAAGTAGTTAGAGTAAGTTAATTATTAAAAAAATGGTAAGGTTAGGTTAGGTTACAACTGTAACCTCTTACGCAGGAGCCGAGCGAGCGAAGCGAGCGGTGCCGCGGCAGCGGCCGGCGAGTGCCAGAAACGACTTGCATTAATATAAAAAAGGTATTGTTTTTAGTAGGTTACCCGGAACTGAACTATTTAGATTAGGATAATTATTGATTTCGCGTAAAAACTGTTATTCCAACTGAAATATTTGACTAAATAAAAAATGTTAAAAGTACCAGTTGGTAAACTAGTTATAATTTTAACGTTCATTTCCCAAACATTAGGTTTGCGTTACAATTTTTTGTGAATAGATTTTTTGCTAAGTAATAATTTGGCAAATGAAATTACGCGAAAAATTTTTTGGGAAGTGAAAACTTGTCAAATTCCTTTCGGTCAAACAAGGGAGACCCATTATACTACAATTCCACCACTGTCCACAGGAGAACAGGGCGTAGAAAACATAACGATGTCCGTCAACGTTCTGTAGCGGCGTGGCTACGCGAATCATAGGTGATATGCTTTATCGCGGCCCCGACACGGGGCACTTTCTATCCCTGCAATATTACCCCCTCTGATATGTCTCGGTTAAATCAGTTGGTGAATTCCATAACATAATTGTTATTATTTTTAATTTACCTGGATGATCATTGTCAACCAGGTAAATTCAATCTACCGAGAGGTGGTGGTAGGTAGAGTCTCTAATAGTCATAGATATTTTGAGTAATCATAATCATACACACATATGGATAATATGCTTTGAAGTGTATCGGAGTACCAACACGAGCCTGATTATTGGTAAAAGGTCATCCTTTTAACTACGGGACCTAAAAAGCGTAAACAGTAAAATATTGTTTTGATTCTCAAAGTTGTTCTTACTCCAATCTTGATCTCTCTCTCTCTTCGATCAAGAACACCTAACAGTCATTTACAACTGCTAGTACCCTGTATTCTAGTAATACACATAAATCTAAGATTCTGTAAATGTTATGCGAGAAATGCACGCGAGACCAGGGCTGGTATTTTGAGAGGGCTTTACTAAGCGGAATACATTACAGGGTTTAACCGCACAAGCGACACTGGCTAATTACCCCTATTTTAGAGCTTAAATGCTCTAAACGAATATATGATATTCAGGCGGGGCAGTGTGCTAAGTGGATTTCGTCTATGACGTCAGCATATTACAAAAATTAGCCGTGATGTCGAACTTTTTTCTACGTCGTATCAAAATATTTTCATGAATAATAGGAAAATTCCATAGGTTGAAATACTAAAACCGTAATTAGAATCCACCCTGACAATCAACCTAAATAGTCTATTTTTTACTAAGGTAGATCACAAATATCATATTTAACCATTACATATTATTATACTAACAGGAATTGTAAAACATTGGTATCTACATCACATTTGTTAACAGTGTTGTAGTGTTTGTTAGGTCAGTTTTGCTTAAATACATAATATTTAGATGTATTGGTTGACCTACATAATTTGAAATATATTTCTTGGTACCTCATGTATGCATAACCTCAAACAGTAATTGTTAACTTGAATTGTTAAAATCTAACTTGAATTTGTTGTTCTAGCGTTAATCAGTCAGTTTGGGTTGGATACATACCGGTTATATGTATTAATTGACTTAGTTAATTGTAAACATTGAGTTTGAAACATTATAATTACCACATTTGACCTTGCATAGATGGGCGGGTCACATGTTTCATGTTTTTTGTTATAATCTTAATATATAAAATCCTTGCGTTACTGACTGACTGACAGACACGCTACAGCCGAAACTTTTGGGCGCAGGAAGCTGAAATTTGGCATGTATGTTCCTTGGGGACCGTAGGGGTACACTAAGAAGGGATTTCCCGAAATTCCCACGGGATCGGCCAACAAGAGTAAATTTAAAAAAATTGCAGGTGTAGCTGCTGGCGTCCTCTAGTATATTGATAATATTGTTAGGTAACACATACCTGTGTTTACCTACGGTTGTAATACATCCTCAGAATACACGTCAATCAGAGACAAGAATGGTGAACCATGCGTGCTGAAGAGATGGAAGGAGTATTTTGAATGTTTATTTGAAAGAACGGCGATAGAGACATCGATCGACGAAATGAATGGTAATAATAGCATTGATGAAAGCGATATTGGTGTGGATGAGATTGTGAAGGCGTTGGGAAGTATGAAATTAGGTAAGGCTGCAGAATATGATAGGATTACAGTTGAAATGCTGAAGGCTGGACAGGGCATCATAGTTGGTCAGCTGCAGCGCTTATTTAACTTGTGCTGGAGCAGCGGCCGAGTACCTGATGACTGGGCCACAGAGGTGGTTGTGCCTCTATATAAAGGAAAAGGGTCGCAACAAGACTGCAAAAACTATAGAGGCATTAGCCTTCTCAGCATTGTTGGCAAATTGTATGCAAAGGTACTGATTGAAAGAGTTATGGAAGCAACCGACAAGAAAATATGGGATGTACAAGCAGGATTCCGAAAGGGTATGGGGTGCACGGATCAAGTCTTTTCCTTGCGGTGCATAGCCCAAAAATTCTTGTCAAAGGTCAAAAGGTCTATTGCGCATTCGTGGATTTGGAAAAGGCTTACGATAAAGTGGTGAGGAATGAAATGTGGTCGGTACTGTCGATGTATGGGGTGAACAGCAGCCTCATACGAGATCTGAAATCACTTTATGAAGATTCTAGAGCTTGTACATACATACATACATAACGTCACGCCTTTTATCCCCGAAGGGGTAGGCTGAGGTGTATTTCTACACCCACTTTTCGCCAGATATACTTTAGTCCCACGTAATAAGGGGCGAGCCTATTGCCGTACCGGGCACATTTCCAGACTCCGTGCTGCTACTGAGAATTTCGTGACAGAAAAACCCAATAACATGATCATGTTTAACGGACTGAAAATGCCATTCAGTACAACAGTCAAAGATCTAGGACTACACATACATTCCACTCTCGACTGGCAGGCCCAGGTCACTGACGTCAGTCAGAGACTTACCGGTACCCTTCGAGCTTTATACCGCCTCAAAAATTTTCTCCCTTCCAGGACCAAGACAATGCTTGTGCAGGCCTTAATATTTCCTTTAATCGACTATGGTGATATGTGTTATTATGACCTGAATGCAGAATATCTCAATAAGTATGACCGCCTTCTCAATAACTGCATTCGATTCATCTACAATCTTCGCAAGTATGATCACGTATCTACTTTTCGTTCCGAACTTAAATGGTTACCCATTCGTCAACGCCGGAGTTTGCGTGCTCTCACTACACTCTTTTCTTTACTTAAATCCCGTTTTCCCCCTTCATACTTGATTTCTTACTTTCAATATCTATCTTCTACACATGAGAAAGACCTTCGCTCCTCTCACAATCTTCTTCTTCAGTGTCCCACTCATACCTCAGACTTTGTAGGCTCTTCCTTCATTGTTCAAGCTATCTTGCTATGGAATAGGCTTCCTCCTGAAATCAGAATGTCTACTAACCGGTTCGCATTCAAATTGAAAGTTCGAGAACTCCTTTTTGAGAGATTAAAGGAATCTGCACATTGTTTTCATCAGTTCTAGTTATATAATATATTATAATTATATATTTTGTATGTATGTATGGGGTATGTGTGTAGTTTATGCAATATGTATTATTATGTATGTATATAGTAATATACTCATTTATTTATAATATAATATATTTATAATTTTATTAATTTTATTTTATTTACTTATATTACATTTGATATATCTGTGATAATTATCTCTATATATAATGCACCTACCTTGCTTGTCTCTGCACCACCAAAAGGTCCGACTGGTAGATAATGCCTTACGGCATTAAGTCCACCTTATGTACTGTAACTGTATATTGTGCATGAAGAAATAAAATAAATAAATAACACTGCCCGACTCAGGAATCGATCCCACGCGCACATTTATGCCGCGAGACCACCGAGGCAGTCTAGAGTCTAGAGCTTGTGAGAGGATAAACGGGGCATACACTGACTGGTTTACCATCAACACAGGTGTTAGACAGGGATGTGTAGCGTCGCCGTGGCTGTTCAACCTCTTCATGGACAGTTGTCTGCAAGATTTGAAAAATAGTGACTGTGGATTAAGGATGAATGAGTTACTTGTCAAATGCCTCCTTTATGCTGATGATCAGGTTATAATTGCATCTTCAGCGGAGGAGTTGCAGGAGATGGTAACAATCATGCATGGTGCGTTAGAGAGGAAAGGAATGAAAGTGAATGTAAGTAAAACGAAAGTTATGGTTTTTGAAAAGGAGGAATGCGTTACGGCTTGTAATGTTATGATCGATGGACAGCAAGTGGAGCAAGTGAATGAGTTTGTATATTTAGTTACGCTGTTTACAAGAGATGGTAAGAATGTAGAAGATATTGAAAGAAGAGTTAATGCAGGTAATAGAGTGAATGGAGCTCTGAAGGCGTTTATGAATAGCCAAAACGTGTCCAAAAAGGCACGTTTGGCTGTGCATAGAGGGGTGTTAGTACCTACTCTTACGTATGGTAGTGATAGTTGGGTATGGCAGAAGACTCATGAAAGTAGAATAAATGCTGTAGAAATGAGAGCACTGAGAAGTATGTGTGGTGTTTCTTTGACTGACAGAGTAAAGAATTATGTGATAAGAGAGTGTTGTGGGGTAAAAGAAGATGTAGTGACAAGCATCGAGAAAGGTATGCTACGATGGTTTGGACACGTGGAGAGGATGGATGACGAAAGACTGACTAAGCAGATATATAAGGCAAGTGTGGAAGAGGCAGGTCGAAGGGGAAGACTTAGGCGGACGTTCTCTGACCAGTTTGGAGACATCCATTTGAGGACAGGTTAGAAGTACCCTGAACAGAAGAGCATGCATGAGGAATCTCATGGGAGTGAATGAAGCAAGAGAGATATGTCAGGATCGTTGCAAATGGCGTTCCGTAGTCTCTGCCTACCCCTCCAGGAAACAGGCGTGAGTCTATGTATGTATGTATGTAATTCAGTTGGTCTGTCTGTTGCAAATAATTAATTTGAAGTTTCAACCTTTAATTTGTTATAAGTTATAACTTTTGTGTTTGTTTCAATATATTGAGACTATTAATTTTGTTATGCTAGTATACAGGCTAGCAGCTTCTTGGTTTCAAGAATTAACAAATTTTAAGTTTTGTTAAGTTTTAATTTAACGCTTGTCCAAGCTCCTTTGAGAATTTACTATGTCGGCTATCAAGGACTTGCGTGCGGCTGCGGGTGCCATTTCATCACATTTGCGCTGGTTTGCCCTGATCGCCAGCAGGCTTTATTACAAAGATTTGAGCAGATTAATGATCGCCTGGACAGCGTGGAACAGCAATTTTGTACCTTTAGCGCTTGCTGTCTCCAAGTGTCAGTTGTTGACCTCACCGTGGACCAGCGAAATAAAGTCAGTGAGGACTATGCCCAGATACTGGACCTATATGATGCTGTCTCCGACTGTGCAAGGCAGTTGATGGCCGAAGCAGGAGCTTCCTAGGACAGCACCGGGACTGTTGAGTCGGCTTCCCACGCTAGACCTCCCACATTTTGATGGCTGCCTGGGAGGCTACCTGGGGTTTATCAACATGTTTGACAGCCTGGTCGATGCCAGGGCTGACCTTCGGCCGGTACAAAAATTGGCCTACATGATGTCGGTTTTGGATGGGGAGGCCAAAGGCCTCATCCAACATCTGCCGGTGTCTGGCCAGGCCTACCAGACGGCTCGGGATTTAATCACCCGTAGGTACCACAACAAGCGTGGCCTCGCAGACACCTATATCGAGCAGATTTTGAATTGGCCTACGCTCACCAGGGTCTTTGGGTTGCGCACCCAACTTTTAATCCCGCTATTGGTGGCAATAAACGCCCTTAAGTGCCTGGATCTGCCTGTGGACCAATGGTCGTACCTGTTGGTACACATAGTGCTCAAGAAGTTGCCTGCCGACCTAAGGACGCGGTTTGAGCAGCGCTTTGGTGGGGATAGTGCGATACATCTGCCCCCGTTTGCAGACTTAGAAAAGTTTTTAGTGGACGAGTGCCGAGTCTTGGACAACTCCGGTGGTGATACGCGGGCTAAGTCGCAGCCGCCCAAAGTCAAGGAGCAGGCTCGCGTTCACACCCGAGGAAATGTTGATCGGCGCCCTCCTCGATTTGCAGTCACGCAGAGCCCAGCGGAGTGCTCTTACTGCATGGTCACGGGGCACAGAACGGCCAGTTGTAGTGCATTCTTGGCCCTTCATATCGCCTCTCGTAGGCGCATCGCGAATGCCCGCCGCCTTTGCTTCTCTTGTTTGGGATCCCACTACCAGCGAGACTGCCCAAACTCTCGCCCCTGTCCTCATTACAACATACTATTGCAATGACCCCGAGGTTATCAATAGGCATTTTCTTAATGTCCCTGGCTATGGAGAAGTCACAATTTCAGATCTGACTTACTTTGAATTTAATCGCTATGGTTCAGGCTGCTTTTAGCTTCAGCCAGCCAGTGAAGGGGATGTCCTTAAGATCATTCAGGGCCTCCGATCCAATGCTCTAGGGATTGATGGCATATCACTTGACATGCTAGTTATGACACTTCCGCATACACTCCCAGCTATCACTGGTATTGTTAATAAATCAATTGCTTCTTCAACTTTCCCTGACTTGTGGAAAACTGCAATAGTCAGACCCATTCCTAAGAAGTCCACTCCAAACAGTATTAACGATCTACGTCCCATCAGTCTCTTGCCATGCATATCCAAGATACTGGAGAAGGTTGTCTCTTTGCAGTTGAGACAATATGTTGAAAACTGCCATATTCTTCCTGAGAGGCAGTCTGGCTTTCGGGTGGGTCACAGTACAACCACAGCCTTAATTGATGTTGTAGATAACATCCTGGAGGACAGAGACCAGGGCAAGGGGACGTTGCTTGCATTATTGGACTGTTCCCGGGCATTTGATACCATCAGTATTCCTCTTCTTCTTTCTAAGCTTGCATATTACGGATGTGATCACAAATCAGTATGTTGGTTTGCTAGTTACTTGAGTAACCGATACCAGCTGGTGCAGGTGATGAATAGTGATGGTAGCAAGTCATCATCTTCACTTGGTTCAGTTGTGAAAGGGGTCCCTCAGGGATCAATTTTGGGGCCACTTCTGTTTATAATATATACAGCTGACATTAGTAGAACTATAGCACACTCTAGGTTTCACCTTTATGCTGACGATATACAGTTGTATGTGTCCTGTAGGCCAGACAGCTGCTCTGTATCTGTGAATGAAATAAATCAAGATTTAGATAACATATTAGATTGGGCGAGCAGAAATTCTCTGATACTTAACCCCAACAAATCTAAGTTTTTGTTTATTGGCACTAGGGAGATGGTAAGCAGGGTACAGAGGTGTGTGCTGGATGTGAATATCAAGGGTTGTCAAATAGAGCAGGTACTTGAAGCTCGCAATCTAGGTGTTGTATTTGACCAATGCTTACACTTCGAGACACATATTGCAGAGGCAGTACAGAACTGTTTTTACAGGTTGAAGCTTCTTTATCGGGTTCGACCCTATATCAGTGAAGACATGCGTATTATGTTGTGTGAAAGCCTGATCTTGTCCAAGCTCAACTATGCAGATACAGTGTATGGTGCATGTCTACTAAGCAGAACGGAAAGGCTCATACAACGGGTGCAAAATGCCTGTGCTCGATTCTGTTTCAATGTCCCACCTCACTCTCATATTACACCCTTTCTCAATAAAAATAGAATTTTGAGAATGACATCGCGTAGAAAACTTCACTTGGCCTCACTTCTTTTCGGTGTTGTCTCTACAGGCAGGCCCACTTACCTCTATAAAAAACTAACATGGTCCAGTGAACTAAATAAACATAATACTAGAGGGTCTTCTTACTTACTAGTTACACCTAGACACCGAACAGCTGCTTTTCGTGGTAGTTTTAAAATTACTGCAACACATTGTTGGAACGACCTGCCACCACCTATAAGAAACCTGAAATCAAGTTACAGTTTCAGTAGACATTACAAACTACATCTGCTAAATCAACAACTAAAGATTTAGACACTTACCACGACTAAGCAAAACAATCCAGTCCCACTGTCTAGCCATTCAACCGGCCAGCGACGTGTTCAGTGTTTGATACATTATCTCCAAAGACCTAGTTTGTGAGTTATTGGATTTTCTGAGCAAAATTGTTTGTGTTGTGTTATGAGTCAAACTGTGTTATGCACTTCATTAAAATTATCATGTTCTGATGCACAATTAACACCAAAAACGTAGCACAAACGAGCCGATTTATATTGTTATGGTTCACAATACAAGCTTCCCGCGTAAAGAATTGTCTCCAATGTTTATTCAAAATTTCCTTCCTCAGTTTCCAATTTTCCACCATGGTGATCTGACATTGGCTTGGCGTCTATTTTGAACATTTGAACTCCGCGCGTAACTCAGCGCGTGCACAGATAATAAATAGTCGTGCGCGTACGCGTCATAGACGGGTGACCATGGTGGAGGTTTGTCAATTGCTCATTTTTGTAAGTTTATCTGGAATCTGAGTTATATTAGTTATGTATATTTTAATTGACTGGTGTCCATTATATATTATTATTTATTTTATTTATTTATTTATTTATATATAAAAACGGTCCCAACAGAATACCAGCGCCATCTTGTGTTGTAAGATGGCATTATGCTGAGTTGGGATCCGATTCTGTTTATGTTAGGTTAAGTTAGTACATAATTAAGTTAGTTCCGGTACTAATCCCGCTATATGTTGTATGGGCCTTCATAAATAGAATAAATGTGTTTTTCTTTTTCTCTTTTCATTGTGGAGGACAGCATTTGGACATTTTCTGCATGAATGCCAGAGAGATAGGCCGCTTGTCCAACCAGCCGACGCCGCGCATGGGCGGGTGTTTTGAAGGTGGCAGCCGAGGCTCACCGGCGCGTAGCCGAGATTCACCTCGCTCACTTGATCGCCACTCACCCCGCTTGGAGAACCGTAGCGTACGTACGCCTCCTCTCTCACGCGCACCAGAATGTGCGACTGTTCAGCGTCACCAGCACCATGACTGCTGCCCCAGGTATTTCCCTCCCTTGGCGGAGCGTCCCCGCCTTGACTCGCGCCCGCCTCGTTTTGGGTGGTGCGTCATTATGACCCCCCACAGATGGCGCGGATCGAATCACCGCGCCTTTGAGGACTTCAGACAGCACCCTCGTTTTGATTTGCCTGGTCCTGGCCAACGGTCACCACCCAGGCAACAATAGGTCATTGATTCCTGCCCTATAACTCCAACCTCCCCCATTGATACCGTTATCCTACCAACGGTTGCTGTTAGGGTCTGGGGACCTACGGGGGCCTCTGTTGTTGTCCGCGCTATATTGGACACAGGTTCACAGGGTTGCATTGTTTCCACTTATTTGGTAGGGCAGGTAAAATTAAATACGGGTTCTTTTCCGAATTGTATACGGGGAATAGGTGACGTAGCATCTACTGTTGAAGGGCAAGTTAAGGTTTTGTTTGCCCCTGTGGAATCTTCACTCCCGAGGATTAAAACCTCGGCTATTTTGCTGAAGAATATTTTGGGTATGCATCCACAGAAACAGCTACCCGCTGCTGTGGTGAATTTGACATCGGGTTTGGAACTGGCAGACCCCAAATTTGACACACCGGGACAAATCGATTTGTTGATTGGCTCTGATGTGCTTGGTGGAATTTTTATTGGTGGGAAACGGGTCTTGGTGCCAAATGGTTTGACTGCCATCCCGACCATATTTGGATTTGCTTTGATGTACCAAGGGAACCCTCTCCACCCGAACTTGATAATTTATTGGCTGTAGGCTCCACTCTCTCTGATGCGGTTCAGAGGTTTTGGGAGGTAGAGGAGCCCCCTCAAGCTGCTTGTTTGGATCCAGAACATGAGGAGTGCGAGCTGTTCTTCCAGAACAACACTGGTCGACTCCGTTCTGGTCGGATTATTACGAAGTTACCTTTTCTGTGTGTTCGGCCTCCGCTTGGTGAGTCGCGACCTTTAGCCGAAAAGAGATTGTTGGCTATGGAGCGTCGCATGGGTCGTGATCCGGAGCTCAGACAAAAGTATGTTGATTTCTAGAGAGAATAGTAACAATTGGGACATGTCCGTGTCAAATTTGGATTGGCGTTCGGTGGAGCACTACTTTCTCCCGCATCATGCGGTATTGAAGCCATCAACTAGCAAGCTGCGCACGGTGTTTGATGGTTCTGCGCAGACTTCTACAGGCGTATCCTTGAACCAGTGCTTGCATTCTGGTCCCAAGTTGGTCAAGGACTTTTGTGACGTCATCACCAGCTTCCGACGACATCAGGTTGTCTTTGTGGCCGATATAAAAATGGTGTTTAACAGCCGATTGTCCACCCAGATGATCGTCGTTTCCAGCTGATCCTTTGGAGAGAGGATCCTCGGGATCCCATGGTCGTCTACGAGCTCAATACTAATACGTACGGGCTAAGGTCGAGCCCTATTTGGCAATACGTTCTCTTTGGGAGCTCACAGACCGCGAAGGCTTACGTTTCCCACGAGCCTCTGCTTAACGCGCGCGAAGCGGCGGGCAAAAACTACTTTATTATAAATTAATGTCTATTTTGAAATATCTTCAAAAAGATCTTCAACGGCAGTTAGCAAAAGTCATTCGTTTTAAATGTAAAGGTTATAAAGTATGAATAATGATTATGACGTGATATAATGGAATGATAATCGCAGGCACGGTAGGATTTATTCATTCTGACAATCAATCTGAATACAAGATTCAATTTAAATTAATCTTTTGCTCGCTGTCAATTTTGCAAGAAATGAAACATTTCAGGTATTCAGTGTCATTGACAAACATATCATGCTGGACATTGATGCTGAAGCTGTAGTTTGTCTACACTATCTACACTTCTACACTTATATTATAAAGAGGAAAATTTGTATTTTTTTTTGTTTGTTTGTTTGTTTGTAATGGATAAACTCAAAAACTACTGGACCGATTTTAAAAATTCTTTCACCATTAGAAAGCTACATAATCTGCGAGTAACACAGGCTATATTTTAATATAGAAAAATAGGGGCCGTAAAATATTTGGGTTTTTCGGGTACGCGAAGTATTTCCCTCAGGACGCAGGGGGAAACCGCGGGAAAAGGCTAGTTTTCACTAAAGATAATATGGGAATACAATATATTATTTAAATTCATGGCGAAATGTGGATGTAATATTATACTTGTGCCTACCCCTTCGGGGATACAGGCGTGAGTCTATAAAAATAAAAACAATTTATAGAAGTTCATTTGCTATAAGTACTACACAAGTGTGTGACTTTGAATGGATCCCTCGTCACTCACAGTATTGTTGAGTCGATCTTATATGATACAAAATATGACGCATTTGTTCCCGTATGACATCGATTTTGAGATATCATTGTCTCTGTTGCTTATTTGTATTACATTGGTAAACCGTTTAACAAAGACCGTGTAAACGCGGGAATCGGTTAAAAACTGACCTTAGATTGCCTTCTGCGCGGAAACTATCGAAGACGGAAAGTGTTCGATAGTTTTTATTATCATTGTAGTATTTATTATAGTCCCAGGATTAATTTAAAAAGTGGAGTAATCGGTCGATGGTCATTATTTTACTACGTAGCTGCATCTGAATCGATGACGTAATTAATATTTTTATCAAAAGTCATCTATTGCGTGTCCGCGGTACTCCCACTTCCGTATTGCCGTATCCACCCTTCACAGGCTTGTTATGATATACCACGATAACATCCCTTGTCCCTCCATAAAGATTAATGATGGAACACTCTATATTGTCCGCATTATATTATAAGTTCTTCGTAATTTTTCTCATCATGTAACAGCTGATAACAGGGCAATTATTACAGTCGACCCTTTCAGGATAAACCTTATGGAACGTACAATTAACTTGGCCTTAATTCCCACAAAGAACAATTTTTGTCGCTCTTGTGTGATGAACACAATTATTGTTCCTTGTCTGGGTGTAATTTATACATAATATGCATGTATTTGAGAATAAAAAAGGGCTTATCTTTAACTTACCACTAAATATAGTAACATATAACAGACAAAAATAGTATATGATCACCAAAATTAAACCCACATTTTAATGTAAAACTATAACCAAAATTATACATTTAACATTTCGCTTTCCTATTTAACCAAAATGACTCCAAATAAATCATTGTTATCCCAAAAGTAGTAAATGGTCACCAAAATTAAACCAGCATTTTAATGAAAAATTGTAACCAAAGATCTTTTGTTAGTTGTATGAAATACCAACACATAAATTGGATTTGGTTACACCGCCTACTTTAATAATCCAGTCACATGAGAACCTAACATAACCTATTTATTTGGTGATCATTTACTACATTTCGTGTTCGAATACAATCAGTCGTGAGAGACTAAAATAGCTAGTACTATTGTAATTTTAGACTTTATTGTTCTGGTGTTAAGTATTTAGTTTTTGTTAAAGAACTAAGGGTATCAAAGCATTTTATGGTGGTCATTATATTTAACCCCATAAAAAGTATGGTTTTCAACTTTCTGATAACCTGATAACGCGGGTGTAACCACGGGCATTCTCTAGACATAAATATTTTAAATCCACGCATAGGTCCACAGGTATTTATAGAGAATGTCATAGGTATAAGGTGCAAGCCACAAGCTTTTGATGGCAAGTGACGTATGCAGCGTAAGTATGTGGTGAGGCTAAGATTGTTCTCGGCGTTGTTCAAAGACATAATTCAAAACTACAGTGCGAGTATATGGCAAGTAAGTATGCTTGAGATGGCGTGCTCTCTATTTTTTTATATTATATATGAATTTAGAAAGAGACCTCATGACTCACATCTTATGAGTCATGTGTAACTGCCTCTATAATTTGTATTTTTTATCCGTTCGCCCAAATTAATATCTACATACAAATATTTGTGTCTGCCCAGCCTAGACATCAATATTGCCTTGTAATATTTGCAATCAATTTGAACCACAGTATGGAACCCAAATAAATACAATTTGATTAAAACAGTGGGCATATATTGACGCGTAAACACGGTGTGAGCGCGCGGGCACGATACGAATTGAAAAATGCGACAAAGCGTTGAATTGAACGAAAGCTCAGCTCAGTCAATCGGTTGCCATGACAACGACGGCACACGGTTAAACAATGCAGCCGACTTTCTGCGCCACAATATACATAAATACGTACATTTCCTGCGCAAAGCCCGGTTTGCCTAACGCAGGAAATGCAACGTCATTTCAAATAGTTTTTAATTTTTACGTAGACTTGCAGAAAAACGAAAAATTCGTCTATAAAAATATAATAATATGGCATGAATTGTACCTTCCTGGCTTCGTTACGAGTTTATCTAACTACTTATATCTTTCAATAAGTAAATAAACTGACCTGTTCTCGCAGCGATGTAATATATTTTGATTTTGAGAAATTTCATTGGTAGGTATAACTTGTAAACTTTATCACAATTTATCGAATATCCACACTTATTCACCAAACGAACACTTTATTACGTTAAAACAATATACAATGTATAAAGATAACACAACACATTTTACTTTAAATTTTTAATCATAATTTCACCATAAAACATTTTGTTTACGCGACGAAACATAACGGCCGCCATTCTTTGGGAACGTAATAGATAAGTGCATTACAAAAGTTTTGTTACTTTTTCACTGCAATATTTATCACTTTTCGATCAACTATAACTCAATATGAAATCAACACATATTTTCCAGTAGTTCTGTATATACTACTTATATTATATTATATACCTTTTTTGTATATGATTACTCAATGTTTTCTCATTGCAAACGTCTTTTCTTTTCTCGTGCACACTTATTTCAATATCAAAATGGCCAATATGGCGTCGTCGCAAAGTTCAATAGCATACGCATTTTGTTTAATTAATTTACGTTCATTCTTGCTCATTTCCAGTTTAAAAAAGTATTAAAATTGGTCAAGCGGAAATTGATAAATCGAATGATATAAACAGATCGTATTACAAGTGCAAAAACCGTTAAATATCAACGACCAATGATAGCCGTCCCGTTATGCACCTATGAGGTGCATTTTGCAGTTGAGGGGTTAAGGAGTATAGATAAGAGATGGATAAGAGCTTGAAACACGAAGTCTATTGATTCTAAACTATCACTGAATAATCCAAGCCTGGTTCACTTAAGGAACAAGGAAACCTTTTGAAATAACTTTTAATACACATAGACAGAAAACAAGGTAGAATGGAAATTACTCGACGTTGAAATTCACGAAAAAAATTGGCAGCGACAAAGAGACTTCATAAAAAAATTCAATAATTTCGGTCCGAAGCTTTGGGGTTTAATATTTGACTGGTTCCTTTGTGGATTAATAATGACGTCCCTTCTGTTGGTCAACAACACAACGCCGGGCAGTTTGTCGTTCGGCTTATATAAAATGAATTTATATGGAACCGATAGTAAAATACCTACGCCATCAGTCGACCTTACGACCGCAGCGGGTTCACGCTCAATCATACAGTTTGTTTCACACGGAACACATTCGTCGGCTACAGAGAAAATTGTTTCCCCTTATAGCCACAGCCAGTTTGTTTGAGTATCACCGTCACATTTTATTTTCGGCCAGTAACTTACCCACGCTCTGCTAATAAAGAAGGATATTATAAACAAAATTACCAACAGTTGTTTATGGTTCGGTCGTGGTTCGCCAGCTCAAGGTCTCGGGACTCCACGGCGAGCCGGTATTTGCGCTCCAGGTAGCCCTCATACAGCGAAGCGATGAACATCAACACTCCAACCAAGATTGTCACAGATCTGAAACCAAATAGTACAATTTTAATCAAGTACCATTACACTTGTTTGCTGAAGGCACACGATAGACCGAGACTTAGGAAAGGATTTGGCCTTAATAAACTTTGCAGACATATAAAAATAACGCAACGTATTGTCTGGTGTGTGGATCGAACCTATAATCCTCCGGAGCAGTGTGGTGTTATTCGGCCGCTTAAACCACTACGACAGTCGTCGCGGTGCAATAAGATCTTAGTATTATAAAATTATATTATGTCAGTATACAATTCATTCAACTTATATTTTCTTAAGAATGTCTTGAATCGCATAAAATGCTCGAATAGTGCGTATATACATATTATAGCTAATATTCACTTGCGAGTTTCTGTAAAACTACTGTCTGCACGACTGAGATTCCACACAATAAGGATATATTGTGTTTAGGCTACTTGCGTTACGAGGGTGGCACTAAAGCTTACACGAGCTAAGCAAAGCCTGAGAGTAGAAAGACTTCTACTCCTATACCTTATCTAGAAACAAAAGCGATTCCATTCGCTTTATTCCTCCTAATTGACTATTAAATGGAAGGTTGCACCGATAAAGACCAAATCAGTGGTTTACCTTAACCCAATGCGTCGCGAATTTCTAAATATACAAGGCATAGATTTCCTTTTACTTAAAATCAAACTAGTAATTCAAATACCAAGCCTTCACACAATTTCCTTGGTTAAACTCAATCTCTATGTTAGCTGTTAAACTCGTAATTACGTTAAAGGTTCTTTGAACGTTCCAAACACTTGTTATCATGCAGGCTATGTAGCGAACAAACCTCTTTAAATTAGGTTCTTGGCAAGCATTCCAGACGCTTTTACCACTAGTTTTCTGGCAAGCTACATAGGTACATAGTTGGGATTTTATTTTGAGTTACATACTTAAACAAGAACACAAACTACGTAACTTGGCAACTATTGTCTGTTTACGTAAACTGGAGCAGTAAACACTGAAGTACAAGATCAGTATAATAATTTCTTACAGATAAAATTCATTTGTTTAAACAAAGCTATGATGTGGTCATATAAATGGCCACTAAACGGACGCAATTAAATCAAGATTTAATGCACCTTTCAATATCAGCCGTTGGTAAATTTCAAACAATCTTAAATTTTTAGATGCATATAACTGGATTTCTATGTTGCAATGTTATTTCTAGGGTTCCGTGCCTCGAAAGGAAAAAACGGAACCCTTACAGGATCACTTTGTTGTCTGTCCGTCTGTCAAGAACCTTTTTCTCTGAAACGCGTGAAAGTATCAAACAAAAATTTATATCAAATATCCAAGTCTACTGTCCCATGGAGCTGTGAAAAAATCAAACTTCTAAGCCAACGTAATCAAAAGATACAGCCATTTATGGCGTAAAATGCCGCAAATTGCCGAAACTCGCAAGTTAAATAAAACCTATACGATACTTCCCGTGAACTCAGAAACTTTAAATTTGGTACGGATCAACGTCTTATAGCACAAATAAAGGAAACATTGCGAAAACCGTACATTTTTAATTACATCATATAATAAAAACATTTTTAATAGTTTGATAGTTACTACCCTTTCCTCATGAACGCGTAAAGGTATTAAATTGAAATTCATATCAAACACTCAGGTCTATAACACCATTAAGCTGTAACAAAATCAAACTTCTATTTAAACGCAATTAAAAGAAACAGCAATTTAAGCATATTTTCAAACCCGCAACGACTCGCAAGGGAATCAAAACCTACAAGGTACTTCCCGTGTACTTAGAATCTTAAAATATTTTTAATAATTTCAAAGTTACTACCCCTTTGTTCATGAACGCGTACAGGTCATCATTTTATCTGTTTCGGTTATATTATTTTTTATTTTCAATCCTACCTATCCTATCCTACGTCCTATTTTTAGGTGCTCTAATCTCCATTAAGTTTGCAAATTTTGGCAACATTTTAAATCTGTTTAAAACAAACAAAACCTATAATTAAGTGATAAAAAATATTCACACTTTTTAATACTTTTGTTACTCTGTATCTTTTTTTTACTGGGATATATTTATTTGGCCCCATAGTAAAAGTTGCAATAAATGGTTAGTTACATCACATATATTTTAAATAGTTATATATACCTACAGATTTGTACGGAATCCTCGGTGCGCGAGTCCCACTCGCACTTGGCCGGTTTTTTTTTAAGTACTAGCGACCAGCTTCATATGGTTAAAAACGTGGCATGCCTTTTAAGTTTTGTCGTTTAAAGAAAAAACACAACTAGAACCTTATAGTACTTTTTATTGTTTTTCAAAGTATTCACCACGTAGCTTAATACACTTTTCCATTCGCTCAAATCAGTTATTATAACATTTATTCCACTCTAAAGTGGGGGTGGTCAAAATGGCTGACTTGAAAGCGTCGACTGCTTTTTCACTGAACGTGAACCTTTGACCACGAAGATTTTTCTTAATTTTAGGAAATGTAAAGAAATTGTTAGGGCTTAGGTCAGAACTGTATGGAGGATGGTCAAGAATTTCTACCTTTTTCTGCTTCAAATACTCAATCGTTTTACGAGCGCTGTGTGAGCTTGCGTTGTCGTGGTGCAGGATGATGCGTCGCTTTGAGTTAGATTTTCGAAGTTCGGCGATGACTTGTGGTAAACAAACTGTGGTTTACCACTCTGCGTTTACCGTTCTACGATCTTCAAGTGCAATAGTCGCAACATATCCGTTTTTGCAACGAACGTGGCCACCATGTTCTTTGATGTGCTTCGAGAACGAACAACTTTAGTTGGCTTTGGCACGTCTTAAAATACCCAGATTGTAGATTGTTGTTTGGAATCAGTATCGTAGGCATAGATCCAAGATTCGTCACCACTGATGATGTCGTAGACGTGATTTGACTCTCCTCGGTTAAACCTTTGCAGAGTTTTCTTAAACCATCTGACGCAGGCCGCCTTGCATCTTTTTGCATCTTCTTTATTTTTTTTTTATTTGCATAGAATACAGGTAGTACCAGGTATTACATAGGTGATTTAGGATCGATACCATATTCTGCCCACATTGAGCATGCAAATGTATATAATAAAAACAATCGAAAATAGAAATAAAATTTTAAATTAAGTCCCAACTACCAATAAACATTATATAATAAATTAATAACATGTCACTTGATTGAGCATTAGATATATGTCATAATATAAGTCAACAATGTATGACTATCTCAAAATTTTATTGAATTTCGTAATTACAATATGAAAACATAATAATATTTTCCTATTTTACATTATATTTCATAAATTCATCCAATCTATAAAAACACCTATCTACTAACCATTTGCGTTATTGAATTTTAAAATGTTTAAATGGTAATTCCCTTATATTTTTGGGCAATTTATTGAATATAGAAATACACATATGATAAAAATTTATTTTATTGATAGTAGTTCTACAATATGGGATCACTATTTTTGTAGGATCTCTGGGTTTATATTTGGTGTAACTGTCACTTTTGAATTTAAAAAAGTCATTTTGTTTTCTTACAAATACAGACACTTCAAAAACATAAATGCAGGTCAAGGTCAATAAATATTAATAATTCACATTTATTTTCCAAACAAAATCAACTATTACATAGAAAGCAACTTAATTATGTCCTAAAATTAAAAGCCTATTTAATATATACAATACGAAAAATAAATTAAAATTAAATTTAGAAGGCGTCATGGAAGTCATCCGCATCGCAGTCAATCGGAAGCGTGCCCAGAAGACTGGCGGCATTGCCTCGTTGTATAGCAACGCTTATCTTTTGTGCTAAATACGTGCCAGCCCTCTGGTCACCCGAAGCGTCGATCAGTCTCTTTGCGAGATCCCTAAAAAGGGATCTCGCACTTGGACCCCATGGCCCCAAGATTTCGACCCCAAACGGCTCAAATACATAATCTCCTACAAGATTTACGTATTTGCGCCGTTAGAGGGTCTCTGCTGAAGCAGCAGCAGCGCCCGCACAACCTGCTGTGCTGGAAAGATGGGATGGCGCAAGGGTATCGACACATGTCGCGTCCCATACCAAAGGCCTATCCAGCTTCCACGGCAGTAAAGACATCCCGTCCAGTCTCTTGCCATCGTCGCGTGCCAAGCCCTGAGGTTCAAGTTAGGCTGGAACGCCAGCGGTGACAAGAGCACGGCGCAGAATGTCGTTGAGGTTGGCGTGTCGTGAAATACGACCCGCGCTCCTGCTGCATGACAGACCATGGTGACCAAGGCTATCGACAGCCTCTCCGCAGTGACAGCAATGCGGAGAGACACATGACGCGCCTAAACGGAGGCAAGTAGCGAAGCGGAAGCTTGTATCGTCCAACATGGTACCTATATTGGACGATGGTAGTGCCTGAAGCCAGAGGCCCGATTCCCATTCTCCCACAGCCAACAGGCGAGCACGCTCCGCAGCGTTGGCCGATGTATTGAGGAGTTTTTCTCGTACCACGCTGCAAAGCGGCCCATCCCATTGCCTCTGGGAGAACAAGTTTCGGGATAACTCAGTTCCTGGACAAGAATTTCTCCAAGCGTTCATGGCATCGGCCTTACACGGCACCTCAGAATCAACCAGTGTAGGTGCTAAGATTTTCCTGGTCAATTCTGCAGTGCTGTGGACCGATGACAAGAACGCTGGCAGGCTTACGTCCACTTGATTCTTGTAGACCTTTATTTAAAAAACTTAAGGTCAAAAATTAAGTTTTTTAACTAAAGGTCTACAAGAATCAAGTGGACCGACGCCACATACTGCTCTAATACATTTTTTTGGACAATGAATGCACAATCGATATCTGTAGAATTACCCCATATTATTACCCCATATTTTATTTATTTATTTATTTTGCACAAACAAGGGATACAAGTTTGGACATAATGTCATAATCATAAGACATTCTCTACCTGTCATATATCTAAGTACTGACTCAACATAGCCTCTGTATGCCATGACAGCCGTCTTTTCATCTGCCACAATCCGAAGCTGCCTCAAAGCGTATGCAAATCTGCTAAGCCTACCGCATACGCCATTTATGTGATGCTTCCAACTACAGAATCTATCCAACGTAATGCCTAAAAATAGAATTTTATGTTCAACAAAGTCGAAGGCCTTGCTCATATCGAAAAATATGGCTACAACTGGTATTTTTTATCGATGTATTCGGTGATGTTACTGATTAGAGTAAATGCTGCTAAAGAAGTTGATCTACCTCGCTAAAAACCGTTTTGCTCCTGTTTAATTATGTTATGTTGTAATAAGAGTAATTGGCCTATAGTTATTAGGCTCCTTTCCGTCACCTTTTTTAAATAGAGGCTTTACTATAGAATGTTTTAATTTTTCCGGAAAAATCCCTTGACTTAGTGACTTTTCCAGAATGTGATTCAGAACTGGAGCAATCACGTGAGCACTAGCCTTAATAATGCCTGTGGATATAATCGTAACCCACCGCTATAGTATTATTTAGGGATTTAATTATATTAACTATTTTTGATACCGTCGTGGGCTTTAAGAATATCGACTTATCATTAATATGACTAAGCGTTTGACTTTGTAATGAAGGTGTATTTAAAGGGAGTGCATTTGTTGTGTCAATAAAAAGTCATTAAATGACATCGCTATAAGGGTGGGATCACTTTTAATATCTCCGTTAACTTGTACTGATTCTATATTATTTAGAATCTTAACACTGTCGTTTGTTCCTTTTATTACGCTCCAGGTAGCTTTACATTTATTATCAGCCTGAGTAATAAACTTTTTGTTAAGGTTCCTTTTTGAAAAATGAATACATTTTTTAAATATTTTTCAGTAATCATTATATCTTTTTAATAATATTGCTGTTTTTTGTATATAATAGGTGAACCTCATTCGCCTTTTAGTGGCGCTACACCTTTTTAGGCCCTTAGTAATCCATCTAGGTTTACATGTATAGATGAGATGAGATATGGTACACCAAACATTTTGGACATCTACATCATCTACATATACACCACTATTTTTTAATTAGTACAAAAAAATTTATGGGGCTCTAAGCATCTTTAACTAATCATATTTGTATATGTAAAAAATTAAAAATACTAAGTTCCTAAACTGTCCCAAAACTGTCTACAAAAATACGTAATAATTGGTAAATGCATAACTAAATACTATGTTGTAGTAGTAATTTTACACGGCACTACTCCATTGATAAATTCGTACAAACTCGAAGTTCGCCACCCCCTATCCCTCTGCGCCCGCGCCGACCGTATTTCAAAATTGATGGCGGTAGTGAGCGGATCCTCTTTTCGCAGCAACAATTAATTGTTTGTTTACGTTTGCCCAACGCGATGGCTTATCAGTTCACATCACGCGAGTGCAGCTGTGCGTTTGTACAGGGAAGAGTTTGGAAGCCAGTGGGTCGGTCGAGGCGGGCCTGTAGCTTGGCCTCCATGCTCACCACTGTGTACAAAAGTGAGCCGGTTAGTGTCGAACAATTAAAACAGCGCATATTGGACGCTTTTGACGTAGTGAAAAGTCAGAGAAGCGTACTTTTCCCGTTAAAAAACAATTTAATAAAACATGCCCATCTGTGTATTGACAATGGTGGTGGACATTTCGAAGGACAATGGAGGTGGACATTTCGAAGGACAATGGAAATACTTGTAAGTAAAGTAAAAATTAACCCTAACCTTCGTAAATAATAATTTTATACGGGCGGCCCAAAATCGGTCTGTGTGGAGAACCTTGGGGGAGGCCTATATCCAGCAGTGGACGTCTCTAGGCTGACATGGTGATGATGAAATAATAATTGTAAGTAGCAGCTGATTCTAACTTCATAAATACGCCAAAATTACTATTTTCTTTTAGTACAGAATACCTCCTTTTATTTTGATATTTGTTTGCTTTCTAATTACATACCCACGTATTCAATTACTTGTAAAAAGGTAAATTTAGCCGGTCCTAAGCCCGGATGAAGTATGAAGAATTTAGAAAATTAATTAAGTAAGTAACTACATCAATTATTCTTTTGTTTCATTTTATTGTCTAAGGGTACCTACATCATAAGTGCGACAGAGAGAATGCGAATGAGCAGGATGGAATATTATCAATGAATTAGTGAATGGATTGTAAAATATGACTATGATTTAAGTGAGATTTTCTACAATAAACAAATGATAATAACTTTGCTGTTTATAGATATTTTGAAATTCTTACGTCACATATATATTATGTCTTCGCTAATCTGTCTTTAATAAAGTCTTTGTACTAATTAAAAAATAAGGGTATATATATATATATATATATATATATATATATATATATATATATATATATATATATATATATATATATATATATATATATATATATATATACTAGCCGTTTCCCGCGGTTTCACCCGCGTCCTGAGGGAACTACTTTGCGTACCCGAAAAACCCAAATATCTTACGGACCCCTATTTTTTCTAAAATAAATTATAGCCTATGTTACTCGCAAAAAATGTAGCTGTCTAATGGTGAAAAAATTTTTAAAATCGGTCCAGTACTTTTTGAGTTATCCATTACAAACAAAAATACAAATTTTTCCTCTTTATAATATTAGTGTAGAAAAGAAAGTCGTGATAGTTACACTATTTATAACTCAAGAACGGCTGAACCGATTTGGCTGAAAATTGGTGGGGAGGTAGCTCAGAACCAACCAGGATAAACTTAGTTAGATACAATTAGTTACATAGGATACAATTAGTTGCAAAAAATAATCCGGGAGGGATTTTAGAGAGGGTCGAAATTTGTAGGGACAAACCTACTACCTATTGACATTAAGAACGCATGCGCTGTAATAATTAACTGTATGTGCTATCGTATATCTGTCAGTACTGGCACAATAAACATTTTCATATGGTGCGCTGTCATTACTTCGTTCGCTTACTTATTTATAGTAATAATTATTGTAACAGCCTTGGCTAAGCCCTACTAATATTAGGTATAAATGCGAAAATGTGTATGTATGTACCGATTTCACTCTAAACCGGCTGAACCAATATTCTCTACGCATAAATGCGAAAGTGTGTATAGAGATATATCGGACCATGCCTTTGACATTTGACTGAATGCAAAGTGGTGGTGTTGAGCACCTTGCGGTAGATAATGTCATGAATACTGACCAAGTTACTTCGTACCCTATAGAGTTTCTGAACTCCTAACAATTATCAGGAGTACCTTCGCAACTTGGGACTGAACGCTGGTGTTCCAGTCCTGTTAATTACTATTAATAACTATTAATATATATGCATAAACTTAATAATAAATTTCAAGTCTGATTTTATTGATATCTCCTCCGGTGTCCCACAGGGCTCGCACCTCGGCCCACTTTTTTATTGTGTATACTTGCACGATATCAACAAGTGCTTTAAATACGCTAACCACCTATTGTATGCGGATGACACGAAGATTTATCTGAACATTCGCTCTAGACTCGATTGCGAACTGGTACAACGAGACTTACACATACTACAATGAAAAAAATATAACAGTTAATATTAGTAAGTGTCAAGTTATTAGCTTCAGTTGCAGGAATAATCCCGTAAGATATGGTTATAAATTTGGCGATAGCCTAATCGAGAGGGTCGACTAGGTGAGAGATTTGGGAATTATGCTGGACTCCAAAATGCTGTTTTCACAACACATTGATACGGTGGTAAACAAAGCTTTTCGAAATCTAGGATTTATTATTCGCACTTGTGGCCCGTTCAAAAAGGCCCATACCTTAAAATTGTATATTACACCTACGTTCGCAGCATCTTGGAGTACAGTTGTCCTGCTTGGTCCCCTCAATATACTGTTTATGTAGACAAAATAGAGCGAATACAAAAGCGCTTTATAAAACATCTGAACTTTAAGACCCAGAAGCGACATGGCACTTATCTGGAAGATTGCCGTCACTATCGGTTGCTTCCCCTCGTGGATAGACGCGTGATGATGGATATATGTGTCTTTTATTTGATATTCTGCGTGGGTCCTTAAATAGCCCATATCTCTTGTCATGTGTACACTTCAACACACCAATAACGAGAACTAGGCAGACTTCATATTATATATTTGTATATTAAACTTACTACATATTTATTCATTTGTAATGTTTTAGCCTTTTATATTTGTGAAAGTTTATACTTTATTATATATCTTAATAATATGTACCTATGTGCCTCTTAGAATACGCCTGCAGTGAAACTCTATAATTGGCTTAGTGTTATATAAATATCTTTCCTTTTTAACAATATATCTGTATAAAATAGCTATATAAGTTTCCATGAATAAATAAATAAATAAAAATAAACGACAAAGCTTTATTTGCGGTTTTAAGGTGTGCTTTATTTCAAGACTGCTGACTACATATCGTTCAAACCAATTTTCGTTGGAAGTTTTTGTAACGATCTATAGCATTTTTTTTAGATTTGTCACTCTCTTAATTTAAAAATAAGAGGGACACACACGCCCATTTTACCACTTTGGAACCGTACATCTTTCAAACGATTGACTTTGAAAAACAATGGTTTTAGGAACCTCAAAGTAATTTTAACGACCCATTTTCCACATCAGTTATAGCCCCTCTTAATATTCAATATTTTTTATTTTCTATAACGTCGTAAAGCGGTTCACAGAATACGTATACCTACCAATTTTTAAATGTGTAAACTGAATAGTTTCGGCATAAAGTGGCTGTAACATACGGATAGACTGACAGACATAGCGCTTCTATAAGGATTCCGTGTTTAACCATTTTTGCCTACGGAACTCTAAAAATACTGTTTACAGAAATGTTTTAAATACTTCTTGCGGTTATATTCCTTATTAGTCCCTATGAACAGAATAAAAACGAAAATTACTATTGAACAATGAAGGAGTTTTGTGTTACTCCGAATTTAACGTGAGCGAAGCCGCGGGCAAAAGCTAGTGATATATAAATAACATTACATCGTCATAGCTTGAGTACAGTAAAATTAATTAGCTTTACGTTACCTGTGTATTGGTTACGATGTAATCATAATAATTTATTAATGTATCTTGTTCAGAGGAACTTTGATTTATTACAGAATGTCTCACTTTCGGTCTCAATGTCATTTACTATTAGGTTTTCATTATCTTAAATTTGATGAGAGGTATAATTAATTCTAAAAAGCATTCAATCAATTAATTAATTAATTCAAAGGCATTCAAGCAAGGACAAGCTTCTTTCAAAGAAAACATTGAACTTGTTAAGTGAAAAATGAAGTAAATTTTTATTTTATACTGTTAGTTTGAATCAAGTGATGCTAAATATCATCATTAGTAGACTCCTATTAAAAAAAACATCATCATTAGTAGACTCCTATTAAAAAAAACATCGTATACAGCTCAAGTGTAGATCCTCTTCCCAAATTTTGTTCATACATACATACGTATTATACAAATTATTCCTAAGTAAAAATAACTAAGACGAACAGCTTGCCGTAGTATCTCACTACTGTAGCAAGGCTTGGCTCTCAAAGTATTTGAGAATTTAGTCATTTGTCGTACCGTCATCTAACATCAGCCTACTATAATCAATAAATTTGAGGTCAAGTTTTCTATACTAATTCAGTGGCACGATTGTCGTCAAATTGCCTTAAAAGTGGCTAGTAAAATCTCAAAACAACGGACATATTCACCGGTTCATCAATTATACTTCTTTACTATAAAAATCTCAAGTTATATAACCTCAAAATTTTTTTTATTGCATAGGGAGACGAACCAGTACGCGGGTCACCTGATTGTATGTGATCACCTATGCATTACAAGTGCGTTGCCGACGTTTTAAAAAGGAATATGCACTAAAAGGTTTCCAATGTCGAACTAGTTTGGAAATACCGCTGCAGATAGTTTGTTCCACAGTTTGGTTGTATATTTGTTGTATATTTGTTCCACCGTGACACGTACGGTGGAAGAACGCCACTCATCAAGGTGGTGAGTGTAGAACTTGTGGCGAGTTGTTGGCGTTTTAACTTACCCAAGTATATGCAGCTTGGGGTCAGCAAGGAGGTCGTACCCGCCGGGCACGGGTCTCATATTGACAGTGGTGAAGGAAGCCTGGAGGCCCGATCTGGCCGCGTCTTCTGTCGCAGCCACCTGCGCCGCGCCCAGCAACGTGGTCACTCATCGACCAGCATTAAACGACTCTGAATAACACAAAGAATTATAATTAAGTTTACGAAGATAAACATGTCTTTTTTTAAATAAAGACAGATATTACGCACTTGGGGAAAAATGCTGTGTCGTGGCAAACATTCAATCAACGGACACAATGTATACTCAGACTCGAAACAACAATTTGTGGATCACGCAAAATAATTTCACTTCAAGGATCGAACCGGCAGTCTTAGCAGTCTAGCACACTTGACAGACAACTTGATACAACTTTATTATTTTTTATTTAATTTTTTTTATAGATTCACGCCTGTAATCCCCGAAGGGGTAGGCAGAGGTGTAATATTACACCCAAATTTCGCCATGTATTTTTAGGTCCTTACAACTTTACATATATGTATCAAATTTTTTTTTTACTCTAATAGGCGGCAAACGAGCAGACGGTTCGCCTGATGGTAAGCAATTACTGCCACCCATAGACACAAGCAACACCACAGGAGTCACAATTGCGTTGCCGCCCCTTGGGGTTAGCAAAAGGGATAGGATGAGGAGTGAAATGAGGGAGAAGTAATAGGGGGTAGGGTCTCCGGCACTCTCACTCACCGAACGAAACGCAACAGTTTAGGTACTGTTACTTTACGTCGATTTTCAGTGCGAGGGTGGTTGTAGTACTTCCCTGGTCGAGCAGACCCATTCATGCTAAAATCAGCAAGGCTCTACTACCTTGGAATACTACTAATATATACTAAACCACGTAAATACTACTTGCGGAATAGATTTACGTTGATAAATGCAATATATGTATATTATCATATACATATATTGCATTTATCAACGTAAATTCCGGCATTTTTTTGAATAAGTAAATAAATGATTGAATAATACGAAAAAAAAACAAAATACCTCTACAGGTGTTCAGAGTTCAAGGTTCATTGAGTAACCAATGCGGTTTAATTAACTGTGACGAGTGATTGATTAGGTTAATTTAACCTAAAATATACAAAAGCGTGCATAAAAACCGTAAATGATGAAGACAATGGAATAAGGTTTTGTTACACATGAATATTCTATTCGCGAAATGAGGTTTACTGAATTTAATATACTCTGAGAAAATTAAATTATTTATTCAGTGTGCACAAACCAAACGAAAGTGATCCATCTTCAAGTGGATATATGCTTTACAACACATAAGATTTCATTATTTTAATAAATAGAGGCAACATTAAAATTGTGATTGTGTTTACTAATTTCTTAACCACTACTACATTTTATTAAATACTTAGTAGAGTATCAGAATCACGGAGAGCATCGGGGGATTGCACTGAAGGTTATAAATAAATCATTGTTAATATTAATACCAATTAAGAATTAACCAATTAAGTCCAAACATGGTACTAAAAATAGTTGCAAAATTGTTGGAAGGCTGGTAGCTACCGCAAAATATAGCCGTCAATATGTGCTGCACGATCGAATTATGTACACCTTGTATCAGATCAGTTTACTGGCCTATTAGTTTACTGGTTAATGACTGACTGCCAAGCTAGAAGATCATAGGTTTGATTCCCAAATCATCATTCGAGACAAATGTTTGTTTGATGAGTACGATTATTTGCTGTCTGTGTGTAACTTATCTAGGTGCGATACGTGAAACCGAAAATGTAACTCCGTCGCCGTAATCTCACTACTACGAAGTACTTGACAACGAATGCACGTTGCAACGAATATCGTAACGCCGTAGTCTCGCGATCACGAATAAATAAATCTCGAATTCACCAAATCGAATGACTTGATAACGAATGTACCTTACCACGAAATACTTATCACCGAAGTCACGTAACCTCGAATAACGAAATTACTAACGATGAGATATTTATCTATATGATTTATTTAAGAATAGCTTTTTATTTAAGAACATATAAGTAAGTTTATCGGTCCTAGGTTCGTCATCATCATCATCAGCCAGCTATAGTCCACTGGTAGATATTGGCCTCTCCAATGGCACGCCACTAAGCCCGATTTTTGGCTCTTCGTATATCGTCACTCCACCTAGCCGGACGGCGTCCTACACTACGTGTGCCAAAAGTGTGGTCTCCACTCTAAGACTCAAGTTCCAGATTATTTTAAGATATTACCTATTACTGTCTGAATGCCTGGATCAAAAAGTCTTACACACTAATACATATATATAGTAAATGAGTAAGGGATTAACAAGATACATCTGCTAAAGCTTCTATCGTAATTGAATGTCACTGAACATCGCAGATGGCAAATCATATACAAAATAATTAAAAGATTATTTCAACCAGTTGCGATATATTCATACATACAAAGCTACATTTACGGAACAACCTCATAACACATTATACTTGCGTAAATAAACGCAAGTCTTAGCAGCATTAAGATGATATCAAATCAGAGATTCAGTTGGATCAAGTGTAGAATCATAGGTTTTATTTTGTCGAAACGTGTGTTTAGCTAGTAGGACCGCTTCAAAGAAATACACAATTGTTTTTTTAATGGATTGAATCCTTGTTACATTTATTCGTTTACTTTATTTCATATCGTGTACCTGCCTACATTTCCGATATTGCGAAATAGGCAAAACGAAATATACGCTACTTAAACATACCTTATTAGTAACATGAACTACGATATTCACCAAAATAGAAACCACAATTTAACTAAAAGCTGTAATAATAATACAGTATTACGCTTGTTATCTTCCTAATATCTAATCAAGTAAAACGACCTATTTAATAGGCTGTCAGAACATGACACGCATTTAATTCACAGTTATTATTATATACTAATTGGTCAAATTAGTCGGGTTCGAAGTTTGTTATTTTTAAAATGGGTGTTGAGTAATATAAAAACAATCGCAGTGTAGGTATGTATTTTACCTTTGTGTGTAGGAATAGCCATTTAAATCACTGTAGTTTTAAGGAAATATCTAAAAGAAATGCAGCCTGGTACCATAACAGACTACATTATTTTTATTTATTGGATTGAATAATTGATTCAAACAGTTAACCGTAAATATTCATGCCGAGTGAAATAAAATATAGGATAAGATCAAATAGAATCTAAGGCTCTATACAGACGGACCGTATTTCAACTCCAATCCAACTGCAAATTGCAGTTCAAGTGCAGTTTGAATGCACCCTAAATTGCAGTCGGTGTGCAGTTCACACGATTGCCCGCCGACTGCAATTGAACTGCAATCAGACTGCACGTTTGGTTTGCAGTTCTCCGTGCAGTTCGATTGCAGTCGGTGTGCAGTTCAAAGGACGCCGACTGCAATTGAACTGCAATCGGACTGCACGGTTGGTTTGCAGTTCTATTGCAGTCGGGTCAACTGCATTCAAACTGCACTTGAACTGCAATTTGCAGTTGGATTACAGTTGAAATGCGGTCTGTCTGTCTAGAGCCTAAGAAAGACGTTTCGTTCAAGTACCAATATTTTTAATACGTACTACTTGTCGAAAGTCGACCATAATGATATTTTTTTTAGTTTCTACTTTATTCTCAATCCTACTAATATTATAAATGTGAAAGTTTGTGAAGATGGATGGATGGATCGATGGATGGATGGATGGATGTTTGTTACTCTTTCACGCAAAAACTACTGAACGGATTTGGATGAAACTTTACAGTAACATAGTTTATACATCAGAATAACACATAGGCTACAATTTATCAAAAAAATATATAATGTTGCCATACTATAAGAAAAAGTATCAACTAAGTCGGCGAAAAGCCTGTATTATCTTTATTTGTTTGCTTGGGTCAAATTTAGTAATTGGAAATTTACCCCCTTCCTGATGATTGATCTGATATTTGGTATACACTCATATTGTCATCGAGATTTAAAGATAATATTTAAATGATTGTAAATCCAAGATGGCCACCGATACAAAATGGCGAATCACATATTACTTCACAACAACCTCAATATGGGTATCGAATGAAGGGGTTTGATAGGTAGAATGGAGCTCACTATGAAAAATCCAAGATGGCCGCTGCCACAAAATGGCGGATTATTTATTTTCCAATAATACCTCAATTTGGGTATCAAATGAAAGGGCTTGATTCGTAAAATAGAGCCCACTATGAAAAATCCAAGATGGCCGCTGCCACAAAACGTCGGATTATTTATTTTCCAATAATACCTCAATTTGGGTATCAAATGAAAGGGCTTCATTCGTAGAATAGAGCCCACTATGAAAAATCCAAGATGGCTGTCGCCGCAAAATGGCAGATTACATATTTTCCACAAATAACTCAATATGGGTATCGAATGAAAGGGCTTGATTGGTAGAATAGGACTCACTATGAAAAATCTAAGATGGCTGTCGCCATAAAATTGCGGATGACATATTTTCCACAAATACCCCAATATGGGTATCAAATGAAAGGGCTTGATTGGCAGAATAGAGCTTACGATATAATTGACCTAAGCGCAGCGTTATTAAAGGCGCGAGAGTATGAGTTGGTGCGCTGAAGCGCAGTGGGGAGGAGGGGCGGTCTAATTTTGTACTTTCTGGTAATGCTTTCAGTTTTTATTTTTGATGCAATTCTATTCAGTAGGTATATAAGCTCTTCAATAACTTTAATAATATACACTACATACTAATCTTTACCTGAAGTTTGACGACTATAAAAACAAAAGTAATTTTAAGTACTTATTATCTGTTTATAATATATGTATGCTACACGGCTAATATGCAGATCCGTTTGTAATGAAATTTGATATGGATAGTCTGAAACCTGGGGAAGTACAAAGGCTACTCTTTATTAAAATTTCATGCGGGCGAAGCCGCGGGCGAAAGCTAGTATCTTTATATAACCACAGACTCGTCGCATATTGAAAGTAAGAAGGCAAATAGTTTAACTGTTGAATATTAGTAGGGTAAACAGTATAATAATTGGCACTATTAGCAAATTTCTGTGAATAACTGGAGAATTCTCGTAAAATACAAAGTTGATAGTGTTATTTTTTGCTTTTTCGGATAAAAGGTTTCAAGACTGAAAGAAAATACTACTTTAATTTAAATAATAAACATTTATTTAATTTCTGTATTGAATTCAAATTACTTTTGTCCAAAGTTACAATCATTGGCACTTGGCTGTTTAGAAAAGTGACACGGTTTCTCGACTAAGCAGCAGCGATAGCCTAGTAGAGATACCGACGGACTGCTACGCAGAGGGTCTCGGATTCGTATCCACGTCGCGCACCAATGACTTTTCGATGTCATGCGCGTATTAAATTGTTAATTATCGCTTGCTTGCGGTGAAGGAAAACATCGTGAGGAAACCTGCATGTCTGAGAGTTCTCTCGAAGTCTGCCAACCCGCCCTTGGCCAGCGTGGTGGACTATACCCTTCTCATAGTGAGGAGAGGTCCGTGCCCAGCAGTGGGACAGTTTATATACAGAGCTGATGATGATGATGATGATGATGATGATGAAATGGGCATGATGTTTCTTCTTCTTCTTCTTGCTGGCCGAAAGAAGGCCTTCTTCTAATCGCGTCTTCAAACACAGTCCTACCGACGCGACCTAAATCCATAATGTTCCTGCAGGTTTTTTATGTCCTTCGTGCACCGCATTTGTAGTTTCTTTTCCTTGTAATGTCTCTATTCCAATCTCCATACCCCACGAACTATGTTTGAGATCTATGAGAGTCACCCATTGCCACTTCAGACTTGCTATTTGTTTTAGTGCCAGGTGTTGGTTTTGCGGTGTCTCAGCATAATATCCACGACGTTTCCTTCTGCTTTCCTCTGGGTGACCTTAATTTTGTTAATGCTCGCTTTTGTTAGCCCGCAGGTTTCTGCTCCGTGGTAAGCTCTAGTAAAATACAAAGGTCGAGCAACCAGGCTTTCTATTCAGCAGTAATAATAATTTTGAATGCAGAGTTAAATTATGCATGTGCGTATTGAATGTTCATTATCGCTTGCCCCGTAGCTCGGAGAGCACACGTTTAACCGTCCGTTCCAGCTGCATGTAAATCTTTAACAGTCATTAGTCAGAACCCTTGAATATACTGACGATAGTCTAAGCCATGGAATATCGCTATGTCTCTGGGTTTTAAAGATCAGACCACAGTCACTTGGTGGAAAAGCTAATATTCTGTCAAATCTGCCTAGACTGGTTAGCGAATCCTGCGCTACAAAGCGACAGTCTTTGAGGCAATCGGGTATATGCTAGGTCGACGATGAATCGTTAGCAGGCAGGGTATAGTTATTGACACTACCCACAGGATATATGTATACTATATGTTATTGGCAGTGCCAGGAATTGATTTTGGATCAAAGCTGGAAAGTATAATGATTCGCATAATATGCCAATGATTACAATATCAAACAAAATAAATTAGGTATAGTTATTGGCATCGCCGAAAAATTGGTTATATTTTGTTTACAATGCTAAAATAATGCTAAATGTGCTTAAATTTATAACTCGATAGAAATAGACAAAAAATTTATATAAAAATTACCTCACAATCACTTTTTTGATCGTAAATCCTGCTATAGACTCTAAATTTTTTGTTAACATTTTATAGATATTGGTTCGGCGTTACACCGAAATCGGTATGTTCCTAGGCGATTTGGAAAAATTGTTAATATTGTGGACTGTAGGATGTGGGTTCTTATCGCCTAGGAAAGGAAAAAGTGAATGAAAATGGGTTCATGGTTCATAAGAGACGGGGTTATGGGAGAACACCTTACCTTCGTTCTCTCGGCTTGACAAGATAGCTGTCGTCGGCTCCTTGCAGAGTCAGGCTGTAAGCTGATCTCTCCGTCTGGATCCAACCCAGAATTATACAATTTCACTGCACTTCACTTGGGCGGTTTGTTGCGTTTTTGATATAAAGCGGTAAAATATATGGCGGTGCGGTACATGTGCTCTGCGCGACACGGATTATTCTAGACTGTTCTCGTCGTCGTTGAACTCGGCGACCAATCAGCGAGGCGTACCTCTTGTAAGGGAATGGGATAGAAAGGGACGGAAACAAAAGGCATCGCTCACATTGGACAAGCAAGCGAAGAACGATTGACGTCGATGTAATTAATTATCGATAGGAAGGTAGATGGCGCTACCATATCCCCTCGGCACTAAAGGGTTGCCTTTAAAAAAAATAGAATTGAATTTAGCTATATTGGGTGTACTACCGCATAACCCATCAATAGGCTAAGACAGCGATTTGATAATAAAATTAATCTAAATTAACTTTAGCGAAAATTACAAACGCAATAATAGCGAAAACATCAAACTAAATACTTAAACTAAGAGGTAGATCCAACTTGATTGACGCGTTGGCTAGGAAGATCTGCCATGGGAGGGAAAGTCGGACGCGGACGAAATTTGAAACAGACGTTACATTTATGTATTCTGTGACGAATTATTCATCGAGTGGCTAAAATCCAATACTTATGCCTAAGTAAGGACATAAGCAACTCTGAACCAGCATGGAGGTGCTTCTTGTGATAAAAATCAACAAGAAGGTCGACAACATGATCAAGACGCGGCAGAATGCAAGGATGTTTGTGATGCAATGATGTTATAAGGTTCATCCGAATTTGACAGACGACCCCCAACGCGTATAACGCCGTGTTCATCGAGAAACGGCTTGAGTCTAAGGATAGCGGGAGAACAAGGTACATTGTTTTTCAAATTTTGAATGTCGTTACTAAAATGAACAGCCTGTACAGCTCGTAGTAACTTACATTCTGCGAATTTGATATCACTACTTGATACAAAAGTCCCATTAGGTAGGTGCCTAAGAAACCTACAGACATAAACGATGGCGCGGAGTAACTTAGACCACGATGACGCGGCGTAGTGCGAGTGCATAGATCGGTAACTCCGCAACCTCAGTAATCACGGGATAAGAAACAGACTTGAGTTCGGGTACATCTTCGACTTCTGCACTGTGGTCAAAGGGTTGCATGGGCCACTCTGACGGATCATGGGAAATCCAAGAAGGTCCACGATGCCACAATGGATGATGCAGAAGATTAAGTGGAGTGACACCACGAGAAACAAGTAGCGGGCACAAGTTCAATCAATTTACTAACGCGGTTGGCGACAAAAGTCTGCCAGCGGTGAGGAGATGAATATATCCAAGCGAGCACTACTTTGGAGTCAGAAAATGCGTATATTTTATTAATAGGGTAGTGGGGCAAAACTGTGTCTTGAACCTTGCGGAGCAACTGAGACAGCAGAAGGGCCGCGCACAACTCCAGCCTCGCGACCGAAATGGTTTTAATAGGCGAGACCTTAGATTTGGCACAAACTAACTGCACCGAGTAGTTAGAACCAATGCGGACTTGCAGATATACGACTCCGCCGTAAGCACGCTCGCTGGCGTCAGCGAAACCTATTAAGTTGATGGTACATCCATCTACCAACCCAAGATGACGCGGAATAGTAATTTGATTGAGCGCGATAAGCTCAATACAAAACTGGCCCCAAGCGGCGACAATATGGTCAGGGGGTGTTTCATCCCACTCACACTTTGATAGCCAAAGTTCCTTGATCAAGAGCTTGGCGTACAAAATTGTGGGAGCCACAAAACCCATTATGTCCCATAGTCGAGCCACTGTGGACAGCATAGTGCGTTTGGTGCACTTATAATCTGGCGGTGAGACGTCAAACCGAAAACTATCACAGGATTTGTCCCAGCGTAAACCGAGAACTTTATGCGGTACAGACTTCTCAAACTCAATGTCTGGAGAAGCTTTATGAGAATCTGGTATGCGTGCGAGAACCTCCTTAGAGTTGCTTGTCCATTTGACAAGATCAAACTGGCCTCGCTTGAAAAGCTGAATAAGCTCTTCACAAAGCGAAATTGCTAGCGGAGCGGATATGACACTACAGGCAATGTCATCCATATACAAAGCGGAAGTAGCAACAGCTGCTGCGGAGGGAAAGTGATCGCCTTCATCAGCGATCAACTGGCGAACAACTCGTAACGCGTGATATGGGCTAGACTTGAGTCCAAAACAAACACGATTGAACTGATACACAGATAAAGGTTCCTTATTGTTAAAACGATAAAAAATCCGTTGAAATCTACGGTCAGATTCGCAAACGCCGATATTGAGGAACATTTGGCGGCAATCAGCTGACAGAGCAATTTGGAAAAGACGAAACTTTATTATGATGTTAAATAAATCACCCTATAGATTAGGGCCGGCATGGCAAATGTTATTAATCGACTGACCCGATGTAGTCTTACAACTAGCATCTAAAATCACACGAAGTTTGGTAGAGGTTTTATCTTCGCGAACTATGCCGTGATGCGGGATATAATATGAGGGAAGAGAATTGCCCTCTTCGTTTACAACTACACTCAAAAAACCTTTATCTATGTAGTCACAAATGACGTCATTATAGGCGCTGCGTAACTTAAGTGATGCATCAAGTTTACGTTCCAAACAATGGAAACGTCTAAGCGCAGCAGCGTACGAGTAGCCTAACGAATAAGGGTCACCATAGAATGGCAACGCCACAACGTATCTGCCACTGTCGTCACGAACAGTGGTAGCGCGGAAATGTTGTTCACACTCGAGATCCTTACGGCTCATCGAGGGCGGTGCGGGTAATCTCTTCGACCTCCCAAAATCGCTTGAGAAGAGAATCAATATTATTTTCTTGAAGAACAGAACAACAGCAAGACGTAATATATTGAGAAGTATGTAACGTAGGAACGGTACCCAAATACCGTCTCAATAGCGGGCGGTAAGTTATATTGCGCACTACGTACCACTTTAGTTAGTAGCAAGTGCGGGAATATTGCAGCTCCGATCAAAACATGAATGTCTGCCGGATTCGCAAACTCCGAGTCTGCCAGCGGCAATGACTCGAGGTGAGTGAGTAATGCTTCGTCTACATTAGCGTTCGGCAATGCGTCCGTGATACGCTCCACGATAAGCGAAGAAGTGTTAAAGTTAATATTCCTATCAAAACGCGAATGTATTTTAACATCTACGGAACCCTTGCAATGTTTTTCTGAACCGCCGATCCCTTTGACTACTAAGTCAGTATTTTTAAAGTTATTCCACAATCCGAGGCGTTTGAAACAATCCGAAGTTATGAAATTGCTCTGAGATGCGCTATCAAGCAGACAACGTACCATGTGCGGCGATCCATTAATATCATAAACGATAACTTGCGCTGTCGCTAACAGTACCGTCTTGGACGCCATACACTGCGGCTTGGCCCCACGCTGATCACTATAGATGCGCGAGGGTCTTCCGCGCGTGCGCGTCGCCCGCGCGATGGATGTCGTACACAACGATATTTCATTCTGTGACGCGGAAGGCGCAGTTATCGTGGCCTGCTTTTGCGACGTAAGTGTGTCAAGGTTACCGGCTTGGCTTGACAACGGACTACCTTTATCGAATTGCAACAATGAGTGTTGTCGCTGATTACATGAACGACATCTCGTCTTACTAGAACAATCACTCGTTTTATGCTTTATACTTAAGCAATTAATGCATGCTTTGTTATCTTTCACGCACTTGAAACGAGCAGTCGAATGTAAACCATTAAAGGCACTTGTAGAAATGATCGTGCACTATATTACTGCACAGACATTTCTGTGAATTATTATTATTAGATTTCGAGCATGTTATGTAAGATTGCGGATTAGGGACTGTGTTATTATTACTATTTCGTGCTTTATTCGACCTTTGTTTGCTATTGTTATTATTAGACGAGCTAGATGAACTAAACTGCGTATTATGAAATATTCGACACTGATCTTTGATCAACGAAATCAAACTATCTAGTGTAGGTATTTTATGATTACGTTCAGTCATTTCGAAAGCACGAATTGTTTCAGAGTCAAACTTTTTTAAAGCGAGTTGAAGAAACATATAGTCGGAAAGATCTTCTAATTTTAAGTTTTTAAGAGAATTAACTGCGGTAACAAAGTTGTCTATAAACAGCTGGAAATTCGAGACAGACGCGGCACCGGACAATTTAAGATTTAAAACTTGATCAAAGTAAGTAGACGCTAGAACACGAGTATCTTGATATCTATCAAGTAGTGACTGAAATATGACCTGATATTTCTCAGCACTGGGTGTGACACCTGCAAATACGGACTGGGCCTTCGGTGACAGTTTACCTATTAAATAGTACAACCTGTCAGCATCTGTCTGAGAACCATTATCGTGCACTGTAGACTTAAAACTCGCATAGAATAACGGCCAATTTCGTATATCGCCATCGAATGGCATGAGCTCAATTGGTGGTAATCTCGGCGTCCGAACTGCAGAAACGGGCTGTGCTGAATATTTACCCTCCAATTGTGATTGTATTCCCTTGATGATACAATAAAGATCCTCGAATGAGGTGTACGCCTGATAATTCGGCTTTTCATCAGGATTAGTAGAAAGCAATCTTGTGTTATAATCGTCTAACAACTTATGAAAATCTGTTCCAGTACTATCTACTGTCATACAATAACTAAGAAATGACTCCCTATCTATATCAGAAGCGGCGGCGGTCTTTGAGCGCTCGTAAATGTTTTGAATGCGCTCAAATAAAATATTGCGTTTTGCTTCTAAGATTGTCAGCTCTCTGTCTTCTGACACGCGTGGCTTCTTTTGTTGTGCCATGCTTACGTAAGTATAAGCTAATGAGACCGAATCAAAATAAGACTACCTAAAATACCTATTATTTTACCTAAGTAGGCAACACTTTTAGGCGGTGGAATTAAAAGGTGCTTGAAATATGAGATTTCCAAGACAACTATCATAGTTCCAGTAATAATAATTGGGTAAGTAGGTAGCTACATAAAAGTATATTACCTACTGATGCGTGCGGAAATAACCATGTAACGGTTATGTAAACTGATTAGGAGTATAGCTAGGTGCTATAACTGCTAGCAAGATAAGCGAGAAATGAATCCGGCTCGAAGGACCAAAAAATGGTTCGGCGTTACACCGAAACCGGTATGTTCCTAGGCGATTTGGAAAAATTATTAATATTGTGAACTGTAGGATGTGGGTTCTTATCGCCTAGGAAAGGAAAAAGTGAATGAAAATGGGTTCATGGGAGGAATAAGAGACGGGGTTATGGGAGCACACCTTACCTTCGTTCTCTCGGCTCGACAAGATGTCTGTCGTCGGCTCCTTGCAGAATCGGGCTGTAAGCTGATCACTCCGTCTGGATCTAACCCAGAATTAAACAATTTCACTGCACTTCACTCGCGGTGGGTTTGTTGCGTTTTTGATATAAAGCGGTAAAATATATGGCGGTGCGGTACATGTGCTCTGCGCGACACGGATTATTCTAGACTGTTCTTGTCGTCGTTGAACTCGGCGACCAATCAGCGTGGCGTGCTCCTTGTAAGGGAATGGGATAGAAAGGGACGGAAACAAAAGGCATCGCTCGCATTGGACAAGCAAGCGAAGAACGATTGACGTCGATGTAATTAATTATTGATAGGAAGGTAGATGGCGCTACCAGATATGTTCACACGCAAATTTATAACAACTTTTACAGTAAGATTATTTGGCTTTGGACACATAAAATAGGTGTTGGAAGTAAAAAACATTGAGTATTTTCCTTATGATTGTATAACTCTGTCACACGAAAAAGAAAATAGCCTAATAAACAGAAAAAGGCTGTGGAGTGCCAATCATTGGGGGGGAGGGGTGCCAACAATAGTATGGTTTACCTTGGTAACCTTTTTTATTTATAAAACTATTTAAACCAAATTTTAAGATAAATGTAGAATTGTACTTACATAAACATAGTTTTAAAATATGAGAAACACTAAACTTACAAATTCCAGCGATTTCACAGTTATATACAAAACCGATCAATGAAAAATTATTGCTCGATATGTGCGCATTATCAGATTTGTAACGAAATAAAACACAGAACAATGAATCACTAAAATCGAAGTTTCCCGCGCGCGGCCTTCTGAGTTCAAACTTTTTGGCAATATTTATTTTTCCTACGGAAAATAATTTTGTGACGACATGACTTTGCACTTTAATAAAAAAATATAAATTCAATATATTATTTAACTTATGACATTATCATTATTAAAATATTACTGTGATGATTGAGGCAAAACATTATTTCAATTACCTACAGCCAGCGTTCCTTTTTAAATCACTTACATATCAGCCTTTAATAGTCCACGCTGGCCAAACGGGTTGGTATAGGGTTTGTATCAAGTTTTCCTTCTCTTACAGTGTTGTGCTCTGCATAATATGCTCCCTCTGTCGGCTCTTACGACACCCATGGGATGATATGGGGTGGTGCCATTTCGTATTCTTAATCCGTCACCACACGGACGTATAAATCACTTATTTTTTTTAATTTGGTGTTACCTTATACAGTCAGTATTACGCTATCTTATTTAACAGGCTTTAGTGAGCTCAGATTATACCACGAAGGTTGTATTAAAATGTACACGTACCTTTGTTCTATTGAATGTAGCTCAGGTCACCAATTATGATAATCATATAAATTCATATCATGGCTTCAAGGATCATTAGAATCATTTATTAAAGCGGATCATTCTTATTATTCAGGAGCGGTTTCATTTAATAAAATTACTAAAAGCCTTATTCGACAATATCTTACTGGCTATTGAGCGACTGCGCTCAAGTTTATTAAGTAGATAAAATAGGGACTGCTATCAAAGTAGAATTATTTTATTTATTTTACTATTTAATTCCACAGTAACAACACCATTAGTACAATTCATTTACTCGTGTCTAGTTTATTATTTTATTATTTTAAATGATTATGATTAATTAGTAAACTTAGGTAAAAAGTACAACGATTGCCTATTTACTTGTTATAACATAACTTCACACATTCACATCACTTCATATATTTACGACTCTTTGGTCAAATCAAATCAATTTATTACTGCAAAGGGTACATTTTAAGAGTATTAAATAACATCATGTCTGAGAGTTCTCCATAATGTTCTCGAAAGACATGTGAAGTCGGCCAACCCGCACTTGGCCAGCGTGGTGGACTATGGTCTTACCCGTCTCTTAATGGGAAGAGGCCCGTGCCCAGCAGTGGCACAGTATAAAGGCTGATGATGATGAAATAACATTCTAAAATTTTGGCGATCGAATGATGCGCATACTATAAGATTTTCACTTTCAATGCCCATTGCCAGTTTTGTAGACATTTTATGAGGAAGTGTTCAAACACACACACACGCAGAATCTTTATATAAAATAACTATTTGTATTAACTATATTTTATTGGACTAGGAATAAGCGGCTATATCCACAAAGTGCTCTAGGGAATATAACATAGTAAATAACGTTGACTCTATTGACGAAAGCTGTAACACACCCGCAAGGAAGCAAAACATTTTTAATAAGCTTGCCTTATATGAGGCATTGGACCTTCACCTATACGCAGTACGTTCTTTTGTATATATTATTTGCGTCTAGTCTACGCCTAATAATGCTAACAAGACTAAAATTACGGACCATGACGCTCCGTAAATCTTTAAGTTGAGTTTTGTTGTTATTTTGTTTGTCTACAGTCGACGTTGTTGTTCTTAGTAAGCTCGTTTCAGTATTAATTTTATGACTTGATAATAGGCTTGTAATTAATATTATAGAACACGAACTGTAACGTTTGTTGACTTTGTCGCTCGCTCAACTGGCGCTTTAATTATGATTAAGTCTACGTGATAGGTATATATTATGTACATTTTCCTCTCAGTTGCGCTAGTAACTGTCTTACATTGTAAGTTCAGGTTCAAAACTGATGTTATGCTCAATGTTTCGTTGCTACATTTTGGTTGGATTTAATAAGGATTTAAATCAGTACCACAAAAATTATTATAATGTTTATCGTATGAATCTTGTGTAACATCTAAGATTGTATTCTCGATATTGCTAAAGACTGAACATTTTAGAAACGAAAACTTTCTAAGTAAGGTCATCATCATTGCAAAGCTAAATATAGTTCAGCCTCTCTAATATAGCCTTATCTAAAAATGTTCCGAATAATCTACACGATTGTGGTAGGTAGATATATTTACTCATAAATCTCTTAAATCTCTTTGTTATTGCCATTGCGTTAACCTTTGAGGTCACAATGTTATGTAAACGTACTACATTACTATCGGAATCGCACGGTCATCAAGTGTGAACTTCACGCAACGTGAACCAAGAAAGTGAAAATGCCACATTCAAATGATCTGTGGATGTCGTGAGAAACAACAAACTATTATGATGATCACGTTGTATATTGTGACGGGTTTATTATTTTAATGGTTTTATACTTATTAGGAAAGTTGCGATAAACTTTAAAACCTTAGAAAGGCTTTTGAAGTGAACTTATCTTTATATATAAAATCCTTGCGTTACTGACTGACAGACAAGCTACAGCCAAAACTATTGGGCGCAAGAAGTCGACATTTGGTATGTGTGTTCCCTGAGGACCGTAGGGGTGCACTAAGAAGGCATTTCCCGAAATTCCCACGGGATCGGCCAAAACGGATAAATTAAAAAATGGGCAGGCGTAGCTGCTGGCGTCCTCTAGTTTTAGATAAACAAGAAAAGCTATTGAGGAGTTTGATTCCTCATACGTTGGCTTTAATAATAAACTTAAAATACACCTCATGAACGCATTTTACCAAAATTACATGAAGGTAATATTTACAGTTTAGCTAAGCAATTGTTGACATACACTTTGAGCTTTACAAATCGTTGCGTCACTTGTAGGCCGCAGAGGAAAGTACGCGATTATTCTCAGCACATAACTTGTGAAACACTTACATCTTTCGTATGCGTATTACCGTAGCAACACTGTTTCTTGGCAACAAAAAGTGCTCAAGCTCAGTGACTATAAATATGGGGTAAGTTCAACGGCTGGGTTACGAGGCAGTTTGTCTGCAAATAAATACCTACTGGCACTAATAAACTCCCTGGAACTGTGCCCAATGAATGACTATAAACTCAGAGCCTATTACGTGGGACGTAGCCGTTTAATATATCACCAATATTTAGAAGGAATGCAACTGCGAACGTTTTGCTGGGATAGAGCCGAAATTTTAAGGATAACATTTATTACTGTCAAAGACAAATTGGCAATTGCGCCCTTGTGGTAACTGACTCTGCTATACCGATTGCGACGATGTGAAAAAGAGAGCTACCTGAAACATGGTGCTAGTCAGTGACAGAACAACAGATTGTTGACCAGATAGATTATTTTTATCAGTTGTATGTAATATATCTCAGTATTCACTAAATTTATGAAATTATGGCTATCGTAAAATGGACATACAAATTACCCGGCGTCGCTCATATCGAGTTGCCAATGGATACAACCTCAATGTTACATATTTTTCCTTTGTAGTGAAAGCGCTTCAGAAAAACATTCTTTGTAACTACATATTATTATGTAGATGTAACTACATAAGCGGTATAGCCTAGTGGAGAGACCGACAGACGCAGAGGGGTCGAATCCACGGCGCGTACCAATGACTTTTCGGAATTATGTGCGTATTAAATTGTTAATTATCGTTGGATAAATGGTGAAGGAAAACATCGTCAGGAAACCTGCATGTCTTAGAGTTCTCCATAACGTTCTCAAAAGACATGTGAAGTCTACCAGCCCGCAGTTGGGCAGCGTGATGGACTATAGCCTAACCCTTCTCATAGTGATATACTTAATATTATACCTTCGTTGAGTAGAGACGTGTTTTAAATAGTATCAAAATAAACAAATAAGTATCTTGCTGAATCGTGACCTACTAAGTGTTATACATGTGAAATGTGCATAGACGTAACATGAATATGTCTGACGCGTAAGTAGAAAACTGAAATACAAAATAGACAGCAGCCCCTTCACCAGGAGTAGCAGGACCGTGCGCTCCCCGCCTCCTACACCGCCGGTAGGGCTCGCAACTGCACCCGCCACGAGACCTAATGCGCCGAGTCAAGGTGAAGATGTACACGAAGTGATGCCCACTCCGGAGATCCAGTCGTGGATGACGATCATAGAACAAAGCCTCAATGAGATATGTTCTATTGTAACTGGGGGTAAGATGTGACACGGAGCAGAAACTGAGAGTTAATTATCTATGCCGTAAAGTTGATAACGCTAAATCTCATATGGCAGTACGGTACCAGTCCCCGAAATTTAGAACATTCCAAGCCTATTCGTCTATACAATCCCTTGAAGAACAAGTTGACCTTTCACATAAGCTGCAGGACCTTAAACGGACCGTTGAAGAATCGACGAAACTTCCCGTTACCAAGTATTTTGCTGATATGGTAAAGAAAGGTACCAACAATTATATTCAGCCGAGTAAATTGAATACCATAGCCATTTATCCTGAAGATAAATTGAAATCAAGTGAGGACACATGTCTCTCGTTCAAAAAATTATCAGTCCTGAGCAGATGAAGCTTCACGTACGCGGCCTACATAAGGTAAAAAACGGCGGTGTTATAATCAGCACTGACACTTAAGACGATATACAGAAGCTAAAACAGTCAGTGCAGCTCACGAACTCAGGCCTTAAAATCGACCAGCCTCATAAGCGGAAACCGAGGGTGGTAGTTATAGATGTGCCCACATCATTGCAAGTAAAGGAAGTATTTACTTGCCTGTACCACCAAAATCTAACCGATGTGTTGCCGAATTGCAATCTCGAGACCTTTTCTATTCGGTAAGATTAAGCCACAAATCGGGCAAGAAAGACGGTGAGACCTGTAACTACATTATAGAAGTTTCTGCAGATCAGGAAAGCTCTCATTACCAAAGATAGAGTATTCGTAAACTGGTCTTCTTGCCCTGTACAAGACTTTACATTGGTTACGCGATGTTTTAAGTGCCAGCAATATGGCCATGCCGCTAAGACTTGTCGGGAGGCTACATACATCTGTGGACATTGCGGTGATCGAGGCCACTCTATAAAGGATTGCGCGAAAAAGACAGACGAACCACAGTGTGCTACATGCCTGCACTACAAAAAGCCGAGCAAACATATTACAGGATGCATTGATTGTCCAGCGAAAATAATGGTCGAGAGGAGATACATCAATACCATTGATTATGGAGATACCTAAGTTCTCTGTATAGAATACGCCAAACTCATTTTAATAAGACAATACGTAGGTATATTTCATTTACTATTTTATGAAGTTAACAACTCATTAGAATATTGACCAACTAGCATAATATTGTAAGTTCATTTAGTTTATAAGTGCACGTAACTATTAGGGTTGAGCTACACCTATCAGCACCGCATCGCACTTTTATATGCTTCTATCCTTTTCTGTCACTTAGGACCGTCATTTACTAGAGCGAGAAAGAGAGACGGAACGCTTTAGCACGCCGCGGAATCGAAAAGGCGATCGTGTTCCCTCTCTCTTTCTCGCTCTAGTAAATGACGGTCCTAAGTGACAGAAAAGGATAGAAGCTTAAAAAAGTGCGACGCGGTGCTGATAGGTGTAGCTCAACCCTTACATAACATCTTAATATATAAAATCCTTGCGTTACTGACTGACTGACAGACACGCTACATCCGAAACTATTGGGCGCAGGAAGCTGAAATTTGGCATGTATGTTTCTTGGGGAACGTAGGGGTGCACTAAGAAGGGATTTCCCGAAATTCCCACGGGATCGGCCAAAACGGGTAAATTAAAAAAAAGCAGGCGTAGCTGCTGGCGTCATCTAGTTATAAATAAATGCTAAATTGTCTAACACTGACATTATTCGCGATTCTGCTGAACCGCAGTTTTCCAAGTCGATTACAGTTTTGTTTATCATGCATAACACGTAATATATTGATTCTAATATACGATCAATGATTTATTAATGTGTACTTACTAATTAGTAACTTAGTTATATTTTTATTACCTTGATTATATTGTATACTTACTGTCAATTTTTGTAATAATATTGTTGTATTGATAAAATACAAATCAACAAATTTGTTAAGAGGGACCGAACTGCCTGTGATACAATTTTTAACTAGTACAGGAGTCTGGTGTTCATTCCAATTCTTTGAACACTATTAGCCGTAAGTTTTATATAATAACTAGAGGGCACCAGCAGCTACGCCTGCATTTTTTTTAAATTTACCCGCTTTGGCCGATCCCGTTGGAATTTCGGGAAACCCCTTCTTAGTGCACCCCTACGGTCCTCAAGGAACATACATGCCAAATTTCAGCTTCCTGCGCCCAATAGTTTCGGCTGTAGCGTGTCTGTCAGTCAGTCAGTAACGCAAGGATTTTATATATTACTAGAGGACGCCAGCAGCTATGCCTACATTTTTTTAATTTACCCGTTTTGACCGATCCCGTGGGAATTTCGGGAAATCCCTTCTTAGTGCACCCCTACGGTCCCCAAGGAACATATATGACAAATTTCAGCTTCCTGCGCCCAATAGTTTCGGCTGTAGCGTGTCTGTCAGTCAGTCAGTAACGCAAGGATTTTATATATTAAGATTAAGATGTTATAAGAATACTATTTGTATCTGTGTTTTCTGCGAAAGATATATTATTATTAAATTTTATTATTATAGCGAGAAGAGGCCCGTGCCCAGCACTGGGACTGTTATATATAAGGCTGATGATGATGGTGACATATGTGTGTAAATTATTCTAGGAAGAGACAGTAAGTTCTAACTTTCATAAATGCAATCTTAACAGGTGTTGGAGGTGTCCAACGTATACCTTACGTTACGCGGGTGACAAGGCAAGAAAAAGTCGTTACCCCTTTTTTATAGTCACTGCCATCATCTTAGCTTTGCGCAAATCTTGCTATTTATATTTAGCAATGTACATCATTTATTTATAAACGAGCACTAGGACAACCCAATAAAGTAATGCAACATTTATCTACGTCGCACATACGTAACTTAATCACTTAAGTGTTTACACGGTAATTATTAGACGGTGAAAGATAAATTATTGCGGTCATTAACAAACTGTCGTTAGTTATCTCTCTATGTCTATACTAACAATATGAAACAAAGCATTTGTTTGTTAAAGAAAGCAGTATGTTCAAACCTAATCATAATAAAATATTTAATTACTTTATATACACTGAGCGTATAAAGGCGTACTTAATGCCTTAGGCATTCTCTCCCAGTCTATCTTAGAGTGGTGCAATAATTAAAAGTAGGTGTATTCTAGAATTATGTGAAGAAAAACTGATTAAGTTTAGAAGAAAACTAAATTTGTTCGCTGACGTCAGTCAATTCTGTGGTTACTTAGACTTTAACCAGAGTAGAAAATGTAATATTTAAACTTTCATAGTGCAGGTAATCGTGAAACAAGAGGCCCGAGCATGTCGAAAGCAAAAAAGTTTTCTTGTTGTACAAATGTGCAATCAAATCAAGGAACTTAGAAAATGTGTTACAAAGTTATTAGGTCAAAAAAAGTCCTTCTTCACTTTCCCCCTTCTAGCAAAGACCGAACATTAAAATAAATAATAAAAGAAAAAGTTGTCTTGCATATTCATTTAGTTCACTACTTATTCTTCTTTGACGCTCAAAGCTTTTCTGGTAAAGAAATCATGTAAATTCAAGAACAACCATACAAGAACAACATTTACAAAACCATAGTTCTCGCTGGTAGACAACCCTCCCCCTCTTGAAACCACCACCGTGCCCATGCGGACAGGCAGCTAACCGAAGCTCAGCTGTTTTAAAGATGTATTCAAGCTCAAATACTATTATTTGTTAATACGGGTATTAATCACGTCATTATTTTTGGGTTCTATTCCATCATTTCAGCTTGACTTACACCAGCCATCACTGGATAAATTGGTTAAAATTTCAAGCAAAAATAATGTATCTAAACAATGCTCATTATCGACGGTGAGGTTGATCTTGGCCACATAGAACGTGGTGGCGAAGGGCGTGATCGTGTATTGTCTTTGAGTTGCAGGTCCTTGCACGCGTTCACTGACCCCAACCAGTACTCGTTGCCGAACAGCACGTTGGCACTGAACTGGCCTGATGCGTCGAACACTAGAAAATTAAAGGAAATGGGTTGGAACCAAATAGTATAAGTATTGACTAACTTTATTCGGGCTGAAATATATTCAGCGGGTTGGGCGGTCCCCGGGCGCAAGAACAAGGTCTTGGATTGGTCTTGTTGGGACAGCGCTTAGATGAAGATGATGATAGCTGGTGATTTTGTTGTGTATGACTTAAAAAACTAAATTCAGTTTCTACTAAACACATTTTATTTGCAAAACTCAGCACGGTATGAAAGGTATTTTAGTAGATTTTTGATCATTGATCCAGATGACACAGTGGACGTTGACAGTCTTCAACATTAAGTTCGCTTTTCTTGTTAGAAAAGCGAACTTAATGTTACAGATTGTTATCTGTGTTTGTAAATGACAGTAGGTACCTACACCCATCCAAGTTCCGATAAGTCAGTCCAACATCAGCAGTAGGGCCACAGATATGTTTTTAATTCGTGAGAAAAGTTGCATATGGAAGAGGTTGCTGTTTAGTTCCATCCAAATTACTTCAAAAATAGCAAACTAAATCCTACTTTGCTATTGGTAGTACAAGTTGCCCTTCACATTATAAGTTCAGTTTATTAGTACTAAGTATTTGTATACGTGCAATGTTTATACGTTAGAAGTATAAGCAAATAATAAACATGATAATACCAGTTTATGATTAATAATTAACTGGTATTATACAATCTTTGACCAACCTATGCGTTTAATATTGCTAAGCTAAATGGATAACATTTACTTTGCGTTTAAATATTTAATTTTAATAAAAGTTTTAAAGTACTCATGATGCAATATCAAGATCTGTATGGGATTACTTTTCATATATCAATATGGAATGTTAATACTTCAATTACAGGTGCAGGACCTAATTTATCCTAACTGAAAAAACAATGCAGTTTCAATTTAGGTTTAATTTTGTAAGTCAGTAAGTACACAAGTATATAATTATTATTATGTTTGAGATTTGTCATTTATTTTCTAGCATAATAATTGCGACTGATCATTTTGATGTTCTTATTATTCAATACTTGCGGTAAGCTTTTAAACATTAAATATTTACTGAAACCAGAAGCTAAGACAAATTATTTACCAGACTGTGAAAACCGCTAAAGGAGATCAGTATTAATACAGCATTAAGTAAATGATAAACGTTTAATCGAAAACCATTTAAAATAAAATGCTGGCTAAAAAGTCACTCGAAGACTACAAATCTATATTTTAAAGGTGAAAGATCATTGGCTCGTACATTGACTAAAACGGATATTTCAGAAACTTCTTCAAAGCATTACTACACGAATGGCGGAGTGGTTTGAGCAGTCAACTCTCCGTTCAGCGCTGTGCCGAGAGTTGTAGGTTCGATCCCCACTCGAGACAACACTTTATGTATTCGAATCGGGATAGAAGCCACAAATTCTTCTTTCGAGTCTGGGAACACACTGTGTCCGAATAGGGCTAAATCAAAGCTGACAGAGATTTCGAGAATAGGTACCTAATTACATGATGACATTGTCTTAAGACTTTTTTCTAACAAGCATGACTGTGCTTGACAAGCAATCAACATGGTTATTAAAACTGAGTAATTTGTAAAGGAACCCGAGCCTCACATAAGGTTCCGCTAATTTATTCCCGTTTTAATCGACTACAATTTACACTTTTACAATTACAAAACGATGTAATTCGCTTAATCCTAGGAATTAAGGGAAGGATATCCCTTTATAAATTCTAAACAGTAGATACCATTACGGAGTGACCTCAACATTACAAACATTACTTTCTATTGTATTTTTTGTTCGAAAGGAAGGAACGTATTAATTATTCATGTACCGAGATGAGAAATGTTAAATTATTAAGATGTGCCGTTATGAACCGCAGAACTATTACTGTTTAAATATTGGTTTAGTATCTGCTGAAGTCAAACGAGCCCGTTAAATTATACGAGTTGTATACAATTAATTACCGCCTGTATAGCAGTTAAATGTGGTTCTTATGGTTGGTAATGTGTTCATAATCTTGTTGAGCGTAGCTTTGAGCGCAGGCAAACACACTCGTATAAGCGCGTCCGTAGCAAGATCCCACCTCGTACAATGCTGCATAATTCTGCTGATTTATTACCTTAACCCACTTTCGTTCAGGGTATAAATGGACTTGGCTGGCTCAGTTAACGACTATCGATTCGTGCTTTCGGAATAAGATTAAAGTAGCAGCTAGTAGTAGACTTTCAACAAAATTAGATTTGATTAAACACATTTGCGTGTAAAAGGTTTAGCTTAACGAATCAATATGCAATTGATAGTGAATAGATATTGATGTGACGCAGTTTTGCCTTAACTTGTTTATATACGGTGGTATTAAACTGCATTTCATATTCCAAAACTTTAGTACTAGTTTATAGTCAAATAAACACTGCAGTTAAATGCAGACTGACACAATATTTCTTCTAATGTTATCGTGCAGGCTGCATTCCTGTGCAGCATTACTGAGAAAACGTAGCAGGTGTTGTTGAAATGGAGACTAAAATTTCGATTCTATTACGAACAGTTTTACGGCGAGGGCTACTACAAATGTAACGCAGGTGCAGTAAAAGAGAACGTTAAACAAGATTCGAACCCGACAGTAAAACACTGACGATATTAAATCATGCAAACGTTGTGACAAAACACATATGTACATATATGTACATACTTCTTCGTATATTTGCCGTCGTTTTGTTCAGCCCGCCTAGGATACGCACCACGAGATATCACACGCGTGAATGAAGAAATATTGTCGTTATCGGTTAATATCTCGTTTTCTTTAACATGCGCGCCACGATAGACAAGCTTCACGTCGAAGAATTCGCTCTCGTTGCACGAGTAACCGATGTTGCCCTTTGAAACATAGAATGTCAATTACGGCATTTATTAATGTAACCACACCGGTTTAGTTCATTCAATTTGTGCTCAAATGGCTCAAAAGACTTGTATCCACCTCTATAGTTTATCATATTATGTACTACCTATTTGACATTTGTAATTTGTATATAGGTATTCAATATTGTTTAATTCAAAAGTTGATTAGTTTTAATTCGAAACCTACAAAGTATCTCAATTGTTACTGTGTTGAATAAGAATGAGGTCCCATGCGCAGCTTCGATAATAATGATATTAACCTTTAAATAGACAGGCAGGCCATCTGATTGAGGCTCGAGATCCGTGGCAAGCCTTTCTATGAGAAACAGAGCCATTGGTTTTGATATACGCCAAAGCAACTGGAATTCTCTGTCTTTCAACGTAAAAGGGTCACAGAGATCCTTAATTCGCTTTCTTTGCACTTTTCTCGCGTGGCGCTCTTCATATAAGGTTATTACATAATTATAATAAGGGACTGCCAATTTTCTTTGTTGTTTTAAAGAAATTTTTAGTTGGTTGTGTAATTCTCGTCGTATGAAAGCATGACGACTAATGTTCCTATTTTAGTTGTCAAAATTTGTCATAATCGAGTAATATTGGGCCGTCATGTTAGGATTCGTCGAGAGAAATGCCACAGATAAGTAAAAACGACTATTATAGCTACATTTGACATAACGAGTCGAATCGTGTGTGTAGCCATGTTAGAGTCAGCGAGTTAATAGAGATGATCGTCATAAACACGAGTAAACGTGTAGAGATAATTTTCTCGTGGTGCGTATGCTGGACGGGCTGGACTAGAGCATTTTATGTTTGAGAGGTCGTTTATCACGTATTGAGAAATTTCCCGGTTGTGAACAACGTTTACAGCTTTAAGTACCATTCACCTCTATAGACACGCTCGTGTTCACGACGAAAAAATAATTGCATGCGTTTGTCAATACTTTGTGAGTACGTGAGCACAAGTCGTCACAATCGTAATTTGCAGCCACACTCACTTTTTATTTAAGTTGTTACCTGTATTGGTTGATGATAATCAGATAGAACGTTATAGGGATAATATAAAGAACTGGAACTTATGTTTTATATATCTATATCCCTACGAGAATAGTGTGGTATATGCTATTGATCGCAAAAAATAACGAGAATATAAGCCTACAAAACAGTTTTTGACAGTTGTTTTTTTATCTGTATCTATAATATAATAATTATAATCTTGACTTTTTGTCTGGTAGGTACATATTATTCAAGTCATGCCTTTCGAGCAATAAATTAGAAAATATCTAAGTGATGATGAATTATATTTTATGAAAGTGAACATTAAATATAATGGATGTTTACTTTTACATATTAACCGATACTCGTGAGACTTATTCGAAAGAAAGCAGGCGACATTATTTAACTGTAAGCAAATTACGCACAAAAATATGTACCTATCCGTCAATGGAGGAATATAGAATGTAGAATATAATATGTTTTAAGTAAATGCGAAAGTAATGCCGCCTATTGTGCACGAGACTCAATGCTACTGCCACTAATTTATAATAGTATTTACATCCTAACAAATTAATAGAATATTATCTACTGAGCCGGTTCATAGGGATCTCACAGATCTCACAATCACTTAGAACATACACAAGATGCACCGTGGAAATAGAACCGAAAATCGATAGCTAATTACGACATTTTACAATTAGATAACTCTGCTACCATTTAAGAAATCAATCCTCTGCATACATCTGACAAGCCAATTCCAGAAGTAATAGATATTTATATTCACTGCGGTCTACTCCATTAAAGCAAGCCTCTATTTCACTAACAAGGTTACGTCATTATGCAATGCTTGGAATTCTAACTAGCAACATCAATCAATGTGCTATTGCTCCTCCAAGTCTTCATTCACTGAAATATCAATGTAATAAGGTAACTCACAAAAACTCAATTTATTGAAGTTTCTTGTTGTTCGTATTCGTAATAACAAACTTTGTGATATATGTCCTTCAATCATAACGAATGTTTTTATTCTTGTTTTGCTTAATAACTTCTCGTCTTTGGCCATCATTATTTTATTCACTCCTATCAGATACCCAAGTCACAAGAGTCGTCATAAAACCACTTTTTATTGGCTTTTTACTGAAGGTCATAATTTGCCAGCGCTTTTCCTCGTTTATAAATGGAACCACGTTTTCGTTTACCAAACATAATGCACTTAAGGACTTTCGAAGTTAATTTATTTTTGTATTTGAGCTCTGTATACTTTGAAATAGATAGCTCAGCAGATTTAACGGGAATCTCGTTGATAACTATGCATGAATGGTAATACTTAACTAAATCTTTGGATTATCACTCATTTACTAAAACAGTTTTAAAGAACATTTATATTTAGGTATAACACCGTTTTTTGCCACGTGCGGTAGTCAAATCCACAACATCCGTTGCAGCATGAGGGTGAGGTAACCACTTAAACCCTGGCATGTTTGCAGTTTGGGTGTTATTTATGTGTTTTGGGAAAACCTTCAGAAAACACAGCGACAACATATACAGAATATTAAAAAAAAAATTAGATTTGATGTTACAAAATTGAAGTTACTTTTCAATTAAGTTTTGATTACATTGTTACCCGATATAGTGTAGATCTGATACAGATACGTGTGGGTTTGTGTGTTAGTAACCGGTATATCTACACGGTCGTGGGAGCAAACTATGCAAATACATGTAGAGCAATATCTCATGCATTCACACAAGCATTCATTTGTTTTGTCGAGTTAATTGAGAATCCAATATCGCTGTGGATAAGGCAATAACCTAATTGTACCTGTTAATTAAACTGAATTTACATGAACATTTGCATGCTGGTGATGATTATTTTCATCATATTTATGAGTTATCTAGTCAGGTGATATATATAATTGATAAATAAATCGACGTGGATAACGAAATGGATAATGACGGTGCTAAAAATGTGTCTGACTAAAAATGTGTTTGACCTAAAATGTTGTAGGCTTTGGTGCTATTTGGGTGTTAGTCATTTTAAAGCATGAAATGAAAAGTCATACCTAGTATATGACTTGTGTTTTGAAGCAATAAAAATACCTAATGTGATATTTTAATAAATTGGAGAAAATTTCCCGCGTCGTACATAGGTTATAAGCTATCGTACGGATCTCACTTATCTACATAGCGAATTGAAATAAACATTAGGATCAGTAAGGCGTGTGTTTTTTATGCGTTTTAAATCGCTGTTAAGGTTTATTTCGGTTCGATGTTGTCTACGATCATTAGGTGAGTAAAAGTACCATTTACATCTGGACGAAAAGTTTTGGAAAAGAAATGCCGATGTCTATGTTGAGCGTGTCTTGGAGTTTTTCAAATGACGGAAAGAAAGATGGCTGCGAGCAATGCTGAAAGGGGTTCCGCTTAAACCCTATGAATTACGATGCTCCCGGCGCTATGAATTTTACTTTTTCACCGAAATCTGCTTGAATTCTTTAAACGCCATCCCTTTTACGGTATACTTTTCCGAGGTCGAACTGCCAGCTGGGGGCGAGTCTTAAAACATGCATACATTTGTCTCATATAAAGGTCACATGTTACATATTTCAGGAACCCTTGTCAATGTCACTTAGATACATATTAAGTGAGCATACAAGGAGGACGATGCATTTGAAAGCTCGCTTGTGAAGTTTCTTTTCTCAAGAGGTAATTATGGCGTTAGATGCGTCAACCGTCACCGGCGAGACGCGGGCGACGTCGGGTGAAGCGGGATGTCCGTGCGCCGCTAGTCACGGTCAATCGACTACCTACTTTTCAGTCATTTATGCACTTGCTCATATATTTTTTTACGTAAGTAATGAAATATTCATCCCATTCATATCTTCACAAATTGCTCAAATACCATTCGGCGTCAGATAACAAAGCGTCGGTCTGTTATTTCGACTGTGACTATGAAACACGTATCATAATTATGGATATGCGATACGCTGGCTTCATTTAAATATAAACGACTGTGCGATCATGATAATATTAAAAATATAACCGAGCTTTCTAAAAGCTTTTTGGCGTTTTAACATAACATCAAAGCTTGATGAATTATTTCTGTATTCACATGTTTGGTCGAAGACCCCCATACTAGTTTCATGCACGTAAAATAAAGTTCTATATTTAGAATCTTCCACTGCGAAATACAGAAAATACCGACATTGTTTTAGTTCAACCTTTTTTATAAACCGTTTTATAAAATACCGTACGGGATGCCTATTTGTCTAAGTTAATAAAGTGACCTTTTTATAAAAATGTCCCAACGCTGAAAAATTATTGTAAGATACGGTTTGTTCCTAAACAAATAAGCTACGGGCGCTTTTTTATTTAATGAAGGCAAACATTTGTGAATAACCAGATTTGGGGTGTGTAAGTAAAAAGGCGCTACAAATACATGTGATTTATTATGAAAACCAGATTTCTTTTGATTTTTTACCTTGTTCGCGACAGACATTAAAAACAGTGATAGTGAATAGTGCATTCGAAACCGCGAGTGAAAATCGTGCGGCATACCGGGTTCGATTCCCGGACGCGTCAAAGTGAAAAAATAACGATAGAACAGTGAAATTTTACGAATCGATAGCAAGAAGTGTTATGTAGTGCATAAACATTAAAAGTATACGTGTGCTAACTATAGAGACTTAGTTAGGAGTTAGTTAGTTAGATGACAAAAAATACAGTAACTTTTCACTCAGTTTATTCTATAAACGCTTTATCGCATTGCTACTTTGAATTCATCGCTATCTTCGGTGGACGGTCGGAGATTACAGAGGAAAAGTATTAGTCGATACTGAAATCACAGCGATCGTCGATTAAAGGCGAGGTTGCGTTTGTACTGAATGTTTTGATCGGCCATCGACCGTACCGACAGTTGCTAAAACAAGCAACAACTAAGCTGAAGGTAAAAGTTAATGAGCATAATAAACAAATACTAGAGTTCTTTTGAATTGAAAATTGAATCTCAGAGAGAATTGAATCTGCAGGCGCTTTATAACAAAGTTCAGTAATGTGTGAAGTTGGTCTCGGTATTGAACTAAAACAGCTGACTGAGCGTCACTCGCAGTGACTGCAATGTTACCAGATTTTAACACGAAGGTAATCTAAAGTTCTAATATACCTTGTGTGAAAGCTTTCAGAGTTCAGCTATTTGGCAATGACTTTTGTACGTGATATAGGAATTTTAACTTTTGTGGTCTTATTTATATTTCTGTGTAGGTATATTAAAATGGTATTTTACAAATTAATCGATATATTTATAGATATATCGATACCTTTGGGCTCAAAGGTCGTAAAAGACAAAATGCGACTTTTCAGGAGAAGCAAAAAATGAAAAAAAATATAATATTTTTACTCTAACTTTTTTGTTTCTTGAGCTATTTAAATGAAACCTAGGAAAAAAGTGTTTAGAATTTCTAGTATTATCTAGTGTAGTGTTAAAAAACCCTAGTGCTGTATTTACCGAGATAGATTTCCTTTACGACCATCAATTTGAAAATAAAAGTCGTTTACACCCTTAAAATTTTTACCCTATGATATAACCTAAGGGCGTAAATCCACTTTACTGCACAAAACTAAACAAAATAAGGAAATAATTGATAAGTATAATATTTTTCAGGTTCTTAAGTATAACCCGCGAAGGTATTCTGAAAGGATAAATTCTTGCCAATTCTTCTCACACGCTAAGAAAAAGGATAAGTTAATAATTAAACTTAAGTATTAAATGCATTATGTAATTTTGTATTTATGTGTATACTTCTGTATTTTCTTTACGAATATGCATGAAATAACATAATTATACAAATAAAACGTACATTTGTGTAATCAAATGATATCGTTTATTTGTACTTAATTGAACACAAAGCTCTAAATCTTTAAAAATAAAAAGTAATATTCTGGTAATTAACATAGTTTTCCTTGCTTGCCTTTTCTCTACTCTCTTCTTTACTCTTTTAATTAGTTTCACTTCTTTGATCAACTTTATTCTCCTAAACTTTCTTCTATAATATCATTTTGTAATTTTCAAGTAATTTGTATAATAATTATGATTATTGTAATAATTCTGATACTAGTAGTACTATTTGCAAACTGTGAGTAATTCATCTTTTATTTTTATTTTCATAGACTCAAGCCTGTATCCCCAAAGGGTTAGAGGTGTAATATTACAACCATATTTCGCCATGATATGAATTTGTAGGTTCCACGTAATAGTGGGCGAGCCTATGGCCGTTACCGGGACCTTTGTTAGACTCCGTGCTGCTCTACTGAGAATTAGGACAACTCAGTAACACTTTTGCCTGACCCGGGAATCGAACCCGGGACCAACTGATCAGCAGACATTTATGCTAACCACTGGATCACGGAGGCGTAATTCATTTACTTTATTCAATGATACTTTGAAATCTTAATATATAAAATCCTTGCGTTACTGACTGACTGACAGACACGCTACAGCCGAAACTATTGGGCGCAGGAAGCTGAAATTTGGCATGTATGTTCCTTGGGGACCGTAGGGGTGCACTAAGAAGGGATTTCCCGAAATTCCCACGGGATCGGCCAAAACGGGTAAATTAAAAAAAAAATGCAGGCGTAGCTGCTGGCGTCCTCTAGTATATAATATTAAGTATGGTCAATAACAGGTCTACCGAGACTAATCTATTTGCCCTTCAAATTTATAAGTTATTATACTTATATAGAACTACAACCCATTAACAAGGATAACGATGAAGGCAGTATAACGATAATAATATGATAAAAATAAGATGAAAGATTTAGACATTTTTAATCCCAATTTCAACATGTTTATTAATAACATTAAAGACATCCTCCATGGTAAGTAGATTGAGCTTGGATGCTTCAGACATCGGTATTGATGTCAGAGGAATCTAATGCTAGTCTGATATCTGTATGCATAATATTAAAAATGTATGTAGCGTCCAATTAAGCTTCGACTCCTTGTTCCATTTTCTATAATTGAGCCCCTGAATTATTTGTAACTTTGATTTTGATGTATGCACTGTTTTTACGTTGCAATCCAGAACAGAAATATCTATTTTTATACGTACATACATACATACATAGATTCACGCCTGTTTTCCGCGAAGGGTAGGCAGAGACTAAGAAACGCCATTTGCAACGATCCTGACATATCTTTCTGGCTTCATTCACTCCCATCAGATTCCTCATGCATGCTCTTCTGTTCAGGGTACTTCTCACCTGTCCTGTTTTTAGGATGTCTCCAATCTGGTCAGAGAACGTCCGCCTAGGTCTTCCCCTTCATCCTGTCCCATCCACACTTGCCTTATATATCTGCTTGGTCAGTCTTTCGTCATCCATCCTCTCCACATGCCCAAACCATCTTAGCGTACCTTTCTCGATGCTTGTCACTACATCTTCTTTTACCCCACAACACTCTCTTATCACACAATTCTTTACTCTGTCAGTCAGAGAGACACTACACATACTTCTCAGTGCTCTCATTTCTACAGCATTTATTCTACTTTCATGACTCTTCTGCCATACTCAACTATCACTACCATACATAAGAGTAGGTACTAACACCCCTCCATGCACAGCCAAACGTGCCTTTTTGGACACGTTTTGGCTATTCATAAACGCCTTCAGAGCTCCATTCACTCTATTACCTGCATTAACTCTTCTTTCAATATCATCTTCATTTTTACCATCTCTTGTAAACAGCGTACCTAAATATACAAACTCATTCACTTGCTCCACTCGCTGTCCATCGATCATAACATTACAAGCCGTAACGCATTCCTCCTTTTCAAAAACCATTACTTTCGGTTTACTTACATTCACTTTCATTCCTTTCCTCTCTAACGCACCATGCATGATTGTTACCATCTCCTGCAACTCCTCCGCTGAAGACGCAAGTATAACCTGATCATCAGCATAAAGGAGGCATTTGACATTTTTATACGTATTGATATTTTTATACGTATTTTTGTCAAATGATTGTAATGTGTTATATGTAACTAAATAAATAAAAAAAACACGAGCGTAACCTGGTGGAAGAGGGAGAGGGGGAAGATTTATTAAGGGAGCCTCCCTTAATGAACCTTACCATCACCAGTGTCAAACCATCGCGCCTCCAAAGTGGAGTTCAGTAATTTATTTCATCATCATCTATCATCAATATTAGCCAAAATAACACTGCTGGACATAGACCTTCCCCAAGGTTCTCCACGTTGACCGCAGTATTACACCTTGAGCCGTAGATCCATCCGCTTCCCGCGATCTTTTAAGATCGTCGGTCCACGTTGCGTCCTACCTCTGTTGCGATGTTTGCTGTAAGGCAGACACTCCAGGTTCTTTCAGCCCCAAGGCCTTCGATTAAAGTATTACCATTTATAATGAACGAATAATTAATATACTTTAAAACATGGGAAAAGCACCCATAAAGCCATCATAAAGCTTTAGGTATAGGTATTTTTATTTTTTTAATCAATCAGATTTTCATACCGCAACCGAAATCTAAAGGACCTACAATACATTTTCATAGATTATTTGGGTAGTAAAGGACAAGTTTGTTTTCGTTCAGTTATTTTTTCTGGGTTATAAAGGACATTTTATTTAAGTGTCGTAGATACACTTTGTACTTCATAGAATACTAGTTATATCCGCTTGTGTGCCCGTGTTATATGGCATATAACAAAATTCAAACACTACATTGCCCGTGTTATATGGCATATAACATCGCATCTGAGTCTACTTTGCCCGTGTCATATGGTAGATGACATGGCGCCGCACACCAAATTGCCCGTGTCATACTGTATATGACATGGCTCCCGCGGTCGAAAGAGTGAAATATACTCGTCTCTGTCGCACTAGGGCTTAGTTTGTATTATGTATCTCGTTTCTACGTTAAATTTCCCGTCATACTAATCCCAGTCGAGTTTCAACTCCATAGAGAAATTAAAAAAAAAACGTTCGTTGTCAATGTTGTCATTGAGTGTTGAGTCGGTGCAGAATGTGCGGAATGTGTGAGTGTATTTCTGCTGTTTTTTCTGTTGAATTTAGTTTTATTCTTTACGATCTGTTGTGTTTATCAAGGTATGTAAATAACTAACACGTATATATAAAAATTCCAGCATGAAATATAAGATTTGACTTTTTTCGAGACCTTAAGTAGATTTTGGCGCGCAACAGTGATTTTACTGAGAGCATGGGAACTGTTTCAGAAATGTTCATATTACTCAGAAGTGGTGAATGCTATCCCTATGATTTATTTGTTTTTTTTTAAAGAATATAAGACTACTTATTTAGTGTTTATTTAATTTTATGCTTAAAAATGTTATTTGTGCATTATATGGCCTTATCAAATTTAACATAAATTACGCCGCGCGGCGCCAGATAATGGTTTGGTATCAGAGGCCTGTAAATTCATAAATATGTATTAACAAGTGTACTTTTTTATTTCTTATCTGATTATCTATTATATAAGTAACGTAATTAAATATTTAAAACGATATGTCACCACTTTAAGTTTTGAGGTATGAACTTATAAATACAAAGCGAGCTCTAAAACGCGCTATCTAAATTTCAAACGAGCATCACTCGACACCAGAGTCGTAATCTAAATAAACAAAGATAACATTGTATAGTTAGTTTCATAACAAACATAAATAATATAACACTTGACAACCTTTCGAAACAAATTGAGTCACAAGGACCGATTGTGTGAAACCCGACCCGCGCGCCGAGGCGATAAAAATGCGCGGGGCACCGCGGGGGGCTAAGTGTATAACGACTCAAATTATGTGGGTCGTAAAGGCATTTTTTTGCGAATTTCGTAAAACGGAATATACAGATCGATAGAGAATTAAAAACTGAGTAAAACAGTAGATATCAAAAAGTCATTTTCACCCAAATGTCCTTTACGACCTTTGAGCCCAGAGGTATCGATATATGTATTTCAATTATAACTGCGCGGTGTACCTACGACTACCGCTTCTTTCCTACCAATAAAACATCCATCCAAAAATTGCCTGGCAGAAATGATGCATGGTTTGGGCATTTGGAGCGGGTGGATTAAAGAAAAATTCGAGAGAAGTGTATCGTGTAATAATGAATGGAGATGTTGGTAGGTGACGCCCAAGACGAACTTACGCCGAACAAATAGGTGACGTACTAAAAGGGCCAAATTGGAAGTACCCATAACCGACGAGCATGATTGCCGCTACCAACTCATTTTAGTTTCATAATGTGTGCAGTTTCTTCGCGCGCTGTTCACGTGCGGCTTTTTAATCTCAGAGCGTCAACACCAGTCCATTATTTAAGTTCTATTATAAGCACCTTATTGAAACTTAATGTTAAGTAATAAATAACTACTCATTAATCGTAGTCCTCTTCATCTAATAAAGGAAAGCATTGTGCTCGGATACACATGAATGGTTAAATTATTTGCTATATAATAAAGTTCTGAGCAACCATTCAAATATATGTAGGTATAGTACAGGTTCGCTTCCTCTTAGGTTCCGGTTCCACCATAAATTAATAATATGTACTTTATCGAACGCTGCTATTGATCTCGACACTAACAATCGACACTTGGGCAAGGTAAGCTAATGTTGTTACCTTTAAAAGAAACCTTGCATAATTAATTGCATGTTATATTGCTTCACTTCGTAGAACTACTAGGAAATTGTATGAATTATTCGTTACTATGTAATGGAGATCTGAGGATCCGGGTAAAGAAACTAAAACAAACCGATGTTCTATAATAATAAGGTATATCATGTAGGTTATTTTAGAAGTTACCTATTTGTTGGATTTAAATTTAAAAGTCAAAGTCAGTTGGGAAATGCACTTCACTGTACTAGCGTGAACGCTCCTTTGACACAATACTTCCGTAATAATTACAGCATACGGCGTATTATTACAGCAGCGAGTGGAGCCTTTATGTGATAAACACCATGTTTGATCACAAAAGGATACATATGTATACGCGTGAGGCTAAGAATGTTAGAAGAAGCATGATTGATTTTGTAATCGTAGATGAACGTTTGAAAAAGAATGTGTTAGATACAAGGGTGTATCGAGGGATCGGTATCCACACATACCACTTCTTGGTGATGAGCCGGATAAGTGGGCTCTTTAAAGGATGGCGACACCGAGAACATAATGAAAATAGGGTCTTGGAAAGAATAAAAGTAGAAAATCTGCAAGAGAAAGATGTGAAAGATGAGTATAAGTGAAGATTGATAGCAAGATTTGAGAGGTTCGATGGCATAAATGATATGGAAGAATTATGGCAATCTTTTAAGGAAAAACTCAATCCTCAGAATACACGTCAATCAGAGACAAGAATGGAAAGATACTGAATGGTGAATCATGCGTGCTGAAGAGATGGAAGGAGTATTTTGAAGGTTTATTTGAAAGAATGGCGATAGAGACATCGATCGACGAAATGAATGGTAATAATAGCAATGATGAAAGCGATATTGGTGTGGATGAGATTGTGAAGGCGTTGGGAAGTATGAAATTAGGTAAGGCTACAGGATATGGCAGGATTACAGTTGAAATGCTAAAGGCTGGACAGGGCATCATAGTTGGTCGGCTGCAGCGCTTATTTAACTTGTGCTGGAGCAGCGGCCGAGTACCTGATGACTGGGCCACAGCGGTGGTTGTGCCTCTTTATAAGGGACAAGGCTCGCAACAAGACTGCAAGAACTATAGAGGCATTAGCCTTCTCAGCATTGTTGGCAAATTGTATGCGAAGGTACTGATTGAAAGAGTTATGGAATTAACCGACAAGAAAATATGGGATGTACAAGGAGGATTCCGAAAGGGTATGGGGTGCACGGATCAAGTCTTTTCCTTGCGGTGCATAGCCGAAAAATTCTTGGCCAAAGGTCAAAAGGTCTATTGCGCATTCGTGGATTTGGAAAAGGCTTACGATAAAGTAGTGAGGAATGAAATGTGGTCGGTACTGTCGATGTATGGGGTGAACAGCAGCCTCATACGAGCTCTGAAAACCCTTTATGAAGATTCTAGAGTTTGTGTGGGGATAAACGGGGCATACACTGGTTTACCATCATCACAGGTGTTAGACAAGGATGTGTAGCGTCGCCGTGGCTGTTCAACCTCTTCATGGACAGTTGTTTGCAAGATTTGAAAAATAGTGACTGTGGATTAAGGATGAATGTTTTACTTGACAAATGCCTCCTTTATGCTGATGATCAGGTTATACTTGCGTCTTCAGCGGAGGAGTTGCAGGAGATGGTAACAATCATGCATGGTGCGTTAGAGAGAAAAGGAATGAAAGTAAATGAAAGTAAAACGAAAGTTATGGTTTTTGAAAAGGAGGAATGCGTTACGGCTTGTAATGTTATGATCGATGGACAGCAAGTGGAGCAAGTGGATGAGTTTGTATATTTAGGTACGCTGTTTACAAGAGATGGTAAAAATGTAGAAGATATTGAAAGAAGTGTTAATGCAGGTAATAGAGTGAATGGAGCTCTGAAGGCGTTTATGAATAGCCAAAACGTGTCCAAAAAGGAACGTTTGGCTGTGCATAGAGGGGTGTTAGTACCTACTCTTATGTATGGTAGTGATAGTTGGGTATGGCAGAAGAGTCATGAAAGTAGAATAAATGCTGTAGAAATGAGAGCACTGAGAAGTATGTGTGGTGTTTCTTTGACTGACAGAGTAAAGAATTGTGTGATAAGAGAGTGTTGTGGGGTAAAAGAAGATGTAGTGAAAAGCATTGAGAAAGGTATGCTAAGATAGTTTGGGCACGTGGAGAGGATGGATGACGAAAGACTGACCAAGCAGATATATAAGGCAAGTGTGGAAGGGACAGGACGAAGGGGAAGACCTAGGCGGAAGTTCTCTGACCAGATTGGAGACATCCTAAAAACAGGACAGGTTAGAAGTACCCAGAACAGAAGAGCATGCATGAGGAATCTGATGGGAGTGAATGAAGCAAGAAAGATATGTCGCGATTGTTGCAAATGGCGTTCCGTAGTCTCTGCCTACCCCTCCGCGAAACAGGCGTGAGTCTACATATGTATGTATGTAATATTAAGTATTGCAAAATTGACTTGCTGCAGAGTATACCTTCCAGCCGGACCACTCCCTACGACCAATAACTCCTTAACTAAAGGGGTTTATTGGACCATATTTGTCGCATGCAAGGTACTCTTTAGGTAGTTTTTTCGGGTTATTGATTTATTAATAGTTCATTATACTCTATTCAATTTGAGGTGGCGCGGCTTGAGAGCACTGCCTGGCGGCCGGACCACATAAATTGCTAATTAAAAAGATATCTCTTGAGGTACTAAAAATATATATACATTCATATGAAAGTAGACTTTAAGTAGGTATTATTTTAAACTATAGCATCTGAGTACTAAACTGTGGTCCGGCCACAGAGGAACACACAATACTTTCCAAAATATATGATTTATGTCCATAGGTACCTACAAGCGACCCCAGGTACGTTACATCACGTAGACATACAAATGTAAACAGTAATAAGGATGATAGATTTATGATAGTTTTAAATACGATTCAAAGGCTTTACCAGCAATGGATGTAGGGTTGCCTGGTGGCCAGAAAATCCGGGATCCTTCCGGAATTTTGCATCTTGTCCCAGTACTGTATTAGACCTTACTGTCCCAGATAACGAAAACGTATCTATCTAGACTACACCGGGTCATACTAGCACACTGAAACAGCCAGCATACGACGCAACCTGATAGGCTGGTAAAAACTACTCACAAACGTTGTGTGTATGATGCCGCTTGTCATATACATACATTCCCACACATAGCCAATGTTGACACAGGAAACTATAAAGGCTATTATGCTATCTTGAAAACTACTCTAAAATAGAATAGTTGAATATGCCCTTAATTTTGTAATTTAATTGAGAGGAAATTGCTTTGTATTGACATTTACAGGCATCGGGTACTTCCATCCAACAGCGGGTGAGTAGTTAGACATCAGAAAATTAGACTCCTTGTAAATTACAAACACACACATGAACATGTCATCCGAAAAGTCATGACACTGAACGTCGGATTGCATTTGAATGGCCAGCATAGGGTCATTGGATACGCTGATGACCTGGCACTATTGGGTGAAACAAAAAAGGAAGTGGAAGTCTTGGTTGAAACTCTGGCATTAGAAAGCTCCAGGGTTGGGCTGGAAATCAACCATGACAAGACGGATTATCTCCACATGAAACGCTATAAAAACACAAGGTGGAAGCGTGAAGACCTACGCGTTGGAGATGTTTCGTTCCGAGGTGTTGCCAATTTTAAGTATCTGGGGTGCACTATCACGGACACAAATACAAGGGAAAAGGAAGTTGACATCCGAATCCACAACGCTCTCCGATGTAGTGCAGCCCTGCATAGGTGTTGGTGTCCAAGCTATTGAGCAGCAAAACCAAATTCCGCATATACAAAACCGTCATAAGACCTATCTTAATGTATGGTAGCGAGGCGTGGACAATAACCCTTAAAGAAGAAGAAAAGCTTTTAGTGGCGGAGAGGAAAATCATGCGTAAGATTCTTGGCCCAACCCAAAGAGAAGATGGCACTTGGAGAGTCCGAAAAAACAACGAAATCGAGACGCTAATCGCCGAACTAAACATCATCGGGGAAACAAAGGCCCAGAGACTCCGCTGTTTGGGCCACCTAGAGAGAATGGATGGCGGTCGTAGTGTCAAGAAAGTATATTTTGGTACTCCGATCGGCCACCGACGCGTTGGCAGGCCTAAATACCGGTGGAAGGACACAGATGAGCGGGATTTGCAAGAGCTCCAAACTTCTTTCTTGTATCGGAGGCCAAGACCCACTTCGGATTGCTGCGCCAAAGGAGTAAGTAAGTAGTAGTAAAATTAGGTCGAAACAATCCCGTTTTTCAGAAAAGGGTGTAAATAAAATATGTACATAATAAAATTCAATAATGCTTTATTATAATATACATACATACATACATAACGTCACGCCTTTTTTCCCCGAAGGGGTAGGCAGAGGTGCATTTCTACACCCACTTTTCGCCAGATATACTATAGTCCCACGTAATAAGGGGCGAGCCTATTGCCGTACCGGACACATTTCCAGACTCCGTGCTGCTACTGAGAGTTTCTACTAACACTGCCCGACCCAGAAATCGAACCCGGGACCTCCCGATCCCACGTGCACATTTATGCCGCGAGACCAACGAGGCAGTCGTATAGGGTTTGATGTCGAGTTTTCCGTCTCTACGCAAAGAATGTATTTGCATCGTGTTATCCCTTAGTCGCCTCTTACGACACCCACGGGAAGATAGGGGGTGGTGACACTTGTATTCTATGCCGTCAACCACACGGCTAAATAGCAGTTGTTATATTATTATTATAATATAAACATTTGCTATTTACAATGTTACCGTGTTCGTAGAGTATTTAAAGTATTTAAAATTTCTTTATTATTTTGAGGTCTGTGAACGTTAGTCATATGATTATATTGAGCATGAAACGTCTCTCGTACAACAAGGGAACTCACAACTTATATTATCTAAATATAATAATTTTCTGTGGTAAATAAGAGGAGTATGTTACCAAGGGCCTCCAACCAAGTAACGAAATATGACATATTAAATATATTGTTATCCTAAAAATAAGCTACACGCTAAACTTTCATTGCTAACTGTTGATAGGAAAGAATATAATATTAAATCATTGTACTAACTTACCAATGAAAGCAAGTTTCTTATGGACCTACTCTAACACTACCGTCAAATGAGAACTAACTGAGTTCTTCACTTTAGATACTTATAAGAGGTAGAACACATTCAATAGGTCCTCGAGATTACTCTGTACCTACTGTGTAGTGGTGTGTACCGCGTACTCTAGATAAATGTTAAAGGCACAAGGCCGCGGAAATCCCGAAATACGATAATCCTGGCAGAGGCGTCCATCTTAACATTTGACACAATATTCAATAACAGAATACGATTCTGTATCCAAGCGGCGCCTGTGCCTATGATAAAAGTTTTATCTAGCCACAAACGATCTGCGGATACGAACAAGAACCTAGTTATTATACAACGTGGATAGGATTTATGGATGTGGCGAGGCTCCATGATTGATTCATTGCGTGTTGGCTACCGTTTGGAGTGGAATCATAAGAAATTGTCATATTGTTGTGTGACTCCGAATGTTCGACAATTGGACAAATCATTATACTACATCTATCACGATTTATGCACGTAGTGCGGGAACAATTATATTTATAATTAAAATAGCTGTGCCACGGTTTTGGTCAAATCAGTTGCGGTTTACTTTTTGAAATATATGCTGTAGGTACATATACAATTTCAGAAGTAATAAATACCTATTTCAGGAGGTAGTAACGATGAAACACATTAGTTTCTTCCTAAAGTTCTCGCACGTAAGGTCAGTTGCCAAACCGACCCGATTAAAGTAGGCTTTAAACTGTGCTTAAAATATTGAATATAAAAACTTATCGCAAACTGCAATATTTCTCAAACTAAAAACCTTTGGGGTACGCCTCGATCAGTTGCCAAAATCTAAGTACTTAGGTGTAAGTTAGTAAGTAGGTCAACGAGCTCGTGATGACTCGCAGATGTGACAATGTGCCATTTTCTTGTTCAGATAAAGCAGAAAAATATTATCCGATCGACATTATGTCGAGCGGTGACTGCGATTGTCGCAATCGCATCCATTTAACCGTCCCCCGGGTTTAATTTATATATTTTAACTTTATTGTACACCAGTATCAACATTATAGAAATCTTATGTAATAGGTAAAGTACAAAGGGCGGCCTTATCGCTTAAAGCGATATCTATCAGGCAACCTTTGGATGGAGATATTGGTAGGAAAAGCAGTGGTAGTATATATATAATATATATATACTAATACTACATATACAGGGTGTAAAAAGACCCTTAACGAAAACTGAAACCCCATATTGTACCAATCACTTCGAACATTTTTGCTTCGGCATCATACCTGGGAAATTACTGGTTCAGGAGATATTGAGGCTCAAAGTTACTATGGAATTTTTGTAATCAGGTACAAAATCGATGCATTTAGCCCGCCAACCTGTTCTATAGATGTCCAATGCACCCATGGATTAGTAGGTATTTCGAAAATTGCACGCGCGCATTTTTTACAGTGGCTTGAAAAAAGTGAATACTTAAAAAAGAAGTCGTTTCCCAGGTTTTATTTTTGCTTAGTATGACTTGACATTAAGTCCAAAACGAGTAGACTTCGGCTTGGTGATGGGTCTTGTGACACCCTGTATATAACATAGACATACATATCTAGATAAATTAGTGCATAATACTAAATACATATTTTTAGAGTAGGAAATAAATTAGACGGACAAGTAATGTTCCATAACTAAAGTTTTGAATGTAGTAACCGTCTGTGCCTGCCTTATGTTTAGAGGCAATGCATTCCACAAGCGAACAGCCGTTACAGAAAAAGATTTATCATAGAATGCTGTGGAATGTGCCAGCATTTTTAGTCGTTAATTTTCTGATGACCTTAACTATCGATTGTGCGTGTCATGAAGGAACTCCAATCGTCCTTTAAGATAGGAGGGTGTTGAAGGGTTTAAGTTAAGGGGCTGTATAGTAAAATTAAAACGTGAGCATTCCGACGATGTCTAATAGGTAACCACTTGAGTTGGGCTCGAAATTGTGAAACATGATCATATTTGCGTAATCCAAATATGAATCGTATGCAGAAATTTTGAAGTTGTTCAAGTTTATCTAGCTGGTTTTCGGCGAGATCTAGATAGCTGACGTCTGCATAATCAATAATGGGCAGCAAAAGAGATTTTGCTAGCGCAATTTTGGTGGTAGTGGTAAGAATGTTCCTTAGTCTTCTTAGTGAACCTGCTGAGACAAACACTTTCCGACTTACCTCTTGGATCTGTGGATCCCAAGACAGAGTTGAGTCTATAGTGAGACCTAAGTTTTTAACTTTATCCTGTATTGGAATAGTGGTACCATCAAAAATAACTGGAGGCAGTAAAGACCAGTCGATTTTCGATATCATTCTGGAACTACCAATAACAGTGACTTGGGTTTTCGTGGGGTTCACTTTGAGTCCAAAGGATCTGCTCCAGCTGTTGATCAGTGCTAGATCACGGTTAATGATAGCTAAAGATTGCGATAAACTTGCTAATGACGACCGCGCATATATTTGGAGATCATCTGCATAAAGGTGATAGGATAGGAGGAGCGAAGGTTGTTTGAGATAGAATTTATAAAAATTGCGAAGAGTAAAAGAGACAATACGCCACCCTGGGGCACGCCATCAGATGTATCACACCAAGAAGAAAGTGAGTTCTCGATGCAAGTACGCTGTCAGTGGCCATACAGGTAACTGCGAAACCAATCAATCACCGTAGGAGATATGTTAAGAGAGCAAAGGCGACCAAGTAGAATATCGTAATCTACTGTGCTGAAAGCATTGCTGAAATCAAGAAGGGCAAGAATAGTGAGTTTTCCGCCTTCCATACCAGCCCTGATGTCATCCGTAATATTGACCAAGGATGTAACGGTGCTATGACCCGAACGGAAACCGGATTGAAAAGGATTAAGTAGATTATTTATACATAGAAATGAGTTCATTTGGTTGTAGACTAGACTATATGTATTTGATAGATATTTTAGAATAAACTATTTGTATTTGTAGACAAGACGATCGAGGATTTTGTCTCCAAAGGAATGGTAGGATTGAAATGAGACGATAATCAGTAAAGGAAGACGGGTGAGAAGTTTTCGGAATAGGAGTAATTTGGGCATCCTTTCAGATTGACGGGAAAATACCACTGGAGTAGGACACAGAAAATACCACTGGAACAGGTTTTATGTACAAAAAGGAAAAATATAAAGATGTGAACTCACACTGATAACTATGAAAGTCTTTATCGATAACCATCAAGTCCTTAACGTTTCGAACCTTAAAATTATATCCTAAATAAAGCTTGTATAGAGCGCACTCCATCTGGTAACAACACAGGAGATAGATCATCCTTCACGGCGCGCGGATATTATTTACCAATATTTGTGAGATACTCTGGCTGGCAATATTTGTGAGAACTGGCTATTAATTTAGATGTTATATATTTAACTAATCGATATGAATAGCGCGGAATGTGTTCACGTTTCTGTTGGTTGTATCCGCGCGCGTTCGACCCTCGTCTCTTGGCTCGTCAATCACTGGCTCTTCTTACTTCGTGACGTTTTGCTGATGATTTTGAGGAGTCTCACTGCGGGCGCCTCGAACACCAGTGAGATGGCGAACGAAGCCAAAAACGCCATCACTGCATACCCGGCGTATATCACCAACTGAAATCTACAGTTACGTTAGATATTCACAAACTTTTTACAAAACTACCAAAATATAGTATCGAGGGAATCACCCCACTGTCTATCTACCAAAGGCTTTAGAACGTTCTGTTATAACCCGAGATAGTTCCTTAATAACGCTAGATCAGCAGTTCACGTAATCTAGTACATTTCCATTCTATTGTTTCTACTTGGTCAGCATTTTCATTTACTTGTATAATTTATATCATACTAAAAGTTAGTTAGATTCTGTCCGTCGCGAAAAGCGGTTCGCTCCCGGAACTCGGAAATCGGTACCAGTAGAACTGTATCTGTAAAAGTGTTGCCTTGAGTAATAAAGTCAGTGCAGTTTAAAAATTAGCTTTTTTAAAAAGACAAACAGGAACGGCCTCCTAACAATTTTGGTGTCAGAAGTGGGATCTCGTAAATGGTGTCCGTTGATACCTAGAGATCCAAATCCCAGAGACCCCCAGTTTGCGTGATCGACGGTAAGACGGAACCCAAGGTTGTGCCCGCGTCACACTTCAAGGTCGACGGTAAGACTCTGTGTAGCAGCCAGAGCCCGCACCATACTGGTCACCGTAAAACCAAGATTGGTCGACGGTCAGCCTCCACCGCAACGTGAGAGCCCGCACCATCCGGGTAGCAGCAGATCTAACTCACCAACATCATCATAACGAGTAGAGCACTCGTTAACTCCGAAGCACGCGGTCGCCCTGCTGCGCTATCCGAGCGTGTCAGATTCCGTTCCCACGAGTGATGGTTTGTGCAGTGATCGTGTTTATGTGAGTCTTTTAAATTACTTACCATATTTTCACCGTTTCTACTATTTTTCGTCAACAATACCATTTCCACTGTTTGTACAATTTCCGTGAACTATAATTTTCTACTACGTAACATATTTTTGTGTATCGTTACTGTATACCATATTTTTGTGTGTCTATTTTACAGCTATATTTTCTATATCTATACAATTGTCCAATGTCACTTAAAACAGAATCTAAGGCAAAACCTGAAATGGCTGAAAATATTGCACTTTCAGTACTTACCAGATTCATTAAACCTTATAATGGGGACCGGGACTCCCTCCCCGCGTTCCTCACAAACTGTGATAACGCAATGTCGTTATCTACAGCAGATCAACAAAATGTGCTCTGCAAATATATAGTATCGCAACTTGAAGGCAAAGCCCAAGTAGCTTGTAGTTTAAAATCGTTTTCTACATGGGACGAGATAAAAGCATTTTTAAGATCTACATTCGGCGAGAAAAAGCACGCGACTCATTTATTAGTGGATTTGCAAAATTGTAAGCAAATTAGTAGCGAAGATGTCACGAAGTACTCTTTGCGGATCGAGCAAATATTAACGCGAATCTTATCAGGTATTCACTATAGTTGTAAAGATGTAAAGGAACTACCAGGCAGAATAGCTGCTATGGAAGATTTAGCCTTAAATACATTTATGTTAGGGTTAAATAACTCAATAAGTAATGTTGTTAGGTGTAGGAATCCTTCGACATTGAACGAGGCGGTCTAGCACGCAATCGAAGAGGAAAAATTATATAATTTATCTAATTCTAAATCTAATCCTAAATTTCAGCGTATATGCAGCACGTGTAATAAACCTGGGCATGATGCTTCAGAGTGCTATAGGAATAAAAAACCTTCACATTCAAATCGTAATAACTATCAAAAATCTTTCCATATTCCTTCTAATAACTATCCTAATACTCACTATCCTAATAATATACGATGTAGTTACTGTAAAAATATCGGTCACACGATTGACCAATGTCGCAAACGCCAGTACAATATGCAACGCCGTGAGAACGCGAACCAGGCGCAACATGATCAACCACCGCGCGATAACAACGGTCGCGCAGTTAAATTCTGCGAAACCGACGAGTCCGGGTTCGACTCCCGAGACGAAAATTTTAACTAAATAAGATTTCGGTGTCGTGTCTCCCGAAATCGACTAGCGTAAAGGACACGAAACCTTTTTATCCTAAATCCATTACTAAATCTACATCTCAGTTAAATCAACTGAGTCCTCCTAAATATTTTACTAAACCTACATCTCAGTCAAAGCAACTGAGTCATACTTAATCTTTTACCAAATCTACACCTCAGTCAAAGCAATTGAGTCATACTAAATCTTTTACCAAATCTACACCTCAGTCAAAGCAACTGAGTCATACTAAATCTTTTACCAAATCTACACCTCAGTCAAAGCAACTGAGTCATACTAAATCTTTTACCAAATCTACACCTCAGTCAAAGCAACTGAGTCATACTAAATCTTTTACCAAATCTACACCCCAGTCAAAGCAACTGAGTCATACTAAATCTTTTACCAAATCTACACCACAGTCAAAGCAACTGAGTCATACTAAATCTTTTACCAAATCTACATCTCAGTTGAATCAACTGAGTCCTACTAAATCTTGTACTAAATCTACATCTCTGTTAAACCAACTGAGTCCTACTAAATATTTTACCAAATCTGCATCTCAGTTGAATCAACTGAGTCCTACTAAGCCTACATCTCAGGTAAATCTGAGTCATTCTAAATCTTATCACTATGCTAACTTTAAGATTACACCTCGAGACGTCATCTCGAGTCATCAAAATACTACATCTTATTCTAATTCAATAATGCTAAGTCCTACTAATACTTACCAAAATGATGCTAACCTGAAAAATAAATTAGGCATCCCAATCTCTAACTCTAATTCTATACCTACTAAATCTTGTGATGATATTAAATCTACTCCAATTTATGAAACTAGTATAAAAATCAAGAAAATATCCTTGCCATATGTTTATTTAGTTTCTAGTTATTCTAAAGAGCCTTTAAAGATGCTTATCGACACGGGTGCCGCTATTAGCCTCGTGAAACAGGCAGTACTATGTATATCACCCGACTTGTCTCGCGAAGTCTTGAAATTAAAAGGAATGAATAGTGTAGAAAGTTGTTCTCAAACACTGGGCACATTTCAAATGGATTTTTCTATATCTAATGATCAATTCAGTTATAAATTTCATATGATCATTGAGCAAGTCAGTCTCGAATATGACGGCTTACTCGGTAGCGATTTTTTTGCTTATTTTAAAACTAACATTAACTACGATTCTAAATCATTAAATATTTGTGGTCATATCTTACCTATAAACTACATTCAACCAACTTACATTATTCCCGCGCGATCCGAAGCAGTAATTGAATGCGCGATATCTAATTACATAACTGAACTTTATTCTAATAATGAAGCTCTTGTTCTAGATCACACCGTATGTAGTGGTGTTTATGTCGCAAATTGCATTGTCTCAATGAAGTCGAATAAACGAATAAATATTACGGTTTTAAACACGACGGACTCTGACGTTGAGATCAAAGATTATTACGCAGAGTTGACACCTCTCGAACAAAACAATCTGAACTCTAAATCATGCCTAAATACTTATTCTATTTCCACTTCCAAATCTGATCGTGTTCAAAAGGTTTTAGACCTTATTCTTTGCTCTCATTTAAATTCGGAGGAGCAAAAACCTTTATTAGAGTGTTGTTCTGAATACACTGATATTTTTCACATGGAAGGCGAGCCCTTATCTTAATATATAAAATCCTTTCGTTACTGACTGACTGACAGACACGCTACAGCCGAAACTATTGGGCGCAGGAAGCTGAAATTTGGCATGTATGTTCCTTGGAGACCGTAGGGGTGCACTAAGAAGGGATTTCCCGAAATTCCCACGGGATCGGCCAAAAAGGGTAAATTAGAAAAAATGCAGGCGTAGCTGCTGGCGTCGTCTAGTACTAATATATAAAGCTGAAAAGTTTGTTTGGTTGAACGCGCTAATCTCAGGATTTGAAAAATTATTTCAGTGTTAGATAGGAATTTATTGAGGAAGGCTATAGGCTATATAACATAACGCTATGAGCCACGGGAGCGGAGCAGTAGTCTTAATAACGCGGGTGTAACCGCGGGCATTATCTAGTCTTTTACTAATGCCGTTGAGCATTCAATTAACTCTGGTGATACGCCGCCTATCCACGTTAAATCATATCGCTTCCCCGAATGCCACAAGAAGGAAGTCGATTCCCAAATCAGAAAAATGTTAGACCAAAACATTCGCCCTTCTATTGCACCATGGAGTGCCCCTGTATGGGTGGTCCCCAAAAAAATGGACGCGTCTGGCAAAAAGAAATGGAGAATCGTAATTGATTACCGCCGTCTTAACGATGCGACGGTCTCCGAAAGTTGCTCTCTGCCTCTGATCACTGACATCTTAGACCAATTGGGTCATTCCAAATACTTCAGTACTTTAGACCTATCTAGCGGTTTTCATCAAATTAAAATGAGTTCCAAGGACGCGCCGAAAACAGGATTCACCGTTGATACCAATTCTAGCACTTCCGGGCATTATGAATTTACTAGGATGCCATTTGGCTTGAAAAATGCTCCCACAACATTCCAAAGGCTTATGAATATGGCTCTTTCGGGACTTCAAGGTCTCCATGATTATGTTTACTTGGATGATTGTATTATTTACTCGCAAAACTTGCTTGACCATATTAAAAAGCTTAAATGAGTTTTTGACAGAATGCGAAAATTTAATCTTAAATTACAGCCAGATAAGTGCGAGTTTTTACGTCGCGAGGTTGCTTATCTTGGCCACATATCACCGACAAAGGTGTATCGCCGAACCCTGATAAGGTCAAGGCCGTCAGCGAATTTCCAACCCCTACTAATGCCAAACAAATAAAATCTTTTTTAGGCCTTGTTGGCTATTATAGGCGATTTATTGAAAACTTTTCGAAGTTAACCAAGCCTCTTACATCCTTATTGAAAAAGGACGTCTCTTTTAATTGGACTGTTGAACAGGAAACAGCTTTCCCAATCTTAAAAAATAAACTTACTACGGCTCCTTTATTACAGTACCCCGATTTTAGTGCTCCGTTTATAATTACAACGGATGCCTCAAACTACGCCGTAGGCGCTGTGTTGTCCCAAGGCAATATAGGCAAGGATAAACCTATAGCCTACGCCTCTAGAACGCTTAACAAAGCTGAAGGTAATTATTCGACAACGGAGGAAGAACTCCTTGCTATTATTTTTGCTGTTAAAACCTTCCGCCTTTATATATTTGGGCGCAAATTTAAGATCGTTACAGATCACCGACCTTTAGTTTAGCTTTTTAGTAATAAAGATTCAGGCAGTCGACTCATCCGATGGCGCTTAAAGCTTGAGGAGTACGACTACGAAATTGTATACAAGCAAGGTCGTCTTAATTCAAACGCAGATGCGTTATCTCGACATCCAGTAAATGTCATAGACACAAATCGTCTTAATAATTCTACCTACGAAAAATATTTTAAGAACCAATTTACAAATAAGTTACCTACTTCTAATACTATTACCGAAGAGTGTAGTCAGGCTCTACATTTATCTAAAATAAAATCAATCGCTTGTCCAGTCTCTTTAGACTTTGATTACTCTATGCCTCACTGCGAAGATATACTATCGCAGCTCGAGAATTCTGCTGAATTGCTTAGTACGGAACGCGAGCCGTTCACTGTCCATAAGGTTATTAATAAACACAAGACATATTATTTTCTATATTAAATTGTTTATACTAAATTATATAACATGATATCTTACGTTTTTCATAACACAAATATTAAAGTACATATCTATAAAAATCTATTAATTTACCCAACTCTTGCCGAGGTCCCTACAATTTTGAAGGAAAATCATGACTCTATCATTGCTGGTCATCCAGGTGCGCGCCGCATGTACAATCGAATCAAGGCCGCATATTACTGGAAAGGCAAGCGTGCCGATATTGAACGGTATGTCAAACAGTGTAAGTTGTGCCAAATAAATAAGCCATTAAGGCATTCAAATAAAGCTCCTATGGAGATAACTTCTACATCTACTAAACCATTTGAACGTTTAGCTCTAGACATCGTTGGTCCATTACCCGATGCTGGTTTCCAAAATTTTAAGTACATCTTAACTCTACAAGGTGACTTAACTAAATTTTCAAGTGCTTATCCTATGGTTACCGCTACAAGTGAAGAGATAGCTCGAAATCTCGTACTCTTTATGTCGTTGTTTGGGTTTCCTAAAACTATTTTAACCGACCTTGGTACATGCTTTACTTCAGATCTATTTAAACAACTTACCGAAATCCTTAAGATAAAATCTCTTTTTACTACTCCTTACCATCCGCAAACGAATGGTGCATTAGAAAGGTCACATGCTACTCTTAAGGAGTACTAAAAGTCCTTCGTTAATGTCAATCAAAATTATTGGCATTGTTACCTATTTACTGCTTTATTAGCCTATAATACTACCCCTCACTGTACAACTGAATTTAACCCTTACGAACTTCTATATGGTTACAAACCTACTATTCCTAATTCTTTATATGATACTTCTAACAGTTCTACCTATAATGAATACATTCACGCACTGCAATATCGAATGCGGCTTAGCCGAGAGAAAGCTATACAAAATATTATAAATAGTAAAGAACGGTCAAAGCAATACTATGATTCTAAATCACGCGATGTTACTTATAAAACCGGCGATATGGTGTATCTTAAACATCATCACAGGCTAAGAAAAGCACTGTCCCCTATTTGGAAAGGCCCCTACAAGATAATTAAAGTACATAATAAACATAACGTAACGTTACAGGTGGGCCGCAAGCATATCAAATATCATACAAATTAAATCAAACCCGCGGTATCTTGAACTATCTTATTTTCAGAGCCTTGTGCTACGGCTGCCACGCCGAATCGAAGATAACTCCGATAAACCATAGTCCCGGCATCTATTTCAAACCTGTTACTAATATTCGTTTTTATAATGACTACTGGAATGTCGTAACTCATATCAATATTATATCATTACAACCCTATTTAACTAATATTGAATCATTATTACGTAAAACTCACAATATTTGTAGTAAGATACAATCCCAAGATATTATGCAATGTAAGGATTATTCTAGCCCTATTAAAATACTAATTCAGTCTAACCTTCTTAAAGTACAATCGTTATCTCATTTAACTATAAATCAAACACCGACCAAGGTCAAAAGGTGCTTAGAATTCGGTGGTGAAATTTTAAAATTCTTTTTCGGTACATTAGATGCTGACGACGCCAGAAAATACGACGCCGCCATCGAATCTTGCCAAAAGAGTGAGTCCGAACTATATCGGCTCAAGAAAGATAATATTCATATTGTTAAGTCGACAATAAATAATTTTAATTCTACTATATATAAACTAAATCAAAACGAGATTAAGTTAAACTCTCAAATAGATGTTATGAATGACATCTTATCTCAAGTTACTAAGACGGATAACTTGTTATACAATATTTCGCGTGTAAATAGCTTATTAAATATAATAGAAAGCTCTTTGCTGACTATTTCTAATCTATTAGAAACCACTTTAAACTCTATTTTATTTTATAAGGTAAACGTTCTACACCCGAGTATTATAAGTCCTATTAGCCTTTTCGATGAACTACGCAAACAAAGTGGTCATATTAGTAAGAGGCTAGATTTCCCAGTACAATTAAATATTAATAATATTCATTCTATCATAGATTTTTTGCAATTAAGCTCTTATTACTATAATAATAAGATTGTTTTTGTGTTGCGCATTCCACTAATAAGTGATGACAGGTTCGTTATCTATAAGAATGTACCTTTACCGACTCCCCATAACGGATCTAGTATCAAAACATTCGCGCTCATTCAACCTTCCAATGCCTACACTGCTTTAAGTGACGATAGAATGCACTATACTATGTAAGATAACCTAGATAAGTGTAAGGTAATTAATAACCAATATTCTATTTGTGAAATGCAAACAATATATTCTTGTATACTAAATCCTAATTGTGAATCTAGATTACTAACGGAAGTGACCTTGTCACTACCCACTGAGTGTAACTCTAAATTATTATTTGGCGATATTGACATTTGGCAAAGGTTGCGAAATAATGAATGGATTTTTGTCCAATCCAATATTATTTAATTAACTATAAAATGTGATGAAGATATTGTCGATTATTCTATTGTTGGCACTGGTTCTGTAAAGTTAACCGAAAATTAGTTGGAGTTAACTATTCAGTTAACTCCAACTAGTGTAAAATCTTTCCAAATGAAGTCACCTTTAGACATAAATTTTGATATTACGTTAGATGATTGTTGTGATAGAAGAAAAGTCAATAAAACTTTGCCATATTTGTCTCCTATATATTTAAGTAAAATCAATTTAGATTCGTTACAATACTCATCTCATCAGATGGATGATTTGGAAAATGAGATCAATAATTTGTCAAACCAATCTCATTTCATTAAATACGGAACCTATTATTCCACTTTTACGTATATTTTAATTGTGTCTTTATTTCTGTTTCTATTTTATAAGCTATACAATTGTTTTAAGAATCGTAATCACGGTGCCGGATGCTGTATACAAATCTTTAACCAATGTCATAATAAGAAGTCAGTTAAACATAAATCAAAAGTTTCCAACTCTATAGAGATGTCCGATATCTCTACATCGTCAGAGGATGAAAAGAAATCCGTTAAATCTTTACCAGCTTTACAGCATCATAACTCTTATGACGCTATTCGTAAAGTCGATTTTTACAATTCTAGTAAACGAAACTTAAACTTTTAAGTTACGTTAAACTGTCTTCTATTTTACTATGCTGTAAGTATGTAAGTCGTTAATATTATATAGATTCACTATGCTGTTTATCTTAAATAATAATAAGATAAAGTATCTGATAAGCTGAAATTGTCTTATATAATTTTGGGTATGAATTTAATATACTCCATATTGTACTATGTTTGATTTCTATGTTTTAAAACTATATTTTACTACAATTTTAATGTAAACCGATTTCCAAGCTTCCAATCGTTTTCCATATTTTCTATTTTCTTTCATTTCGCTTCATATTAAGGAGGGAGATGTTATAGCCCGAGATAGTTCCTTAATAACGCTAGATCAGCATTTCACGTATTCTAGTACATTTCCATTCTATTGTTTCTACTTGGTCAGCATTTTCATTTACTTGTATAATTTATTTCATACTAAAAAATCAAAAAATCCCGTTAAGCGGCAATAGGCTCGCCACCTATTACGTGGGATCAAAACACTGGCGAAAAGTGGGCGTTTAATATGCCTCTGCCTACCCCTTAGGGGAAACAGGCGTGAGTCTATGTATGTATGTATGTATTTCATACTAAAAGTTAGTTAGATTCTGTCCGTTGTGAAAAGCGGTTCGCTCCCGGAACTCGGAAATCGGTACCAGTAGAACTGTATCTGTAAAAGTGTTGCCTTGAGTAATAAAGTCAGTGCAGTTTAAAAATTAGTTTTTTAAAAAGACAAACAGGAACGGCCTCCTAACAGTTCGCAGATAAACTTTTGTGGTCGAAAAGAACGAAGTTTATACTCGGGGTCGGAAACAGTTTTGCAGTTTAATGTTGTAGTAAATACGTCGGCGTCACCTATCAAAGTCACGGTTGAGGGATATCTCCGATGGACACCGGCATTGTGAACATACGTTTAGAGTTGTGACTACAACAATGAGACGAAGCCTTTAGGCGTTCTTTTTAAGTACATTGAACACTCCCAAACTTTTTAAGTCAAAGGCATATTTTGAATTGTTTGGAACTCAATGTTGAAATGCTCTTTAAATTTTCGTCAGTCGATGAAACATTTGTATCATAATAATAGGATTTTCTACGGAAAGCAGCATTCACCGGAGTTGTGCAAGCATATTTCTTTGAGACAAAGAGCAGAGTGCTGTTCAAGCGCAGATATGGACTTTCGGTAACAAATACAATTCAGACGTCTTATTCTCAAGGTCAAAGCCAATTTAGTAAGGAGATGTAATTTAATTGCAAATAAACATTAATTATAATTAATGTTTATTTGCCTTAATTTACTATTGCTTAATTACTAATCTGTGTTAATTTGAAATGGCTGATGGTACTAAAGCCTTCAATATTTAATCCCTGTGTAATTTAAACCGAAATAGTAATACCGTCGCGGCCGTTAGCAACAGTTTTGTTTTTAGGACAATTATATAGTACACATTTAAAAATCTGTTGTCTTGGCGTCTTTCTTTGAACTAGAGTTCGCCTGGTGGTCGAAATTCGACCATAATTTATTTAAATATTAAGTTTCTACATTATTAAGGTTTAATTATATAGCCATAATAAAAATAAGCAAAATCTTTTACGGCAACGGAATGGCTATTTAATTCTTTATTTGGTAATTAAACTCTAAAACAAATGTTCTATAGACTTAACAATAAAACTTGTACTTTATAAACCTATAATTATATTGCCCTGGTATTTAAGGTCAGCGCAGTAAATCCTTGTGTTTCATACTGCCCCATCGCCTGTCACCTACCCCTTTCTCTTACACATCCATCCTCTCACAGTCCATACATTTCCTCCTATCCTGCCTATCTTTTCCTTGCCCTCCCTCTTCCATTTCTCCCCTCTTTTTTCATATTCATCTCTTATTTACCTACATACAAACCATCGCCTCACCATGCCAAACGATTTCACATAACATAACATGTGAAATCTTTTGAAAGTGTTTCTCATCCATCTTCTGGCCCAACACTCAGCGCCATACAATACGACAGGCTTTATATATGTGGCCGTTCAATATGGTTACTACCCAATATCCCTACAAAATTTCGACGCTTACAAAATTGCCTATCATCACACATATCTCCTATCCCTCTCCTTTACAACAATAATATTCTGAAGGAGAGTTCAGATGGTTTTTTTTGATTATCTGGTGAATTATTGGCCGCACAAAGAATGTGTGAAAGAGTTTTCTGTTGCAAATTAAATTTTACAAATGTTTGGTCTTTAAGCTTTTGTCGTAAAGCCAAAAATAAAAAGTTATGTCTTTATTATTGTTGTATTTTGGCAATTTTTAGGGTTCCGTAGTCCACGAGGAACCCTTATAGTTTCGTCATGTCCGTCCGTCTGTCCGTCCGCAGCCTAGCTCAAAGACGCCTGGTGCTAGAAAGCTGATATTTGACATGAATATATACATACAATATTGCAACAAAACTGTAGAATAAAATTTAGAAAAATATTTTTTTTAAGGGTATCTCCCCTACATATATAGTGGGGTTGAATTTTTTTTTTGGTTGAGTACCCCATTGTGTGGGGTATCATTGGATCGGTTTTAAAAAAATATTATTAGTTTGCTCAAATCATTTTTCGATCATGTGATTGGTTTGTCAAATATCAAGCTTTAAAGTGAAAAAAATTGTTAGACTCAAGTGTCCCCCCTCTGCCGGCTAAACTATTAATTTGGAAGAGGTGAAAAAAATCACAAATATAGTACATATAACGAATTTAAAAGGAAAATTATCACGGCTAAGTAGACATCACTAGTTATCGAGTAATCGTCGGTTAACTTATAAATACCTATTTCTGTGAGTTTACATTGGGAGCGCTGGCTTAATCTTAAAGATGCCCGTTTTTAGTCCCATGTGAAACAGAAAAACAGAAGTTATTATCAATAATGGCCATTATGGGCAACTACGGAACCCTACATTGCGTGTGGCCCGACACGCACTTGGCCGGTTTTTATGTTTTCACACTATTACTTTGTCCAGTCTTTGAGAGGAGGCAGGCCTTGTGCAATTATACAATTTTTGATGAATAAATTTAGAGGAAAGTCACTTTTTTGTCGAAAATTTATCATTTTCCTCCATGAATTTTGACATCTCTAATATTTTTCCTCCTGGAGTCTGCAGAACATTTAGGCATTGCAGAACACATTGCAGTATTGCAGGCTGGGCAGACATGAAATGAAATGAAATGAAATGAAATGAAATGATTATTTATTTCGTGTAAACTTTTTTTAAAGTGCTTACGAAAAGTCAAATTAAAATTGTTCAGTTTATACATCATTTATATTTTGTGTTGAATTAGAGCAGCTCAATCCCAATAATTTTTATCGCCTATATAATCAGTAATTTTATAATATGCTTTTAAACACAGTGTAGTTTTAACAATAATTTTGAATTTATTTATAGATAAATTTCTTATATTAAGAGGGAGCTTATTATAAAAGCGTATACACTGCCCCATAAAACAGCTACTTATTTTGTGGAGGCGGGTGCTATGAACTATAAGATTATTCTTATGTCTAGTATTTACAGTGTGTAGATCACTTTTTTTACTAAATGTGTCAATGTTCTTGTGGACATATAACAGATTCTCGTATATATATTGCGAAGCAACAGTTAGAATGCCTATCTCACTAAACTTTTCTCTTAGAGAAACTCGAGGACCGAGGTTGTAAATACCCCTTATTGCTCTTTTCTGCAGAACGAATATTGTGTCAAGGTCTGCAGCATTCCCCCAGAGAAGAATCCCATATGACATAATACTATGAAAGTAGCTGAAATAGACCATTCTAGCTGTTTCTATATCTGTGAGGCGTCTAATTGTCTTAACCGCATAAGCTGCAGAACTAAGTTTGCCCGAAAGTCTTTCTATATGCGGACCCCATTAAAGTTTGGAATCAATCATAATACCTAGAAATAAGGTTGTCCCGACGGGCTCAATTCTGGTTTCCTTCAGTTGTACATTGGTTTCCATCTGTTTAACATTGGGCATGGAGAATTTTAAGAGTTTAGTTTTCTTATCATTGAGTAATAAATTATTTACATTAAACCAATTAACAACTTTAGAGAGTGCGTTGTTTACTTCGTCAAAATTACTCTGTTGTCTTTTAATATTAAAAATTAAAGAGGTGTCATCCGCGAACAACACAATCTCATGATTGTTCTTTACGTAATAGGGTAAATCGTTGATATAGATCAAAAATAGAAATGGTCGGAGTATTGAACCCTGCGGGACGCCCATTTTTAAGGCAGAACCTGGCGATGTCTTATCATTAATCTGAACCTTCTGGATTCTGTTGCCCAAATAAGAAACCAGGAGATTAAGAGCTTTATTCCTAATGCCATAATGATGTAATTTCCTGACCAGAGTATCATGATGTACACAATTAAAGGCTTTGGATAAGTTGCAAAAAATTCCTAAAGCATCTTGCGACTTCTCCCAAGCTGTAAATATACTTGAACTACATGAACAAGGCAAGGCAGATATCAACTTCACATGCCCAGAGATAGTTTGTCTTTTTTTTTAAACCTCACAGTATTCAATTTCGAAGACCGGGTCTTGTTTGCAAAAAGAAAAGGCAAATTAAATGTATTATTTATTGCTGATGACGGAAAAATTATAACACAGTGAAATGAAAATTTGTTGAAAATTTCATTCGATTTTCGTTTGTAACTTTGTTATTTTTTAATTTTTCGCTACTAAATGCTACGGAATCAAAGTTGTAGAGAATTGAATTTGCAACCAAAAGTATTTAATTTTTTTTTCTGTACGCCCAATAGTTTACCAGATAAACTAGAAAACCCATTTGTACCACTCTTTTCAAGATGGCGGCCGCAGGACAAGGCCTGCGACCCCACAAACTTGGATTTAACATTGTACTAACCCCCTCTAAACATCTATAAAATAAAATGGCGTCCTCTGACAAATGCACGCTAAGCCCAAAAAATTTAACATTTCAATGGACTACTACTGAAATCAAAATTTACCGCGCGCGGTGTTCTGAATTCAAACCTCTTTCGAGAATGCAATTATGTCTTCTTTTTTCTACTATCAATTTTGTGATTTTTCACTTTGTCAGAAATTTATAATGACCACCCAAAAATACAATATGCTTTATACGTGTATGTATTTATTTAATTAGTAAATAAAGATATACCGAGGTAAATTTAATTTCAAATATAAAATCTATTACGCAGAATAGGATAAACCTTAAACAAAAGAAAAAAGATAGTATAATCTCTCTCCAGTTTGACAGTAAAATAATACTGTATACGTATACATGTCATGCGTATGTGTGTGTGGCAAATGTTTGAATCCCAGATAAATGATTGGTCTCGCGTAAAGCAAAGCGATAGCAATCGACGAAAGATTCTTCAGATAAGGGACGTAATACATTTTTTTATCTCGTAGCTCTTTTTATGCTGCAGAAATTATCCTACAAGCTACGTAAATTTTTATTTCAATTAGTATCAGAAAACTTGGCGATCTAAAGGCACAAAGATAAAGCACACACACAAACTAACTACGCTACAGTAATAAATTGAGTCAGTTTCCAGATATTCAAACCGAACATAGGTGTTGAGTAATCAATTAGCCGTCGCTTGGGACTGCTAAGTATGTAGTTACCAACTCAGTTAAGTGCTACACTTACATAGTTTGACATCAACTAATGAGTGTCGGGTGCAAACAACAACATTTTCCTGTTAAAATACGGGACAATATAACGTCCAGTGTTCACCTGCTTGCGTGCTAGCTCGGTGACGTGAAATAATCTCGTATTTTACCATGGATCACAAGTTTTTAAACAATTCAAGGGTCCGCTTTCATGTGCCAAACTTTGTGCGCGTGTCAAGAGGATGGCATAAGTCAGCGCCGAGTGTGCTCATCTTTATATAAGTACATGTATTGCTTTCAGTCCATACTTTACGACATACTTTATGTTTGCAGACTATAATGAAATATTTTATATACTCATTTCCTCATAGTTTTCGGCTGGCTTATATGATAGCCAGTGTTGTCCACAAATGAGAGATTTCACAATAAGATACGGTTGCAGTTTAATCTCACAGCTGCGAATTCCACAGAACCCGGTAGGTATTTATCTGACTGTCTTCGCCTGTGGATGTAGTAAATGAAAAGAGCTCGCTTGAATTTTGGAATTGATTTGTGCTGTTTCTCCTTTGTTACGACACCAAAGTGATTGTATTGCTCGTTGTAGTAGTGGGATCAATTAAAGTGTCATGTATTTAAGCCGTTTCTAAAGAAATGTATATCGTAAGCTTAATCCACGCTACCTTTTGCCATTATTCTTATTTATCAAGCAAACTTTACACAATATAATACATCTCTATTGTATCACAGTAGTAGTACTCTCTGATAGAATAGAGACCTACTACATTCATGTACCAGTCATGCCTAAGTCATAAACAGAGCGCAAATCTAATGCCGCCTACTAGAACAAGGTTCTCCGTACGGGTCAAACACTGGTAACCTGCCGCTATATACTCTGTACCTATAGGCTTAAGGTAGACTTCCGTGCATCGCGATCGATCGCGGCCGCGCGCGGCCTACGACTGTCGTCGATCGTTCGCGACAATAGTCAACGTATGAAAATGTATGGCACCGCTGCCGAGGCCCGCGACTGACGCGCGCAGCCGACGAGTGTCGTGAGCCGCGCGCGGCCGTGTCTTGAAATTAGTAGTAATGAAGAAAAAAAACGGAAGTTTTGCCGACTATACAGGGTGTAAAAAGGCCCTTAACGAAAACTGAAATCCCATGTTGTACCAATCACTACGAACATTTTCTACTTCGGCACCATACCAGGGAAATTACTGGTTCAGAAGATATTGAAGCTCAAAGTTAGTATGGAATTTTTCTAATTCGGTACAAAATCGATGCATTTACCCCGCCAATATGTTCTTTAGATGCCCTGTAAGCCCATGGATAAGAGGTTTTTCGAGCATTGCACGCGCGCGCTTTTAATTGCGGTTTAAAAAATGAGAAAACTTTAAAAAAATAAAACGTTTCCCAGGTATTATTTTTGGTTAGTATGACTTGGCATGATGTCCACAACGAGTAGACTTCGGTTTGGTGATGGGTCTTGTGACACTCGTCAATTTTGTATTATCGTTCCAAACTTCCAACATTTTTTTTCATTAGGTACAATATAATTGCCTTTGAATCAATATTTGCTAGTATCCTTTTTCATTTCTGCTTTTAAAGATGGGGTCGATTGGTACTCTAATTTCATAATATAGCAACAGCAGCTCGTTATTCTCCTCTTCTTCTTCAAGGATGTCAATTAGCATTTCGACCATGGTTTTGACTTCGCTAGACACCCGTCTAGAGGGAACTGACGAACAACATCTACTAATTGCACGGAATTCTACCTTTAGAATAGAAAAGGTCTAAACTAAACTAATACGGCTGCCTTTGTCCCACGTAATTGCAGTAAGACTAAGCAGGATTGCAGAAAACTGTACTTTCAGAACGAATGCATAATATTTAACGTAGGTATGTAGTGTTAGCACTACAGTTGCAAACTACAATAATTGCTTAGAGCAAACTTTGCCGCTAGATGTACCTACCTTATTTGTCACTTTTTACTTGCGCTACTGTAACTTTACGGATGTTGTAGCAGCGCCTCGCAGTTTGATACAGCGCCGAGTGTAGTGACTTTGATCTTCACGCGGGACATCATTTTGTAAGGTTCATATCATTTGTTGTTTCTAATCTGGATGTAATGTGTTTGGTTCGTTTGTAAGATTTAATAATTGTGCAGTAGTTGTCTTTTGAAAGAAATTATGTTAACCTTATTATTTGCAATATCATGACACTAGATATTAGACACTAGATATTAGTGTCACAGATTAATCTGATAGCATTTGTTAATCACGTGACAGTGTTGACCGGCTGCCAACGCATAGTCAGCGGTAACTAACAGTTACTGTAAAGTTTTACGAGGCCCGCGGGCTGTCGAATCGTTCGACTGAACGTTCAATACACCCTTAATGACAGGCTGCGATCATATTTTTGGAGTGAGTTTGCTTATAATGCTCGTTATAGTTTAATTTCATTAAAATATTGGCTAACGATATTGTTTGCGGTGTGCACGTGTGGAGTGTCAAGTCTAGGTATGTAGGTACTTTACTTTGTAAAATATAGCTAATATAGATAGCGACGACATCGACGAATAATGTTTTTATTGTTTACGGTTTTATTTTCTATCATCTATGTTTTCATTAATATGCTAAAAGTTATAGATAAAGATATAAACTATATGAAACAAGAGCATAATTACAAGCCAGGTCTTGAACAAATTAAAGTCATAATTCCGCCAAGAAATTTTTCAGAAATAATTTAGCAGATAAAACTGACACAAGTACTTATACTTATTTTACTACAGTCCAAAGCTCATAGATCGCCTTTATATCAAATATTTATAACATCCATTTATTTCACTGCTCAAACTGAAAGTCAATACGAGGCGGACTTTATTACTGATACAAGTTTATTAAAACGAAAGCTAGTCCCCATTGTCAAGTAAAGTCCACGGGGAAATAGATCTAAGATATTTTTCTACATTTACGAGGCTGTATTAAAGTAACCTGTGAAGTTCGTTTAGATATTTTCTACCTAGATTTTATACAGCGTGCTTTATTAATGTTTTCTAGACATAATTTATAATAGAAGTGCACGGTTTAATCTTTACCTTTGCCTTCATATTTACCTATTAATCGGCATTTTACGTATCGCATGCGAAATCTTGCTAAAGAACGGGCTTCCGTGCTTGGCATCTCATTGAAGGATAAAAAAGATAAAAATCCGAAATGAAGTTATCCGCCAAAGAACCAAAATTACCGACATAGCTCACAGAATCAGGGCTGACCATATCTTTAGAAGGACTGATGGCCGATGGACCAAGCGTGTCTTAGAGTGGAGACCGACGACTCGATAAGCGTAAGGTAGGGCGGTCCCCGGCTAGGTGGACCGACGACCTGATAAAGGTGGCTGGGAATGACTGATTTCAAATTATAACATTGAATTCTAAAAAATTTAATCATTGAACCAATTTATGCTTTTGTAGAATATATACATATAACTGATAAAATATATAATTATAGGTAATTTGATACAGCTATGTATATTGTTGGTAACTAGATGTGAATTATACACTAAACCTTCCTTAGGAATCACACTACCAGTTGTTGAAAACCGTACGAGAATGTGTTTGGTAATTTTTGAGTTTATCGCGTTTATACAGACAGGGTGGCTGGGGACTTAATTTTTTCATCATACTACACTTCAATTGTAGTGGACACACAATTACCCACATACTTGTACTTACTACTCGTCCACATAATATGGTACTTGTCCAGTCGGCAAACTGAGTTCCATAGCACAGCCCGGTGAGCCGACAAGTTAGCACAGACAGTATGCGGCCGTATATCAAAACAATGTAACCGAATATTACTATTCAATACTTCAGAATATTAATATTCAATATAATATTGAATATTCCGTTCTACTGTTGAATATTCTGTCTGCTCCGAATGGATCACTATATTAGTATTAATTGCAGTACCCTGTGGAACACACGTTTCAGTTGTTACTGATGCCGAAATTAATTCTACGTACACATTTGTACGAGGCTTCATTCACCTGTGACTCGATTTTAAATGAGGAAAAGCTTGTGCCGCGAAATTAGGAGTATTGGCGAGTGCCTTATTCTAAACAACGTAATTTGGTAAATCAAGTATTGGGTATTCTCTTCAGCTTCACACAAAAATACAGTGGTTTGGCTGTTTAAAAATTATATAAACACTTGATTATAAACATTAGTAATAACAACTTTTTGGTAAATACAAATTAGGGTAAGCATTTTTTTTTGTTGTCTACGTTTATTTGTTCTAGCTAATCTCCAAAACTTCTTTTTTCTTTGACATATAGTTTTGTTTCTAATTGCTGATGTTGTTAAGAATAAATTAGATAGTTATTAAAAAAAATAACATGTAAAAATTTGAACTTATTTTTATTCATTCCACACAGACGAAGTCATGATAAATCTAATTTTTTAACACAAGTAATGCAAAGATAAATAATAAGGCTCAATTGTACGCTTCTATGTAAACATACCTAATCGCTTAGGTACACATTTTATTACATAATAACCATTACATGTTTATTTTTCTTTAATATAAGTTACTCTGTACAAGAAGCAAAAAACACTCATAAACAAAACGTATAATCGTTTTTTACAGTTCATAAAAAAGTTAAGAGTAAGACTACTAATGTCTCTAGAGAGGAAAATATTTAGCCTCACCTTACTTTATGTTTAATAATTTACACACAACTACCTGACTTGTTCTTACTAAGTACCTAATTATCATCTTCGGGTCGTATCATTTACTTGAATATTCAGAGTACGCCTCCACATTACAGGCTCACTATTTTTACAGCAATGGCAAAACTTCAGTAGAAGATAAAATATGAACAACTATTACGAAAATTACCTGAACTTTTCAAAGTATTGCTAAATATTTTATGTAATCATTTTGTAGCGGGCTCGAGACCTTTACCACAGATTACTAAATAGTTACTTCGTAACAGATACATCGCTCCCATACAAAATCGAAAATACCTACGCTTTATTCACCTACAAAACTTTAATACTAATAGCCGTTGTTCGCAGTGAGGAGAAATGTACCCTAAGTACTCACGCAAAGAGTTGCACATTATGTGACTGTACGTACAAGCGCGTCATCGAACGAAGGCGCTAGGGTTGTTCTTATGATGATTTTGGTAATGAAACGAATGTTACGAAATAACGTATATATACACGAGTCAGTTAGTAAATAGATATTGTTGACATATTTAATAAAATTAACAATAAGCAATACGTTACAAAAAGAAATAAAATGTATAATAATCGTACGTAGTAGGGACCTATTGCCTATTTCCGTTAATCGGGCACAATACCAGACATTACAGTAAGTACGTAAATGAGATTCTGACATTAAGTAGATTTTACTTAATAAAAACATTTATATTTATTTCTAATAACCTAAGGTTATCAATTTACGAACATTTACATACATAGTATTTCCTTTCTTACCTTTGTTTTCAATAAAATAAACAGTGTCAATTTGTAGATGAAATTTTATATAAGTACCTACTTTTATCAAATTTTATACCATTACTTACTACATAAATAATTGTTTGTCCTTCTGCAATTAAAAAACAACAAGTTTTCATTTGTTTTGTGCCTTTAACACCCATCCACTGCACAATAACTTCGTGGTTTAGGCATTTCTATATGAAAGCGCGGGAAACGTGCCGTGCGAACACGCTGCCGGGCGTGCGGGCGGCCCTCTGTCGTTTGTACCGACGGCGGTACACGAAATGGTAAGTATTTATCGCGTGAATTTGAGCCAGTGACGGGGGCCTGCCTTTACATTGTATGTATAAAATGTCTAGACACACCAAGTATGTTTTATGAATATGAACCAACTTCAAATTTATTTATTCAAACTTGAATCGGCAAAAATTAAAAGCACCTTTAAGCTTCCAAACAAAAACATACATATTTTACAGATCGGATAAAGAATGATGGAGTTTTGAGGTAACAAATCTAAAAAGTACTATTGCAAACCACATATTTTTTTAAAGTCAGTTAAAAAAGTTGGGATACATTTTAGATACCTAAAGCTTGGTTAAAAGTTTCTTAAGCAAGCAGCTACTATTGATAATGTTCGTTATTTATTAATCTTTCTAATAACCAAAATATTGTTAGTGGCAAACACTTGTCTTTGAGTCCTTCAGTCGTGCAAACGAAAACCTCTCACAGAAAATCGACGTAAAGTAACAGTACCTAAACTGTTGCGTTTCGTTCGGTGAGTGAGAGTGCCGGAGGCCCTATCCCCTATTCCTTCTCACTGATCCCACTCCTCATCCTATCCCTTTTCCCAACCCCAAGGGGCGGCTACGCACTTGTGACTCCTGTGGTGTTGCTGGTGTCCATGGGCGGCGGTAACTGCTTACCATCAGGCAATCCGTCTGCTCGTTTGCCGCCTATTAGCATAAAAAAAACCGTTCTCCCAGTCCAGTTATAATTTAATGAAGGAACTGGTGGTCCAATTAACCCTTAAACAAACGCGAGCTCCTGTACAAGTTATTAAAAGAGTTATTATAGGTTTTAGGGTAAAGAACACTTGCAGATTCTATATTTGGTATCAAAAATATTAAAAAAGTAGGGGATGGGGTAGTTTTTTTGGTGGCAAATAATTTACCATTGTCCGTTCATGACTCCCAAATTTTGCAATTTGGTGGTAAAATAGTTACCATTGTCCGTTTCGTATCTTAATTTTTGTATCTAGACTAGTGACTTCCTCTTGGTTCTATTTGTGTGTCCTTGTTTTATCAAAGTAGATAGTAAAACACAAAAAATGCATGTAATAAAAGTAATAATATTTTTTTAGACATATTGTATTTCTGAAATAAACAAAATACTAATTGAACGTATAAACATAAAAAATAAATAGATTCTGATGTCTTGAGTTTAACGTTAACAAACGATTTACGCTTTACATAAGAACAAATTTGCACGTTTCAAAATATTATAATATTATATTTAGCATTTCGTAATTATACAGACAGATAACGTATTTTTGTATATTATAAACTCATTTTTATCAAAGCGAGATCGGACAGTGGTAAATTATTTACCACTTTTTTAAAACATCTAAATTATATGAATAAGTCAATTGCGCATACTGCTAAAAAGTGAGATTACAGACAAAATGTTATAGTTTTGATATTTGAATCAAAAAAGCAAATACCAGTTTTTTTTTAACAAAGAGTCAAATTTATTGAACACACTCGCTAAAACCTCGATTTTTTTCACCCGAAAACCGTTTGGTCAACTTTGACATCACCTTATAGTGACAAATGACGTTGATGAGTTGTAGGATGACTTATAATATGTAAAGAAAACAATAAAGATTAAAAATATGTAACATCAATACCTTTCATATTACCATAGGAAATATTAGGATGCTTTATTTAAAAAAAGTCGAAGTGGTAATATATATACCTTTGTTTGAATAAGGGTTAAGGAGCCATGGATCCCTACAACAATAAGATTACTATTACATCACGGCTTACGTTTCGGAGTAGGAGTAGGAGTAGCGCAATATGCCGCTTTTTTTGCTTCGTTTTGTTTAAATTCTAAATTATGTCCGGTATTATACTTAGCTTCATTTTTATAATGAAGCCTCGAAGACTAAAGTTGCACCAAATGTTTTTAATAAAATAGTAATCCATCAGATATTGGAGATATATATATAGCAACTAGCTGAACCGGCGAACTTCGTACCGCCTAACAGTCGATTCTTTAAATTTTATTTATTTTTATTTTTCCAGTGTACTATATTGTGAATCTAAACCATTCTCAAGTCCCCTTGAACACACACAAAAAATTTCATCAAAATCGGTCCAGTCGTTTAGGAGGAGTTCAGTGACATACACACGCACACAAGAAATATATATATAAAGATACATACCTACTTACTGTCAAATACCACCTAGGTATTATCTAGGTAAACAAAGTGAAATAAACCGCCTCGGTTCGGTTAAAAGACTCGACCGTTATGACTGGCTATTGTATTTGCGGTATGAATTGCTTGGAAACAGCTTCGATCATCCGAGAATGCTACTTATAGCTTCAACGGCCGTCGATTCAAGGCGGTCATTGATTTTAAAATGGCCTTCGAGTTTTAAAGTGCTTAGTTTTAGAGTTGCTTAAAGTGTCATTGGGATATTTCTAGGATGTGAGAGTTACAATTAACTTCATGATTTCTTGATGGTTAGGACAAAAATCTAGTCATGCATGCGTCAAATAAACGCAAACATGCGCTTACTATACCACTCGGCCGATTCATATTCGCTCTACAAATTTAGCGCAGTATCTATTTAACACAGTGCACATAGCATGAAGCTTATCGAATCTAAAATTCGGCTCTAGTGGCTCTGAATTGGCAAGCAGGACTCAACTGCGGACTCTCTCTGTAAAACAAAGCATTAATTATTAAGCCAGTTGCTATTGCTCAGTTGCTTACGCGTGCCAGAGTTTACTATTGGCTTGTACACCTTTAACCTACCTTTATTTATACCGTCGGTATGTATTTTAAATCAGCTTATTTATGTACAAAGAGACAGGCCCTATCCATATTAGATGTTTCACAGTAACCCTATTTTGATACCGAGAGTGAACAGGACGTAAGTATGGGGTAGACAGGGACAAATAAGGCACATTCTAAGCACAATATATTAGGTTCGCTTTTAAAATTCGCGCATTAAAGGCTATCGAGGGACTCATAAAGTACATTAAAGGTATAAAACAAGATAAAATGGGTGTGTTGCGCTTGTATAATCGAATCTGTCATTTCAGGTTGTGACATCAGATTGCGCTATCAACCCCAACTCAACTTTAATAGCTGATCAAAGAACAAACTGTGTTCTACTCAACAAAATATCTATTTATGCGTTTTTTTCGTAAACGTCATCGTATGGTTCAGTGACAACATGATATATATGAGGATGTCAGAAACATATTTCTCACGTTTTATTGTCATATATATTCTTACAAATGTTGGATCTCAATGTCTGTTGCCAAGTTATGATTTTAATATTTTACGGAGAAATAGTATCTACTCTGTTTATTCATACACCTACATAGTGTTATATCCCTCTATCTAAGCCTTTAACCACATAAAAATATAAAAAGGTAACCTGCTAAAGTACTATGGAAATACGAATAGGATTACATACAACGCAACAAGTTAAATTTTCCATACGATTTATTAACATTAATTATACACTTCATTCAAACACTGTTTATTTTAACTCGAAATTAAGTTGAAAACAGAATGAAAAAAAATATATCGAAAGACAAAAAAATCAGTAAATGCAATCACTTTTAATCGCTTTGCCTTTTGGCAAACAAATTAACTTTGTGAATTTTTCACTCTATTTCTTTTGAGTTACAAGATGGTACGCTTGGAAATAAAACAATAATGACACGAGGCACAACAAAAGGCGTCCTTCGTTAGGAATGTTTTCTAAAGGTAAAGGTGTCGTAATCAAACGGGGCGACGTTGTTTGACGTGACGTGTCGACTAATTTTAGCGACGGCGACGTTGACGAGCGAGGGTCGCGAGGGGTTAGTAATGGCCTAATGCAATAATGCGGGGTAATAATTGGCATGAGAACCAACTGAAAATAAATTCAATATATCAACCCGAGGCTCTAAGTTTCTCACAAAGATCTTTATTGTATCTAGGTAGCTCGATATTATAGACTTTTATAGGCCTCTCTGGTTATAAAAAAAGATTAATAATCTATAGATATGGCAGAAGATACAAAAAATACAGTAACTTTTCACTGAGTTTATTCTATAAACGCTTTATCGTATTGCTACTTTGAATTCATTGCTATCTCCGGTGTACGGTCGGAGATTACAGAGGAAAAGTATTAGTCGATACTGAATCCACAATGGTCGTCGATTAAAGGCGAGGGTGCGTTTGTACTGAATGTTTTGGTCGACCGTCAACCGTACCGACCCTTACACCCGCATTCTACGTGCCTCGACGTTCCACAATTTATTACTTTACTTCGACACGGCCATGTTGTTAGTTTTTGTGCGTACTGCTAATAATTGCAGTTAATAACAATGCCTTGAGAGTTGCGAAAATTGCCTAACGGATGCGTATTGCTCTCTGAAGACTTCAAACTCTTTGGCAAAATCTTGTCTGGTGAAATATACTTTGCTTGAGGCAAGGGCAAAAACAAAATAAAGTTTGTGCTCTATATAATATATTTGACCGCTCATTCGGATTCAGTACTTAAGACAATATTAATCTTCATCATATCAGCCAAACGACGTCCACTGCTGGACATAGGCCTCCCCCAAGGTTCTCCACACATACCGGTCTTGAGCCGCCCGCATCCAACCGCCTCCCGCGATCTTGACGAGATCGTCGGTCCACCTTGCGGGGGGCCTACCTCTGCTGCGTCGTCCGGTACGTGGCCGCCACTCCAGAACCTTTCTGCCCCAACGGCCATCGGTTCTTCGAGCTATGTGCCCTGCCCACTGCCACTTCAGCTTGGATATCCGGAGAGCTATGTCGGCGACTTTGGTTCTACTGCGGATCTCCTCATTTCTGATTCGATCTCGCAGGGAAACTCCAAGCATAGCTCTCTCCATCGCCCTCTGAGTGACCTTGAGCCTTCTGATAAGGCCCATAGTGAGCGACCACGTCTCTGATCCGTAAGTCATCACTGGCAACACACACTGGTCAAAGACTTTCGTCTTGAGACATTGCGGGATATCGGACGAGAAGATATGTCGTAGCTTCCCGAACGCTGCCCAACCGAGTTGGATTCGACGATTGACCTCCTTCTCGAAGTTGGACCTACCTAATTGGACTACTTGTCCCAGGTAGATATACTTGTCGACAACTTCGAGCGTAGAGTTCCCAACCTGAATAGGAGCAGGTACAACATGGACGTTCGACATGATTTTCGTCTTGTCCATGTTCATCTTAAGACCTACTTGTTGGGAGACTCTACAGAGGCCATCGAGCATTGTGCCTAGGTCTTCTATGGTCTCATGGCTGAGACCATAGAAGACCTAGGCACAATGCTACGATATCGTCTGCGAATCGAAGGTGAGTGATGTACTCGCCGTTGATGTTGATGCCGAGTCCGTTCCAGTCCAGAAGCTTGAAAACATCCTCCAGCGCAGTGGTAAACAGTTTCGGGGATATGACATCCCCCTGTCTCACTCCTCGCTGGAGTTGAATAGGTTTCGAACTCTGGTCCTGGAGGCGGACTGACATAGTGGCGTTTTCATACAAACACTTCAGCACTTCGATATATCGGTAGTCAATCCGGCACCGTTGGAGAGACTGTAGCACCGCCCAGGTTTCGATCGAATCGAAGGCTTTCTCATAGTCCACAAACGCCAAGCATAGGGGCTGGTTATACTCCTCGGACTTCTGTATAACCTGCCGCAGCGTATGTATGTGGTCTATGGTACTATGGCCTTTACGGAAACCGGCTTGTTCGGGAGGCTGGAAGTCGTCTAGCTTGCTCTCGAGACGATTCGTGATGACCCTCGAAAACAGCTTGTAGACGTGGCTCAGAAGTGTGATGGGACTGTAGTTCTTTAAGAGGGTTTTATCCCCTTTCTTATAGAAAAGCACCACCACACCTCTGTGCCACGCCTGTGGCGTTTTACCCTCGAGAATGACGGAATTAAATAGCTTTCGGAGGGCTTCTCTAGCGGGTGCACCGCCGGCCTTCAGAAGCTCGCTCGTAATTCCGTCATCACCCGGCGCCTTGTTGTTTTTGAGCTGTTTGAGAGCCACACTAATCTCGTGCATGCTGACGTCCGGGATATCTTCGGTATAGTGTCGGGTCAATCCAGGTCTAGGGTCTGACGCTGGAGTACTTGCGGGTTGTTGCGTTGTCGTGTATAGCTGTCCATAGAACCTTTGGATCTCCTCCAAGAGCTCAGGCTTGGACGATACGATTCTGCCATCCTCCGTCTTCAGCTTAGTCAGCTGACTCTGCCCAACAGACAGATCCCTCTGGAACACTTTGGATCCCTTATTCTGCTCGATCGCCTCACGAACACATTTTGTGTTGTATTGGCGGAGATCGCGAGTCAGAGACTTGGAGATCTGTCTGTTGAGGTGCCGATATTTCGGCATGTCGTCGGAGGATAGCAGAACCATCTTGCGCCTTTCCTCTAACAACTCGAGGGTCGGACCCGAGATCTTGCTGGTTCTCTTGCTTTTCTGGGGCTTGAAGAATTTAGCCCCTGTTGTATGGACAGCATCCACGAACCCGTTACTGTACTCGTCCACATCTACGCATTCGCCCAGGCATTCGAAACGGTTCTTGAGTTCGAGCTGAAAGCTCTCGGGGTTTTGGATATGAACCGGTGCCGGTCGGAGCGTGGACTTTATCAACCTCGACCGTTCGAGGCTTGTACAGATATTCAATGTGCCTCTTACCATTCGGTGATCGCTCCCCACTTTAAGTGAATTGATCACGGAGACATCATTGAATATCTGCCTCTTCGTCGACATGATAAAGTCGATCTCATTTTTGGTGGCACCGTCTGGACTTACCCAGGTCCACTTGCGGCATTCTCGCTTCTTGAAGAAGGAATTCATCATATAGAGGCCTTCCTTCTCCATAAAGCTAGCCAGCAAGTGACCCCGGGAATTTCGATGCCCATAACCAAATTGCCCCACTCTCAGCTCATCACCGTCACGTTTGCCCAGTTTCGCGTTAAAATCTCCCATGACCACGGTGTAATGGGTTTTGAAGCCATGTATAGCCCGAGATATGTCCTCGTACATGGCTTCCACCTCCTCATCGGGGTGCGTCGAGGTCGGAGCGTATACCTGTATGACCTTCAGCGAATACCGCTTGGATATTCTGAGTATAAGGTACGCTACCCTGCTCGACACACTCCCGATATTTACCACGTTGGTCACGAGAGATTTGTGGACGATGAACCCGACACCACCTTGGGACTGTTGGTCGCCCTCCCGGTAGAAGAGCAAGTTGCCGGAATTGAGAACTATCGAGTCCTCCCCCTGTCTTCGGACTTCAGATAGGCCTATGATATCCCATCGCAACTTGCTCAATTCTTCTTCCAGCTCGACAATCTTCTCGTCGGTCCGCAGTGTGCGCGTGTTCAGTGTTGCCAGGGCCAATTGTCGTTGGTGGTGGTAGCCTGATCTCTTCCGGAGATTCTTCGCACCCCTTGCTCCGCCATTACCATGGCCGCTACCATAACCAGGACTAGCGGGGCCGCCGGGGACTAGGGGCCGGTTTTTATTGGTGTGTTTGTTCATGTATGGGGGGATTTGCCATAATCGCCACGCTTGGCAGGCGTATTGGCGATCGCAGTGGCGGAAGTCTTTAGTGCTGGACGCTGCTGCCCATCTAGCAACTTGGGATTTACTTCCGCCAGGTTCGGATGGTTTGACCGCCATCTTTCGGTTGACTGCTTGCACTGGAGGAGATACTATGACGGGTATCTACTCGTCAGAGTAACTCCCCCAATATTAATCTTATAAGGAGTTTATTGCTTGATTTCATTGCTAAATCAATCAAACAACTTAAATGAAGGTAAAAGTTAATGAGCATGATAAACAAATACCAGAGTTCTTTTGAAATGAAAGTTGAACCTCCGAGTGGCTATTTGTGTTTATATAATAACTATTATTCAAGCAAATCTGCTGGCGCTTTATAACATAGTTCACTAATGTATGAAGTTGGTCTCGGTGTTGAACTAAAGCAGCTGACTGAGCGTACCTCGCAGTGACTGCAGTGTTACTAGATTTTAACGCGAAGGTAATCTAAATTTCTAATATACCTTGTGTGAAAGCTTTCAGAGTTCAACATTCGGTAACGACTTTCGTACGTGATATAGGAATTTTAACTTTCGTGGTCGTTACCGTGGTCTCATTTATATTTTTGTGCATATTATCCTGATATTTAATTAATTATCTATATATTTAAAGATATTTATGTAATAAAATCATAACTGGTACATGTATGACTACCGCTAGGCCGACTAATAAAAAATCGCTCCAAAACGTGCGTAGTAGAAATGTTGCGATGGTTTGGAAATTTGGAAGAAATACGGGATCAATATTGTCTAAAGAGATGTTGGTAGGGGACGCACAAGACGGACGTACGCCAACCAAATAGGTGACGTACTGAAAAAGGGCCAAATTAAGAGTAGGTACCCATAACCAACAAGCATGTGAGAGATATGTAGTATATTTAAGCTGTGGGCTGCAATTACTGATATCCAAGTATTTATACATAATATGTAAGAGGATAGTGGCAGTTAAATTACACTGACATGACGTTTGACAGTTAAACTGTCAAACGTGTAAATAAGGTGTACGCTAGCCACGAGTATACATATAAGTCGACAGGCTCGGCTAGTTCGTCCTACTCTCCTTCGACGACGGCTCAGGTATGATATGGTTCTGACTATTTAACTGCCACTGTGTTCCAAAATTCTGTGTTGCTAGTTCTTTTGTTTCATCATCTAGAAAACAATGTAAGATAGTGTAATCATTATCTTATTGATATTGTGGGTAGTTTGATCGTTTGTGAGATATTAAAGATTGTAATATAGGATAGAATAATATACTGTGGATCAAGTTGTTTCAATGAGATTCATTATATACCTGTGGTAAACATTTTGTGAATTGTGTTGATGCTAAATAATGCTTATTATGTTCTGTTGTAAGACAGACCTTTCTAGTAATATAAAACTACCCACAACATTGATATATGATATAAATTGGCTGTACCACTGTTTGTTAATAATTACTTATTGAAAAGAATGATCAAGAGTTTTATTGCCCGTTCTTTCTCTTGGTTCTATGCCTTTGCTTTGCGAACTGGGCTCTAAATGTAAACGTAGAATCACGACGTAATATAAAGATATATCCTTGTGCCAAACTGAATAAATTAAAGTATGATTTGATAGTTGTCTCTTTTATTTATCAAAACTGTCTCTACACTATAGGGAGCTTTCCTGATTCTGACACATGCAAGACGAAGTTAATGAACGTTGAGGTAGCGAAAGAGGTATGTGTTGAACTGGACCACTTGGCGTTCCGTAGTCTCTGCCTACCCCAAAGAGAGACAGGCGTGAAGATATAAAGATAGAAATCACTTTTAGCGTTTGGAAGGCAGGCCATTGGAATTTTTCCATTAACCTACGGGTACTGTTCCACTGACTGCTGGGCAAAGTTGTTTTTCTTATACTCGTCTTGCGCCATGGGTCTAGGTCTAGGTTTTCTCCAACTTGTCAAGAAATGTTGATATTGGTATATAATGAAGTATAAATTAATAAATAACATTAGTTTTCGATTATTGTGTCATTATATTCAGTTTCGACCATCCGATATTTCTGTACTGTTACAAGCGACATGCTCACGGATTGACTGAAGTATTGCTAATGGACACCTGAAACAAAGGTATGTGCTACATATCTAACATATCCCCAGAGACAATTCAAAACTTCGTAGACATATTTTACTTCCTGAAGCTGCAGCAATATTATTATCATCTACGCTACCATATATAATCACACACATATCTACTCTTAAATATATATCTAAAGAGGCAGGGAAACATTTATCATATGCTCCTGTCTTGTCGCTTATATTTTTATGAATCCACGTAAAATGAGGCAACGAGTAACGAGTATATTGTCATCTCCGGATACTTTAATCTAGGCGTCGTGAAATTAATGAGAAATTTCCAGCAAAAAACTTAAAAGCTCTGCCATGACTGAAAGATAAAAGATCGTTGCACCGTTAATTAAGCGGTGCTATATACATACATACATACATAGTCTCACGTCTATAACCCCGAAGAGGTAGGCAGAGGTGTATTTCTGCACCCACTTTTCGCCAGATATACTTTAGTCCCACGTAATAAGGGGCGAGCCTATTGCCGTACCGGGCACATTTCCAGACTCCGTGCTGCTACTGAGAATTTCGTGACAGAAAAACCCAATAACACTGCCCGGCCCAGGAATCGAACCCGGGACCTCCCGATCCCACGCGCACATTTATGCCGCGAGACCAACGAGGCAGTCGTATAGGGTTTGATGTCGAGTTTTCCGTCTCTACGCAACGATGGTATTTGCATCTTATTGTGCTATATACAACTACTAATTATAAGGTCTCAGGTTTGACGTCCATTTGGGCTCGGTAAATTACGTTAAGATATACCGTCAGTAATTTTATGAAGGTATTAACAGCTAGTACATATAATATTTGAGTATTATCATACATAATGTGAGTGCCACATTATATTGTATTTTGCTGAGAACACATTTTGTGTTTCCCCCGCACCGATCGCCCACGCCAGTCGTCCCTTAGCCGTCTAACTAGTTTAACGTGTTAGCGTAAGAACCATTGTGAAAGCGAATAGACCTTGTGTTTGACCAGACTCTACGTTTCATTAATCTCCAAAATATACCCTCGCCACCGTAACACAGTGAACACGCAGTAGACAGTCAGATAGTAAATTCATACACCACAGTGAACACGCAACCTTGACGCTCACCCAAGGATAGACATTTACTTAACATTGGTGACCCCGACTTTAGTTACGGTGCGCGCAGAGACAGTAGTGCAGTGACTTGGCAGTGGACGAGGGACGACTCCCCGTCGACTGAGGAAGACGACCTGATTCGACGGGCAATTTCAAGGGAAACCATAAGAAAAAGCAGAGAACATGAATCCGACGCAAAAGCGACTGCGGATTTGGCATCCATAAGCGTTTCGGCGAGAATTCCAGAGTTTTGGGCGGAGATGCCGCGCATGTGGTTCGCGCAGTTCGAGGCAGTCATGGAGCCTCAGAAGCAGAGCGACCTGGCGAAGTTCCAGATGGTAGTGGCGAAGTTGACCAAGGACGCCCTACACCAAGCCCACGACCTCATATTGGCACCGCCGGCAGAGAAAGCGTATATAGCGTTGAAACAACGACTTCTATCAGCTTTTGAAGATAGCGCGGAACGGCAATTTCAAAAATTAGTTAGCGAAATGGATTTGGGATCACAGCGCCCGTTACAGTTGTTACGCCGAATGTCTGAATTAGCTCGGAACACGGAAGTGTCTGACGACGCCCTAAGAAGATTATGGATAGCACGACTCCCAGGCTCGGTGAAAGCGGTACTATCGGTATGTCAAGATACAAAGTTGGATAACCTTGCGATAATGGCGGATAAGATCACAGAAATCTACATGCTGACGACGTAGCTGCAGTTTCAGCGGCGACACCGGAAAGCACACCAGTGACCGAGATAGCAAGTATGATGGCCAAATTGGAATTAGGACTCAGAGAGATAAAGCAGGAAGTGAACGAGATAAGAGGAAGACGCGTAGGAGGTAGACCACAATGGAATAGGAGCAGGTCAAGGTCAAGATCAAGAGGACCACGTCGCACCCCAGAGAGTCCCAATTGGTTGTGCAAGTATCACTTCTGGTATAGACAACGAGCGAGGATGTGCGAAAAACCATGCAACTGGAAATCTTCGAAACCGTCACCGTCGGAAAACTAAGCGTGCTGCAGTCGAGCACGGTGGGCGACTGCATTACAGCGGCAGGTAACCATCGCTTTAGTATAACAGATAGAAAGTCGAGAATTCGATTTTTAGTATCTCAGTCTCAGTTCTACCGGTACGTAGTGTAAAAAAAGGCGAACGTGTCCAAAGTAGTTATAAATTGTATGCTGCTAATAACACTGAAATTAGAACCTATGGTGTAAAAACTTTACAACTTAATCTTGGATTGCGTAGAATATTTAGGTGGACGTTTATTATTTGTGACGTCCAGCAAGCAATATTAGGGGCAGATTTTATTGAAGCACATAAATTAATTGTAGACTTGTATAATAAGAAACTTATAGACAGTTTAACGAATTTACGCTCTAATGGGTCCATCGTACAGTACGACACGCCGTCTATTAAGAGTATACAAAACGATAATCCGTATCGCGAATTATTAGAAGAATTTTCAGAAATCACTAAACCAGTTTGTTTTAAGGACGCACCTTGTCATTCAGTTGTGCATCATATAGATACTAAAGGTCCCCCGGTATACGCGCGTCCCAGGCCCTTACCACCGGATCGGTACAACAAGGTAAAAAAGGAATTTCAGTTAATGAATGATTTAGGTATATGTCGTCCGTCGAAAGGTGAGTGGTCAAGTCCGTTACATGTAGTATCAAAAAAGGACGGCGCATTACGCCCGTGTGGAGACTACAGAGCTTTGAATGCCATAACGAAACCAGACCGTTACCCAATCCCAAGGTTAAGTAGTTTTACGTATATTTTAGAAAATAAAACATTGTTTACACGTTTAGATTTAAATAGGGCCTACCACAACATAGCCGTTGCACAAGAAGACATTGAAAAGACGGCGATAGCAACACCGTTTGGTCTTTGGGAATTTCCACGCATGACGTTCGGATTAAGGAACGCTGCGCAGACATTCCAAAGATTTATGGACCAGTACGTGCTGAAAGGAATAGAACTCATAGGAGGTACAGAAGCCGAAGGTGAAGAAACTCAAGGTGAGTCAGCACTCTTCTGTTATATCGATGATATCGTCGTTTCGTCATCAAATAGTAATATTCATAAAAAGCACCTCAGATTACTTTTTAAACGGTTTAGCGAAGTAGGCATAACGATAAATTTAAGTAAATGTGCATTCGGACAGTCCAAAATAGAATTTTTAGGTTACGAGGTAACAAAAGATGGTTTTAGCCCTTTACCAGAGAAAATTAAGGCAATTACAGACTATCCAAGGCCAGTTACAGTAGAACAACTCCGTCGTTTTCTTGGAATGATTAATTTCTATAGGTCACATTTACCACACGCTGTAAAGTATCAGGCAGAGCTTAATAAGTATTTGCATAACGCTAAAAAGAGAGATAAATCTAAAATTGTGTGGAATGATAGCAGTATATTAGCTTTTGAGCAATGTAAAAAGAGCTTACAGAACGCCACTACATTGTCTCATCCCAGTGTCAGTGCTCCGCTATCGCTTATGGCGGATGCGTCCGATTTTCGCGTGGGCGCGGTGTTACAACAGAAACTTAACGGTGAGTGGAAACTGCTAGGATATTTCTCTAAGCAGTTGTCAGATACACAGCAGAAATATTGTACTTATGATAAAGAGTTAACCGCGATATATTTAGCTATGGTACATTTTAGAAGTATGATCGAAGGACGACAGCTTACTATTTACACAGATCATAAACCCCTCATGTTTGCCTTTACAAAGCTTAGCAGTCAGAAGGAGATACCTAGGAGAGCTCGACAATTATTATATATTTCAGAATTTACAAACGATATTCAATACGTTAAAGGTAGAGAGAATACGGTTGCTGACGCACTATCGCGTGTGGAGCTCTCCATTGTTTGTCCCACGGTAGTCGATTTCGACGAATTGGCGCAGGCACAGGAACTTGATAAGCCGTCGCTAGAACCGAACGTGAAAAGTAACTTGATATTTAAACGAATAACAATGCCTGGTAGTGATAAGAGTATATATTGTGAAATTTCAACGAATAATATTAGACCTTGCTTACCTGAGAAATTTAGAAAAGTAATATTTGATAGCATACATAACGTTAGCCACCCTGGTATGCGTGTCACGCGAAAAATGATAACACAAAGATATTTTTGGTACGGAATGAATAAGGACGTAAACACATGGGCTAAAGCTTGCATTGCTTGTCAAAGGGCAAAGATTAGTCGACACACTATTTCGAAATTATCTAGTTTTCCTAAATGTAACAGATTCGAACACATTCATACGGACATAATTGGCCCTTTGCCCACGTCACAGGATGGTCATCGTTACTGTGTAACTATAATAGACCGTTTTACGCGGTGGCCGGAAGCAATCGCAGTTTCAAATATCACGGCAGCCACAATCTCCGAAGTTATCTATAAAAATTGGATATGCAGATTCGGTTGTCCGTCTAGAATAACAACGGACCAGGGGAGGCAGTTCGAAAGTGATTTATTTAAAAATCTTATGAAATATTTAGGTATACAAAGGATTAGGACAACCCCTTATCATCCCCAAAGCAACGGAATGATAGAGAGATGGCATCGCTCATTGAAAAATGCTTTAACAGCACGTTTAATAAATAATAAAGACTGGGTAAGTGAGCTTCCTACCACATTATTTGGACTTCGATGTGCATGCAGAGGAGATTCTACATGTGCAAAGAAATAAGGTCAGTGATTCAAACAGTTTTCTAGAACAATTGCATCAGACGATTAGCAAGCTTAGGCCGCAGTCCGAGTCTAGAGCGACAAGCAATTCACGTAAATTTTTCGTAAGTAAAGATTTAAAAACTTGTACACATGTTTTCGTTAGGAATGAGTTATTAAAGAAAGCGTTTAGTCCTACTTACGACGGCCCATATAGAGTGATAAATAGAAATGACATAATTTTTAGGATAAAATTACCAAACAGAGAGGTTGATTTGTCCATAGATAGGCTCAAACCCGCTTTTATGTTGCAAGAAAATCAGAATGATGACTTATGTTTAGATAAGACTCTAGAAAATAGTTGTAAGAATAATGAGGAGGTTAAATAGCCTCCGCTTATGAATCAAACTACGCGCAGTGGCCGACGTATTAAGCCAACCGTACGATTTTTGTTGCCGTAAGCTCATATTTTGACTAACATGTCATGTTTATTTTATAAAAGTTTAATGTAAGAAATCACTGTATCACTTTTGTATCACTATTATAAGCGAACACTAGTACGCGATATTTTTATAATTTTGTAATATTACTTTGAGACTTGTTAATTTTGTATAGAAATGGGAAATTATCAGACAAGGAACGAAGAAGTGATAATCGCTCAGCAAGGAGCTAACCAAGCTAAGCAAATTGGTGACATGGAGAAAAAGCTAGAAACATTCGGAGTAATAATTTTTGTTGTTATCAGCATTTTTATATTTTTGTGTATATGTTTATGTGGTAAACACACTTGTACCCGTTTAAAGAATTGGGTCAGAAAGGAGATGATGTCTATTTAGCCTGCAGGACCAGCAGTTCAAGCGACCCCGCAGTGTACTCAACAAACGTCATATGCTTAAATGTTGTAACGAACATGTGAAGATATTCTTTTGTTTAAAAATGTGTTGAATCAGATTTTATATAGGTACGTATTGATGAGGTATTTTACTGTTCAATCATAGGACATTCTGCAGAGTTTGTGTTGTCGGTTATTAGCCACAATGACGCCTAGACAGGACAGTAGAATACATCAGAAAGACCGTAAATATGTGTTGGTATATTTTATATTTGTGTTTGTCAAAAATGGCACAGTGATTTCAATAATGTATCGTGTATTGTGTAATCATTTGTATTAATTACGTGTAATATGTAATGTTATAAAAACTTAATACTTCAAATGTAAGGTCGAGTAAATAAATTGTAGCATCAGCATAGGTATGTTTTATGTTTCATCATTGCAACAACAGTTCTAAGTATTGTAATAATAGTAACTTGATATTAAATTGCAACAGTGTAACTTTGTTTTTATATAGCAGCGTTAGCAAGACGACTCGGCGACGAAATGTAATGAGTTAGCAGTTTGAATGTTATTCTTGGATTTATGTATTCAATTTATGTTTCGATGGTTTAGAATAAAAATTTTCAATTTTTTTTTAAAAAGGGGAGGTATGTGAGTGCCACATTATATTGTATTTTGCTGAGAACACATTTTGTGTTTCCCCCGCACCGATCGCCCATAGCCACGCCTGTCGTCCCTTAGCCGTCTAACTAGTTTAACGTGTTAGCGTAAGAACCATTGTGAAAGCGAATAGACCTTGTGTTTGACCAGACTCTACGTTTCATTTATCTCCAAAATATACCCTCGCCACCGTAACACAGTGAACACGCAGTAGACAGTCAGATAGTAAATTCATACACCACAGTGAACACGCAACCTTGACGCTCACCCAAGAATAGACATTTACTTAACACATAACATTGTCGAGAAGCTAAATATTTCGCTGAGATGTTGCCATTTCGAAGTGTACATAACATGCGGCGAACTGTAACCCGAATCAAAATAGTTGATAACCTGTTGATGCTAAAGCATTACTCGCGAAACTATCCTTATTAAACGCTTTGAATTCATAAATAATGTTGGCAAGAATGTTTTTTTAAACACTGAGCATTTTTTCAGCGGAAGCGCCAAAGCAATCAGCAAAAACTTCAATGGAACCAGAATCACAAACCATTACGTGCTGACTCTGTAAATTATTAATTCCATAAAAATATACTTCCAACCCTCTCTGCGGATGCCGTCTTATTCATTTTGGGCTTATAGTTACAACTTGTATGTACTTTTGTTACACAGTAAGCTTTACACAAAGGTACTCCATTGTCTTATCTCAAGTACTAAAGCATTATAACAAGATCATCAACTATTAAAAAGGTAACAAAATATTCTAGAGCACCTCGGTGTTGTCGTAAAACAGAAATAAAAGATTTTATTAAGACATGCACCTAGGTACACTTACGAGTAAGTTTCACAGACTGAGGTTGAAATTTTATCTGTTACGTATGATTATAATAATCTTATTATGCTTCTACAAACTACATGTATTGTTCTATTAAGAGCTGGTTTAAATAAGTTATTACTTAAAGTGCGTGTTATACAAATGCATGTTTATAAGTTACAAGTCGTATTTACATAATACAAAAGTTTTGAGTTTGTAAAGTTAATCAGATAATGTATTCCCTGCGGACATTATTATGCGAACTCGCTCACAAAAGGTATTTTCGCACAGAAATTAATGCTGAATTTGCCAGGAATACCTACTTGATATTTGAACATATAATTTTAATTAAATTGCAAATGCTCAACAACATTTTTAAGTATGAATTGATATCGAACCAATTCACTTACAAAACATTCTAGAGCACCTCAAGGGAACAGAATGAACATGTTTCATTCTGTTCCCCAATCCGATCTAGAAACAAACGTATATATATACTGTTACGAGCTGGGGTTCGGCGATAAATTAAAACTCACTATGCCACTTAAACTGTACTTTATTTCACACTAAACTTAATTTCAACACTAATAAAACACCAATAAAACTCTATTTCCACAATAGGAAGCACTCCTAACTCTTCAGATCCTTCGCTCGATCTTTATCGCTCCGATTATTCAACTGAACTGTGTCCGGTCCTCGAATCCGAGTGCTTTTATATTGGCCGGAAAACATAACTAGTCAATTCTAGACTCTCCTAGAATGTTCTCGTAACGTGCGGAAACAAGGTCGATACTTCGAGTAAAAAAACAGCAACGCCATCTAGTAGAGAATAGATGAAACACTTTTAAATTACCGATATATCCATTCTCTTCTAATTCTCTCATTTACCGATAGATGACGTTATTTTCAAAATATCGGCATTCGTTACACTGCCTCTCTCTTAGACGTGTTCGCCCCGAACATAGTAACGAGCCAACCGGTCCACATGAACTATCTTCGGTGCACCTCGCGGCCCCTTCTGGATTCGATAGGTGACGTCGTTCATCCTGGTAATTATGCGATATGGCCCGTCCCATCTGGCTTGTAACTTAGGCGATTTTCCTTTGCTTCGTATTGGGTTATGTAGCCACACCAATGATCCCTCGTCGAAGCCTTTGTTGTTCGCCTTCCTGTCGTAGCGAGTCTTTATCTTTTCAGAAATCTGTTGACCAGATTCTCTGATGTGCTCGTATACGTCGTTCATCTTGTTGCGGATGATAAGCCGTGGTCCTGGTTTTATGTGCACCCATCACGCGACAAGTCTCCTTGAACACCTCAGATTCGAAGTTCCGGCCTTGATCGCTGTAGATTTCCAAGGGCACCCCGAACCGACAAAAGACTTCATGCACCAGCTTATCGGCCACTGTGATAGCTTATTGATTCGGGATTACAAACACTTCAGGCCACTTCGTGAAGTAATCCATCGCAACCAAGAAGTATTTGTTTCCGTCCTGGCGCTCAGGAAACGGCCCAGCGACATCCATCGCTATGCACTTCCATGGGGCTCCCACATTGTACACCTTTAATGCACCTCTGCTACGAGTATGTGGCCCCTTCACAGCTGCACAAGTTATGCATTTGCGGCACCAATCCTTAACGTCATTCCGACAGTGGAGCCAATAAAACCTCTCTCGGATCCTATTAAGGATCTTTTTAACTCCCATGTGACCTCCCGAACCACCATCGTGATAGAGCCGCAAGACTTCCGGCACCTTAGTTTTTGGCACTACCATTTGCAGATGGCACTGGTTACCTCGAGCGTTTTCCCATTTGTGGCACAGAACTCCATCCTGGACAACCAATATTTCCCACTGTGCCCAATAACCTTTAGTGATAGGGCTCATTGCTGCAATATCACTCCATTTGGGCCTAGGAGCGCCTGATTTCTTCCATTCGAGAATCGGCTGAACGTCCTTGTCGTCTTGCTGAGCACTCTGCAAAGCTTCTTTCCAGTCGTCACTCAGGTCCGTCTTCAACGTCCTCACTAACGTTGCCTGCTTCGCTTCCTGTCGGGCACAGTGCTTGCACTGGTCGGGACACGGCCTATGCAATAGAGCATCTGCGTTGCCATGGGACTTGGCGCTGCAATGTTGTATTTCAAAATCATACTCTTGCAGCAGTTCAATCCATCTGGCTACTTGTCCTTCAGGGTTCGTAAATTGAAGTAGCCATTTCAGCGCAGCATGGTCGGTTCGCAGGTGGAATTTACGGCCCAACAAATATTTGTTGAAATGCTGCAATGTCTTTACTACAGCCAAAAGTTCCCGCCGGGTGACGCAGTAGTTACTTTTGGGTTTGGATAAGGCCTTGCTGAAGTATGCTATAACAAGTTCTTGATCACCTTTCTTTTGGGACAGCACGCCGCCAATTCCAGTGTTACTGGCATCTGTGTCAACTATGAATTTATGCTCATTGTCAGGGTAGCCTAGAATAGGAGCAGTACAAAGATGTTCCTTGAGCTTCTGGAATGCAACGTCACAGCTCTCATTCCAACAGAACTGTACTCTGTCTTCGGTGAGCTTATGAATAGGTCGAGCAATGTCAGCAAAGTTCTTCACAAACCGTCGATAGTAGGAGCATAATCCGAGGAATGCTCTGACCTGCGTTTTGTTCTCTGGAAGTGGCCATTACTTCACGGCAATGATCTTATACGGGTCGGTTTGAATACCTTTCTCCGAGACTACATATCCTAGAAAGTTCACTTGCTGTCTGAATAACGCGCATTACTTCGAACTCAGCTTCAAATTAGCTCCTCGTATCTTTGACAGCACTTGCTTCAAGATTCGAAGGTGATCCTGGAAGGTGCGCCCCACGATAATGATGTAGTCAAAGTAGACCAGGCAGGCGTCTCCAATTAATTCCATAAGCCCTCGCTTCACCAGTCTCTCAAAAGTAGCCGGAGCGTTGCATAATCCAAAGGGCAAGACGTTAAATTGCCAAAATCCTTTGCCTGTGGAGAATGGCGTCTTCTCCTTATCTCGAGGATGTATTTCTACCTGCCAGTAGCCACTTTTCAGATCTAAGGTAGAGAACCACTTCATCCCTGTCAGCGTATCCAGTGTGTCATCGACCCTTGGCAGTGGGTAGCTGTTCTTCTTCGTGATGTCATTTAATCGGCGGTTGTCTACACAAAAGCGCATGCTGCCATCTTTCTTCTTAACTAGCACCACTGGAGAGCACCACGGGCTGGACGAAGGCTCGACTACGCCTTCTTTCACCATACTGTCGATCATAGCTTCCACTTCGCGTTCTCGTGCCACTAGCACACGTTTTGGCCGCTGGCGAATCGGTGCTTCATTTCCCGTGTTTGTTTTGTGCTGGACTAGTGCTGTTTTTGCTATGTCGGCATCACTGGTCGAGAAAATATCGGCGAAGCGGTTTCACATCTTCTCAGTCTTGGTCTTCTCTTCTTCTGACAGGGTACTTTGTCCTGTCCTCCAAAAGTGAAGACACGTCGAATCGTGCACCTTGAACCTTGGCGCTGGTAGGTTGCTCTTGACATGTACGCATCCAAGCCGCTCCTTCATAGGTGCCCAACTCCGTTCTTTTCTTGAGCAACACTCCCTTGTCACTTGCAATTAGTGCGCGTACTGATGAAACTTTGGTACCCCTTACCAAGGTTCGAGTAAGAGATAAGTACGCAACGATTCCCCTGACCCGAATTTCTTGGTAGACAAACTGGTAAGTACAACCGTTTCCGACCGCGGGTGAAGAATGACATTCTTCAGGCAGTACACTTTTCCTGAAGTTGCACCTTCCATGAAGACGTTTTCTGAGCCACATTTCAACACTCCCTGATTAACATCGATCTCGCAGCGATGCTTCCGCACGAACTCTAGGCCCAAGATACAGTTGTACACTATATCGGCCACGATGACGTTGTGACGGTAAACTTTGTTGCCTAATTTCAGATCCACCTCTATTTCACCTCGGACGGTTATGTGCTGACCCTACCGGTCAGCACATAACCGTCATGTTCTCAGATTCACACATTCATTGTTCCTGAAGCAGCCCCTAAGAACCCGTCTTGCCAGATGGAAACCGACGACTGTCCGAGAAGCACCCGTGACCAATGTCAGCTTGCATGGTGTTCTGTTAATATCGCCTTCGATGATCAGGCTGTGCCCGTCACATGATTGTGAGATTGAGATACTGGGGGCTCTTCCATTACCAGCCAGCACCCGCCCCGCAGTCCTGGCTTCTACTCGTTTCCCTGCTCTCGCTGCCTGGCAGGCACAATAGGTGACCCATTTGGTGGTGACAGGGTACCACCGTGCTGCTTACGCTTTGCAGCTCAAGCGGATATGGCCTCTTTCCCCACAGTTGTAGAACCGAGGTGACGACACAATTTCCCTGATGTGGGGACCTCGATCCTCGCGTCACACTGCTTCCATCTCCAGAGCGTGGGCTAAGGCGTCCTTGAGGTCCTTGAAGTGCCCAAGTCTTACCACTGCTCTAACCTCCAGGTCGCGGATTCTATGCGTAAATGCCTGTACGAGGTTCCCATCTATCAGCGCAGGTGACGACTGGTATGCCTTCCTGACCAGCTTTTCCACCTCCAGAGCCCACTGCTGCAGAGTTTCTCCGGTGCGTTGTGTCCTGTCCTTCAACAGGGCACGATACACATGTTCGAGATGCGCGTCACCGTATCTCGCCTCCAGCGCCTCCAGAAGCTTCTCCTCGGAGAGGTCTTGCCCGAGTGCCTCCACCACCGTCAAGGCCCGATCACGAAGGTTAGGGCGGTTAAGGCCTATTCTTTGTACTTGTGTTTTTTTAAATAAAAAAACACAAGTACTTCAACCGGGAGGATGGATTTAGATTATCAACAACTTGGAATCCAGTCATCAATAAGTGTAAACAACGCCGCAATGATACAGCTCAACAGTGTGTAGACGTCATTAGTGTTGTTTGTCGAGGTACCGACAGTGGGGTTAAAAACAAAAATTAAAATCAAGTGATACCCTCACTTGATTTTAATTTTTGTGCCAAATCAACACAAGGACGGTGCTGAGCTCACGAACGCTGAAACTTTGGCAAAAAACGCGAGGTATTTATGCCTTAAATATATTATTTATCGCGAGTAAGACCCGCTATATAACCTTGTATAATGTATACTAATCGCGAAAGTTTAAAATCCCCCATTACTTAGTAATGAATAATACAATTTCCCAGTAGTTCTACGAAGAGAGGTGCTGTGTTATATACATGCAATAAATTATGCAAGGTTCCTTTAAAAGGTAACGTAATAAACTTAACTTGCCTAAGGGTCGATTGTGAGTGCCGAGATCAATAGCGTTCGATTAAGTACATATTATTGATTCTCTTAAGTGAAACTGGAAGAGGAAGTGAAACTTTACTATACATTTAAATGGTTATTCACAACTTCTATCATATAGCAACTAATCTAACCATTCAGGTGTATCCAAGCACGGGGCTTTCCTATATTTATATGAAAAGGTCTTAGGTCTAGGAATCATCATCAGACCTTTATACTGTCGCACTGCTGGGCACGGGCCGCTTGTCACTAGGAGAAGGGTAAGGCCATACTCCACCGTGCTAGCCAAGTGAGAGTTGGCAGACTTCACATTTATTTCGAGAACATTATGGAGAACTCTCAGACATGCAGTTTTCCTCACGATGTTTTCCTTCACCGATTAGTAAGCGATAATTAACAATTTAATGAATAATTCTTTTCATATTTATAACTTACCATTAAGTTTCAATAAGGTGTTTAAAATAGAACTTAAATAATGGACTACTGTTCGCGCTCCGAGATTGAATAGCCGCACTTGAACAGCGGGCGAGGAAACTGCACACATTATTAAACTAAAATGAGATGGTAGCGGCAATCTGCACTTTATGGTTTGTTTACTGACATAATTGTATAATACTTTGACTACTTAATTACTTGCCTCTACGAATCTATGAAAGAAAATCTATAAATCAGTTAACATATGTCCAATAGCGGATGTTTGATATGATGAACTATTCAGTGAGAACTCTTTTGTGACATCTAGTATACACCACTATTTTTTACTTAGCACAAAAACTTTAAGGACAGATTAGCGAATACATCATTATCATATATATAACGTAAGAATTACATAATATCTATAAAGAGCAAAGTTATCATCATTTGTTTGTTGTAGAAAATCTCACTTAAATCATAGTCATATTTTACAATCCATTCACTAATTCATTCATAGTATTCCATCCTGCTCATTTGCATTCTCTCTGTCGCACTTGTGATGTAGGTAACCTTAGACAATAAAATGAAACAAAAGAATAAGTAATGAGGTTAATTAGGTACTTAATTCATTTTCTATATTCTAACCTCTCCTTCATACTTCATCCGGGCTTAGGACCGGCAAAATTTGCCTTTTTACAAGCAATTAAATACATGTGTATGTAATTCTTTTGCAAACAAATATCAAAATAAAAGGAGGTATTCTGGACTAAAAGAAAATAGTAATTTTGGCGTATTTATGAAGTTAGAATCAGCTGCTATTTACAAATATTATTTCATCATCATCATGTCAGCCTAGAGACGTCCACTGCTGGATATAGGCCTCCCCCAAGGTTCGCTACACAGACCGATTTTGAGCCGCCCGCATCAAATTATTATTTACGTAGGTAGGTAATTTTTACTTACAAGTATTTCAATTGTCCTTTGAAATGTCCATTGTCAATATACAGACGGGCACGCCTTATTAAATTGTTTTTTAACGAGAGAAGTACCCTTCTGTCTTTTCACTTCGTTAAAGGCGTCTAATATGCGCTGTTTTAATAGTTCGATACTAACCGGCTCACTTTTGTACACCCAAAAAAAAAAGTCCATGGGCGTGAGGTCAGGTGAGCATGGAGGCCAAGCTACAGGCCCGCCTCGACCGGTCTACTCTCTTGCGAACTCTTCCCTGATCACAGCTGCACTCGCGTGATCTAAATTGATAAGACATCGGGCAAAACGGGCAAACTAAACAAACAATTAACTGTTGCGGCGAAAAATAGATGCGCCCGCTTCCGCTAACAATTTAGCACTGTTTGGCACGGCGCGGGCGCAGAGGGACAGGGGGTGGCGAGCTTCGAGTTTGCCCAAATTTATCATTGGAGCAGTGCCGCGTAGGTACGCCAGCCAATAGAAATTTACTACTGGTAGTTCTACACAGGACGCAGGTCGATCATTGATTTAGTTATGCATTTACCAATTATTACGTATTTTGTGGACAGTTTTGGGACAGTTTTGAGACTTATTGTTTTTATATTTTACCTACACAGATATGATTTGGTAAAAATACTTAGTGCCCCGTTAAATTTTTTGTACTAATTAAAAAATAGTGGTGTATATTAAATGTAAAAATGCACCAAACGTTAACTTATCATCGTTAGACACGTTTTCCTGAAAAAAATTAACATCAATTTTAGTTTTTCTAAAATATCAGAAAGTTAAATTTAGCCATGTCTAATAATTCAGTAGTACTTTCATGACCAACAACAGACTATATAAGAAATAAGCTAAGAAAAACTATCTTTATGGGAAGTAATAAGCATCCTCAAACTATAATCATGTGCAAATCGACATCGGACGGTTGGACTGAGAACTTACTTGTTCTCTTTATTGGGCATAATGCCTGATACCGACTGCAGGTACTGTACAACTAATAAGTTTCCCTATATCAACTTTGTCGCTTAAATTTTTTTCTTCTATAATTTTATAGGTATTTGAATAACAACAATAAGTTGAGACATCGAATTTTCTGTAACTTGCCGTGCGATTATAAAGGTCTATAATGTCTGGGCTTTCATAATTATTATTCAAAGTTATTATTTAATAGAACAGTTTATTTTGTAATTAAAGTAAGAAAGATACAAAAGTATTCTTAAAATTAGTTTTTTTTAATGTTTATATATTAATAGACTCACGCCTGTATCCCCGAAGGGGTAGGCAGAGGTGTTATATTACACCCACAGTTCGCCATGGATTTTGAGGTCAGGACAGGACGTTTTTTTTTAAGTTCATAATATTTATTTTAAATTGTCTTTCGGTATGTATACCACGTACCTTTGTTTGGAGTAAACAATATTTCGGCACTGTTGCAAGCGCGATGTTCACGGATGTACTGAGGGTATTGCGGGTAGATGAATGTTACGAGCAAGTAAAACGATCTACCCGCTTTCTTACTCGTTTTTTGCGTACAACGCCACGATCACTGTCATCACTATAGCACTGTGCCCGATCACGACATACTACACTCACTACGTCAGCTCGCGGTTTGAGTCTTTTCGTTTCACGGGTTTTACATAGACGGACCACTGGATGCCAGATACTCGACAGTTGAAACCCATCCTCTCTATTGAAATTTTTGAACTTTTTAATTTCAATAGCCTCCCTAACCATTCGAGGTATGTAGTGGCGTTCTGTCGAAAGCACCTGAGGGTTGTGTAACTCAATCCAGTAGTCGGCACCCGAGTCTAAAAGGTGTTGAGCTATAGCTGACTTATGTGGCTCATTATTTTTGACTGCTCTAATGTGTTCCTTTATCCGGCAAAAGATGGTGCGTTTTGTTTCTATATCCGCTTGCCTTCACAACATTTTTAAGTGCTTACTCAGCATCGACAAATTTCAAGTGCGCGCCGCCACATGAACACGGGCGCGCTCAATAAATTAGTTTTTGTTTGATTGTTAATAACGTGAAAGGAGTGGTGTTTAATTTTTCTGCAACCTAATGAATGACTTATTCTAATGGTACGAAACAAATTACGTTTGAATGAAATGTTTACTTTAGGCGAGCGGCCGTAACGTAAACAAAGTCGTCTTTAACGACTTACTCGACACCTTTGTTTATCATAATATAAGTATTAGCTAAAAATTGCTTGTTTTTGTTTTTTCATATACCTGGTGATATTATCTATGTAATAAAATAAGTTATAGCAATCCTTGCTTAAAAATTATTTAGATGTAAGCATTTGAAAAAATATATATATTTCGCTGACTTTGCATTCCGCGCGCGGGGCGTAATTATGGATTAAAAACATCATTGTAAACAAATTATGTATTGTATTCTTATTCTTAGCTCGTCGTCAATACCTTCTTTTTACGACTCTGCACCAATACGACTGAAAAAACAATCGACAATCGACAATCGCCTTTCTATATTTTATATTCCCGCGCATCAATATAATGGACTGTGATTAGCCAGTCGTGTTAGTGCTGCAATACAGATAATCAAAATATGACTTGTCAACCAGAACCTTCACCATAGAGGTTGTATAGGTCAATTAAATAATGGCTTGTAATTAATTATCGCTAACACATGGTTGTTATAATGAAAGATTTCGTAAGACTGTATACGCAATAATGAGTATTAATAAACCTTTTTTAAATTATATAACCCTTGAGTATTTTGCTACTAACATAAAAATATTGACCATATTTACATAGCACTTAAAAGCCTTCAAAATATTTTTCGGTCTGTTCAAGTCAGTTGCTGTCAGTTGCTCGTTGACTAAGTACTTTCTTTTTTTTACTCCCCCATTAGGACTAAATCCTGTGTCGCGTGGGATTTTACAAACATACAACTAACGGACACAATGAACACCCAGACTCGAAACAACAATTTGTGAATTATGCAAAGTATTGCCTCGTATGTGGATCGACCACACAACACTTCGCGCAGTGTAAAGCGGCGAGGCTGCCGCTTAAACCACTACGCCAACCGTACAGTCTACGTGTATGCTATGCGAAAACGTACTTTAAAGATACAAATACATTTCAAAGACATGCAATTAAAATTAATATTATTATCAATACTTTTCCAAATTAATTTCAGTATATTCCATATGGAACATATTTTCCGTCACTTATCAGGTCTCTAAAAATACGAGTACCTATGTAGATCAAAATGTAACATAAGTCATACCAATGAACAAGTTCCCTTACACATGTCATATCCGCATCCTTTTTTCCCGACTACGGCGAAGCCAAAAGGAAGGGTAATGTTTTTTGTGTCCTTTTTATACAAACTTGGTTAATGATTAAATCTAATAAATTAGGTCAGATCATACCTGTAACCCTCTTACTTGTTTCAGTCTCAAATGTTATTTATAAAATATGGCCATTTACTTAATGCACTTACAGCAATTGAATTTTACGAGTTTATGTCTGTAACGTTATTTCTTTTAGATTAAACCTCATTACTCCCATAATCCGTTTTGGAAGCGTGGACCGCCGACACTTTATACGTAAATTGCCAGCACTTTCTTCAAATAAAATGATGATCAATGTTACCTGAGATGAATATTATATGTATTCGTGTAACATTTACGAAGAATTTGATTACAAGTTTAACATTAGCTATCTTTCCATTTGACAAACAAATTCTACATTTGCCGCGAAAGAATTACAGTATCAGTCCCCGGAATTAATGGTGTGTAAAAGCAAATCGCATAAAAATAAACAGACAAATAATATTAGGAGTCGGTAAATGGGGTAGGATCAGATACGTAAGGCTTTGTGGGCGCTGAGTGTAAACGCCATAGTCGATCGATGCGCGTCGCCTGCTGCCTGTGCTCCGGATAATCACCTATTACCAACGAATGATTTTAAGTGTGTTTGAAGGTGGTTAATTTCAATTTTAATTGGCTGCTAGTTTTACTTTCAGCTGTTGAATCTAATACCAGTCTAAAGCCTACTTGTCTAAACGTTCTTGAACTTATTGAAATACCTGTCTGAAATCAATTTTTAAGCGTGTAGCGTTAGCTTTACGGCAAAGGCTCTCAGCTTTCTTTCCATCTACTTCTTATTTCAGCCCTTTGAAACCAGTTCTTACCTTATCAAAGGGGTCATGCTCGTCCCGCCATCTTCGTCAAGACCTTTTGCTATATCGATAACCATTTAAATCTATTTAACAAGTGTCAAAATATCCATCTATGGCGTGTACAAAATAAGTTTTAGGATATTTTAACTTATTGTTCAACATGTGTTTAACTGTAAATGTAAAGCTCAACACCGTTTTTCTTTTTGATATAACTCCTAGGATGACAGGTCCCGCAAAGTGCAAGCCAGCTGTTGCAGCGACAAGTATTAATCACATAAGAACGAGACTTATATATTAGCTGCCCGATTGAAAAACACAATTTTCTCTCTATACTATAATGATATTAGTCCCACAACGTTTGTATTAAATAGGATTTGGCTATAAGAAATCGTTAAACCGTCAGCCGTTGGCCCCAACTGTGATGAAAATCTTTGACAGTTGTTATAGGGATGCAAAGATCTAAGGCTCTAAAACATGATATATCGCTATCCGTTTGGGTTGTGGAGGACAGACATCAGTCGTTCTAATGCATCAGAGGCAAAGCTAATATTCTGTAAAATCAGAATAAGACTTGTAAGTGATGCCTGCGCACTTAGGCTCCTTGTCTAAAATACAACTGGGTTAACGCTAGGATAATGATTAGTATTTTGGCTGCGACAACTTTCAACTTTGGAAAAAAAGTAACTCCTGTAATAAAAGGCTGTTATAACACTGCAACATACAATGTTAAAGACACTGTAACTCTTATAAGTACCTAAATAAGTTTCCACCGATGCTCGTTTAATCTCAATTGATTTCAGATTGCCGAGTTTGTTGAAATTATGTATGTAAATCCCCAAGGATATTTGCCCTTAACTTAAGAGTCATGTTGCCACTCGTATTAATAAAGTGGCGGTATACTACTATATCAAATTGTGTGTTATTGGATTGCTTACTTTTGGTGTCTTGGATTTTTGTCTCCTAACATATTCTCTTTTAATTCGGTATAAATAAAATAACTTAATATCTTATATCAACAATAACTCGCTAATCTCAGGAACTACTGGTCGGATTAGAAAAAATCTTTCAGTGCTGGATAGCCAATTTATTGAGGAAGGCTATATGACATCACGCTATGAGTCATGGGAGCGGAGCAGTAGCCTTAAACTGCGGGCTCATCTAGTACTAATATACTAACGGCCGGTTTCTGAATTGAGAATTCTAGCTTTAATCAGTTGAAAAAATTTCAACTAGTTGAAGTCAACTTAAGTTTTTTCTGTTTCACTGGTCAGAGTGAGTATTTTTCAAAATACTTTCAACTGAGTATTCTTCAAATCATGAAGAACTCAAACCGAACAACACTAGTACGTTCCGATACAAGTAAAAAAACCGGTACTAACCATAAATTCGTATTAATAAACATTTTACGAAGAAGCACACTTGTCAGTTAATTATTTTTATGCGGAAACAAATAAAAAGTCGAAATAAAGTTGTATTTAAAATTATTTCAACGATTATAAATTTTTTAATTAACAGTTTTTTTAATTTGTTCAATTCGGAATACTGAAGACGGAGCTTGTATGTTATGTCAAAGTCAGTTTGTTTTTTTAATACAAAATATTTGTGGCCAGGTTTATTTGAAGTATAATTCTATATACCTCCATGGCAGCCACCATGGAGGTAAATAGAATTATACCTCCATGGAGGCCACAGCGAAATTATTTGGATTGATTTAAAACGGAAATCTCTTATTTATATTTATAAAGGAAAAGGTGAAGAAGAGATCTTCCAATTACACTAAAGATGAGAAATCGAAAAATTAAAAAAAGCTGGTAGAGGTTCATTTACTCCAACACTTTCCGATACTGATCACCAGATCGTATCAATAAATGATCAAATCAGACCAGAAGCTAAGCTAAACATTGACATAAATTTATTAAAAAGAAAATTAAAAAGATTTTTCTACAATAGTTGCCCTAAAGGCAAAATTTTGATTAATTTTCTATCCCTTCTATTTGCTCCTGAACTGAAATCCTCCTGAACTGAGTAGAATTTTAATCGTGATTCCAAATATTTAATAGTATTTGAATCTTTTTCTATGACTTCTGCTTGATGACCTTCTTGTTGTGTAGACATCAGTATGAACTATGATGTACCCGCTACTTGACAGCCGTTGTGTGGGCAGCTTGACATACTGGCCGTCATATTACTCGTGATCACGGGTTAAGAGGCCAAAGTTGTATAATTAAATTTCTCAATTTATCAGTGCTAAGTAAGGTTTAACAAATGACAAATGTTTTCAGAAACGCGAATATAGAGTTGAGATGGAGTTGATCATAATATGTTATGTCAAATTTGAGATTTTTCAAGCACAAATACTCAAATGTGGTGAACTATTTTTTGTGAAACAAAAAATTGATTAAGTATGAGATCATTAGTGTTTAAATTGTTTTCAACGTGAAATTCTCAATTCAGAAACCAGCCGTTAGTCTGGCCATAAATACTGTTACAATAAAAAATTAAAAATAAGAATTTGGAATCTGTCATTTTTATACGATTGTTTATTGTGTTTTCTCGTTTTGGCGCAAATATATTGTACAATATTTTGCGATATTAAAATGGAGTGGGTGATAAAGAGAACCGAATCGCTGTGATTGCATTACACAAAGTAGGTATGGAGCCAAAAGCAATGTTTAAAACTCTCCATACACTTGGTATTAGTCAAATGTTTGTGTACCGGGCTATTAATAGGTACAATGAGACCTCTTCTATTTGCGACAGAAAAAGACCTGGCCATCCACGTAGTGTTCGAACGAAGAAGGTGGTCAAAGCAGTAAGGGAAAGAATTCGAAGAAACCCTGTCCGAAAGCAAAAGATTTTATCTCGGGAGATGAAGGTAGCAACTAGAACCATGTCGCGTAATTTAAAAGATCAGTTAGGACTTGCAGCCTATAAGAGACGCACTGGTCATTTCTTAACTGATAATTTAAAAAAGAATAGGGTGGTAAAATCGAAACAACTACTGAAGCGGTACGTAAAGGGAGGTCACAGAAAATTTTTGTTTACGGATGAAATATTTTTACAATTGAGCAAAATTTTAACAAACAAAATGACCATATTTATGCTCAAAGCTCTAAGGAAGCTTCTCAATTAGTCGACAGAGTGCAACGTGGGCATTATCCGACTTCAGTGATGGTTTGGTGGGGTGTTAGCTATGAAGGACTGACTGAGCCATATTTTTGTGAAAAAGGTATGAAAACATCGGTATATGTGTATCAAAATACCATTCTTTAGAAGATAGTAAACCCCTTAACAACACCATGTTCAATAACGAAGTATGGTCCTTCCAGCAAGACCCGGCACCGGGTCATAAAGCTCGGTCCACGCAGTCTTGGTTGGAAGCGAACGTTTCGGACTTCATCAGAGCTGAAAACTGGCGTCTAGTCCCGATCTTAATCCGCAGGATTATGATTTATGGTAAGTTTTATAGAGTACGACTTGTTCTAAACGCCATGATAATTTGGAGTCCCTAAAACAATCCATACGATTGGCAGTGAAGAATTTTCCCATGGAAAGAGTGGCTGCTCCTATTGATAACTGGCCTCAACGTTTAAAGGACTGTAATGCAGCCAATGGAGACCACTTCAAATAAGCTTTTTACATTTTAAATTGTTTAATATTTATGTATTAAACTAACACACTGTAAAAGTAATAAATGTTATTTGCAATTAAAAAAATATTTTTTTCTTTGTTACAATATTTATGGCAAAACTAAGTATAAAGCTGAAGAGTTTATTTGTTTGTTTGTTTGGTTGAACGCGCTAAACTCAGCAATTACTGGTCCGATTTGAAAAATTCTTTCAGTGCTCGATAGCCCATATATCGAGGAAGGCTATAGGCTATATTACATCACGCTTTGAGCCACGGGAGTAGAGAAGTAGCCTTAAATAACGCGGGTGTAACTGCGGGCTCATCTAGTATTATTATAAACGTATGTTTCTAGATCGGATCGGGAAATATGTAGAATGAACATGTGTTCTCTAAGAGAATAGGTTCGATATCACTTCATAGTTAAAAACCGGCCAAGTGCGTGTCGGGCCACGCGCAATGTAGGGTTCCGTAGTTGCCCATAATGGCCATTATTGATAATAACTTCTGTTTCACATGGGAATAAAAACGGGCATCTTTAAGATTAAGCCAGCGCTCCCAATGTAAACTCACAGAAATAGGTATTTATAAGTTAACCGACGATTACTCGTAAACTAGTGATGTCTACATAGCCGTGATAGTTTTCCTTTTAAATTCGTTATATGTTCTAAATTTGTGATTTTTTTCTAAATTAATAGTTTAGCCGGCAGAGGGGGGGGGGGGGCACTTGAGTCTAACAATTTCACTTCAAAGCTTGATATTTGACAAACCAATCACTTGATCGAGAAAAATTATTTGAGCACACTAATAATATTTTTTTGAAACTTATCCAATGATAACCCACACAGCTCTTCGAGGAAGGCCAGCAGACTCTTGATGTGGCCCACTGCCTCCCTCAGGGTGCTGTATCTCGTCAGGTACTGCTGCCTGTACTGTGCGACCTCAGGGCAGTCGAGGAGCAGGTGGGCTGCCGTCTCGTCTGCTGCCATACAGGCCCTGCACAGCGGGCTGTCGGTGATACCTATAGTAAATAGGTGTTTATTAAAGAATCCGTGTCCTGTGTAGGCGGCCGTGACTGTCCGCAGTTGTTGTTTGGACAGCCGGAGGATTTGTTTGGCTATCTTACCGTCTACTGCGGGAAGAGCCTCCTTGGCCTGCCTACATGTTTCAATACCAATCCAGGACTGGTTGTGTTGGGTCCTGGTCCTATTCCTTACCAGGTTGCGATAAAAACCAGAAGGGAAGGGAATAATGGGCTCGGGTCCCACCACCTCTAAAGTGGCCCCTCTTCTGGCAAGTACGTCGGCTGCGTCATTCCCTCTTGAGCCACTGTGGCCCTTGATCCATTGCAGTGTTAATTTGTTTTGTTTACCTACCTCTGTTAGTTTCTGGTGGCATTCAAGCGTGAGTGCCGAGGTGATAGTATGGCTTTTGAGGGCTGAGAGGACAGCCTTACTATCTGAGAGGATCCTAATGGATCGTTCCCTTACCTCACGTGCCATGATTGCTGTGGCAGCTAGGATTATGCCAAAACATTCGGCCTGGTAGACCGTGTTGTAGGCTCCCAGCGGTGCTGCGATGTTGATGTTAAGGTCCTCGGAGAATACTCCTGAACCCGTACCTGTATCCGTCTTAGACCCATCTGTGAAGATCGTGAGCTCGTTGTGGCCAACCGCTCCCTCGTGTAGATCCTCGTACAGTTGGATTTTGTATTTCTTATCGAAAACAAATTGTTTCGGTATTCGGTCGCCAATGGCTTGTGTGAGAGGAACTTCTTTAAAGAGTGTGTTTAAGTTGCTAGTGTGCGGTGTGTTAGTGTCTTTCCAGAGCTTCAGAGCTCTTAGCCGGATCGCCGACATCGTTGCTTCCTGTTGTATGAACAGGTGCAATGGAGGCAAGTCCAGCAACACTTCGAGTGCCGCTGTAGGTGTAGTTTTCATGCAGCCCGTGGCCGCTAGGCATACAAGTCTTTGAAGCTTTTGAAGCTTGTAGGCGGCCGTTGTTAGGTTGGTCCGAGGCCACCATACTACTGCGCCGTAGCTTATCATCGGACGTATTATTGTCTTATAGAGCCATAACACAATTTTGGGGGATAGGCCCCATCGTTTACCTATCATCTTTTTGCACTGCCAGAAGACGATGCTGGCTTTATTGAGCTTATTTTCCATGTGGCTGTTCCATGTCAATTTGCTGTCAAGAGTGACTCCCAGGTACTTTACCTCGGTGGACAGCTTGAGCTCTGTGTTGAATAGCCTGGGCAGTCGGTAAGTACCCAGCGCGCGTTTGTGTGTGAACATAAATAGTTCGGTCTTGTTCGGGTTTACTGATAATTCGTAGTCATTACACCACCACTCTACTATGCGTAGAGCCTGTTGAGTAAGGTCGTACACTGTACTAGTTACCTTACCTGAGGTGAGAATGGTCAGATCATCTGCATATCCTATTGTGTAAAAATATCTCGCGTTGAGTTTGTCTATGAGTTCATTGATGACTAAGTTCCACAATAGCGGGGAGAGTACACCGCCCTGCGGGCAACCTTTAGTTATCCAGGCTGTCTGGGAGTCGCCGTGCAGGCGCACTACTCTTTTGCTGAGCATGTTTTGGATCCACTGTATGAGCATCTGATCCACACCATGTCTGGCTAGGGCGTTGCTTATACTGGAGAAGTTTGTCTTGTCAAAGGCTCCTTCTATGTCAATGAAGGAGCCCAGACAGATGCTTTTTTGTTGTATAGCAGCTTCTATCTGGTTCACGACCTGATGTAAGGCCGATTCCGTCGATTTCCCTGAGCTGTATGCATGTTGATTGGCATGTAGGGGTAGGTGTTTAAGTGCCCCACTTCTTAATTCCCTCTCGCATAGCCTTTCCAAGGCTTTAAGCATGAAGGAGGTCAGGCTTATTGGTCTGAAGGACTTTGCATTTGTGTAGTCTGTTTTGCCTGGTTTTGGTATGAAAATTAGTTTGACTTCCCTCCAATTCTTCGGTACATATCTAAGGGCCAGGCTAGCCCTCATGATTGCCAGAAGTCTTTTGCGGACCGGTTCACCCCCCCATTGTAATAACCCAGGGAAGATGCCGTCCAGTCCGGCTGCTTTGAAGGGATGGAAGCTATCGATGGCCCATCGGAGTTTTTCTTCTGTGACCACGGTGTTTGCGTGTCTCCACTCGTGTTCGGTCGCCACTGTTGGTGTATCGTGCCACGTTATTACCGGGGTGAGGACGCAGCCTGGGAAGTGTGTTTCTAGTAGGACGCGTCTTGTCTCCTCCTCCGATGTGGTGTATGTGTTATCCGGTTTACGGAGAGTACCTGGTGCAACCATCGGTTGCTGAGCCAGTAGTTTCCTTACCCGGTTTGCTTGTTGGCAAGATTCAATGCTCACACAGAATTTTCGTCATCCCATGGTGCGTCTGAATCTGAGGCATTTCTTGTAGCTTGATTTGGCCGCTTTATAAGCGTCCCAATCTGCGTCCGCGCTTGTGTTCATTGCCCTGTTAAGGGCCCTTCTTACCTTCTTGCGCTTGCGTTCAAGCTCAGCGCCCCACCAGGGTTGTTTACCTGGGGTTGAGGGTAGAGTGGTTTCTGGGCATGCTGCGTGGTAGCTGTCTAGCATCGACTGCGTCAGTGTACATACCTGCTCGTCGATCTGTTCATTGTCACCCAGTACCGTCGGCGTAGCAGTAAGGGTAAGTTTCTCTTTAAGTAATTGGACATACTTTGCTTTGTCAGTGTTGTGTGGTTTCCTGCGTGGCTGTGTAGGTTGTATAACGACTTCCATAGAGAAGCTGATCCATCTGTGGTCTGAGCACGATGCCTCTTTCGAGACGTGCCATCCCTTGATGCGTTCAGCCGCTCCTTCTGTTGCGAGAGTTAAGTCGATAATTGTCTGACTACGTCTTGTGACGAAGGTGGGCTCCGTACCTGTGTTTAATAGGGTAAGATTAGTGGTGAATAGGTATTCAACCAGTGATTTACCTCTGTTGTTATTGCAGTTCATGCCCCACATTTGGTGGTGGGCATTGGAGTCCGTTCCTATTACTACCTCCGTTTTGGTTCTCTCGCACTGGTTAACCAGACGCGTGAGGTCAAACGGTGGCGGGTCTTCGGCCTCGGGCATGTAGACCGATGCGAAAACAACCGCTATACTCCTTGGCTGCTGTGTTATTTCAATTTGTATCGCTGTGATGTCTCTGGAACAGAACTCCGTTAGAACTTGGGCTCTGATGTTTTTAGTTGTCAGTATGCAGGTTCTTGGATGTGTGTGGTCAGTTGAAGAATAAATCTTACCTCCCAGGCTGGAGAGGCCTCTGATGAGGCCACCCCTTATCCAAGGTTCCTGGATGAGCACGATGGCTGATTGTTGGACCTCCATCCATTTGCGCAGTTGCGCAGTGGCCGTTTGGCTGTGATGGAGGTTGATTTGGAGGCAACTGACGTCACTAGGCAGAGGGTTCATCTTTGGATGATGTCCCCACCTCCCCGACCGTCAGCTGCGTTAGGCCGACCAGGATGTCGCCAGCCTCCACCCCGTCGTCCCGCCGCACCGGGCTCAGGAGCAGGCTCTCATCTTCCGAGTTACCCTCGGCTGACGGGCCAGCCCCCGAGCCAGACGCGGCCGGCTCTGACGGGCCGGGTTCTGCGTCGCACCCTGGCTTGGTGTTTGAGTCCTGCTTGACTCGTGTGGAGTTGTCGTCCGGAGGATGGTCGACAAGCTTACCTGAGGGGTCCCGGAACCTGACGTAGACGGCACCTACCCCCAACGCGAGGCGGCGCTCGTTTTTCATCAGGATCGGGACCTGTTCTACTGGGACGCCCACTACTAGAAACCACCCACCTGACTGCCTTTCAGAGTGCAGCATCGACCATTTGTCAACCTCCAACCAGGGGTTCTGAAACTCCAGAGCGCGACCCACGTCGCGCACGTCGTCTAAGACCCCCTGTTCGTCGGGTACGACAATGCCGCACCGCACTCTCTTCGGGGTCTCTTCCTGGCCCCTGACCTCCAGTTCGAAGCCTGGTGGTGGGACCAGGAGAGAGACTGCCTCCGTCAGCCAGGTACGCGTTGCCTCGTCGGCGCACCAAAGTTTGAGGACCCCGTCCGCGTGCACGGGTTTCCCGGTGAACGCTGGAGCGGGGCGTTTGAGGGTTTTGGTCGACCAGGCATCACTAAGGATCTTCTTTTGGAGCTCCCGGAGTACCTGGTCCACCAACTCCTTCGGCAAGTTCCCTGTGCGTTTGCATGTTACTGCAACACCCAGGGACGCCTTGGAGGCCTGTGCGTAGGACTTACCTTGTATCCTGGAGGAGTCGAAGCGGGGCTTCTTGTGCTCCCCTCGAGGCGAGCTGGTCTCGTTGAGAGCACGTTTGGCCTCACCTCTTTCCTTGTTTTCGGCAGATTTACCTGCCGCGTTTCCCGGTGGTGCTGGGGCTGGATGCCGTCCAGGGTGGCCAGCCCGCCGCTTGGCGGCAGGCGGCTTCCCCGTACTGCCTCCGGCCTTCGTGCACCCCTCGCTACTGAGCGTGGGCTGCGCGCTGGTCACATTGCTGGGACCTGCGACGGCAACCTGCTCAGCTGTTTTAGTGGAGGCAGCACCGGCAGTAGCAGCGTCTTGTTCAGCCTTCCGCCTAATTGCCATGCGCTGTCTCTTGCTTTTGTTGTTCCTCTTTTTCTTCGTGGAACTGGTAGCAGCGGGGCCACTCGGTTGTGTGGTGGGCGTGCGTTGGACAGGACCGGTGGTCTTGCCCTTACCCTTGCCCTTACGGTGACTCACCACTTGCCAGCCCGCGAAGGAGGAGTCATCTTCCCGCTTGATCTCAAACGGGCTGACGATTGTAAGGACGGGACCAGTACTAGCGTTAGCCAGCGCTGAAGTCACGTCCTTGGGGGATGGTTTGACACCTGCAGCGGGGGCCACGGCGTCGACCATCTGTATGGTTTTGGTTGTGGCGGCGGGAACAGCTTTCGCCGTCCCCGTCGCGGTTGGGGTAATAAAAAGGATTTCGGTATCCATACGTTTACTTAAAGACTTTCATCCCTCTGGCTTCCCACCCTCCATGGAGCCCGCAACAGGGAACGTCATACCGGACGTTAGGATTACCAGAGGGATATAGGAACGCAAGGCTGGCTTACAGCACGACATCGGGCGCCCGCTCGGGTCAAAGGTCGGAGCCGAGTTACCAACTCCATCCGTCTTCCCTCGCTTGCGCCTTCAGTATAGCCTTCACCCACCACATCAACAGCCGAAATAAATTCCAACTGCTGATGCGGACCCCACGTCCCTAGCCTGTGGCCCTCTGACGGGACACGATGGCCATTTCCCCCGCTGCGGCTCACAGCGGGGGCTACCGTTTAGCGTGAAATCGGGACCAAAGAGGGCGTGTTGCCTCACGGTCGCATTACCTACACAATGGGGTACCCAACCAAAAAAAATTCAACCCACTATATATGTAGGGGAGATACCCTTAAAAAAAATATTTTCCTAAATTTTATTCTACAGTTTTGTTGCAATATCGTATGTCTATATTCATGTAAAATATCAGCTTTCTAGCACCAGGCGTCTTTGAGCTAGGCTGCGGACGGACAGACGGACGGACATGACGAAACTATAACAGCCTTATTACAGAAAACTGAATAAACCTTAGCTTGAGCCAGAACTTTAAAGGCCAAGTCTTATAGCTGAGCAACGGTGTAAACTTGTTCTTATTACAAAACATATTTGAGCCTGGGCTTTTATGATACCGCGTTATAAACTAAGCTTAAAATATCAACCACAGATAATAACAATTCTTATTCGTTCATCATGACATCATTCACTCTTTACGTTCCGTATTTTTATAAAAAAAGATGTTTACTTTAATCGATAATGATTCCGAATTATAGAAAAGGTACAAAAGTACTAGAAATTTGTTTTTTTACAATAAATATTTATAATCACTACTCTCTTGGTGCCAATTTCTTTTTCGAGGCTTATTTTGTAATGTCACCTGAACAACAGCTATGAGCGTGTAACGAAACGGAGTGCACTCTCGCGCTTTAGAGCGAAAGTACTTACGCTACATTAAAGTTTAGTTTACAAAGACGTGAAACTTCTATTTAAATTATCTACAAAATTATTCATTGAAGTACTGCTACGATGGAAGAACAAAAACGAAAATGGGCAGGTTCAGACATGTCGAAAATTTTCATTGCAAAAGTTTTTGTGAATCTGTACTTTTGCCTAAATAGCTTCAAATCTTCAATATCTTTGATACCGACTGAGTCAATAATATTTATGTTGATTTACGCAAACTTTTTCACTAAAAGCAGTTACAATATACACAAAATATTTGACATTAGTGATAGTAGCAACATTGGTTTATCGTAATAAACTAGGGGTCGGGATGGTTTAGGTTTATATCGTGAAGTGATCCATAGTTTTGCGATAAACTTCATTTTGTAATAACACTGTGGTCTAAACTGTAGTTTTTGCTGCTTTAAGCTTGGTATTAGCCTTAAACCGTCTTTTGTAATAAGGCCGTAAGGGTTCCTTGTGGACTACGGAACCCTAAAAACAGATATGTCAAGCATTTGCACTTTACTAAGATTATATGTTCAAATATTAAGTATTTTTTGGAAAAACCTTGTTGCACCTTAATTTGGCAATAATTTTTGTGCGAATATACCTTTTGGGAGCGAGTGCGCATAATAATGCGAATTATATAATAATAAGATTATTATCATCTTACGTACCTACGTGGCAGATAAAGTTGCGACCTCAATCTGTGACACTTAAGTATACCTAGTCATCTTAATAAAATCTTTTATTTGTGTTTTACAACGACGCCAAGATGCTCTAGAATATTTTGTTACCTTTATAATAGCACCTTTGTGTAACAAAAGTATAACTTGTAACAATAAGCCCAAAATGAATAAGACGTCATCCGCTGAGAGGGTTGAAAGTATAATGGAATGATCAATTAACAGAGTCAATACGTTATGGTTTGCGATTCTGGTTCCCTTGAAGCTTCTGCTAATTGCTTTGGCGTTTCCGCTGAAAAAATACTCAGAGTGTTAATTAAAGACATTCTTGCCGTCTTAATGGAGGCTCGAGACGTTCCATTACTGAGGACTCGTTGTACCGCCCGTCGCCCGCGGCAGTGCGCGACGCGTGCTAAACATCGCCTTCTTCCCCATCATAAATTATTTTTATAATTTATCCTCCAGCAGAGTATAAAGCTTAGGTAATTAATTTCTTCGCACTAAGCTTATTTTATGTATTGAAAGCGATTAATAAGGATATTATCGCAAGCTACGCTTTAACTTCAACAGTTTATCAACTATTTTGATTCGGGTTACAGATCTGCGCATGTTGTGTATACTATTTTGAAATGGCAACATCTCAGCGAAATATTTAGCTTTTCGACGATGTTATGTATGATAGTACTCAAATATTATACTAGCTGTTATTACTGTTACCTACATAATTATGTTAAACAAAAAAGCTGATGTCACTATTTCTTCTTGTTACTTTATTAATGTGTACCTAGTCGAGCCTTTTTCATCTCTTTATTTCTAATTTCAACATTATGTAAATATTTTTATCTTTTTACATTAAAACACCACCTTATCTCATAAGTTGTAACGTGGTTAGCTACTTTGATGTGGTTAAATAAAAATCGTGGTTATAGTTACAAACAATAATCTGTTTAATTCATTAAAGAATTTAAAACATCCTTTAGCAAATGAATTTAATTGACAAACAAAATATTTATTCTAAGTACAGAGATAGAAGTGAAGTGAAGGCCAAGTGATGCGACGAGGATTGACGTCACAAAGTAAGTAACTAAAATTGTTTGACCAATACATATAATAAATTATGATAACTGAAATTACTGACGGTATATCTTAACATAATTTACCGAGCCCGACTGGACGTCAAAGCTGAGACTGTATAATTAGTAGATGTACATATCACCGCTAAATTAACAAGGCAACGATCTTTTAGTCGAGGCAGAACTTCATGCATTAATTAGCGTTTTTGCTGAGAAATTCTCATTAACATCACGATGACGCCTAGAGAGAAATATCCGGGAATGACATTGTACTCGTTACTCGTCGCCTCATTTTACATGAATTCTTGCCTCGAGCGAAGTATATTTCACCTGACAAGTTTTGTCAAAGAGTTTGAAGTCTCAAAGCAATACGAATATATTAGTCAATTTTTGCAAGTCTCAAGAAATTGTTATTAAATACAATTATTATAAGCAGTACGCACAGAAAGTAACAACATGGACGTGTCAATGTAAAGTAATAAATTGTGGAACGTCGAGTCACGTCGAATGCGGGTGTAAGGTCGGTACGGTCGACAGTCGACCAAAGCAATCAGTACAAACGCACCCTCGCCTTTAATCGACGACCGTTGTGGATTCAGTATCGACAAATACTTTTCTTCTGTAATCTCCGACCGTCCACCGAAGATAGCGATAAATTCAAAGTAGCAATGCGATAAAACGTTTATAGAATAAACTCAGTGAAAATTACTGTATTTTTTGTATCTTCTGCCATATCTATAATATTATTAATCGTTTTTATAACCAGAGACGCTCTGAAACAATATTTTGTACGTAAATAGCAGGACTTTAAAAGTCTCTAATATCTAGCTACCTAGATACAATAAAGATGTTTGTGAGAAACTTGGAGCCTCGGAGTGATAGGTATATTGAATTTATTTTCACTTGGTTCACATGCCAATTATTACCCCGCATTATTGCATTAGGCACTTACTAACCGACACACACTAGAGCTGGCTACTTACGCGTTGTCTGATGTCCCTCGCGACTCTCGCTCGTCTAACGTCGCCGTCGCTAAAATTAGTCGACACGTGACGTCAAACAATGTCGCTCCGACACCTTTACCTTTACAAAACATTCCTAACGAAGGGCGCCTTTTGTTGTGCCTCATGTCATAGATAAACGGTGAAGGAAAACATCGTGAGGAAACCTGCATGTCTGAGAGTTCTCCATAATGTTCTCGAAAGACATGTGAAGTCTGCTAACCCGCACATGGCCAGCGTGGTGGACTATGGCCTTGCCCTTCTCATAGTAAGAAGAGGCCCGTGCCCAGCAGTGTGACAGTTTATATAAAGGGCCGATGATGATGAAATGAAGTTTATAATAAAATAAATGTTAATAAATCGTTTTAAAAATTGAACTTGTTGCGTTGTATGTAATCGTATTCCTATTTACATAGTACTTAAGCATGCTACCTTTTAATGTTTTAATGTGATTGGAGGCTTAGGTATAGGAATACAACTCTATATTTAACCAGTTGTGTTAGGTTTGAATAAACCGTACGAAACTATTTTTGTACTTTTATTGTTTCTTGCTTGAAAGCTTAGTGCTGTTCCACAGAAAATAGTAGGTACTATTTCTGCGTAAAATCACAATATCATAACTTGGCAACAGAAACTGAGATCCAACATTTGACAGAATTTATGGGTGTGACATAATATCCTTCATCTGCTATTTCTTTGACAATAAAAAGTGAGGGATATGTTTCAGACTGCTTCACACATATCATCTCGTTACTGAACGATGTGCTGACGTTGACAAAGTAAATGCACAAATAGATACCTATCTTGTCAAGTTGAACACAGTAGTCATGTATACCTCTGTTCTCTGGTCAGCTATTAAAAATCAAGTTGGGTTGGTGTTGAAATCGCAGTCTGATGTCACGACCTGAAATGACAGGTTAGATTATACAAGCGCAACACACCCATTAAATTTCATTTCAATAATCTTAACTGTCACAATAGAAAAAAAAAAACACTAAGCGCATAAAGTACACATTTATAACCTTGTATAGAATATGTAATGGGTCAGTATGATCTTTATGTAACCTAAAACCTAACATTTGCCTCGACGTTTCGGTACGTGTTACACCGGCCGTGGCCACGAGATGACTGGCACTGCATAACAAAGCACAAAAGAATATTTGACAAAAGACATACCAGGTCACTCAAAAAGTATTGCGAGAAAAAGTTTTTATGTATGTATTAAAGGCCATTTATAACTTATTTAAAAATATGATTACTTAAAAGTAAAAGTATTATTAATATTATTTTAATAATATGATTACTTATAAGCAGCAGCGATAGCCTAGTGGACAGACCGACAGACTGCTACGCAGAAGGTCCGAAGTCGAATCCACACCGCGCACCAATGACTTTTCGGAGTTATGTGCGTATTAAATTGTTAATTATCGCTTGCTTAACGACCCGCACTTGGCCAGCGTGGTGGAACTATGGCCTTAACCTTCTCAATGAGAAGAGGCCCGTGCCCAGCAGTGGGACAGTGTATATACTGGGCTGAAAATAGGTACGTTCTTAATTCAAAACTTCCCTCCACATTTTTTGCGAGCTAATTAAAATTACCGTGTCTCTTTGAAAAATGGCTTTGCGTCGTGAACATTATCGCGCTATGATTTTTTACGATTTTAAGTGTCGCCTGAAACCGGACGAATCGTACGATAGACTTCAAATGGCATTAATAGATGAAGGACCTCCTAAGGCAACCGTGTATCGTTGGTATAGTTAATTTAAGCGCAATCGACTAAATTTGGGGGATGAAGAAAGAAGTGGTCGCCCTTATAGACGAGTTACATACCAAGAGATTCAGCATATACCTACTGCAAATGACAAATAAAAAACAATATTTATTAAATTTAATATATATAACAATTTATAACAATACTTTTTATTAAAAACATTTAGTGCAACGTTAGTCTCTTGAGGCTTCATTATAAAATAGAGACTAATATCAGTCCTGATGTAGAATTGAACATTTTGATTTAAGCTAGAATTTATTAGCTTTTCCTCATTTAAATGGAGTCACAGGTAAATGAAGCCTCGTACAAATAAGTACGTAGAATTAATTTCGGCATCAGTAACAACTGAAACGTGTGTTCCACCGAGTATGAAATATGAGTATGAACCATTTGCAGTAGACAGAATATTCCATATTCGAACGGAATATTCAATATTATATTAAATAGTAATATTCTGTTGTATTGGATAGTAATTTTTGCTTATATCGGTTTGATATACGGCCGCATAATATAGTCTGTAATAACTTGCCGGCTAATCGGACCGTACTGTATGGAACTCAGTTGGAACTTTGCCGACCGGACAAGTGCCGGGTGTGGGCAATTGTGTGTTGAACTCCATTAAAATAATATTTGACGAACCAGTATATAGCTTATTAAGAATTTAATGTACGATTGGCAATCTCTATTAAGAGTGACCGCAACTGCGTATCGCTGCCAAATAAAACCAACTACATTATTATGGGAAGTAGATAAGTCTATAACTTGTCTATACATATTATAACAAAAACTCCCCTGGCCGCGATTAACTTAAAAACCACAGATTGTGTGATTCCTAATGGCACTGATACACCTGAGCATTCACTTGTAACAGAACAGCGAGCATTCCCCGTTTTCTGTTTTGTCGAACCGAACATTTTCACGATCATTCTAAATTCAAATAGTTCGAAGAATATAGAAAAAATATAGAAATCGCACTACAGCAGCAGTTTTACCCAATATATTTACTTCAGTTTAACCTATGAATTATTTCTAGATTAAGAGTAAGACACATAAACAAATGGCGTTTTTAAATTATAAAATGCAGATTTTAATTTGAACAGGTTTGATAAATCACAAAAGTGTCTGTTCCTACGTTCAAATTTATTTATCGATATCGAGGGTTTATCAATATCCCCTCCGTGGGTTCTCCACCTTGTCGTGGTGGGGGGGCTCAGTAACCGTGGATTGGTCACCCGCGGTGAAGCTAAGAGGGATCTCGGGAGGGGACGCTCCGCGTGGGCTTGGAGGGGCCTGCGCAGGATGCGTCCAACGGTGCGGGTGCGGGGGACAGTTCTGTCTGTCCCTCGCAGTCGGGTGCGGTCGCGAGAGGAGAGGCGTGTCGGTGTTGCGTTGCCGCGCGCCAAATGGGGGCGCACCATTCGATGCAGCGCGGTGGAGCCGCAGAGAAAGAGGAGATGCGAAGTTGCGTTGCCGTCCTCCCTATCCTCTGCGGCCGCTGGGTGTTTTGGCGGCGGAGCCCAATACCTTAATCCGCCGCCAAGGGGGTTTTGTTCGGGGCCCGCCTGACCATCTTGCGGGCCAATGCCCGTCGGAGGGTGGCGACGAATGCTTCGGCGATGCCCTACCCTCCGACACACGGGTACATGAGAAAGTCGAGGTGGTTCTTACTGGAAACACCACATACTCCGGCTCTCATTTCCCTAAAGAGTCGGAGATCCAAAGGAATTTTCCACCTCGTAAAAAAAAAAGATATTATGAACATTCTATTGAAATTAATTCTGAGTAAACAAAATCTAAGGATTGATTGATCGATATTATTTTCTATGTAGTTATCAATAAAGTACAAAGCTGTATCAAATTTATAATAATACCACACGCGATACGTAACATACTGATAAATAAGTAATAAACGTGAAGGCAAAGGTAAATGTAAACCGTCCACATCTATTATAAATAAATTCTAGAAAACATTAGTGAATCACACTCTATATAATCTAGATAAGAAAATATCTAGACAAACTACACAGGGTACTTTGATACATTCTCGTAAATGTGGAAAATATCTTTGATATATTTCCCCGGGGACATCGCTTGACAATGGGGACTAGCTTTCGTTTTAATAAACTTGTATCAGTAACAAAGTCCGCGTCTTATTGACTTTTAGTTAGAACAGTGAAATAAATTGATGTTATAAATCTAATACTATGTAATATAAGCTGAAGAGTTTGTTTGTTTGTTTGCTTGAACGCGCTAATCTCAGGAACTACTGTCGGATTTGAAAAATTCTTTCAGTGTTAGATGGCCTATTTATCGAGGAAGGCTTTAATCCACGGGCTTAGTAAAAAAGGCCAATGGCTTTAATAACGCGGGTGTAACCGAGGGCTCATCTAGTATTTGATATTAAGGTGATAGATGATGTTTGGGCTGCAGTAAAATATAGTTGAGTCAGTTTTATCTACTAAATTTGTTTTGTCTGAGACAAAAATTACAACGTTAATGTGGCCATATGAAATATCAATACATATGTGTAAAATATATGTACTTATCTCAAGGCTATATCTCTGGCGGCACTCTTAATGTCTCAAATCTAATTAATGCCCATAATATTTAGAAGAACATTTTCGACAGTGCTGTAATATGGTCTTGTCATTGTAAAGTTTATGTGAATATGTTCTTGGCGAGATGATGATTGTTCTTGATCCTGGCCTGTGACCTGTGATTATGCTTTTACTTTCATATTGTTAACAAGAGTATGCTCTCAGTTTCGGCCTTAATTTTTTTATTTAACCTTTTCTGCCCGACCCTCTGAGAATTACGGGAAACAGGAAATCATATATGCCAAATTTCAGCTTCGCCCAGTAATCTTGGTTGTACGTTGTCTGTCAGTCAGTCGGTAACACAAGAATTGTATATATACAAATTGTTTCAAAAAGATATATGGCCTATAATAATTAGTATAAATTGAGAATATTAGTTTGGTAACATTTGTTATCTATTGTAATTTTTTTGACTCTGGTCACATTTGTAAGAACTGTCATTGTCACTTGCCTTGAAAAATTAACACGTTTTTTCCTCTCGTTAACATCGCCTTTTGAAAGCACATGGTTAAACCAGCTTCGCGAATTGAATTGTGTAAAATCTTGTCAATTGCCGCTATTTGATTTGCCCGGCACTGCCACAGATGACTAGTGATAAATTTGTGACATTATATTGAACATTGACATTTTGTAAATTGTAAATCCTGTGTCAACGTGCCTCGTGCCCTCGTGTCCTGAAAACATCAAGTTTGGAGGAACAGCTAAGTGGATAATTCATTCAATCTATTTTGGCCAATCTAGTTGTGTGTTTGTCTAGCTAGCTCAGGGCCTGACACCAGTGAAGATCCTGACACCGGGTAACTGCATATTGTATTTTGATTCAAAGCGCTGAGAATCTCAGCCTAATATATGTTAAACATTCTTGTATTGCTCTAGATAAGTGGATGTAATCCAAGCTTCCACTGCCGTCTGCAAACGATTCCCGGTTACCTAGGGCAATTTCTGAACACATGTGTATATTAAATTTTATTCCTGTAATATTTATATAGTTTAGTAAATACGTATAGGCTTAGGACTCCACACAGCAAACAATATAGGTCGCCAGTATTTTAATTAAATTAAATTATAAGGAGTATTATCGGCAAATTCACTCCAAAAATATGAGCACAGCCTGTCACTAGGGGTGTATTGACTGTTAAATCCAATCGTCCTCATCCAATCAGGCCGCGGACCTCGTAAAACTTTACAGTAACTGCTAGTTACCGCTGACTATGCGTTGGCAGCCGGTCAATACTGACACGTGATTAACGAATACTATTAGATAAATCTGTTAAACTTATATACATTGTATAGTGTGATGATATTGCAAACAACGACGTAAACATTATTTCTAAAGACCAGGGTCCAACGGATAGGTCCAAATTACATCCAAACTCGAAATAACAAATTAATTGAACCTTAACAGTGTTGCCCCACGTATGGATCGAAGTCACTACACTCGGCGCTATGTAAAACCCACTTTAACTTCTACAAAATGCGTAAAATCACAAGAGTGGAATAAATATAAAGTGACAAAAAGGCATATCTAGCGATAAAGTTTACTCAAAGCAATTGAAGTTTGCAATTGTAGTGCTAAAGATACATACAGTGCATATTACGCATTAGTTCTAAAAGTACAGTTTTTTGAAGGCCTGCTTAGTATCAACTACGTAGGACAAAAACGATTCGATTAAAAGACTTTACAGAGTCTATAGCGGCAGTGTCCAAGTGCTTGACCTGTACGTAGAACTTTGTTCTAGTAGGCGACATTAGATTCGTGCTGTTTGTGACGCAGGCATGGATGGTACATGAATGAAGTAGGTCTCTCTATCACAGAGTACCATCCCTGAGAGACAATAGAGACGTATTACATTGCGTAAAGTTTGTTTGATAAATAAGCGTATTGGAAAAATGTGTTGTGGATTAATTCAGCTTGCAATATACATTTCTTGAGAAACAGCTTGAATACTTGACACTTTAATTGAATCCCACTACTACAACAAACAATACAATCACTTTGGTATCGTAACAAAGGAGAAACAGCACAAATCCATTCCAAAATTCACGCGAGCTCTTTTCATTTATTTACTACATTCACAAGCGAAGACAGCCAGATAAATACCGGGTTCTGTGGAATTCGTAGCTGTGAGATTAAACTGTAATCGTATCTTATTGTGACTATAAATCTCTCATTTGGGGACAACACTGACTATCATATAAGCCAGCCGAAAACTATAAGTAAATGAGAGATAAATGTTTCATTATAGTCTCCAAACATAAAGTATGTCGTAAAGTATGGACTGAAAGCAATATCGAGACGAGCACACTTGGCGCTGACTTATACCACCCTCTTGACACGGGCACAAAGGTTGGCACATGAAAGCAGACCCTTGAGTTGTGAGAAAAAACTTGTGACTCATTGTAAAATACGAGATTTTTTGCACGTCACTGAGATAACACGCGAGCAGGTGAACACTGGATGTTATATTGTTCAGTATTTCTAGCGGCAAAATGTTGTTGTTCGCACCCGACACTCATTATTTGATTTCAACCTAAGCGTGGCACTTATCTGAGTTGGTAACTAGTAAGCAGTCCCGAGCGATGGCTAATTGATTACTCAACACCTATTGTCGGTTCGAATATCTCGAACTGGACACGAGTGTTATTACAGTAGCGTAGTAAGTTTGTGTTGGTCTATTTTAGATCGCTAAGTATTCCCTATTCTGATAGGTACTTATTGAAAATAAATATTTACGATTTTTGTAGTACAATGAACCCATATTCTGAAGCATTATAAAAGCTGCGACATTGAAAGAAGTAGGTATTACGTCCCTTATCTGAAGAATCTTTCGTCAAGGGATTAGGCGGCTGATATGTACACAATGCCTTATTGAATAAAGCTGAAATGGCCTTGTTATCGATGTATCCCGGCTTTATTCCGCCAATATGAACAACAAAAGTATATTCTGAATTGAGATTATGGAGATGTGTTTATATTAATTCATTTCGGCAATAACCGCTGTGAGTTGTGTTGTTATGGCTCACCTCTAGAATAACCTATTGCTGAATAAATATGTCCAATACAATCTTCATAACAACCACGTTTGTTTTACGCAACCTTTGGTAATCAAAGCCAGCTTTATTGAGAGACATATTATAAAAGTAATAACGGGTGAGATGACATTTTATTCGTCATCTTGACCGAAGTAGGCTGGCGAAAAATTTGGAAAGAGATTAATTTGTCGATGCAAAGCAATTCGCTTAAAAACTATTTCTTGTCGCACATTGGATTTGTCAACGCTTTGTAAGAGTATGTCTTATCTACTACTACTTATAACAAAATATGGGCAAACATTTTTGAATCTTTTAAATACAGCAAGGAAGGAAACCATTAACTGGAATAAATTCATCAGAATGTTGAAACAAGTGCTACCAATAATAATCAACTTCTGTAAACACAATTTCGTCGGAGCCTTCACTTTTCAGCTTTGATGTTAATTACTGTATGCCCGTGCCGCGAGAACATTTTACAATCGACAAAATGTCAACTGTTTAAAAGTTTTTATTGTCCAATGGTCGAGTATCTTGCAAGGGTTTATGTAATGTTGTAGGGCATAATACTGTATAGTATGGTGTCCGGAAATTTCCTTCCAAATACCTCTAACGCATACATATATTAAATGTCAAAGCAAAACGCGCCATTAAACTCGGTTAATGGACGACCTTCACAAACACGTATAGATCAAGACATATTTTTAGAGGCGCTCGTTAATCAAACAGGGCGGGAAATGACCCGTAATTTAGTTAAAACCAGGAATAAACTTGTGATAAGTTATCTGTTTCCTTGTCCTTAAAAAGCTAATAAGCTATGGTCAGAAGATTTGTATCGTTATGTCAGACTTTCTCAAGTTGCAATTGCCATCTTTCACGATCGATTGAACATAAAATACGAACAGAAACGTAAAGATAGTATGTTCATTTGTGGAGTTATGAAAGTGCACTCAAGACATAATAGAGATTTAACTTTTACGCTCTCACATACAATCTAGCGAAATGTTTCGGACACCTACTTAACTTTTTCGAGCATAAAGGTAAGAGGAATGCAAAGTTTGTTAGGATTGCATTCAATCCCGTGCAAGTAAACTACCATGGTACTAACGCTATTTTATTTTATTTATTTGAAAGCAGCGAAGTATCAAGCAAGCGACATGCAAAGTTGATTGAATACAGTCCGACTGAATTTCAATGAAATTGTTGTGAAAATCAAAGCTAAAGGATTTTATTTATGTGATGTGAAGTGTTGTCATAGAAACGTGAAGCTTTACTAATTGGTATGCCAAATGTTAATATAACTATTTGATAATTACTCAGAGGTAACCAACGTTTTGTGAAATAGTAGATTTTCTGAATGAATAAACAGACGTGGCATAATTTTATTATTAGACGCAATCTTTTACTTACCTAAATATTCAAAGAAAGACGACAACATATCCGTTTTAAAATAAAATCGTCCTAAAAACAAAACCGTTGGTAACGGTCGCGACGGTATTACTATTTCAGTTTAAATTATACAGGGATTAATATTTAAGGCTTTTGTATCAACCGCCATTTCACATTAACACAAATTAGTAATTAAGCAATAGGTAATTCACGCCGTAATTAATGTTTATTTGCAATTTAACGACATTTTTACTAAAGTGCCTTTGACCTCGAGAATAAGACGTCTGAATTGTATTTGTTACCATTCACAAACGTACCGACAACCAAAAGTTCATATCTGCGCTGGAACAGCACTCTGCTCTTTGTCTCAAAGAAATATGTTTGCTCAAGTCCGGTAAATGTTGCTTTCTGTAGACAATTCTATAGTAATGACACACGTGTTTCATCGACTGACGAAAATTTAAAGATCATTTCAACATTGAAAAAGAAAACGTTTATTGTGTCTCAATTGATTACGGTTGGATAAATATTATTTATCGAGGTAGGCTATTAGCTATATAACATCACGCTATGAGCCACGGGAGCGGAGTAGTAGCCCCAAATAACGCGAGTGTAACTGAGGGCTCATCTAGTATTTGATATAAAGGCAATAGATGAAGTTTGGGCTGAAGTAAAATATAGTTGAGTCAGTTTTATACACTAAATTTGTTTTGTCTGAGACAACAATTACTATGAATACAACGTTAAAGTGACCTGATATGTAATATCAATACATATGCGTAAAATATACAGGGTGACACAAGACCCATCACCACGCCGAAGTCTACTCGTTGTGGCCATCACGCCAAGTCATACTAACCAAAAATTATACCTGGGAAACGATATTTTTTTAATTTTCTCATTTTTTAAACCGCAATTAAAAGCGCGCGTGTGCAATGCTCGAAATACCATGGGGTTATAGGGCATCTAAAGAACATATTGGCAGGATGCATCGATGTAGTACCTAATAAGAAATATTCCATACTAACTTTGACCCTCAATATCTCCTGAACCAGTCATTTCCCAGGTATGGTGCCGAAGTTAAAAATGTTCGTAGTGATTGGTACAACATGGGATTTCAGTTTTCGTTAAGGATCTTTTTACACCCTGTATGTACTTATCTCTGGCGGCACATTTAAAGTCTAAAATCTAATTAATGCCCATAATACTTAGAAGAACATTTGCGACAGTGCTATAATATGGTCATATATTATGGTCTTGTCATTGTAAAGTTTATGTGAATATACTCTTGGCGAGATGATGATTGTTATTAATCCTGGCCTGTGATCTATGATTATGCTTTTACTTTCATATAGTTAACTAAAGTATGCCCTCAGTTTCGCCCTTATTTTTTTTATTTAACCGTTTCTGCCCGACCCTCTGAGAATTACAGGAAACAGGAAATCATATATCGCCTCTTTGCTTCAATAACGTGATAAGTCCGAAAACTCTTTTTTTCTTTTATTTGATTATTGAAACCGCCGTGGCTGATTTTATTTTTCCACAAAACGTGTTATCTTTTGCACATTTAGCAGTGAATCTATGAGCGAAATAGAAAGAACAACTGTGTCAGATCGCGATATCTCGTTGTCTCTTTCTGCGCGGAGATTTGTTTCAACAACGAAACAAAACAGTTGTCACTACGCACGCGGCGAGGAAGGTGCTCTCATATTTCGGCAAAAACGTGACATCACGAAGTTATCACTTTGTGGTTGCAAAGGTATGTTTCATTTCAATTATTATTTTTTATTCTAAAATGTGATAGTGCGGGTTGACACAGTGTTGTTAAAAAAAGTGGGTCATATGTTCATTGTTATAATTGGTCATATCACATTGTTGCCGAAAGAATGAGAATTTTGCTTTGTGTTATCATGAGATACAACATTGTATTTGATAAAACTTTTTCTAATACTAAAATCAAGTAATAGTTATCTGCTGATGTTCCGTTATTGAACAAAACACGAGTGAATTTGACCAGTAATATTCCTAAATATTACTATGTTCATGCTAAAACAAATAACTAGTTGTACTTATTTTTTCAGATGAATTCGCGATCTAGGTAAAATACTTGTTAATCTTGCATTGACAACGGACAACTTGAACACGCCTATTGCAGGGACAAGTGCAGGTATTTATTTGTATTATTAACTATTAATGATCTTTAAAATCCCGGCGCCGCCCCTCACACGCCTGATTTAGTTCCCACCTTCTACTTTATAACGCGTGGTAGATAGGTACGTGTAATATTGAACTGTTCTGTGCGCGGTATTTTATTCTTGTTAAAAAAATCTGTCGCGCTACAATTAAACTATTAATTTATGTAAACGTTTTTTTAGATGAGGCCGTAACGTTAAACTCAGGAGATGCACGGTCAAAGATAGAAGAAGCAACGTTAAATGTTGATGGCGCAACAAAAAAAAGCGGCCTCACCAATATCTAATCGCCTTTGTAGTGATTCGACGAGCAGCAGTATTTCTTCAAGCGACTCGTCATCTTCAAGCAGCTCATATATAATACGTCTTTTGTTGAAGGTAAATTTCACTACTGTTTTTTTTTTGTAATTTGTCTAATCATAATTATATTCCAACTGTTATATATTTTGTATACAGATAGCGACGATTCAGTTAAAGACCCAAACTATGAAGTTATGAAGCCTCAAAATTGTTCAGATTCTGACGAAGAAGTAGCTAATAATAGCGGAAGAAACCAAGATGTTGTTATACATGTTGCTATTGGTACACCTACAGAAGACTTTCTCGGTTCTTGACAGTCCAGTACAAAAAGCCGATGTGCTCCCAATTGTAAATGAACCATCAGCTGTTGAAAATGTTAGGCCCACTGAACAGAACCTACAAAACCAAGATTGTGGTCCGAACAAAAAAGGAAAAAGCAAACGAAGACAAGAAGGAAACTGGAAGAAAATTGTAGCGAAGAGACTGAGAAATTGCGGTAAGTCTTATCAATCAGTAAAAACAAAATAAAGTATTCCCGAACGTAAATTGAATTTGCTATAAAGGCTGCTAGGAAGAAAAGTGAGCCTTTACACGTTAACGAAATGTGTTTCGCAGATTTCTATGATTGGAAAACACTCACTAACCAAATGAATTTTTCATTGCTAAAAGATGAAAATGATGTTTCTGTCAAACTCATGAGTTTAAAGGTGATTAAATTTAAAAAAAGGGATCCTGAAGCTGTATTTTTTAAAGATTCCTATGCTGATACAGAATTCAAAAAAGCGATTGTTATTAAAAAGAAAAGGAACACCAACGTCGAATAAAAAAATGCATCCAAAAACCTGGGATATCGGATAAAAAAAGCAGACCTAATGGATTTAGTCAACAAAAACCTTATTCCCAGATACCATAGCCCATTGTATGAAAGTTTGTAGCTTTGAGAAAAGCGTTTCATTTTTTAATTTAAGTGATTTTTAAAAGGCTGATATTATTAATATTTTTGCCAAAATATAACTAAGACTGTTACAAAATTTAAGATAGTGTGTTATCATTCTGTTGTAAGGATAATATTTTTATGTAAAATAGATATTTTTTGTTTGTTAACAAGCAGTTTGAGTTAGTTTTTTTTTAGTTTGTTAAAATTATTATTTTTTCGTCTATGACGAGTTAGATGTTGTTATTGAATAATTCTTGGTATTGTTATTGAATATTGTATTTGCAAATGCAAACTCTTGAATAAGAGTTTCTTGTCTCTTCAACAATACTCAACATTTACTTATTAAGTTATAATAAGTTATACCTGTGATTCAATTATTATTAAAGTCCGATTATTCATAAGGACAAAATATTAAGCTAATAATTTTATTACTTCAGTAAATGTTATTCTCGTTAAGTAATAAACAATAAAAATTGTGATATTAGTAATCATGAGATGTTTCATTGTGAAATTTTATAAGTACATTTTGCAATTGTACTGTTTCCAATAAAGATTGATTCTGATTTTTAAATATTATTTTATTTCAATAATGTTTCCTCATAATACAACTTAGTTTCATAACCAAAATAATATCATCAAAATCGTGACAATTTAGTTTGAAACACTGATTTTACTATATATTTGCAAGAACAATGTGACATGTTTTCCCCTTTTTTTTTAATAAAGCCAATTACTTGCTCAACTTCTAAAATATCAGTTTTTTAATAAGTTTTCACTTAGTTAATAAGTCATAATTTACAGTACATTATATCATAACTGTAAAAAGATATTCTGTGCTACACAATTATTTTTTGAAAGTTTAAAAACGCTCTCCTGTAAAATCCCACTTTTCAAGATATCACATTATTGAAGCAAAGAGGCGATATGCCAAATTTCAGCTTCGCCCAGTTATCTTGCTTGTACGTTGTCTGTCAGTCAGTCGGTAACACAAGAATTGTATATATACAAATTCTTCAAAAAGATAATATATTGCCTATAATAATTAGTATAAATTGAGAATATTAGTTTGGTAACATTTGTTGTCTATTGTAATTTTTTGACTCTGGTCACATTTGTAAGAACTGTCATTGTCACTTGCCTTGAAAAATAAACACGTTTTTCCCTCTCGTTAACATCGCCTTTGAAAGCACATGCTTAAACCAGTTTCGCGAATTGAATTGTGTAAAATCTTGTAAATTGCCGCTATTTGATTTGCCCGGCACTGCCACAGATAATTATTGATAAATTTGTGATATTATATTGAACATTGACATTTTGTAAATTGTGAATCTTGTGTCAACGTGCCTCGTGCCCTCGTGTCCTGAAAACATCAAGTTTGGAGGAACAGCTAAGTGGATAATTCATTCAATCTATTTTGGCCAATCTAGTTGTGTGTTTTTCTAGCTAGCTCAGAGCCTGATACCAGGTAACTGCATATTGTATTTTGATTCAAAGCGCTGAGAATCTCAGCCTTATATATGTCAGACATTCTTGTGTTGCTCTAGATAAGTGGATGTAATCCAAGCTTCCACTGCCGTCTGCAAACTATTCCCGCTTACCTGGGGCAATTTCTGAACACAAATGTATATTAAATTTTATTCCTATAACATTTATATAGTTTAGTAAATACGTATAGGCTTGGGACTTCACACCGCAAACAATATAGGTCGCCAGTATTTTAATTAAATTAAACTATAACGACTATTATCGGCAAATTCACGGCAAAAATATGATCACAGCCTGTCATTAGGGGTGTATTGACTGTTCAATCCAATCGTCCTCATCCAATCAGGCCGCGGGCCTCGTAAAACTTTACAGTAACTGCTAGTTACCGCTGACTATGCGTTGGCAGCCGGACAATACTGACACGTGATTAACGAATACTATTAGATAAATCTATTAAACTTATATACATTGTATAGTGTGATGATATTGCAAACAACGACGTAAACATTCTTTCTAAAGACCAAGAGTAAATCCTACCAACGGATAGGTACAAATTACATCCAAACTCGAAATAACAAATTATTTGAACCTTAACAGTGTTGTTCTACGTAAGTCACTACACTCGGCGCTATGTAAAACCAACTTTAACTTCTACAAAATCCGTAAAATCACAATAGTGGAATTAATATAAAGTGACAAATAAGACATATCTAGCGGTAAAGTTTACTCTAAGCAATTGAAGTTTGCAATTGTAGTGCTAAAGATACATACAGTGCATATTACGCATTAGTTCTAAAAGTACAGTTTTCTCAAGGCCTGTTTAGTCTTACTACAATTACGTAGGACAAAAACAGCCGTTTTAGTTTAGACGATTTCGATTAAAAGACTTTACAGAGTCTATAGCGGCAGTTTCCAAGTGTTTGACCCGTACGTAGATCTTTGTTCTAGTAGGCGGCATTAGATTTATGCTGTTTGTGACGCAGGCATGGGTGGTACATGAATGTAGTAGGTCTCTCTATCACAGAGTACCATCCCTGAGAGACAATAGAGACGTATTACATTGCGTAAAGTTTATTTGATAAATACGCGTAATCGAAAAATGTGTTGTGGATTAATTCAGCTTGCAATATACATTTCTTGAGAAACAGCTTGAATACTTGACACTTTAATTGAATCCCACTACTACAACAAACAATACAATCACTTTGGTATCGTAACAAAGGAGAAACAGCACAAATCCATTCTGAAATTCACGCGAGCTCTTTTCATTTATTTACTACATTCACAAGCGAAGACAGCCAGATAAATACCGGGTTCTGTGGAATTCACAGCTGTGAGATTAAACTGTAATCGTATCTTATTGTGACTATAAATCTCTCATTTGGGGACAACACTGACTATCATATAAGCCAGCCGAAAACTATAAGTAAATGAGAGATAAATGTTTCATTATAGTCTCCAAACATAAAGTATGTCGTAAAGTATGGACTGAAAGCAATAAATTTATATCGAGACGAGCACACTTAGCGCTGACTTATGCCATCCTCTTGACACGGGCACAAAGGTTGGCACATGAAAGCAGACCCTTGAGTTGTGAGAAAAAACTTGTGACTCATTGTAAAATACGAGATTTTTTGCACATCACTGAGATAACACGCGAGCAGGTGAACACTGGATGTTATATTGTTCAGTATTTCTAGCGGCAAAATGTTGTTGTTCGCACCCGACACTCATTATTTGATGTCAACATAAGCGTGGCACTTATCTGAGTTGGTAACTAGTTAGCAGTCCCGAGCGATGGCTAATTGATTACTCAACACCCATTGTCGGTTCGAATATCTCGAACTGCACATAAGTGTTATTACAGTAGCGTACTTAGTTTGTGTTGGTCTATTAAAGATCGCTAAGTATTCCCTATTCTGATAGGTACTTATTGAAAATAACATACATACATACATAGACTCACGCCTGTTTCCCGGAGGGGTAGGCAGAGACTACGGAACGCCATTTGCAACGATCCTGACATACCTCACTTGCTTCACTCACTCCCATCAAGTTTCTCATGCATGCTCTTCTGTTAAGGGTACTTCTGACTTGTCCTTTTTTCAGGATGTCTCCAATCTGGTCAGAGAACGTTCTCCTAGGTCTTCCCCTTTGTCCTGTCCCATTCACACTAGCCTGATATATCTTCTTTGTCAGTCTATCGTCATCCATCCTCTCCATGTGCCCAAACCATCTTAACATGTCTTTCTCAATGCTTGTCACTACATCTTCTTTTACCCCACACCACTCTCGTATCACACAATTCTTTACTCTGTCGGTCAAAGACACACCACACATACTTCTCAGTGCTCTCATTTCTACAGCATTTATTCTACTTTCAAATCTCTTCTGCCATACCCAACTTTCACTACCATACATAAGGGTAGGCACTAACACACCTCTATGTACAGCCAAACGTGCCTTTTTGGACACGTTTTGACTGTTCATAAACGCCTTCAGAGCTCCATTCACACAATTACCTGCATTAACTCTCCTTTCAATATCTGCTTCATTCTTACCATCTCTTGTAAACAACGTACCTAAGTAAACAAACTCATTCACTTGTTCCACTCGCTGTCCATCGATCAAAACATTACAAGCCGTAACGCAATCCTCCTTTTCAAAAACCATAACTTTCGTTTTACTTACATTCACTTTCATTCCTTTCCTTTCTAACGCACGATGCATGATTGTTACCATCTCCTGCAACTCCTCCGTTGAAGATGCAAGTATAACCTGATCATCAGCATAAAGGAGGCCCTTGACGAGTAACCCATTCATCCTTAATCCGCAGTCACTATGTTTCAAATCTTGCAAACAACTGTCCATGAAGAGGTTAAACAGCCACGGCGACGCTACACATCCCTGTCTAACACCTTTATCGATGGTAAACCAGTCAGTGTATGCCCCGTTTATCCTCACACAAGCTCTAGAATCCTCATAAAGGGATTTCAGAGCTCGAATGAGGCTGCTGTCCACCCCATTCATTGACAGCACCGACCACATTTCATTCCTCACCACTTTATCGTAAGCCTTTCCCAAATCCACGAATGCGCAATAGACCTTTTGACCTTTGGCCAAAAATTTTCCAGCTATGCTTCGCAAGGAAAAAACCTGATCCGTGCATCCCATACCCTTTCGGAATCCCGCTTGTACATCCCATATTTTCTTGTCGGTCACTTCCATAACTCTTTCAATAAGTACCTTTGCATACAATTTGCCAACAATGCTGAGAAGGCTAATGCCTCTATAGTTTTTGCAGTCTTGTTGCGAGCCTTTTCCTTTATAAAGAGGCACAACTACAGCTGTGGTCCAGTCATTAGGTACTCGGCCGGTGTTCCAACACAAGTTATATAACCGCTGCAACTGACCAACTATGATGCCCTGTCCAGCCTTCAGCATTTCGACTGTAATCCTATCATATCCTGCAGCCTTACCTACTTTCATACTTCCCAGTGCCTTCACGATCTCATCCACGCCAATAACGCTTTCATCATTGCTATCATTACAATTCACTTCAGCTATCGGTGTCTCTATCGCCGTTCTTTCGAATAAACTTTCAAAATACTCTTTCCATGTCTTCAGCACGCACAATTCACCATTTACTATACTTTCATTCTCGTCTCTGATGGATGTATGTTCTGAGGATTGAGTTCTTCCTCGAACTGCACGAACGGATTTCCAGAAAAACTTAATGTTCCTCTGGAAATCGTCAGATAATCTGCTATCAAACTCATCTTTCTTTTCCTCTTTTTTCCTTTTAACCATTTCTTTCACTATTCTTTTTGACCTAACGAACTCCTTTTTGGCTTCATCTATGTCTACACTCGTTGCTTTTCCCATTCTTTCATTTGCTCTGGCAGCCAACCAATCTGACCAAGCTTTCTTCTTCTCTGACACTGCTGATTGTACATCCTTGTCCCACCATGTATTCTTAACCTTTCGTATTTTCCTTCTCTTGATCATACCACATACTTCAGACGCTACACATACTACCTCTTCTTTAAAGGCCTGCCATAATTCTTCCATATCATTTATGCCATCGAATCTCTCAAATTTTGCTATCAATCTTCGTTTATACTCATCTTTCACATCTTTCTCTTGTAGATTTTCAACTTTTATTCTTTCCAAGACCCTATTTTCATTATGCTCTCGGTGTCGCCATCCTTTAAAGAGCCCACTTATCCGGCTCAACACCAAGAAGTGGTCTGTGTGGATGCCGATCCCTCGATATACTCTTGTATCTAACACATTCTTTCTCAATCGTTCATCTACTATCACAAAATCAATCATACTTCTTCTAACATTTTTCGCCTCTCGCGTATACATATGTATCCTTTTATGATCAAACATGGTGTTTGTCACACAAAGGCTCCACTCCAAACAAATCTCAAGCAGTGCTTTTCCATTTTCGTTCACACTCTCATCACCAAATGCACCTAACACCCTTTCAAATCCATCTCGCTTTACTCCCACCCATCCATTGAAATCCCCTAACAAGATCAATCTTTCATTATCCTTGCAATTCCTCAAAATCTCTCTTAAACTCTCCCAAAACTCCTGCCTTTCGTCTTGCTCATGTTGTGACATACCCGTAACTATATTGACCGGGGCGTACACCCCCACAATAAAGAGACGAGTAAGTCCTACTTTCATTCTCATCCACAGTAGCCTAGCATTTTCACATTCAAACTCTTTTACGCACTCATTCATTCGCGCAGACAGTACTACACCAACTCCCTTACAGGCTCTGGTGGTACTATCTACCCCAGACCAATACGCCGTATATGCACCATGCTTGGTGGTGTCACACCCTTTTCTTTTTGTTTCATTCACACAAAGAACATCAATCTTTCTATCATCCATCATCTGACATACTTCATCCAATTTGCCGTTCATTCCTCCACCAACATTCAATGTCGCAAACCTGCTTTCCGTAGGCCGCTTTTCGCCCTCGCGGGAAACGAGACGTGACGGGTTGCGAACCGCGTCGCCGCCGTATGGAGAAGAATAAGTTTTTGTTCCCATAGCGTTCCCACGAGATTTAGGGATCTAGACGGTCCATCCCCGCAGAGCCCTTTACGGGGGTAAGGCGGAATATCAGCTGTGCCCTGTGACCACCAACACAGGCACCCTCCGTTTACGACCAGCTTGCCCTCTGGCCACGAATCCCTCGGCACGGGTCGGTTCACACCTTACCTCTTTATTTTTATGTGACGTCATTTACGATCATAGACTAACTACTATGCAGAAATACATTGCAAGTGATTGTAGGTAAAATTTATGACCAAGACCAGACTTCGTGAAGGTATTGGTTTTAAAAGCTTTTTAGTTTGATTAATGTTATAAAACCAATTTGATATTGTATAACACTAATTCTGTGTTCTTTTTATCTTTTGGTAAGTTGATCGTAATGACCGTATAAACGAATATTTCATGAAGTGTTGAAATATTCGTTTATACGGTCATAGGTCATAGTAGGTACGCATTTGCAGTTATAGAAAAATACGCAAAAATAATATTGGACCATGAGACCAAAACAGATCCTGATTTCCATTATCCGAACAATAGACAAAAAACCACAAAATTAATTGTGTTTGGTGGCAATTGAATAGTTATTAAAATATATTTTTGAGCATTTCTTGCTAGAGTAAATTTAATTGCAATTCAAAATATTTTTTTTAGACAGGAATTCAACCCGCGACCATGACGAACCGTGTCGATACCGTACCGACTAAGCTACTCAGGCCGGTCAGGCCACTTCGTCATAGATTTTTTTTAATAGTTGGTTTCCTAATGGTAGCACATAGTGCCATCTGCCACATGTATTGTGTAGGTTTAGAACTACAAAGTTCTAGCTGACCACAGGGTCAGCAAGGGCATCTTTACAGAATGACAAACAATCCTGCCTTATATATTAGGTATATATGCTTAAGCAATTCTCATAGTAAGATAAATATAAAGTTTAAAAATTAGAATTATTCGTGAAGCAACTAAGGCAAGTCTTGAACTTACGCCCACGAATACATTTTTCTATTTTGTAATAAAAATATCTGAATATGTTTATAGATTCTATTTTTTTACTTAAATAAACCCCCAGCAATTAATTCCTTTTATTTTCATAAATAAACTGTTATTATTATGTTGATGAAATATTTTAGGCAGATAACATCTCTTCTGAGAAGTAAATAATCTTTGCAAATCGCAATAAGCAGCCAGTAGCATTAGAGAACTATTGGATACTCATTGGTAGGATGCCAGGACTTGTTGTTGTTGATTGGCTATAATAATAACTAGACACTGTAAGTCATTGGCGCTGCTTGCGCCTGCGTGTTGCGCTAGTACGATTAGACGTCATACGTTAGACAATTTGTACAAAATATTTATAGGGAATGCTCCGTCTATCGTTAGAGTATATGTCAATGATCGACTCTAATTGACATAATATGAATTTACTGATATTTTAATATGACATTTTAATCAATATTGCAATAATTTTTAAGATTTTATTTATTTTTTCTTCCATATTTTATTATGTACCTATTCATGGTGACACTGTAATTACTATTTTCAATATTTGTATTAATTATGATATTTCGATGTTAGCGATCTACTGCCATCAAAATGTTGCATGCCTTGAACTGGTTGAAACACTTGGAACTTTTTATCTAATTGACAATACCATTGTAACAGTGCTTTCTGCAAAAATAAATGATTTGATTTGATTTGATATCTGAAGAATCTTTCGTCAAGGGATTAGGCGGCTGATATGTACACAATGCCTTATTGAATAAAGCTGAAATGGCCTTGTTATCGATGTATCCCGGTTTTATTCCGCCAATATGAACAACAAAAGTCGATTCTGAATTGAGATTATGGAGATGTGTTTATATTAATTCAGTTCGGCAATAACCGCTGCGAGTTGTGTTGTTATGGCCCACCTCTAGAATGACCTATTGCTGAATAAATATGTCGAATACAATCTTCATAAAAACCACGTTTGTTTTGCGCGACCTTTGGTAATCAAAGCCAACTTTATTGAGAGACATATTATAAAAGTAATAACGGCTGAGATGACATTTTATTCGTCATCTTGACCGAAGTAGGCTGGCGAAAAATTTGAAAAGAGATTCATTTGTCGATGCAAAGCAATTCGCTTAAAAACTATTTCTTGTCGCACATTGGATTTGTCAACGCTTTGTAAGAGTATCTTTTATCTGATTTATAACAAAATATGGGCAAACATTTTTGAATCTTTTGAATACAGCAAGGAGGGAAACCATAAACTGGAATAAATTCATCACAATGTTGAAACAAGTGCTACCAATAATAATCAACTTCTGTAAAAACAATTTCGTCGGAGCCCTCACTTTACAGCTTTGATGTTAATTACTGTATGCCCGCGCCGCGAGAACATTTTACAATCGACAAAATGTCAACTGTTTAAAAGTTTTTATAGTCCAATGGTCGAGTATCTTGCAAGGGTTTATGTAATGTTGTAGGGCATAATACCGTATAGTATGGTGCCCGGAAATTTCCTTCCAAATACCTCTAACGCATACATATATTAAATGTCAAAGCAAAACGCGCCATTAAACTCGGTTAATGGACGACCTACACAAACACGTATAGATCAAGATATATTCTTAGAGGCGCTCGTTAATCAAACAGGGCGGGAAATGACCCGTAATTAAGTTAAAACCAGGAATAAACTTGTGCTAAGTTATCTGTTTCTATGTCCTTAAAAAGCTTGTAGGCTATGGTGAGAAGAGATTCATATCATTATGTCAGACTTTCTCAAGTTGCAATCGCCATCTTTCACGATCAATTGAACTTATAATACGAACATAATCGCGAAATGATAGTATGATTCATTTGTGGAGTAATGAAAGTTCACTCAAAACATAACAGATATTTAACTTTTACGCTCTCAGATACAATCTAGCGAAATGTTTCAGACACCTGCCTAGCTTTATAGCTATGAGGAATAAAAAGTTTGTTAGGAATACATTCAATCCCGTGCAAGTAAACTAACATGGTACTGAAGCTATTTCATTTCATGACTGCACGGTTGGCGTAGTGGTTTAAGCGGCCGCCTCGCCGCTTGACACTGCGCCGAGTGTTGTGGGTTCGATCCCCACACGGGGCAACACTTTGTGTGATTCATAAATTGTTGTCTCGAGTCTGGGTGTTCATTGTGTCCGTTAGTTGTATGTTTGTAAAGTCCCCCGCGACACAGGATTTAGTCCTAGTGCGGGAGTTGTCTTTAAAAAAAATATATTTAAAAGCAGCGAGGTATCAAGCAAGCGACATGCAAAGTTGATTGAATACAGTCCGACTGAATTTCAATGAAATTGTTGTGAAAATCAAAGCTAAAAGATTTTAGTTTTGAGATGTGAAGGATTGTTATATAAATGTGATGAAGCTTTACTAACTGGTATGCAAAATGTTAATGTAACTGTTGGGTAATTAGTCAGAGGTAACCCAAATTTTATGCAAGGGGGAATTTCTGAATGAATACACAGACATAGCAGAATTATTAGACGCAAACCTTGTTCCCTTTACTAACCTGAATATTTAAAGAAAAATGCCAAGGTAACCGTTTTAAATGAGTACTATAAAATGGTCCTAAAAACAAAACCTTTGGTAACGGCCACAACGGTATTAGGTACTATTTCAGTTTAAATTATTCAGGGATTTATATTTAAGGCTTTAGTACCAACGGCCATTTCACATTAACACAAATTAGCAATAGGTAATTAAGGCCATAATTAATGTTTCTCTGTAATTTAATTACATCTTCTTACTAAAGTAGCTTTGACCTCGACAATTATAAGACGTCTGAATTGTATTTGTTCCTATTTACAAACGTACCGACAGCCGAAAGTCCATATCTGCACTGGAACAGCGCTCTGCTCTTTGTCTCAAAGAAATATGTTTGCACAGCTCCGGTAAATGTTGCTTTCTGTAGACAATCCTATAGTTATGACACAAATGTTTTATCGATTGACGAAAATTTAAAGAGCATTTTAACACTGAGTTCCAAACAATCCAAAATATGCCTTTGACCTAAAAAGTTTGAGAGAATTCAATGTACTTAAAAAGAACGCCCAAAAACCTCATCTTATTGGTGTACATCATAATTTTTTTTTTAAACGGGTCTTATTCGCGATATTTAATTAAATTAAGGTTTAAATACAATACAACAGCCATGGCCGCGGCAGGAGTCCTGCCGCGACCATGGCTGTTGTAGGACGGCCGAAATGTCGGTAAAACAGAGGTATAGGCGATATTTAATTAAATTAAGGTATAAACCTTAATTTAATTAAATATCGTGAATAAGGCCCGTTTTAATAAAACTATATGATGTATACAAATCGCGAAAGTTTAAAATCGCTGATTGGTGTAGTGACAACTCTTAACGTATTTTCACAATGCCGGTGTCCATCAGAGACTCAACCGTGACTTTGAAAGGCGACGCAGATGTATTTACTAAAAAAAAACCTACAAAACTGTTTTCCGACCCTGAGTATTAACTTCGTTCGTACAAAAATTTATCTGCGAACGTTCTAGACTTCTAGAGCCTTTGATAGATAGACAGCGGGATGATTCCCTAGATACTGTATTTTGGTAGTTTTGTGAAAAGTATGTGAATAGCTGACGTAACTGTACATTTGATGATCATCAGCGGAACGTCACGGAGTAAGAAGAGCCAGTGATTGACGAGCCAAGAGACGAGGATCGAACGCGCGCGGATACAACCAACAGAAACGTGAACACATTCCGCGCTATTTGTTCCACGCCTACTCAGACGTCCATATCGATTAGTTAAATATATAACATCTAAATTAATAGCCAGTTCTACAAGGACGTATCTCACAAATATTGGTAAAAATATCCGCGCGCCGTGAAGGATGATCAATCTCCTGTGTTGTTACCAAATAGAGTGCGCTCTATACAAGCTTTATTTAGGTTATAATTTAAGGTTCGAAATGTTAAGGACTTGATAGTTATCGATAAAGACTTTTATAGTTATAAGTGTGAGTTCACATCTTTATATTTTTCTTTTTTGTACATAAAACCCGGGGGACGGTTAAACGGTTGCGATTGTCGCACTGAGAGTCACCGCTCGACATAATGTCGATCGGATAATATTTTTCTGCTTTATCTGAACAAGAAAATGGCACATTATCACATCTGCGAGTCATCATGAGCTCGTTGACCTACTTGCGAACTTACACCTAAGTACTTGGATTTTGGCAACAGATTGAGGCGTACCCCTAAGTTATTTAGTTTGAGAAATATTGCAGTTTGCGATAAGTTTTTATATTCAATATTTTAGGCACAGTTTAAAGTAATGCCTATTTTAATCGGGTCGGTTTTGCAACTGACTTTACGTGCAAGAACTTTAGGAAGATATTAATGTGTTTCATTTTATTACCCCCTGAAATATGTTTTGCTCCAGAAATTGTATATGGGCAGCATATATTTCAAAAGGTAAACCGCAACTAATTTATCCAAAACCGCGGCAGAGCTCATCATTCCCGCACTACGTGCATAAACAGTGCAGTGGTTTGTCCAATTGTCGAACATTCGGTGTCACACGAGAATATGATAATTTATTATGATGACACTCCAAGCGGCTGCCTACACGCAGTGAATCAATCATGCTGCCTCACAGCTATCACGCCACATCCATAAATCCTATCCACGTTGCATAATAACTATGTTCTTGTTCATATCCGCAGATCGTTTGTGGCTAGATAAAACTTTTATCAACGGTACAGGCGCCGCTTGAATACAGAATCGTATTCTATTACTGAATATTGTGTCAAATGTTAAAACGGACGCCGCGGTCAGGATTATCGTATCTCGGGATTGTCGCGGGCTTGTGGTTTAATGTTACATCAAATATCATGAGAGTTGGAAGCCACATATTGAAAATGTGTTCCCCATTAAGTACGCGGTACACACCACTAAACAGTAGAATAACAGGAGTAATCTCGAGGACCTATTGAATGTAGAACACATTCAATAGGTCCTCGAGATTACTTTACTTACCTTTTATAAGTATCTAAAGTGAAGTACTCAGTTAGTTCTTATTTGACGGTAGTGTTTAGGGTAGGTCCATAAAAAACTTGCTTTCATTGGTAAGTTAGTACAATGTTTTAATATTATATTCCTTATCAATAGTTAGCAATGAAATTTTAGCGAGTAGCTCATTTTTAGGATGCAATATATTTAATATGTGATATTTTGTTACTTGGTTGAATTTAATTAACATTCTCCTTCTTATTTACTACAAGTAACGATTAAGAAAATTATTATATTTAGATAAAATAATTTGTTAATTCTCTTGTTGTACGAGAGACGTTTCATGCTCATTATTATCATTATGACTATCGTTCACAGACCTCAAAATAATAAAGAAACCTCAAATACTTTAAATACTCTATGAACAAGGTAACATTGTAAATCTCTCTCTCTCCTGTCGTTCCCTCATGACTGAGGATCGTGGTCATCACTGGATGGCTTACACTTGGAGTGAATGATTTGCCTCCATCGAGTCCTGTCCATTGCTTCCTTTACAACCGAGTAAAACTTGGAGGAATGTGTGTCTTTTACTTGATCGGTCCATCTGGTTGGGGAACGGCCACGAGCTCGCTTACCTTCTGTGTTCCCAACTATGATCAGTTTTTCAAGACTCTCATTTCCTCTTCTCACTATGTGGCCGAAATACGAAAGAATTCGCTGGTGGCATATTGTGGACAGGCGGGTTTTGATCTTAAGCTGCGCGAGAATCGATATATTGGTGCGCTTGGCGGTCCAGGGTATCCTCATCATGCGCCTCCAGCACCACATTTCTAAAGCATCAATCCTTTGCCTTTCTCGAGCTCGTATCGTCCATGTTTCAACTCCATATAGAAAAATGGGGAATATTAGGGCTCGTACCAAACGGATCTTAGTATTAATAGAAATTCCCCTCTTTTTCCATATGTTGTTTAGGCGGGTCATAGCATCCTTGGTCATACCAATGCGTCTCTTTATTTCGGGTACACAACTCCCATCCTTGTTGACTTGAGCACCTAGATAAATATAGTGATCTACTGTGTCCACGCCTGGTATGATGTTCGTCGGGTTATTTAAGTGACCAGCGCGATCAACCATCATGAGCTTTGTCTTGGTTTTGTTCACTGCGAGGCCCATATTGTTACTTTCGGTCTCTAGTCTCCGAAACATTGTAAATAGCAGATTTTATATTATAATAAAATATTATTTAATTTTATTATTTATTTTATTTCCACCCTATTCTGAAAGACAAATTTGTTCCGTGGTAATTTTCCAAGGAGTTTAATATTCTGATGTCTAATTACTCGCCCGCTGTTGGATGGAAGCACCCGCTGGGACAAGAGATATAATACATACTTACAAAGTTGGTGAGTAGACAATTTTTACCAGCCTATCACGTTGTTCGTATACACTTTGTAATCCTCAAAATTTTATAAAAGCGCTATATTCTTCCAGAAGTATTTTTATCACTCTTTTCATCATCAGCCAGATAGACGTCCCTCACGTACATTATTGGATATAGGCCTTTAGTCCAAAGGCATGTTACGTTACATGACCCTACCTGTTGAATGACATATCTTTTACCAAATCTAGCTAGCGACGACCTCCACAAAAAGCTGTTACCGCTCTGTAACCTAAACAGTAGGTTCCATCGATCTCCGATAATGTTTGGTATACTTATTGATTACCAGGACTCTTATTCACTTTTGCATATAAGGATATAATATAGTGTATATGTATGTGTATGTATGTATATTATGCACGGTTCTTATAAAGGTAACAGAATTAACTTACCTTGCCCAAGTGACGATTGTGAGTGCGGAGATCAATAGCAGCGTTCGGTAATAATTGTCTTAAGCGGAACCTTAAGAGGAAGTGAACTTTAACTATATGACGGCGCCTCGAATATTTTTAGAGTGGCAACCGTGCTACGTCACTTCCACTCTGACGCAACACCGCATGCTGGTGCAAAAATTAACGGTCGACGGCGGCCATTACTACACAATCCGTCGCGATCGAAGGTGTGCGCCACGTGTTCGGTGGAGTGTCGTGTAAAATTGACTATTCTCGTTATCGTGCGTTCAGTAGTGATTGTATTTCTAGTTTTAATGAGATAATTGTAACGAAGTGTAATTATAACCTGATTTAGTGAAAAGTGCGTTTATTCTCTTCGCCCGATTACCCACGCCCGTTGACCGTTTGACCTACTCGATGATGGATCCTGCGTGCAATGATTCACTTGATCCTTCATATATATTTTATTACATCATATGGCAAATAATCTAACCAGTCAGATGAATCCAAGCACGAAGCTTTCCTAAATTAATATGAAAAGGTCTACGGTTAATGAATACTCTTTGTAACTACCATAACGTTTCAATAAGGTGTTTAAAATAGAACTTAAATAATAGACTAGTGCTCGCGTTCCGAGATTGAAAAGCCGCACGAACAGCGCGCGGGGAAACTGCACACATTATTAAACTAAACTGCACTGTGGTTTGTATACTAACATATTTGTATAATACTGTGACTACTTAATTACTTGCCTTTACCCTTTGGTCTTGGAACTATACAAGACCATTAACTCGGCCTTAGAGAGTACAAGGAGGCCTTCCTTGCACTCTACTACGGCAATTCCTAATTAGCGCGTCCAAGTCGCGGGGGTGGGCACCTCTCATTTCAGTAGTCCGAAGTGTGTAGGTGGCTAAGTTTAAGCAGGTGGCTAAGTTTTAACAGGGGATAACTCGAACCCTTACCCTGGGTTACGGGCGAAGACCTCAACGGCTGCAACTGCAAAGGCGGAGGTTGTCTGAACATGAGCATGAATAAGAAAGATAATGGGTTTAATGCTAGGGCGTTCCCCCGAAGCGACGAAGATGCGAATAATGTTAGGGCGTTCCACCGAAGCGACGGAGATAATGTTAGGGCGTCCCCCCGAAGCGACGGAGATAATGCTAGGGCAATTAGCAACTTGGAATGTGGGCTCAGTGACAGGTAGGAGTACCGAAATAAGCGAAGTCCTTTCATGACGTTGCATTGATGCATGTTGTGTTCAAGAGACTAGGTGGTGTAGATCAAAATCTAAAATAATCGTAAATGGGTATAAACTGCTCTACCACGGAATCAAAACCAAGAAAAATTGTGTAGGCGTCATATTATAGGAAGATTTGAGTAACAGTTTGGTAGATATTCAGAGGATTAGTGATAGGTTGATTTCCGTTAAAATTGCATTAGACAAGCAGCCATGTTTTAATATTACTTCTGCATATGCTCCACAAACGAACTGCTCAGATGATGAAAAAGAGATTTTCTGGGATTACATGTTAAAACTGGTGAACAGTATACCTCAAGATGAATCCATACATTTGGGAGGAGATCTCAATGGACATATTGGTGGAAAGGATGGGCAATTCGAACGATGGCATGGTGGCTTTGGTTATGGAGCACAAAATCAAGATAAAGTGCGAATACTCGAGTTCTCTGCTGCCTGTGACCTTGCCATTATAAACACATTCTTTAAAAAGAAAGTAAATCACCTTATAACTTATGTCAAAGTCAAAGTCAAAAATCATTTATTCATCTAGGTCACAAAGTGATGCTTATGAACGTCAAATTTTAATGTACCTACATTACTTAATGCTTCTACATTTACATTTACTGCCCATTCGCAAAGCAATAGGTAGAACCACGAGAAAGAACGGGGAATAAAACTCGTGGCCACTCTTTTTAATCGCCAGTGTTATGTTACATATTTTGTTTTTGTAAGGAGCTGCAACTGTTTCACATTGTAATTAATTACTTGTAAATAGTAATTAGGAACATACATAAATAATTAATGCAGTTACCAATTTAACTGCTGTAGTAGCCTTCCAGTGTGAATGTTGTGTAACAGGAGCATCCACTTACGTCTTATAATGTAGGCAACTCGCGACCATGTTCATAACTATATGGTGGAAATATATGTTACAGAAGTGACTGTATATGGATACACAAAATTACTAAAACATTAGTTTACAGCCCATAATCACGAGTTATCTTCATCTTATAGTGCAGTAAAACTTTAATAAAATTAGTGGAACAACAATGCAAATGTAAATGTAGTACCTAAGTTGAATGACCTAATAATACATGAACAGTAATTTAAAAGAACTAGAAATATTATATAAAGATTAACTGAAAAATGCAAAGTATCTATATAATTCTAATTAGGTATAAAGATCATGAGTTGTCTAGCGTAAGTGACCAGCTATCCTTATCACTGAAATAATCATTAATAGTATAATAACCTTTCTTAATAAAGCAGTCTTTTATTTTAGTTTTAAATGTACTAAATGGTAATTCTAAAAGACTAATTGGTATTTTATTGTATATACGAATACCTAGCCCTACAAAAGAATTATTAACTTTATGTAAACGATGATAAGGGGCATATAACCTATGCCTGTTTCGAGTATTTATGTTATGTATATCGCTTTTTGTGGTAAATTAACCTATATTTTGCCTAATGTACAAAATATTAGCAAATAAAAATTGCAAGGCTACTGTAAGAATTTCTATAGACTTAAAGCGTTCCCTAAGAGTATCTTTTGCACCTAACATGTATATTGCTCTTACCGCTCGTTTTTTTAGAACGAAGATATTCTGAATATCCGCAGCTTTGCCCCATAACAAAATGCCGTAGGACATAACACTGTGAAAATAGCTAAAATAAACTAAACGAGCCGTGTCGATGTCAGTAAGTTGCCTAATTTTTCTGACGGCATACGCAGCAGAGCTTAGCTTTCCTGCAAGACATGCTATATGTGCACCCCATTGTAACTTATTATCTAGTGTAATACCTAGGAACACTGTAGAGTCAGTCTACTGTGTCAAGTTCCTCCCTAGCATAATATTAGGTCCCAGTTGTCTTACATTAGGTAAAGCAAATTTAACGCATTTAGTTTTCCTAGAATTAAGTACTAGGTTATTTGCTGTAAACCATTGTGTAACTTGTAATAGTGCATTATTTACATCATCAAATTGATTTCTATTCCTATCTACTTTAAAAATAAGTGACGTATCATCTGCAAAAAGTACAACATCACAGATGTTTTTTAAATAAAAAGGTAAGTCATTAATATATACAAGAAATAGAAAAGGACCTAAAATTGAGCCTTGTGGAACGCCTAGCTGTATAGGTAATTTAGAGGATGTAGTCCCATTTACATCGACACACTGAAATCTCTGCCGCAGGTACGAATCGACAACACTAAGTGCGGTTTTCTCTACGCCATAGTGGCGGAGCTTACGCAGTAGCGTGTCGTGCTGAACGCAGTCAAATGCTTTAGATAGGTCACAGAACACTCCAATAGCATTCTTTGATGACTCCCAAGCACTATAAACGTGTTTTATGAGAGCAACACCCGCATTAGTAGTGGATCTACCTTTAGTAAATCCGTATTGATCCTTGTGAAGCAGACTATTTAAATTAAAGTGGTTTAGTAGCTGCTTTAAAAGAATCTTTTCAAATATTTTACTAAATGCCGACAATTTAGATATGGGCCTAAAATTATTAATTTCATTTTTACTGCCAGATTTGAATAAGGGTATAATTTTACTTAATTTCATAAAATCCGGAAATACGCCTAGGTCAAAGCATTGATTAAAAATTATAGATAGGTAAGGCGCAACAGTCTCAACTATAGTACCTAAAATTTTAATTGAAATGCCCCAAAAGTCACCGGTATTTTTAATATTAATTGAATTATATGCGATCAATATATCTCGCGGGGTAACGTGCTCGAATCTAAACACGCTCTTGCATTCAGGTACACTGCTAAGCAAAAAATTTCCAGCGTCTAAAGATGATGATTGTAAACAGCTAGTAGTTGTTAAAGGTATGCTCGCAAAGAAACTATTGAACATATGTGCTACTTGAGTTTTATTGGTGACTAATAAATTGTTTTCTTTAAGTTCAAATTGGTTTTCCCGTGGTCGTGCTCTTCCTGTTTCATTATTTATAATTTTCCAAGTTTCTTTAATTATATTTGTTGAATGCTTAATTTTACTACTAATAAATTTAGATTTTGCCATAATACAAACTTGTTTAAAAATTTTTGAGTACTTTTTTACATAATCTCGAAAAGGTGTGTCAAATCTATGTTGTTTCATACCATATAATTCAAACAACTTGGCTCTACTTTTGTATATACCTATAGTGGCCCACTGGTTAAAAGATCCCATAGTACCCTTTAGTGTGACTGTTTTACTCTTGAAGGTACTTTGAAACTCATTATTTACTAGTCCAAAAAGTGAGTTATAAATTGTATTTGGATTTTGTGAGTTCAATATTGAGGTTTCAAGATTGAGTTTAGCAATAATATTGGTTTTGAAACGTATTAGACGATTGGTAGTCTGAGGCCTACATTCTACTGTACGTGATTTATCATATGTTGAACAGGGAAAACTAGCTATCTGTCCACGGTGATCAGAAGGGAGAGAACTAATTACTACTGGGTTTGTGGCAGCACAAGAACTAAATATGTTATCTAAACAAGTAGAAGATGTTGCAGATACTCTAGTAGGTTCACAGAATAGGTTACTTAAATTAAATGACTTGAAAAGATTCAGAAATCTAATACACTGTGAAGAGTTCTCTAAAATATTAATATTAAAATCGCCACATACTATAATATTCTTATTACTACATTTAATTTTATTTATAGCATCTTCCATAACAGTCTCAAATAGATTATAGTCACCAGAAGGAGGTCGATATACAAAAATTACTATATATAGGTCTAATTCCACACAGGACAACTCAATAGTGCGCTCAATAGATCAATTAACAATATCTTTACGTTCCTTACATTTTAATAAATTTGAAGTTATTATGAGAGAACCGCCTCTAATAGCCTGCATTCTTATATACGAACTCTGCACTGTATAATATTGATTTATAACAATAAGCTCATGGTTCTTTAACCAATGTTCAGTTAAACACAAAACCTTAACATCATATTTTTCTAGAAATAAACTTAACTCTAATTCTTTGCCAGATAGGCCCTGCATGTTTTGGTGTACTATATTCAAATACTGCAGCCTAACTGTTGTCCTATCTTGGAGTTTAAATCACAAGACGTGTCAATAAAAACGTTGTTAGTACAAGTACTAACCCTATCAAATAAATTGTCAACACAAGGCTCTCTGCCTTGTTGTAAATTGTATGCTAATAGTTTAGCAATCTGTCGCTTAATATAAAATGGCAGATACATTGTATCTCTTGTTAAAGTAAATTTACTAATAAATTTATTAGCGTCAAAAAACAATATTGCGTCACTATGACGACAAGTTATATTATATAATAACATATTTAATGTGTGTATGTGCATGTTTTGTGTATGTGTTAAGTCATTTGAGTAAGGCAAAGCACATAAAATAAATTTACAACTAAACTTGGAATTAAGGTCTAATAACATTTCAACACATTCTATGATCTGAGAACACTACCAAAATTATGACCTAGCCTATCAGAAAAAATGTAGGTTTTGTTAGTTGATGTTGAAAACCTAGATTTAATCCTATTTGATTGTGAAGAGGATTGGTTTTGTGAATTATCAGAAAAGTTCTGATAATTCACAAAACCAATCCTCATGAGAGTGGCGGCAACTCAACGTAGATCGATTACTCACTAACAAGGCGCAAACATCTAGAACGTTATAAAGATAGCAAAGTCATACCTGGTGAAGCTTTAACCTCCCAACATAGACTTCTAGTTACTGCATATAAACTGCCAAACACCCTAAAAATATGCCAATATGTGACGCCTAAACTTAATAAAAATGGCAGACACTGTATGATTCTTGTGGTATCTCACTAATCAAAGAACTTGCAGAAAATACTAGTTTAATGGATATAACAGATACAAATGCAAGTAAAATGTGGGATGAGTTTGAGAAATTTTGTAGAAAAAGCGCAGAAAAACATCTTGGGAGAATGAAACCCAGAAAATGGCCATTTAAGGAGACCAGCTGGTGGCAAGACAGCGTTAAAGCCGCTATATCGAAGAAAAAAGAATACTTTAAACTATGGCAAACTACAAAAGAACAATCGCATAAAGATCAACACTGTAGCAAAAAAGAGGCTAAGAGGGAAGTCGCAATCGCAAGAGAAGCAGCAAACAATAAATTATATTATACACAATTAGAGTCAGCGAAAACCGATTTAGATATACATAAAATTGCAAAAATTAGAAACAATAGAACTAAAGATTTTAATAGAGTTAAATTCATTAAAGATAATAATAATAAACTACTTACATCTGACAAAGATATTAGAAATCGGTGGGCAGAATATTATAAGTACTTATTAAACGGATCCCACCCTAGGGCAGCAAATTCTGAAAAACTGAAACCCATCTATGGACCTGCTATTACACCTCAGGAACTGAAAAATGCCATGGCCCAAATAAAAAATCGCAAGGCAACAGGACCGAACGAAATACCAATAAAGGTCTGGAAGCAACAAATAGGAGCAGGAATGATCTGGTTGTATAGTTTGTACAACAAATTGATTAGAGGCGATCGTATTCCCGATTCTTGGCGGAATAGCTTTTTGATGCCGTTTTATAAAGGGAAAGGAGATGTTAGAAACTGTAATAATTATAGAGCCATTAAACTCATGTCACATACTTTTAAAATTTGGGAAAGAATCATAAACAATAGACTCGTCAACCTTATAAGATTAACGTCAAATCAGTGCGGGTTTGTTGCCGAGAAAAGCACATCAGATGCCATTCAGTCTATCAGGATACTGCTGGAAAAATCAAAGACTAGTAACACCAATTTACATATGATCTTTATAGATCTAGAAAAAGCATTCGATTACGTGCCTCGAGAGTCGTACTCCAATTATGTCAAGCTTTTGGGACGCACTCCGAGAACAAAATGTCCCAGAGATGTACATACAATTGATCCATGATATGTACAATGGTGTTACGACACGGGTGATTTGTCCAGCAGGAACGTGCAACAACTTTGAGATTACGGTGGGAGTACATCAAAGTTCGGCACTAAGCCCTCTTTTATTTAACGTTACCATGGATTACTTCATAAAGCGCTGCCAGAGACCCGTGCCATGGGATATACTGTACGCAGATGACGTTGCTTTGGTATCAGACCTGGTAGAAGACCTACAAAACGATTTCAACCGCTGGGTAAAGTCGCTCGAACAAAACGGTCTAAAGATCAGTTGCAAAAGGCCATATGTCATGTATATTCGATGGCCGCACGCAAGTCAACCAAATACAACTCCACATCGACAGTGAACCCATACCTACGGTTGACCACTTTAAAAACGTAGGGTCAATCATCATCAATGATGGTAGGATCGAGCGAGATGTAACCCATAGAGCAACTACGGGCTGGATGAAATGAAGACAACTCCCAGGCGTAATGTGTGACAGGAGAATGCCCATTTAAATAAAATGCAAACTGAATAAAACGGCAATTAGACCCGCCATCCTATACGGCACAGAATGCTGGGCTTCTAATAAACAACACCTGTCAAAACTACCCGTGACAGAAATGTGCATGTTACGCTGGTCAGCGGGTGTCACGATGCTTGACAAAGTTCGCAACATCCACGTCAGAGGAAGCTACAAGGTTGCCCCCATTGCCAAGAAGGTAAAAGAACGACGCCTTCAATGGTATGGACATGTGTGCCGCCGTCCTGAAGATCACATGGTACAAGTGGCCCTAAATCTACCGACAACGACAAGACGCCGCGGAAGACCTCCTGCCACCTGGCTCTCATCAGTCCCATAGAGCAACTACGGGCTGGATGAAAGGTTAGATGCTACTACCGCTCAAGACAGAGCAAAATGGAGAAGGCAGACAAGGAGAGCCGACCCCAGATAATGGGATAAGGCGAAGGAAAGAAGAATAACTTAATTATTTGCCTTTATGAATATCTACAAGAAAATCTATAAACTAGCTGACACAGAAATTTACTCAGTCTTAACCAAGAAGCTTGACATAATTTGAGTACGACTTTAATTTTAAGATACGTTACCTACAAAGATTGCATTTAAAAAATGTTGACTTGGGTAACTTTTTTGCAGCAGCGGATCGGTACGGGCCGCTCGAGATTGGTTTGTGTGGAAAGCCTTTGGAAGGCCTATGTCCAACATTGGACGTCTAATATGATGAATTATTCAGTGCGTGATTTCTGTTGAATAGTCAATAATCGTATATAATAAATGTAATATAATACACTATAATTTCGTTTATAATTATTGAACAACGTTTTCATTAAAATTTCTCCGAAATATCAGAAAGTCAACTGTAGCCATGTCTGTTAATAAGTACAACTGCCTAGATCAACAACTGTTAATATAATAAGTAAGTTGAGAAAACAATTGTTATGGGAAATAATAAGACGTATCCGCAAACAATAATCATGTGCAAGTCGACATAAGGCGGTTGGACTCAGAACTTTGTCATTCTCTTTATTGGGCAAACTGCCCGACACCGACTGCACCTAATAATCTTCCCTATCTCAACTTTCGCGTATATTTCTTCTATAACAATATACCTATTTCTATAACAATAGTTGGGACACCGAACTTTTCTGTAAGAAGCCGTCCGTTTTCAGCAAATAGCCGTCCGATTGTAAAGGTCCCTAATGTCTGGGCTTTCATAATTGTTATTTAAAGTGATTATTTTTATATCTATCTATGACCTGACTTTGTGTTGAAACGTCTATACTTCAATCTTTGCAAAATGTTATTTTAATGAATATTCAAAACTTGTTTTTATTCCAAATGCATAATATTTATATGCATATGCCACAACACGTTTAACACAATAAGAAAGAGAAGGCAGGACACAAGTTTTTGCCAAACAAATGGGACGTCCCTCACACATGGAAGGGTTGGTAACTATAATCACGATTGACCATATATCTCGACATTTCCGTGTTAGATGGCCGCGGCATAAAGGACAAATGGTCTGGGCACGTACATACCTTACCACATGTACCCATACGCATGTAATTGAATCTCACGCAATTATCAGGGACACTTACTCGAGTTAGTCGAGGTAGTGTGTAGGTAGCGATAAATGTTGTACACTTTGTTGTTGCTTCCTATTAGTTGTACATTGATATTGTAGTCTTTGCGCTTATTAGTTTGTGTGACTTTATTCTAAATCTAGTAGTTGCACACGAAATTAATGTCAATCATCAACAAATCCGGTCGATGTTAAGCGGATCAATGATGACTAGGGGACTCACTCGCATATTGTATGCAATCATTTCATTATGTATGTATAATAGACGATAATTATATGGATTTGTTCCAATAAATCATAAGTTTTATTGATGGTAACTTATACGGAACCAGCTTTTCCCACAGTTTACCTGCTTGCTTTAAAATCAGCGAGTTCTTAAAAAATACTTAAGGGGAAGAATGCCTTTCCTATCCCGTGAGAATTTTGAGCAATCCCTTCTAAGTGCACCCATACGGTCCCCAAGTAACATATTTTTTTACAAATTTTCTTTTCGTTTTCTTGCGCCCAATTATATTTCGGCTCTGCTTTGTCTGTCATTCAATATCGCAAATTAATTAATATTGATCATGTGATGATTAAAAAGAAAAATCAAATATAATAAATCATAATTAAAGCCGAGTGTATAAGATTAATTGACCACATTGATGGTATTTCAACAAGCGTAAAGTATTATCTAGCACCTTCCCTAATCGACAATGAACGCATCTTTCAGAAATTCAGTGTCATAGTTCATAACTCGTTTGTAGGTTTCTATGTTGTACATTGTATTTTACATAGAAAAATAAGTAACAAATGGTTTGCAAGTTTGTACTATTTAAGACTAATGAAACCAACTAAGTGAGACAAGATTTTTGTAAAAGATCAGCAAAAAATACTCATGACTGCAAATCCGAAATCTTTCGTTATAACATGCATGTTATACTGAATGATTTCGTAAGACTGTATACGCAATAAATTAGTATTAATTAACTTATTTAATGAAATATAGTCCATTGAAAAGTAACATTTGGGGTTGCATTTATCAGAGGACGCAATTTTACAGATGTGCAGGGAGGGCTAGTGTAAAGGTGATTTTCCACCAGAGTGGCGAGACGAGACTAGGCGAGAAGAGAATTGAAATTTGTATGGCAAATTTTCAATTCTCTCCCGGCGCATCTTTGGTGGAAACAGTGTGGATTGGCGAGAATATGCGAGGCGTGAATTGAAATATTTGTTTGTGTAATAAAAAAATAAGTTTTAAGACTATAACCCGACTACGTAAAAAAGAGGTTCTTAAAAGGACGAAACAAGAAATGTAAAAGTACAGAAATGCTCAAGCTAGAGCCGTGGTCGCACCTATTGTATACTAGTGTACATGAAATTACCTGCCACGTTTGTCTGTTGCAGGTTAAGTATTCCTGGCACCCACACATTAGATAGGTACCTATACAAATAGGTGCGACCACGGCTCTAGCTTGAGCATTTCTGTACTTTTACATTTCTTGTTTCGTCCTTTTAAGAACCTCTTTTTTACGTAGTCGGGTTATAGTTTTAAAACTTATTTTTTTATTTAATCCTTTTCCGTATCCAGGGCAAGGGCATGTAAAGTAACCGTGCAATATTTCATCAAGAAAGAAAAATATGTAACTCATGGCGTCTGTACCGCGCGAATTGTAAATACAACCGCGTATAAAACTTATATTTTGACTCAAACAGTATAATATATATACATATTTGTAATGTACTCACCAATAGCCTTCTTTTGATACTAAACACGTAATGATTATCCCAGTTTTATTGTTTTTGAGGTCGGAATCTGAGGTATTAATTCCGTAAAAGAAAATTTAGATAAAATGTATATAGCCTATATCAACCGGGCTATTATTACGAATCTTTTGATACCCCATTTATTAAAATCGGTTTGGTAGTTTCGGCGCTACGGTGGAACATACAAACATATAAACATAGACTGCCAAAAACATTACCCTTCCTTTTGGCTTCGCCGTAGTCGGGTAAAAATGAAACGTATTGCTTCCGACATAGAGTATAAATTATTTTTGCAACAGAAACACCCTTCTCGCGATAGAAATTGCGTGTGTATTGCAAGACGAACTCAAACAGCACTGTACCTATATCTTTATCTAATGAAGCCTACGGGCGGCGCGGCGGTCACGCGCGAGCTCGCGATGGCTATTTTTAGTGGAAAAGGGTCAGTACGATTTCAAATCTCTTCTCGCCTAGTCTCGTCTCGCCACTCTGGTGAAAATCACCTTTAAGCTTGATAAAAAATTTGTGGGGTCGTACCTCTTGTCCCTCTACCGCCATCTTGGAAAGACTGTGGGTGCAGATAGTTTTTCCTGATTATCTGCTAAACTAGAAAGAGCTTTTTGTTGCAAATTAAATTTTCTACAACTTTGGTCTTGAAACGTTTGTCGTAAAGCCAAAGATAAAAAGTTGTAATTTTATTATTGTTATTTTTTGGCAATTTTATGTTTTCCTACTATAACTGTCTTCCCGGTCTTTGAGATGAGCCAGGCTTTGGCACAGTTTGGTTTGAACGAGCGCCGCTATTAAATTTTGATAAAAATCTTTAGAAGGAAGTGGCATTTTTGTCGATAATTCATCATTTTCCTCAATGAACTTTCATATATATTTCCAATAATTTTTCTGCAGGTGACCCCAGAACATTTAGGCAGTGTAGAACAAAATAAAGTAAAATGTGCAAATTGCAGCATCCTCTGGTTGAGCAGACTATTAACTTCAGATGTCCAGGAGTTGAGAATAAATAATATTTTTACGTGCTCAGTCATAAAAATACCTCTGTTGTACACCAGTAGATATCATTATTATAGAAATCTTACGTATTGAGTAAAGTACAAAGGGCGGCCTTATCGCTTAATCCCTCGCATGCCCCGCTCCAAAATGCATTTTCTCCGGTAGTGTCCAGCCATTTTGAGGATGTAATGTTTATAAGATCCTAGGTTATAAAACTTTAATTTTCCCGCGTTTGGTGTAATTATACGACGTAAATTTTAAACCGTATACAGTTCAGAAGTTACTCTATATGAGAATTATATTAAAATAGCTTACCTTTAACCTTTTCATGACGAAAAAAATTTATAAATGCAGGTCACTTTGTTTTTTCTTACACCATGTGAAACATTTTTCCACAAAACACATAAATTATTCACGAAATTCACTTTCTCACTGCAGTAATATTGACACGGGTAGACGACGCGATGGTTATATACATTAATTTAGCACAGGGCACCGATATCACTTCACAATAACCATTTATTCATAGCAGCGAAAAATTTGCGCCATTTTGACGATCCGACGGAAAACATTTCTCACTCACAAAACATATTTATACCTATTAATAGCAAAAACAATACGAAATGTCTAATTAACAATGGATTCTCAGACAACTTTGTGAGAAACTTATCTTTATTTAGTAAAGCAATTAATAAACACTTACATTTAATCATTTAAAATATGGAGGACGGCTAGCGGCCAACGCCCGAAAATTGCATCACAAAAATTACTAACATTTTTTTTGTAAATGTTTTTATATCTGGCAAAAAAATATTTAAAACATACTTCACAAAATTTTCAATAATTTTATATATAATACTAATACAAGCACTTCGCGTTTGCGTTGAGAATACATTTTTGAAAAATCACAAATTCAACTTAGTTGATCGCCACAGCGCAATATGGCGGCACGGAGAAAACTGAGCAACGAAATCAGCAATTTTATTATTTTCTCAGTTACAAGCTTGGAAATATGGTAAAAATTGATGGTATTATGTTGCTTAATCTGTGACTATTCAATGTACGTTTTTATTATTGTAACCAATCACACAACACCGGAATGAAGTTCATACAAATCCTTATGGGCACACCGTGCCCGTAGGATATTACCGGCCTATTTCTGTTACGGGCACACGGTGACCGTAGGACACTCAAGGGGTTAAAGCGATATCTTAGGCAACTATTGGATGGAGATATTGTAGCACACACTTGTATTTAACTGTATACTAACCCTTTCTTAAAGTCTATAAAAAAAAATTGTCTTCAGACAAATGCACACTAATCCCAAAAAAGCTCATTCAATGGACTAAAAAGCTTTCGAGTATTTAAGCAACTAACGTCAACTAATGATCATAATTATTTCGCAGTTACGCTACTTACAAATAAACTGACAACAAAATTTTTTTTCAGTCAGCTCAAGTTTATTGCACGTTTATTGTGTATTTTATGCGAAAACGTATTTTAAAGATACATACATTTAAATGCATGCATTAAAAATTACCTAATGGTATTTCCAACAACTGTACGTCTTAGTTGATATTTTTGTCGAAGACACATACCGTTTTGAACGAATAGAATTTCAATTTCTTCCCATATGCCTTCAGATCAAACTATACAAGTAACCCAAGTCATACCAATGAACATGTGCCGTTACATACTTTTATCCCCCCTCTTCATTTTTTGTGTCCTTCTTGATACTAACTAGATTAATGACTAAATCTAATAAATTAGGTCAGATCATACGGTCATACCTATAACCCTCGCTAACTTGTTTCAGTCCCATATGTAATTTACAGAATGCGGTCATTTACTTTATGCACTTACTACAATTTACGACTTTACGTCTGTAACGTTATTTCTTTTAGATAAAACCTCATTACTCCCATAATCCGTTTTGGAAGCGAGGACCGCCGATACTTTATACGTAAATTGCCAGCACGTTGTTCACATAAAACGATGATCAATGTTACCTGAGATGAATAATATATGTATTCGTTTAACATTTACGAAGAATTTGAATACAAGTTTGTAAATGGTAATAAAAACAAATTCTACATTTCATGTGAAAGAATTACAGTATCAATCCCTGGAATTAAGAGTGTGTAAAACCAAATCTCATAAAAATAAATAGACAAATAATATTAGGAGTCGGTGAATGGGGTAGGATCAGATACGTGAGGCTTTGTGGGCGCTGAGTGTAAACGCCGTGGCCGTAGTCGATCGATGCGCGACGCCTGCTGCCTGTGCTCCGGATAATCAACTATTACAAACGAATGAGTTTAAGTGTGTTTAAAGATGGTAAATATCAATTTTAATTGGCTGCTAGTTTTACTTTCTGCTCTTGAATCTAATACCTTCAAGAGCAGACCTGACCTTTTGCTTTATCGTCGAGCTAATGCTCAAAGATCTCAGTTTTGCAAGTCTGCAATCTGGACTTTAAATGAACCGATCAAAAACTCAGCTTATGACCATCAGCCCAAAACGTAGGGTCATGGTAGATGGCCAGATAATACACTATATATCCTTCGATAACAGGCAAACCAAGGAGATTACACAAAGAATCCAAAATGCCTTGAAGAGCTTCTGGTCCATGAAGCAGATGTTGAAGGGAAACCTTCCGTTATCACTGAAGCGGAAACTCGTTGACATGTGTACTACCCATCCTAACCTACGGTGCTCAAACATGGTCCCTGACCGATATATGCAGAAGTCCAAGTTGAAGATTTGCCAAAGAGCCATGGAGCGTAGCATTCTGAGGTTGAAGAGGACCGATCACGTCCGTAACTCTACGTTGCGCTAAAAAACGGGCTTAATGGACGTAGGAGCAAACTTACTCCAACTAAAGTGGGAGTGGGCCGGACACGTCTGCCGCATACACACAGAAAGGTGGGCTCATGTAGCTACCAATTGGGTACCAGGCGGTCGGCGGCGACGAGGACGTCCTAAACGGAGATGGCGGGATGACCTAGACGCTTTTGAGGGTGACTGGCCAGAGATCGCAAAGCACAGACTTGTGAGACTTGTGGTAATCCAAGGGAGAGGCCTGTGCTCAGCAGTGGGACAATATAGGCTAATTAAAAAAAATATATATCCTTCATCAGCTGTTGTCTTTGACAATAAAACGTGAGAGATATATTTCAGACTGCCTCATACATACCTATCATGTTGTTACTGAACCATGTTATGACGTTGACAAAATAAACGCATAAATAGATATCTTGTCGAGTTGAAGATAGTAGTCATGTACCTCTGTTATTTGATCAGTTATTAAAAGTCGCGTTGGGTTGGTGTTGAGAGCGCAAACTGATATCACAACATTAAATGACAGATTAGATTATACAAGCCCAACACACCCATTTAATTTTTTTTTTTTTTGGTTTTACATCATCAGTCATAGCCTTTCACGCGCGAATTTTAAAAGCGAACATAATATATTGTGTTTAGAATGTGCCTTATTTATCCTTGTCTGTCCTATACTTCCATCCTGTTCACTCTCGGAATCAAAATAGGCTTACTGTGAAACATCTAATATGAATAAGGCCTGTCTCGTAATTTATAAATAAGCTGATTTATAATACGTACCGACGGTATAAACAAAGGTAGGTATAAGGTGTACAAGGCAATAGTAAATTCTTGCACGCGTTAGCATTGGAGTAATAGCAACTGGCTTAATAAATAATGCTTTATATCACAGGCAGTGTCCGCAGTTGAGTCCTGCTTGCCAATTCAGAGCCACTAGAGCCGAATATTAGATTCGATAAGCTTCATGCTATGTGCGCTACGATCAATAGATACTGCGCTAAATTTGGAGAGCGAATATAGCTTTGGCTGGTAAATCGGCCGAGTGGTATAGTAAGCGCATGTTTGCGTCTATTTGATGCATGCATGACTAGATTATTGGGTCGGCATCAGTTTATTGTTCTGTGGTTGACAGATCTCAAAGAGAGATACCAAGAGAGCCTGATAGCAGCGGTATACCTACACAGGCATGCCTCTACGAATCATCTTTTGATCTTTTGAGATGGCGTATTAGTCAAAGTACTCCGCCAGTGTTGTTGTTTCGAGACTGGACACTTGTCTTTAAAGTCACCAGTACCTATGAGCGCAAGACTGCCAGTTAAATGGAATAGCGTAGTTTTAAAAGCTTTCTGTACGTAGGACCTCAAGATATCATGAACGACTCATCAAGATATCATGAAGTTAATCGACACATTCAGATCCTAGAGTCCGGTAAGTGTATTTATAATGAAAGATGTCTGTGAGATTATCCCAATGACACTTTTAGCAACTCTAAAACTGAGCTTGGTGCTTCACTTTAAAACTCGAAGGCTATTTTAAAATCGATGTCCGCTTCTAATCGACGGCCGTCGAAGCTATAAGTAGCCTTCTAGGAAGCTGAATCCAAGCAATTTATACCACACATACAAAGGCCAGTTACAGCGGTCGAGTCTTTTAACCGAACCGAGTAGGTTATAAATATTCGTTAGTGATTTATTGCATTTTGTTTACCTGGATAATATCAAATAATCTTATGGCGCTGATACATATTTTGCAACATTTACTTGTAACAGAACAGCGAACATTCGCCGTTTTTTGTTTTGTCAAACCGAACAACGAACAGAGCCGCACATTGCTACGAACATTTTCATGATCATTCTATTGAACACTCTTATCCGCAGAATATAGAAAAAAGATATAGAAACCGCACTACAGCAGCAGTTTTACCCAATATGTTTACTTCCGTTTTACTCATGAATTATTTCTAGAGTAGAGTAAGATACGTAAGCAAATGACGTATCTAAATAATAAAATGCAGATTTTAATTTGAACAGTTTTAATAAATCACACTAGTCTCAGTTCCTACGTTGAAATTTATTTATCGATATCGAGGCTTTATCTACATTCTATTAAATTAATTCTGAGTAAACCAAACATAAGGATTTATTCATACTGAGTAGGCCCATCACTAGTCTAGTTAAAATTAGGGACAAACTACGAAGATTCGAAACGTCATTTGTATATCTGGGGGCACGGCAGTGCCCCCGCCAAGTCGAACGCGAAGCAACACTGCTGTACCATCCTTTTCTAGAACCATTTCGCCGCATTTTCAGGCCCCTATTTGAGAACCTCTGGATGAGACTAGAGCGCTGAAGTATTCGTCATCTAGTAAGCTATAATCTCACACTTGAAATCCAAAATTTCAAATCAGTTAGTTCCGAAACTAAGCGAAAGCAAAGTTTTGCATTTTCGACACTGATACACTCATGGATCATCAAAATAGAACTGGTACTTTCTATTGACCTAGAGCGCTGAAATTTCGTACCTAGCTAGAGTTTAACGCCCACATATAGAAAAAACTATCAAAACTAGGAAAACTGTAAAAGGTCATTTTGGACTTGGAGTGGTATCAGCACACATCACTAGATGGCGCTGACTGTATTTTAACACAAAAACAGTGGAAGTGCTAAGTAGGCGTGGCATGCCTGCCACAATTATTAAGAGTTGTTACGCTTAACTTAAGTCTTAACTTAGTTTCTGTTTTGGAGTGTAAAAATTATAGTAGGAGAAAAATCTTAAAAATGGAGGTGTTTCGTACCATCGCCTAGTACGATTTTGATTGTTTTCTAATAAAATTCTTATTTTGTTTCAATTTACTAATATTTAATAGAACGGTTAGTTAAAATCAACCTGATAAAATAAAGATAAAGTTTATTTTGAATTGATTCTATTCAATGGAACATTCTCGAATCTTCTTTGCTACTCAAGTAGTGATGTGGTCAAGTCGAATATGGCTTTGATCTAGTAGGAGCAGAAATCGACCGATCACGCAAATGTCAACGATATTTCTAACACAATTAAGATAATAGTTGCTACCACTGAGAATACCGCCATTTATGGTCAAGTAGCGGAATTGACTCATCAATCGATTCTCTTGTGACTATGGATCATAAATACGTTCTGCCGCTAAAGCAAAATAATTGTTATTTGTAGGATAGTGGGGTTTATTTCCAAATCTAGTGAATGGGAAATATGAAAAACTGTTGCTAGTGTACAAGAGTCAGAACCGGAAAAATAAAAGAAAGATTTGTCATAATAAAAAAACTACTTCTAAAAAGAATAAAACTGTGTCTAATAAGAAAATCTGATAAGTCAAGTATCTAGAGCGTGAAAAAATACTCAACCGGTGAATATTTTTACACGTTAGTGGGTACAAGTCAACGGCCAAGTCATATAACATTAAATATTATAATAAGGAAATTGCAGTAAGAAACCTCAGACTTGGCTCAACTGTGTCTAGATATTTCCTTACTTTTAAGAGATAAACAAGCAGCTCCATCGAGACTTGGCAAGTTTTTTACATCATACTATATTATTTAGCGGGTCTTAGTTTTTTACAGAATGTTTTTGGTGGGATTTATCTTATGCGGTTGGATTCGGTCGGCTCAAAATCGGTCTGTGTGGAGAACCTTGGGGGAGACCTATGTCCAGCAGAGCACGTCTCTAGGCTGACATGATGATGATTATCTTAATCTTACCTTAAATTAAAATCATAAGTCAACGTGAAGTAAATATCGGGTTTAACCGCCATTGTAGTGCGGTTTATAGAAACCGGGGTATATAAACCAACTACAATGGCGGGGTATTTTCTATATTCTAAGGCTGTTCGTAAGAATGCTTGCTAAAACACACTAATTTGTTTCCTGATTTGTAACATTCACGAGAATGCTCATTACAGTGCTCAAGTGTATCGGCGCCATAAAATATCATAATAGAAAAATAAAAACAATAAAAGCACAAATAATACCCTTATAAGCTTGTGTAGAATTTAGTAATGTTTATGTAACGAGTCTATGTCGCGTAATTATTTGAAAATATAGGTAAAATACCTTCTATTTCCATCGACGTCTTGGCATGGGTTACACCGGGCGTGGTCATGAGATGACTGTGCCAGTCATATAATACATAACAAAGCACAAAATAATATTTGACAAAAGACATACAAAACAATATTTGATAAATTTTATACATTTTATTACAATATTTTTTATCAAAATCATTTAGTACACCGTGAATCTCTTGACGCTTTATTCTAAAATAGATAAATATCAGTGATGATTTAGAATTTAAATATTTTGATTTAAGTTTCAATGTATTTTTGAGTAAGTCAGTTGGTTATTTTTATTTTTTTCAGTGAATTTAGGCAGAAGTTCTTTAGAAATATGTATTTCTAGTTTACGTGTAGTCAATTTCACGTGATATAGCTAAACTGCGAGTAAGGTGCATTAAATACATGTTTTTAATAAGTTAGATAGTCATTTGGTGAATATTTAGAGATCACAATAAAAGAAGCGTGAATGCTTTGGTGCTACTTCATAATCCAATTAAATTACCAAATATCTCGCGACATATTTTGCCACAAAAGCAGCCACGAAATTTTAAAAAGAATCATAAATTGAACACGAGGCCGCAACATAAGCCGCGACGTAATAGAAATCTTATTGTTGTTGGGATACATGGCTGACGCCGCGATAATCCTTCTTAATTGGACCACCAGTTCCTTCATAACATGATAACTGGACTGAGAGAACGGTTTGCCCGACTACATGATTAAAAAACAAATGCTTAGTTAGCTACCAACATAATTTTGGTAATTATAAAGATTAATAACTTATGAACTCTTTCAATATTAGCTGCATGATCAGAAAACTAGCAAGCTTTAGGGTGGATACTGTTACCGCCAAAAATCGGCAGTTCCCATTTCACCGTCTTCAAAACAAGGATTTGGTTCTCATAGTATTTTTGTATGTTAGTAACCTTAACTCCGTCATTTATTAATTAAAATATGTTTTGTTTGGAAGCAAGTACTTCTCGTTGAGACCGGTTCAAGACAAATGCATGAAAACTTAAGATGGTTCAATTTTTATTAAAATTTGGTCCAGTTTCGTCTGATTTGTTTAACCATGTACGTGAACATAAGAAACCTTCAGACTATACATATAAATAAACATTTTATTCATATGTATAGTCTTAAGGTTTCCAGAATAGTCTCCAGGTCGCCACCAATGAAAATATAAACTATTTAGCAGTACTTTAAAAAGTTCGTTTGTAACATGTTCGTAATAGGTACACATTTAATCTTTTACTGAAGTTTTAGAAATGCAGAGTCTGTAATGCGAAGGCGTACATTGAATATTCAAGTAAATGATACGAGCCGGAGATAAGGTAAGATATTAGGTGCTTAGTAAGAACAAGTCAGGTAGTTATAAGTGAATTATTAAACATAAAGTAGGCTAAATATTTTCTTCTATAGAGACATTAGTAGTCTTACTCTTAACTTTTTATGAACAGTAAAAAACGATTGTACGTTTTGTATATGAGTGTTTTGTTTTTCTTGTACAGAGTAATTTATGTTTATTTAAGAAAAGTGTATGTAATGGTTATTGTGTAATTAAATGTGTAAGCCATCATGTTTGCATCATGTGCGTCTGGTTGTAATAGGTAGTTAATTTTAGTAAATTTTTTATGGGTTTAAACAAAACATACTGTTCTATGGTTTGTAAGATATTATTTCAACATCCATCTATTTTTGCTTTTAGTAACGCAGATATAAATAAAACGTTTGTGCTTGTATGTGAAGATTGACTTTTGCTGTCATGATGTCAACATAACTGATAAGTTTGTCCACATATTGGCAACTTTAAAAAGGCAAGGCTTAGAACAATCACAATTCGGAGTAACAAGCACTGGGAGACTATGTTTATTGCTTATAGTTGAGACGACAACTTGCTTAGTATCTGAGTAGAATACAAACAGTTTAAATCTGTTTTATCTCAGATAAACGTTTTAAAGTCATTAACGTCTTTAAAACATTTATAAATTTGTATATCATGAATAAGTTGCTGCTTTGATCGTGGAAAGTAGATTAAACTTCTAATTTAATGAAAGAGGTTCTAATTGTGTTTAGTTCCGACGCCTTGGAGTTTAATATCTAAGTTTGCTGGAAAGCCTGCAGAAAGTAAAGTGTCAATTGATAAGATGATTTATCAGAGAATTATGAAGACGCCATTAAGACTGTGGTGTTCGTAATTGTTTAGTTATTTGACATTTTCCGAAGATCATTTATACCTACCATCAATCATTACAGATAATAATAATGGTATACTGTACATTAAATATGACAAAGTTGATAAAATGAAATCCGATCAGAAGCATGAATTTGGCGAAACAATTTAATCAAACAATAAAATTGTTTAGAAACTTTCATAACTAAAAGTATAAAATACGCACATATATTCGGAAAGTTAGTGGTGTGCACCGTGGATCCGAATTCGATACCCTCTGCATAGCAGTCCGTTGGTATCTCCACTAGGCTATCGCTGCCTATAACCTATTCCACTTTAATCATTAGCAATATTACCATTATTTCAATCACTAGCGGAAATGTGTGCATATTATGTAAAATATGAAATTTGTAATTGTTAAACCGCGATATCTCATGAATAGTGAGTCGTACGAGCAAAAGTGTCAAGACCATTTTTGTACAAAATGGTATGATCTACAACTTTGTGCGACCTATTTTTACGAAAAAATGAATGCTTTTCGAAAAAAAAATTAAAAAAACAAAATTTTGTGTTTGATCTTGGATAAAAAAAAATGCAGAAGTAGGTTCGATGGGGACTTTTGACATTTTATTTATAATGATGTATTTAACGTCTCTGCCAATTTTCAGCTCTATGCGAATTATGTCTAGGTTATGACTTGTTTTTATCTATTTTGACAGGACTAGTATCTAGATACTGAAATAACTACATTCAAATAAATTACCTGGTGTTAAGAACACTATTCTTTTTTCAATATAAACAAGTCTTTTTAGCGTTATCCCAGTTGCAACCCGGGCTCCGCTTATATAGTATTTGACTGAATATTAGCTTTCCCACAGAACGACTACCTGTCTAACCGCCGAAACTCAAATTGGTATCAATATTCCATGGGACCGATGGTTTAACTTACTCTCCGAGGCGTGATGCAAGCAATGATTAACAATCCAATAAGCACATACCTAACTCAGAAAAGTCGCGTGCGCGACGTGGATTCGGAATTGATACCCTTTAAATGGCAGTATTTTGGTATGTCCACTTGGCTATCGATGCTTTTGATATTGAAATGCGTTACCCGAATATATGCTAGCATTACCCGCGTATGTCTAAATGTCACTGGTATAAAAAAAATTGTAACGCCTGATTTTATCAACCATAGCTTTTAAGATTAAATACTCAATAATATTTAAATTGAATATCAGCCCACGTCGCTTTCGATACGTAGTTGCAGGTTTAACTTTTAATGAAAAAATTGGTTGCCTGTAAAGTCGGTATACGGGCGAAAGTTTTACGTGACAACGACTTTGAGTGGTAAAATAATTTTAATGTGAATATTCATTCGTATAGTAGGAAGAAGGATGAAAGACGCGTGCCTTTCACTTTTTATGTCTGTCTCTCTCGCTCTTAGGCGGGACGCGTGCCTCTCACTCGCTCTCATTGTGAGCGCATAACGTGAGCGGAGCGTAACGCAGTTTCTTGAAGTGTCACCCGGCAAACCAATTTATAAGACGTTGTCACGTCAAAAACTGCTCTCGTCTGTATCAGTTATTATTTCCATTACTGAAGCTGAAACAACTCCATAGTTGATATGTAGTTAACAATAAGCCATGAAATTGAATTCCTCCATACTAGTGATATGTATTACAAGAGATTATCACTACTAATACTTGTGTTGATTCATCTAGAAAAATCTATTTTATATCCATTATTTTGTACCATGCTTTAAGGGGACTTGGCGCTAGAAAATGGTTAACTCTTCTCTAGCAATAGGGTACTCACTTGATTATTAATATGAAATAAGCTGAAAGAGGATTTCTGGTCTTTTTTATTAGACATGATGGTAGAGAAATATGTTTTATTTTATTTTTCATTTAGGTAATCAGTCCGACAATATAATATTAAAGCATTTATTCAACCGCGATTTCTAAAAAAAGCGATCTAATTTCTCAAATAGATGACCTTAAACAAGGCAAGACAAGTGACTTACTTATTCTTTGGCACATAATGCGTAGAGTCTCAAAGAAATAATTAATCAACAAATTAGTCATAAATTTTATTGGTATAATATGACCTCATTTGATAAATATATTACCGTCATCTTTACTCCATAATAGTCCAACATACAGGTCTGTTTATCTTAATATATTTATCCAATCTTGTGCAAGACTCTTCGAATTACTAGACACATTTATTTTCCATTACCTAGTTCACCTTTGCCGCTGTCACGGCTAATAAAGTGATAAAGCAATTACGAAAACTTAGCTAATAATAAACTATTTTCATATCGGCTCGCAGGATCCAAAGATTATGAGGGGCGAAACTTTCGCACTTCATAATACAGATATAAGGATGCTATAAATATGCCTTTCCGGACCATTTGGTTCCGACGTTGCACACAGCCTTTGTGGCCACTCATATGTACTCACGAAGCTTCTTACCTACAGTCTTTCCCGATCAGTTTTTATAATCGCAGAATAAGTTTATTTTATTGGTAAATGGTATTTATTATTATTTGGCAAATATTTTATTTGTAGGTATAGTGATTAGTAGAAGTTTTCATTGTTTTTTTTTACTATTGTCTATCATCTTTCACGTTTCTTTTTGATCAGTTTTTAGAATCGCAGAATAAGTGTATTATTGTTGGTAAATGGTATACAAATATTTTTTTTTGTTTCTTTTTAAATAGGTACAGCTTGTTACCGGTATTAAACCTTTCCATAATCAGTCATTGTGTGAGATCCATAAGTTATTTCAGCTGCTGATATTATATGGATGTGATTCCCAAGCCGTGTGGTTGACGGCATAGAATACAAGTGTCACCACCCCCTATCTTCCCGTGGGTGTCGTAAGAGGCGACTAAGGGATAACACGATGCAAATACCATCTTTGCGTAGAGACGGAAAACTCGACATCAAACCCTATACGACTGCCTCGTTGGCGCGTGGGATCGCGAGGTCCCGGGTTCGATTCCTGGGTCGGGCAGTTCTATTGGGTTTTTCTGTCACGAAACTCTCAGTAGCAGCACGGAGTCTGGAAATGTGCCCGGTACGGCAATAGGCTCGCCCCTTATTACGTGGGACTAAAGTATATCTGGCGAAAAGTGGGTGCAGAAATACACCTCTGCTACCCCTTCGGGGATAAAAGGCGTGACGTTATGTATGTATGTATGTGATTCACAAGCGTTAATTATAAATATTGAATACGCTTCAAGCACGAGAGCCGATTGAACATACAGACCTGATGAAGATGTCATCACTTTTGTATGTTGAATACTCGTTTCAAGTGGCTCATGATTAGACGACAGGTATGACGTGTGAAGAGGCAAATAATTCCAACGCAATACTGCGCATTATTAGACTTTGTCGGCGGCTTCGCCGGCATGGGAGTCGGTTATCGTGGTAAAAAGCCTACAATAATTATGCAGTCCAGTCCACAGACAAGTACTTGGCACAAAAGCTATGTTTAGCCATACAACGTGGCAATGGTGCCAGTCTACTAAGAATTCCCAATTATATAAATATATTCTACCACATACACACAATTCTACAGTTTCCAAACTACCCTACACACAAAAGTCATACCTATCGCTCTGTTGCGACGCGAAAGAAGGACAAATAATCAAACAAACACATTTCTACATTTATAATATTAGTCTACTCTAGATTAATCATAGTCGGTGGACAGATACAAAACTATAAAACCAGTTCCTGCACACACCTTAGCAACGGACTGCGAACAATTTAACTTAGACAAAAGTTTATAATCTTCAGCTTCATTCGTTCCGTTCTTTGTGCTAACAATCCAACTTAGTAGAGTTGTAGATTTCACTCGAACTACAATACGGAGTTATAAGGTCTTTCTTCTTTTCGTGTGGGTGTCTGGTGTCGGAGTTTATAAAACGCTCGAAATACTTTAGCGCTTATCCTGAGAAAAAACCCGATGTATTGGCATAGTTGGCCCACTTGTATTCTGATGTAAATTCTACATCAAGGGTTCAACCATTATACTGGTGACGTCTGCAAGCGTTGCCTAACTTTGACGGTATATTGGTAAGTCAAGACAAACTATGAGCGGATGCTACTTAAGAGGTTATAAAACATAAACAGTAGTCTACAATAGGTACACACAACTGACAGTAGCAGAGCCTTGCTTTTTCAGCATGAAAGGGTCGGCTCGACATGTACTAGTAACAGTACCTATTCATACTGATGCATTTCATTCGGCGGGCGAAAGTACCGGAGGCCCCATCACTTTTTACCTTTCCCCAACTCTGCTCCTCCTTATCCTTTTCCATCCAAGGACCGACAACGTACTTGAAACTCCTCAGCGTCGTGTGTATCCATGGGTGGTGGTAATAGCTTACTATCAGGCGATCTGTCTGATCACTTGCCTCCTAATACATAAAAATAAAGTTATGTATTCTTAGTCTTTTAGTCTTTTTCGATCAATTTTATGTAGATAAAGAATTTTAAAACAATTTCGTTCTCCATCTATCTATCTATCTGTTAATCCAATGAAATCTCGTATCTTGTCATCCTCAAAGCGTTATTTCAGTTGCAAAATGGGGTCCACTTACTAGTCTAACCGGATTTGACTGAATATTGGTTTCCTCTTCCAAATATCCACAGAGTGACTGCCTGTGAGACGACCGCAAACCAAAGGGATAACGATTTTCCATTTCCATGGTTTAAACTAGTGTCTATTTATTCAAAGGTACTGATTCCTTTTCAATTATCTTCATGACAGCCAGGACCGACGGTTTAGCGTCCAATAACTAACAATTCAGTAAGTATACGGATAATACCGAAAGGTCAATGGTGCGTGCTTGTATCACATGAGTAAATAAACCAAACAGAGAGACAGCTTCATATGAGCTTGTAAATTTGTTACCTATTTTGGTAGGGTTGTCACAATAGGTTAAGACAAATCGCTTGTTCGGTATACGACAGATTCTGGATTGGACAGATTCGTGATGTGGCAGATTCCCAACTCGACAGATTCGTGGATTGGGCAGATTCTTGGACTCGACGGATTCGCTATACGGCAGAAGTAAAGTTGTAAATAAAATAGCGAGTGGAACCAAAAAAGGCATGCACCTGAAACTTTTAAAAGCACGGAATAAAACTATACATTTGTTACCAAGGACACGACTAATAGTGTTGAATATTTTCTGGTAATATGATCTATTTTGCTAATAAACATAGGAATCTCCTTTAGCTATTATGGCCACTAGTTTTACCACGGGGATAGGTATCTAAAATTAGTTTAAAAAAAAATTGTGTAAGACAAATGAACGTCTACAAAACAAATGAAACAAATAAAATGATAAACCATCGATAGGGCTTACAAAAAACAGGTGCATGCGATTTTCGACCTAATTGACAATTCATGACAGACTTTTTTTTGGTATTTTTCTTGCTTTCTGACATTGATACGTTATTAAAATTATAAATTCTGAGTTACGTCAATAAGGTCGAAAATCACATGCACCTGTTTTTTGTAATCCCTATTGATGGCTGATCACTTTCTGATAGTCATTGGTTTTGTAAACATTAATTGCTTTTACACAATTTCACAGCTAATGAGTTGTTAAGTATTTCGTTGCCAACATTGACAATATTTATTTCAAAATCGCAATATTCGCGAAACTTTTGCTCGAGCAATTCAACAAATGCGACAAAATTATCAGGAAATATACCTAATTAAAAAACCCAATTGTACGTTACCATTGTTAAAATCTTTATAATAATTTAATTATTTCATCTAGTATTATTCATACACACAGTACAAAAAACAACCATTATTAATAATAAAACACCACTTTTTTACATTAAAATATTAAAACTTGCAACGTACAAAACAAACAACGTGCGTCGTAATAACCCTAAGATTGTCAACTGCCTGTGCCTACGTAAACCGGTTCTTTCCACTCTCGCCGCGTACACGACAAGCGGCCAGTGGTCACGACTACATAAGCCGCGTGCTCGTAGTAGTGCAACCGATTCGCGCTGTTGTATGAAGCTGTGTCTCTGTTCAGTTTATCTACTCATGGGCTTGTATACACAGCAACAGTACGTTTTTGAATTAGTTCTTTGCACAGTTAATAAAGGTCGACGAGAAATGACAAGAACTCCCAACTAACTTATAAAAGAAAATTGTATTTTAGCGGACGGGTCAGGACTCATCACGTTGAAATGAGAAGTGTTTATTGTTGGATTAGTGCAAAATTCCAAGTATAAAAACCTCTTTAATGTCAATCTTAAATTCAATCTGTAATTCAGATGGCAATATATATATATTTGAATTAAGAATATTTTATTATTTTGTGCTATTGTTTTTCTCTTAATATGTTTTGACGTATATTGAACATAGAGATATAAAGGATAGAGTGGCAGAGAGGGGCCAATGAGTGTCCGTCGGTGCGAGAGAGAACGCTACAGTTAAGGACGCGTTTACGCTTGTATCAAAAAACCACATATTTCCGGTACATTTTACGACAATTTTAGATAATAACTAATAAAACTAATGATTACGATAAATTGATTACTTTTTTATCTATAAATCAATTTGAAAATAAATAAAAAATATTTAATTAATATTAATGTAAAATCGATTCGAAACGGCCTCTTAAATCAAAAATAGGCATATACTGCTATTTTTGGGTACAATTTTCTCTCTATTTTTACATTTATTTAGATTTTCAAAGATAGAATAGGGTAGTAAATATAGTCAACTCAAAAACAATTAGATATTTTTTTTCAAAATATTGTAAATTGACTCAAAAAAAGCAAAAAATCATCTTACATTTTTCTTCTATTTTGCTCGCATACGTGTGTCTTAATGTGTGGCAATAAGGTTCGTTTTATTTAGCCACTTTCTTGATTTATATATTCAATTTCTGCAATGAGATCTCAGTCTGCGCTTGAGCGCCGTCGGGAGTGGACTCTATGTCGCTTGTCGCTGCAGCCCGAAGACGAAAATAGCAATATACGAATACAAAATATTCGCTAAAATCAATTTGATACTTCTCGTATTCTGTGCGAATTACGTACAAGTACATTTCTTTTATATAAATGGACATTATTACTTTATTTTCTCCGTTATGTTGAGTCAGGATATATTTCGGTATTTAGATATTATTTTGTTTCTTGCGTTGAAATCTGGTAAGATTATCTGGACTGATGGTATACATCCCGTCCAAGTGTTGCGACTGGAACTCATAAAAGAGTAGACCTAGTTATGCCAGGTTGGGGCTCATTTTATTTGTTTTGGTAAGACCCAACCACTGGTACTAGTGAAGTAACCTTCCAAGGTTATTCGATGAGTCTTGCTGGTACTCATATGTGAGTAAAGCTACGCATGTCGAGTTTGGGCTCATTTTGTTTGTACATAAGAGACCCTACCACTGGAACTTATGAAGTAACCTTCCAGGGTTATTCGTTGACTCTTACTGGTACTCATATGTGAGTAGAGCTAGGCATGCCGAGTTTGGGCTCATTTTGTTTGTACATAAGAGACCCTACCACTGGAACTTATGAAGTAACCTTCCAGGGTTATTCAATGACTCTTGCTGGTACTCATGTGTGAGTTGAGCTAGGCATGCATGTTTGGGCTCATTTTGTTTGTACATAAGAGACCCTACCACTGCATTTTATGAAGTAACCTTCCAGGGTTATTCAATGACTTTTACTGGTACTCATATGTCAGTAGAGCTAGGCATGCCGAGTTTGGGTTCATTTTGTTTGTACATAAGTGACCCTACCACTGGAACTTATGAAGTAACCTTCCAGGGTTATTCGATGACTCTTGCTGGTACTCATATGTGAGTAGAGCTAGGCATGCCGAGTTTGGGCTCATTTTGTTTGTACATAAGAGACCCTACCACTGGAACTTATGAAGTAACCTTCCAGAGTTATTCAATGACTCTTGCTGGTACTCATGTGTGAGTAGAGCTAGGCATGCCGAGTTTGGGCTCATTTTGTTTGTACATAAGAGACCCTACCACTGGAACTTATGAAGTATCATTCCAGGGTTATTCAATGACTCTTGCTGGTATTCATGTGTGAGTAGAGCTAGGCATGCCGAGTTTGGGCTCATTTTGTTAGTACATAAGAGACCCTACCACTGCATTTTATGAAGTAAGCTTCCAGGGTTATTCAATGAATCTTACTGGTACTCATATGTCAGTACAGCTTGGCATGCCGAGTTTGGGTTCATTTTGTTTGTACATAAGAGACCCTACCACTGGAACTTATGAAGTAACCTTTCAGGGTTATTCAATGACTCTTGCTGGTTCTCATATGTGAGTAGAGCTAGCCATGCCGAGTTTGGGCTCATTTTGTTTGTACATAAGTGACCCTACCACTGCAACTTATGAAGTAACCTTTCAGGGTTATTCAATGACTCTTGCTGGTTCTCATATGTGAGTAGAGCTAGCAATGCCGAGTTTGGGCTCATTTTGTTTGTACATAAGTGACCCTACCACTGGCACTTATGAAGTAACCTTCCAGGGTTATTCGATGACTATTGCTGGTTCTTATACAACGTGTAAATGAAATAACGCACATCCTCAGACACCCCAATTAGAATAACTTGTAACAATCATAATGCATGCATTGAATTTAGTTTTTTATTTGCGTAAATATTGTTTTTTGAAGAAAGTATAAACTCGATTAAAAGTAAAAAGCGTGGTCACTATAAATTTGCGCACGCACACAAACACACGAAACGGTTGCTATGGTAAACAGACGACAGCGATCTGATAGGAACGAAATACCTACGATACGATATAAACAAAATGTTTCAAATTTAGTCTTTATACAACACTCTGATAGAGTGGGGTTTACAAGAATGATGTTTGAGTAATTTGTCAGCTACTTTTGATATTTCCAAAGATATGACTACCTATTTCTTTCCATCACACTTTTCGGCTTTGGAGTGGACAGTCGACTTTGTATAAAATTATTTATTGTTTGTTAATAACATGCACACGATCCATTGTCTCATAATATTGTAAATGACTATTTAGTTACCTAGCATTATTGATAGATAAAGTAAAAGAATATCAATGAGAGAATAAAGCAAGATCGACGTGTGTAAATTAATAGTTACATTAATAGAATAATCAAATAACTTACAGGATAAAATCACTTTATTTTAGTCCACTTAACACTGTCTTCACTGTTCCCTCACGCATCACATCTTTTCCCTGTTTTAAAAGCAGCTAATATGTATCAACTAAACTCCTAGGCACTTGTTGTCTCCTCACAATAAACTAGTGATTTAACATTTTCCCACAGTGAAAAAGTCCGGGGGCGACAAGTTAACATCAAGATGATGCAGAACGTTCCACACCAGCACCGTCATGTTGATAATTACAATTTTATTCACACAATTACAATATTTTTTCGCAACTCTCGCTGACACTGACAGATTCCCGATTGATGACTACCTAGATACTTGTCATAACTTGTCAAAGCGCATCGCCAGCGCTTGTCATTGGCCAGCGCGGGCGACACATTACGTCTCGCTCTTGCCTGTTGATTATTACGTAAGCGAAAGATAGATGATAGATATTTTCGTGGTAAATTGTGTGTATTGTCTTTTGCCGCTATTGTGTTGTACTAATGTGTGCGTTCGTGTGACCGAACGTCGAACCATTAAACAAATGCATTTTAAAAGAAGGCGTTCTGCTTTGACTTAAGGTTTATTTTCGTATATTTCAACTTTTGAAATAAATGAGTGACTATAATTTACGTTATTTTTATTATTTTAGAACAAAAAATAAACAATATTAAAAATGACAGTAATGAATTCAGTAGCCGATTCTGAACAAACTACTTTCAGGAAGTGCATTTAAATTTGTTACAGGTTGTATATGAGTAGAGCTAGGCATGCCGAGTTTGGGCTCATTTTGTTTGTACATAAGAGACCCAACCACTGCAACTTATGAAATAACCTTTCAGGGTTATTCAATGACTCTTGCTGGTTCTCATATGTGAGTAGAGCTAGCCATGCCGAGTTTGGGCTCATTTTGTTTGTACATAAGAGACCCTACCACTGGAACTTATGAAGTAACCTTTCAGGTTTTTCAGGTTTATTCGAAGACTCTTAGTGGTACTCATATGTGAGTAGAGCTAGGTATCTTCCAGTGGAAGGGTCTCTGATGTTCATACAAAATGAGCCCAAACTCGGTATGCCTAGCTCTATTCACATATGAGTACCAGCAAGAGTGATCGAATAACCCCGGAAGGTTACTTAATAAGTTCCAGTGGTAGGGTCTCTTATGTACAAATAAAATGAGCCCAAACTCGGCATGCCTAGCTTTACTTCCATATGAGTACCAGCAAGAGTCATTGAATAACCCTGGAAGGTTACTTCATAAGTTCCAGTGGTAGGGTCACTTATGTACAAACAAAATGAACCCAAACTCGGCATGCCTAGCTCTACTCACATATGAGAACCAGCAAGAGGCATTGAATAACCCTGGAAGGTTACTTCATAAGTTGCAGTGGTTGGGTCTCTTATGTACAAACAAAATGAGCCCAAACTCGGCATGCCTAGCTCTACTCACATATAAGAACTAGCAAGAGTCATCGAATAACCCTGGAATGTTACTTCATAAGTTGCAGTGGTAGGGTCTTTTATGTACAAACAAAATGAGCCCAAACTCGGCATGCCTTGCTTTACGCACATATGAGTACCAGCAAGAGTCATCGAATAACCCTGGAAGGTTACTTCATAAGTTCCAGTGGTAGGGTCTCTTATGTACAAACAAAATGAGCCCAAACTCGGCATGCCTAGCTCTACTCACACATGAGTACCAGCAAGAGTCATTGAATAACCCTGGAAGGTTACTTCATAAGTTCCAGTGGTAGGGTCTCTTATGTACAAACAAAATGAGCCCAAACTCGGCATGCCTAGCTCTACTCACATATGAGTACCAGCAAGAGTCATCGAATATCCCTGGAAGGTTACTTCATAAGTTCCAGTGGTAGGGTCTCTTATGTACAAACAAAATGAGCCCAAACTCGGCATGCCTAGCTCTACTCTCATAAGAGTACTAGTAAGACTCATCGAATAACCTTGGAAGGTTACTTCACCAGTGGTAGGGTCTCACTAAAACAAATAAAATGAGCCCCAACCTGGCATAACTAGGTCTACTCTTTTATGAGTTCCAGTCGCAACACTTGAATGGGATGGTATACCAACAGTCCACATAATCTTACCAGATTTCAACGCAAGAAACAAAATAAAATCTAAATACCGGAATATATCCTGAATCAACATAATGGAAAAAATAAAGTAATAATGTCCATTTAGGTATATAAAAATAAGAAACTTATTTGTACGTAACTCGCACAGCCAGGCCTATAACACATAGATACATATCACAAAAAACTCTTAAGTCTCAAAGTTATTTAGTTGAACTACATTTCCGCAAGTTACCGTACGTAGTACGTACTGTTGCCGCCGTGTCGCTGTAGTGACGCGATTTTGTACCTACTAATTTTGTAAACGCGTCCTTAAAGGCCCCCTGCATCTCTCTCTAACAGTACATGCACAACATCAACATTGCGCAATGGCGTGCTACCTGTAACTATTATTTATATCAGTTTATCAGTAATCAATAGTTTAAAAGTTGTTTTTATTGATACACGAAGATAATTTGAAATGACAAAAAGTGTATATATTGTAAAAATTTGACCATAATACAAATTCAATGTTTGGGGACACAACGACAACACACTTTGACAGTTGCCAACCCCATTGTAGAATGTAAAGCATGCGTTGTTAAAGAGAGATGCAGGGGGCCTTTAAACTGTTGCGTTCTCTCTCCCACCGGCGGACACGACACAGTATTGAGTTAGGTACTATTCTGCCACTCTATCCTTTATATCTCTATGATATTGAATCATTATTCAGTGAACTTTAACTTTACTCCTCTCCCTGTGACCTATTCCAATAATTATACATTGGTATATTTTTTTAAAAGTTTATACAATTTATGGAATAATTAACTCATAGTTTTAAGCAGTGTAAATAATAAAATAATGTCCTTAAGCAACAGGTTTTTTTAAAGATTACTTTAATAAGGTAGGTAAATGTCACGGTAATTTAGAAAAGTATTGATATCCTACCCTCTGATGTCATCTTAAACAATAGTGAAAACATTCTAAGGCAATACATGGTGTTATAAAGACGCAGGCTTCATTAGGTTTGTCAAACTCAAATATAAAACTAAAGTTTATGCCTACGAAGGCGAGACTTGTTTGAAATACAGACTTTAGGTACATAATGATACAAATCTTAATTAAATATTTTGTATGATCATAAATTTAATTAACCGAAGCTACTAAAACGATATGAAGGGACTGTGCATAACTCCATAAAAAGTATTTACGAAGTCAAATATTTGTTAATATACTTAACAAAAATTAATATAAATTGTTCGACGCCCAAAATTCCAGGGCAAGAATGATACATAGTAATAACATGCTAATAGCTGTAGCAATAAACCCAAGAAAAAAAAATAACTTTGTTTAATTATTTTGTCTTCCGAAACTCAAAAATCATGATCTCCTTCACAAAACTGCCAAAATTCAAGATAAAATAAGAAAAATTTAACGTACTTGTGTTAGGTTAGTCTTTTCGATAAAGCAGATAACTAAAATTGGTTGTAAAGTTACATTTTGGTGATAAGAAAATATTGTCTACTGAATATCTTTAGAATAGAATAGAATAGAATAGTTTATTTGCCAAAAATGTAGGTGATACATAATAAAGGTCTTAAATATATATAAATGAATCCTTGTACATTTTGCCATTTAGGCATGCAAATATTGTTACAGTGCTGTGACAAAATCAAAAGGCACCAAGTATATTGGTATCTTCACAAAAGCAACGGTTATTAAAATCTATTTAGTACAACAATATCAAATAGAACTATCGTTCAGAAAGTCCGCTATTGAGTAGTAACATTTATCAATTAAAAGAAATGTAAGATGATTTTTAAACAGATTAAACGGTTGTTCCTTAATACTATTGGGTACCTTATTAAATACGGTGGGGGCCATGACAATAACACTTTTCCTCAACAATGTAGTTTTATATGATCCAGTTGACAATAAGTTTTGGTATTGAGTTCTCATGCTGGTAGTCCTGTTACGAATATCAAGTAAAGATGGAAATAAGTGTTTATTTTTTTTAACAAATAGTGATATCTCTAAAATATATAAACAAGGCAGCGTCAATAATTTATGAAGTTTAAACAAAGGTACATAGCTGTCGGTTGTTTTTATGTTAAACATCGCTCTTATGCAGCGTTTTTGAGACTTGAAAATACTTTCCTTTTAATGCCCCAAAAAATTATGCCAAATCTTAAAATTGACACAACCAAACCATGGTAAGCAACAAGGATTGTTTCAGTATTTACTTTTTTTGATAGATTGTATAGTGCGTAGGCAGATGTACTTATCTTGTTGCATAAATCATTTGCTTGTGCCTTCCAATTTAAATGGTTGTCTATTAAAACTCCTAAAAATTTCGTAACCGTGGCACTTTGTAATAGAGAGATTGCTAACATAAGATTCCCTCAACTTTGAATTAGACTGAGATATATTTTAATCATATTCTAAAATCAATGTTCCGTATTTAGCACCTCTTGGCATTCGGATATTGAATTATACGATCTGACACCCAACGGTATTAAATAAGGGTACTCTCGCACAAAATATATTGAGGGCAGCCAAGATACTTATAATTTAATATTGATATTAGTATCTAGCTGCCTACGATTCCTTCGAGACGCAAATATCAGAGTAAAATTCATTACTAAAATAAGTAATCGTTACGATATAGCTGGTCGAAGGGAATTCTTGAGATTTAAAGGCAAAAGGCGACGTTATTTAGTTATGATAAAGGAAGATTGATATTTATGTGTCATTCACAGATTATATTAAGCTGCTACAATTTAAATACTTGACTATAAGAATAAATGCTAAACTGCTAAAGTCGTTTCTTATAGCAATATTCGTAGTAATGGCAATTTTTATGATCTCAAAGATATTAATGGGTTATTCGATTCCCTTTTTAATTTCAATATTTTACGTAAAAAAATATTATTGCGTGAAGACAACCCCGATGTTTTAGAAGCAGAATGAAAGTAACAACGCTCATTTATTTATCTATAAACGAGCCTTGTAACCTTGATTCCTACGCCCGCATTTTGAATTACACCAAATGAATCAACGTAGATACAAAAGCAGCAATGAGACTGGCATTGATTCGCCGGAGAGCATAGACCTTTTCCTTCCTCAAGCTCCATCACTTATTTATTTTTTCTCTTGTGCTACATCAGGCGATCCGTCAGCTCGTTATCCTATTATAACACACGAAGAAGCATGCACAGTAGATTTTAATTATATATTTACTTAAGCAAGTAAGGCTTGTAAACTTCAAAGATAAATTTCAAATCTGTCTAAAGATTTTAGTGGCGGCGCTTCTCGTAAATATTACTAAGATAAGTAAACACAATCGCACGCCTTTAGGTTATCAATAAAAAGTAGGGGATAAATATTGCGGTCAAAAATCCATTATTTTATTAATAAAAGCACATCTGGTCCTAGAAGTTAACCTAATTTTCCAGATAAAGTTGCGGTTTCAATATAATTCCGTGGTTTAGAACCTTTTACCGTTTTAATTTGCCGAATGCCTAACAATGGTCTTGATGAGTCTTATTTGAACATTATTTTAACTATCTTTCTCTGTCATTGCACAAATTGTGATAAAACGATTTAATGATAGCCATTAAACAACTTCTGTTTTGGTCAGGATGTCCATGGTAGTATTTCTTGAAGACGAAAGCATACGAATTGGTTTTAATGAACATCCTGATGGAGTAACAAGAATCCCTTAGTTTCGTCATATCTATAAATCTTAACGGTCTTTTTAGAAGCTTTTTAAAATCATTTGTTGGTTTTCCTTAAATTAGTAGGTACTTTTTGCATTCAGTGATATATTTACGTAATACCATTCATCACGTGTTGGACTCCCTTACCAACTTATTCGTAGTGTTTTGGTGGTTGTTAAAACGGTGGCATACATAATTATGTATGCCACCATTTTTACAACCACCCAATAATATATTTATATATTATATTTATCTGAGGTTCACAAATCAATAAACAATTAAAATTATTTATGAAGTTGAAATTGAATACCGTGATACACTCTTAGGGCAACTACAAAATCCGAGATTATGCGCCCAACACGCACTTAAACAATTTATTAGTTAACTTATAACTTGTTGCCAACTATAACCCGCACTTTAGTACTTCAATAACAAGTTAAATTATAATGTTTACCCAAATCCTTGCAGCTAACTTGTAAATTATTGACAGTTACTTTTACACCGCTCATAAAAAGTTAATTCCAACAGATCTTAAGACCCTGAGACAAACAACTAAAATAACATCTACTTCAGTCTAGATAAGTGACCTATAATTTAACGGCTTGGTGTCATAATATTTCAAAAACTTTTCAAATATTCATGACCTAAAAAGGTTTTTGCTTATTTAGAAATTTATGAACAATGACAAATTGTGCGACTGAATTTATTCACAGAAGAACGTTCTTTGATAAGTTTACGAGAGGAAAATAAACACACTTGTACAAAACTCGTGAACTTTATGATAATACTTTCAAACAATGATTTACTGCAGAATTTAAATCGACTTGCGTTTTAAATGTATTTTTATGAAAATTATTACTTCATTGCTGTTTTTCATCTTCTGAAAATATGTGGATACTCATCATAGATTCCTATTCAGTTACCGAACCGAACCGCCAAATTCAACATGCGAGATCTATCCATGAATTTAGAGATTTGAGATACATGTTTGATATTATATACGTTGGATGGAGGCTATGTCAATGAATACAGATTTACATAGAAGCGCAGTTCTTAAGGATTTTGTGTGCCGATTCCAAGTGAGGACTGTCTCCAGTTTAGTTCGTAATTGGCGCCGTTGGCGGCGCTGGCGTCGTTCTCCGTCTCTCTTTCTCTCGTAGTTAAGATACACAGGAGGAATGTTCGTCTCTCTTGCTCTCGTAGAGACAGCTGTCACAGCGCGGCTGCCACGCCGCCAAGCGGCAATTTGGGTCACAGAACGTTTGTCTTCAGAGCGCCCATAGGAAATGCGCCTCTATGTAAATATCTGAGCTCTTTGGTTATGTCAAAACTGTATCTCAAATTTCCAAATCCAAGGATAGTTTGAATATTAAAACCGGTTGACGTAGATATACCTGCACGTTAATTAAATAGGGTTCAGGACGTAAACCGTGAACATAAGAAATGTATGTCACTCATGTATCCAAATTCTGTTACTGACACGCTTTATTCAATTCCGTGTGTTAAGGTTTCGCTCATGTTAGTATACGCATGGATTGCCAACGTTTACTTGATTACTTAAGATATCTATCAATTCATATGAATTTTACTAGAACATCTAAGGTTATATGACGAGCCTTGCGATTTCAATATCATGATATAAATTTAGAGGTAAAAATGTTTATGTATCATGTCTATTGAGGAGTCAGACCATATTTGCTCATCATTCAATCTAATCTAACAACCAAGTAGGTACCTGATCCATTACACGAGATTTGTCTTAACAGGGATATGATGTGGCAGATTTTATCAGTATATTAAAACACTACCCCTTAGTGTATTTAATGGCGCAACTTTTCGCGCTTCCGTAAAAGATATTTCTTATCAGAAATATGCTTAAGCCATTAGATTCGCCTAGGGGGCTATTTTCTTGTGCCACTTCCTTCCAGCCGCCGCGCGGCCTCCGTCGTTCTCGAAGCAATCTCCATTGGACCCTATAAATCAAATTTACCATCGCGGGGCCTTATCTAAATCACTTTCCCATACTCAACAGTGTTTGATATTATTTTGCCGGTAGGTTGTATTAGTAATACTTGTTTTCTTGTAATTTTTTGACAAATGTAACATATTGCATCTGAGTCTTACATATCTATACTTACTATACCACCATCTAGAATAGGGTTTAGACTTGGTGTTGTAAACAGCCAAAATGCAGAAATAAAATGTCTTTATGGCTTAACTCTATAAATAATAATGCTGACCTGCAACCATACGACAGGCAGTTATATTTTTTCTTAGACATAGAGAAATGGACTACGCTATACCATCAGAATATGGACCATTCTTAATCAGGCTTGTCTGGCAGTTGTTGGTAGATAATAGATCGGTTAATTAAGCTACGTTTACATAGGGCACTGCTTGGATGGGTGTCCATTTACGTACAATCAAACAAGTCGGCGGTGGACCAGTTTGAAAAAAAATCCCTTGGATCGCTCATAGAGTCGAGGCACACCAGAAACTGGTTTTGTATACGAGTGTCAATGTGCGTGTAAACTAGCACTGGAAGCGACGATGTCTTGCTGAGCGATTCTCGCCCTTATGGTGGTCTAGCGGGGAGTTGTTCGACCGTACATGCGTACGCTAACGAACTTAGGAGTGCACTTAAAGCTCACTTAGGTCCCAATCCTTGCCTCAGGACAAGAATCGTTAGGCTTTGACGGAGACATTCAGCCGGTTTATTAGCTGCGACACCATAGTTGGCCACACACTCATACGAAAACAAGAATAAAACTATTCAATAGAAGAAGACAAAGCGATGAATTGGATATGGTGTCTTTATTTTAGTAGAAGTGAAGTGAGAATTCTACAAAAATACACAAATTACATAAAATACTGAATTCTTGTATAAAGGCCGTACTATTCCATTTATGAGACTGTAGGTAAAATATTTAAATAATTCAGAGTTTCATACACTTGACAAAATAATAAGTGAGACGTTTATGTTAATTCTTTGGTTGGAACTTTGTAGAACTTTATAGTATCCATTAAAGTCGGTATGGGACTGTGTATTTCATGATTACTTTCTGTATTCGTATAGTAGTTGTGCCTAACTACAAGGTACATACTCGAGACCACAGCTCGAGACCGAGGTTTAGTAATGGACGGATTATAATTTTTGTTTGTGTAAAATACAGTGACTGCCATCAGCTACAGACTAGTGGAAGACCAACAGACTGCTTCGCGGCGGGTCCCGGGTGCAAGCCCTTGGTGTATTAATTTGTCAATTATTATCGCTTGGTAAACGGTGAAGGAAAACATCGCTATACAACTCCTACGTGGTCAGCGTCTTAGACTAATCACTCCTATAGTGAGGATAAGCCCGTGCCCAGTAGTGAGACAATTAATACACAGGACTGCTGTTGTTATATATGTTTATAAGAAAATATAATAAGTCTCAGCGTAGAGTAAATTTACTCCCACATTTAACAAAATAAGCTTACAATCACTTTAAAACATTTCTCTCACCTTTATTTGGAATATAAATAAGAATTATAAATATCATTAGCGTTTATTACCTTCGTGATCCCGTCGGCAACGATGCTCGGCAAGGAAGATGGCGACCCTCAGCCTGCGTAATATGCATAGTGAGGAACATACTTACACCTTGATATAGAACATACAGCCTTCATTATTTTCACGATAGACACATAAGTATTATCCATCATCGCATGGTCGGCCATGGTCCGCTAATCAGTCCAAGCGGATTTAGCCGAATATTATTTTTCCACAGATCTTACCTTCTACACATAATTAATATTATTCAAATATTCCCACTTATTTATGTAAAAAACAGTCCTTATTTTGATTCCCATGTTTATTAATCGTTTCATCATCATCATCAGCCCTGTATATAAACTGTCCCACTGCTGGGCACGGGCCTCTTCTCATTATGAGAAGGGTAAGGCCATAGTCCACCGCGCTGGCCAAGTGCGGGTTGGCAGACTTCACATGTCTTTCGAGAACATTATGGAGAACTCTCAGACATGCAGGTTTCCTCACGATGTTTTCCTTCACCGTTTAGCAAGCCATAATTAACAATTTAATACGCACATAACTCCGAAAAGTCATTGGTGCGCGCCGTGGATTCGAACCCGGACCCTCTGCGTAGCAGTCTGTCGGTCTCTCCACTAGGCTATCGCTGCTCTTTTTTTTGATATTCATTTATTCATTTATTCATTTATTAAGCAATACAAACTTACAGTGGTTTCACCAAATCGTTTGTATGCATGTTTACAAAAATTATATTATTTATACCTACTTATCAATTAATTGTTTAGATTCACAATATCTATTTATTATGTTACCAATTACGGGGTGATTACGGCAAATTATACATTCTAGTTGTTGTTAACCAATTTTATAAATATCAGTCCAGTATTAGGTACAATTCAAGTAATGTCTTAATATTTAATTAGTCAAGAAGTTGAATTGTAAATAAGTAGTGATGAAATCAAGTAACAAAATAAACCACTTTAATTATTGATTTCGGTTGATACAAATCCGTTAACAATGGAACAGAAAATAAGTATAAATATTTTTCGCGAGAAATCTTCTTTGAAATGTTCTTGTTTCTACGAATCGACCAGCGTGAAATGAATGGAATAGGAATAGACAGCACAATGGAGTATGAGCTTCTATCTATTCGACATGCACCACAGTATTCGGAAAGGATTATCTGTTGTAAGCCGTACGAGAGGCAGCTATGTATAATACATGTACACTATACAGGTTGTACAGTACACTTATAGGAACATTGATTTTCCGCCACCCAAACGTTCACACGTTGTATGTACAGCGATCTTGTCACAGAAACACCATTAATTACTATTATCTATACCTATAGTGACGCTGGTTTACATTAACTCCGATAGTATCATTAATGAAGCTATAAGTTCACGAAGTGGCGGCATTGTATAATGAGATGAGGCAGCAGAATCTGAACATCAATTTCCTCTTAAGTGAAGTGTTTTAATCTTAATCTGCAGGCGATGAAAAACTCTCAATTTCCCCTGCGCGTGAAATGAAATCGCTAAGTTGTGTTCACGCTAAAGTGGTTTGCGAATTTCCCTTGAGTAAAATAATTACTGACTACTAGTGGTCGTGTATGTTTGTATAATGCAGCCACACTTGGGCTGAGTATTAAGTCGTGTCAATAGGCGACAAATGGCGCTGTTTATCTCCGGCCCGCAGGCGCACAGTCGTGTTCGGTGAGAAATTGGCATTGTACTTGTACTGGTCAGATGCTTAGCCACCGAAACGTGACCCAGTTTTCCAACGTTGGCTATTCTTTCATCTCATGACGTTGATGTATGCGGTTTTAACTGAAGGCAGACTTCTATTTTATTGTGTTTTCTTTATTAAGATTTAACACCGATTGCTAATAGTCTTGGGCTTCAGAATGACTTTTATTATTCATGATCTATTGCCGAGGTGTGATCTTTCTGTTGTTTTAATGAATTAAATTGTCATAATAAATAGCTTGCAATTTTAGACCTCCAATATTAAATTGCCAAGGAGTGAAATTTAAAACAATTATGTAGATTAAAATTGCATAATTGCATTTATGTAGATTAAAATTGCATAAGGCAGCAATAGCCGAGTGGATATACCAACAGACTACCATGCAGAGGGTATCGGTTTCGAATCCACGGTGCGCACCAATGACTTTCGGAGTTATGTGCGTATTAAATTATTAATTATCGCTTATCCCGTGCCTCGGAGAGCACGTTAAGCCGTCGGTGCTGGTTGTCATGAAGATCTTTGACAGTCGTTACAAGGCGTCAGTACCTTCTAGATATACTGACACTAGTCTAAACCATGGAATATCGCTATCCCTTCGGGTTGCGGAGGTCAGACAGGCAGTCGCTCTGTGGAAAAGCTAATATTCAGCCAAATCCGGTTAGACTAGAAAGCGGACCCCAGATTGAAACTGGGATAACGCTAAGAGGATGATGATGTAGATTAAAATTGCATTTCATGAAGAATTTCCGGAGCTTGTATAAATTTTTCTGTATTTATATACCAAATACTTAACCAGTAACATTTAGAACCATGTTAGGTAGACCGAGGCGAAACTGATCACTTTGTATTTGAGGACATAAAAATCATACTAAAGTGTAATATATGTAACTCTTATTGCCAAAACGGTAATCAATAATTACTTGGCTACGCATTAAACATTTCGAAACTCAAATTACTCATAAATTATGCAAAATATTAATCAAAAGGTAAAAAGAGAGAAATATCCGAATCGCCCCAATTGTCGAGGTGAATACATAAAACTCACGGTTTTCTCAACATGATAGGCTTTTGTATCAAAAGCAATATTAAAATAATTAATAATCAGAACAATATTAATTACTAAAATATAAATCACATCGATACGGGCCATCTTTCCCACTGATATCAGAACCATGGCACCATTCTTCACATGATGGTGGATAAATGACTTTTTATCAGTAAATACATAGCCAATCTTTGTGCTTCGCTTGTGAACCGTTGACTTGTATTCAAGGTGTTCTTTCATTATTCTTCTTCTTCTTTGGTATCAGTTTCTTCTTTTTCACAGCTTTTTCGGCAGTTTTAAGTTTCTTCTTAGCATCGCTTTCGTAAAGAATAATCTTACACTGAGGTGGAGTCAAATACAATATTGGTTTTATTGTCTACCACGTGTCTTAATGACATTACTGGAGAGATATATAGGCTTGTGTTCTAAAATGTAATTTGCGATTGATTCGTTCCTTTATTAGATGTTAAACTGAAATACCAGATTTTTTTCTTCAAAAATCGTTTAGCAACATTACTAATTACGGCTTTTTAAACACCTTTTTGAATTTGACACGAAAACGCTGTAAACCATCATGGCGATTGAGTGATATAACAAAGTGCAAAACAAAACAAACCGTGAATGAAGTCTGGTCTGATGTACCTACTTTTATTTTGTTATATTCGATTTGACAGGTAGAAAGTTTGAAGTTTTAGTTTTATTTACTACTAAAACATCAACAACATGAATGGCGGACGGACTGTTAGACGTAGGTAATGCTCTCTGATTGGTGTTCACTGTCACAAGAATAAATACATTACTTTTAGTTTTAGAATCCTAAAAATAACAATAATCTTACCTTTTTATAATAAATAATAAACTTAATTAACATTTAGTAGACTGCCTCATTGGTCTCGCGGCATATATGTGCGCGTGGGATTGGGAGGTCTCGGGTACGATTCTCGGGTCGGGCAATGTGTTATTGGGTTTTTCCGTTAGGAAATTCTCAGTAGCAGCACGGAGTCTGGTAATGTGCCCGGTACGGCAATAGGCTCGCTCCCTATTACGTGGGACATAAAAAATCATGGCGAAATGTGGGCGTAATATTACAGCTCTGCCTACCCCTTGGGGATAAAGGCGTGAGTCTATAAATAAGTAAATATTTTAACATTTTAAAATCATAATAAATCTATAGATACTATAAGCAAACCGATTTATTCTTAGTGGAAACAAGCCTGTTATACTTTGTAAATTCGTGTATGGTAACTTTTAAATCATTATTAAATAATACTGTTATTCATCATTATAAAGACCACCTAGCAAAAAAGCTACCCAGTTACACAGAGAGGCTGAAACACTACAATATGTGTACACTAAGCAGTCGCAGGAAGTATTTAGATTCCTTGTTCTTATACAAACTATACAATGGGTATTTGAATTGTAATGAACTTACCAGTGCTCTAACAATAACGATATCGTCGCGTCTACCACGAAAAACAACTTACAATCTCTTCTCAATCCCAGCTGCTAAGTCCAATCTTGGTCACTTTGCCCCTATACCGAGACTCTGTAGGCAATATAACTTTCTTTCTAAAAGCAACGATCTTGATCTCAGTGCACCTCTACATAAATTTAAAACCAGTCTTAAAAACATAATTGATGTAAATTATTTTAGATTTTTTTTTATTTGATTTTTTATGATTTTTTATGTTTTATTCTAGATGTTTATTTTTGATTTTAAATATTTTATTCTGATTGTTTAATTTGATGCTTTGTTTTTAATTATTATTGTTTATCTTTTATTGTAAATTCTAATTTTATTTCTTAATTCCTAACTAGTGCCTAAGTTTTCTGTTTTTAAATTTTCTGTTTTTAATTTTTTTTTACATTTTTGATCTATGTTAAATCTGTGTTTGTCACAATAATATTTTACTTGCACGCTGTGGTCTCCTATAATTGAAGGAGTACACGATATGATATGTGGACTATCTTAAATGTCAAGTAATTGTGTATGTCCTTTGTTGGCGACCCTTATTTAATAAATAAATAAATAAAAAAAAATCTCAGCAACCCTAAGATTAATTATTAGGCCAGTACTTTGTTTGGAGCTATATTTTTTTTTGGGGACCATTCTTCGGCTTGTTCTCTTTATTGTTTGACTTTTATATGTGCAAAAAATCTATTATTGAATAAAAATGCTTAATTATTCTCAAATGTTAAATAAATCATTTTAAATATGTGATCCTATTAGCCCCCTATGACGCGATCCGAATCACCCCATATTGAAGACTTTTGAAATTAATTTTCACATTTTAACCTAAATAATGTGCTTAAAAATAAAAATGTTTTCTAAATTAGAACTATCGCCAAGCCGTTTAAGCTATTTCAAAATTTTAACACGAATTCTTCAATTTACACCAAGAAATAGTAAGTACTTTAGATGACCGCGAAAATTGTAACGCAAACAAAAAGCGACTCGCTGGCGAGCAGCGCTGACGCTGATGTGCTGGCCAATTCGAAACGAAACCGATGGCAGGTGGTGCAGGGTAGAAGTGGCTCGTGAACCGCGTACAGCGTGCGTTCCGTGTCAACGCTTTATTAAAATTATTCACAAATTTCTTATTTTGATCCGATTCACCCACTGATCCAATTCGCCTCGGTCTACCCTATTTAGAAGCGTAGGTAGCTGAAATGCCTAAATAAACCTATATTCGTTTTATATACCTGATTAAATAAACAGCGAGTTAGCGACAGTACATTTAAAAAACGTACTCACTTATTTAGAGCTATGGTACCTGCCTATGCGTGTTTCTTTTTTTATTTAGCGCCATACGGCTTAAGCGCTCGTAAGGGCCGGTAAGTAACAATATTTATACAGATCAATAAAATATCACCATTATATGATAAAAGAAAACCTTCAAGAGCTACTGCGACACGGCTCCAGAAGAGCCTGGTGAAAGTCGTGAATCTTGCAAGTCGTCATGTCACCTGCATGCTGTGCACCACATCACTAAAGCGAAGAACATCGCCGAGTACATGCGTCAAAAGTCAAAGTGCATGCAAGAGTACAACTGCTGGAGTGGCGTCGCAACGTCTAATAAGGCGTTTGTGGTGTGGATCCCGACGTGCTATTAGCATATTGTCCTGAAGGAGGACTTTTGGCCGAAGCTTTGCCATTCCGTCGTTCCCGGGGACAAGTGACCACACGATCGCTTAACAACGTTTTGCAAGTGAAGCAATACTAATATAACACAGTTTATAAATACATACATTCCGTACATTTACTAACAACAATTGATAGACTGAAAGCCTGTATGGTATCTATACCTATATTCTTTAATTTATTATTATTGTTGTCCTGAATGTATCGTACAACTCAGCTTTAAAAACATATAAAAAGAAACAATAATAACTCAGTATTCAAAAGTTTTAATGAGGACAATCTGAGACTCGAACAGGGCTGACAGTACGAGTAGTAAACTATGTACATAGGAAGTTCATTACAGGACTTGAAAATTTAATATCAGCAATTTCGGTTGACATCAAACACTTTTCACTGCTCTCATTTGTTCTGTGACTTTTCATTATGCAACGAATAATTATGAATTTTGCATGCTACGTGAATTATTCGAACTAAATAGAACGTGTAGATGAGTTAAATTAAATAAACATCAGGACTGCCTAAAACTTACGTTGAAAAGACATTTTGTCTAAATGCCAATCGTGTTTGTTATTTCCCCGTTCGCTAGAGCAATTGGACGACTGCAATTGGAGCTCCGAGTAAATACAAACAACAATCAACACCTAACCGTATCTAACAGTGAAAATCTTCGGAAAATAGACAGTACTTGTCGCTCGGAAACTATTCATGAGTTCGTTTCCGTCTTCTGGAGGGATGGCTTGCTAATTAAAACTGTGACAATGAGAACAAACACTGAAAGTATTTATACGCCGAAATGATGAAAAGCAACTTGCTCAGCTAATGGAAGTATCCCACTCACATGTTTGCAGATACAAAACATCACACGTTGCTCCATTCCAATTTTATTAATCCGTTGGTTTTCCAGTATAAAGATAAATATTATACACATTTCCAAAGCAAACTTCATTGAGAAGGCTATAAATAGCTTGCTACAAGATTGGCATCATAAGAAAGAAACCGCTTTATTATTTTACGTCTAAATGGTGCCGAGCAAAAAATATGTACTTCTTTATTCGATTCACAAATGTGTTATTAATAGCAAAAAAGTGCGCAGGATTTTCCCATAATGTATTCTATTATGATAGGTAGGTAAGTATATTAAAATTTGGTTATACCGTACATCTAAAAAAGGAAAGTTTTGAAATATATGGTAATATATTAGGCTCCTGTAATTTATATTGTTTTAATTAATAAAGCTAAGTCTTTGATGTAAGTATTTTAAAAGTGCAGACCTCAATTGGTAAGTAATAAAATATAGTTGATGATTGAATCAAATTATGACACATTGTGCACAATTTCCTTTAACATGTTCAATTTCAAACAATTTTATTTATTACTGACTATTTGACGATCGGTTGGCGCAGCGGGAGTGTAAGCGACTGCTACGCCGATGGTCGCGGGTTCGATTCCCGCTCAAGTCAAACGTTTGTGTGCATGAACATGGATTTTTGTCTTGGTCTTGGTGTTTCTATGTATAATATGTATGTATTTACAAAAAAAAAGTATATATGTATGTTTATCCATTATCAGTACAAGCTCTGCTTAGTTTGGGACTAGATGGTGATGTGCGTGCATGATAGAATATATTATATACTAGAGGACGCCAGCAGCTACGCCTGCATTTTTTTTAAATTTACCCGTTTTGGCCGATCCCGTGGGAATTTCGGGAAATCCCTTCTTAGTGCACCCCTACACTCCCCAAGAAACATACATGCCAAATTTCAGCTTCCTGCGCCTAATAGTTTCGGCTGTAGCGTGTCTGTCAGTCAGTCAGTAACGCAAGGATTTTATATATTAAGATATTAACATCGAAAATATTTCCTGAATATTTATATCCCGCCAACCATCCATTGAGCACTAACTGCAACACAAAGTAAAAAGCTGGCAGTTGCAAATTGCTTATCTCATAGTTTGCGACAACTTAAACACCGGCCGTGCAGCCAGAAAATAGGCTACTCCGGATAAAGATAATTACTTCTCCGTACTCGATATTCAAGGCAAAACCTGAAAATTGCATTTGTGAGGTGAATCTGTTGTAAGCTGCTTTTGTTGCCATATGATTCTACGGATTAGTTTTATCTGTTTTACGGTAACTGGTAGAATCTTGGCAAGGCGAGATTTAGTAGCAACAACAAAATAGTTTGCCAACTATCCAAACTCGTATTTGTTTTATAACTAATCTAATATTTATTTGTACATAATTATTATGTTGTAACATAGATATTAACCATTAACTATTTGTACAATTGGTTTGATAATAGCACTTTTCTCTCTGTTTCGATATTTTATTTCTACTCTACGTATGATAACAGAAGTAAGTAAGCATTACAGTTGACAAAAATACCCGAGAGATAAGTAACATAATATGTCTACAATGCGTAAAAGCTCAGAAGACGAGTCGCACTCCTTGCGAACATAAAGTGATGACCCATACCAAAGTTGCTAACCAAATCTACGAAGCGGTGGCATGTAGAGGCCAGTACGAGCTCGTTGTGTCGCCAATCCATTTCCATTGATATCCGCGATCGGCATCTCTGCAGAGTAAAAGGTGTATCAATTTCAGCTGTTCAAGTCGGTTCTTGAAATCCAAGAACAATAAAATATCTCTTTAAAAATAATCTACGAGGGACAAAAGATATATCCGCTAATTATAATCAATATTGCCCATTCGTCGGCCAACTAATTTCCGATTTATATGCCTCTACAAAATCAACCACAGAACAGAGTCTCTCCTCTGCCTCCGTGATCCAGTGGATAGCGTATGCGACTGCTGATCGGATGTCCCGGGTTCGATTCCCGAGTTGGGCAAAAGTGTTACTGGGTTTTTCCGAATTATTAGTAACAGCACGGAGTCTGGTGATGTGTCCGGTAACGGCAATAGGCTCGCCCCCTATTATGTGGGACCTAAAATATTCATGGCGAAATGTGGGCGTAATATTACACTTCTACCTACCCATTCGTTGATGAAGGCTTACATCTATAAAAAATGGAGTCTCTCTCTACCATAAGAAATCGACAATCTAGAACTTAGATCTCTTATCGGAACGTCTAATAACTCTAGAAGATTTTGTTGACGTTCCACTTGAAAAAAAACAACTTTTGATTTGACAGGTTCTTCTTGATTGGATCTCTTGAGTCTATTATAAAATATGCCGCGCAGAAACCTTGCAAATTTTCAATATTTTTCTAAATAATTAAGGCCTTGTAAAAACTAAATCTTGAATAAAATACGGCTCTTCAGTGAAGTACATTCTTTTTCTACGCCCACACTTAAAATTATGTACACATACATACGATCACAATGAATTGCTTGTTCTTTTTTTCAATAAACAGGTTTTTCCTGCGAACATTGCGTAATTCTCTTTAATGCCGTAAAACATTATTTGATTAGGTATGTTTTATTAAATTGCGTAGGCACACACGTAATATTTATATTTATTGACAGAGGATCATTAAGTTTACTTAAAATAATTAATGAGTTCAATGGTATAGCGAGGTGTTTTGTGCTCATTTGCTTTTTAATGATAAACGCAACTAAGAAGAGTATTGGTCCTTTTCGTAATAAATGAGTAAAGTCTGTCACAGGATACGAGTATTAGCAATACAGCACGCAAAAAATCAATGAAATGTATACAATTAACTGTTCTTGAATCAATGGAATGTATACACACTAGAAGATGCCCCAGCTGCGCACGCATGTTTTCTTAACTAACCTGTTTTTTTTTAGATCCCGTGGAAATTTTGAGAAAGCCCTTCTTAGAACACCCCTGCGGTCCCAAAGAAACATAAATGTCAAATTATAGCTTCTTACACCCAATAGTTTCGGCTGTTTGTTGTCTTTCATTCAGTCAGTAAAGCAAGATTTTGATATTAATAGATAATATGTGATGTATCAATGAATAAGTCATTTGGTATAATATACACAAAAATACACGTGCTTCTCGAGTTTTACCACCTTAAACTGAAAACAAGACAGCATGCTACTTATTGCATGATGGGACATCACCATTGTTTAGTTTGTGGTAGAGGTACCCGGGTGAAAGGTTTCTCACCAAACTTTCACTTGATCAAATGTAAAAATATGGTAAATATATCAATGGTTCGTTCGACCAAATCTCCGTCAATTGATTATTGGGATCCTGCCTTTTCGCCGAATATTGTTTGGCCGATTATCACTTGCCAAACAACGTTTCGCCTATTTTTCACTTTGACGACTAACGATTGTCAAATTTTTGTATGACAACGTTTCATTTGGTAGAATTATTGTTAAGCTGATTATTGTAATGACAAAAAACATTTATCTTTTGTCAAATTATTACGCCAGACAACTTTTAGACGAATAACGTTTCGTCTGTTCAGGTGATGTTTCGGGAAGTTCAGGTGAAATCGAAAGGAATCGGTTAGGTTAGGTTAGTATCCCCTCCGTGGGATCTCCACCTTGTCGTGGTGGAGGGGCTCAGTAACCGTGGATTGGTCATCCGCGGTGAAGCTAAGAGGGATCCAGGAGGGGACGCTCCGCGTGGGCTTGGAGGGGCCTGCGCAGGATGCGTCCAACGGTGCGGGTGCGGGGGACAGTTCTGTCTGTACCTCGCAGTCGGGCGCGGTCGCGGGAGAAGCGGCGTGTCGGTGTTGCGTTGCCGCACGCCCTATCTCCCGCGACCAAGTGGGGGCGCACCATTCGATGCGTCGCGGTGGGGCCGCAAAGGAAGAGGAGATGCGGTGTTGCGTTGCCGTCCTCCCTATCCTCTGCGGCCGCTGGGTGTTTTGGCGGCGTAGTCCAACATCTTAATCCGCCGCCAAGGAGGTCTTGTTCGGGGCCCGCCTGACCATCTGGTTGGCCAATACCCGTCGGAGGGCAGCGACGAGTGCTTAGGCGATGCCCTACCCTCCGACACACGGGTACATGTGAGGAGAATGTCGAGGTGGTTTTTAGTGGAAACACCACATACTCCGGCTCTTATTTCCCCCAAGAGTCGGAGATCCGAAGGGATTTTCCACCTCGTAAAACAAAAAAAAAAAAAAGTTTTCTGATAAACAATGTACGTCAACTGAAACAATGGCTGGTTAGGTTAGGTTAGAACTGCGACCACAACGCACGAGCCGAGCGAGCGAAGCGAGCGTGCCGCGGCAGCGGCCGGCGAAGTGCCAGAACCAAATCGCTTTTATTTCACTACACAAGGCATTTAAATATGCTACATCGGTTAGGTTAGAACTGCGACAGTAAAAGGAAGACCAAACGTAAAGTTGGTAACTGTGAGGTTGGGAAATAAAAAGAAAATGATATCACAAGTTGGCAAATGAATATTCTGCGAAACGTTAGTTGGCAAGTGATAATCGGCTGAACAATTTTCGGCGAAAAGGCAGAGATCCTTGATTATTTTAAAAGCTATTGGTCCTTCTTTAGTAGATCGACAATCAAGAAGAACGAATAGTTTTTACATTTAACGGTTAAATACAAAGTAAACTCTACTCTTTTAATACAAGTATCCATCACAGTAACTTCGTCTACACTCATTCCATACAAAACAGATTTAAAGTATACTTAACCGTGTTTACTGTGGAAATTTCAGCGGTAATGCGGTGTAAAACGATCTAATAGAAGTTCCGCAAGTGAACTATCGTAGAACTAGTATTTGCGTTCGAGAGAGCATCGTGAGATAAAAATACCGTATTTGCATAATGTGGTGAAACCTCTGGAGTGCCATCCGAACTATGGAGTCGCATGATGTTATCTGTTCTCGATCCATCGGTTCGGGTAATCTCTTCGTGAGCTTTTATGGATCCTGTGTACATTATACGTACTAGAGTTGTATTCGGCCATCGAGTCTGTGACTAATATCGGTAATGTTGGCCATGCATTGATTCAATATCCGGGAATATGATGTTCAGTTGGATAACAGATGAATGTTAAGATATACCTAATGTTGTATTTATAATGGTATGCACACAATACACGTATCATATCCTTGGATGGCCATACCCACAACAAAACGACTTCAGAATAGTTCTATAATTAGTCAATGTCTACCGGTCAGCAGACCGCAGCTCTTTGACGTATATATTTTTTTATATTCTCTGGTATTTATGTTCTCTGGTATCTCCATCTGTAACGCTTACTTAGTTGCTACCTATGAGTTCATGACTTGGAGTCTACCCTGCTTTTGCGTATTTTGTAAGTCAAATAAAAACAACATACAACAGCATTGAACATTATTATATGATTAAAGTATTCACTGTTTAACTGAACATTCGCTTTTATGACAAAGCTTTAGTCAATTAAATAAATATGGGTTTGTCACTACCAAATCAAAAATTAAAATAAAAGAGGAATTGTTTAAAAATCACACTGCGACTAAGGAGGATCCGACTACATCCCCGGCTATTTCTCCGCGCCCGGAACCATAAAATGGGGTAAAAGCCATGTCGACAAAACATCCCCGATATTTCACTGTATAGCTGAGCAGAATTCACAACTTGAAAGCATTAACCTACGTAACAGTCTTCACCCGTCTGTTTTTAATTTGCCGCTTTAGGTCATAATTTCCTTTGTAGATCCACATTCACCTCGAGACGGGTAATTGCATTTTCATTGAGGTCGATGTGAAATGGGGCTCCAGCGCCACAGTAAAATGCTATTGTTGGCGTTTCATCCGCTCCTTCACTCGTAGTGTTTGCGAACGTAAAATATTTTACTCCTTTACCATAAAATACGCTTTTGCAATTACTGTTCTAAACGCACAGGTTCAAAATAAAATAAAATCAAAGTTGGCAGCATTTGTTGAAGTGAATAAGTACAAAGTATGTAATCAGTTTAGCTGGTCCCCATTTCACCGCAACATTCTATAGAATCAAAGTCAATAGTGAAATCCCACATAAATAGACAATTGAATCAATAAACACAGGAATCCAATAGGAGCGTCGCTTTGATGTTCACAATGGTCGTTGAACAATTCAGGTGTGTGTCGACGCGGCGCGCGGCGTGACTGTCGCTTGTAATCCAATCAGACGGCTACCGGTGTTGCACCAGACACGCCGGTTTAATTTCCTGCCATGTCGCCATGTTCTTTTCTCTCATACACCACTCCGTGCGAACGTGAACCGCAAAATTGGTGAAACTACTCTGTGACGTGAAATAGATTGCCTTTTATGAGCATTCACCTTCAGAAGAGCACGAAATTATAATGTCGATTGTCGTTGAGTCTACCTTTATGTCCTGAGCATTCATAAGGTGTCACCGTTACAAATAAACACATTGGTCTTGGAAAGAAACTCCCGTTACACACGTAGGAGAACCTAATGTAAACGTTTAGGAAACTGACATGCTAGTCTCCCTGTGTAGGCACCCTTAGTTGAAATTGCATTTTCATTGACGCTATAAAAGACTTCTGTAATATTTTTACAACACCGTAGTTTTATTCTCTGAATTAATTTGCTAAGCTTTACGGGCTGTACACAGGAAAATCTCATTTTAAAAGTTTATTGCAGGTATCCCGCGGTGCATTCTTGTCATTTCTTATTTATTGGCCAGTTTGTGTATGCACTATATTATTCATTGTTATTGTAACGTAAATGCGAAAGTCTGTTTGTTTATTATTCTTTTACGTCGCAACGGAGCGATGGTATGGTATGATTTTGGTGTATTTGCTAGGCGGTAAGAGAGAGACATAGACTACTTTTTGCCACTATAAAACATGTTGCGATAATCGACCCCCACAGAGGTGCTTGCTAAGTCTAGTTAAAAGATAAGAAAGTTATTATTGCAGTTGATTTGGAGTTTATATTTAAAGCACTCGTTGGATTCATCCATGCCAGCTTAAATTTAAATAAACCGAATTTGGCTGTTGCATATTTCCAAACGTCATCGTCAGGCGATATTTGAAATGTGTCTGTCTGTGCTCGGCGAGCCAGTACCACTAGTAATTCAATCAGACAAGCCGCGTTGTTGTTCCTCGACACTTTAATTTCCTGCCAAGTCTATCCAATTTTCTTTTTATGAATCTGTTCAATATTCAATGAGCATTACAAGACTTTCTCGTTCGAATAAATATAATTTATCTATTGACTTTTAAACGAATTGTGAGTAATACGACGGTTACAAGATCATTTTTAAATTACATTATCTATACATATAAAATTAAGTCTTACCTTTTCCTGTATGTCTGTATGAAGGTAATAAACTTATAAACTAGCTACAACGGATTTTTGTATGGTTTTCACCAATAGGTAGAGTGATCCCAGACGATGGCTCAGGTGTATAATTTTCGGTTCAAGCCGCAGACAAAGTCTAGTATACTGGATTATGGTGATGTTACAAAATTGTGTAAATCCTTTAATTGTACCGGTCCTTTAATTGTAACAATTAACAACTAAGTGTGACCTGAAGTATGTTTCGTCTAAAAATCAAATACAGGTTGCGTCATCTCCTTGCATAGTTAATACTTTGGTCACATCTATATTGCACTATACCTACTACCAAAATAGAAAAGTCCAACTGCAGAATTTCTAAGAATTTACTTGTAAAGATTTAATTAACCATGAACTACACGTAACTATTGTAAAGTCTCTTGGATTGCATCGCACAACTTTTGCGACATCGAGATTACCACGGAGGATGACAAAAGTTTAAAACTACAAACATGTTAATTATCCAGCACATTACTAGTAAAAGTTTTGTACTCCAAGTTGCAACTGAAAATTACCAGACATTTTTTTATATAAATTTCTACAAACTCATCATCCTCATCATCCTCTTAGCGTTATCCCAGTTACAATGTGGGGTCCGCTTACTAGTCTTACCGGATTTGGCTGAATATTAGCATTTTCACAGAGCGTCAGTCATTGGTGCGCGCCGTGGAATCGAACCCGATACCCTCTGCATGGCAGTCTGTTGGTATCTCCACTCGGCTATCGCTGCCTTAAATTTCTACAAACTATTAGAAGTTAAATCCCCAGCATATCAGGCACATGCCCCCTCGTTAAAGCTATCCGTTCTGACTGGAGTTAATTAGTGACGACAGCTTGCTATTCTAACAATGGCTGGTTGGCATGCCATGCCGGCTGTACCATTATAAAACTTCCTACGAAATGATGGACCTTATAATCTGTCCCACTGCTGGGCATAGGCCTCTTCTCGTTCTGAGAAAGGTTAGGTCGTGGTCCACCACGCTGGTCAAGTGAGGGATCGTGGCCTAGTCTTTGAAGAAAATTAAGGAACACTCTCTAAAAAAAGTAACTGGGATTATTTTGCGGTTAAAGATTTATTTATTTATTTATTTTTATATTTGGGATAACAAACAGTAGTACAATAAAGTAGTTTAGAGTTACAATTATCTACTTACGATATTTTTTTCTGCTGAATACAAATGTCATCAAAGTCTATTAAGTTTATTTCACGTTACTATGAATTACTTTAGACCGTGACACCAGTAATCTTAATATATAAAATCCTTGCGTTACTGACTGACTGACAGACACCCTACAGCCGAAACTATTGGGTGCGGGAAGCTGAAATTTGGCATGTATGTTCCTTGGGGACCGTAGGGGTGCACTAAGAAGGGATTTCCCGAAATTCCCATGGGATCGGCCGAAACGGGTAAATTTAAAAATGTGCAGGCGTAGCTGCTGACGTCCTCTAGTCTGATAATATTAGCAAACGATTGACGATATAATTTATCACTATCAACATAATCTTTATAACTAGTTATCAGGGGAGTAGGCATTTAATGATAATTATCTATTTCGTGTGGCAATTAGTAGTAATTATATCCCTTAAAGGCTATATCAGCCGCGGTTTATTAGCATCAGCTCTACGTCATGTCTAAGTCATTCTTTCAGTACGTGTCTGCATAAACGATGTGATAACAGATCTTCAAACACTTAGCACTCAAAAGTCCTTCCTGATGAAGTGGTACAGAAACTCGTTAGAACTCTGCTTGAAGTTGGCAACGTGACTCCAACAACTGCACTCTCAGTACGAACTTTGTCTTTTTATGTACTCACATACGTGTACATACTCCATGATGGCCACTGCCTTTGTGGGACGCTGCAGGTGAGCGATGTAGGTACTGGAGTATTCGACGAGTATACAGTCTCCATAGAGTCTAATTGCAACAGTTCTGATTTGTTGGACGAATCTTCATGTTTCTACCATTACCCAGATTGCCCTGTGATGGATTACGGTACCATAATTGTCAGCCGGGTTCGTTGCCCGTTCAACCAGATTTCGCAAAAGCAAATGAGTGCAATATCACATATCGCTAACTAGAATTTAGGCCTCTGAACACCAGGCGAAACACCAAATAGCAAAATCCGTCAAATGGCGCGTAAACTGCATACCTATGAATATTTTTAGCTCTTTGAAACTAATTATGAAAAAAAGTAATGAAATAACATTGTTAGCTTACCTTAGAGCTGAAACACATTTACTAGTATAATAACTTCAAAAGCTCGAAAATATTTCAATAGATCTTTAATTTTAAAACAATCTAAAAATTTATCTAAACAGCAGCAGAGTGGAGCAAAACATACAAATATAATCTGAATATATATCTGTAACTGACTGACCGACATACAACGTACAGTAAAAACTATTGGACGCAAGAAGCTGATCCTTGGCCTGTGATCCCCAATTAACATCCTTGAGGACCACCAATCGCAGGGCTGCACTAAGAAGCGATTTCCGACAATGCCCCCGTGATCGGACAGAAACGGTTAAATTAAATAAAACTGTGTGGACGTAACTATGGGCATCCTCTTGCTATCTAATGACTCCTCTACACTACTCGCGAAGTTCCTCGGCGAAGCAATCTAGAAACTTTGGCTAAAGTCCGAAGTGCGATAGTACACACTCGTTCAACTTCGCGAGGAGCTCATTCGCTCTGTGGTGCCGATAGCCTGCGCACGTTTGTAATGGACGCTCAAGTGCAATAAATTATTTTCTTATGACACTATCTCTATAATTATCTATTTGACATTTGTCATTGGGGTCCCAAATTACTGTCTCCGTTTGCAGAATTTCCAGGAACAACATAATTTGCTCCTGTGAGCACTTTATATTGCTCATAATCGTGTTACACGTACGGTTGCAACGAAGTCGGCCGAGTAGTGTAGAGAGGTACTACGTGAACGCACTTCGTGCAACTTCGGGCCCTTTGACTCCGGCGCAAAAACCGACAACAAATGGAAGTCGGCCGAGGAGAGGTAAAGTTTGACGAGGTAAGCCGAAGTGCCTCTCTACACTATCGTATTCGTCTAACATCGTTCAACTCTCTGGTTATAGTATATCATCTATGCGTTTGACTTCGCGAGTAGTGTAGATGAGGCATAATACTACAAGTGAACTTTAAAACATAGATGACATATCGACGACCAGTTGGCCCCGCGGGAGTGTAAGCGACTGCTACGCCGAAGGTCGCGGGTTCGATTCCCGCTCAAGTCAAACATTTGTGTGCGTGAACAAGGATGTTTATCTTGGTCTGGCTGTTTCTATGAATAATATGTAATTATTGACAAAAAAAAGTATATATTTATGTTTATCCATTATGACACATAGTACAAGCTTACAAGCAGCAAGCAATGATTACCCATAGTACAAGCTTCTGCTTAGTTTGGGACTAGATGGTGTTGTGTGAATGTGGTAGAATATTATATATCGGTTTTCGGTAAGCCTTATTTACTTGGGTCATAGATGACATCATGTTTTCATATGTGTATCAAGACATGTAGATATTACCATAAATACAAAATAATGTCCTAATTGATCATGTGATTGAAATTATCTCCATAATCAGAGTCGTGACTTGCAATAGCTATTGTCATTTGTATCATATTTACAAAAACAAGCATGGTACTCCCACAGAGTCCAGAATTTTTCCCAACGAGACATTACTTACAAGTCGATCAAACTCGAACTAGACAACTATTGATTACATTGATATCTGTATTAATTTGTACATTATAGCTTGCTAAATGGTGAAGGGTCGTAAAGAGATCCGTATCTGAGAGTTCTTCGGAATGTTGTTAGCAGACATTTCAGGTGTACTTACCTGCATTTACCCAGGGTAGCAGCCTGTTACCAATTAAAAAGAGGTCCCAGTGGTGTGCCCTGGAGTGATGATAATCATGATCAACTCTTTCAGATGGGTATATTACTTACGGCTTGTTCAATTGTATCCGCGTGCGTCACTTTTATTTTTATCATGTTTGACTTCCCGAGAGAGCAGCCTTTTGATGATTACTTTTTGATTATAAGTTTATTTAAGACACTAATATTTCAATCCGGATTGTTAGCAGTACATAATCTTTGGCTAAGGGAGTGTAGTCTTTGGCAAATCGAACGTAATATCATGCTTAACGAATTAGAGGTAACTTCTGGAGTAGTGTACTATACGGATCTTGTGGCAAGTAGGACAAATTTCCGTGCGTTTAGGCGTTTCTGCCATACATATTACTGAAAACAGGTATAGTTCACAATTTAGGCCCCCTTAATGCTCATGTCCGTGGTGCTTATCTTTTCTCATCACTATAATTATCTCTTCGTTGCTTGTCTCCCGCTTTGTTAATGAGGGAAGTGGATTATTCATTTTCCAACTCCTCCAATATACTTCTGATTAAGTTCGTTGCGGGTTCCAAGATAGATTAACTTTCTCCGGGACTTCACGAGTGTCAAAACTCGTCATCAATGGTCACTGCTGCTGAACCTGGCTACACAGGTGATACAGTAGTGGGTATGAGAGTGGGATTTTTTAAGAAAGTACATTATCGCTACGACCAAAAACCCTACCTAACTTTAACGTCTTCAATATTTCGCTATGTAAATAAGAAGTAGACACAGTGGTAAGTCTTTATGCTAGAGTCACCATCATATATTCCAAATTGATGCAATATTCTCGGAATTTCAATTTTAATACAATTATTTTTCGCTAGTTTTATATTAAGAAAATTATGGTCATCAGAATTCTACAAACACATTGATCAACATTACATTTATACTTTCTTAACAAACAAAAACATGCAAAGTAAAGTATAGATTCATATGCTGAAGAGCGCTACACACATAAAACAACCGATATCACAATAATATAGAAAAAAATAGCCTATAAGCTGAAAGGGAATACGAGATTGGAAATCACCGAGATAAATATAATTAGTGACCGTTAGAACTGCGCTGCGTAATGATTCAATTTTTTTTCAAATTCAAATTATCTTTATTTGCAGTAAATAGAGTTATTTTACATTGGTGTTACAGAACAGTATTAATACAGGTCAGGCCTATTTAACTATAATATTAATAGCATGCAAGTCATGGATGGGATAACAATTCGTTAAATAATATTTATAAAATTAGAATAATAAAACAAAAACTTGCTCTTCTTCGCTTATCTTCATTACATACACATAATATTGATATGTTATTTAATCATCATAATTTATTCAATTAAAATTACTTAGATTTTCTAGTTTTAGATTAGTATTGTTGTAGTAGGTACCACGATTATTATACATTTTTATTGTCTTTCATTTTTACCACAGAGCACAAATAGTATTCTTATATAATGTACCTACTCATTTAGAATCTAAGAACTCTTTAATTGAGTAGAAGGTTTTTTCTAAAAGCCATTTTTTAGTGCATACAAAAATTGTTTAAATGGTAGTAGTTTTCTATGTTCTGGTATCTTATTATAAACTGTCTTACACATGTAATAGCAATTTTTCTGTAATTTTGTACTTTTTGGAACAAATTCCATTACCAATCTATTTGGGTTTCTAATGTTAGCTCGCTTTGTGACATCTTTGGCTTGTTTGAACATATCTGAATTCTGTTTCACAAATTTGCCAATTTCCAGTATATATAAGCAAGGCAATGGTAATATATTTAAAGATTTAAAGTAGGGTCGACAAGATACATCAGGGGCGACACAGCTATAGATCGTAAACAGTGTTTTTGAGCAACAAATGCTTTATTTACGTTTGTTCCATTACCCCAGATTAATAGCCCATATCTGAACACTGACTCAACATAAGCATGATAAGCTGTTATAGCTGTATCTTTGTTTGCAACGAGTGTAAGCTTATGAAGCGCAAATGCGAACCTATTAATTTTTCCACAAACCTTATGAATCTATTCTTTCCATTTTAAATGTGTGTCAATTGTAAGTCCTAAGAAAATTACATTATTAGAGTTTATTAGAACATGTCCTTCATAATTTATGTCAATACATTTATTTTTATAATTATTAAAATTAATTAAATTTGTTTTCATTAAATTTATTTGTAAATTATTATGATTTAACCATTTTATAATCGATGTCAAAGTATTATTAATGTCAAGTTTATGATGCTCTAACGTTACTGATTTATACGATGTTACAATAATTGAAACATCATCGGCAAAAAGTATTGTTTTGTGTTCTGTAACTTCAGGCAAATCGTTTACATATACAAGAAACAGCAAAGGCCCTTGCACGCTACCCTGGGGTACACCAAATTCATTACGCTGGTACTCCGATTTGTAAATTTGAATTGTGTTTGAATCCAGCTGCGTCAAATGAACGCACTGGTATCCCTTGGATATTTTGCCAACCAATTTAGGGGCAGTCTTCAAAGGTCTATCCTCACACAACCGGGCCGTGGACGGGACGGGGACGGGACGTGGACGGGACATGGACGGGACGGAGCGCAGAAAAGAATCGTTGCATACATTTTATATGGACTCGTTCACACACGTCCGTGGACGGGCCGGGGACGGAGCTTCCGTGCCGTGTCAGTGCGCTGTCAGTGCCTCGACCGGGGCCATGACGTGCACGGGCCGGCGACGGGCGCCATAGATATTTAGCACTAGATGCGCTAAGTGTGACGTGACATCCAGAAGAACAATATTATAAATACGCTTTATAGATGCTAATATAGATGCGCTGTGTTCGATGTAATCTTCAGAAGAACCACGAGAAAAAATCGAAAAAAGATAATCAAAAAAATCGAAAACAGATTATTTTCTGAAAAACAATCGAAGCTTAAATTGTTATTTTATATTATTTTGCAAGTAAATGACTACTTGTTTTAATAAAATGTTATAAACGCGTTTACTAGTAAATATAACTTAATAATATTTTTTTTGTTCTGGGCCAGTCTATTATGAATAAAAAAGGACGAGTGTATTAACTATTATGCAAAGTATCACTTTCAAACGCGAGTGACATTTCAATTGTATTTTTTTCATGCGTCATTACGCATGAAAAAAATACAATTAAGCACATTTTATATTTAAAACTCCCGTTGTATATTCTTCACTCCAATATTTACGAAACTATGACATAATTTCCTAAATAGTGATTTTGAGGAAGATTCATCATTTATAGTGAGGCATCATTTCTATTATAATGATAACGGTATTAGCCTGAACTCAAATCGTATAATGCGGGCTTACATTTTAATAATTCAAGTAGCTAATATTGTGTTTTTAAACGAACACTAAAAAGTATCATCATGATAGGAATGTTTTCAACTGACGCATGGCGTTGAGTGTTAACTAGAAATACATTGCTTGCCAAGCGTCGGATGGCGTGTGTTTCCCTCCACCGTCAACGCGCCAATCTAGATTGAATGGATGGTGACGTGTGGGGAGGCGTTGAGTGGTGTTGTATATCGTCACCTCACCATTGTAAATATATGGGATTGATTAGTCTCAACATGCGTAGGGTGACGTGAAGTAGGGTGGGGTGTCGTATACCATAAAGGAATCTTAATCTATTCTTATTTCTATTTAAGTCTATGGCCAATTATTCACAACTACGTCGTATTGACAATAGATGACAGCAAGTTGCGCTATAACATTTGTATCACTATGGTGCTTATATGTAAAAGCGGGTCTATGTCGTGGCCGTATGGTGTAATTGGTCATTTTATTAAATGATCGCATTTCAAGAAAAGTCTTATAATTATCCATTGGTAATTTCATGATTTGCATTGGTCAGATCTATGATAACAAATCGTTAAATCAACAAACTTCATAAAATGGTCAATCATAATTGAGAAAATCGCAACATAATTACATTTTTAGGTAACGAGTCAAATAAAGTAAAAACACCGAACCCGCGTAAACGGGCATATTTCGGCATGTTGGCTCGAAGTGGTAGTTACATCGTGTCAGTGTCAACATATACTCTGACGGCTCAAGCTTATACTAGCTTATATGTGCATCAACGCTCGTACGAGTGGAATTATTAGAAAAAATAAGTCGTGACTTTGAGCCTCAATATCTCCTGTAGGTACCAGGAATTTCCCAGGTACTACAGAGTTACAGACACATGCAGAGTGCGTTTGAGTAGGTATGAGGTTTTGTTTTTCTAATAATTCCAAAATCGTGTTTTGAATGATAAATCTAAACTTTCTTCCAAATAAACATAAACAAAATTTTCGATATTTCTCTAAAATAAGCAGCTTTAAAGTTCTCTAAACGTAATGGACGCAATAAAGTCATCAGCTGAGCTGTGGACAAGTGCATTACCCCCTCGGACGCACGACCACGTGATCATAAACTGCCGTCGTCGCGTAGATACGGCTGGTGTAGGTACAGTGCATTTCTGGCGCCAATTTTTCCTGCAAGCACTAGCTATACATAGCGGCTTATAAAATGTGTCTATTTCTTTAAGCTTAAAAAAATATTTCGTTTCCCAGGTATTCTTTTCGCGTAGTATGACTTGGTATGATGTGCAAAACGAGTAGACTTCGGCTTGGTGAAGGGTTTTGTGGCACTAAATTTATATATGAGATAATTTCGTTTTAACCGTTAAAAATTCCTCGTTTCAAATATTTGTCACTTCTAGGATATCATATATCCATAGACACGCTATGACACATATAACTAGTGAATAATTTGGCCAAAGATTAATACTAAAATAAAACAGATGTGACAAAGATTTGTTGACATGTATTAAGTACTCACAAAAATTTGGCAAAATTTTAATTTATGTTTGTAAAAATGGTTGATTGAAGGTTAAGACTGCTATGAAATAGGACTCGAGTTTTATTTTGAGACTTATTAATGTTGTTGTCTTCTTGAAGTTCTGCAGATAAACATTATAGGGATAACTATATATGAGGTAAAAAAGTGTTGTGAAGTGGTAATGTGAAACAAATTGCCGCAATTACTATTTATGAAATGGCATCTAACCTAACCCTTCATATTCATTCCATATGAAATTAATTATTGGGACATAGAAACGTAGGTAGTACTTACAAACAAAATAAAAGAAGGATCACTGGTAGAAATTAACTTCCTGAAACTTTATTTATATTCTTCGAAGTATTTCATCATACAGCGAGACGTGCGACGGTACTGTAGCGTTAAGAAATACTATAAAATGTATGCTGGTTCACTTTCATGCTAACTGACTTCATCAGCATATTGGCCAATAAACGTCCACTGCAGGACATAAGTCTATCAAGAAAACGCTTACTTATAAGCTGATAATAAATCTTGGAGTATTTAATATTATGCTTTCGTGATTTGCATAAGAATTTATCTAGTTTATAATAACTGCAAATTAACTTATCTTTCTTATTAATCTATGACCGAAACCTAACATAATAAGTTTGACAGATTGCAATGGACACGCCCATTTTTGTTTATATTCCTTGAGTAAAGAATATACATAGAGAGGTCAAATAGTACAAATTTATGGAAAAAATATTGTTTTTGTCAAAAGATAACATGAACAGCAACTGTATGCGAGAATTCCTAGAAATGAAACGTTGAATAAAATAATATTATTTATAAATAAAATTAATAAATCAATTTTGATTTTCTTATCCCCTTATGGTATTTCAGTGTGGCAGTGTGTTTCATTACGGTATGTATGGCGCCATTTTTGTCCGGTTCTTTCTCAGCGACACTGTATCGATATTGGCTACCAGAGAATATTTTGTTTCATGTTTAGTTTGTCTTCATGTCAAGGGACGTTTTTGCTTTACCTTTTTTGCCCGCATTAGCGTAATGGAATAAACTAATCTGGAAAAAGATTTTAACTAACTAAAGTAACTTACTGCAAATATCAATTTACATATTTTTACAAAATAAAATTTGTATTTTTTACTAAATCGTAGGTATATACGCTAATTTCGTAGGTAGGTATGTCCAATCCATGTTATTCCCAGATCGGTGTTTTGTATTAGACTTGCCCAAGTGCAAATAGTGACAGATGAAAGGTCCCGGTTAGGGCTTGCAAATGTTCTTAATTTTTATTCGAATACTTATTTGATGTTTTTATATTCAACAATATTTTTCTTACTATAGTTTCTTAATTTAACTATAGGGCTATATTCCTGGCAACCATTACAACTAAGGTGCTTGATAGTTTGCTGGATATATACATGGCCCCTAAAATTTGTCTGCACGTCGCGTAGTTTAATTAGTTTAGTTTTGTTTTTAACACAGACCGTCCGGTACTACATAGTTAGAAACACATGTAAAGCCGTTTTTCTTAGACCTTTATAAGGCATTCGATCTTAAACCTCTTGTTGTTTCGTTGTTGTTTTTTGTGAGAGTTTGTGGCCAACTCTAGTGTCGGAGTTTTCTTCATAGCCTAACGATTCCTATCCTGAGACAAGAACCGTGACCTACAGCTTTATGTGCCCTCCGAAGCAAGATAGCGCTCAGATGTAAATGCCACACGTGGTCACCCATCCAAGTGGCGACATGTGCAAGCGTTGCTTAACTTTGCCGATCTGTATGGGGTAAGTTAAAAACTGAGAGTGAGGTAGATACTGGTATGAAGTGTATGAACTATGAGGTAGGTACGTGAATGCTACAATATTGGTATGCAAATCCAATAAACACTGTCAGGCGGGCGCGTACAGCTCTGAGGAATATGGGCTGAAATCTGGCGTGAGGCAAGAGGAAATCACCTCGCCACGCCTTTATATAATATATTTTTTATTATTTATAAATCAGCTAACTGTTGTACTCAGCAAGGCTGGTGTCGACTGTCATGATGATGGAGTTGTTATGAACAACATCAGCTATAGGTACGGACGACATGGTCTTGCTGGGCCCAACAATCGGTGCAATGAGAGCGCTTTGGGAAATCCACTCCAACCATCCAATAACGGCAAGCCGAAGACGAGGCCCTGACTTGAGCACTGACAGCTGGCCACAAAGCTGCCCTGTGATTTGTAAGCTTTCTTTTCATCCTGTGATGCTGTTTTTGCTTATCATAAGATGAAGGTGATGTTTGAAAGCTGTCACTCTGCCCTCCAATTGCGTTAGTCTCATGTTGAGATAATGACTACCCCCTAAAGATTTTTATTATTATTATGATTCTATTTCCTCGGCTATTCTTCTTATAATTTTGAGAACTCCTCCTTTTAGAAATTCGTCCGCAAGAAAAAATCAAATAACTAAAATAAGTATATGTTAAGAATGTGAACTAAATGTCAAAAGTGCTTATTGGTATTTAGGACAATTTTGAGAACGTTGTTCGAACTAGAATCGGAAATTACAATTTCCTTTGGAATATTTAACACAAATCATAATTCAAATATTAAAATTCAAGCTGTAGTGACAGCCCGTCCACGCTCCGGTTGCCGCCCTGACGTGTGTGAACGAAATATCCCGGCCGGGACCCGGAAGCACGGTGACGGCCCGTCCCCGTCCCGTCCACGTCCCGTCCACGGCCCGGATGTGTGTGGATAGACCATGTGTTCTCGCTTTTTAAGCAATTGATCATGCGATACAAAATCAAAAGCTTTCGACATATCCAAAAACAAGGCAGTAGTATATTTTTTATCATTTACACTCCATAGGATATCATTTAAAAGATTGAAAGCCGCGTCTCCAGTGGACTTATTTTTTTGGAAGCCAAACTGATGATCCTATATTATATTATTTTTATTAAAGAATGACACTAGTTTGTCATGCATAACCTTTTCAAAAGTTTTTGAAAATATGGGTACTAATGTCACTGGTCGATAATTGCAGATGTCCTGTTTATCTCTTTTTTATGTATAGGCTTTACAATTGCGTATTTAAGCTTTTCTGGGAACTCACCACATTCTAAGGATAGATGGATGAGAAAAACTAGTATTGGACGGAGCTGATCTTTGCAGGCTTTAATAATACCCGTATTTATAGAGTCATACCCTTCTGCTGTCGTATTAGCTAATGAAGTTATTATTTTTTTTTATTTACTTTTCATCGACTGGTGTTAGAAACATAGAATGTTGTACTTGGGTTTTACTATTTGTTAATGTCAGCTCATGATTTAATACATTGGTAGTTGATATAAAATGTTGATGCATCGGTAATTGTTGAATCTGATGTGCATATTTTTGATATGTAGTTATTGTATGGTAAGTCATTTGTCTCAGTTTTTATAATGTTCCACGTAGCTTTACATTTATTTTTACTGTTTGCCACATATTTTTGATTCATTTGCTTTTTGGCGCATGAAATATACTTTCGTAACAGTCCAGTATAGTTCACATATGTCGTTTTATCATGACTAGATTTTGTAGAATAATTGTAACGTAGGTCTCGCTTATGTCTGCACCCAATTTTGAGCCCTTTTGACAACCAGTTTGATTGCCTAGATATATTTACCTTTATTTTATTTACAGGGAAGCAAAGTCTATAGAGAAGACAAAAATAAGTATAAAAATCATCAAAAGCTAAATTTAAGTCAGTTCGCAGTTCTAGTTTTAAATAGTTTATACTTGGTAAATATTGCTTAAACTTCTCAATATTTTCTTTTTCTCGAGAGTAACATCTCCTGAACTTAAATATATATTTTGGGGCAACGATTTTAAAGTTTACTGGGCATCTTAATGCCTGAGCTGTTTCATAGTCAGATAGACCTAATGGCAATATTGTACCTCTTGCATTATCTATATTACTGATAATTAAATCTAAACAAGATTTTCCCCTGGTCGGTTCTGATATGTGTACTGGGAGATTGTATTTTTTGAAAATATCCATTAAACGCTCTGTGTGGATGTTTGTGTCAAGAACATCAATATTCATATCACCAGCTAAAATTATTTTATTTTTATTACGTTTAGTTACATAATTGTGCAACAATATATGCAAGCGTTCAAAGAAACAATCAAGATGTAATTTCTTTTTTGACGATATTCGATATTTACTGATTATTATAACATTATTTACAGTTAACTGTATGGCACAAAATTCAAAGTGATGTATCAGTTGAAGTTAAGAAAATTGAAAGAAAGAAAGAAAATTTATCTTTATTGCAAGCACGCTGCACAGTACTCCTTAAATTTACTTATTCTAAAAAACAAAAAAGAACCACACTAAAAACATATTTTGGCGAAGTCAATAAACACTAACTCAAATAAGACCAATGACTAAAGACACTTTTTTGCTATTGGGCAACTTGTTGTCATAATGAGTTAATGACGCTTGGCATGTCTTGTCAATTGTCACAAACTGAGTTGAGTTAGTTGACATTTATGTGATACGCGTCACCACGTGACTCGCCACGTGTATCTACACCAGAGATTGAACAATTTGAACATAATTTTTACTTTTGAAAATACATTTAAGTAACTTAAACAATAATAACTGCATGAGCTATGAGCACTATACACCGCGTGCCGCAATTCGGGCTGACACTCAGCAAACACTGCGATGGACGCCATAGTTCCAAACACAGTACTGATTTTCAGTGCCGCCACGTAATATGTCAAAAGGCCACTGAAACGTGATGGTCGTCTACGTACCATTGCATATGAACATGACTACTATTTATGACTAATTCAGTACACTTTCAAAACATATGTTTTACAAGACACAAGGGAATACATAACTAGCAGGTATGCCCGTTTACTAAGTTTCTACATTTAATTTGCTTATTTGCTCATAGCGGATAATATGACATTATTTTAGTTTAATGTTTAATTTTTCAGGAGTTGTTGCAAGTACCCAACCAGACCTCAGAGATACTAATATGCTGTAAGCAATCCAGACTAATGTTACTAGGGCTATATCCTCACAGGTAAGCAGTAGTATCTTGTAACTGTAGTTTCTGTTGAAAGAGTAAATAGCTCTTGAGGTACTTTTTAAATGATGCTTTTGTTTTCAGGTCCCTTATCGGAGGAGGCAAATTGTTCCAGCATTTCGTACCTAAGTATCTAAAAGAGCCCCGGAAAGCCATTGTACGGTGTTTAGTTTGTGATAGAGTTCTGGTTGAGAATCTGGTGGAGTATGAAAAGTGGTTTTGTCTCCAATCTAACTTTTCATACAAGTAGGTAGGCTTTTTACTAGCCATTACCCCAAAAAGTAATGTGGCAAGATGTAATTTTCTTCTAGATTCCATTTTAAGGATGTTGTTATCATTAATATATGGTGTTCGTCAAAAAAAGTAATTTTTTTATATGTAATTCCCCTCCTAATCAGAATACAAACCCCTCCCCTTTTATTCTGTATAGAATAATATGATGCTACTTCATAATTTGTAAAACTAATATTTTTTTCAGTGCCCGCCTTAACAAATGTCTCCGTAAAGCATATAACGTCTGGATTAATTTGACTCTTGATATTTACTAATGTTATTTCTATAAGTTCTTTCTTTGACAGTACACTATGTATATTTTGATGAATTAAATACAAGTTATTATTTTGCTTGCTAACGAAATGCATTATTTTATTCAGACATTTTATCAGTACTATTAACAATTTTTACCTGATTTTCAGTGACGTTTCCAATGTCTGTTTGTGTGGACTTTTCTGCCACCTCTAATGGTGTGATCTGGGCTAAATCCTACGTACTCATATCTACATTGTGATTTATACGACTAATACGACATTTAGGGCTCCTAAGTTACGTTGATTTTTTTGTAGAATTGTATTAGTTCAGCAACACAAATAGTTAGTCGTGGCAGATTATTTATTGGTCGCACCCTATTTAAATCGCTATTGACATGACATTAGGAGAACACAAATAACTTATTGCACCGAGTGTTGTAGATTCGATCCACATACGGGAAAACAATAAACAATGGTAATACTAAAATACTGCTGTTTCCAGTAACCGCCTTTTAGGATTACTTTATTACATTTTAGATTTTCACCTCAAACTTCCATGCCACGATAGGCAGCACGTACATGGGATTACTTGGCAGCAATCACCACACTCTCAAATGCTTTTTGTAAAATATTGCAACCATGCAGTACGAAAGTATAGAATACTTTTTTAACAATAATGTGGCCGTAAGGAGGCAAGCGGACAGACGGATCGTCAGATGTTAAGAGATTGCCGCCGCCCATGGACACCGGTCACGCCAGACGAGTCACAAGTTCGTTGTCGTCCTGAATGGAAAAAGGAGGAAGAGTAGGAGGAGGACCGGGATAGCAATAAGAAAAAGGGGATGGTCGTCTGGCACTCACGCTCACCGAACAAAACTCAACAGTATAGAATATACATAGATACCGTAACTTTATGTTGATATTCTGTGAATACATATTTTTTTGTAAAAACATAGATAGGTATTCCACATAGAAACGTACAGACCAAGACCATCATTATACATATTATTATATAATAAACTCAAAGATGTGCGATCGCGCTTAAGCAAACTCCGCCTACGTTTACATTGAACTAAGTTAATAAAGTTCAAGGTTTTTCAAATACAATAATTAGTAAATCAATGAAAATGTTTTATTTTATAGTGAGTTTCTTTACTTTATCGCAAAAGTCATTGTAATATACCTAGATAGATAAAAAAAGAATTCTTTATTGTACACCAGATCCTATACACATGCTAAATGATACAATAATTTAAAAAAATATGTACAATAGGCAGCCTTATCGCTAAAAGCAATTTCTTCCAGGCAACCTTTGGATGGACTAGAAAAGATCAGGGAAACAAAAACAGTGGTGTAGTCATAGAATGTAGTAAAGTTAACTGTATTACATATATACATAAGTATGTACATAAATACATAATTACTTCAATACATCAATACGTAAATACATATATACATAAATAAATATAATATACATATTATAGCCATATAAAATACATAGGGACATTGAACGAAATAGAATATAAAAATTCAGTTACATAGCCAAGTAATGATGTTTCAATGCGTTTTTGAATATGCCAAGCGAGTTTGCTTGCCTAATTTCAATTGGCAACGCATTCCACAAGCGTACTGTTTGCACAGTAAAGGATTTGTCATAGAAATTTGTGGAATGTGGTGGCATCTGCAGTCTCAGATCCTTAGACGACCTCAGAAACTTAGCATGTGTGTCATGAAGGAACTTAAAACGTTCTTTGAGATACGAAGGGGTGTCCGGGTTGAATAGGATATTATACAGTAATGTAAGAATGTGAGTATTCCTGCGAAGACGAATTGGGAGCCACTTGAGCTTGCTACGAAATTCTGATACATGATCATATTTGCGTAAAGCAAATATTAATCTAATACAAAAGTTTTGGAGACGTTCAAGTTTATCAAGTTGCTCCTCAGTGAGGTCAAGATAGCTGACATCAGCATAATCGAGTACTGTGGGAAGAAATGACTGTGCAAGCGCAATTTTAGTGGCCGTTGGGAGAAAATTCCGCAGCCTACGCAACGAGCCTGCTAACGCGAATAGTTTTCGACTAGTCTCCTGCATTTGATAGGATAAAGTTTTATCCAATATTAACCCCAAATTTTTCACATGATCAGTAAGAGGTAATATGTTCCGTCGATTTGAATCTCAGGCAGCATGGACTAATTTACCTTAGAGATCATCCTGGGACTGCCGATAAGAATCCCTTGCATTTTAGTTGGATTAATCTTGAGCTCATACTTTTTACTCCACTCACAGATTTGCGCTTAATCCGAGTTTATAGTAGAAAATACATCTGCTAACGATTCTAGTGGTACCTGCGAGTAAATTTGTAAGTCATCTGCATAAAGGTAGTAGGACGAAAAAAACTGTTGAGAGATAGAATTTATAAAAATTGCGAAGAGTAACGAAGATAAAACGCCGCCCTGCGGAACACCGGCAGTCGTATTACACCAAGAAGAGTACAATTCCTCAACGCGTATACGCTGTCGCCGCCCAAACAGATAACTATGAAACCAGTCAATCACCGTTGGAGATATGTTAATAGAGCGAAGTATGCCAAGCAGGATGTGGAAATCCACGGTGTTGAAAGCGTTGCTAAAACCAAGTAGAGACAGTAGCGTGAGCTTTCCACTATCCATACCCAGTCTTATCTCATCGGTAATATGTACCAGTGCAGTGGCAGTACTATGTCCAGAACGAAAACCTGATTGGAAGGGCTTTAGGCGATCGTTCTTTGTGAGAAATGTGCAAAGTTGTTAATGTATCAGACGCTCAAGAACTTTGGAAAGGAATGGCAGTATAGATATAGGGCTGTAATCAGAGAAGGAAGATGGCTTCGCATTCTTCGGGACAGGAATTATTTGCGCATCTTTCCACGCTGAGGGAAAAACACCGGTAGTGATGGAATAATTTAGAATATGGCACAGGATAGAAAGGATTTCATCAAGAATAGGGAGAATCATGTTTCGACTGATACAATTGCTACCAACAGCATTGGATGAGATTGAAGTTATACTCTTTTTTGCATCACAACAAGTAAATTTTTGGAAAATAAAAGGAGAATATCTGGGAGTTGGGATTTTTGAAAGATCTAGTAAAGTGTTTGTTTTAGTGGTCCCGTCAAAATTGGACAAAGCTGTGAATTGTACGTTTAGAGAATTTATATCTATGTCTTTGAGGTGTACTTCGTCACGTGACTTGCCGACTTCCAGTTTTTTAAGAAATTTCCAGACTTTAGCTGGATCTCCGTTTTGAACAGAGTTATGGATAGAACTCTGTTCAAAACAAATAATAAAAAGATGGATGTCGGCGTTGTGCTTTCCTACACACCTTGTTGCAAAGATTTCTTACATTAACATATTTCTCCAAGTTTATTGGAGTTGTTCGTCGCTTATACCTCGCTTTGGCCGTAGCCTTTTTGGCCAATAACTTTTTTATATTTTGAGTCAGCCAAGGCGCTGGTAAGTGCTTCAACTGTATGGGGCGTATTGGAGCATGTTTATCGTAGAGCTGTATTATGTTCTCTGTAAATATCTGCAGTTTAGCGTCCACACAGACTGAGATAAGCAAAGGAGACCAGTCAATTTTGCGGGCGTCTTCGCAGAGTAGCGAACTATCCATATGTCACTGAAATTGCGTTGCATAATAACTCTCGCTTTTGCTTTGGGGGTGCGTATTCTATAAGAAAGATAGAGCAAGTCGTGATAGGAGAAAGCATCAGCAGAGCATTGGCCGTGCCTGTAAACGAGACTAGGGGAAGAAACAAGAATGAGGTCGAGAAGCGAAGGAACAGAATTTGGAAAGTGATGCGTAGCACTAAGAGGAAGAAAAGTCAAATTACTAGATTCTAGAGCGCGTTTGAGAGAAGACGAGCGTGTGTCCTGTCTTAAAATAAAGGTATTAAAATCTCCCATTATGATCGTGTGACTGTAAGAAGGGATTAAGGATTCAAGAAGATGTTCGAAAGATGAAAAGAAATGAATGCGTGAAAAAGGAGAATAATATACACCTAGATGGACTTTGGAATGGTTTAGTTCCACTTCTAAAAAGAGATGCTCGCCGGCGTCTGATGGCGGCGGCTGTGCTGAAATGCTTAATATACGAAAAGGTATTTGTTTACGAAGATATATAGCAACACCGCCACCAGTACGATCCGCCCGATCATTCCTAATTAGATGGAAACCAGGTAGAGAGAAGGGAATAGATGGAAGGCATGGTTTAAGCCATGACTCCGAAATAAGAATAGCGTTTATGTTCTTACAGCCAAAAGTTGTCAGCATATCGGCGAAATGAGCTGGAATACTTTGGGCATTTATATGGACTACATTGAAGTTCTTTGGCACGTCAAGAAACTGAGCCTGCAGAGTTTCTGTGAGAGAGGGCAAGATAGTGAAGCTGTCATTAAGGCTAGAAGCACTAACAAAACTCTCATCATCGCTAGTGGAACTACACATAAATACGTAATATTTAAATAATGATATGTATATAATATTATTATGATATGTACGTAATATTTAAATAATGATATGTATATTGAAAACAAAAATTAATAAATAATAAACCAGGATCTTCAAGCCCACCCGCCAGTTGCGTGCAATGAGTTGCGTGTTTAGGGAAGAAGAAATAAATAAGTGTTGAGAACAGTGATGCAAAAACACTAAATGTGCAACAGTATAAATAAAACAAAGAAATAAATCAACATACAAAGAAAAACAAGAATTACAGACCAGGTGAATTGACATTATACACAAAAAGGGAAAAAATTAAATAAAATAATAAAGTTCGAAAATAAGAAGATACCTACTCGTGTTGGCAACACGAGTAAAGAAAGATAAATGACGTGTAACTGCAAGGCTAAAAGTATTGTTAAAATCTATGTAACATAGATCAATTGCTACGACGCTATAAAAATAAATAACATCGTTTAGCGAGCTTGCTCTTTCAGTTACTCATCAACATAGACATTACACATGTCTGTCGCAAGTTCCCCTCCGTAGGATCTCCACTTTGTCGTGGTGGGGGGGCTCAGTAACCGTGGGTGAGGTCCAACACCCACGGTGAAGCTAAGCGGGATCCCGGAGGGGACGCTCCACGTGGGCTTGCGTGGGGCCTGCGTAGGATGCGTCCCAGGGTGCGGGTGCAGGGGATAGTTCTGTCAGTCCCTCGCAGTCGGGTGCGGTCGCGGGAGGAGAGGTGTGTCGGTGTTGCGTTGCCGTGTGCCCTATCTCCCGCGACCAAATGGGGGCGCACCATCGTTGCGTCGCGGTGGGGCCGCAAAGGAAGAGGAGATGCGGTGTTGCGTTGCCGTCCTCCCTATCCTCTGCAGCCGCTGGGTGTTTTGGCGGCGGCGGAGCCCAACACCTTCATCCGTCGCCAAGGGGGTTTCGTTCGGGGCCCGCCTGACCATCTGGCGGGCCAATACCCGTCGGGGAGTAGCGAGGAATGCTTCGGTGAAACCCTGCCCTCCGACACATGGGTACATGAGGAGCACGGGTTGGTTTTTAGTCAGTAAGAGTCTGACAGTCCCCTTCGTCCTTCCCCCCAGGGCGGAGGGACTCCGCATGGACATGAGGATTTTCCAACCCGACACCAAAAAAAAAACAAAAAAAAATGTCTGTCGCAAGTTAATGATTTAAAATAGAACGTATGAAGCAGTGTAATCGCACTCATTGCACAACTGGTGTCTTTTGTATATTGCATAATCAATATTTATACATTGCATATATTTTTTAATTATTTAAGTATAGGGAGTATTATTTTATAGTACCTATGTGTAAATAGTACTCACAAATTAAAAAGGACTGGTGTCAAAAAATATGGTGATAACGTTATTTCTTTCAGAGTTTCGTACCTGAAAATAAAAAAAACGGATCTCTTATACGATCACTTTGTTGTCTGTATGTCTGTCAAGACAGCTATGTAGAGATTCATCCATTTGCTATAGTGACGTTGCCGAGACGGCCACTTTAGAAGCAACGAACCTAAACCAAACGTCAACTGAATAATCGAATGTTTTGAATGAGGAATGATTCGATGTTTTAAAAACAAATACCTCAGCTAAGTAGGTAGGTAGGTATTTGCTTCAGTTATACAAATACTTATGTCTCACTGTTTACATATAATATCGATACCGAAACGTAATATTATCTGTCTGAGGTAGATCTATTGACTTTTTGTATAGATAACATATACTACGATTACATAATTATATAAGAAATAAATTACACTTTAATTATAACTCACGAACGAAGAGGACGTAGCCATGATCGGGCTTATAGTTCAAGCATTATTAGTGGTTGTTGTGTTGTGTTTGTCAATATTGTACTTATACTTGCGTAATAACTATGGATATTGGAAAGAGCGTGGTGTTCCTTATGAGGAACCGACAATGTTTGTCGGTAACCTTGGTGGTGCTATGAGGACTAGTCCTTGGGACATTTTGTATAATTTGATGAAGAAACACAAGGATAAAGACTACGTGGGCATATTTTTGGCACATAAGCCAACACTGCTGATCAATTCGAAGGAGCTTGCTAAGAATGTGCTAGTTCAAGATTTCGAAAATTTCCAAAACAGATACGCCTACCCAGGACATCAAGATTCATTTGGTGCATATAACTTGTTTAGTGTGAAGGTTTATATACTAGTTAATATTCTTACTGATTAAGGTACAGTTACATGTAGATTTGGATAAACACAATAATTCTCTAAAATTTTGTATTTAATGTTTGTTATAGAGAAAAATATAGGCAATACTCGTTTGCTTATTTAAACACAAAAAAATTGAATAATCATTACATGAATTATAATGGTATTTGCTCAATATTTATATATATTTATTACACAGACTGCCTCCGTGTTCTAGTGGATAGCGTATGCGACTGCTGATCGGAGGTCCCGAGTTCAATTCCTGGGTGGGGCAAAAAGTGTTAGTGGGTTTTCTGAATTCTCAGTAGCAGCCTGGAGTCTGGTGATGTGCCCGGTAACGGCAATAGGCTCGCCCCCTATAACGTGGGACCTAAAAAAAAATTCGTTGCGAAATGTGGGTGTAATATTTATACCTCTGCCTACCCCTTCGGGGATACAGGCGTGAGACAATAAAAAAAAATTATTTCACACTAGCTCACCCGGCGAACTTCGTACCGCCTAACAGTCGATTCTTAATTTTTTTTTCTTTTTGATTTTTTCTCTCTGTAAGAACCATCCTCGTACTTCAAGGAATATCATAAATAAAGGAATTAGCGAAATCGATTCAGCGCTTATCTTTGCGCTTAGCAACACATTCAGCGATTCATTTTTATATTATAGATTATACTTCCTTGTGTATGCAAAATTAAAACATGATAATTTTTACATGCTGTTACAGTTTCATTGACTGACGATTCACAGTTTATAAACGAATAAATATCTCTCACAATTTGTAGACCCCATTATGGGCCCCAATGAGGCAGGAGTTAACACCAATGTTTACAAGTCTTCGACTCAAAGGGATGACGGAACTGATGAATATGAATTGTGCAGAGCTGGTGGAAAGAATACAAACAGACTACGTTGAAAACAAAAAACCTGTTGACTTAAAGGCAAGTTGTATACTTATAAAATTCATAAAAAAATATTAATGTCTAGTATATTTTACTATAGTATATATCAACTGAAAATATTTTTTAATAATATTTATCCAAATATTTTATTTATTTACCTGTTTCGGTACACACGCCGGCATATTTTTGAGGTCGATGACACTTTATTCGTGGTGTAGTTTGACACATTTTAATTTCTTCCTTCCTCATCAAGCATGATCCTGGCCGGCACCGACCTCAATAAAGTTGCCGGCGTGTATACCAAATTAGGTAAGAATATTATTTTTCCCTTTGCCGTTGACTGATATTTAAAATCGGTTTACTTATTGTTGTTGCTTGGTTTTTATTCCTAAATTATAATTAATTTCATATTAAGCTAAGGTATAAGATGATTTAGATGCCCATATGAAGAGAATTGGTAAACCGATTTTGTTAAAACTTGGACTGTTGCCTAGGTTGTGATTTAAATTAAAATAATAATCTTGATATCACTATTGATTTCCGACTACAAATTCGTAGATTCATACAGTTACGGAATTTTGTACATGAGCTTAGAATCCTAAATAGATGATCTTTTTAGGCTTCCAAGCGCGCGTGTGCAAAATTTCGTAAGTGTGCATATTTGTACTAGAGGTAACAATGTGGATAATTTCCATTAACGGTGTGACGCAAGGAAGCGTTTTTAAACTTTGCCACCTCGTATGAGAATTATATGTGACGATAAATGAGTAGAATATTGTAGCTTTTACTGTCGATACCAATTGGTGTTAAAAGTAGCACAAATGTGTCATGTCAATATTGTCAATGTGTTTCATTAATGATGGGATGCAAGCAGCAGAGCTGCTTTCAGTACATACTTATAATCACAATATTTCCTTGTCCGCATTCATAGACCTCGAAAAAAGCTAGGAACATTGAAGTTATATTCGCATATCTAAAACTTTGACTAAGTTTTAGTAACACAAAAGTATTGCCCTTTTTTAATCAAGATACGATTAACACACCATTTGCTCGCAATTGAGATCATGGTTATAGAAACAAAAATATATTTTAGGATGCTGATGCTTTAAGAGGGGCAAAGTGTTTTCAAAAGAAAACACTTTGGAAAAGATGAAAAGATTGTAATATGAACTCAAGGTATCTTGAATTTCGTTTTCTCTTAGGTTTTAAATAATTATTTACGAACTCAGATAAGTGCCCTCTTGAAATACGGACAATGTTTTTAAACAATCTTGATAGTGTCCAACTACTCATGTTGTCTCATAATTTATCAAACAATGATGATGATAAAGCATTGATCTCACTTGGTCACAAAAGTGCCTCTTCGACTGTTGGTGTTTTCATCAATTTAATATTTTTTTTTGCACACAAACGTTCGCTTCTATTGGTTTATCCAACATTATCAGTACAAGCTATTGTTACTGTCCTATAGTAATAATACTTAGCTTATTTATCATAAGTATCTTGATTAACAAGAAACAATACTTTTGTGTTAGGCACTATAATTATGTTAATAAAGACTTAGTCAGCGTCTTATCATCTTTTAACGTATCTTACGAGTATATATCACTACGAACCAACTACATCGACATACCACTTCTGTGCTCCTTTGACGCCAATTGATTTCGACATCAAAAGTTACAATTATAATATATACTACTCCTTCTCATACAAGGAGACAAGTATCAAGTAGGTATCAAGTATATATAAGAGGTCCAAGGTGATGCCTTGCGGCACACCTTAAACGATAAGCGTTAATGTAAATATCCATATTGCTACCTCTAATTAGCTAGTTAGTGGTAATTGGGATTTAAGTAGAGCAGTGGTCTGGTAAAATGTCAACATCTTACTAAATACATATATATATACAGTAGCAAAACCTTCTAGCAATATAAATATGTATAAAATAGATTAAAAACATTATCGCTATTATAAAATTTTAAGAAAATCACCATAGATAAGTGGCAGTAGATATAGGATCATTATCAATTCAAATTTTTGATAAGAATAGTAATTAATAGACAACGATTTATATTTTAACTAGCTTAAGCACGCGGCTTCGCCCGCGTTGGAATCGATGATGGAGACCAGTATGGCCTATGTGCTTTTGTAAAATACTTATGAAACATAAACAGAATGATAATTTGCCTGATAGTGTAACAAACAAACAGACAGACGGAGAAAAAAATCCAGAAAGATTTTTGTGCTGTATATCGAGAGTATGATGATACATACCACTTAAAGTGTCGTAGGAATTTTCAAAATACACGCAAAGTGCTCTTTGAATTTTATTCAAGCATAGATAGAAGATGCTTGCTATAGCGGGTGAATTTCTACATTCACTCGTTCTTTCGCAGCATAGACCTTATGTTGTTCTGTTAAATAATCTGCTCACAATATGTTTGACATAGAGACAGTTTATTTGTTAGTATTTTATAAAATAATGGCTTTGTCATTCTTATGTTTGTCTTACAATGATGTTAAATTTTCACTTATTTGTGTCTGAATGAGACTAATTTGACAAAGATTTTAAAATTTTTTAAAGTTTTGGCGCGAACATGCCGCCTTGCGGTACGCCACAACACTGCGCTCCAGATAAATTGCCGACATTGCGATAAAGTTGAATTTATGATTTATAAAAAGTTAGTGCTTTTTTCGTTACCTGACATTGATGGTATGTTAGTTATTAAATAAATAAAAATTCTTGAATGTTTGTTTGTTAATAATAGGGGTTAAAGTATGAAATTGCCGTTTTATTGTAATAGGTACTTTGGATTGACATAGAATCTTCATGGTTTGAGGTTTTTGAATGAAACTTTTTTCACATGGTTTCTATGATGTTTTTCTTTTAAAAATGTGAAATATTTGAATATCAACTTTCAATTGTTTTTGTTATTCAACTTATACAAGAAAGATGGATACTGCGATTGAGTGATTTTTGAATACGAGTTCCGACGCGGAAGTAACGTGGCAGAAACAGCCCGCAATATCAATGTTGCGTTTGGTGAGGGGTCTGGGTCGGGGACGCACCGTGCGATTTTGGTTTAAACGCTTTCGCGATGGTAACTTCGACTTGAAGAACGAGCCACGAGGAAGACCGCCCACACAGGTGAATAACGATGAATTAAGAGACATGGTGGAAGCCGATCCTGTTCAAACTACCCAGGAATTAGTGGCATGGTTTAACGTTACCTTACCCACAGTATTGACTCATTTGCGTCAAATCAATAAAATAAAAAAATACGAAAAATGGGTGCCTCATGATTTGACTGATCTGCGAAAAGAAACGCGTGTTAAAACTTGTGTTGCCTTGTTGAATCGGTACAGAAATGAAGGAATATTGGATCTTTATAATAACCGTAAAAGAAAAATGCAATGGCTGACGCCAGGTCAAATGCCACAACAGTTTCCTAAAGCAAAGCTTACCAATAAAAAGGTAATGGTAACTGTTTGGTGGTCTCAGCATGGTGTTATTCACTATAGTAATCTCCGATCTGGTCAAGCAATAACGGCAGATGTCTATTGTACCGAACTCCGAACAATGTTGGCAAAACTAGCAGCAAAACAGCCCCGACTCATGAATCGATCTTGACCATTATTGCTCCATGACAACGCGAGATCTCATACAGCACGAGAAACCGTTTTGACCCTTCAGACACTGCAGTTAGAAACCATTCGTCATCCTCCGTATTCGCCAGACCTTGCTCCAACGGACTATTATTTTTTTCGTGATTTGGACAATTATCTACGTGACAAGAAGTTTTCTTCCCAGGAGGCAGTACAAAATGCCTTCACACAGTTTGTGCAGTCTAGATCCTCAGAGCTATCGCAAAGGCATAAATGACCTTCCTATTAGATGGCAGCAATGTATAGATGAAAATGGTAACTATTTTGATTAAATAAATATGATAAAAATTAAAAAATAAACAATTTTGATTTTCAGTACAAATCGGCAATTTCAGACTTTAACCCCTAATATAATGTTCCATAAACTTTTACGACACATTTCTTTGTATATGTATGAGATTTTCAATACTTGCATGCAACAAGTACGATTTACTCAAGAAAAAACTTACCTACCATTATATCCTTAGCCATGCGATGAATTTCGAGTAAACTGCAGCAAACGTTAACACTGTTCAACTTTTGTCACAGCAAATGTTTTCAATGTACGCATCCGACACGGTTGGATACACTGCCTTCGGCTTGAGAGTGAGTGTGCTGAAAGATCTCACATCTCCAATCTGGATTATTGCGCGATACATGGGACGCTTCACATTCTGGAGAGGATTTGAGTTCATCACTGTCTTCCTAATTCCAGTTCTAGCGAACATAATGAAGTAAGTTAAATATTAATTACTTTATATCAAGGACTAATTCTTGTCTAAGATAGGTACATCAAAAGTTTTCTTTGAATCGCTTTGGATTGCTATTCTATAATACAAAACATATGGACATATGGACTTTTAATCCTTCCTAGACATTTTAGTTTAAATAGATACTGTTAAAATTACATCAGAAGAAAGAAGGATTGTTTTTTAACGTGTTGCTGCTTATAGAAGCAGCAATATTTTATACAAAACATATGGACATTTGGACTTTTAATCTTTCATTGATATTTTTGTTGAAATAGATATTGTTAAAATTACATGCGTGGAAAGAAGTATTGTTTTTAACGACCGTGTTGCTGATTATAGTAGCAAGTATTATTGCTCTAGCCGTTAAGATTACACCCCATATTCATTTCAATTTAGCTGTTGGTATGTTAACGTCGTAAATTATGCCAAGGGAATGCAAAAACCTAACAGATTAATTCACAATCGTAATATCACTTTTTACTTGACCCAAAGTCATTTGATTGGCAGTTGTTGCCTATACTAATGCTGGACCACAGACAGTAAATAATAATCCTATGGAATAACAGTTTTTACGCAAAATCAAAAATTATCCTAATCTAAATTTGAATAATTTTCACAATAACATTATACCAGGTTATTAATTTTAACTACATACATTGCTATCTTACATAATCATAATATCTAAACATATATATATAGGTACATAAATCTAAAACTAAAAAGTGAAAATATGTACAGGTGTGTTAAGGCGTCGTAGAATGCCTCCGCATCAATATCATCGGGTAACGTGCCCAGAAGGCTGGCAGCATTGCCACGCTGGATGGCAATGCTTCCTTGAGCAAAGAATAAACCAGCCCTCTGGTCACGTGAGACGTCGATTAACCGTTTAATAATCCTATTGTTTTAGTTTTAAATTCTTCTCGGCGTCTGCAAATGAATACGTGAGGCGTTTGTTCCGGGACGTCGTCGATAAACGCAGGCACTTAGACAACGCTGACACCGACCGGGATCTTGTTGGTTATTTATTGAAAGTAAAAGAAAAATCTAGGCTTCCCGCTGACACTGTTGCACGTAAGTTTCTTATCAGATATATAAAACAATATAGTAGATTTGACTTGGCTTAACAGAAAACTATACCTCCTAAAGCATTATGAATGAAATAATAGTTAAAACTATTGCCATAATTACAAATTGATTACCATAATAACAATTTGTTCTGACGTGATTCTTAATAAAAAAAATAAACCGCGAGACCGCCTTTTCAGCAATGCATTGCTTAGGTGGCTCCGCGTATTAGGTGGCTCCGCTCTTCCACTTAGTCATTAACTTACATTATGCAATTGAATGAAGAAAAAAAAAGTTACAATTCTGGGACATATTAAAATTAAAAATAAAATAATAATAATAAAATAACAAAAACAAGTTACATTCGATGAAAATTTATCTTTTAGGGTCGCGCTTTTGTGTGTTGTGTAGTGTGTGTATATGAGTGTGTTGTGTGTGTGTATGTGTGTGTGTGTGTTTATTTAGGTTCTGTGCATAATTGTGTAAGAATTTTATGCAATTCGTTTGTTTTATAAGCATTGAGTGTCATGCATTAGCCCTACGACGTTGTCTTGGGGTCGGAAGAGTGAGAATTACACTGCATCCACTGTCATAAACTATGTACTGATAATGCAAGTTACAAAAATATATTTAATTCATGACGCCGTTGATTATAGAGACTCAATTTCATCATAGATCTTAGTCTGGAGCCATTCAATCACAATTTTTCTGCAGTCTCGGGGATTCAAAGAGTATAGTCTAGTTCCTTATTTAGTAGATTATATAGGTAAGTAAGCAGATTTTCTCACGTACTGTCTCTGAGCAAAAGATGATCTTACTGTAACTGTTGGTGCGACTGTGTATTTCCTTCTGTTGCTAGTCTTATTGGGATCATATGGGAGGGATTTGTGCATTCTAAGGATTAAATGTAGGTGGTAAAGTTTCCTTACAGACAGGAGATCAGATTGTTGGTAGGGACTTTGTGTCGGGAATCTATAGGGCTTAAAGAAGAGCCTTAAGTAGCGATCTCTGTGACCTTTCAAGTTCTAGAAACATTATCTTTGTTGTCACATCCCAGCACGGTAAACAATATGTAAGTATATTCTTCGGTTCACATAGTGAATTAAGCGGCCGTTTTACCGTTTAACATTGCGCCAAGTTTATATAAGTTTGATCCCTGCAGGAAAAACCGATCGACAATAATTGCAGCTCCGAAAAGAAGTTTAAAAGTACCTTGCAGTACTCGATTGATTCCTGGTGTGGGCATAGTCTTAGATATAACAATACATCATACATTAGCACCTTGATAGTTACTCTATTGAATTTAATAAAATAATAACTACATACTATCTTTTCGGTTTTAGAATTAGGTGAAGACTTAATGATGGGCCAAGCAGCTCTATTCGTCTTTGGTTCAGTTGTAACATCTTCCACAGTTCTATCTTATCTTCTTCACGAATTGGCATATCATCCCGAAGAACAGGTATACTATATTTACTAGGGCGGTCTGAAAAGTTTCCGACCTAAACCTGGAGGAAGCAGCACTCGTCAAAGAAAGTATTGTGGATGTAATTTTTGTTGTTCTTTTGGCAGTTACTCACCAAAATTTCAGCCATTTTGAACACTTGGTTATTGTTTGACAGCCATTTGATTGAGTCGATGTGAGTGTTTTTGTGAAAATGGGAAATTTTGTATCGAGCTGTCATTACATTGGTGTTTTTAAAAGGCAAGCCGACGCAATTTAAATTTGAGTTAAAATCGGGCTATGGGGACTCTTGGCTCCATCATTTACCACAATGAAATTTTGGCCAGCTGAATTAAAATCTGATCGTACGAGCTAGGGAACAGATGAACGTCCGGGACGTCCAAAAACTGCAACAACTGACGATAACCTCGCTTAACTTCATTAAATGGTGCTAGATGACCACTGTATCGAGTGAGAGAGACAGCAGAGGCTATAAAAAATCTATAAACGTATTTGTCACAAATTAAATCAAGATATAGGCATGAGAAAGCTGCCAGCACGATGGGTGCCGCGTTTGCTTACGTTAGACCAAAAACGCGTTCAAATTAACATTTTTAATGTTCTGTTGGCGTAGTTTATACGTAATAAATAAAAGTTTTGACCCAATTAATGACTGTAGATGCAACCTGGATAGACCATAATACGCCTAAATTAATAATACAGTCCAAACAGTAGACTGCTAAGGAGGAAACGGCTACAAAAGAAACAAAGGCCGTTATTTGGGCTGGGAAAGTGGTGCCGACTGTTTTCTGGGATGGTCATGTAGTGATCTTAATAAATTATTTTAAAAGAGGAATAACTATTACTGCAGCATACTACGCTTTATTACTGGACAAATTGAAGGCAGAAATTGTGCAAAAAGGTCCACATTTGCAGAAAAGAAAATCGTGTTTCACCAAGACCACGCGCCGTCTCACGCCTCAGCGGTTGCCATGGCTAAAATCTACAAATCACTGATTGAACTGCTTGACCATATGCCGTTCTCACCAGATCAAGCCCTAACGAAATATTTTATGATCCCTCAGCTATAAATTTTGCTTGGAGGACAGAGTATTTCGCCAAATATGAGAAGGCAATGACTTTTGTGAGCACCTGTTTTTTCCAGTCTCAATAAGACGATGTACATTTTTTTTAATATTATTATATCTATGTTAGGTCGAACTTTTCAGACTGCCCACGTAAATCTCTAAACATAGCTAGAGACATGAAAATATAGTTATTAAGTAAAAATAAGGACACAACCCCTTTAAATTTTATATCACAAATCGTTATTTTAAAGACTAAATCCGTTTTTTATTATTAAACTCTAAGTAGTTAGTATATTGTAGCTCACATGAACTCTCAAATGTTTTCAGGAAAAGCTGTACCAGGAAAGCAAACAAGCAATGCAGGCAAAAAACAAGCAAGTTTTAGATTTCAACGACTTGGTAGAATTAAGTTATCTCACGGCTTGCATTAAAGGTGGCTATTGATTTAGGATACTGGAAGAATTGCCTTGTGATTGTAGTGCATCTCATGTTTCGTATAAGATCCATGCTGATGATCATATAATCATTTAAATAACATCGACGTAACACAGAATCCGTAGCATTGTAACAGCACCTTTAGCACACCGCACTTCCTTTAAAGCTAAAATAAATACTAATTAAATAGAGGGCCATACACATATAATATGTATTATTCTTAGGACGATCTATGGCAAAGCTTTAATTTTGTCAAACAAGCTTAGACTATAATCAAATTATAAGAGTAACTTAGACTATATAAAAAAGAGTGTAAAGAGAAAATCTTTGACGGCTATGACGTTGATGATGATACGACTCAAAGCAGTCCATATAAGCAATCAAATTAAAATTGCAGTGAGTAAGTAACAGAGTATTAACTCTATTAAGAAATTCAATTATAAAGATGATTAAAATTTGAAATAGATTTCCATATTACGGATATTTTAGACTTGTAATATAATCCTAAATTGAATCTACGCGAACGTTTGTTAATCCAAATTAATCTTTCAGAGACGTTAAGAAAGTATCCGACACATGCGTATCTGGACCGAGTGTGCAATAAGGAGTACAAATTAAATAATGAGGTGACCATAGAGGAAGGTACTCCAGTGTATGTGAACGTTCTTGCTATTCACTACAATGAAGAATATTACCCAAAACCAAAGGAATGGCGCCGTGAAAGATTTAGTGGCGCTACAGACAATGATAACCATGACTTCACATTTATTGCGTTCGGTGATGGACCACGATCCTGTATAGGTATGTTGTTTAATCTTCGAAGGTACTTTTTGTGAGGATGCATGGGTGTTTGTTACTCTGTCACGCAAAATATCTTAATAGATTTTCGGAGTTAATGTCGTCCGTATGATGACGGATTAAGAATACGGAATGTCACCACCCCATATCATCCCATGGGTGTCGTAAGAGCCGACAGAGAGAGCATATTATGCAGAGAACAACACTGTAAGAAAAGGAAAACTTGATACAAACCCTATGCCAACCCGTTTGGCCAGCGTGGTATAGTAGGTCAATTCCTCCTTTCAAAGGAGAGGCCTAGTCCAGCAGTGGACTGTTAAAGGCTGATGATGATGAGATTTTCAGAAAACTTTACCTAAACATCAGATTACACATAGGCTAACTTTTGTTGTAATAACTGACTACGCATATACACCGAATACGTATTGTTTACGCAAATGCAAACTAATTAACATGTTTATTTTATTGCAGAAACAATACCTAGTAAACTAAGTACTAATTCATATACTTAACATGGTTTGCTACATAAGTAACAAAAAAATATACCGTGAAATATTTTACTTTCAAGTTATGATTCTTCCTTGTAATGAGCCCCTTTTGTCTGTTTGAGTGTGTGTTAAAGTATGGAGGTCCGATAAAAGGAATGAAAAGGTTTAGATTAGAGACGAAACGAATATGGTCATAGGAGTGTTAATACAAGTTTTCCCAGCCGTTATGTATCTGCCTAGCCATTAAATCTTATCATGTTATTTACTTATCTATTTAACAAACCAATTTCTTATTTTCAGGTAAACGGTATGGTTATATGCAAATTCGGTGCGCACTCGTACATATGATCATGAAATACAGATTCGATCCTGATGAACCCTACATCGTAGAAAATAACCCGTTCAGTCTTATTTTAGCACCAAACAGTGGCGGTAAAGTGAAATTCGTTCCTCGATAAATATTGAGAATATACGGTTTCTATTGCCGGTTTGTTTTGTATTTTTGGGTTAAACCTCAGTCTTTAACTGCAAAGGTAAAACGAAAATCCTATTAGATCACTCTCTTGTCAAACAGTTTGTCTGACAAAATCCTGAAGATTTGCAATTTTCTTAGGTACGCCTACGGTATATTAGTGCTATATGAAGTCAAGCGTAAATTTCAAAGTAGTAAAATAATACAGTTTCTTAGGCACTTTAATACATTTCTTTATAAATTAGATTAGAATCTATGGGTGCCTTACAGTAGTGCTGAAATAAATCCGAAAACTAGATATAAAAATGCAACATAATAAACATAAACATACCATACACAAACTATGTTATGCTATTGTCAAACTTCGTTTACAAATCATGTACTACAGGTAAACTAGTTAGTCTTTCCATTCAACTTATATTTATATTACAACACCAGAAGATTCCCGCGGTTACACCCGCGTTATTTAAGGCTACTGCTCTGCTCCCGTGGCTATCCGTGGAAAATCACCAACCCATATCAGCCCATGGGTGTCGTAAGAGCCGACAGAGGGAGCATATTATGCAGAGAACAGCACTGTAAGAGAAGGAAAACTTGATACAAATCCTATAACAATCCGTTTGGCCAGCATGGTATAGTAGGCCAATTCCTCCTTTCAAAGGAGGCCTAGTCAAGCAGTGGACCGTTAAAGGCTGATAATGATGAACATTCTTATGAAATCATGCCTTAATATTTAAGAACCGTGTTATTGCATGAATTCATTGCATTCTATCTCGACTAATTATGGAATATCTTCATCATTCATACATGGAATATCATCAGAATATGTATGAAATTAATTTTTATTACATGTAATATAATAAAAAAGTATGTACTTACTATAGTTACAAATAAAAGTTTTCGAAACCAGTTCAATATACCTTGTTCTGCATATTAATAAATAAGCCACACGCTCTTATGTAAATTATTTGATGGTATTTATATAAAAGTTAATCTGTTCTGTGCAATTGGTACCTTTCTCAATATTTAACTTTTGGCATTATTGCCATTTGATATTACAGACAACCTTAAAACAGCAGGCTGCGTCTGCGTCTCGTCTCGAGTCTGTTGCGATTCTTTACTTTTGTTTACGACACGTGCTTCAATTGCGTGCCCGCTTGTAAAAAGAACCGAGCTGCAATTTATTTGCTATACTGACTACTTATTTCCTAAGGTACACCAATCATTATCATCGTAGCGTTATCCCGGCTTGAAAGACTTGCGCCTTGGAGCCTGGGGTTCACTTTCTAATTTAACCAGAGTTGACAGAATTTTAGCTTTTCCACAGAGCGATTGCCGGCAGTCATCCCTTACCCTGTAATCAAATGTAAGTATGTATTCCAATATGTAGGACAATTGAAAATTGTCTACATGAAGTTAGTTTTCACTTTAAAATATAGGCAGAGGCTTAAATATAATGCTGAATGTAAGAAGAAAAATATTAGCAAACAATATGAATAAATATGTATATTGTCGTAATAATGCAAACATGCTTTTTATAAATTAAAACAAAAACTGATAGTTAAACCAAAGATGGAGCCCTGTGGAACCCCAACTTAATAATTCAATCTACGTTATATTGATATGCGATAACTTCATCTTGCAAAAATTTTCATTCATCTATGAAGCAAACATAACCTTTAAAGCTGAACATGCTTATATCGTAATTATCTGATCGACAAGAACATTGTCAAATGTTTTCTATTCCAAGAAGTCCAGTGCCACCCGACAGGTCTTCTGCCTTGTTGATTATAGAGACTCAATTTCATCATAGATCTTAGTCTGGAGCCATTCAATCACAATTTTTCTGCAGTCTCGGGGATTCAAAGAGTATAGTCTAGTTCCTTATTTAGTAGATTATATAGGTAAGTAAGCAGATTTTCTCACGTACTGTCTCTGAGCAAAAGATGATCTTACTGTAACTGTTGGTGCGACTGTGTATTTCCTTCTGTTGCTAGTCTTATTGGGATCATATGGGAGGGATTTGTGCATTCTAAGGATTAAATGTAGGTGGTAAAGTTTCCTTACAGACAGGAGATCAGATTGTTGGTAGGGACTTTGTGTCGGGAATCTATAGGGCTTAAAGAAGAGCCTTAAGTAGCGATCTCTGTGACCTTTCAAGTTCTAGAAACATTATCTTTGTTGTCACATCCCAGCACGGTAAACAATATGTAAGTATATTCTTCGGTTCACATAGTGAATTAAGCGGCCGTTTTACCGTTTAACATTGCGCCAAGTTTATATAAGTTTGATCCCTGCAGGAAAAACCGATCGACAATAATTGCAGCTCCGAAAAGAAGTTTAAAAGTACCTTGCAGTACTCGATTGATTCCTGGTGTGGGCATAGTCTTAGATATAACAATACATCATACATTAGCACCTTGATAGTTACTCTATTGAATTTAATAAAATAATAACTACATACTATCTTTTCGGTTTTAGAATTAGGTGAAGACTTAATGATGGGCCAAGCAGCTCTATTCGTCTTTGGTTCAGTTGTAACATCTTCCACAGTTCTATCTTATCTTCTTCACGAATTGGCATATCATCCCGAAGAACAGGTATACTATATTTACTAGGGCGGTCTGAAAAGTTTCCGACCTAAACCTGGAGGAAGCAGCACTCGTCAAAGAAAGTATTGTGGATGTAATTTTTGTTGTTCTTTTGGCAGTTACTCACCAAAATTTCAGCCATTTTGAACACTTGGTTATTGTTTGACAGCCATTTGATTGAGTCGATGTGAGTGTTTTTGTGAAAATGGGAAATTTTGTATCGAGCTGTCATTACATTGGTGTTTTTAAAAGGCAAGCCGACGCAATTTAAATTTGAGTTAAAATCGGGCTATGGGGACTCTTGGCTCCATCATTTACCACAATGAAATTTTGGCCAGCTGAATTAAAATCTGATCGTACGAGCTAGGGAACAGATGAACGTCCGGGACGTCCAAAAACTGCAACAACTGACGATAACCTCGCTTAACTTCATTAAATGGTGCTAGATGACCACTGTATCGAGTGAGAGAGACAGCAGAGGCTATAAAAAATCTATAAACGTATTTGTCACAAATTAAATCAAGATATAGGCATGAGAAAGCTGCCAGCACGATGGGTGCCGCGTTTGCTTACGTTAGACCAAAAACGCGTTCAAATTAACATTTTTAATGTTCTGTTGGCGTAGTTTATACGTAATAAATACAAGTTTTGACCCAATTAATGACTGTAGATGCAACCTGGATAGACCATAATACGCCTAAATTAATAATACAGTCCAAACAGTAGACTGCTAAGGAGGAAACGGCTACAAAAGAAACAAAGGCCGTTATTTGGGCTGGGAAAGTGGTGCCGACTGTTTTCTGGGATGGTCATGTAGTGATCTTAATAAATTATTTTAAAAGAGGAATAACTATTACTGCAGCATACTACGCTTTATTACTGGACAAATTGAAGGCAGAAATTGTGCAAAAAGGTCCACATTTGCAGAAAAGAAAATCGTGTTTCACCAAGACCACGCGCCGTCTCACGCCTCAGCGGTTGCCATGGCTAAAATCTACAAATCACTGATTGAACTGCTTGACCATATGCCGTTCTCACCAGATCAAGCCCTAACGAAATATTTTATGATCCCTCAGCTATAAATTTTGCTTGGAGGACAGAGTATTTCGCCAAATATGAGAAGGCAATGACTTTTGTGAGCACCTGTTTTTTCCAGTCTCAATAAGACGATGTACATTTTTTTTAATATTATTATATCTATGTTAGGTCGAACTTTTCAGACTGCCCACGTAAATCTCTAAACATAGCTAGAGACATGAAAATATAGTTATTAAGTAAAAATAAGGACACAACCCCTTTAAATTTTATATCACAAATCGTTATTTTAAAGACTAAATCCGTTTTTTATTATTAAACTCTAAGTAGTTAGTATATTGTAGCTCACATGAACTCTCAAATGTTTTCAGGAAAAGCTGTACCAGGAAAGCAAACAAGCAATGCAGGCAAAAAACAAGCAAGTTTTAGATTTCAACGACTTGGTAGAATTAAGTTATCTCACGGCTTGCATTAAAGGTGGCTATTGATTTAGGATACTGGAAGAATTGCCTTGTGATTGTAGTGCATCTCATGTTTCGTATAAGATCCATGCTGATGATCATATAATCATTTAAATAACATCGACGTAACACAGAATCCGTAGCATTGTAACAGCACCTTTAGCACACCGCACTTCCTTTAAAGCTAAAATAAATACTAATTAAATAGAGGGCCATACACATATAATATGTATTATTCTTAGGACGATCTATGGCAAAGCTTTAATTTTGTCAAACAAGCTTAGACTATAATCAAATTATAAGAGTAACTTAGACTATATAAAAAAGAGTGTAAAGAGAAAATCTTTGACGGCTATGACGTTGATGATGATACGACTCAAAGCAGTCCATATAAGCAATCAAATTAAAATTGCAGTGAGTTAGTAACAGAGTATTAACTCTATTAAGAAATTCAATTATAAAGATGATTAAAATTTGAAATAGATTTCCATATTACGGATATTTTAGACTTGTAATATAATCCTAAATTGAATCTACGCGAACGTTTGTTAATCCAAATTAATCTTTCAGAGACGTTAAGAAAGTATCCGACACATGCGTATCTGGACCGAGTGTGCAATAAGGAGTACAAATTAAATAATGAGGTGACCATAGAGGAAGGTACTCCAGTGTATGTGAACGTTCTTGCTATTCACTACAATGAAGAATATTACCCAAAACCAAAGGAATGGCGCCCTGAAAGATTTAGTGGCGCTACAGACAATGATAACCATGACTTCACATTTATTGCGTTCGGTGATGGACCACGATCCTGTATAGGTATGTTGTTTAATCTTCGAAGGTACTTTTTGTGAGGATGCATGGGTGTTTGTTACTCTGTCACGCAAAATATCTTAATAGATTTTCGGAGTTAATGTCGTCCGTATGATGACGGATTAAGAATACGGAATGTCACCACCCCATATCATCCCATTGGTGTCGTAAGAGCCGACAGAGAGAGCATATTATGCAGAGAACAACACTGTAAGAAAAGGAAAACTTGATACAAACCCTATGCCAACCCCTTTGGCCAGCGTGGTATAGTAGGTCAATTCCTCCTTTCAAAGGAGAGGCCTAGTCCAGCAGTGGACTGTTAAAGGCTGATGATGATGAGATTTTCAGAAAACTTTACCTAAACATCAGATTACACATAGGCTAACTTTTGTTGTAATAACTGACTACGCATATACACCGAATACGTATTGTTTACGCATATGCAAACTAATTAACATGTTTATTTCATTGCAGAAACAATACCTAGTAAACTAAGTACTAATTCATATACTTAACATGGTTTGCTACATAAGTAACAAAAAAATATACCGTGAAATATTTTACTTTCAAGTTATGATTTTTCCTTGTAATGAGCCCCATTTGTCTGTTTGAGTGTGTGTTAAAGTATGGAGGTCCGATAAAAGGAATGAAAAGGTTTAGATTAGAGACGAAACGAATATGGTCATAGGAGTGCTAATACAAGTTTTCCCAGCCGTTATGTATCTGCCTAGCCATTAAATCTTATCATGTTATTTACTTATCTATTTAACAAACCAATTTCTTATTTTAAGGTAAACGGTATGGTTATATGCAAATTCGGTGCGCACTCGTACATATGATCATGAAATACAGATTCGATCCTGATGAACCCTACATCGTAGAAAATAACCCGTTCAGTCTTATTTTAGCACCAAATAGTGGCGGTAAAGTGAAATTCGTTCCTCGATAAATATTGAGAATATACGGTTTCTATTGCCGGTTTGTTTTGTATTTTTGGGTTAAACCTCAGTCTTTAACTGCAAAGGTAAAACGAAAATCCTATTAGATCACTCTCTTGTCAAACAGTTTGTCTGACAAAATCCTGAAGATTTGCAATTTTCTTAGGTACGCCTACGGTATATTAGTGCTATATGAAGTCAAGCGTAAACTTCAAAGTAGTAAAATAATACAGTTTCTTAGGCACTTTAATACATTTCTCTATAAATTAGATTAGAATCTATGGGTGCGTTACAGTAGTGCTGAAATAAATCCGAAAACTAGATATAAAATAGCAACATAATAAACATAAACATACCATACACAAACTATGTAATGCTATTGTCAAACTTCGTTTACAAATCATGTACTACAGGTAAACTAGTTAGTCTTTCCATTCAACTTATATTTATATTACAACACCAGAAGATGCCCGCGGTTACACCCGCGTTATTTAAGGCTACTGCTCTGCTCCCGTGGCTCATAGCGTGATGTTATTTAGCCTATAGCCTTCCTCGATAAATGACCTATATAACACTGAAAGATTTAATTTAAATTGTCTTTCGGGATATATAGTACGTGGTATATATCCCGAAAGACAATTTAAATTAAATCTTTCAGTGTTATATAGGTCATTTATCGAGGAAGGCTATAGGCTAAATAACATCACGCTATGAGCCACGGGAGCAGAGCAGTAGCCTTAAATAACGCGGGTGTAACCGCGGGCATCTTCTGGTGTTGTAATATAAATATAAGTTGAATGGAAAGACTAACTAGTTTACCTGTAGTACATGATTTGTAAACGAAGTTTGACAATAGCATTACATAGTTTGTGTATGGTATGTTTATGTTTATTATGTTGCTATTTTATATCTAGTTTTCGGATTTATTTCAGCACTACTGTAAGGCACCCATAGATTCTAATCTAATTTATAGAGAAATGTATTAAAGTGCCTAAGAAACTGTATTATTTTACTACTTTGAAGTTTACGCTTGACTTCATATAGCACTAATATACCGTAGGCGTACCTAAGAAAATTGCAAATCTTCAGGATTTTGTCAGACAAACTGTTTGACAAGAGAGTGATCTAATAGGATTTTCGTTTTACCTTTGCAGTTAAAGACTGAGGTTTAACCCAAAAATACAAAACAAACCGGCAATAGAAACCGTATATTCTCAATATTTATCGAGGAACGAATTTCACTTTACCGCCACTATTTGGTGCTAAAATAAGACTGAACGGGTTATTTTCTACGATGTAGGGTTCATCAGGATCGAATCTGTATTTCATGATCATATGTACGAGTGCGCACCGAATTTGCATATAACCATACCGTTTACCTTAAAATAAGAAATTGGTTTGTTAAATAGATAAGTAAATAACATGATAAGATTTAATGGCTAGGCAGATACATAACGGCTGGGAAAACTTGTATTAGCACTCCTATGACCATATTCGTTTCGTCTCTAATCTAAACCTTTTCATTCCTTTTATCGGACCTCCATACTTTAACACACACTCAAACAGACAAATGGGGCTCATTACAAGGAAAAATCATAACTTGAAAGTAAAATATTTCACGGTATATTTTTTTGTTACTTATGTAGCAAACCATGTTAAGTATATGAATTAGTACTTAGTTTACTAGGTATTGTTTCTGCAATGAAATAAACATGTTAATTAGTTTGCATATGCGTAAACAATACGTATTCGGTGTATATGCGTAGTCAGTTATTACAACAAAAGTTAGCCTATGTGTAATCTGATGTTTAGGTAAAGTTTTCTGAAAATCTCATCATCATCAGCCTTTAACAGTCCACTGCTGGACTAGGCCTCTCCTTTGAAAGGAGGAATTGACCTACTATACCACGCTGGCCAAAGGGGTTGGCATAGGGTTTGTATCAAGTTTTCCTTTTCTTACAGTGTTGTTCTCTGCATAATATGCTCTCTCTGTCGGCTCTTACGACACCAATGGGATGATATGGGGTGGTGACATTCCGTATTCTTAATCCGTCATCATACGGACGACATTAACTCCGAAAATCTATTAAGATATTTTGCGTGACAGAGTAACAAACACCCATGCATCCTCACAAAAAGTACCTTCGAAGATTAAACAACATACCTATACAGGATCGTGGTCCATCACCGAACGCAATAAATGTGAAGTCATGGTTATCATTGTCTGTAGCGCCACTAAATCTTTCAGGGCGCCATTCCTTTGGTTTTGGGTAATATTCTTCATTGTAGTGAATAGCAAGAACGTTCACATACACTGGAGTACCTTCCTCTATGGTCACCTCATTATTTAATTTGTACTCCTTATTGCACACTCGGTCCAGATACGCATGTGTCGGATACTTTCTTAACGTCTCTGAAAGATTAATTTGGATTAACAAACGTTCGCGTAGATTCAATTTAGGATTATATTACAAGTCTAAAATATCCGTAATATGGAAATCTATTTCAAATTTTAATCATCTTTATAATTGAATTTCTTAATAGAGTTAATACTCTGTTACTAACTCACTGCAATTTTAATTTGATTGCTTATATGGACTGCTTTGAGTCGTATCATCATCAACGTCATAGCCGTCAAAGATTTTCTCTTTACACTCTTTTTTATATAGTCTAAGTTACTCTTATAATTTGATTATAGTCTAAGCTTGTTTGACAAAATTAAAGCTTTATATTATTAGCTTTTTATTAATATTGAGAATATACGGTTTCTATTGCCGGTTTGTTTTGTATTTTTGGGTTAAACCTCAGTCTTTAACTGCAAAGGTAAAACGAAAATCCTATTAGATCACTCTCTTGTCAAACAGTTTGTCTGACAAAATCCTGAAGATTTGCAATTTTCTTAGGTACGCCTACGGTATATTAGTGCTATATGAAGTCAAGCGTAAACTTCAAAGTAGTAAAATAATACAGTTTCTTAGGCACTTTAATACATTTCTCTATAAATTAGATTAGAATCTATGGGTGCCTTACAGTAGTGCTGAAATAAATCCGAAAACTAGATATAAAATAGCAACATAATAAACATAAACATACCATACACAAACTATGTAATGCTATTGTCAAACTTCGTTTACAAATCATGTACTACAGGTAAACTAGTTAGTCTTTCCATTCAACTTATATTTATATTACAACACCAGAAGATGCCCGCGGTTACACCCGCGTTATTTAAGGCTACTGCTCTGCTCCCGTGGCTCATAGCGTGATGTTATTTAGCCTATAGCCTTCCTCGATAAATGACCTATATAACACTGAAAGATTTAATTTAAATTGTCTTTCGGGATATATAGTACGTGGTATATATCCCGAAAGACAATTTAAATTAAGTTTAAATGACCACGAAAGTTTAAATTCCTATACTGAATGATATTTTCAAATCGGACCAGTGTTTCCTGAGATTAGCGCGTTCAACCAAACAAACAAACTCTTCAGCTTTATATATTAGTATAAGATATTACGAAAATAAATTTTGTGTTCTTTATCTATACTCTGATATATTCCAAATTGAATTTTAGGAAAATAGTCAAGACTGGTTGGAGATTTATTGTCATGTAGATAATATAACGGTATTTATATACCGTTTATTAACAATATAACGAAGTAAGAAATATCACTAAGAAAATCACTGTGTTTCTTAGCTAGTCAGATGCAAAAGAAGAAATAAGATTTCCAATATACAATTAACACCTAAAGTCTATCGAACATTTCTCGTATTGACGCTAACTGTACACCATATAAGTAGGGTATAATGATGAAGAAAATACGAGATCAGAATAAACACACAGAAATAATATAATTATCGCTAATAGAAACGGCGATACTTGTATTTTCTACGTAATGCCCGCTACGGCCTTCATATCTGTATAATAGTTTATTACTCAATAAAATAATAATTCCTGTAAAATACGTTGTTTGTCTTACCTTTTCCTATAAAAAGATTTATTGTATGTTTGTTTTATGCCAGTTGTATTATGCAATTTTAAATCTTACGTACGATATACAGCTATAAATTCATCATACTAAAAGAAACAATCACTGGACCTATAGTAATACCTATGCCTCTTCTTCATTTATTCATACTTACGTTCAGAAAAATATTTCTAAGAGAAAAGATGTAAAGCGCCTAAAGGCGTAAAATTTTAAATAGTTAACATTTTTATATCCGTGTGGTAACTGATTAAGAATACGGAAAATCACCAACCCATATCAGCCCATGGGTGTCGTAAGAGCCGACAGAGGGAGCATATTATGCAGAGAACAGCACTGTAAGAGAAGGAAAACTTGATACAAACCCTATACCAATCCGTTTGGCCAGCATGGTATAGTAGGCCAATTCCTCCTTTCAAAGGAGGCCTAGTCCAGCAGTGGACCGTTAAAGGCTGATAATGATGAACATTCTTATGAAATTATGCCTTAATATTTAAGAACCGTGTTATTGCATGAATTCATTGCATTCTATCTCGACTAATTATGGAATATCTTCATCATTCATACATGGAATATCATCAGAATATGTATGAAATTAATTTTTATTACATGTAATATAATATAAAAGTATGTACTTACTATACTTACAAATAAAAGTTTTCGAAACCAGTTCAATATACCTTGTTCTGCATATTAATAAATAAGCCACACGCTCTTATGTAAATTATTTGATGGTATTTATATAAAAGTTAATCTGTTCTGTGTAATTGGTACCTTTCTCAATATTTAACTTTTGGCATTATTGCCATTTGATATTACAGACAACCTTAAAACAGCAGGCTGCGTCTGCGTCTCGTCTCGAGTCTGTTGCGATTCTTTACTTTTGTTTACGACACGTGCTTCAATTGCGTGCCCGCTTGTAAAAAGAACCGAGCTGCAATTTATTTGCTATACTGACTATTTATTTCCTAAGGTACACCAATCATTATCATCGTAGCGTTATCCCGGCTTGAAAGACTTGCGCCTTGGAGCCTGGGGTTCATTTTCTAATTTAACCAGAGTTGACAGAATTTTAGCTTTTCCACAGAGCGATTGCCGGCAGTCATCCCTTACCCTGTAATCAAATGTAAGTATGTATTCCAATATGTAGGACAATTGAAAATTGTCTACATGAAGTTAGTTTTCACTTTAAAATATAGGCAGAGGCTTAAATATAATGCTGAATGTAAGAAGAAAAATATTAGCAAACAATATGAATAAATATGTATATTGTCGTAATAATGCAAACATGCTTTTTATAAATTAAAACAAAAACTGATATTTAAACCAAAGATGGAGCTCTGTGGAACCCCAACTTAATAATTCAATCTACGTTATATTGATATGCGTTAACTTCATCTTGCAAAATTTTTCATTCATCTATGAAGCAAACATAACCTTTAAAGCTAAACATGCTTATATCGTAATTATCTGATCGACAAGAACATTGTCAAATGTTTTATAGTCCAAGAAGTCCAGTGCCACCCGACAGGTCTTCTGCCTTGACAGGACATGCGTTGACGCATGTCAACGGCATAACGTCTGCGTCTGTGTGTAGTAGAGTGGGACATAGCATATACAAAATGTTTTCATGAAACTGACAGATATTTCTTAGTTTTGTTGACGCATGCGATTGCGTTAGTGGACTAACAGCGTAAGACAAACAAATGAACTGATGATGAGATCACGTGTCATAAAATTTTCTTACTATTTACCACAACAAGAAATATTCACAAGGCTGGTGAAATAGCTGTCTAATAGATTCAGTTTTACGTCTGACAACAATAACTTCACGATTTTTACGGTCGATTAAGGGCTACTCGCGTTACTCGTTTTATTGTGTAGGTACAACATTTTGGTCTTACATCTCGTAATATTATTAGATGTATTTTTATTTCAATAACCTTTATTTTCACCAACAGAATAACATAATGAGTTTCTTCCTCTTAAAATAATTACATAAGTTTTTAAAATACTATTGAAATATACATAATTACCATCAACCTGTCACTTCCAAAGTAAATGTACCTACAAATTACACACCGAAAGCGCCTGACGTCTGATAAGCTACGAATTTTATGGAATTGCTATTACTTTTGTGCACTTTGCTTGTAGTAATACTCGTATTTCAACGTAGGCTCATCTTGGACGAGTATATTTGTTTTGCAGGTTTCAGTTTGTTTCAATGCCCTATTCGTCTATGTCCGTTACTTTAGCCTCTATCAATTTGAAAAACTGTGCGCTATATCGAAGCTTTCGTCTAAACCAAACTGCCGATAAAATACAGCACTTCAGTTTTCAACTCATAAATACTTTGGGCAGACTTTTATGTATCATGTATGTGTGTATGTACGTGTTGAGCAGGAAGAACTTTGTAATGATCTGGGAACAACAATTCAAAAGAAGATATTATTATAAACTCAAAATACTAGACAATAAAGCAGCCACAGACTGTGAATAGTGCCTTTAATATAGCCGACTTAAATTTAAACTGTTTAATGACTTCGTACACACTAAGTGGGTACTATACCTCCTTCTTGAATCCTATACTACATCCATGATGACAAAGCTAATATTGGAAATGGCCATGGTAGACTAGTTTGTACAAAATTATATTTTCTCGATGACTACAGGTTTTTGCAGTCCACAGCTGGTCTACACTAATTTACTTTATAATAGCACTGTGAGTCAACAGGAGGATTTGACCTAAGTACTATATAACACCGGCCAGATGGGTTAGCACAGCATTTGATATCAAATTTTCCGTGTCGCCGCAAAGATGCTTTTAGTTTCGTCTATTAAATAAAATTATTTGAATTTGAATAAAGCTTAGTAGATGAGTCTTACAACAGTTCTGAATGAAATGGGGTGATATTTTGTATTCTTAAGCCGTCACCACACGGACACAACTCAAAGCAAATAAAAATATGACCAATTGTTACGCATGTAAAGGTAGATAAACAGTAGGTATTAACGCACCCACAAGTCCACCAATGATAAAGCGTTTATCATTTAAACTGTTGGATACAAAAAAACAAAATAATACTCTAATTTTAGATGAGTTATCATAGGCCATCGACCGATGATATACAGACGACTTATCACATTAAAACATTAATTTCGAAGACGACTGTTGCTTTGTAGTTTTACTGAGTGTGCACGGACATTCCTGTCAGTTATTGCTTTGTGATGTGTGTTTTGTTGAGGCAAAGACTTACATGAGGCCGTTAAGGATTCAAAACTAGGGATTCAGAGCACAAGATCCTAAATTCAACGCCACGCAAGACGTGTTTAGCATTTCAATTGAACACTTTCAAATGCCGATATGATTGGTACTAAGCTAGCACTAATTGTGAAAATAGATCATGAAGACTAGCAGGCCAAATCATTGATGATGACGTGCCATCTGTTACATTGCACTCTCGAAGGCGGGTCTCGCGTAGTATATGCTAGAGTCAGCTAAAGAAATCTGAAATGTGCACCAAAAGAAGGCCATGCAAATAATCTCCTGCGAGATACACTGATGAGTATGTTTGCATCCGTCTTTTGACGATAATCGGACACGATTGCAAATCTACTACCGCTAGCGAGATTTTTTTATAAGAAGTTTATCCGTCCCTCTATCCCACTTGCCTTGAACTCTGTCTGGGGCACTGGTATTCATATTAATATTTTTTTTTGTAAGGTTTTGTTAGGAAATAGTCATTTCGCATCTTAATTATTCATGTCAAACTGCCATATTTATATAAACACCTGGGTTAAATACCTGTGTAAGGTTCAATTTTATTCTGAACATCGCCTTGCAGTAGGTTCAGTCATATTATTTTACCAATACCAAAACAGAAGAAGCCTTGAGTTTTCTTTTTCTTTTTGTGTGTGTATACAATTATTGTTGGCCACTGATGGCCATGTCAGATTCACGGTGAGCAAACAAGGCTTCCAAGCATTGCCATATTCGTTCTTGTATTCCATAAGCAAATAAAATGGGATAGTGTCAAAGCAGCGACCGCGAGAATCTATCGACTTAGGCTTTGTCCAGAAGGGGCGCATTCGCCGCGATTCTCTCGTGAGTATCACGCGCGACCGTTGTGTCCAAAAGGAGCGTACCAACACGCGAGCATTTATGGACGTACTTGGAAACATGGAAGTTGAACGAAGCGGTCGCGTTGTGGTTAGCTTACAGTCGCTGGAAGAGACTAAAACGGAGGGAATATAATTTATTTGGTACATCCAATTCTTAATGACAGAATCACACAGTAAGTTAGTAACTTTGTATCCAAAGTTAAGACAACATGAGAAGATTTTTTTTAACTACTTTGGTTTGACCGTGAAATCAGATAATTCCAAATCCCATATCGCCGGTCGTTTTTCTACTTCGTCTAAAAGCATTTCCGTATCAAAATTTTGGCGCTCCATTTTCCTTGATACGTGCACTCGCTCTAGAGTTTGCGCGTTAACTGGACACAACACGGCGTCTCTCATTCCTCGACTCGCGCGCAATACGCGCGAGTTGAGAGTCAAAGTCAAAATCATTTAGTCATTTAGGCCACAAAGTGACGCTTATGAACATAAAAAAATTAAGTTAATTACTAGATGATTCTACATTTACATTTACTGTCACGTTCACAACGCAATAGGTAGAACCACGAGAAAGAACGGGCAATAAAACTCGTGGCCACTCTTTTTAACTGCCAGTATAATGGTTTTACATGTTATCTTTGTAAGGAGCTGCAACTGTTTCACATTGTGAGTTATCTACTAATGCAAAATTTAATAGTTATTGATATCATACTCAAGCAATAAATTATGTTTAATTGGAACGCCTCCCAAAGTAAATCTGGTGAAACAGGAGCATCCACTTACGTCTTTTGATGTAGGCAACTCGAAAACATGACTGTTCAGAGCTATGGTGAAACAGTATGTCCCGAAAAGTAACGGTATATAAACCTGCAGCAATTTACAATCTATTAGTTAGCAGTTCATGATCACGAGTTACCCTCACCTTACAAAGTCAGGTCAGGCGAAGTACCTATACACGATGTACGCGCGTATTTGGACCTCACCCGAAGCTTGTGGACGCGATGTATTGTCACCTATTATCTCGCTAACGCGCAAATTAATTAATTAGCGCGAACCGTTTCGCGGCGAATTCGTTCCTTCTGGACAAAGTCTTACGCGGTGTTCACTGCCTATATTGTGGATGGTGATACGGGTGATATGACAAAAGTTAAACCTCTGCTAGTTTCAGAGAGTAAGTAGCGCAGTTTGTCCGACTGTCATGTGACAAGACAGCCAGGTGACTATAACAGACGTCGGCGTCCTGGGAATCGGTAGGTACTCTCAAGTATCCCGATGCTATTCTAAGCCAAAGAATATGGCTATATCACAATTAGCGAATTTCTTGGATATAACCGAGATTAAGTGAGGATGACGATGACGAAGGCTTCACCATCGCGTATATATGCCGATGTACTATCAATGTTTAATACTATTATTTAATTTTATACTTAGCTCGTATCTAAGAGATGTCATTACCGTCGATTACATATTACAATGTATGTATACCTGATGTAATTTTTTATGCTGTTAATATATTTTTCAGCAAGAGTGCCTTCAACCAGTTAACTTTCACACATAAAAGTTAAAAAAATTGGTAAAATATTTTTAATCTCTCAACTACAAACAAAAAAATTTGAGCGACATACTTATTATAAAAACGCATAACAAAGATCTACACTTGTTCTGTGTATAAAAATACATTATTATCAATAAACTAGCTGGCCCGGCGGTCTCGTATCGCCTTTTTAAGGTTTTTTTCCAAACCACTTTTCCAGGAAATTCTAGGAACTAGGAACAAAGCTACCCAAGCCTTTTAATACTTTTAATCTAAAATTACAGAGTTTATAACGGTATACAAACAAGCAAACAATATTTTTTATATATATGTATAGATAGATAACCCAGCAAAAATTGTTTTGCCATATAAATTATTTCTAGGGTAGAAAAAATAACTAACTTATTGTAAGTGAGGATGTAGTGAATGAGTGATAGAGGCAGATAGAGCTAGAGATGTGACAAAATTACTAATGTAGCTATAACAAATTGGGGTTGGTGCTAAAAGGCAAAAAATTTAGGAATTGAATGTATTTTTAGTACCACATCTTCCCTACTAATATTATAAATTCGAAAGTGTGTATGCTGCGGTTGAACCGATTTTGTTGAATTTTTTTGTTTTGTTGCAAAAATTAAACTGGGAGGGATTGTAGCCTCCCTACAATCCCTCCCAATCAATTGGGTTGGCCATCCTTAGGACTTGAGGGTTCGGAAAATAGATTACGACTGATTCTCAGGCCTACCGAATATACATACAAAATTTTATACAAATCGGTCCAGCCCTTTTGATTTGAGCTTTTATTGTGACTAATACTGTGAAACGATTTTTTTAATCCGGTACGCGCTTGGCGTGGACAACTGATCTAGTGATATGACTAAATTACTAATATGGCTATTAAAAAGTAGGCGTTGGTGTTAAAAGGCTGAAAATTAAGAGTTGAATGTATTTTTAATGCAACAAAATTAAAAACTATGCCAAAAAAATATAAATAAATATATTTTGGGTTGGACCACCCTTATGACTTAGGGATAAGTAAATAATACGAAATAATACGAAAAGTAGATAACGACATATTCTCGGGCCTACCGAATATAAATTTAAAAAAGAAAGTAATTCGATTTTTTGACTCCGGTATGCGCCTGGTGTGGTCAACTGATCTAGTGATATGATAAAAGTACTAATATGGCTATTAATAAATAAATGTGCGCGTGGGATTGGGAGGTCTCGGGCTCGATTCCCGGGTTGGGCAAAGTGTTATTGGGTTTTTCCGTTAGGAAATTCTTAGTAGCAGCACGGAGTCTGGTAATGTGCCCGGCACGGCAAGAGGGTCGCCCCCTATTACGTGGGACCTAAAAATTCATGATGAAATGTGGGTGAAATATTACACCTCTGCCTACCCCTTCGGGGATACAGGCGTATACAGGACGGCAACCTGACAATACCGCATCTCCTCTTTGCTCTGCGGCCCCACCGCGACGCAACAAATGGTGCGCCCCCATTTGGTCGCATAGGGCACGCAGCAACGCAACACGGACACGCCTCTCCTCCCGCGACCGCGCACGACTGCGAGGGACAGAAAGAACTGTCCCCCGCACCCGCACCTTTGTCCATTTTTTTTATTTTGTGAATTGGCCAGCCTTCGGACTTGAGGGTTTAAAAAATACTTTACGACCGATTCTCAGGCCTGCCGAATATACATACAAAGTTTCATGCAAATCGGTCCAGCCGATTCGTAGCAGTATTTTAACAAACACTGTGACACAAGAATTTTAGTTAGAGGCTGTTGATTTGCATTTGCAGAATATTTTAAGGGGTGAATATACTTCTATAACTGAATACAAATAAATGAAATATATGTATGTCACTAAAAGTAAAAAAAATTCGTCATCATACACTTTGAAACTTAACTCGGTGTATTGATGGCCGCCGCCGCTCAGCTGATCACCATTGCGGGTGACTAATACACACAAGCACACGCACCTACATTGACTGTGCGATATAGTTTTATTTTGCACGATTCAACAGTTTATTCTGAATGAGTACCTAAATAAAATTTAATGAAAATAGGGTCTTATATCATCGCACACTGTTTAAAATAATTTTTATACACCTTAAATTATTTTATATTTCCGGTATACTATCTATATTGCATTATTAAAATATTTTGCAAAAGCATATCAACATCCTGTATATAGATAAATTCCATTCAAAATCCAAATACATACAAGCTTCCTTTAAAATCTTAGTTTATATTATCGTACACATAGATTGTACTCTCATATCGTACCAAAAATATACGTACTTTTACGTAACATACACAATGTTAATAAGCAGTTGTTTCATTGTAATTTTGTTCTCAGTGTAATTACGCGCTTATTAGATAACGTTCTACGTCTACATAAATACGAAATAAATGACATTTTAATTGTAGCCCGCGTACAAGGAGGTCGTTACTATGGTCGGAGTGATTGTCCAATCGATATTAGTGGTAGTTGTGCTGTTTTTATCAATATTATATTTGTATTTACGTAGAAGTTATGGATATTGGAAAGAACGAGGCGTTCCTTACGATGAACCTTCACTATTTTTTGGAAGCCTCAGTGAAGTTATGAGAAGGAGTTCCTGGGATATATTCTATAACTTGATGAAAAAATACAAAAATAAGGACTACGTTGGCATATTTCTCGCACATAAGCCAACGCTTATGATCAACTCGAAGGAACTCGCTAAAAATGTGCTTGTAAAAGATTTTGACTACTTTCAAAATAGATACAGTTTTCCGGGACACGATGATGATCCATTGGGTGCATTGAATTTATTCACAGTAAAGGTAAGTACTTTATATATTTTGTAAAATTTTTGGGTATAGCTGTGATTTTAGGAGCAAGACAAGACGTTCAGCCAGTTCAGGTTTGGATTTTTATACGGTATCTTTTATAATAGACAACTAAATGCACTATTCCTGGACGATTTCTTGTGAAGTGCAGAAATAAAGTAAAGTCTATCGCAACCTGTACTTAAGGTATAAATATCGTTAAACTTGCAAATTCTAAGGGGTTAAGCATTTGAATGAATAAATAATAATAGTCGGTTATGCCTCGCATGATGATTTTTCCATCGAGTTAGTGATTTTACAATATAAAATAGCACCAATTATTGGATGTTTCTTTAGCCGGGTACTCACTAGGGAACCGTAACTGTAACATGCGTGATACAGTAACGAAGTTCTAGTGTGTACGTGTTTACAATTACGGCTCACGACGTCGCCGGAACGCTTTCACCGAGCGTACTCATTTTGCGAGCTGTAACTGTAACCAAACAGATACAATAACGAGGTTCGCAGCGTCTAGCAACAACCTCTCCTCATGACGTCCACGAGCGCACTGCGAGCGCCCTTTGATCCGCGGCAAAAACCGACAATCGTCGGCTCGCTGCGAGTCGCTCGTCGCAGGCTCGCGAACCACGTACACACTATGTTTTTGGTAACAGAAACGGCTACAGTTACGTGCAACGATACGCATTCAGAAATGAGTACGTTGTAAACATCGGCTCGCTGCAAACCGCACGCGTACCGCTCGCAACAGGTTTGCGAACCACGTACACACTATGTTTTTGGTAACAGTAACGGTTACAGTTACGTGCAACGTTACGCGATCAGAAATGAGTACGTTGTAAACATCGGCTCGCTGCAAACCGCACGCGTACCGCTCGTAGCAGGTTTGCGAACAACGTACACACTATGCTTTTTGGTTACAGTATATGCAACAGTTACAGTTACAGCTCGCTAGTGAGTACCCGGCTTTTTTGTCCATGCCGAACTTGTAGGTAGAGTTAAGTAGGTCTACCGTAAATCGCCACTTTCATAAAGAATATTTTCTCACTAAGTCATAAACTCATAAATATATTTCACATAAATTTTTCTACTGCATAGAATCCAACATGGGGTACAATGAGGCACGAGCTGGCTCCATTGTTCACAAGTCTTCGACTGAAAGGCATCACAGAACTGATGAATATCAACTCAGCAGAGCTGGTGCGAAGAATCCAGACCGACTACATAGACAACAAGAAACCTGTTGACATGAAGGTAAATAATAAGTCCAATAAATTATCACGGTTCGGATTTTAGTCATTCGGCTACGGAACCCTAGAATTATGGTCTGAGAATTGCGATTAGGATGAAGATCGTATTTCTTTAACTCCAATAGTCATGATTTCTGCTAATGGCCCTTATATTCGGCTGCCCTTTTATTTACGGCAAACGTTTTCTATAATGATGTCTGCTAGTAATTGTGTTAGACAGTATAATCTACTGAGATTTGTGTATTTAAAAAAAATATTCATTTCAAAAATAAATTCATTATATTCATTCTCGTATTCAAATTTTCACTTCAAGTCCATGTCGTCCTTGTCTATTTTTCCCTATTCATAGAATTTCCTAACTGGCATATCTAAGCACTTGCAAATATTAGGATACAGAGAAGAAAACTGCATAGGGTACTACTTTGAAGCAACCTTTTTCGTTACTTAGTAAGGTACATGGCGTGTAATTTCATGCCAGTCGACTATCAGCGAAAACCAATAATCGCTACGATTTCGTAGGCATTTATTCGATAAGTGAAGATTTTTACCATTGAGCTCCCACCGTTATCGGCACTAAAGAACTGCATGAAAAATAAAGACGTTTAAGAGTTGTTTACACTCATTTTATTGTCTATCAGCTCTGGAACGTTGGCTGTTTAACAATAACACGTAGGGCCATCAAAATGAATCTACTATGCCTATAACAAGTATGACTATGATGTACAAGCCTACGACTACACAGACTAGTGTAAAGACTATCTAACAGACTCCTATGCTGCTGCTAGAGGAATTCATATGACTTTTTGAAGTTTTGTGCGTATTCAATTGTAAATTATAGCTTGCTAAACGGTGGAGAAAAACATCGTAAGAAAACAGGATGTCTGAGAATTCGCCATAATGTTCTCAGAAGACGTGTAATCTGCTATCCGTCCTTGGCTAGCGAAGTAGACTTTGGCCTAACCCTTCTTAAATGCAAAAGAGGCCTGTGTCCAGCAATGAGACAGATTATAATCAAGGCTGATAATGATGATAATGATACCCACATCAAATTAGTGCATACATTTGTCAATTATGTAATAGCAAGAAATTAGAACAAAAGTATATGGACGACAAGCCATCGTTTATCGTATTGTGGAATTTAATAAAGACTTTGATAAACCGTATACTCCCTAAATGTCCTAGTCATTTGTTATCTTATCATTTACATTATAAACAACTCACAAAATGCTTATCTAAAATCACTTCAGGCACTTTTACTGAATGTCAAGTACGGTAACTCATGAGAATTTTAATATCTTTTTCAAGATTACTGGACAGATTATTATTATCTGTCAATTTGATAATAAGTAGTCTATCCATGTCTGTGGCTAAATCTTAGATTATATATATATTCTTAGGGCTAAATGCTAGATTATATAGGGCTAAATATTATCAACTAGCTGAGACTGCGTTTACACCGGAGTAATTTAAAACTACTGCTCTGTAACCGTGGTTCATAGCGTGATGTTATGAGCTATCCAACACTAGAATATTATTAAGTTAGTTATACAATTTATAAAGTAATCCCTAGCGGCGAGACCGCTTTCTGAAGAGTGAAAAATAATACTTTTGTTGAATCTTAGATAAATGATTGGTATCGCTTCGCTATACCGAAGCCATACTAATAATTTATCTAAGTTTTAATTTTTATTCTTATTCAAATAAATGTGAAAAATTTATATGATAGTCTTGATAAATCAATTACTTACTACACTCGACAATTTAATAGTCTTCGGTATTGTATTCAAGGTCTACTCGCTGCATTTACATAATTACTATTGCCTACGTTCTGCATACCTTGCACTTCAAGACATATAGGGCAAAACATCAACTATGTAATGTAGCAGGGCGAGGTAAATGTTGAGATATCTATTATTATGTAAGTGTTGATGATAAATAAAACGATTTTATAATAAAATGAACATAATTATCATCGTCCTAGTCTGATTACAAGTTTTTCGCTCTGCAAGCCGCTTCATAGTCTTACTAAATTTGTCAGATTATTACCTTTTCCCCAGACCGACAAGCTCCGCAAACTAAAGGGATACCATACACACATTACAGATGTAACCAACGGTATCAAAATTTAGTCCAAAAATATGCTGGAAAACACCAAACATATGGTAATTTCTTAACCTTATCGAAATTTGAACTACTGAAAGTTTGAATATTGGAATGATACTGCATTTCAAACCACACCTTCGTCAAGTGCATAAAGACATGATCTCAAATAGGGGGTCACAGTTGACAGAATTGCTTTTCTACCCACACTAATGAATGAAAATAGATCAATATATGAAAGTAGATCAAAAGCACTATAAATAAACTTGTTTTTCGATAAGTACTGGTAACGGATACAAGTATAAAATGTTGGTAGAAACATTTCAAATATGAGAGAGACATCGCGGAGCCGTGCAAGAAGCGAAAAGGAAATGATATTGGACATCGATGAATGTCAGCCCCACAATATCGTGTTCAGTTGCCTTTTTTGTTGTGACACGAACGAAGACTTCAGTTGCCATTAGTGATCATTTTTACTGGAAAATGTTAGGCTCTGTGCTGTACAAAATATTTTTAAAGAATAATGAAAGCCTTTTATCACAGAAAATACATACGCTTTTTGGTAAAACACTTTTAACCGTATTCGTTGATTTTGGTTATTACGTTTTTATCAGTTAGTCTAAAAATGTGTTAATTACACTGTTAACACTTGTAGATTGATTTTATTTATCAATAATTTTGCTTATTACAATGTTTTCAAGTGGAGGATAATACTTCTACAGATTGGTAGATTTGAACTTAAATACATATAAAAACATTTAGCTCAAATTCATAAGCCGATTACTTTGAACCCATTGGTGTCGCAAGTGGGGGTAGAGATTAAAAAAACCCTACAATTTATACTTTTCTCAATACATTTCTCATTTTCTATATCAACTTGGCGTACTTGTCCCCCCCCCCCTAGACAATCGGCTGGCGACGCCCGTGTTTGAACCTGAATAGATTTAGCATAAAATATAGGTGCGAATGCGAGTATTCTACTGTCACCTAGCATATTGATAAGTAGGTACACTGTAGTTTAAACTCGTTGGGTGTCGTAAACCCACTGGCTCCTTTTCGACCGATTCATACCAATTCCTTAAAGCCAGTCGACTTCCCGCTTCATTTTAAATATGTTTCTATATCACTGAAAAATCACCTCCATTTATGTATCAAGTATACCCGTCGTGTACGTACTTGGCTAGGTCTTCTTCCATGACACACACCTTACATTGATGGAATTAAAGTCATTATGAACATTGTGCAGAAGGATAGTAGAAAGAAAGGAATAGTTACAAAGTTTAATATTTGGTCACGTTTTTGCTACAGGAACTATTCTCAATGTACACTTCTGACACGGTGGGCTACACCGCCTTCGGTTTGAGAGTGAGTGTGCTTAAGGACCTAAGTTCACCGCTCTGGTTCATCACGCAGCACATGGTTCGATGGACCTTCTGGAGAGGGTTCGAGTTCACTATGATCTTCTTTGCGCCTGTTATAGCTGGTATTCTAAGGTACATTAAAATATTTCTTATTTGTTTTGACAAAGACTGTTACCTTACTAGATAATCTATTTGGTTAAATTTATTCTTTCATTTGAAAAGAAGACATCTTCCACAATAGAAATAAACCTTTTTATTTAAATTTAATTAAGTAACAGACACAAACAATGCCTGTTTCTGATTTAAAGGTCGCAAGAAACCTACAGAAACCTGAAGAATCTACAGTACTAATAAAATAGGCGATCTAGAATACTTGCTCGAAGTAAAATATATTTTGTCTTGTTCAAAGTTTTGACTATGTATTGAACTCATATCTCTACGTACTATTTTACTTATGTATTGAACTCTTAGGTTGAAATTCTTCTCAGCACCTGCAACGGGTTATATAAAGCAGTTGTTCCATGACGTCGTCGAGAAACGCAAGAGTTTAGACAAGAGCGACACAGACCGAGATCTCGTTAATCATTTACTGAAACTGAAAGAAAAGTTGAAGCTCCCTGCTGACGCCAACTCGCGTAAGTTTTGTATAAAATATTACATTATAGAAGATGCCGACCATTTGCAAATGGAAAATCCAAGATACAAGATAAAATTTTACTATAGTTCTTAAGTACCTACTCCTCTTTAAAAATATCATATATTATCAATCTTAAGGTCTAATCACTAGCAGCAACAATAATATGTCATTAATATTATTGTATTTAAGTAGAATATTTCTTTTTGATATGTTTACATTCCCATTACGTTTATGTTTTAGAATTAGCTGATGATCTAATGCTGGCACAAGTAGCTGTGTTCATTTTGGGTGCGATTGAAACGTCTTCCACCACTCTATCTTTCCTTCTGCATGAACTGGCATACCATCCCGAAAAACAGGTATGTTATGATTCATATTCGTATGATCGAAAATTGTTCTAGCAAAGAATAGCAAGAAAATATATGAAATCTACTAATATTACCGTTATCAAACACTAGGTGGATAAGTGTTGTTAGGTGGATTAGTATATATTTCCGAGTAATTTTTAATTCGTTTATCATTATTAAGTACTTGCGAATAAGTAAGTACCAAATTACTTTTTATAATGAGAAATTTGTAATATCTCTTTTAGGAGAAACTGTATGAGGAAATAAGTAAAGCAAGGCAGGAGAAAAACAAGGATGTTTTAGAGTTCAATGACTTATTGGAACTAAACTACCTCACAGCATGTATTAAAGGTACGATCCACAACTGTACTAGTATTACAACATTTTGTTAAAATCAGTCTGGTTTTAAGACAAGCATATTTTACAACACTTTTGTAAACAAACCAACTGTAAATGTATCACCATCAAATAAAATATATATATACTATTTAAACTGTTTTTAGACATTGACATTTTGATTATTTTTACATTTGTTATAATTATAAATAACATCAACCGCGAAAAAAAGAAAGTATCTACATCGAAATCGACTTTACTAACCAGAACAAACGTTTCAGAAACCTTAAGGAAGTATCCGACGCTCGCTTTCTTAGACCGAGTATGCAATAAGAAATACAACTTAACAGATGACGTGACTTTAGAAGAGGGTACGCCAGTATACATAAACGTTCTGGCCATCCATTACAATGAGGAGCACTACCCCGAACCCGAGAAGTGGCGCCCGGAGAGGTTCGGTGTTACGACAGACAACGATAACCACGACTTCACTTTTATTCCTTTCGGTGAAGGACCACGCTTCTGTATAGGTAAATAGTCAAGTTTGTTTTCCTTAAATATCTGTTGTACTAGTTCTATTGGTCTTGCAATTTTCCAATATAATCCTAATGGCAACTAGCGCTATCTGTTCATAACCAGCTTCTTGCTGAATTACGACCGATTCGCAGCAAAGTTTTTTTGTTTGTTTATCTATTTGAAGTATGTTTTATATCTTTCTTAATCTGGTGGCCTACAATAGCTGTTATCTATATCTACTAATGTCAAATCACAATTTGCTTTGGTAACCATATTTGAATTAATAATTATTATAAATCTCTCCCGATCGATCTTCATCTGCAACAGAGTGGCACTGGGACATGTGGCACATCTTAAATGTCAAATCATCCTTTTATGAAATAAATAATATTTATGTAAATGTATGCTTTCCTTTGATAATATTATTTTAATTTATGTAAATGCATGTCTTTGTCCAGGTAAACGATACGGATTAATGCAAGTACGCACCGCAGTTGCACATATGATGATGAAATACAGATTCGAGCCTGGTGAACCCTACATCGTAGATAAGGATCCCTATAGCGTCATTTTAGGTCCTAAGAGTGGCGGCAAAGTGAAATTTGTTCCTCGATAATTTAGTACCACTATTTAAATTATACGATTTATATTAAAAGGTCTTACACAAAACGCTGTTTTATTTCGTTTATAATTTAAGTACCTAGTAAAAAGTAAAGTAAAGTAACCTAAGAGAGAATTTTTTTTTTTATAAGACATCTCCCGCACTAGGAATAAATCCTGTGTCGCGGGAGACTTGTACAAACATTCAACCAACAGACACAATGAACACCAGACTCGAAACAACAATCTATGGACCACACCACTCAGCGCAGTGTCAAGCGGCGAGGCGGCCGCTAAAACCACTGTGCCAACCGTTTCTTTTTACCAGTTTGTTTTTAATGTTGTGCGCGGAGGCGTGGGCTTTTTGATATAGAATATAATTATTATTATGGAAAATGAGTGCGATAACAGATGAAATCTAAAATTATGTTTGAATTTCGGCTACTACGGTCCTACGGACCACTTATACCTATTTATTAATTCCGTTAGGACCTCTGGTCATTATAATTTGCAATGATCTCACGATCCGTTTTTAGGTCTTGTCTATTCTAGACTCAATCTACTAAAAGTACATATCTACACAAAGCACAAGACAATATACACATTACATTTACCTGCTGCGGATTGATTATTATATGCTTCATTTTATAAAAAAATATGTAATACTACTTGTAGTTTGACTGTTTGTTATGCCTGAATGCGTATTGGTTCTCAAGGTATTGTTTCATGCATGACTAACTTGTCATGCATGTCACACGAAAGAGGTAAATCTTCGTACTTCTATCCGCCTGGGTAGTGCACGTGTGCGAGCAAACGTATTTGGCGTACCAATATGAACACATCTACTGCTAGCGACGCGACGGCTGAATGCAGTAACGGTCACGTAGGCCACAGGCCATTAGGCCTCAGATATATTAAGGACAATTGCAGCTACATGTTGCGGAGCACGTCGGCTGCAACATGACCCGAGTCACGTAATCTGTCACGTGCCATGTTGCCCGGCCCAGTGTAACGTTGCAGCAACCAGATGAACCGTCCGTCAGGCCCATTGGAAAAAAAAATTGAATGCCGCTATACCAGACACAATAGAAAATCTATTATATCTCGTACTGATCAGTGCATCGACAGTGAACGAGTTAATGTATTTGGGAGTTTAAGAGGCAATAAATAGCTAGCCTATGACGCACACCAAAGGAACTGCGACACATTTATTTTAGTTTTTACTGGTATACAACTGCTTCAAAATCATTACGTATCATCTTACCTTACCGAGAGGAGCATATTTTTTATTGGCAATGCAATTGTATCTAATATGAATGCACAATTATGGTTTGATATTATTATTGAGTAAATGCGAGACTGGCATATATACAAAGATAAATATAATTACCGGCGTTTAAAACGGCTGTAATTATACCACGTAATGACCGCTAATGCCACTAATGGTAGGTATAAGCGTTGATTATATCTGTGTAGTAATTTATGCACATTAAAGTATAAATTAACAAAGTTTACAATTTCTGTAACCCGACGATGAACAGACCACACGCACTGGAGATCGCAAGCACCATTCACAACAGATTTTATTGAGAAAGTGTGTTGTTCTATTTGTGGCGTATATACAGTTATGCATGACAACAGAATTATTACAGTAATACTATTAAGAATTCACACAAATACATATGTTCATAAATTATCGCAAGTTTCAGCACTGTAAATTTGACGTCGCATGCACAAGTTTGAAGCTTTCTGGATGCACAACATTGTCAGTCTAGTACTTAGGATGTGAGGTTAGTTGCAATATAAAACAAATTGACAATAAATATTAAATGAAACCTCGGATTTTCATGAAACTGAATTTTCAAATCCTTCAATACTTCCCGGTGGAGCCGACTCATTCATGCTGAAACCAACAAGGCATTAATATTAATTAATGGAATTATTTGTACCTACATGAATATTACGACATAAGCGATTGCTACGCAGAGGGTCTCAGATATAAATCCACGGCGGGCACTAACGGTGCTCTAAAGGATATGACATTTGCAACCCGCAAGTGGCCAGCGTGGTGGACTATGGCCTCACCCTAACCCTAGAGAAGAAAGATCAGTGCCGAGCAGTGGGTACTATGGAACTTAAATGAAGAGCTGATAAATAAATTTTTCAATATATGTGCATGTCCAGTTAAAATTCTTAAAGATCTGAAATATAGAAAAGCGATCCTAATATGTACCTTGATTCTTTAAAAAATATTATTATGTTCCATATTCAATTTGTAACGATGCTCATTGCCTATTGAAGCGCGAGGTATATCCACATACCACCTATTTGTTAACCCTTGACACGGATAAATGCGGATATCCCACATGAATACGTTTCTCTGAATGGCTTTTCGGAGCTCTAGAAGCCAAGCATAATAAACTGGAAGTGAACCGAACGAGCAAGCCGTGAGTTGCGTGATTCCGTGTTTTCAAACCTAACCACTTAACCTGACATCAAAGCCTGCCTTAACCATTTTCTGTTTCGTCAAATCTGAATAGAACTGACTGAACACAAGAAAAGTAAAGGCCGAAAAATATAGGCACTTTTGCCGCGATTTTTTGTTATTTTATATATAATTAGAACGTTCAAATGTTAGTCCGAATTCTGACAACTTATTACTTATTGAACAGGAACAAGGGCGGATTACTGGGCTTTATCCTAGTAATATTCCTAAAACTAAAAAACTGTACAAACTGCTGTATATACATTATGGAAAGCAATAAAATTGAATTGAATTAAAAAACCAAGAAAATGATCATATTACCAAACTAGTATATGGATAACGTTATACGATCGTTAAAAATACTTTTTGGTGAAAGGGTGAAATCTACAGCAATAGGATGTATTGAAAATTGTTTTGGAATCTCTCTGGCTTCGGAGCCACTCCAATCAGCGCGTCAGAACAGCCAGCCAATCTACGAGGTACTTACTTCTACTCGGAGCGATATTGAACATGTCCCTAGCTCTATAAACATGGCTATACCTTACGCAATTTCCATTTCAGTATTTAACTAAATAACAGCGCTTTTTCATAACGAACACTCGCAAAACACATCTGTACTATTCAACTGAAAAAGAGAATTATGAATATACAAACATCATCATCGTCCTAGCGTTATCCTGTCGCATAATTCACCTTGGAGCCCTGTGCTTACTATTTGGTTTGACTAATTTGAAAGGATATGGATACGTTAACTACTTTTACAATCCACAAGAAAAGTAAGAAATATTATAGAGCCACATTATGCCATTATGTGTTAGTACCATATGCCATTATGTAATACACCAACCGAACTCCATATTTCACTCGGTCTATACAAATATAAGTCTTCGCTTTGAATAAACACGGTACCTACTCGTCTCGATATATGAAAGTGATGAAAAGAGGAAATAAACTTGGACATCGGTAAGTGTCAGCTTCGTAACATCGCTCGTAACTATACATCTTTCATTGATACCCTTACCCTTTGAGAGCTTTTGTCGTCTATAAATACATCTTATTTGAAAAAGACTTATTGTGATAGGTTATTTTTGTTAGAGTCTCTGTATGGACTTACATCATGATATTGGCAGCTGTAAATATGTTCGACTGCGATCCATTACAGTTCTGCCTCAATCAACTTGAGTCTGGTTCTAAAAAAGATTTCAAGCAGTCGATCATTTGTCTTCAAATTCACTCGTAACAGAAAACCAATGTTAGAGATCTCACGATGATACCAAGTGAAGTGCCATCATTAACTGTTATTTGCACAAAGTCTCTTACTTAGATAATGAGATTATCTGTCAAAGAAAAAATTTTAGGGATCTCGCAAAGAGAATGATCGACGCCTCGGGTGACCAGAGGGCTGGCCCGTATTTAGCACAAAAGATAAGCATTGCTATACAACGAGGCAATGCCGCCAGTCTGCTGGGCATGATGCGGATGACTTCCATGACGCCTTCTAAATTTAATTTTAATTTATTTTTCGTATTGTATATATTAAATAGGCTTATTTTAATTTTAGGACATAATTAAGTTGCTTTTTATGAAATATATAGTTGATTTTGTTTGGAAAATAAAAAATTCTGTCAAAGTGAACCTATCTAATCCTAATCCTAATCTATCAAGTCATCTTTTTTAGATATTTTGCAATATCTTACACTTACAAATTCCTTGCATAAGTTTGATTGGACTCTAAACATTTTCAAATACGCTGAAAATCACTCAAAATCTGAAAATGATATGTATAAAAGGAAGAAGGAAAATTTTTGGTTTATTAAAAATTAAATTGCTTCGTTCTTCAATATACGCATACGCATCTTTAAAAATGTCTTGTATAATAGTTTTCGCTGCAAAACTTGCCACGTTCATCAGAATTTGCGTCTAAACCGGCGAGTACCAAAAGGTTCCATTAGAACGGTACTTTATTCAAAGCTTCTTTTTATGTCATGTTGGCTACCGTGTTAAGTGCGAAGCGAGGACTTTCAGAATGTGCAAACGTTGATTGATGGGTTTGGATTACCGCGGTACGACTATCAACTACAAATCGAAACTCTCAGCCAGCTGTGCGTACCTATAAAACACAAATCGATTTTGAAGTAGGTGCTCCAAAATAGATTTGTATATTTATTATACGTATATTGGGCTAAAATCATATAATAACTGCGCAATATATTTTAGTCGTCAATAGTGCTGGTATGGTTTTGTATAATTGGACAATTCACACATTGTCATTTGACCCCAAAATAGGTGAAGCTACATAGATAGGTATGTTAACCAGGTAACTTGTTTTAGGTATTATATTTCACCCGTATGACATCATCAGGACAAAAAGTTGCCAATGTGCTATTCTGGTGTATATAAATAACTTCAAGACAAACATTAATATCCAGGCGCGCAAATATTTGTCATGAGACTTGAGGGAATCGAACCCGATAGACGACCTTTAGACGAGGCAGTTGTTTACAAACGCGGTATACCATCGGGTCGTCTATTTATTTAATTGGCTCTTAACAATGCGTAGGTACACCGTAATAACTTAGGTCTGAGCGTCGGCCTTCTTGCATGCACAATATTATGCGCAAATAAACGTATAATAACATTCGAGAAATATGAATAAATAAATTTCAATTACTACTAAATGTATAGCATGCATTCTATAAATTCTTTATAGAAAAGTTAAACCCAGACACAGAAAAAGCATCGTGATGATCACACAAAGACTAGTTCTTGGCGGAAATCGAACCCACAATCGACAGCATTGCAGTCATGCTTACTAACCAGCCGACCACAAGCTAGACTAGTTAAATGTGAGAGTCATGTCAACAACATTTAAGTTGGCTGCGCATTTTTAATACAATATAATTATTATTGTAAATAATAATAACATTAGTTGGAATAACAACAAGTAAAATAGTAGTTGTTCAAAACAAAGTCATTATTCGGCATACTTATTTAGGAACATGATAACATCTTCATAGATTTCATTTTAACAACGCTTCAGACTAAAACAAAACAAATGTTATTCTATGTTTACGTGTAGGTATATATTTGTAAAGAAATATAAGCTATATCCTATTACGAATATAACAATAATTACGGCTATTTTCAGCGTGAACACTTGCGCGCCGGCAAACACGTAAAAATTAAACTAAAATATTTGGACACACCATTTTATGAAACAAAATCTTTGCTTTTAAAATTTTAAAGCAAATATTAGTTTAACAATGGCAAACACTTATATATATTAACACTTATATACATTTACGCTTGAAAGAGAAAATTTATTTACATTTTGTTTTAGGTCAGCGAAAAGCCAACTGTTACAATTCGAATAATTGTTAATTAAATTATGATGATATCAACAGAAAATAAAATTCTATTTATAAACAAAAATAATGCTAAATGGCGTAGTTTTAAATTAAATCTATGATATATAGTTTGTTTATAAAGTAGTCCCTGACTTACTTTATGAGTGAACGGAACTGAAACGAACGGGAAAATATTTACTGAAAATGAGATTAAACAAACCCAAATGTTTGGAGCATATCTATCACCAGTATATGATCTGACATAGCGCATAACGTTTTCTGTTCAAATATCAACAGAAAATCTTTAGTAAGATTTATAAAACAAGTGTTTTTCATTTCGAGCATCAGACATGTCTACCTTGATTTAGCCTGGCCGCAGACATCCGATTTTCAGGACCGAATTTTCATGGCGGAATTCCGTGAGACTAGCGAGCTTCATTTGTCGACTGTATCAAATGTATTTTGTAAAATAAACGTACTTACCACCGCAAACGATAGATTTTGCTTTGATCGGAAAGCACGCAAAAGTTTCATTCCGTTCCGAACTGAAAAAATTCAGTGCCCGTTTTCAGGGACTGATTTCAGGTTTGTAATGTTTTCGGGCTCTCAAAATCATCTAATTAATAAAAAATGAGCTTACTGCCTACCACAAACGTTTGATTTTGGTCTGAACAGCAAACATTCCGTGGACTGAAAGAAATGAAAATCAAGCGCGCGCGGAACGGCTCGTGACGTCATACCGGAATTTAGCGCATGCGTACATCTTATCATGTATCATTGGTTTGAAGTTTATTTTGTCAGAATCAAAGAGTATACCATAGACTAATGATTGGTCTCGCTCTTATCATTTGTCTAAGGATTATACAAATACTAGGTATAATACTATGTGTCAGAATCACACGACAATGTATGTGTAGTACAGAGAGGTTGGACTAATAAGGTTAATATTTCTTTGGTGTATTAGATGTAGACGTATATAATTATAGGTACCCTTGTCTGGGGACTTCAAATTTACGCCAAAATCAGAAACAGACAAGAGGATAATATAATAATATAGTTATTTTATCATTTTCGTTACATCATAATAATGCGTGATGTGAAAGGTTCATATTCGCTACTGAAAACCATTCCTGCTTAAACTTTTGTTTCTCTACGTGTATATAAAAGTGGTAGAGAGGTACATATATACTCTATGCGAGATGAAAACAATAATTAAAGAACGTAAACAATTCATATTCCTCATTTATTGTTTGCTTTGAAATTGTATGGTTTTATGCATTCACATTCAGACATTCAATTTGACAATAGCATAAAACTTATTCTTCATAAATCAGACACTTGTCAGAATGGACGTGGCTGTTTCTGATGGACAGGGTTGCGACGCGCCGTCGCCATACAAAAATTATAAAACTTATCATAGAACCCATCAAAAGGCCAAATATAAGGCCCTAAATGTTTTAAAAATAATGAAAAGCTTTAGTATAGTCGTCCACTGCTTTAATTATTCTTCTGTGTCGTCCACCTAAAATTGTTTATATATACCTCTGACGCATACTTGACAGGTTTTTACACAGATTAGGTATACCCCAGCCTGGCGCAAGTTCCTAAGAAAAAACCGAATGTATGAAACGTGCTATCTTTTTAATGGCTACTATTTTATGTATAAAACGTGAAGATAGCATCCTTCACTATGTACCCTTGGAACAGTATTCTTTCAAAGTTAGACGGGTTATACGTACATCACCGCCTTGGCTGTCAATAGTGTCAAATGTCACATTATTATCCAGATTGAACTTTGCCGCGTTATGTAGTTTGTTTATAAAACGTAAAAAACATACTGTAAAAGTGCTTTGTGTATACCAAATAAATGTCATTTTATACTTCTAGTGTTAGTGTTACTATATTTATTTGATTAGCATTGAAAGGAGCGCAATGAAAACAAGCAAAATAACGTGCGAAATATGGCATACAACAACATGCCGGTCAAGCAATAAAAAAGGGTAGGTATTTATGGCAAAATGTCCCTAGATAAAGATCAATGAATATTTATAATGTTATATAATGTGATATATTTCAATGAAACATAAAAAATAAGGAAATATTCTAAAGTTTCATATCCTAGTACTTTGTAGGTAAACAATAGTGCTGCCTGTCAGTTATCGATAATCCGTTATTAGAAATTGGCACAAGGACTAAAAATTCTATTCTTTTTTTCTTTTTTGATGTAAAAATGAGTAGCTGCAACTGGAAACCAAGACTTGATTTATGTGCCCATTGAAAAATTACATCAGTTGAACTATGTGTGTGGCCGAAAGACTTAAAAAAAGGGAACTCAAGTCAGAAAAACAGCTGTGCCTTGTATCTATAGACATTTCTTTAAATCCTATTACAGAAGAAATGTTGAAAACCTTTCCATTACATGTACATACAAATTATATCTTTTAGTTCTGCGTATTTTCTTCGCAAATCTAGAATAGATTTATAGAATAGGCTAATTTGTTTGAATAAACACGTAAATATTAAAACCATATTTTATTTGTGTTGGAAAAGTATAATTCTAGTCGAAACATAATTATAATTATTTCTTACCGAATATTATCGATATCGATATTTCGTTAATCACTAGAGGGTGTCCCTATATTTACAAATATGACAATGCTGACAACATAAAAACGATGTCAATTAGATTCTTTATGTTGGTATGAGTTCTCCCTGCACGTTTCATACAAAGCTGAAAGTCTCGCATGATCTATGGCACATCCGCCTCTTCTTACGTAGTATTTGTATACTCTTTGGTATACCCTACTTGCATATTTTTCATAAATAATCTAAACCTTTAAAAAGTTTTTAATAACGAATAGCAAAAAGGATTTTTATTTTTTATTAAATGGGGTTATCGTAGCGGATCTATACTGCTTCATGCGACCGATGCTCAAGACGAACACGTCCTCTCCTCCGTTGCTGATACGTATAATACTATACAAACCAACGCACGGAAAATATCGATACTCTGTGGTATCGAGTATTTTTCCTTTCGATATCCATAATTTTGTACTTACTTGATACTTTGCATTCGATGCTTTTACTCAATAAGTACTTAATGGCAGGTATCGTATCGAATCATTATTATCATCCAAAGCCCGATTTCATCCACTGTTAGATATAGGCCTCTGTTTGATTTTGCGATTTGCAACGTTCGTGTGCCATTCATATCCAGGGATCATTTATTTTTAGGCATTATCTACATATCGCACCTACATCTTACAAATTATCTACTTTAAAAAATTTACCTTACGCCTCATGTTTATGGCAAAGTTATCTTATAAAATATAATTGGTACCCATAGTTGTTAGCATACTGGGCAAGAAATCTACTATATTTTTATAAGCATTGGAGTCACACTAGTTTTAGAACGAATACTTAGACTGGTCCGACTGGAGAAGAATTAACTTCTCTAATATCGAGGTAAAATAAGTTAGATCTATCGAAAGTGAACTGACGTCATTGATTGTCTTGTCGTGAAATATAATTATGTGCACATTAGCCCATGTTCTGCGTGACAATCGAGTGCAAAGCGATCCGATTCGTGTCGAACAAATTGTGACCTACGACTGCGTTGACAATAATGTGTTTGACAATTAACGCAACGCGTCGCGCTCGAATCTTACTTAGGGTACGGACTAAGAAAAGTACTCGATATTGAAGTATCGATATCTACTTATAATACTTACCTATATTTGATACATATACGACTATTGTTCAACACAATCATTTCTTTTACGGTCTGTCTAAGATGTCAACTGCGACATGGAGACTTCCATTCAGAACTGTAATTTCACAACTTTAAAAGTAAATGACGCAAAATATTTAGATTGTATGTGTACGCCTGTATGAGCCGATAGGCCAACTATCGGTGCTGTACGTCGGCAATCCCTACAAGAGTCAACATCTTGCGTTGATATTTTTAAATTTTTGTGTAAAGCTCAGTTAGCACTGAAGCTTTGTCAGTACTGGCAGGTGTACTTTCGGTTGATTTTGAGGTCCAAAAACGTGCATCAATGTATTACCACAGATTACTAAATAGATTATACCATACGAGAAAGCATGGATTCAAATTTCCTAGCACCTCGTGATAGAAATAAACTGCTTAGGTTGTTCAACCAGCACGCCGATGTCTACTTAGGCCTCCTCGACGAATAGCAGTTTCGTTGGAATACATCAACCAAGGGCCGTCCCCCTCTACCAATTCTTTCCAGACGTTCGTGAGCGACTGGCCATACCTGGTTAGGGGGGAATCACTGTGTTGCTCAATTTCGTACGGAGCATGGTAATTACTGGAGGAAGTTGCTTTGGTTTTTATTTAGTTTATTCACCATTGTGCCAATATTCAAGCTCTGACAACAAATGTGAGTAATCTGCACATCACATCTTGTAGGAGTGGGGTCTTTGGCAATCTGAAATTAACAATATGCCTAATGATTTCCATGATTAATCACTCCCGGTCTAGCATATTATGCGGCTCTTGCGGCAAGCAGGTCGATTATCCGTGCGTTTAGTCTTCTCTGCCATGCATATTACTGGAAATAGGCACAGCTCGCAAATTGTCGGTAATAGGGCCATGCTGATTCCAGCACAAATGGTTTGGCTTGACCGGAGAAGTACTACGCTCTCACAGAAGTCGATGTCAAGCAACGGTATCTGTTATTTTGCGTTTTGTACAGTGAGTGAGAACGCCGTAGGCCCAACCACCTTTCCTTTCCCGGTCCCCATCCTGATCCTTTATCCTTCTCCTCTTCCTTCCGGTAGGCAGCAACTTGGTTGTACTTATTTGGCATGGTTCCTGCAATACTAAGTAAACACAGCTAAGTATGAGCCACGGATACCACTTACCATATCACGTGGGCCCTTGGCTCGTCTGCCATCGGTGAAAGCAATAAAAGTTTCTTAGTAAAATTGCAGCGCCAGTCAGCTTGTGACCATGGGACGTGCAACCGTTCCGAAACGTCAAACATAAATGGTATGTAAATACGTATAAAAATCACGTTAATTCCCGTGTCGTGAATAATTAACCAAACATGAAGCACTTTCAATGAAAATTATAAGGGCTCATTAGGCTTTACTATTAACTAGTAATATTCGATTAACACAAACTTACATTTGCAAGCGATTAAATTAATAATTATTGTGCTTGAGTTCTTTTATCCTTAGGACACTAGATAAAGGCTAATACGGGACCCTACATTGTGCGTCGCTCGAAATACACTTGTCCGGATTTTTTAATAGGTACCTAGTATTTTGTCATAGCTATTTTTCACGCAAACAATTCAATCACAATCATGTGATACCTAATATTTCAATTACCTATATAACCCATGTCTAGGCCAAAGGAAAATAAATGAAAATCGCTTTGCTCACGGAATTAACTGAAAACGGTCCTGAAAAACTGATCTGAAAATCGGGCCTGAAAACGGATGTGTGCGGCCAGGCTTAAAGGCAGAAAGCACTTTATTCATACATGAATGCTAGCCCAACAATGTTTCCGTATGTGAAAATTAATACAAAGAGACAAATAGTGTGCAAATCCATATGAATTTAATTTATTTAAATTATGGCCATAATGTAGCGAACTGGCCGAACTGTTTAAATTAAGCAGTTTCACGTTTCACTCGCAGAAATGGAACTATAAAATTCTTGAACCATACGAAATATCTTATTATTTACTCGAGTATATTTTCAGTCTGCACTGTATAAATATGTAGCATATAAATCTCACATCAAAACGTAGAAATCCGAGCATCAGTTCGAAATTAATTTGGGCGAAATTCTTTCGGAATTCAATCTTCGATAAATTAATGTTGGCAGAGGCAGATGTGCTCATATCGGGCTCTATTAAAACGTTATCCACCATACTTAGTAACAGGCTGCGTAAATCAATGTAAGTATACGTTCTAAGCGGTCGATATATTTCTTTGATTTATCTAAGACATGTGAACGCGATTTGTTTCATTAAGTTGAAATGTAATTATGAATGATTGAAAACAAATCTTTTATTTTTGATCAGACATCAAGTAGTCAACACAAACAAGTACAACTGGCTGTTCTGTGCCCCGTGGCCTTGTAAGAGTAAGAGCACTCCGCTGGGTGCGTGACTGCAAAGCGAGGAGGGCGCCGATCAATACTCATCCTCGAGAAACTTCTCCAAGTCTGCAAAGGGGGGCTCAAAGATGGGTCGCGCTATCCCCACCAAAGCGCTGTTCGAAACGCGACCTCAGGTCGGCAGGCAGCTTTTTGAGCACAATGTGCACCAATAGGTAGGACCATTATTTTTTAGTTTGGTCCACGGGCAGGTCCAAGCACTTAAGTGCGTTTATTGCCACCAAGAGCGGGTTCAAAAGTTGGGTGCGCAACCCAAAAACCCGGGTGAGCGTGGGCAAACCCAAAATCTGCTCGAAGTGGGTGTCTGCGAGGCCACGCTTGTTGTGTCTCGTCAGACACGAGCAGATGCTGAATGAGGCCTTTGGCCTCCCCATCCAGAACCGACATCAAATATGCCAATTTTTGTGCCGGCCGAGGTCAGCCCTGTCATCGACTAGGCTGTCAAATAAATTAACGAAGCCCAGGTAGCTTCCTAGGCAGCCATCAAAATGCGTCAGGTCTAAAGTGGGAAGCCTACTCACCAGTGTGAAGTGTGTCACAGAGGTGCTGTCCTAGGAAGCTCCTGCTTCAAGTCCTGCTCCTGTTAAATTATTACCTTTGCAGCAGTTTATATTTCATAAATGAATATGACTATTTCATATATGGAATAAGGAAGCAAGATGGTGGTTAAAGCACTAGTAAACCGATCGAATGACAGTCCGAATTCTGACTAATTACTTAAACATCATTCTCAGTGGGCGATTTGACAAGAATAAGAGCGAATAACTGGTCCTCAGCCTAGGAATCTTAATCTTGATATTTTCTAAAATAAAACCAACAAATCCAACAAAATTATCATATTATTACCTAAGTAGGATATGGATAACGTTATACAGACGATAAGAATACTTTTAGGCGAAAGGATGATACAGCACAACCATGTATTGAAAATTGTTTTCGAATCTCTCTGGCTTCCGAGCCACTCCAATCAGCACGTCAGAACAGCCAGCCAAACTTGAAACATGAACATGTCCCTAGCTCTGAAAACAAAGATAGATGTCCCTATGCAATTTCCTATTCGGGATTTAGCTAAATAACAACGCTTTTTGAAGTTCCTAGTCTAGAATATTATATATTAGAATATTATATATTATATATATTATAACGAACTATACATTTAGTTGAAAATTTACTTTCCTAGCGTTATCCTTATCCCGGTTATATCTTTCACGTTAGAACCCGGAGCCCGCTACTTAGTCTGACTACATTTTAAAGAATATATGTGTACTATACAATCAACAAGAAAAGAAAATAAAGAAATATTAAAAGGCCAAATTATGCCATTATGTGTTAGTACCATATGCCATTATGTAAAACACCAACCGAACTCCATAATTCACTCGATCTGTACAAATATATGTCTTCGCTTTGAATAAACACGGAACTCGTCTCAATATATGAAAGTGATGAAAAGAGGAAATAAACTTGGACATCGGTAAGTGTCAATTTCGTACCATCGCCCGTAACTATACGTCTTCCATTGATACCCTTACCCTTTGAGATCTTTTTTCGTCTACAAATACATCTTAGTTGAAAAAGACGTTATTGTGATAGGTTTTTTTTGTTAGTCTCCGTATGGATTTATATCATGATATTGGTAGCTGTAAATATGTTGGGTTGTATCAATCAAATTAAGCCTGGTTCTAAAAAAAATATCAAATAGTCGATAATTTGTCTTCAAATACACTTACAGAAAACCAATGTTAGAGATCTCACGATAATACCAAGTGAAGTGCTATCGTTTGATGTTATTTGCACAAAGTCTCTTACTTAGATAATGTGATTTGATTGGACTCTAAACATTTTCAAATATGCTGAAAATCACTCAATAGGTAAATTATTTTTTTGTAAAAACAAGAAGGTAATTTTTTGTATTTATTAAAAATTAAATTGCTTCGTTCTTCAATGTACGTATATAAGCATCTTTAAAATTTTCGTCTAAACCGGCGAGTAACAAAAGGTTCCATTAGCACGGTACTTTATTTAAAGCTTATTTTTATGTCATGTTGGCTACCGTGTTAATTGCAAAGTGAGGTCATTCAGAATGTCCAAACGTTGATTGATTGGTTTGGATTACCGCGGTACGACTATCAACTGGAAATTAAAAACCTCAGCCAGCTGTGCGTACCTATAAAACACAAATCGATTGTGAAGTAGGTGCTCCAAAATAGATTTGCATATTTCTTTAACCGTATGTAAGCGATAGCCGAGTGGAGAGACCGACGGATTGCTGCGCAGAGGGTCTCGAGTTCGAATCCACGGCGCGCACCAATGACTTTTCGAAGTTATGTGCGTATTAATGTGTTAATTATCGCTTGCTAAACGGTGAAGGAAAACATCGTGAGGAAACCTGCATGTCTGAGAGTTCTCCACAATGTTCTCATGATGATGATATTCCGTTAAAGATCATATTATAACTGCGCAATATATTCGTCATCAAAAATATTTGAGTGCTTCTGTATAATCGAACAATTCACACATTGTTATCTGATTCCAAACTAGGTAAAGCTAGACTCCCACCGTGTATCCTCACGTTGTCGTCGTGGTGGGCTTGCGTGTCTCAATGACCTTTGGAGCTATGCCGGTAGAGCTACTCATGCCGGAAAGGTCCAAAGCGAGAGGCCGGACAAAGAAGGATACGAGATGGAGTTGAAAGAGAACTGCCGTGGAGAGAACGGACCATCTGAGTAATTGGACGGTTCGCTTTTAACTTTTTGTCGTCTTCAAGGAGCGAAGTTGGATTAGGTTGGGTTTAGTCACAATGGGGGTTCATTATCGCTCCTAGAATGTTTCTCTAATCAGAAACAACTGTGGATGCGAACGAGACGACTAGGTTGTTGAGACAGAAGAAGGCGATAAACGAGGAGCGACGGGTCTGCTAGTCAGTTATGGCTAGCAGACACGGTCTGATACAGACTATCCGTCGGTCCGATCCGTAATCTTCATTGAGAGGACCGGAGGCCTATATAAGCCGCGGGGAGACAACCCCTTAAAAAATCCAACCCCGGGGACCGTACCCCATAAAAAAGGCAAAGCTGTGTTCAGCAAATCAATGGAAGCGAATCGTAAAAAGAAACTACCCCAGGAGGGTACCGACTGCGCTGCAGTTGGAGAATCCCTCATCGAACAAAGTTCGGTCTGTCCCACGTATTCTGGGGGGACGCGCATCGCTTACTGTCCATTCCGGACGTTTTTATTCCCTCAAATAATATATTGAGCCAAGTAGGCTCACGACCCCATAGCAAGGGGACAGCAAAGTAAAGACCAACACTCCGACTTTCGGAGCAAAGACAGTACTCTACAACTATCCTTCGAGAAAGAAGTGATAGAGAGTGTATCTGGTATTAAGACCCAGATGAAGTCAAAGATAGCCAGTGTCCAGGGACATTTTGTGCGCCCACGCACTCCTGGTGCTATCGAGATGTTAAGCGACAGCATTGAGTCTGATGGCTCTCAGATGTCAATAATCTCCCAAACGTCGTCGATTTCAAATCGAACTCGCACCCGCAAAAGGACGCGGAAGACAGGGAGCGATGACTCGCTCAGAGCCAACAAAAAGTTGGCACCAAGTAGAGTCTCGAGTGAATGCGAGAATGAAGATAATCTCGATGCCGCAGGTTTTTCATGTGATAATTCGACAGACCAGAGACTGCCGTTACCCGAAGCGCTAGCCAAAAAGATGCAGAGACAACCAACTACCGAGCTCAGTTCATGCATCAAAGACAGTTTACAAATAGTGGAAAAGGTTGCAGCTCAATCTCAAAACCTTAAAAAGAGCTTCGTTCAAAACCTCAAAATAGCAGCGCTAACGGTACAAGCTGCAGTGACAGAGATGGCCCAGCGTTCAGCTGTGGAGGCTAACGTAGTGAGATTGGAAGCTGAGAATGCAGAACTTCGATCTCAAATTGTTAACCTCACGACGCAGATGGAGAAACTGACTTCAGAAATGAATTCTTTTCGTAGGCGTTGTGACCCTGTGGCGGGTCCTACTAGTGTCAATAAAGTATTGACCCCCAACGTGACAGAATTGGCGAACGGAGCGGTCCTCGAAGAGTTTGAGCGTTCTATCATGCTGAAAATAGGTACAATGATGGACGCTAAATTTGCTGGATTTGAGGACAGGCTACTGCCTGAAAAGAGTTCCCGTCCTGCTCTTGGTAAAAACGTAACACAGAATGAGTTACTGACAAACAATCAGGTAAAACCTGGCAGTACCCAACCACTTGCTAAGAAAAAAAAGCGTGGAAAGAAAGGGAAGAGCTCTGGTCCATTACCAGAATTACCGGCAGTGCAAGAGCAGGCTGCATCAACTGCTGCAGTATCACAAACGCAGTGGTCGACGGTTGTTGGCAGGAAAACTAAAAGTTCTCCTTCTCAGACTAAGAAAGCGACCTCTAGTCCACATAAGTCCAAAGTAGGGAAGCAACCTATCAAATTGCCCAGAGTCCCTCCGTCGGCGGCAATAACGTTAACTTTGCCGGAGGGGTCGACAGCTACTCTAGCGGCTGCAATGGCGACAGTTAAGCAGCGCATTGAGCTTGATGACTTTGGGCTGCTTGGTCATGTTAAGCCGAAAAAGGCCACCAATGGTGGTTTGATGCTGGAAATATCTGGCGCTGACAGCAGCACAAAAGCGGATAAGCTAGCTAGTCGAATGCGAGAAGTTCTTGCTGACATGGACGTTCAAATTGCTCGTCCAATTAAAACTGGTGAAGTCAGGGTTAGGGACCTTGACGATTCAGTCATGCCTTCTGAAGTAGCAGCGGCAATTGCTCAAACAGGTGAATGCTCCCTAGAAGATGTAAAATTGGGCGAAATCCGCCGATTACCCAATTCACTAGGGACCGTCTGGGTTAGTTGCCCATTAGCGGCGGTAAAAAAGTTGTCGTCCGCTAGCAGATTATGCGTGGGATGGATCTCAGTTCGGGTAGAAGTATTGGCAGCACGACCCATGCGGTGTTTCCGTTGCCTTGAGATTGGCCACGTCAAAAGTCAATGTCAAAATTCAAATGACCGGAGTGGCCGTTGTTTTGGCTGCGGAGAGTCTGATCCCAAGGTAAAGGAGTGTTCTGCGGCAGCTTTTCGATGTCCGTTATGTGCGGATTTTGGCTATCCTGCGGACCACAAGCTTGGGAGTAAAACATGTACTCCAAAGGCAAATAAAAGAAAGGGGAAACAGGCCCCTTTTGCCCCAGAAACTGCGGCTGGTAGCCAGCCGGAAGTGATGGAAACGACGCCTTCCCAGCCCTAAAAGTGTTACAAGGTAATCTGAACCACTGCCGCAATGCGCAGAACCTGTTACTGCAGTCTGTTGCGGAGCGGTCGATTGCCTTAGCTGTGGTGGCTGAGCCTTACTGCATCCCGGACCACCCTCGTTGGTTTGGAGACGTCGATCGGTCTGTTGCCATTTATTGGAGTAGTGGACCTCCATGCTCCCTTTTAGTGAGTGGATCGGGATTTGTGGCCGTTAAGTGGGGTCCTCTAGCTGTAGTGGGCTGTAACATCTCGCCTAATGTATCCCTGCCTGATTTCGAGCGATATTTAGACGGGTTGGCAAACTGTATACGTTCTAGTTGATTCCCTCGTCCGGTACTAGTCCTAGGAGATTTTAACGCCCATTCAAGACTGTGGGGTTGTACACGAGACAGACCTAGGGGCGAGTCTTTACAAGCCTGGGCGGCATCGCTCAACCTTGGACTTTTAAATCATGGCTCGGTTCCTACTTGTGATCGATGGCAGGGGGAATCGGTCGTTGACTTGATATGGGCGACGCCTTCCCTTATGCGTAAGTTGTCATGTTGGAGAGTGGCAGAGGAGATAGTCACGTTGTCCGACCATCGTAACATTGTTTTTAACATCGAAAACCAAACTCCCGTAGGTGTAAGCCATTTAGGTTCTGACTCACAACCACGTCGATGGGCTCTGAAAAAGCTCGACAAGTATTTACTTGTTGCAGCTGCTTACGTTGCGGCGTGGACAGAGAATAGAAATGCTGAAAATATCGATCCTGAAGAGGAAGCTAAGTGGTTTCGGGACACGATGACGTCTATTTGTGACTCTGCAATGCCGCGGATCAAGTACACCCAGTACCGAAAAGTTTATTGGTGGTCAGAAGAAATCGCGCAGTTACGTGTGACCTGTTTGAGATCACGCCGCCAATACACACGAACTCGACGCAGACGATGTTCTACAGCTGAGGAGATAGCCAGACCTTATGAAAATTATAAAGTGGCTTGGGAGGAACTGCACAATGCTATCACTGTTGCAAAGTCTCGATCCTGGAATGAGCTTTTAGAGGATCTGGATAGAAACCCTTGGGGACGACCCTATAAGATTGTTATGGGAAAGCTTCGGCCGTGGGTGCCACCATTAACAGAAACCTTGGAACCAAGATTATTGGGTAATATTGTTAACACGCTTTTGCCAGCAGTCCGTAACAGTGCTTTGATATCCCCCATTTCGTCAGACTGGTCTGAAGAATTTGGAGTGACAGAAGGTGAGCTGGCTTTTGCCATAAGGCGTATGAAAGCTCGTAACACCGCGCCAGGACCTGATGGTATTCCTGGTCAAGTGTGGGCATTGGCTCTGGATGCTTTAGGTGACCACTTGAGGCGGCTTTTTAACAACTGCTTCCGTGAGAGTATGTTTCCCACAAGATGGAAGGAAGCAAGCCTGGTTCTTCTGAAGAAGGTAGGAAGGGCGTCAGAATCTCCATCGGCATACCGTCCCATATGTCTGCTTGACGAAGCATCTAAACTTTTTGAGCGAATAATCGCCGCTCGTCTTGTGTGGCATCTAACGCACGTAGGTCCGGATTTAGCCGATAGCCATTACGGCAGCGACGTTCTACTATAGATGCAATACTCTGCGTTAGCTCGCTTTCAGATCAGGTTGTATCACAGGGAGGGGTGGCATTGGCGGTAAGTTTAGATATCGTTAACGCCTTTAACTCTTTACCCTGGGATGCGATCAAGGAAGCCCTAATTAATCATGAGGTGCCTCCTTACTTGCAGGGCGTAATTGGGGCCTATCTTCGTGACAGGTACATACGTTTTGTAGGTATGGATGGCAGGGTATATCGGAGACTTTTCATGTGGGGTTCCGCAGGGCTCGGTAATGGGTCCTCTTTTGTGGAACCTTGCATACAACGCAGTCCTGCGTGTAGAACTGCCTGAGGGAGTAAATGTCGTATGCTATGCAGATGACACCTTGATCATTGCCGGTGGGGAAACCTTTGATTCGTCTTGCCGAGCTTGGGGTAGAAAAAGTAGTGGCCAGAATCCGCGCCCTGGGCCTGGAGATAGCACCCCACAAGACTGAGGCGATGTGGTTTCACAAAATGCCACGCGGAAGACAACCACCTAGCTTGTCGATCTGCGTGGGAGATGCGCAAATTGGGATAGGTCAGCAAATTAAGTACCTTGGCCTAATATTAGATAGCCGTTGGGGCTTCGAACAGCATTTCAGGTGCCTTGTTCCTTGGATAGAAAAAACAATGGGTGCCTTACATAGACTTTTACCCAATCTCGGAGGACCGCGGGAGGAAGTTCGTCGCCTATATGCAGGGGTGGTACGATCGATGGCCCTTTATGGAGCTCCAGTATGGTCGAAAAGACTGTCAGCTGTCCAGCGAATTAGAGTTAAACTAAATAGCTTGCAGCGTAAGGTAGCCATACGTATCGCACGGGGCTATCGGACTATATCTTTTGAGGCAGCAACACTTCTAGCACGCTTTCCACCGTTAGACATTTTAGCAGACATGGATGCGAGGGTCTATGATCGGTGCCGCACTATTCGCCAGAATGGCGAGGAAGGACTCGGTGGTTCCTTGGAAAGCCTGAAGGAGCAAGAGCGGCGAGCAGCTCGGTTTGTGGCGCGAGCGACTGACAGAGCCGCGGTATTCACACAAGCGAGTAGTCGAAGCCATCTTGCCATGTTTTGAAGCCTGGTTGAGTAGGAGTGAACGCGTCACTTTCCGACTCACGCAGATATTTACAGGGCATGGTTGTTTCGGAGAATATCTGAATAAGATCGGACGCGAGGCCTCAGCGAATTGTCACCATTGTGGTGATGAGCAGGATACAGCACAACAACCCTTAGAAAAGTGTCCTGCTTGGGACTCTCAGCGGCGGGTTCTAGTTGAACGCATCGGACAAAACCTCTCACTGCCATCAGTAGTGTCGTTCATGCTGGAGGCGAGAGATAATTGGAAAGAAGTAGTCTCTTTCTGTGAGGCTGTAATGACACAGAAGGAGGCTGCTGAGCGGGATCGAGAAAGAGTCGATCCCTCTCGAAGAAGGAGACGTCGAGCGGGCAATCGCTCCGTCACCTAGTTTATATATACCCTCTGCCAGTTCTTTCGCGTTTTGTGCAGAGGGGATATAGGAGATAGGGGTTTTGGACGCCAAATAACGGCTTTCGAGACGACGGTGGTACGTAGTGGTCACGTGGCTCCATGTGTGTTCATTTCACACCGTGATGTGCCTTAACGGCGTAGCACAGGAGGAGCTCCGGTAGCATATAACATTCCCGGAGCTCTCTCTTTATTGTGTAGAAGTTGGCCACCGAGGCGGTTTTAGTGCGGTAAAAATCCCACACACTCCGGCTTTCCCCCTAGACCGGCAGCTTTTTAGAAGGTTTCCCCTCAAAAAATAAAAAAAATAAAAGGTAAAGCTAGACTATGTTAGCCAGGTAACTTATTATCGGTAGGTACTATATTTTACCCGCGTGACATCATCGCGACAGAATGTAGTCAATGTGCTATTCTGGTGTAAATAAATAACTGCAAGACAAACATCCATATCCAGGCATACACATGTTTCACTTGAGACTTAAGGAAATCGAACTCGGACGACCTTTCGACGTGTCAGTTGTTTAAAATCCCGGTACACCATCGGGTCGTCTATTCATTTAATTGGCCCTTGACAATGAGTACATCGTGATAATTTAGGTTTGAGCGTCTGCCTTTTAGCATGCACAGTATTATGCACAAACACGCTTAGAATAACATAACAGAAATATGAATAAATAAATTTCAATTACTAGATACTAAAAAAGTTCTTGTGTATAGCATGAATTAACCTTCTATGAATTCTTTACAGATAAATTACACCCAGACACAGATCACACAAAGACTAGTTCTGGGCAGAAATCGAACCCACAATCGACAGCATAGCAGTCATGCTTACTAGCCAGCCGACCACTAATAGTTAAATGTGAGAGCCATGTCAACAACTTTCAAATCTCTTTTATACAATTTATTTTTTATTATTGTAAATAATAATAACAAAAGGTAGAATAATGACAAGTAATATAGTAGTTGTTCAAAACAAAGTCATTATTCACATTATTTACTTAGGCAAATGATAAAATCTTCATTGTTTTCACTTTAACAACGCTTCATACAAAAACAAAACAAATGTTATTCTATGTTTACTCGTATGCGTTTGTGAAGAAATTAACACGCTCAGCGCCGGTGTATCCCTAATGATACACCATAGGGTGAATTGTCACAGGCCAGTGATACACCACACTGCCCCGTCTTTGGAGGCCGGTGAATCCCTCAGTATACACCGTTTCATACATTTTAGTAGAGCGTTAAAAAGCGTTGGCCCTGGAGAATATGCCTGTGTTATTGGGGTGTAAATATCTTTAAAAATTAAGAAAATATGGGTTAAAAACACACAAAATTATAGATATGTTTTAATTATTGAGAAAACTGAAGAATCTTATTCTAAACATTAATTTCTGATGACTGTTATTAGTAATAGTAGTAATATATTTGTAAATTTAGTATTCTATTGCAAAGTAAACCTAAAAGAAAACAGTAAAAACAAGGTATATACTAAATGATACACCTGGCCCATGGAATGCGAATCTTTCAATTCTACGTTTCACATAAAACACACAAAATTATTGATTTGTTTTTATAATTGAGAAAACTGAAAAATCTTATTCTAAACATTAATTTCTAATGACTGTTATTAGTGACAGTAGTAATATATTTGTAAATTTAGTATTTCTATTGCAAAGGAAAACTAAAAGAAAACAGTAAAAACAAGGTGTATACTAAATAATACACATGGCCCATGGAATGCTAATCTTTCAATTCTACGTTCCCAGGCCAGTGTATCATAAATCATATACCAAAAAAGGGGGTAAATTAAAAGAAAAAAAAGAAAAAAGAAATTTTTGGAGTAAGTGAAACCAGTAGAATAAGATTCTGCAATAAAAAAATCGCAAATCCAGCACCCTTTTCTTAAAATTGCCTTGGCGCTGAGCGTGTTAAAGCTATATCCTATTACGAGTATAGCAATAATTAAGGTTATTTTAGCGTGAACACACGTGCGCCGGCAAACACGAAAATAAAACAAAAATATTTGAACATGCAATATTATTAAACAAAATCGTTGCTTTTAAAATTTTAAAGCAAATATTAGTTTAACAATGGCAAACACATATTTACATTTACGCTTGAAATAGAAAATTATTTTACATTTTGTTTAAGGTCAGCGAATAGCTGTTTCAATTGGAATAATTGTTAATTAAATTATGATGATATCAACAGAAAATAAAAATTCTATTTATAAACAAAAATAACGCTACCTCAATAAAATCTGTGATATAAAGTTTGTTTATAAAGAAGTCCCTGACTTACTTTATGATTGAACAAAACTAAAACAGACGCATAAATATTTACTAAAAATTAGACTAAACAAACCCAAATGTTTTGAGCATATCAATCACTCACAGATAATCTGGCATGGCGCATTACATGTTTTCTGTTGAAATATCAACAGAAAATCTGTAGTAAGATTTATAAAACAAGTGTTTAACTTTCATCGCGAGCATCAGACATGTCTACCGGGATTAAAAGACGGAAAGCTTTTCCTACCTACACACATTAATTCTAGCCCAACAACATACCAGTATGTTAAAATAAATACAAAGAGACAAATAGAGTGCGAATCCATATCAATTCAATATGTTTAAATTATTGTCATAACGATGCGAATTGTCCGAACTGCTTAAATTAAACAGTTTCACATTAACGTTTCACTCGCAGAAATGGAACTATAAAATTCGTGAACCATACGAAACATTTTTTTCACCTCAGCAGCTCAAACATGCCGCTTTTGCTGCGAGACAACAGTGAACAAAACGCGATTTTGATTCGAGCGTGAGTCAAAGTAGCATTTTAATTTTCCAATCTTCAGTGCCACGAATTGACATTGTTTAGCCATAAATTTCGAATTTTACTGTGCTTTGTCTCTATCATACGCATATAAGAGATTCTGGCGGGAACCTTAAAAAGGGGCGGTTCAGAAAATTTTCAATTTTTATTAAATATTCAGTGCTTTTTGAGCATAAGTTGGTCAAAAATAATAGAGATAGGTGTGCAAACCCGTGGAAATGGTGGGAAATGAGGGGGGCGGGGATAACCCGCCCACCTCACATAAACGTCCTCGGCCTGAGGCTGGAGACGGAAGAATTGAAAAGGACTGTGGTAATGGCGTCGGCGATGAGAATTTTGATTACTCAACATATATTAAACCCAATTATAAAAGACTCTATCCCGAAAATGCGACTTGTGTAGATTTTAAAGTATTCATCGAAGCAACAAACAATAAAGATAGAATAGGCAATAAGAGCCCTATCTACCTCAATCACATATTTTCCAGTGAGATAAAAGGGGTGACGGCTATAAAAGGATAAACGCCAATAAAATAGCAATAATATTTAAACAGTACAATACGGCCAATAACTTTATTAATAACAGCGCTTTTCTCAACAAACATGGCTTGAAAGCATTTATTTCGGCTGCGCAAATAGAAAAAACAGGCATAATCAGATTTGTACCAGCAAACATTTCGAACAAAGAACTATACACAAAACTATCATCAATTTATGAAATAATAGCTATAAGAAGATTCACAAAGAAGGTAGGACAAGAGCGAGTACCACTACAAACAGTTAGCATTACTTTTCAATCGAATATTCTTCCAGACAATGTACAATATGATTTGTTTTCATACCGAGTTTTTGAATATATACCCCCATTACAGCAATGTTTCTGTTGCTTTAAATTTAACCACTCCGCTAGGATATGCAATGGCAAGCAAAGATGTTCCATTTGTGGAGGTGAGCATTTATATAAAGAATGTGATAGACCAACAGAGATTTGCTGTTGTAATTGCAGCGGGCCTCATCTTGCAATTTCGAGATTATGTCCAATTAAGTTAAATAAAATTTTAGAAAAGAAAAATAAGATAACATATGCAAGTGCTACAATGACAAAACAACACTCAAGAATTTCACTACATTGAATTTCCACCCTTGCCACCTCCAAAAATGAAACCAATTAACACTATAAATAAATCTGTAAATAATTTTGTACATACATCTGTAAATAAGTCTGTAAATACATCTGTAAATAATACTGTACATAGTGTAAATAACTCTAGAGATGTCTCTCCTAAAGTAGACATCAAAGCTCAAATAGTTGCCAACAACGATGTACTTATGGCCCTGGTACGGACGTTGGTGGAACTGGGTAATAAGGGCAATAATACGCCTACCACTTTAAATAGCATTAAAGAAACACTTATTAAAAACCTCAAGTAACGGATCCAAGTCATACACTGTCTAAGCTACGTATTGCTCAGTATAACATTCAAAGTGCTAAAAATAAAAACCCCTTACTGATTCAATTCTTACAAAAACAAAATATTGACATTTGCTTACTTAATGAAACATGGTTTAAAGACAATAGTTGTAGAATACCTGGATATAATATTTAAAATAAAAATTCTAAAAATACTCATAATGGTGTAGCAATACTAATTAAACCATATTTAAAGTACAAAGTTTTAAACACTAGATTTTATGAAGAAATTCAAACTGTAGCTCTGTCCTTATCTACGGTACATGGTAGCTTGACTATTCTTTGTGTATACTGTCCTCCTTCTAGTAGACATGTACGGATCAATAGACTATGTAATATTATCAATGACCTTCCAAAGCCTATATTTGTCAGTGGTGACTTTAATGCACATCACATCGCTTTTGGTTGTCTATCTACTAAAAGCAGAGGTCAGGATTTATTTAATATCATTGATGACTTGGATTTATGTGTATTAAATTACGGTAGTTTTACAACTGTTAACAACCCGAGACGAAATTCGTCTGCAATTGATGTAAGCTTTATTAGTGCTAACCTCGCATCAATATGCGAGTGGTCTGTACATGATGATGCCATGGGCACCTATCACTACCCAACAATAACAGAGATTTCACTACATATAGATAAATATTATATTAATCCTCCTGTAGATAGGTTTATATATAACAAAGCAGATTGGAAAAAGTTTAAAACTATTTCTAAAACAATATTCAATGATTTAGTTCTAAATTTATATGATCCTATTTCAACCTGTAATGATTTTTGTTCTCGATTGGATAATTTAAAAGTTAAGACAATTCCTAAACTCCATAAACCAAATAATTTCAAAAGTAGACCTCCAGCTCCTTGGTGGAATGTCATTTGTGAAAAAAGTGTTATTGCCTCTTACAATGCATTGAAAATATAAGGAAGTGATCCTACTATGGAGAACTATTTAGATTATAAAAGAAAAGATGCACTTAAAAAGAACCATTTCAGAACAAAAAATAATTTGTTGGAATAGCTTATGTAACACTTTTAATAGAACTACCCCTATAAGTAAGATTTGGAATCTACTAAAAATATTCAAAGGTATAAGAGCTGGTAATAAATCATATAAAGATGAGTTTACTTCTCAATTTCTAGATAAATTATCTGACAATAGCAATCTAAATAAGATTAATAGTTTAGGCAATATTTTTGAGTTAAATAATGATAATCCAAATTCTTTGGCATTGTAAATGTATTCCACAATCATGGAAAACACAATGTGTCATTCCGATACTCAAACCAGATAAACCTCTAGAGCTTGCCAGCTCTTATAGACCAATATCACTGTCTTCATGTCTAGGTAAATTATTTGAAAACATGATTAAAAATCGTTTGGATTGGTATATGGAATCTAACGGCATCATTCCGTATGTACAATATGGATTTCGTCGAGGGCGAAGTTGTGCAGACAGCTTCACTTGCTTAATTTCAGACCTGAAACATGCAAAGCATAATAAGTTACACACTGATTGTGTATTTTTAGATGTGCAAGGTGCTTTCGATAGTCTAGATCCGGCTATACTTGTACAAGTTATGTCTAGGTTAGGTGTGCCTGGTCAACTATGTAAATCGATATATCATTTTTTGAATAGTAGAACACTTTATGTAAGGCATAATAATACATTGCATGGTCCAAAATGTGCATCTAAGGGTACAATGCAGAGTGCTACACTATCACCTTTGTTATACAATATATATACAAGTGAAATCTGTAAATTTGTAAATAGTAATGTAGATATTTTGCAGTTTGCTGATGATATTGTTTTGTACAGTAGTAATTATAATGTAGAAATTGCAATAGACAATATTAACAGAGCCTTGTCCCAACTATTTCATTATTACAATTATGTGTTACATTTAAAAATTAATCCCTCCAAAAGCAGTGCCATGATATTTGGAAATGAGAACACAAATTCAAAAGTAATATATAACGGAGAATTCATAAATCCAGTGAATGTGAAGAAATTTTTGGGCATAGTATTAGATAGGAAGTTGACCTTTGAGGAACATATTATAACCATATCAAAAAATACTCTTAGGATTAAATGTAATAAAATGTCTTGCAGGCGTTACATGGGGAGCTGACCCGAAAATATTGTCAACTTTGTATAAAAGTATTGTTAGAAGTCAATTTTTTTTTTATTATTATAGTTCACTAGTGTATATAAATAGTACTCATGTAAATAAACTAGATCTATTGCAGAACAGGGCTTTGAGAACAATTTCTGGTGCAATGTGCTCTACTCCCATAAGGGCCATGGAAGTGGAGACTAAAATAATGCCCCTAATTTTGAGACGCATTCTACTTGCAGAGAGATTCTGTCTTAAATTAATAGCTGCAAATAACAAGAAAATAATAAAAAATAGTACCTTCTGTATGTAGAAATCTTGGACTTCTAACAACAGGAGAGATTCTCTTAAATTGTAAATACTTGGTTCGGCGAACCGAATGTTCCTAGGCGATTTGGGAAAAATGGACTGTATTTAAAGGATGGCGAGTTCTGGTCGCCTAGGATTGGAGAGGGAGAGAAAGTATGGTGTAGAAAGGAACCTCTTACCTTGCACGGCAATCTTCTTCTTCTCAGAAGGGCAGTCTCCTGGTGTTTTTGAGACGAAGCTGCTTGATTCACTACACTACACTATTCGTTTCACTTTCACTCGCGAGCGGGTTTGTTAGGTTTTCTTTGGTTGTAAGCGGTAATAATTATATATGGCGGTGCGGTTCAGTGCGGTACGGTGCGGCGGATATTAGTTCCCGAGCTTCTCGAATCTTCCGTCGCCGTTAAGCAGGGCGGCCAATAGCGAGGCGTTTCGGGAGGGGATTTATGAAAAGGATCGCTCGGATTGGCCGAGCAGCGACGAACCATTGACGCTGACGTGATTAGTTCTCGATGGAAAGGTAGATGGCGCTACCATGTACCCCCGGCCCTAAAGGGTTGCCTTTAAAAAAATACTATGCTGTTCCTGATTGTACCTGATTGTTGCTATGTTGGGTGTACTACCGCATAACCCATCAATAGGCTAAGACAGTGATATGATAATACAATTAATTTAAATTAACTTTAGCGAAAACTACAAACGCAATAACAGCGAAAACTACTAACTAAATACTTAAACTAAGAGGTAGATCCAACTTCAGGCTAGATCTCACTGAGTTGGAAGCGGACAGAGACGTACAACAGGGCGCACGTAGCTCCCCTTAGCGGTTTTCACGGTAACAACGCGGTTGTATCCGTCCTTGGAAGTATGCAATTTCTCTACGATGGCTAACGGCCATGAAAGCGGCGGAGCATTATCATGTATTATGACGACCAACGTACCCTCCTGTATAGGGGATGCAGGACTATTCCACTTGGATCTAGCCTGAAGCTGGTGTAGATATTCCGCACGCCAGCGCCGCCAGAACGACTGCACGAGTTTATCCAGCAGAGTATGTCTCTGGAGCAAGCTTGAAGAGTCTGCTTCAGGAGCCGGAAATGACGATAATGGCACTGTGTTCAGAAAATGTGCAGGGCTTAACGCGGATGGTTCTGCAGGGTCACTACTCAATGCCGTGAGCGGACGCGAGTTGATCAGTGCCTCGACTTGTGCAAGGACAGTTAAAAGCTCTTCGTAAGAGAGGATCTGTTGACCTATAACTTTGAAGAGATGCGTTTTAATTACTTTGACCATGCTTTCCCAACATCCACCGAAATGTGGTGATGCTGGTGGAATAAACTGCCAGTAAATATGATTTATGGAAAGTTCTTCCTGAAGACGAGTACGATATTCTTCCCTGAGAAACTTATAAAGGTCGCGTAAATAAGAGCTTGCGCCCACAAAACAAGTGCCGTTATCCGTGTACAAACACTGTATAGGGCCGCGCCGTGTGAGAAATCGTTTAAGGGCTGCCAGGAATGACACCGTGCTTAAATCTGTCGCAACTTCAATATGCGTAGCGCGCGTCGTTAAGCATGTAAAAATACATAGCCAGGCTTTACGGCTTTTAACACCTCGACCACGCACTGGCGTATACTGCAGTGGTCCTGCGTAATCACAACCGGTGTGTGTAAACGCTTTAGCAACCTGGTTGACGCACTGGCTAGGGAGATCGGCCATAGGAGGGAAAGTCGGACGCGGACGAAATTTTAAACAGACGTTACATTTATGTATTCTGTGACGAATTATTCGTCGAGCGGCTAAAATCCAATAGTTATGCCTAAGTAAGGACATAAGCAACTCTGGACCGGCATGGAGGTGCTTCTTGTGATAAAAATCAACAAGAAGGTCGACAACATGATCATGTCGCGGCAGAATGCAAGGATGTTTGTAGTTATAAGGTTCATCCGAATTTGACAGACGACCCCCAACGCGTATGACGCCGTGTTCATCGAGAAACGGCTTGAGTCTAAGGATAGCGGGAGAACAAGGTACATTGTCTTTCAAATTTGGAATGTCGTTACTAAAATGAACAGCCTGTACAGCTCGTAGTAACTTACATTCTGCGAATTTGATATCAGTACTTGATACAAAAGTCTCATTAGGTAGGTGCCTAAGGCTCAGTTCACACCGAAATGGCAGCGGCCGGAAGCGAAGCGGAGAGCAGTTTCAGTGTCATATAATTTTAGTCTTTATCACCATGACTATAGTACATAGAATCACTTGACCGCGTCGGCGCGCGACCGCTCTGGCGGGCGCGAGCGTCCGCGAGTATGCGCGGGAAGGCGCGGGCGGCCGCGAGCATGCGCGGGAAGGCGCGGGCGGTCGCGAGCATGCGCGGGAAGGCGCGGGCGGGCAAGAATCCGCGTTTCCTCTTCTTCTTCTTCAATTATACGTGCAATAACTATTAAATCCAAAATACTGATTTTCACAGCTAATTACACACGTGTTTCCTCGTTATATGTAGAATATAAACTGCGCATAGGAATAGCGTTAGCCTGAGCCGTGACGTGAGCTGCGCGCGGCCGCGAGCAGTCGCGGGCGGGCGCGAGCAGTCGCGCGCGTGCGCGAGCAGTCGCGGGCAGCCGCAAGCCTTCTCTTCGATGCCGGCCGCTGCGCGTCGCTTCCAGCCGCTGCCATTTCGGTGTGAACTGAGCCTAAGAAACCTATAGACATAAACGATGGCGTGGAGTAACTTAGACCACGATGACATGCGTAGTGCGAGTGCATAGATGGGAGACTCCGCAACCTCAGCAATCACGGGATAAGAAACAGACTTCCGTTCGGGTACATCTTCGTCTTCTGCACCGTGGTCAAAGGGTTGCATGGGCCATTCTGACGGATCATGGGAAATCCAAGAAGGTCCACGATGCCACAATGGATGATGCAGAAGATTAAGTGGAGTGACACCATGAGACAAGCAATCTGCGGGGTTCTCAATACCCGCGACGTGATTGAAACAAGTAGCAGGAACCAGTTCAATCAATTTGCTAACGCGGTTGGCGACAAAAGTCTGCCAGCGATGAGGAGAAGAATGAATCCAAGCGAGCACTACTTTGGAGTTGGAAAATGCGTATATTTTATTAATGGGGGTAGTGGGGCAAAACTGTGTCTTGAACCTTGCGGAGCAACTGAGACAGCAGAAGGGCCGCGCACAACTCCAGCCTCGCAACCGAAATGGTTTTAACAGGCGAGACCTTAGACTTGGCACAAACTAACTGCACCGAGAAGTTAGAACCAATGCGGACTTGCAGATATACGACTCCGCCGTAAGCACGCTCGCTGGAGTCAGCGAAACCTATTAAGTTGATGGTACATCCATCTACCAACCCAAGATGACGCGGAATAGTAATTTGATTGAGCGCGGTAAGCTCAATACAAAACTGGCCCCAAGCGGCGACAATATGGTCAGGGGGTGTTTCATCCCACTCACACTTTGATGGCCAAAGCTCTTTGATCAAGAGCTTGGCGTACAAAATTGTGGGAGCCACAAAACCCATTATGTCCCATAGTCGAGCCACTGTGGACAGCATAGTGCGTTTGGTGCACTTGTCATCTGGTGGTGAGACGTCAAACCGAAAACTATCGCAGGATTTGTCCCAGCGTAAACCGAGAACCTTATGAGGCACAGACTTCTCAAACTCAATGTCTGAAGAAGCTTTATGAGAATCTGGTATGCGTGCGAGAACCTCCTTAGAGTTGCTTGTCCATTTGACAAGATCAAACTGGCCTCGCTTGAAAAGCTGGATAAGCTCTTCACAAAGCGAAATTGCTAGCGGAGCGGATATGACACTACAGGCAATGTCATCCATATACAAAGCGGAAGTAGCAACAGCCGCTGCGGCGGGAAAGTGATCGCCTTCATCAGCGATCAACTGGTGAACAACTCGTAACGCGTGATATGGGCTGGACTTGAGTCCAAAACAAACACGATTGAACTGATACACAGATAAAAGTTCTTTTTTGTCAAAACGATAAAAGATCCGTTGAAATCTACGGTCAGATTCGCGAACGCCGATATTGAGAAACATTTGGCGGCAAGCAGCTGACAGAGCGATTTGGAAAAGACGAAACTTTATTATGATGTTAAATAAATCACCCTGTAGATTGGGGCCGGCATGCAAAATGTCATTAATCGACTGACCCGATGTAGTCTTACAACTAGCATCTAAAACCACGCGAAGTTAAGTAGAGGTTTTATCTTCGCGAACTACACTGTGATGCGGAATATAATATGAGGGTAGAGAGTTGCCCTCGTTGTTTACAACTACACTCAAAAAACCTTTATCTATGTAGTCACGAATGACGTCATTATAGGCGCTGCGTAACTTAAGTGATGCATCAAGTTTACGTTCCAAACAATGGAAACGTCTGAGCGCAGCAGCGTACGAGTCGCCTTATGAATAAGGGTCACCACAGAATGGCAACGCCACAACGTATCTGCCACTGTCGTCACGAACAGTGGTAGCGCGGAAATGTTCTTCACACTCGAGATCATCGAGGTCTCAATAGGCGGTATGGGCGGTAAGTTATGTTGCTCACTACGTACCACTTTAGTTAGTAGCAAGTGCGGGAATATTGCAGCTCCGATCAAAACATCAATGTCTGCCGGATTCGCAAACTCCGAGTCTGCCAGTGGCAATGACTCGAGGTGTGTGAGTAGCGATACGTCCACATTAGCGTTTGGCAATGTGTCCGTAATACGCTCCACGATAAGCGAAGAAATGTTAAAATTAATGTCCCTATCAAAACGCGAATGTATTTTAATATCTACCGAACCCTTGCAATGTTTTTCTGAACCGCCGATCCCTTTGACTATTGAGTTAGTATTTTTAAAGTTCTTCCACAATCCGAGGCGTTTGAACAACTCAAATGTTATTAAATTGGTCTGAGACGCGCTATCGAGTAGGCAACGTACCATGTGCGGCGACCAATTAACATCATAAACGATAACTTGCGCTGTCGCTAAGAGAACAGTCTTAGACGTCATACACCGCGGCTTAGCACTGCTCTGATCACTACAAGCGCGCGAAGGCCTTCCGCGCGTGCTCGCCGCCCGCGCAATGGATGTCATACACAACGATATTTCATTCTGGATCGTGGGAGGCGCAGTTATCGTAGCCTGCACTTGCGACGTAAGTGTGTCAAGGTTAGCGGCTTGGCTTGACAACGGGCTACCTTTATCGAAATGTAACAGTGAATGGTGACGTTGATTACATGAGCAGCATCTCGTTCTACTAGAACAATCACTCGTTTTATGCTTTATACTTAAGCAATGAATGCATGATTTGTTATCTTTTACGCACTTGAAACGAGCAGTTGGATTTAAACCATTGAAGGCGGGACACTTGTAGAAATGGTCGTGCACTATATTACTGCACAGACACTTCTGTGAATTAATTTTATTAGACTCCGAGCATGTTACGTAAGATTGTGGATTAGGGACCGAGTTATTATTACTATTTCGCGCTTTATTCAACCTTTGTTTGCTGCTGTTAGTGTTAGACGGGCTAGGTGAACTAGACTGCATATTATGAAATATTTGATACTGATCTTTGATGAACGAAATAAAACTATCTAGTGTAGGTATTTTATTATTGCGTTCCGTCATCTCCAAAGCACGAATTGTATCAGTGTCAAAATTTTTTAAAGCGAGTTGAAGCAACATAAAGTTGGAAAGATCTTCTAATTTTAAGTTCCTAGGAGAGTTAACCGCGGTAACAAAGTAATTTATTTAATCTATAAACAGCTGGAAATTCGCGACAGACGCTTTGCCGGACAGTTTATGATTTAAAGCTTGGTCAAAGTAAGTAGACACCAGGACGCGAGTGTCTTGATATCTATCAAGTAGTGACTGAAATATGACCTTATAATTCTCAGCACTGGGTGTGACACCTGCAAATACGGACTGGGCCTGCGGTGACAGTTTACCTATTAAATAGTACAACCTGTCAGCATCTGTCAGAGAACCATTATCGTGCACTGTAGACTTAAAACTCGCATAGAATAACGGCCAGTTTCGTATTTCGTCATCAAACGACACAATCTCGATTGGCGGTAATCTCGGCGTGCGGGCCGCGGCAACGTGCTGTGCCGAATATTTACCCTCCAATTGCGATTGTATACGCTTAATAATACAATAAAGATCTTCGAATGAAGTGTACGCCTGATAATTCGGTTGTTCATCAGGATTGATAGAAAGCAATCTAGCGTTATAATCGTCTAACAACTTATGAAAATCTGTTCGAATACTATCTACTGTCATACAATAACTAAGGAATGATTCCCTATTACTATCGGAAATAGCGGCGGTTTTTGAGCGCTCATAAATGTTTTGAATACGCTCAAATAAAATATTGCGTTTTGCTTCTAAGATTGTCATCTCTTTGTCTTCCGACACGCGTGACTTCTTTTGTTGTGACATGCTTACGTAAGTATAAGCTAATGAAACCGAAACAAAATAATAATATCTAAAGTACCTATTATTTTACCTAAGTAGGCTAAGTAGGCAACATTTTAGAGCTGTGGAATTAAAAGTTGCTCGAAATATGAGATTTACAAGACAACTATGATAGTTCCAGAAATAATAATTGAGTAAGTAGGTAGCTACATAAAAGTTTACCTACTGATGCGGGCGGAAACAACCATGTGACGGTTATGTGAATGGACTAGGTGTTATAACTGCCTAGGTATATACATATAACGTATAAAAACGTAAATGAATCCGGCTCGAAAGACCAAAAAAATGGTTCGGTGAACCGAATGTTCCTAGGCGATTTGGGAAAAATGGACTGTATTTAAAGGATGGCGAGTTCTGGTCGCCTAGGATTGGAGAGGGAGAGAAAGTATGGTGTAGAAAGGAACCTCTTACCTTGCACGGCAATCTTCTTCTTGTCAGAAGGGCAGTCTCCTGGTGTTTTCGAGGTGAAGGTGCTTGATTCACTACACTACACTATTCGTTTCACTTTCACTCGCGAGCGGGTTTGTTAGGTTTTCTTTGGTTGTAAGCGGTAATAATTATATATGGCGGTGCGGTTCAGTGCGGTATGGTGCGGCGGACATCAGTTCCCGAGCTTCTCGAATCTTCCGTCGCCGTTAAGCAGGGCGGCCAATAGCGAGGCGTTTCGGGAGGGGATTTATGAAAAGGGTCGCTCGGATTGGCCGAGCAGCGACGAACCATTGACGCTGACGTGACTAGTTCTCGATGGAAAGGTAGATGGCGCTACCAATACCCAACATTGTCCAAAATATTGCTGGAAACAGAAAACAGTTTTACTGGTATTAGAAAACAATGCCCATGGCCATGTTACTCCTTCTCTTATGAGTGTATTACACATCCCGTCAAAGAATTGCAAAATCCCATCAATAACAATTTAGATATGTTACAGTTTATGGCAGATAATAAGAATTATTATGTTATTTACACTGATGATGGCAGCAAGGGAAGTGATTATTTGCGTGCTGCTATATATGATCCACAAGTTCAATTCTCTCAAAGCTTTGTTCTACACAATACATGCACCATATTCACTGCAGAGGCATATGCAGTTTATCAGGCATTAAAACATATTCGCCAAATTAACAATAGCAAATACTTTTTGATTGTTTCTGATTCACTGAGTTTGATTAAAGCCTTAACTAACCCTACAGTTTCTTTTAAGACAAATTATATTCTATATTTCATCAAAGAAATAATTTATCAATATTACCTTAAGCACAAAAAATTGCTTTTCTGTGGGTACCTTCACACCGAGGTATCTCTGGCAATGAAATAGATGATAAAACCGCATATGAAGGTAGTAATGCTATTGATGTTAGAAATGCAATGGACATTCCTATGACTGACTTCCTGCAATGTATTAATGAAAATGGTTGTAAGTTATGGTTAGAATTGTGGAAGAAAGACCAAGACACTAAAGGAAAATTTTACGGCAGTATTCAAGAAGAATTACCTGTTAGACCCTGGTACAATAGATTGAAAGAAGCCAGCCGAGACTTTATCACTACGATAAATAGATTGCGCTTTGGCCATAATACTGCTCCGTCACACCTTGCTAGACTTGGCATTATTACAAACAATACATACCCACATTGTGAATCCCAAGAAGGAACCGTTGATCATCTTGTCTTTGACTGTCCAAACTTCCTGCTTGACAGATTAGTGTTGGCTAGTGAACTCAGTGATGTGAACATTAAGTGCGATTCTTTCTTCCGCCCACCGCCACTCGAAGAGTTACTGAAAGACAAAAACACTTACAAACCGATATATAAATACATTAAAAATACTGTTAAAACAATTTAAAAATTAAGTGATTGTGCAGTGTCCGTTAAAATAAAATAAGACTTGACCTAAAGGTCCAGCTACCAGGTCATAAAATTCCAAAAAAAAAACATAAAAAAGCGACTGAAAAACAAACCCTTTCGAAATTCGATTTTGGAATTCGACCTCAAAGAAAACACGTTTGGTAACACGTAATACCCTAAAATTTAAAGATATTTCTAATAGAGAAATTACGTTTTTTATGTTATTGTTTATATGTTTAATTTATTATTGGATTTTAAAATAAGTCTAATTGATAGTATAAAATTGGTATTTAACCAATACATTTTTATTTGGAATTTCAACAACGATACATTTGAAAAATAAACATCGGGGACGCGGTATCAAAACACGATTTAAAAAAATAGCGGGAAAAAATAACTAATTCTTTACTCGAGTATATTTTCAATCTACACTGTATAAATATGCAGCATATAAATCTGACCACAATAACGTAGAAATCCAAGCATCAGTTCGAAATTAATTTGCCCGAAATGAAACGAGAATGGGATCCAATGGCGTGGGGCAAAAAAATTCACAGGGGGCAAATGCTGGTGAACTTTCTGGAGTCACAGGGGCTCTTCTTAATGAACTGCTTCTTCAAGAAGAAGCCTCATAGAAAGTGGACGTGGCGAAGCCCCGATACTATGACAAGGAACGAGATAGACTTAATCATGTCTGATCGGAAGTATATATATAGAGACGTCTCAGTGATCAACATGTTTAATACCGGTAGCGATCACCGACTTGTCCGAGGCACTCTAAATATAGACTTCAGAGCTGAGAGGCTTCGCATGATGAAGTCTACTCTTAGACCTACTGCGCCTCAGCTAGCAGTAGGATCCGAAAAGTTTCAACTGGAATTTCAAAACCATTTCGGAATGCTGGAAACCCATGGCACTGTTGACGAGAAAACCGACGCTGTTGTCAAAACGCTACAGGATGTGTCTCGACGGGTGTTTCCCGGAAAAAGCGTTAACAAGCAAAGTAAACTCTCGCTCGAGACTCTCGAACTTATAATAATAATAATAATAAAATTTTAATTCAGAATTACTTCCATATTTTGTTAGTTACAGTGTTCTTAACCTAGTGTTAGTAAAAACATTTATGAATTAAAACAACGACAACGTGTCAGGCGCTTGCTTTTGCGTGTAGGCCTATCCAATGCCTCATCAGTACTGAGTCCCAGCGGCTGGCACACGCGGTCAGGATGGTGCTGGGGCCGCCGCGCACCCGCGCCATTAAAGACGCACTTCGCTTGCGTATGACGGCGTGAAAGCCGTCCACGCGCGCCTCCGCGAACATACCACTCGCGCTGCAGTACCGCGGCAGCCCCATCATCACCCTGAACGCGTTATTATATTGCACACGCAGGGCGTCGTATGTCCTCCGCGTGTATTTGGCCCACAAACTGCAGGTGTAGAAGGTCTGGCAGAAAGCTCTAAATAGTGTGACCTTCACTTGTTCAGTACACCGTACGAATCTGCGAGCCAACATGTTACAGCGAACAGACAACGCCCTGCGTTCCCTCTCCATATCCATATCGTCTTTAAGGTCCTCGGTGACCCAGTGGCCCAGATACTTGAAATGAGTGACTTGGTTTAATGGTGTACCATAGAGTGAAACGGGAGGTACAACTGTGACCTCTTTTTTAGGTGCTTTAAATACCATAAGCTCACTCTTTTTCACATTGTATTTGGACCCCATGGGCTGCCGCATAATCTTCACATATACGGAGTAGCTTGCGCAGCGCACCGATTGAAGGGCTGAGCAGGACCATGTCATCCGCATAGCTTATATTATTAACGCAAATTCCTTCTATGTGACATCCGATGCCGGTGCTGCTCAGCTCTCCAATCAGGCGGTCCATATATAAATTAAATAATTTCGGTGAGGTCAGCCCCCCCTGCCTCACTCCACACTCCAATACGTAATCGTCCGACTTACTGGCCGCCCACCTAACAGCATTTTTCTGATTTTTGTACCAGTACTCAAATATAGATACAATTTCAGGGGGCAAACTAGTGTCTTGGTACATTTTAGTCCACAACAGGTCGTACGACACTAAGTCAAATGCCCTGGACAGGTCCAAGAAACATGCGTATACTGGGGTTTTACGAGCGGTGTAGTATTGCACAGTCTGTTTAAGGCACAAAATCGCACTTTCAGTAGATAGACCATTTCGAAAACCGAACTGGCCATCATGCAGTTTTATATGTTTTGTTAAATGGCCGTCAAGCAAACTGTCCAATACCTTCGCTATAACCGTGGCTAGGGAGATAGGCCTGTAGTTAGACCTGTCCGAGACATTTCCAGTCTTATTTTTTACAATAGGGACAACAATGGTATACATGAAATCATCAGGCAGGTAAGAGTGGTTAATACAGAGATTAAACAATAGGGCCAAAACTCTAGGCAAGTGTACCCCAGCAAACCGCAGGTGCTCAATGCTGAGGCCATCATGACCTGGAGATTTTCCTCTTTTCATAGATTTAATAACTACATCAACATTCTTTGCACTAAACCTTACATTGATATCTCCAGGTATAGCCCCAGCATCAGGCACCGACCTCATCTCAGGCTGTGCGAGATTGCCAACCGGCTCAACTCTGAAATGTTGCCTAAATAATTCTGCAATGGCATCTGGCTCGTGTTCACTCTCGACGCTTACGGGCCGGCTAGGCTTTATATTCAATTTATTAGTTGATTTCCAAAATTTTGAAAAATTATTATAGGAATGGTGTCGTGCAATTATATCCATCTTAATTTGTTGTTGGTTATTTTGACACCATTTCAATTTTTCCTTGAACAGACGTCTAGACTCAGTCATTTCATTGTATAGCTGACCAGAGTTAGGTCTCCCATACCATAGCCAGTTATGATAACACTGCCGAGCCTTACCGTGAGCCTCCCTCACATGTTTATTCCAACCTATAATATGCTTGTCCCTACTGCGATTTGAATTCGCACTAGAGGAAGATTTCGCGCCTTCTGTCAATATGCATACTATATTTCTATACATATTGCTAATTAAGGATTTATGCTTATCAGAGTTGCACTTTTTATCAGCACAAGTAGCAAATTCCGATGGAAAATCAATAAGCCGCAGATTTGCGTGACAATAGTTACGGTACATTTCAATTTGACTAGGTTGCCTTTCACCCCATATTACATTATTTTTAAATTCGTTTGTTATTACAATTTTAGGTTTTATTAAATTCAAATTACATGTTAATTGCATTGGATAGTGATCCGACCAGTAGGTATCATACAATATGGTCACAGTATCGATGGTTGCGCGCGCGGCGCTCGTGACTACGCAGTGATCGAGCCACCGCCGACATCCGTGTGCGTCGCTAACAAAAGTGTGCGAGTCGTTAGGTAACAATTCGAGATCAACACATATCCATGATTGTTCTACGCAAAAGTCTAAGAGTTGCATTGCAAATGACTCACCCGGGTGCGCGTTGAAGTCTCCCAACACAAACACAGATTCAACATCACTAACTGCAATTATAGAATTTATTTCACCTAGACATTCCGTAAACTCGATCAAGTTGTCTTTAGAGTCCGTAGGCATATACACCGATATGATTAGCAAACAACGATCTTGTACCTCAACCTTAATAGCTGCTATGCGATCACTGTTACACTTTAACACTGACACTGAGGGAAACACTGACTTCCTCCAGAGCAATGCCACACCTCCGTATGGTCGACCACGGAGCACACCTGCCGAAGTATCCACGGCAGACTTGCCAGTGAACGCAAACTTGTCACTGATGCTGTCCAGGAATGGAATATCGTGCGGCAACAGCCACGTCTCCTGTAGCGCCACAATGTCAGCTGTTTCACATATATGCCTTACACATTCGGCAGATCTTATAATATTTTTGCAGTTAAATGTCACTAACTTAGTGTGATTATTCATACGCTAGGTGCCAACAGTTCTATTATTTCGCAATCCTAGTACCGGAATTACTTCTTGCCCTGAAGTTGACAAAGCGACGGTATGCAACGCCTTCTGGCCAGAAATCATCATTCAGGAAAGTATCTAGTTTATGTTTTGGTACCAGTACTTTGTACGCATCATATAATTTAGGTACTTTCATATTCATTTTTTCCAAGTATACAGTAACATCAGTTTTACTCGCTATGTAACTCAGTATGTCACACACGGGCACGTCCTTCGCAACATTATAAATATAGATGGGAATTTTAATATCTGCAGCTTTGAAATTCGTGTCCGCGCTCGATACTGCCTTTCCCCTACTAGCGATAAACCGATTCCTTAAACGTCTTTTCTGTACTAGGGTCCATTCTTGGTCTTCCTTTGGTATTTTCCAGTCACCATTGCGTACAATATCAGCCAAAGATTTCCTACTACCGAGTACACCTTGCTTTATGTTCGGAGCGGCCGTGTGTCCCGCCTCGCTCGGCACGTTGGTCGCAGCTGATTGCAGGTGAGTCATCTCGGGCTCGTCGCCGGCCGTAGAAACACAAATACTGTTGTCGTTAGCGCGATCACAATTTTGTTGAGTACCCTCATTTTCTGAACATGATTGAATAATATCCCGATAACTCGTATCTACGCGTTTGTCGCTAGTATTTTTGCATGGTGTGACATATTGAGTGTCCAAATACTCCAGCCCCTTTGGACCGCTGCAGTATTCATGGTGACTATCCAGCAAAAAGCCACCTCTTTTGACGTTGACATTACTTGCGGTGCTTCTAAAATTATTCACTATAGATGCCTTTTTTAGGCTTTCAAGATCAGACTTCACATCATTTAGGTTTTCTTTAGTGGCATACAGTTCTTTGATCTGATTCATCTCCTGCTGCATTCGCATCAAATCCTTCAAAATCCGAGTGACGTCGACGTGATCAAAAAGTACCGGCGGTAGTTTTTGCAGGTCACGGGCCACAAAAACCGGTAATACCTCAGGATCGGACTCCTTCAGCATGCAGATGATATCGTCTATTTCACGGAGCTTCTTCCCGTCTCTCTTCCTCGCCTTCTTACGCTTCTCCGTGGGTAATGATTCACAAAGTAGATTTTTAGCATTGTGAATATCCTCGTCAGAAAATGCACTCACACATATTTGACTAATGCTCTCCTCGTTCATCACATCGATTTTGTTACATATAAAGGCTAGGACCTCGTTAATAACTATATTGCAACTCGAACATTTTAATAATTTCGCGGCCATGGCTAGTCTCGCGCGTCCGTATGACAGCGCATGCGCGTCGCGATGCGACTTATGAGGCAAAGAAGGGGAATATGCTATGCGCAGACGTCTTCGACGGATGGAAGAAACCTAAACCGGAGGATCCGGAAGCTGGTGCGACGTGACCTCCGATGTTTCAATACCCGCGCTACTACGGCTGCGATTGAATAGAATCGAGGCACTAAAGTCTTCGCTCGCCAGTTTAGTAGAATTCATCTGTCGAAACTCAATGCTGCGGATGGCAAAACCGTAACCTCCAAGTTCGAGATCCTCGCTGAAATTAAGAGTTTCTACAAGGACTTGAACGCATCACGGATGCCTAAACCCACGAGACCCAGCGATGATGACCACAGAGCCCAACTCACGCGCCATTACACGGAGGACATCCCTGATCTCAACCAGGGCGATGTAAGAGTGGCTCTCGAGCAGTTTAAGAACAAAAAGTCTCCAGGGCATGACGGAATCAATACAGAGCTCTTAAAAGCAGGTGGGACAGCAGTTTTGAAAGAGCTGGCGAGCCTGTTTAATTCCGTTATCCACCAAGGCCTAACACCTCAGGCGTGGAGTGGGAGTGCGGTGGTTCTTTTTTTCAAAAAAGGTGACAAAACCCTGCTGAAAAAACTACAGAGCCATCTCACTCCTGAGCCACGTCTACAAGTTGTTCTCGGGAGTCCTAACAAACCACCTCGCCAGAAAACTCGATGATTTCCAGCCACCGGAACAAGCCAGGTCTCGAAAAGGCTACAGCACCGTAGACCACATCTATACTGTTCGGCAGATTTTACAGAAGACCAACGAGTACAATCAGCCGCTGTGTATGGCTTTCGTGGACTACGAGAAAGCCTTCGACTCCATCGGAACCTGGGCGGTTCTGGATGCTCTGCAGCGGTGTCGCATCCATTGGCGCTACATCGAGGTATTGAGATGTTTGTACGACACGGCCGATGACTGTCCAGCTCCAGGACAATAAAACCAGCCCCATTGAGGTGCGTAGAGGGGTGAGGCAGGGGGATGTAATATTCCCTAAGCTCTTCACCAACGCACTCGAAAACGTCTTTAAGACGCTGGACTGGACGGGGCATAAACATTAATAGCGAGTACATATCCCACTTTCGGTTTGCCAACGATATCGTCATCGTGGCAGAGAGCCTGAAAGAGCTGAGCGAGATGCTGCACAGCCTAAATAGAGCCTCTCGACGGGTCGGTCTCGGTATGAACTTGGCTAAAACCAAGATTATGTTCAACAAACACATTGTGCCGGGACCGGTTTATGTCGACGGATCGATGCTCGAAGTTGTTCAAGAGTATGTCTACCTTGGGCACGTAGTCCAGCTTGATAGAAACAACTTCGAGAAAGAAATCGACAGCAGAATCCAGTTGGGTTGGGCAGCGTTTGGCAAGCTACGTCGAGTTTTCTCTTCGCCCCTACCGCAATGCCTGAAGACCAAAGTCTTCAACCAATGCGTCCTACCTGTTATGATGTACGGTGCCGAGACGTGGACACTCATAGTGGGACTAGTCCAAAAACTAAAAGTCACGCAGCGAGCTATGGAACGGGGCTTGGCGTCTCTTTGAAGGATAAAATCCGAAACTAAGTTATCCGACAAAGAACCAAAGTTACCGATATAGCTCATAGAATCAATAGGCTCAAGTGGCAGTGGGCTGGCCATATCTGTAGAAGGACTGATGGCCGATTGAGCAAGCGTGTCCTAGAGTGGAGACCACGCCTCGGCAAGCGTAAGGTAGGGCGGCCCCCGGCTAGGTGGACCGACGGCCTGAAAAAGGTTGTTGGGACAGACTAGATGCGGAAGGCTAAGGTCCGTGTACTGTGGCCCGTGTTGGGAGAGGCCTATGTCCAGCAGTGGACTGCGATAGGCTGATTGATTGATAAATCTCTAATTAATAAAATAGATAAAAATTGCCAAACCGAATATAACCAATAACTTGCTCGTAATATCTAGTTAACCATCTTCATAAACCAATATCCATTCATCTAGTTTCAGCGTACCGCTTCCATTGTACTCCAGCCGTGAAAAGGTTTTAGTTACAACACAATGCTAAGGCTTATAACAACTCTGCATTCAGCCGTAATAACACGAAAATAATATTGCTGTTGTCAAAACATTCTTGTAAAGAACGAAGTCACGCGCCAAACACTCGTGAAAGAGTTGATCGCGAGTAAGCTTATATATGGCCGGCAAGAAAGGCGTCCTTGAAAATTCACGTAGCAGGGGAGGAATGAAACTGATACACAATGGGGATAGGGATAACAAGGCTATCGTAACACAATTAATGAGATAAGAGCACTTAAAGGGTCAAGTAAAAAACTAATCCACCGCGTCAGGTAATACTGCCCATATATTTATGGTAAAAACACATAATATGGAATAATATGATAAGCCAGAAGAGTTTGTTAATTTGTCTAACTGAACGCGTTTATCTCTGAAAATACCAGACGGATTTGAAAAGTATTTTTTGTTGGCAGCCATATCAATGAATAAAATCACAGTAGGCAATGTAACATCATGCTAGGGTACTTAGGAGCTGAACCAAGAGAAAATAACGCGCAAAAGACGTATTATACATCATTCACGAGTTGTTTTTTGCGAGTGAGCGATGCGATACCACAGTATAAAGACATACAGTAGTTTGACGCCTTTGATCTCGAAGAAAAAGCCGACATCGTCTAGACATGGGTAAGGCGGCTAGGGCTGCCACATGTAAACAATACCTACTTATTCAAACACCGTCTATTTATTATAGAAAAATATTACAATTGCTACGCTACATGAATATTATAGTGTAAATCACTTATTTATTATATTACAATAATTAACGATAAATAATTATTATAAAACAGTATGCATTTTTTCGTGCGGTGACAGCTTTGCATACAAAGTGTCAGTCAGCAACTATTTCATCCCGCAGCGCAGGTGTCGTAGGAGGCGTATAAGGATATGAAGCATTTTTCATTAGGTCTTTATCGTTCAAACCAAGTTAAAATAAAGCGATTGACATAGCGGTCGTTAAATGGATGGGTAACCATGGGATCAGCTTGCAGAGCCTATATCATCGATATGAAGTATTTTGCAGATTTATTTTCGTGCAAACTACGTTAAAGTAAAGCAATAGTCATCACGGTCATTTTATGGATGGGTGACTGGGCTATGAGATTACGGAAAACATGTGTGGGGTTTATAAAAGGGGGCCGAAATTTTATTATTTTTGAGCTAGGACGCGCCGTTACCAAGATACATAATAATTATGTGATATGTACTTACCGAATACGAAGATACTAGGTAGGTACTTATTGCATGAAATTAAAATCACACTTGAATCGAATATTTCCTTACAACGCATATTGTCTTACGACTGCCATGTTGTTTACGTACAGTAATTACTACTATAGTCTGTGTACTATTTAGCCAAACATAAGATATTGTAAAATGTTAGTAGATTAGTAGGTACGTGCACATTATTTCAAGTGGTTATAGTGCCATACATTTCAAAATAATATAAATACCTAATTATAATTAATGAAATTATATTTTTTGGTGTAAGTAAATTGATGAAATCGCAGATTTTATAAATCCTTATTTATTTAAATCTTTAAGCAGCATAAAGAATTGCAATGTCTCACAGCACAAGAGCTATGCACCATCTAAATTAATATTCATAAGCAAATAAGTAAGTAATGAACAAAAAACAAGCACGCGCCAGCCCCCAAAAGCCTGTACCTAGTTAGGAACTAAGACGACATACGTAACTAGGTACCGCTCTTCCCGCGTCTCACCTCTTGGCCCCCGCACAATTGACCCGTCTAGACGTGTTCGTCGAACGACTGTATGGATTATTTGACTGTGGCGATACACCTGGCACATATGCCAGGTGTGATGGAGTGTAAGCGCAGCAAAACGGAAATAGTTCATGAAAACTAAAAGTAAGGCAACATGTATCCGAAAAGCCTTCGGTCCCGGTTTTTGCCTCAGGATATAAATCTTTAGGCTATGTTGGAAGCCTTCGAGCGGCCCAAAAATCCGACACTAGTACTGGCCAGACATTCATGCGAAAAATATAAGAAAGTCAGATATAATAAAATAAATAATCAAAAGAGTTTTTTTCCTTTGGGTATATTCCTTCTGTTTTATCTTTACAGATTCCTTTTGTGCAATTTCTACCTGCCTGCACTCTTCACTAGCAGCTAAATATGTAATCTTCATTAAAATTGTAGACTTCTCTAAACGAAAGCGTGCTGCATTATACTTTACACTGCAATATGCAAATTACTTAGAGCACCTAATCAGTTATGCACTTTTATTATTAGTACCACGAAGAAAAAGAAAATTTATAGAGAAGAGGCCCGTGCCCTGCTGTGGCACAGTATATGCAGACCAACCATACCAATATTGAGAATAAATGCAAGAAATAAAGATACAAATCCTATGATACATCCGCTGATCTTACCAACAAGAGCTCCTTCACTTTCGCCTTAAATTTGTATTGGTATTGCACATACTGATTTCTAGAGGGAGGGCATTCCAGAGGAGAATAGACTGAACGAGACAGGAAGAGTGAATAAGAGATGTGTTATGAGAAGGGATAGTAAGAAGAAGATTATTAGACGTTCGCGAGTTTCGGTCGTGGTTGGAACACAGATACTGATATTGGCAAGTTAAATAATTTGGGGAAGAAGGAGACATAATATATAAAGACTATTAGCCGTTGAGTGAAATTAAATAAAGCTGTTTCGGGCCTAATGGCAAAATCCCTACCACGGCCACGGTGTCATCCGAATCTACTATAATCTCTCGACTCTCTCAAATAATGTTTCCGTTCCTGTGGAATATGATGTGCACCCAGTGTCCTACTGTCCTAGGTCCAACATTGAGCCTAATCTATAGTAATGATCTTTGTAAATCATAAACGCATCCATCAAAAGCAATACAGTTGAAACTTCGGTCACTCCTTATCTCTCTCGCATAACATTAACGATACAGACATCTTTTCTCTGGGTACATCCTCATTTCACCTATCACTGAAAACTTCACAGTATGTAGTCTTCTTATTCTATCTATATTATTTATACATCTTTCCTCAAAACAAAGCATCTTTTGGCCTTCACCACTAGCAATCAATTAGGTTTGAGTCAATAAACAATTATTGCATGTTTCACCTAAAGCACCTAATACACGGTACATCTAAAGTTAACCAAGGTGACAATTTAGGAAAAGCAATGGCAAATCTACCAACTTAAAAAAATAAACTAATCCTTACAAAAAACTAATTAAAACCATAAAAGGGTCAATCTCTATGCAAGTCTATTGCAAAGAGTGAGTCTATTACAGTCTAAAGAAAATCGACTATATCGTTAAAACTTCCTTATTGAAATGTAGCGTGGAAAAGCTTATCCGGAAGCTCAGGGTCACTCAGAGAGCGATGGAGAGAGCTACGCTCGGAGTTTCCCTGCGAGATCGAATCAGAAATGAGGAGATCCTCAGGCGAACCAAAGTCACCGACATAGCTCTCTGAGTAGTCAGGCTGACGTGGCAGTGGGCAGGGCACATAGCCAGAAGAACTGATGGCCGTTGGAGCAGAAAGGTTCTGGAGTGGCGGCCACGCACAGGACGTCGTAGCAGAGGTAGGCCTCCCACAAGGTGGACCGACGATCTTGTTGGGGTTGCGGGCAGCGGATGGATGCGGATGACTCAGGATCGGTCTGTGTGGAGAGCCTTGGGGGAGGCCTATGTCCAGCAGTGGACGGCTTTCGGCTGCTATGATGATGATGATGATGTGGAAAAGCTTCCTAGTACTTACTTCAATACAGTACATTTGCAGTCTCTAGGGAGATATTTACCTATTATCAGGTAAAAGCTTATAAGTAGTATAAATACTTGCTGTAGTATACTCGTATTTCTACAAGAACATTCCGTCTTAGTATAATGTTAATGCGACCATTGACCTCTTGATTTGATACTAAAACATAATCACTCCTCACGCCTTTAATTTCCTCTTTAAACATCTATCAGTCTGCCTGCTGCCTAAGGATCACTTCAAAACAATATATATGTATTTGTCGTAATTGAATTAAATTACGTTTATATAATAGAGTGCGTGCGTAATACCGCTAAAGTTATTTTTACACTACTCTTTGCCGCTATAGTAAGTATGCGTAAGTGATCCACGTATATATATTCGCTGTAGGTAGACGTAACAGGTTGAGTCAGACTGTGGATTTATAGATAAAGTCTATTCATAGTTATTCGGCGTTCTTAGGCTAGGTGTTTTACACGCCAGTTTACGTTATTCTCCACCATATACCTCGTCAGCCCGTAGTGTGGTCAGATAAACAAACCTATAATCCACGAAAATAAGTAGTTCCACAAACAGCTGATATCACAGCCGACTGGCTTTAATCTAGACAATTATCTTGATTAACTAATCCCGTAAATCGTTTACCTCATAAAGAATAGAATCGGCGTAAGGAATTAATTGAAAAAAGGCACTCCTTCTCCGTGGTCGGGGCGGGAGGCATTTTTCACGCGCCAGACCCCTTACTCAGGTTTCATGTAGGTACATTTTAGTACATTTCACAGTGTAGCAGTAAGTGTACATTGGGAGATTGTTTGGCTTCACGAGACTATATTTATAGAAGTATATCATAACGCTTTTCACGTTATAGCAATCGTCAATTATTAATATCATAATTATTATAAATGTTATTAACTATCAAATGCAGTCAAAACTCGACATATGAGTTGTTACATTAAATATACCTATACCGTATTATATACTATTACTTTTACCGTATTACCAAACGCTGACAAATCTATATAGAACTCTTTTGGGTAATACTACTTTTCAATTACAATTTATCAATATTTCATAACAAATATATGCCTAATCTGCCCATTTTGCGACAAAAAAAAAGAGAAAAAAAACGCGGACCGGTATCGAGATTATGTAAAGATTAGATCGCTAAATCCAGTCCATCATCAGAAGAGACTTACGTTCACCAGATAGTCGAGCTGGCGAAACCCTGTGCAATCTCAATGCAACAATTAATAAAGGAATCAGGAAGCGATCGGGAGATCACTAATGCTAAGAAAGGAATTTAGGGTGACTAGAGGGATAAGTCCGGGAAATCATGCAGAATATTTACGGATGAATTGTATTTATGTGAGAATATTTTACTGATAGGAAAAGGAATATTCATTCAGAGGAACCTCGGGAGAAAGCTTTTCTGGCGGCGCATCAGAGGCATCCAAGTTTGGTCGCCTTCGTGCGTGGGATCCCGTGGGATCTGGTGGCCTAGGATCGATGGGGACGTTGAATGGGCAATGAAGAATTTGCAAAGGATGCACTCTAGTTAGCTCACAAAGTTCACTAGCACCTATAAATGGACGAGAACTTTGATATTGCGATCGATCTATTGGATCCATTGCCAAATAACGATTATATTCTTGTTGTGTGTATAGTGAAGTTACAACAGCTGTAAAGAAATCAAGATTACGAGAACTATAACGAGTTCGCAAATTATAAAAATTCTGAGAGAAGTCTTCGGTCGACTGTGCTGCCCACTATCGGTCACTACTGATGGCTGTTCGTTTGATTCGCGGCGGTTCGTTGGCGAGGAGTTGAAAGTTTTGTCATGATGGTGATATTAAAATTTTAACACAGTGGGATATTGGCCACAAATGAAGAGAGCATCTAACCAAAGACAGTAAAACGACTCTAGAGAAAAGCAGGGTATGAAAGATACACTAAAATTTATATAAATACGGTAATAGTAAAAACGTCAGAACTATTTTTCAAGAGAGTGAAGATGGATAAAAACCCAATGTTGAAATATAAGTAAGACGGATAAAAAGACTATTAAATCTATTTTAAGAGACAAGACGGATAATGAGACTGAAGTTGCAAAAGGAAAAAGGAAAAGAATACGGAGACCACAAGAGAAGAGCGGTAAGGCCAAAACAAACAGAAGGGGACAGGATCTATGTATGGTATGGTAGCCTGGGCTGTTTCCGCAACTCCATGTCCTGGCGTGTATTTTGCGTATAAGGTCTAGGTATAAGAAATATAAGGCAATGACGTATAATTATTTGCCAATGAAATATACATACATTATAACGATAAATAAAAAATGTTAAAAGGGAAGATATGTAGTGTTTGTATCTATGCAATAGATACAATACATTGTCTCATGTACACCAGTAGAGGAAGTAGCGTCACTTGACACCTGTCACTACTAGTATATCTGTATAGTCTGTGGCTGTCACTGTCACTACGGACAGTCAGTCGGTAGATAGACACGGTGCACGAAGGACGTGCTCTCCCGGTTCTGTGTGTAGTGGTGAGCCAGTGTTACATCGATTCGTGTTGTGGTTATACACCACTATTTTTTAATTAGTACAAAAACTTTAAGGATATATTAGCGAAGACATTATTATCGTATATGTGACGTAAGAATTTCATAATACCTATAAATAGCAAAGTTATAATCATTTGTTTTTTGTAGAAAATCTCACCTAAATCATAGACATATTTTACAATCCATTCACTACTTCATTGATAGTACTTACTTTCCATCCTTCTCTTACGCATTCTTTCCATCGCACTTATAATGTAGGTAGCTTTAGACAATAAAATGAAGCAAAATAATAAGTGTAGGTAGTTACTTTTTATTTTTTTTAATTCTACCCTCTCTTTCATACTTCATCCGGGCTTAGTACCGGCAAAATTTACCGTTTTATAAGTAATTAAATACGGAGGTACGTAATTAGAAAGCAAACACATATCAAAATAAAAGAAGGTATTCTGTAATAAAAGAAAAGAGTAATTTTGGCGTATTTATGAAGTTAGAATCATCTGCTATTTACAAATATTATTTTATCATCATCATGTCAACCTAGAGACGTCCACTACTGGACATAGGCCTCCCTCAAGGTTCTCCACATAGACCTATTTTGAGCCGCCCGCATCAAATTATTATTTACTTAAGTAAGTATTATTTACTAAACTTACAAGTGTTTCCATTGTCCTTCGAAACGTCCACCACCATTGTCAAGAAGTACGCTTCTGTATTTTCACTTCGTCAAAAGCGTCCAATATGCGCTGTTTTAACCGTTCAACAATAACCGGCTCACTTTTGTACACTCACAAAAAGATGTCCATGTGTACACAGCTGCACTCGCGATTCCTCCACTCAAAAAGTACGCACGAAGCATAGCTACATATGATGTGAACTGATAAGCCTCGAGTCGGGCAAAAGTAGACAAACAATTAAATGGATGTTCTCAGTTCCGCTAGCAATTTAGCACTGTTTGTCGCATCGATCGGGGCGCGGCGCGGGCGCAGAGGGACAGGGGGGAATTTATCAATGGAGCATTTACTACTGTTAAAATTCATAGTATGCGGCGGGTCGTAATTATGCATTTACCGATTAGTGCGTATTTTTGTGGACAGTTTTGAGACAGTTTTGGGACTTAGTGTTTTTATTTTTTTACTATATAAATATGATCAGTTAAAGATACTTAATGCCCCGTTAAATTTTTTGTACTAATAAAAAAATAGTGGTGTATTTGCTGTGATAGCAAATACTATAGGAGGCACAGATTGATCGCATAAATTACATCGCATTTTATGAGCTCAGTAAATAATTGTTCCGGTTTAAATAATTGTTCTTAACTGCTATTTTCAACACTTGCACTTCGTTAGCACTTGTTATAATCACGATATACTATCATGGTCACAAACAAAGTGCCTCATATGATGAAGTAGATATGAGGCACTCTGTTTGTGACCATCCAATCCCAACCAATCCCAAGTATTACTTTGAGCATGACATGAATGGCGTAGCAGTCTGCTACGTAGGTTCTTTTTCGTTATGTCTTTATTATATATATCATATTAGCTGCTGTAAATGTGTTCGACTGCGACCCATTACAGTTCTGAATCAATCCACTTGAGACTGGTTCTAATATTTGAAATAGTCGATCATTTGTCTTCAAATACACTTACAGAAAATCAATGTTACAGATCTCACGATAATACCAAGTGAATTGCCATCGTTAACTGCTGTTTGCGAAAAGTCTCTTACTTAGATAATGAGGTAATCTGTCAAAGTGAATTTGTATACCAAGATATCTATGTTTGGATATTTGGCAATATCTCAATAATTCTTTGCATAAGTTTGTTTGGACTATAAACATTTACAAATATGCTGAAAATCACTCAATCATTTAATTTAGAGAAACAAGAAAGTCATTTTTCATTTTATCAAAAAATACATAAATTTTTTGCTCAATATAGGCAAGTAGGTATGTCTAAAAATATGTTTGTTTAATAATAGTCTTTGCTGCAAAACTTACCATGTTCAACAGAATTTTCGTCAAAACCGGCGAGCACCAAAAGGTTCCATTAGCACGGTACTATATTCCAAGCTTCTCGTTATGTCATGTTGGCTACCGTGTTAATTGCGAAGCGAGGTCATTTGTTGATTGATTGGTTTGGATTACCGCTGTACGACTATCAACAGTAAATCAAAACTCTCAGCCAGCAGAGCGTATTAAATACAAATCGATAGAAGAAGAGATCTCTAAAATAGATTTGTATATTTATCACACGTATATTGGGCTAAAATCATATTATAACTGCGCAATATATTTAAGTCGTTAATAATGCTGGTATGGTTCTGTATAATTTGACAATTCACACATTGTCATCTGATCCCAAATTAGGTAAAGCTAGATAGGTATGTTAGCCGGTTAACTTACTATAGGTACTATTTATTTCATTCACATGACATCATCGCGACAAAAAGTAGCCAATGTGCTATTCTGGTGTAAATAAATAAATGTAAGACAAACATCCATATCCAGGCGCACAAATGTTTGACTTGAGACTTGAGGGAATCGAACTCGATGAACGACCTTTCCACATGGCAGTTGTTTACACTCCAGCTAGTGCTACACCATCGGGTCGTCTATTTGTTTAATTGGCTCTTAACAATAAGTACACGATGTTAAGTTAGGTCGGAGCGTCTTCCTTCTTGCATGCGCAAATACGCAGAGTATCCTCTCTACATGAGAGAATTATGAATAAATAAATTCCTATAACTTCCAAATGTATACCATGCATTAACCTTCTACATTATTTTTCTACATCAATAATGCCCAGATATAAAAAAATTAAAGGCAGCGATAGCCTAGTGGAGATACCAACAGACTGCCATGCAGAGGGTATCGGGTTCGAATCCACGGCGCGCATCAATGACTTTTCGGAGTTATGTGCGTATTGAATTGTTAATTATCGCTTGTCCCGTGCCTCGGAGAGCACGTTAAGCCGTGGGTCCCGGTTGTCATGAAAATCTTTGATAATCGTTACAGGGCGTCAGTACCTTCTAACATAAACTGACACTAGTCTAAACCATGGAATATCGCTATCCCTTCGGGTTGCGGAGGTCAGACAGGCAGTCGCTCCGTGGAAAAGCTAATATTCAGCCAAATCCGGTTAGACTAGTAAGCGGACCCCAGATTGAAACTGGGATAACGCTAGGAGGATGATGATGATAGAAAAATTTACTTGAGGATCACACAAAGATTGGTTCTGGGTGGGAATCGAATCCAGTCTCCAGCATAGCAGCCATGGTTAATAACCAGCCGACCACAAGCCTGTTTAGCTAAATGTGTAAGCCATGTCTACAATATTTAACTATAATGAATATATGTATTTTTCTAAATGATCAGCTTTTTTTCAACAATGTCTTTTAAACAATATAAATTGTTTGAATAAAAACAATTATATCATTAGTTGGATTAATAAAAGTAATATAGTAGTTGTTCAAAACAAAGTCATTATTCGGCTTACTTATTTAGGGAAATGATAAAATCTTCATTGTTTTCTTTTTAACAACGCTATATACAAAACTAAAACAAGTGTTATTCTCTGCTTACTCGTATACATTTGTAAATAAATAAAAGATATAGCCTATTACGAGTATAATAATAATTAAAATGCTATTTTCAGCGTGAACACACGTGCGCTGGCAAACACGAAAATAAAACAAAAATAATCTAATGGAAGGAAAGAGGAACCCACCACGCACCCTCGGATTGACCACCCCAACTATTGCAATAGAAAAGGGTTGACAATATCGAACTCCTCTAAAAGGATAAGGGATATAGGAATGGTATGGGTTCCAGGAAGATACCTGACTTGCAGTATCTCGCTGTATGCGCCGACTATTCTTCGACACGTGTTTCGCCTCTGCACGAGGCATCCTCAGGAACGATGAGCTCAGTCGTTGCCCATGCCACATAGACGAAAGTGAGATAAAATCACTTATTCTGGGCTTGAAAAACGATAGCGCTGCTGGGTATGACAATGTATCTGGAGGTCTTTTAAAAAAATACTCAGAACTTTTAGTGAGACCCCTCACTCATGTTTGTAATTTATCTTTAGATACGGGTACTTTCCCAGAGGCATTCAAGCGATCTCTAATACACCCTATACACAAGCAGGGTCACAGGGACTGTGTCAACAATTATAGACCTATTTCTATATTGCCCACCTTTTCCAAGATTCTTGAGAAAGCCATTAACTATAGACTATTGCAGTATCTGGAGTCCAAAAATCTCTTATCAAATGCTCAATTTGGTTTTCGCAGAAATAAATCTACCACCGATGCTGTTCAAGAGCTTACTAGCCATATGGTGGATAGCTTGGAAGAAAGAAAAAAGGTTATAGCTGTATTTCTAGATCTAGCCAAGGCTTTTGACACAGTCTCTGTACCTTTGCAGGCATGTGGATGACATGCGTGCCAACCAACTAACCACCAGGGATGCTGAAGACCGTGCGAAATGGAGGAGACACAGCCGGAAAGCGGACCCCGGGCTCCAAGGCGTGGGTTTTGGAGTGCAACCGGGACAGCGCTATGATGATGATGATGAATCACTCATAGATGATCTAGCGCAGCGCTTAATGTTGTTTGAAATATCAACCGAAATTATTTGGCAAGATTTATAAAACGAGCGTTTCATCTCGAGCACCAGACATGTCCACCGTGATTTAAATGCTGAAAGCATTTTATTCATACCTTGTTTTTTGGTATCTGGTTGGAAAATCCTTATGGAGTCCCTCCGCCCTGGGGGAAGGGCGAAGGGGACTGTCAGACTCTTACTGACTAAAAACCAACCCGTGTTCTTCATGTACCCGTGTGTCGGATGAAGGCGTTGGGCTCCGCCGCCAAAACACCCAGCAGCCGAGGAGGACAGGGAGGACCGCAACACAACACCGCATCTCCTCTTCCTCTGCGGCCCCACCGCGACGCAACAAATGGTGCACCCCTATTTGGTCGCGGGAGATAGGGCTCGTGGCAACGCAACACCGACACGCCTCTCCTCCCGCGACCAGGCCCGACTGCGAGGGACAGACAGAACTGTCCCCCGCACCCGCACCTTTGGACACGTCCTGCGCAGGCCCCTTCAGGCCCACGCGGAGCGTCCACTCCCGGGATCTCTCTCAGCTTCACCGCGGGTGTCCAAGCCACGGTTACTGAGTTCCCCCACCACGACAAGGTGGAGATCCCACGGGGGGGATTTTATTCATACCTACGCATATTAATTCTAGCCCATAAAGCTCCTGTATGTGAACATAAATACAAATAGACAAATAGACTTCAAATCAATACCAATTTAATAAATATAATGTTTAAGATCATTACTATAACTATGCGAACTGGCCGAACTGTTTAAATCAAACAGATTCACATTAACTTTTCACTCACAGCAATGGAATTCTATCAATCTTCTGCTGAACCGTTTGAAACATTTTATTCTTTCTCTCGAGTATATTTTCACTCTACACTGTATAAATATGCAGCATATAAATCTCACATCAATAACGTAGAAATGCGAGCATCAGTTCGAAATTAATTTGGGTGAAATTCTTTCGGAATTCAATCTTCGATAAATTAATGTTGGCAGAGGCAGCTGTGCTCATATCGGGCTCTATTAAAACGTCATCCACCATACTTAGTAACAGTCTGCGTAAATCAATGTAAGTATACGTTCTAAACGATGGATATCTTTCTTTGATTTATCTTAGACATGGGAACGCGATTTGTTTTACTAAGTTGAAATGTAATTTTGAATTATTGAAAACAAATCTTTTATTTTTGCAGGTCTAGTCAATGAGGGAGTATAGTTAGATATTAAGGACACTAAGAAAGTACTTCTAGGGATTGACACCTAAAGGGTGAAATTAATACTTTATGTTTTGTAAATTATGCAACACGTAATTTCATACAATTGCTACTGGTAAGGAGTAAGAGCGAAGCTAAGCTGCAAGCAACTACTTAATCATTAACAAATAAAAATGTTCTTGAGTCTTTCTGCGCTAGACTTTGCGAATTTACATGTCTATGTTGATTACCATATCAATGTATTCATGTCTAAGTTATACACACATACTAATAAATAACAACATAGACCAAATATTTTGTTATCCATTAGAGATCTGAAGTATTCGCCAGTTATTATTACAAAAAGCACACTATTTTACATATAATATGTATAAACAAGCACTTGAAAATTATTTCTAATTCGCTCTCTTCATCTTCTTCTGGTTAACGTTCGTGGAATAACGAATGTAGCTCGACCACTTTCCAAGCACTACTGTTCTGGACACTCAGTCATCTCACGGAAGCTTTGTCTAAGCCGTGGTAAGATTCTGAACATTTAGTTATGACCAGACTGTCCAGTTGGGCCGCCTCCTGAGGCTTCAGGCGATCTAACAATGTTTGATATTGGTCACGTGATATCAAATCGTATTTAATGTAATAAATGTAATTTTCATGCTCCTAACGAGACAGGATCCCACCGACAGAATAACTTGAAAGGTAAAGACAGGTACACAAGCATTGTTAAAGTTGCCAAGAGGAAGAGCTTGGGGGCTCCCTCGGCCAACATCCGCCAGGACCTAATCTGGGAGAAGTTTACGAGCCTTTATCTTATCGACTTGGACTTAAACTGATCTGACTAGAATGTTCTACTAATTTCGCTGCTTCCTGAGTGCTTCTATTACTCAATTTAAACTTAATGGCAAATTGTAATTAAATTATCAAATAAAGCACATAGGGAGTTGCATTGTTATTCAAAGTATGTAAACTGTATTCCGAAAACACAACACGCCATATTAGCAAAAAACAATATCAACAAATTAGGTTCGTACTGTGTGCTTAAGAAATTACTCGGTCCTTCTGAACAAACAGATTATCGAACTGCTCATAATAGAAATGGTTCGTATGGAGCCTTTGTCTTTGCAGCGTCAGCACTCACAAACGGACTAATCTACAAAACACGATCGGTTATTATCAGGGGATACGGTAAGCACTTACTGTAATAGAAGTATAACTACATATATTAGTGGCTCATATGGTCTGCGGCTTACGTATGCACGTAATATATAGAACTAGTTTAGCCCACGGTTACACCCGCGCGTTATTTAGAGTAACTGCTCCGCACCCGTGGCTTATAGCGTGATGCTATGTAGCCTTTGATAAATGGGCTATGCAACACAAAAACAATTATTCGAATCGATTCGGTCGATAGATAAGTTCAAACCAGTAGTTTCTGAGATTAGCGCGTTCCACCAACCAAACAAACTCTTCAGGGTCATTATATTAGTATAGATAACTTTTTTTCTAAAATAAATTATGTAGTTTCGTTTAAATGCGTATCAGCGGACAGCATTTTGTCTTTAATAAATTAATAAATAACTTTAGTGATACGGCAATATCTGCTGAAATAGGTATACCTACTATGAACTATTGCTTAATGGAAATTTAAAATCAGATTAAAGTATGCAATTTGCACCAAAGTGTTCTGTGAAATATGTAGGTATGTTTCAAAATATAAGGCTATTTAAAGGCAAGGTGCATAGGGTTCCCACCAAGAACTTAGGGTCCCAAGCCAAACTCATCTGCAAGTGGTGCACCTGCCGATCAACGGACGAGGCTCTGGCAAACAAAATATCTCGATTAGCCCCAATAGGCTCGCCATCTATTACGTGGGATCAAAACACTGGCGAAAAGTGGGCGTTTAATATGCCTACACCTTCGGGGAAACAGGCGTGAGTCTATGTATGTACAAAGGCAAACTTTTGAAAGTTATTTACATTGCTTTACATTTAAAATATACTCCAGAGTGGACAAACATTAACCAAATGCATTACATCACAGTTGTTAAGGGATTTGCGAGAATATTGTATATGAGTTGTTGTTTTCGATAATATTGTATAGTCGAGACTACAGTAAAATGCTACTGGAGGCTCGATTCTCTTGAATAAATCTTTTCGTCCCTGTGGAATATGATGGGCACCCGGTGTACTGTCCCAGGTCCAACATTGTGCCTAATCTATTAATGATCTCTGTAAATCATAAACGCCTCCAATAAAAGCAATACAGTTGACAGATCGGTCACTCTTTAGCTTCCTCGCGTAACCCCAACGATTCGGACACCTTTTCTCTAAATGACTTCTGAGAATTTCACAATAGGCTACACCTCTTATTCTATTATATTTTACACATCGTTTCTCGAAACGAAACATCTTTTGGCTTTCGCGACTAGCAGCCAATTAGGTTTCAGTCAATGAACAATTTTTACATATCTCACCTAAACTAACAAAACGTACTTAATACACCTAAAAACTAGGCAAGAAAAGCAACGGCAAATCTACCGACTCAAAAGAATAAACCTATATTTACAAAAAAAACTATTTAAAGCCATAAAAGGATCAATCTCGAGGCAATTCTATTCCAAAGAGTAAGGCTATTGCAGTTGAAAGAAAATCGAATACATTGTAAAAACTTCTTAAATGAAATGAAGCGTGGAAAAGCTTGTACCTACTACAGTACAATACATTTGCACTCCCTAAGGAGATATTTAACTATTATCAGATAAAAGCTTATAAGTAGTATACATACTTGCTGAAGTAGACTACTATTTATACAAAGGCATTCCGTTTACGCACACAATTTATCGCTTCGGGTCTATTCTTTATGTCCGTGGCTTGAATATTTGTAAAGTCTGCAGTGAAACATGATTTATTCCTAACGCGCGAGCGTAGTCTATAAAAAGATAACTTTCATGAACAAATTATATCATAGTCTTCTCTAAGGTCACGACTCACGAGTAAATAAATATGTTAAACAGCTATTTTTACATTCTGGATAACTGTGAAAACACGTACCTAGAAAATGTAATAAGAGAAGTGTCGACGTGAAATGGAAATATAAGGAACCGAACTTGAACAAAATATTATTATTATATTATTAAAATTCATATTATTTTGATATAAGAATATTTTTCATACATTTAACTGGTGGAACAAACGAGGCGGTTCTCAATTCAACGGTTATTTTTTTTATATTTGTTACTTCAAAATGTTTTAGGGTAGTTCTTCCGAGACAGAATTTTCGATTTCTATGGGCATATTTCTGTTACCAACTAACAAAATGATCTGAAGTTTTTTTGTCCGTATCTTGACCAAATGATATATTTGAAACTAGCTGTCCCGGCGAACCCTGTATCGCCTTTTAAAGGTCTTTTTGCTTATTCCTTTTTTTTTTCAAACCACTTTTCCAGAAAATTCTGAACAAATTACCAAAGCCACCAATACTTAATCTAAAATTTCAGAGTTTACAAATGTATACAAACAAACGAAGATTGAATTTTATATACCTATATGTATAGATAGATGACCCAGCAAAAACCGTCTGCCATATTTGCATTCCTCATAGCTTAAAACATCGGAGAGGATACCCATATCGACTTTTAAAAAATCCCGTCTGCCATCTTTGATTTCTCATCCGCCATCTTTGATCACGAAATAGATGTTGTATTTCGATTCCCCACCCCTTAAAATATCGAAGGCGATACCCATATTGATTTTTAAAATTTTCTCATCCACCATCTTGGATCACTAAATAAATTTCATATTATTAATCAGCGTCCCCAAAAAACCCCAAAACGATACCCATATGGATTGTATCCTATTCGTTTAGCCTTTTTTTTGCCTTTGACCCAACCCTCCCCCTTCTTATTTGACCATTTTATTATTTTTGTCTGGCCCCTAAAAGTGGTGGCGTAATTTTATAAAGCCTATAGCCTAGTTCGGAATAATTGGGTTATCATGGGCAATAACAATTTTTTTAATCCGACTGCTAGTTCCTGAGATTAGCCGACATTATCATTTAGCCTTTTTAGCCTTTTGCCCGGCCCAAAGGGTCGAAGCGTTATGTTATATAGCCTATGCCTTCCGGAATAACTGGGATATCGTATACAAAAAGAATTTTTAGATCCGACCGGTAGTTCCTGAGATTAGCGCGTTCAAACAAACAAACAAACAAACTCTTCCGCTTTATTTTATTAGTATAGAATATAGATAGTAGAGCATCGTAGACTTACTATTCAAGATTCAAATTAACTAATAATTATGTAATTCGGCCAGATAGTATTTATTCAAAGAAAGAGCTAAGAATTAGGTGACAGGTACAGGTTACTACTTTTCTAATACAGTAAGTAAGAAACTTAAGTGTGAGTTTCATCAACCGATCATTATGTTGTCTTACATTATCAAGGCCACAGAAAGGGATATTTAAGGATACAGATTTCCACGCGAGCGAAGCCGCGGGCACAGCTAGTACCTAATATTAGTAGGGATTAGCCAAGGCTGTTACAATAATTAGATATTATTAGTTTAATTAAGTAAGCGAACCTTAAAAGCGAACGAAATAATGACAGTGCATCAATAATTATGTCAATGTATAATGTGTCAGTACTGACAGATATAGCACATGCGCAGCAACTCAATTATTACAGCGCATGCGTTATTACTGTCAATAGGTAGGAGGTTTGTCCATACAAACTTCGACCCTCTCTAAAATCCCTCCCAGATTATTTTTTGCATTTTATTGTATCCTATGTGTTTTTCCTGGTTCTGACCTACCTCTCCACCAATTTTCAGCCAAATCGGTTCGGCCGTTCTTGAGTTATAAATAGTGTAACTAACACGACTTTCTTTTATATATATAGATAATTGCAGTCTAGGTACAAAATAAAAATATTTTAACTTCATTCATATGACATGTCCGTCTGCCATTTTCCGGAATAAAATAGTCGATGTCGCATTTTCCCTTTCATAAATCAATATAAATTATTATATTATCGAGAAAAATATGTATTAGTTATAAATCATAAACACATAAATACCTCAATGTGTTTATAAATAAGTAAATAAGAAGTGTCCTGCGTATAATACTGATTAATATAGCATAAGCTGCGCTTGACCGTAATTGATCGGGTAATGATTATGAGAGACTGGCTTCCCGCCCGTGAAGCCAGCCGTGCAAAGGACGAGCTAGAAGGTGTACCTAACTACCTAGGGCTGGACGGCTTAGATCCTGGTGTTAGGAAGGTAAATATCTAATTCATCTGTGCTTGGTTCAGGTGGCATTCTGATTACAATACCTACTTTATAATATTTGTTTTATTATTTTTCTACTTCAGCCTGTGTTTCTGAGAGACGCTTTTATGTTATAGATTCGTGTAGAAAAGTGTCAATACCAAAGTTTGTATGTATGATGAGTTGCATGCAATGCATGATTGTAGGCAAAATTCTGATTCATCTCTGTGCCTGATTCGTATGGTCAAAACACCTTTTCTTTTTCTTTATGGTAATAGGCGGCAAACGAGCAGACGGATCGCCTGATGGTAAGCAATTGCCGCCGCCCATGGACACAAGCAACACCACAGGAGTCACAAGTGCGTTGCCGCCTCTTGGGGTTGGGAAAAGGGATAGGATGAGGATTGGGATGAGGGAGAAGGAATAGGGGATAGGGCCTCCGGTACTCTCACTCACCGAACGAAACGCAACAGTTTAAGTACTGTTACTTTACGTCGATTTTCTGTGAGAGGGTAGTACTTCCCCGGTGGAGCCGGCCCATTCATGCTGAAATCAGCAAGGCTCTACTACCTTGATATATACCATATGTATCATCTGACTAGTGAGTTGAACCCGGCAGAAATATCAAACAGAGAGAATAATATATTGTAGCAATAAAGTATAATATTTTTTGTACCTAAAAGAATTGATTGTATTACAAATATAAGCAAAATATATATTTTTTGATATATTACAATATTCTCACTTGCTCATAGAATAAAAAAATTATATGTGATATGATCACTGATAATTGTTTTTAAAAAACAGCTTATTGTAATTGTTAAAATATGGTTGTCTTTTTAATGAAGTCTTTCATTATCATTTCTGTTTCTAATTCATCTGTAACAAATTCTGATTCATTTGGGCACAAAATAATTGAACATCGATATCTTGAAAACTACTTTATAAAAACGAGTCCCTCATTCAAATATACATAATTATGTTCTTTTGTGTACCTATTTTCATATGAACATGTATTCATCATTTATTTATTTATTAAAGCTTTATATACACAACGTATACAGGCGGACTTAATGCCATGGGCATTATCTCCCAGTGTACTTTAGACTGGTGCAGAGAGAAAAGAAGTAGGTGTTACATAAAGAAAATGAATTTGAAATAACACAAATAGGTAATAAAAACTAAAGATACATTCACATTAAAACATATATAGGTAGGTACATAATTTACATATAATATAAACATACATAATATATATGTATTATAGAACTACATACATTCATACACATATAAGAATATATAAATATATATACATACATATGGTATATATTATATACATATTAAACCAATATGAAATTTAAACGACTTATGATACATTCGCTGACTCAGCCAGTAGAAGTTCCTTCACCTTGAACTTGAAAGTATTCTTAGTCTTGGCCATCCTGATTTCAAGAGGGAGGGCATTCCAAAGAAGAATAGATTGGACAGTAAAAGAAGAATGAAGAAAATAAGAGTTATGAGAGGGTACAGTGAGGAGAAGATTATTAGATGAACGGAGGTTTCGTTCATGGTTAGAGCATAAATCTTGAAAGGAGGAAGATAAATACTGGGGAGAAGTTGAAGATGTAAGAATAGTATAGAGGGTAGTGAGAGCACGCAAACTACGGCGCTGACTTATGGGAAGCCACTTTAATTGGGAACGATAAGTAGACACATGGTCATATTTGCGAAGATTGAAAATGAATCGAATGCAGTTATTTAGAAGACGGTGGAGTTTATCAAGGAGATCTGCATTCAGGTGAAAGTAACATACATCACCATAGTCGATGAGGGGGAAAATTAAAGTCTGCACAAGCATTGTCTTTGTCTCAGGTGGTAGAATGTTCCGGAGGCGGTAAAGAGCGCGCAGGGTACCGGTGACCTTTTGACTCACCTGGGTTACCTGGACTTGCCAATTCAGCGTCGCATCTATGTGTAGCCTTAGGTTTTTGACCGCAGGACTCAAATCGATGGTGATCCCATTAAAGACTATAGACGGCAGGGACGATAACTCTAGTCGTTTTAAAATCCATTGACTACCCACAATGATAGCTTGGGTCTTCCTAGGATTTACAGTTAGCCCAAACTTCTGACACCAGGACAATATAGCTGTCAAGTCGTTGTTAATTTTGTCGATCGCCTCATTGACGTGTTCCACACTTACTTGGGAGTAAATCTGCAAGTCATCGGCATACAAATGGTAAGCGCACTGAAGATTTCGAGTTAAGAGATTTATAAAAATAGAAAATAAAAGGGGAGAAAGAATGCCGCCTTGAGGAACGCCAGAAGTAGTATCACACCATCTCGACGATAACTCGTCGACATGGACCGACTGCTGGTGACCTCGAAGATAATTTGAAAACCAATCCAAAGCTCCAACCGAGACCTTGAGGTGGGAGAGGATAGATAATAGGATATCGTGACTGACGGTATTGAAGGCATTTGAAAAGTCAATTAACACCAGGACAGTGATTTTAGTGTTTTCCATGCCCTCACGAATATCGCCAGTCACTTTGAGGAGGGCAGAGGTTGTGCTATGACCAGGCCTGAAACCTGATTGCAGAGGACTCAACAATTTGTTGTGTTGGATAAAATTTGATAGTTGCTTGTGCGCACAGGCCTCAAGCACTTTGGAAATAAAGGGTAGGATAGAAATAGGACGGAAGTGTTCAGGGAGGGTGGGACTTTGGGTTTTGGGCAAAGGTATTATACAACATGTAACAAGTTTAATGCACATCTTGAAAGTACTTTGTTCAGAATCAGCTACTGAATCCATTTCTGACATTTTTAATATCATTTTTTTTTAATCCTAAAATAATTAAAATTACGTAAATTATAGTCACTCATTGCTTTGAAAAGGCAAAATATACGGAAATAAACCTTAAGCCAACGTAGAACGGCTTCTTTTTAAATGCATTTGCTTAGTGGTTCCACGTACAGGAACGCACACATTAATACAACATAACAATCGGTACAAGACAATAACACACAATTGACCACCAAAATATCTATCATCTTTCTTTCGCTTACGTATTAACAGCGGGAAAGAGCGAAATGTAATGTGTCTCACTTGTAACCGTCGCGTCGGTCGCCCGCGCTGGTAGGTACAGCACCCGCCGGGTGACCATTGTTGCGCTTAGACAAATAAAATTAGTCATCTACCTGGATTCTCTGTGAGTGTAGTGAAAAAAAATGTTTAACGAGTTTACTTGTTTATTTACAAAATGTGTATTATCAACATGATGGTGCCCCCGCGCGTTTTACGTAGAACGTTCGAGATCATCGTGAAGTCGAATCCAAGGAGCGCTGGATCGATCGCGGCGGTCCTGTCCAGTAGCCTCCTAGGTCGCCTGACTTGACGCCCCTGGACTTTGGCTTTATGGGGACATACCTATTAAACCACTAGTTGATTGTGTCGAGACAACAAGTGCCGGGGAGTTAAAATAAGATATCAGCTGCTTTTGAAACAGTGAAAAGAAACATTGTGTGTGTGAACTAAAGGAATATTTAAGCCGGGTGGTGGACACCTGATGTCAGCATTTTAAAAAGAGGACGCCGAACAAGTGACAATAAGCCTGTGAGTCATTTGGTTATTCTTTTATTGTAAAAAAAATATGATTCACAACTTTAAACACGCCGTTCTTCTTTAATTCTCTCATTGATACCCTTTTACTTTAATTTCTAATGTATCAATAATGCTAACTAGGTATGATTATTATGATTAAATTAAGATAGTCACAATAGCCACTAACGATGTTAAAAAATGATAGACCGTATCGTATTTCGCTGTCGTTTGTTTACCACAGCAAACGTTTCGTGTGATTGTGTGCGTACGCAGGTTTGTAGTGACCACGCATTTTACTTATAATGAAGTTAATACTTTCGATCAAAAACAATGTTTAGGCTAATAAAAAAAATATTTCAATGCATGCATTATGATAATAACAAGGTTTTCTAATTGGGGTGTCTGAGGATGTGCGTTATTTCCGTTACACGTTGTATATGCCTTGCGCCACAAGGAGGGAAAGGTACCAGAGACTAGGGAAAAATTAATGATGTGGGATATCGCCGACAGTAGATGATCTAGGATCGTCGTAATCATACGACGGCTAATATTGTCACATCCCACAGCATTAGATTTTATGGATAGGATGACCTTTTTGATATCGTCTGGAGACTCTGGAGAAAAGCAAAAAGAATCAATGTTGGGTTGAGGTAACCCTGCTAAATAATTAACAGTATGACTCACGACTTGGTGATCCAGCGATGCAGTAGTGGTGAAATATCGGTTGATATCATCCAAGTCATGAGTCCCATGAAAATCAAAATGCCGCTGTTTGCCAATGCCTAGTGTTCCAAGGAACTTCCAGGTACTAGCAGGCGATGTGCAAGAGATATTATTAAGAATATGTCGGCATCATCATCATCATCAGCCTGCCGTAGTCCACTGCTGGATATAGGCCTCTCCAATGGCACGCCACTGAGCCCAATTTTCTGCACTTCGTGTCCAGCCGCTGCCAGCCACTTTGCGAATATCGTCACTCCACCTAGCTGGAGGGCGTCCTACACTACGTTTGATAAGGTGCGGTCTCCAACTCTAGAACATGACTACTCCAACGGTTATCGGTTCTGCGATAAATGTGACCACTGCCACTTCAACTTGCTAATTAGAACATGTATTACAGAGCTGAAAGTGAAATTAAATATTGGCCAGATGGCCAGATGAATCAGTCGAAGAACTACCCTTTGCTGGTTGGACGCATTTTAATGTATCTACTTAGGAAATGTGTTTTAGGTATCATTAAATTGTGCGCAATGAATTCAATGAATGACACTGAATTTATTAAATCTGAAATGAAATTGCCGTTCTGCCGTACTGGCCATTTCTAATCAAAATATATTTTTTGCCTGATATTTCTAATTTCAAATTAATTTTATTTAAAAAAAATGGAATTCATTTTTCTAAAATCGTCATTAAATTTGTTTAATAGTTACTGTTACGTTTTCATCGCATTCGAACATTTTTGGTCATCATGGATACGTTAAAAATTCAAATAATTATGGGTATGAGTACCGTAATGGCAGCACAGCGGCACATGCGGCACGCAACATCAACGACGTTTACGGAGCGAACACTAGCAACGAACGCACCACCTGTTGGTTTGTCCGCTTCAAAATTTTGACCTGAAAAATGCACTTCGTGGTCGTCTAAAAACTTTGGTCGACAATGACGAATTAAAGGCGATTGTGGAAGCTGATGATACTCAATCTACGGCTAAATTAGCAATAGCTTTCGTCGTTAGCATCAAAACAATATTGGTCAATTTGCGTCTAACTGGCAAGGTAAAAAAGCTTGACAAATGGGTACCCCATGAACTCAATGATCACCAGCGCGAAGTACGCGTCGAGACGTGCCTTGCATTGCTCAACAATCAGCAAATGAAGTAATTTTGAACCGCATTGTTACATATAAAGAGAAATGGATCCTGTTCGACAATCGTAAGCGCTCGGCAAGTTGCTTGGACCCTGGTTCAGCACCCAAAAATGCCCTAAACGAAAACTTACCCCTAGAAAAGTGATGGTCACTGTTTGGTGGTCTAACGCCGGTGTAATTTTTCACAGCTTCTTACCAACCAGCAACACGTCTCCAACCAGCTTTGGTCAATTGTTCGGCTCCACTGCTCCTGCACGACAACGCGCGACCTCATACTGCACAGCTGACGATCTCCAAGTTACAAGACCTGGGGTTGGAAGTTCTCTGTCATCCGCCGTACTCAACAGACCTCGCGCTCACAGACTTCTACTTTTTCCAGAATTTGGATAGCTTCTTGGCAGGAAAAAATTGAATACCCGAGAAGCAGTACAAAATGCCTTTGAAGAATTTGTTGCCTCCCGTCCAGCTGATTTCTTCAAGAAGGGCATCAATAAGCTACTAATGCGTTGGCAAAGATGCATTGATTGCATGAGTGATGACTTTGATTAATAGAAGTAGAAAATATATAAAAATACGCTTAATTTATTTCATGAAAAACGGCAATTGCATAGTTAAAGACCTAATATACAGGTTGTTTGGCGATTGGACCGACACAATTTTTTGGGGGTATATATAGCATTAAATATGACAACAAACTAAAAAGTTATATCGTTTTAAATGTGATAATTCAGAAAAAAAAATAAAGAATGAAAAAAATATCGTATCTCGAGTACAGGTACACTTAGGACCTGGGTTTCTTGGGGTGAAAACTAGGATATGCCCTCCTCTAACCCCAAAAAATTGTGTCGGTCCAATCGCCAAACAGCCTGTATTATTCCATGTATCAGTAAGTAGAATTAAAAAGGACGAGGAGGAAGAAAATTTATGAAAATAAAAAAGGAAAGCACATTATTTTTTTATTATAAATTACATGGTTGTTATTCTTAGCGGCCAAATACGAAAGCTAATATTTCTAATGCGATTGTAGGTATGTATGTATATGCAAATTCACATACTTATCTAAATGTGCGTGTTATTTCTTACGGGTAGATGTTTGTATAGTTACCCATGTCCTTACTCGAAACATATAATGGGTCATAGACGAAAAACATAAAAGAATTTGTGGACAATACACTAATCTGCAATGTACAGCGTAATGAACATACTATTATCTCACATTAGCAGCATTATTGATCGCATATCAAATATGCCTTAGATAATCGAGTCCAGTACAGCAAATACTGAAGTGCTCATCGATCATCATCAATCGGCTATTCACGTCAGCAGCACGTTGACCAACCAACTACGGATAGAACATACTACTATCGGATATTATTAACGCGAAAGTTTGTGAGGATGCAGGGATGGATGTCAGGTGCTATTTCACGCAAAACTACTGAACAGATTTTGATGAAACTTAGCGGTAAAGAAGGTTATGTGTACATTAGAAAAACACTTAGGCTATTCTGACGTATTCTATCTGACCTTTTGTTTTGGTGTAACGGTCGTGTGACAGTCAATCCAGAGGGTTGTAGTGGGCAGAATTTAGTAGTGTAGGTATAATAAAAAAAAACAACTGAAAGTCTCTAAATCTACTACCTCGTTGGTCTCGCGGCATAAATGTGCGCGTGGGATCGGGAGGTCCCGGGTCCGATTCCTGGGTCGGGCAGTGTTATTGGGTTTTGCTGTCACGAAATTCTCAGTAGCAGCACGGAGTCTGCAAATGTGCCCGGTACGGCAATAGGCTCGCCCCTTATTACGTGGGACTAAAGTATATCTGGCGAAAAGTGGGTGTAGAAATACACCTCTGCCTACCTCTTCGGGATAAAAGGCGTGACGATATGTATGTATGTGTATGTATGTATGTAAGTCTCTAAATGTTATGCAACATCAACCTATAGTATCACCATCAGTAGGCTTTTTGTGACGACACAGCTATTTAAACCTCTATTTTGTTACAAAGGCGTAAAATTCGCAAACTAAATATAGCCAATAACTTTATCATAATATCCAGTTACCCATCTTCATTATCCAATATCCATTCATCTAGATTCAGTGTTTGTTCCGTTGTGTTGATTCCGCTTCCATTGTACTCCAGCCGTGAAAAGGTTTTAGTAATACTAAGGCTTATTGCAACTCTGCATTCAGCCGTAATAACACGAATATAATATTGCTGTTGTCAAAACATTTTTGTAAAGTACGAAGTCACGCACCGAACACTCGTGAAAGAGTTGATCGCGAGTAAGCTTAAATATGGAGGTCGGCATAAGAAAGGCGTCCTTGGAAAGTAACGTAGCAAGGGAGGGAAAAAAACTGATACACAATGGGGATCGGGATAACAAGGCTATCGTAACACAATGAATGAGATAAGAGCACTTAAAGGGTCTAATAAACTAATCCGGCGCGTCAGGTACCCTTATATTTCATGGAAACAACACATAATATGGAATTATATGATAAGCCAGAAGAGTTTGTTTCTTTGTCTAATTGAACGCGTTTATCTCTGAAAATACCAGGCGGATTTGAAAAGTATTTTTGTTGGCAACCACATCAATGAAGAAAGTCACAATAGGCAATTTAACATCATGCTAGGGCGCTTAGGAACTGAACCAAGAGAAAAATAACGCGCAAAGGACGTATTATACATCCTTCTCGAGTTGTTTTTTGCATCAATCATTAAACAATGTTGGAAGCCTTCGAGCGGCCCAAAAACTCTGACACTAGAATTGGCCAGACATTCATACGAAAAATATAAGAAAGTCAGATATAATAAAATAAATAATAAAAGAGTTTTTTTTTTCCTTTGGGTATATCCCTTCTGTTATATCTTTACAGATTCCTTTTGTACAATTTCTACCTGCCTGCACTCTTCACTTGCAGGTAAATATTTAATCTTCATTAAAATTGTAGACTTCTCTGAAGGAAAGCGTGAACTGTTTTATACTTTACCCTGCAATATGCAAATTACTTAGAGCACCTACTCAGTTATGCACTTTTATTATTACTACCACGAAGAAAAAGAAAATGTATATAGAAGAAGCCCGTGCCCTGCTGTGGGATAGTATTATACAGGGCTGATGATATAGCAATTAAATTATCAGGTGTCTGGTGAGAAGAAATAACTGATACTCCTGTTCTTTAATGCTATCATTAAAGAACTATCTCATTAATGACTATAAAGAATATCAGTCATTTTTTCAGCTCGCCAGCAAAAGATGACGTCAGGTTTTTCCCACATGTGTACCTAAGAACGTAGATCTAATCACAGCAATAAAGACTAATCTGCGTTCCACAAGGCATACTGTTTTACTTTAACTTTTACTACAAAATGCTTAAACGGTCTCCAAAATTACGATGATGTAACGATAGAATATCTCGTATCTACAAAATTGACTACATGTGTGTAAGCGATCAAGGCACCGAATGTTGTGGGTTCCATTCCCACTCGTGACATTACTTACGTGAATCACGAATTGTTGTTTCGAGTCTGGATCTATCACAAAAGCTATCAATATCTGTGGGTGTACTTTGATCCATTTATTTAAATGTTTGTAAAGTCGTCCGTGAAACAAGGTTTAATAGTTCAAATACCATGACAATCAAGGATGTCAATAGTCCGATCTGACAGAATTTTGGGCACGTGTCTGTTGTTCTTCGCAAAAAAACGAGTTGGGTTTAGGAATTAATTCAGAAACAAAGAAGAGCATGCTTATACTTACTTATATTGCGAAATGTCTTAAAATAAATAAAATACTTAACAATGCTAACAATTCAATCAGGACGTAAAAATATTTAAAATATGAACACTTCATAATAATTTTCTTCGGAACGCGCATCTGAAATTCCTTAGAGCGTTAACAACTGAAGAAATTTTATTTCTTTGAAAAATAAATATTGCCTCTTCCTTACTTTTTTAGAAAAATATTTAAGCGAAATTATTTAAATATCACGACGCTTTTACAACACGAAACATTTATTTTTAATTGTATTTTTATGGGTGCATAGGGTTCCCACCAAGAACTTAGGGTCCCAAGCCAACCTCACCTGCAAGTGGTGCACCTGCCGATCAACGGACGAGGCTCTGGCAAACAAGATATCCCGATAAGCGGCAATAGGCTCGCCACCTATTACGTGGGATCAAAACACTGGCGAAAAGTGGGCGTTTAATATGCCTCTGCCTACCCCTTCGGGGAAACAGGCGTGAGTCTATGTATGTATGTATGTATTTTTATGATAGGCAAAACTTGCACCAAGGGGGTGTGATCAAATAAGCTCTATTTGGTCACACATATTTTCAGGAATCACTATTTATCACGGGACCTCACGAAACTTATCAGTTATTCTAGTAGTTCTAGTTGGCATATTCATATTTGAATAACATAATCCGCGATTAAGGGAAATTGTAGCTTAAGTCAAAATTGTACCCAAAACTTGTCTGAACCCATGATTGCGTGTAGGTAGCGGTTTTGCGTAAATGTCAAACGTTTACATAAATCATTCGTTAAATCTCAAATAACTTTCATAGGTATCTTATTTCAAATCGAGAGATACACTAAACATTAAATCAAGTGATAACTATGCATTTCGCTGATTTCATGCCAAATTAATTTCTGGTTAACCTTTAAGGCTGCTACAGACAGTGCCGGCGCCGGGCGTCGGTGCCGCCGGAATCTGCCGCAGGAAGCCGCCGGGCATCATTCCAGCTGTATAGAACGACCAGAAACAAGTAGCAAGTTGCAACCAACGCGGCACGCCGGCATACCCGGGCTGCCATGCCGACGCGGCGGCTCATTCGTGCGGCAAAGCCGGCGGCTTTGTATGCCGCCGGGTGCACGCAGCCGGGCCAGCACTGTGTGTAGGTGCCTGTACAAAATCTACACAGCTAATTTTATCTTATACTAATATATAAAGCTGAAGTGTTTGTTTGTTTGGTTGAACTCGCTTATCTCAGGAAGTACTAGACCGATTTCAAAAATTATTTCAGTGTTAGATAGCCCATTTATCGAGGAAGGCTATACGCTATATAACATCACTCTGTGAGTGACGAGAGCGGAGCAGTAGCCTTAAATAACGAGGGTGTAACCGCGGGCATCCTCTTTATATAATAAAGTTATATAAAATGCCCAAGGATGCGACTTCTTTTTCGTACAGCGGTACCAATGAACGCCATTCCTGGTTAATAATGAACACGTATATGTGAATAACGTACCTACTGGTTAATATTCCTAGCTGTTTGTAACCTGTGTAATCGTTGTCAAGAACCGTAGAACGCAGCCCAACCATACCAATATTGAGCATAAATGGAGAAGTGTATTTGTTTGTTTTTGTTTGTTGTTGTTTCTTTTACGTCGCCACGGTTTAATGTTTTGTATGCTTTCTTGCGTCGTTTTGTAAAGTTGGAGAGTGACTTTTTGCCACGATAACCAACTCACATGCGGAGGTTAAGTCTAGTACCATCATAGATCTCGCTTACCTAATCCTAAATGCTCGCATTATACCGATTTGAGGAGGATACTGTCTGCGTCTAGGTAGGCGTCCGTAGGTCGGCCTCGATACCATCTACTCGAACACTTGAATATTTGATAGTGAACTGCTCCACTGAGGCCTTATCAAGCCTACTACATAGCTCCGGGATTCGCTCAGTAAATGCGCTATTTTACCGGCCTAGTTTTGGTTAACGTATGACCAGCAGCGGCTGCGAATGTCTTTCGACTAAAATTATCATGATCGAACTTTTCTACTGAATTTGTGATGATTGTGGGTATGCTACGCGGTAAAGCTTTTGACTTTAGCATTATAAGATTAAAGCAGCCGATCTACTGCTTAAGGCATTTCAGTGTCCACGTCACGTTGGCTCTTACACCTATTTTCATGATATTATAATCATCAAAATGCACTGGCGGGCTTTATGTAACTGCTGCTGCTAGACTGATGACGTATGTAACTGGCCAAAGTTCAAAGGAATTATTTTTGCAGTGAGAGCCCCTTGCATATGCTATTTAAAGTACCTCATGAGTATATATATCGACTACACACTAATGTGCAAGCTTTCCGCCTTTACAATTTTATTGACCTACTTTTCAAATAGGCTTATAAGTCCGACCGTTAGGTCTGCAGATGAAAACGTTAGGATTAAAATTGCGAACTGTTACGTAGGCAGGTAGATAGGTAGAACTAGTTGGGTACAAAGTTAACAATACAATCTCTTACAATCAAAACTCTTATAAAAATGGAGACCTGCTAGTTGAAAATCTTGATAAGGGGAGACAAGACAATAATCCACGTGGAAAAGGCAATAATCGTAATAGCTTACACTACCGCAGGTGCTATGTACAATTGAAAACAGTGAGACAAGTACTAGGTATTACGTTTATCGCCTGTTATAGTCACACGCCAAATTGAACGAGTACGACTGACAGAAAATTGTATAACACATAATGCTTCTTTGCATGCAGTTCTAGCAGGTGGCGTGTCGTTGTGGATGAGAGCAAACGGCGACTCCGTAGTGCGTGCAAAGAGCTGAGGTACGGCTAAACGCGCCATAAGTCGAAGATTAGAAGGTTTCTCCGGGAAGTTTAGCGAAGCCTCGAATCACAGCCTAATTTTAACAGTACATACATAACCGGTGGTAAGAAGCCTCACCTGGCAAGTAAAAGACAGGCAGGAGTCAGGACACATAAGTCGAATATTGAATTTGTGCAACGGGGTTATGTTGTAGCTCTACCTAACACTTAAATGGGAATAGTTTAGAAGTTACAACCGGCAGAAGGCGTTCAGCCTCTTTCATACTCTACGCTATATCGTACGATATGAATTATAATTACAGTGGAAGCCTAGAATATTCTAAATAATACATTGTAGTTGTACGAAAAGCATTATTCTAATCTCAGTATTCATCAGATAATATAATTACTTGAATCATCATATATTATCTAAGCATATTACCATACCATATCATACGAAATTGCATTTTGAGTTTTTTGCGTTTTTGACTGCGTGAGTTTAATGTATGTTAAGGTTACAAGGTATCTCCATGGCCATCATCGTAGCATGTCATTTAATTTCTTAAAAGATCTCCGTCGGCACAGATTTTAATGTTTCGTGTGGTGAGAGATTACGGGTACAAAATATCACTATCCCATTTGATTACGTGGGTGTCGTAAGATTACAAACTTTGTTTGAAATTGGTGGCAGATTGGCACGGCAGTATGAACAGTCTCACATCAACGGCAACTCTTTTATAACTTTCTCCCCAATGTTATTGAGTTGCAGAAGACACTTTATGACTGCACGGATGGTCTGGCGGTTTAAGCGGCCGCCTCACCGCTTCGATCCCCACACGACACAACATTTTGTTTCGTTTGTCTTTGTGTGATTCATAAATTGTTGTTTTGAGTCTGGGTGTTCATTGAGTCCGTTAGTTGTATGTTTGTAAAGTCTCCGCGACACAGGATATAGTCCTAGTGCGGTAGTTGTCAATTAAAATAAATGATAATAATACGTTTTCTAACATATATCTATTATTTTCTTTTTTATACGTAGTACTGAATTCGTCTTGCTTGCAGTGGTATTCGAATCCAAGCTAGGAATCCGAATAGGGAAAAACAAAAGTAGGGCTATAATTTGATCCAAACAGCACCTCCATGAAATATAACCGCTTTCAGATAAACACAAGGTGGATTAGGTATTAGACACGCATGTGCTGCATAATTACTTACCTATCTAAAAACTCATTATCAAACACTCATTTTTTGTAAAGTCACAGACAAGACAAGACAATATATATATATATATAATATATATATATATATAATATATATATATATATATATATATATATATATATATATATATATATATATATTACATATATAATGTTGTATGTAGTTTATTTATTAAGTTATATATATATTTATTGGTATCCTATTTTTTTTTTATTAGTATTATTATTTTTGTTGTAGACTAAGATTACCCTTAGCTCTAAAATCAAATCTCCAGCCTCAAAGGTTTGCTGGTAGAAAACTTTGTGTTGAGTTAAGCTCGCCTTTGTATACAAAATTAATTAGTTATTAGTTTTACTCGTTTCATGTATTTTTTGTTTTATTTTTTGTGTACAATAAAGAATTAAATATTTTGTATGAATTATTACACTGTCACGAATAACTTGGATATCTTCGTCCTATTTGTTGGTATTTTTAGGTCGAACTAAATATGCAAATGAGTTAATTTACTTTTGGAAGGTAAACACCCCGTAATATCGTGAGCGAATGCGATAAGTACTTTAACGTTAATGAGTTTTTAGATAGGTAAGTAATTATGCAGCACATGCGTGTCTAATACCTAATCCACCTTGTGTTTATCTGAAAGCGGTTATATTTCATGGAGGTGCTGTTTGGATCAAATTATAGCCCTACTTTTGTTTTTCCCTATTCGGATTCCTAGCTTGGATTCGAATACCACTGCAAGCAAGACGAATTCAGTACTACGTATAAAAAAGAAAATAATAGATATATGTTAGAAAACGTATTATTATCATTTATTTTAATTGACAACTACCGCACTAGGACTATATCCTGTGTCGCGGAGACTTTACAAACATACAACTAACGGACTCAATGAACACCCAGACTCAAAACAACAATTTATGAATCACACAAAGACAAACGAAACAAAATGTTGTGTCGTGTGGGGATCGAAGCGGTGAGGCGGCCGCTTAAACCGCCAGACCATCCGTGCAGTCATAAAGTGTCTTCTGCAACTCAATAACATTGGGGAGAAAGTTATAAAAGAGTTGCCGTTGATGTGAGACTGTTCATACTGCCGTGCCAATCTGCCACCAATTTCAAACAAAGTTTGTAATCTTACGACACCCACGTAATCAAATGGGATAGTGATATTTTGTACCCGTAATCTCTCACCACACGAAACATTAAAATCTGTGCCGACGGAGATCTTTTAAGAAATTAAATGACATGCTACGATGATGGCCATGGAGATACCTTGTAACCTTAACATACATTAAACTCACGCAGTCAAAAACGCAAAAAACTCAAAATGCAATTTCGTATGATATGGTATGGTAATATGCTTAGATAATATATGATGATTCAAGTAATTATATTATCTGATGAATACTGAGATTAGAATAATGCTTTTCGTACAACTACAATGTATTATTTAGAATATTCTAGGCTTCCACTGTAATTATAATTCATATCGTACGATATAGCGTAGAGTATGAAAGAGGCTGAACGCCTTCTGCCGGTTGTAACTTCTAAACTATTCCCATTTAAGTGTTAGGTAGAGCTACAACATAACCCCGTTGCACAAATTCAATATTCGACTTATGTGTCCTGACTCCTGCCTGTCTTTTACTTGCCAGGTGAGGCTTCTTACCACCGGTTATGTATGTACTGTTAAAATTAGGCTGTGATTCGAGGCTTCGCTAAACTTCCCGGAGAAACCTTCTAATCTTCGACTTATGGCGCGTTTAGCCGTACCTCAGCTCTTTGCACGCACTACGGAGTCGCCGTTTGCTCTCATCCACAACGACACGCCACCTGCTAGAACTGCATGCAAAGAAGCATTATGTGTTATACAATTTTCTGTCAGTCGTACTCGTTCAATTTGGCGTGTGACTATAACAGGCGATAAACGTAATACCTAGTACTTGTCTCACTGTTTTCAATTGTACATAGCACCTGCGGTAGTGTAAGCTATTACGATTATTGCCTTTTCCACGTGGATTATTGTCTTGTCTCCCCTTATCAAGATTTTCAACTAGCAGGTCTCCATTTTTATAAGAGTTTTGATTGTAAGAGATTGTATTGTTAACTTTGTACCCAACTAGTTCTACCTATCTACCTGCCTACGTAACAGTTCGCAATTTTAATCCTAACGTTTTCATCTGCAGACCTAACGGTCGGACTTATAAGCCTATTTGAAAAGTAGGTCAATAAAATTGTAAAGGCGGAAAGCTTGCACATTAGTGTGTAGTCGATATATATACTCATGAGGTACTTTAAATAGCATATGCAAGGGGCTCTCACTGCAAAAATAATTCCTTTGAACTTTGGCCAGTTACATACGTCATCGTACAACAAAAATAATAATACTAATAAAAAAAAATAGGATACCAATAAATATATATATAACTTAATAAATAAACTACATACAACATTATATATGTAATATATATATATATATATATATATATATATATATATTAATATTTATATTGCTTTCACGTGCCATAAAATAATGTGGGCTTATTGTAATTGACAAACAATTCTATTAGGTAGATGCTATGCTGTGCAGTCTTTATCGCGTAGTAATCATAAGTTTATTAGGCTCGGACGATATTTAATTGAATCGTACTTATCTGAACAAAAGGTTTCTACGCAACTTATAGGCATTGTTCCATTCTAAAAATAGTAACAAGGGAACAAACTCGATTGGATATTTATTTTTATAGCAAACACAAGCCTTATTAGCTGTTTGAATATGTGTGGAATTGTATGCCACGTTTCTATAATATTGATACTGATTGTAAGAGTTTTGATTGTAAGAGATTGTATTGTTAACTTTGTACCCAACTAGTTCTACCTATCTACCTGCCTACGTAACAGTTCGCAATTTTAATCCTAACGTTTTCATCTGCAGACCTAACGGTCGGACTTATAAGCCTATTTGAAAAGTAGGTCAATAAAATTGTAAAGGCGGAAAGCTTGCACATTAGTGTGTAGTCGATATATATACTCATGAGGTACTTTAAATAGCATATGCAAGGGGCTCTCACTGCAAAAATAATTCCTTTGAACTTTGGCCAGTTACATACGTCATCGTACAACAAAAATAATAATACTAATAAAAAAAAAATAGGATACCAATAAATATATATATAACTTAATAAATAAACTACATACAACATTATATATGTAATATATATATATATATATATATATTAATATTTATATTGCTTTCACGTGCCATAAAATAATGTGGGCTTATTGTAATTGACAAACAATTCTATTAGGTAGATGCTATGCTGTGCAGTCTTTATCGCGTAGTAATCATAAGTTTATTAGGCTCGGACGATATTTAATTGAATCGTACTTATCTGAACAAAAGGTTTCTACGCAACTTATAGGCATTGTTCCATTCTAAAAATAGTAACAAGGGAACAAACTCGATTGGATATTTATTTTTATAGCAAACACAAGCCTTATTAGCTGTTTGAATATGTGTGGAATTGTATGCCACGTTTCTATAATATTGATACTGATTCAAATTCAAAAGAGCAGCAATAGCCTCCGGACCGACAGACTGCTATGCAGAGCGTTCGAATCCACGGTGCGCACCAACGACTTTTCAAAGTTATGTGTTCAAATGAAAGATCGCAAGGAAACTTGCATAAGAGTTCTCCATAGTGTTCTCGAAAGACGTGTGGGGTTTGCCAACCCGTACTTGGCCAACGAGATGGACCATGGCCTAATCCTCCTCATAGTAAGAAGAGGCCCGTGCCCAGCAGAGGGACAGTATTAAGAGACAATTTATTTACTTTATGTAACAGAGCTGATGACGATTATTATTTATATTAAAATAATCAATAAAAAAATTTGCACCATTTAGCGACTAGACTGGAAACTACGTTTGATCGTCGATCGAATATTCGAATAATTTTCTCTCGTCGATACTGGCATACAGACCATAGGTTTCACCATCCCAGCGCTGGCAGATTGACATGTGACCCAATTTCGTTTGTGAATACCATTCTTTATTAATTGATATGTGACTCATTCCATATTCCGTTCGTTCTGTTTAATCCGCGTCTAGTTTAGTGTAGGTATTGTAGTCTAAAGAAAATCGACTATATCGTTAAAACTACCTAATTGAAATAGAGCGTGGAAAAGCATCCTAGTATTACAGTACATTTGCAGTCTCTAGGGAGATATTTACCTTTTTTTATTTATAGACTCACGCCTGTGGGTATCGCTGAAGGGGTAGGCAGAGGTGTTATATTACACCCACATATCGCCATGAATTTTTTAGGTGCCACGTAATAGGGGGCGAGCCTATGGCCGTTACCGGGCACATCACCAGACTCCGTGCTGCTACTGGGTTTTCCAAATTCTCACTTTTGCCCGACCCGGAAATCGAACCCGGGACCTCCGATCAGCAGTCACATACGCTATCCACTGGACCACGGAGGCAGATATTTATCTATTATCAGGTAAACGCTTATAAGTAGTATACATACTTGCTGTAGTATCGTCGTATTTCTAGAAGAGCATTCCGTTTTAGTATGATGTTAATGCGACCATTGACCTCTTGATTTGATACTAAAACCTAATCGCCTTTAATGGCCTCTTTAAATATCTATCAGTCTGCCTGGTGCATAAGGATAATTGAGGTCATCCTCAACAATATATTATATGTATTTGTCGTGATTGAATTAAATTACTTTTAAATAGTAGAGTACGTGCGTAATACCGCTAAAGTTATTTTTACACGACTCTTTGCCGCTATAGTAGGTATGCGTAAGTGATCCATTACATATATTCACTGTAGATGGACGTAAAAGGTTGAGTCAGACTGTGGATTTATAGAAAATAGTCTATTCATAGTCATTCTCCGTTCTTAGGCTAGGTGTTTTACACGCCAGGTTACGTCATTCTCCACCATATACCTCTTCAGCCCGTAGTGTGATCAGATAAACAAACCTATAATCCACAAAAATAAGTAGATCTACAATCAGCTGATATCACAGCCGACTGGCTTTAATCTAGACGATTATCTTGATTAACTAATTCCGTAAATCGTTTACCTCACAAAGAATGGAATCGGCGTAAGGAATTAATTGAAAAGAGGCACTCCCTCTCAGTGTTCGGGCGGGAGGCATTTTTCACGCGCCAGACCCCTTATTCAGGTTTCATGTACATTTAAGTACATTTCACAGTGTAGCAGTAAGTGAACATTGGGAGATTGTTTGGCTTCACGAGACTATATTTACAGAAGTATATCATAACACTTTTCACGTTATAGCAATCATCAATTATTAATATCATAATTATTATAAATGTTATTAACTATCAAATGCAGTCAAAACTCGACATATGAGTTGTTACATTAAATATACCTATACCGTACTATATACTACTTCTTATACCGTATTACTGGTATTACCAAACGCTGACAAATCTATGTAGAACTCTTTTGGGTAGTACTACTCTACAGTTACAATTTATCAATATTTCATAACAAATGTATCCCTAATCTGCCCATTTCATGATCGAATAGATAGATTTGATGCAAAGTTATTTGCCTGAAACGGGGACGCAATTCAAAATTACCGTATCATATGCGCAGCTGGCAATCAAAAGGACTTGCTTAATTTGCTACTATTAGCACCAAATATCCAGTTTGCGACTTCATCGAAGCTCTATCACGGTTTCGCAAAATCTGCGACTGAACGTAAAACATCGATAAATTGCGCCTCTTTGAATGGCTTTAACAAGTCAATCAAGTAGATCTTTATTTGGGCGTCAATACAATTGTATTGACTTGATTTCTTGTTAATCTTGATAAAATTATCACAGTATCCTGCAAAGCAATGCAAAATGTCGATGTTGAAAGATTAGGTCTGCTTTACGCATTCGGCACTAGCACATGAGTAAATAATTCCGTTTATCTACTCATGTGGCACTAGTGTCCGAGCTTCTTTATGACCTTTTGCGTATTCGTTACTCTAGAATATAAGTGTCTAGGTCTGGAGTTTAGTAACAGTGACTGCTAAGTCTGAGGTAATGGGTTTGATACCCAACCAATACAACGCTTTGTGATGAGTACAATTATTTTTTGTGTGTTTATAATTGTTAGTATTTAAAAGTATATAAGTACACGTTTATCATATCTGGTTACCATAGTACAAGCTCTGCTTAGCATCACATCTGATGACCGTGTGTGAGTTGTTGAAAAATTGCATTTTAATATTTCTGCATATTTCTTTACTGCATAAGACTTTAAAGCGTGTGGCTACTGTTTGCATTGCGGATGACTGATCTAAACCGCGCTTGTCAACAACACACGCTCTCCGCACCCATGTCACGCTAGTTACTATGCTAGAGCCACACACACGTAGTTATTCAATTCAATTCAATTCACTTTCTTTCAGATAAAATCCATAGATTACAAATAACTAACATTGCACACATCTATATAAAATTGTAAAATATAAAAACAGATTAAGTAAAAGTTAATGTCAATACTATAATATATAAAATTAATAAAATACAGTTAAAAGTTCAATTGAAAATAATAAATAAATAATGCGAATTCAATGAATTGTCAAAATCAAATTAAAATTAATAGAATTTAAAAGTAAGAAATTCAACATTAATAAAATCAAAGCTACTTTAATTTAAAATTGATAAAATCGGAGATGATACCTATATATAAAAAATATCAAATTCATCATTAATAAAATGTCAATATCTAATGCGACTTATAAATATAATTGATGCTCAGATGACATGTATTTGCAGCCATCTCTGCTGCATGGGAGACTCCCATCGGTCTGCGAATACATTCAGAACACTGTTGGCACTGCCACGCATACGAGTCATTATAGAGGCGCACCGTTTTCTAACAATGGCTCCAAAGCCATCTACATGCGCGTCGGTAAACATATGAGAGGCACTACATCGCCACGGCAATCACAACAGTACTCTGAATGCGTTATTATATTGGACACGCAGATTGCTGTATGCCCGCTGCGTGTAACTGACCCACAGATTGCACGTGTAAAAAGATTGGCAATAAGCTTTAAAAAGCGTTATCTTAGCTGGTATTGTACAGCGTGCAAATCTGCGAGCCAGCATTTTACATCGGACAGCCAGCGATCTGCGCTCCCTTTCTAAATCGCAATCATCTTTTAAATCCTCGGTGACCCAGTGGCCTAAATACTTATATTTGTTAACCCTTCGTAGGACCTGTCCATTGAGTGATACTGTAGGTATTTCCGTGTAGGCAACAGTTTTTGCACTAAAGAGCATGATCTCAATCTCAAATCTCAAAGATCTCAACAAATAGCCAATAGACATCTTAAGGCACCAACAGATGGTCCCAGAAGTACCATGTCATCTGCATAACTATAATTATTCATACAAACGCCATTGACATGACATCCTACATTGGTACTGCTGAGTCCAACTATTAGCTGATTAATGTATAGATTAAACAAGCGAGGCGATGTGACCCCCCTGCCGTACACCACATTCCAAACGGTAGTCACTTGAGTGTTCGCCCGCCCACCTAACACTGTTTCTCTGGCTGGTATACCAATACTTAAATATTGAGGTAAGTTCCGGCGGCAAGGTAGTCTCAGTCTCAAGTTTACGCCACAATACATCATATTGGACCAGGTCGAAAGCCCGCGACAAGTCCAAAAAACAGGCAAACACTGGTGTTTTCCTTGCCGTATAGTATTGAACAGTCTGCTTGAGACATAAGATAGCACTTTCCGTAGAAAGACCTGGTTGAAAACCGAACTGAGAGTCGTGTATTTTTCAGTGTTTTATCATATGTTTATCAAGCAGACTATCCAATACATTGGCTACCACTGTCGCCAGTGAAATGGGCCTGTAATTGGACATGTCAGAGGCGTCCCCTGTCTTGTTCTTTATAATTGGCACTACAATTGTATACATCATGTCATCCGGCAGATAAGAATGTCTTATTCACAAATTAAACAATAAAGCCAACACACGAGGTACATGTACACCTCCATGCTTCAGGTGCTCTATGCTGAGGCCGTCGTGGCCCGGGGACTTACCTTTTTGCATTTTACTGATTATAGAAGCAACTTCCTTAGCTGAAAATCAGACAATAGCGTCACCGCTGCCACAGGCGGCCCCAACATAGCTCTGTCGCGGCACTCGCACACCGGGTGATTCAACCTTAAAATGTCGCTGAAAAGCATTCACTGTTTCTTTCGGTTCGTGCACACCCGCCACACACACCGGAATGCTCGTTGTCGGATTCAATTTATTAGTAGATTTGCAAAATTTCCCGAATTGTTTATCTGCGTGATTTCTTGCTATTATGTCCATCTTTATTTGCTGCTGATTATCTAAACAATACTTTAATTTTCTCTTAAAAATCTTTTTTGTAGAACACATATCGTTATAGATAGAACCGGAGGTAGGTTTTCCACACGATAACCACATCTGATAATGTAATCGAGCCTCCCGATGTGCATCGCGGACGTGAAAGTTCCAGCCGGGTATGTAGTTTCTCTTGGTACAATTATATGCACCAATATGACTACATTTAGCACCATCACTGAGAATACCGATTATTCTATGATACATTGCATCCAACACTGCACGGTGACCCTGATTCGAGCACATACTGTCAGCACAATTACTGAATTGAACCGGAAAGTGAAATTTCCTCAATTCTGTATTACAATATTCCCTATATTTATTAATTTGATCACAATTTCGCTCTCCCCAGATCACTTTATTACCCGAAAAAACTGATGAGGTAATTTTAGGTGTGATTAAATTATTGTTACACTCAATAAGCAATGGTAGGTGATCTGATGAGTATACACCATATAAAACAGATGCATTTATTACTAATTGTCTCGCCGCCTTACTCACAACAATATGATCCAGCCAGCGAAAAGCACCGTTAGCAGTGCTTTCAAACGTAAACGTGTCCCTAGGAAGTAACTCCAGGTCAACGCATGACCAGGATTGTTCCGCGCACACCGTAAGTAACTCTGTTGCAAATCGCTCACCTGGATGGGCGTTGTAGTCTCCCAGTACGAACACTGACTCAACATTGCTACTCTCAATTATGGCTATAATTTCACTTAAACACTGAGACAATTCGAGAAAATTCTCCACAGAGTTTGTAGGCATGTACACAGAAAATATAATTAGCGCCCTATCATTCTGCATAATTCTAATAGCTACTAAACGAGCACTATCGCATGGTATCACTGACACTGTAGGAAAAGCCGATTTCCTCCATAGCAATGCAACTCCGCCATACGGTCTTCCTGTCAGTATTCCGGCCGACGTGTCCACGGCAGACTTTCCCGTATAGGCAAAGTCGGCATGTATACTGCCAAGGTACGGTATATCATGTGGCAACAGCCATGTTTCTTGAAGCGCTATAACATCGGCCATACCACATAAGCCGCGCATCAGCTGATTGCTGATCGGACTACGTTCTTGCAGTTGAACGTAGCCATGGTTATATTCACTCTGTTGTTATGAGTCATGTTAGAAGTACATTTTCTTTCCCATTCAGACTCTTATCTCTGCCTCGTTCCGCAATAAATCTAATAAAACGTCTAAACGTTATTCCCTCCGGCCACAAGTTGTCGTCCAAGAAGGTGCCCAATTTATGCTTAGGTACAAATAACTTAAACGCATTGTATGACCTTTCTGACTTCATATTGATTTTCTCTAACTTCACAGTTACATTCGATTTACTTTGTATGTACTCACAAATATCTTTCTCTGTCGTTTCCTTATTCACATTTGAGATAAATAAGGGAATTTTTATCTCAGCGGCCTTAAACCTGCCATTTAACTCGGATATGGCTTTTCCGGTTTTGCCAGTAAAGCGATTCCTATACCTTGCCTTTTGCACTAAAATCCAATCCTCGTCACGTTTAGGCTCGTTGCACTTGCTTTTGTTTCCGTTGTTTACTATCTGAGCTAAACTTATACTCGGCGCCGCATCACTCTGTAACATAGAAAACCTGTTCATAGCCGAGATATCTTGTCGCGTGTCACTGGTGAAGCATCCATGAGCAGGCGAGTGAGATATTATCGTGGGTTCACTCGTTTCGGCGCATATGTTTTCTATTGTCTCACTTGGCACAGAATTATCAATTGCGGGTAATGAAAGGCAGATATCGGTTAACGGCTGATCCGACGTCACATTATTTATCATATGCCCTCCTTGTTTTGATGTAAAAATTTCCGTATTTTGTAACGTATTTTTTGTAATTTCAGGTTCAAAATACACTTTAGCCTTTTCAAACTCCTCTTTGGTCACGTAACTGTTTTTGATTTCAGCAACTTCAGAGCGTAAAACCACTAAATCCTTTAACAGTTTTGTCACATCAATGTGATCAAAACTGATTGGTGGTAACTTGTGTAGATCGTACGCCGCAAACACGGGTATATGTCCAGGATCAATTGTTTTAAACACTGATATTATGTCTTCTGGGTCTTTCTGCTTCTTGTTCTTTCATCTCGAAACCATCTTCTGGTTTGTTTTGGTCGAAACAAACAACAATTTCTTCGCCTCATCTACTTCCTCCTCAGAAAAAGCAGACGAACAGATGTCGTCGTAGTACAAATTACTACGGCGACAGAACATTGAAAAAACGTGTGCCATATCTGTTGAACAGATTGCCCGCGGACATCAGACATGAAAACGATAAAATTAAATTTAAACAAAAACTAAAAAAATTTTTGTTAAATAACATTTGTTAAAATATGTATGTAAAACAGTATTATATGCGACTCTTCCACAGTCAAACCGCTAAACCGGTTTTGTGGAGCACTACTTTATTAATAATTGTATTGTATGTACTGTAATAAATACATAAATAATAAATACAGGCTGATGCCTTGCGCTTCAGTATGGACATTAGATAACTCATACTGCCAAGAAAGCACAAGCTCAAAAATATATTATTTTTAATTAACTACATAATTATGGCGTAATGGTTTATGCGGCTGTCTATCGTTTAGCACTGGCGCCGAGTGTATTGGACGACACGGGACAACACTTTGTGTTATCTACAAATTGTCTCTTCGGGTCTGTTCCTTGATGTCTGTTGCTTGAATTTTTGTATATCCTCCACGAGACAAAGTTCATTCCTAGTGCGCGAGCGTTGTATATCAAAATGAACAAGTAATATAATTAAAACATTTTAAAAACACGACTGCCCTTTAAAAAAACGATTTGAAAATGGCTTCACACCCCTACGGCAGTGGTGTAGCTAGCTTGGGTGGCACCCGGGGCGGATTTTACTTGTGTCACCCCATCGCAGGTGTATTGCGGTTCATTGCCCTCTCCAAAGCATCTGAGTCCTCCCATGGCTTTTGAATGATTATCTTCATAAATCCTACGATAACCAGGATCAAGCTAGCGATCCAGGGTCGAGCCGACCCTAGACAGCGCCTGTGAGCGAAATCTATGAAGCGCCTTTTTTGACAATATTATTTTAGGTATATTAAATTGTTGGCTGAAAATATTCCTCAGCTTTATATAGTACCTTATTTCCTAATTAAGTAGGAAAAATTCACTTGCGATTAGCAATCACGACTAATAAAAAAAGATGCCCAATGTTAAAGAAAAGAAACATAGTTAATTCATCATCATCCTAAATCCTTTTTTAGTCAGTTTTGATCCAACCCGATGTGATGTGACATGTGGCACACCTTGTGTTCAGTCACGGGTTCAGTCAATTTTTTTTTATTTTTGCGAGTGAGAAAGTTAATACTTGTTGTTTTGGCTTCCTCCGGGGAACAAAACAAAAAAATTGAAAATGTGGGTGTACGGTTCACCCTAAAATGCCAAATATCGGTGACGGGCAGCAACGTCACTGGTGCGAAAGCTACGGCCGACATATTTTGGGATTATGTGAAGTTCGCAGCGAGGCGTAGAGTACCATTACCCAGATTCTAGCCATCCTATGCACTTAGAGAGGGACACCAGCTATCCCAAGGCGGAGCCTGATTCTTGGTATATAAAGTCTTCTCTGGCAACGATATAGCAGTTTCCAGTGTGTCAGCAAGAGTATAGCACCTACTTTGATATACTCGAATGATGAAGTGGAGGAAATGTATTTTGACATTTCTAGAGTCTTACATAACACCCAAAAGGCCCAATTCAATGTTGTCATAGAGAACTACAACGCCAAAGTGGGAGTGCTTATCTACCAATTGTAGTATGATCGCACGGATTTGGTAGAAGTTGACCACATCTGATGGAAATTCGTCACTTCTAGGTTCGAATTTCATGAAGTTCAGAGCAACCTAATAGAAGGAAAGAGGAACCCACCACGCACCCTCGGATTGACCACCCCAACTATTGCAATAGAAAAAGGTTGACAATACCGAACTCCTCTAAAAGGATAAGGGATATAGGAATGGTATGGGTTCCAGGAATATACCTGACTTGCAGTATCCCGCTGTATGCGCCGACTATACTCAGGAGCGATGGGCAACGACTGAGCAAAAGCCTGAGGCTCAGTCGTTGCCTATTTTGTAGATATTGTTGTTTGCTAATATGGTGTGTTGTGTTTTAGGAATATAGTTTACATACTTTGAATAACAATGCAACTCCCTATGTCCTTTATTTGATAATTTTATTACATTTTGCCATTAAATTTAAATTAAGTAATAGAAGGCACTCAGGAAGCAGCGAAATTAGTAGAACATTCTAGTCAGATCAGTTTAAGTCCAAGTCGATAAGATAAACCAAAAGAAGACGAAGAGAGCGATTTAGAAATCATTTTCAAGTGCTTGTTGCAAAAAGCACACTATTTTACATATTATATGTAAAATAGTGTGCTTTTTGTAATACTACGTCGCAAATACTTCAGATATCTAGTGTATAACAAAATATTTGGTCTATATTGTTATTTTTTAGTATGTGTGTATAACTTAAACATGAATACAATGATATGGTAGGTAATTAACATAGAAATGTAAATTCGCAAAGTCTAACGCAGAATGACTCAAGGACATTTTTATTTCTTTATGATTAAGTAGTTGCTTGCAGCTTAGCTTCACATTTACTTCTTGCTAGTAGCAATTGTACCTATGAAATTGCGTGTTGCTTACTTTACAAAGCGTAAAGTATTGAGTATCCTGACTAGACCTGCTTTAATAATTATGTCTGAGCATAAAAAAAAAAGATTTGTTTTCAATCATTCAAAATTACATTTCAACTTAATAAAACAAATCGCGTTCACATGTCTAAAATAAATCAAATAAGATATCGACCGTTTAGAACGCATACTTACATTGCTTTACACAAATTGTTACTAAGTATGGTGGATGACGTTTTAATGGAGCCCGATATGAGCACGGCTGCCTCTGCCAACATAAATTTATCGAAGATTGAATTCCGAAAGAATTTCGGGCAAATTAATTTCGAACTGATGCTCGGATTTCTACGTTATTAATGTGAAATTTATATGCTGCATATTTATACAGTGTAGAGTGAAAATATACTCTCGAGTATAATTTCTATCGAGAAAGAATAGAATGTTTCACACGGTTCAGCAGAAGATTGATATAATTCCGTTTCTGCGAGTGAAAAGTTAATGTAAAACTGTTTGATTTAAACAGTTCGGCCAATTTGCATAGTTATAGCAATGATCATATACATAATATTTATTAAATTGATTCGCACTCTATTTGTCTCTTTGTATTTATGTTTACATACAGGGGCTTTATGGGCTTGAATTAATGTGCGTAGAAAATGCTTTCAGCCTTGAAATCACGGTGGACTTGTCTGGTGCTCGAGATGAAACACTCGTTTTATAAATCTTGCCAAAGATTTTCTGTTGATATTTCAAACAACATTAAGCACTATACGCTATATGAGTGATTGATATGCTCAAAACATTTGGGTTTGTTTAATCTAATTTTCAGTAAATATTTGCGCGTTTGTTTCAGTTCCGTTCAGTCATAAAGTAGGTAAGTCAGGGACTTTTTTATAAACAAAATTTGTAGCACAGATTCTATTTAAAAATACGTACTATTTAGCGTTATTTTGGTCGTATACGTTATTTTATTTTCTGTTGATATCATTATGATTTAATGAACAATTATTCCAATTGTAACAGTTAGCTTTTCGCTGACCTTAAACAAAATGTAACATAATTTTCTCTTTCAAGCGTAAATGTAATTGCTACTGTTGTACTAATATTTGCTTTAAAATTTTAAAAGTAACGATTTTGTTTCATAAAATTGCGTGTTTAAATATTTTAGTTTTATTTTCGTGTTTGCCGGCGCACGTGTGTTCACGCTGAAAATAGCATTTTAATTATTGTTATACTTGTAATAGGATATATCTTTTATTTATTTACAAATGTATACGAGTAAGCAGAGAATAACACTTGTTTTGGTTTTGTATAAAGCGTTGTTAAAATGAAAACAATGAAGATTTTATCATTGCCCTAAATAAGTAAGCCGAATAATGACTTTGTTTTGAACAACTACTATAATTATTACTTGTTGTTATTGCAACTATTGTTATTATTTTTTATAACCAAACAATTTATATTGTTTGAAAGACATTTAACTGTTGAAAAAAGCTGATCATTTAGAAAAAGATTTTCATTACAGTGAAATATTGTTGACATGGCTTACACATTTAGCTAAACAGGCTTGTGGTCGGCTGGTTAGTAACCATGGCTGCTATGCTGGAGACTGGGTTCGTATCCCACCCAGAACCAATCTTTGTGTGATCCTCAAGTTTATTTTCCTGTGTCTTGGCATTATTGATCTAGAAAAAAAATATAGATCGTTAATGCATGGTATACATTTAGTAGTAATTGAAATTTATTTATTCATAATTCTCTCATGTTATTCTACGCGTATTTGCGCATGCAAGAAGGCAGACGCTCAGACCTAAGTTATCACCGTGTACTCATTGTTAAGAGCCAATAAAATAAATAGACGACCCGGTGTTGTAGCGGGTCTGTAAACAACTGCCACGTAGAAAGGTCGTCCATCGGGATCGATTCCCTCAAGTCTCAAATCAAACATGTGTGCGCCTAGATATGGATGTTTGTCTTGCAGTTATTTATTTACACCAGAATAGCACATTGGCTACTTTTTGTCGCGATGATGTCATAATAAGACTATAATAAGTTAACTGGCTTACATACCTATCTAGCTTTACCTCATTTGGGTTCAGATGACAATGTGTGAATTGTCAAATTATACAGAACCATACCAGCATTATTGACGACTTAAATATATTGCTTAGTTATAATATGATTTTAGCCCAAAGTTCGTATGATAAATATACAAATCTATGTTAGAGATGAAGAATGATGATAGAACGAACGGATTTCAAGGAATTCTCACGGGATCGGGGAGAAACGGTTCAGTTAAAATAAAGGCTGGGCGTAGCTGTAGTAACCTCTAGCATCTAGGAAATATAAGCCTGCGTGCCGTCCGGGCATCCACGCGAATCATATTTACACCTTAATGTTCCTCAAGAATCACACTAATTATTTATTGGTGAAAAGCGTACAAAAATCTGTTTTGTTGTTTTTGAGTCACAGAACGAAAAGAGGACTTCATTTCATTATAATAAGTGTAGGTATCAGAGCCGCGCCGATTCACGACGGCACCTGTGTGCGAAACCTATGAAGCGCTTTTTGTCCTTCTATTTTGACATTCTATTTTATTATATTTTTCTGAAATAATTATGTTCTCCAGTTTTATATACTTAGTATCTAGGCTATTTACCTACGTATACGTAAAGTTCGCTACCAGTTGGGAATTACTGCAAAAATTAAGCACAATTAAAATTTGTACATAGGTACAGGACCTACTATATTTAAGATAGCTGACTTTCTTAATCCCCACCAAGCCACTTTGTACAAAAATCATCAATTGTTAAAGAATTTAAATATAATTTATCATCATTTTCAGCCTTTCGCAATCAGCTACTGATATCTAATCAGATAATTTCTTCGTTTTATTCTGTTTAATTTTGAATTCGATTACTTTGATTCTCTGGCAGATGACTTCATTTCGAATTCGATTCTTCAGAGAAACTACGAGCGTAGCCCTCTCCATCGCTTGTTAAGCGAGCTCAAATTGGTGGACCAGTCGTAACGTCAATTTCTACATTCTATAAGTCACGGGTAGAACACACACAAGTCTTTGCGGTAAGCGTGACGAAAAGTGACGTGATTTCTTATACGCTGCCCAGTTAAGCTGTATTCTTTTGCGAGCCTTCTCGAAATAGTCTTCACCTAACTGCAAGTTTTGCCCGACGCAGCTATTCTGGTGTAAATAAATAACTGCAAGACAAACATCCATATCTAGGATCCATATTTAGGGCAATGATAAAATCTTCATTGTTTTCATTTTAACAACGCTTTATACAAAACCAAAACAAGTGTTATTCTCTGCTTACTCGTATACATTTGTAAATAAATAAAAGATATATCCTATTACAAGTATAACAATAATTAAAATGCTATTTTCAGCGTGAACACACGTGCGCCGGCAAACACAAAAATAAAACTAAAATATTTAAACACGCAATTTTATGAAACAAAATCGTTACTTTTAAAATTTTAAAGCAAATATTAGTACAACAGTAGCAATTACATTTACGCTTGAAAGAGAAAATTATGTTACATTTCGTTTAAGGTCAGCGAAAAGCTAACTGTTACAATTGGAATAATTGTTCATTAAATCATAATGATATCAACAGAAAATAAAAATAACGTATACGACCAAAATAACGCTAAATAGTACGTATTTTTAAATAGAATCTGTGCTACAAATTTTGTTTATAAAAATGTCCCTGACTTACCTACCTACTTTATGACTGAACGGAACTGAAACAAACGCGCAAATATTTACTGAAAATTAGATTAAACAAACCCAAATGTTTTGAGCATATCAATCACTCATATAGCGTATAGTGCTTAATGTTGTTTGAAATATCAACAGAAAATCTTTGGCAAGATTTATAAAACGAGTGTTTCATCTCGAGCACCAGACATGTCCACCGTGATTTCAAGGCTGAAAGCATTTTCTACGCACATTAATTCAAGCCCATAAAGCCCCTGTATGTGAACATAAATACAAAGAGACAAATAGAGTGCGAATCAATTTAATAAATATTATGTATATGATCATTGCTATAACTATGCAAATTGGCCGAACTGTTTAAATCAAACAGTTTCACATTAACTTTTCACTCGCAGAAACGGAATTATATCAATATTCTGCTGAACCGTGTGAAACATTCTATTCTTTCTCGATAGAAATTATACTCGAGAGTATATTTTCACTCTACACTGTATAAATATGCAGCATATAAATTTCACATTAATAACGTAGAAATCCGAGCATCAGTTCGAAATTAATTTGCCCGAAATTCTTTCGGAATTCAATCTTCGATAAATTTATGTTGGCAGAGGCCGCCGTGCTCATATCGGGCTCCATTAAAACGTCATCCACCATACTTAGTAACAATTTGTGTAAAGCAATGTAAGTATGCGTTCTAAACGGTCGATATCTTATTTGATTTATTTTAGACATGTGAACGCGATTTGTTTTATTAAGTTGAAATGTAATTTTGAATGATTGAAAACAAATCATTTTTTTTATGCTCAGACATAATTATTAAAGCAGGTCTAGTCAGGATACTCAATACTTTACGCTTTGTAAAGTAAGCAACACGCAATTTCATAGGTACAATTGCTACTAGCAAGAAGTAAGTGTGAAGCTAAGCTGCAAGCAACTACTTAATCATAAAGAAATAAAAATGTCCTTGAGTCATTCTGCGTTAGACTTTGCGAATTTACATTTCTATGTTAAGTACCTACCATATCATTGTATTCATGTTTAAGTTATACACACATACTAAAAAATAACAATATAGACCAAATATTTTGTTATACACTAGATATCTGAAGTATTCGCGACGTAGTATTACAAAAAGCACACTATTTTACATATAATATGTAAAATAGTGTGCTTTTTGCAACAAGCACTTGAAAATGATTTCTAAATCGCTCTCTTCGTCTTCTTTTGGTTTATCTTATCGACTTGGACTTAAACTGATCTGACTAGAATGTTCTACTAATTTCGCTGCTTCCTGAGTGCCTTCTATTATTAAATTTAAATTTAATGGCAAATTGTAATAAAATTATCAAATAAAGGACATAGGGAGTTGCATTGTTATTCAAAGTATGTAAACTATATTCCGAAAACACAACACACCATATTAGCAAACAACAATATCTACAAAATAGGTTCATACTGTGTGTTTAAGAAATGACTTGGTCCTTCTGAACAAACAGATTATCGAACTGCTCATAATAGAAATGGTTCGTATGAAGCCTTTGTCTTCGCAGCGTTAGCGCTCACAAAAGGACTAATCTACAAAACACGATCGGTTATTATCAGGGGATACGGTAAGCACTTAATGTAATAGAAGGATAACTACATATAAGAGTGGCTCATATGGTCTGCGGCTTACGTATGCCCTTAATATATAGAACTAGCTTAGCATGCGGTCACACCCGCCCATTATTTAGAATTAATGCTCCCGCGGTAAGCTAGAAGCAGAAGGGAGAAAGAAAAGAGCCCAGCTACGAGAAGAACTGTTTAAAGCCAGGAACAGCGGCTACTACGCAATTATAAAAAACAATCAACTGTTTATAGATGGAAAATGCGTAAATGTAACGGACAATGATTGTCATGAGCAGCATCCGGCCACAACTTACGAAGAGGATACGATTTTGTTGGGAATATCTCAATAACCGTACATCGCAAACATAATAGATCAAAGAGAAAATCATACATTTCGAAAACAAAGACCTACAATTTAAAATACTATTCCAAAGTATCCAAAGCCTAAACAATAGGCAAGATATACTTGAAACTTTCATTACTCAACATCCAGACTACAAAACAATAGGAATCTCGGAGACCTGGCTCTCCCAAGACAAACTTGATCACGTTAAATTTAGTGGATATAAGATTGCATCATCTTACTGCCGCAGTACTCGAACCGGAGGCAGCGTCTGCATGCTACTACAAGAAAAAATTGATTGTATTCCCAGAAATGATATCACAGATATGTCTATAGAATACGTTTTAGAATTATGTGCTATTGAGTTAACGACAGAGAATGTATTATTAATTGTTACGAGTATGTACTGGAACAGAAGAGAGGAAGAAGTATTTTACAAGCAAATTAAAAACATTCTAACGTATGTCAACAATAAATATCAAAAGTTAAATATAATTATAGGAGGCGATTTCAATATTAATATTTTATCTGATAGCTTAAAAACTAACCAGTTGATAAATTTCATGGTTTATAATTTAAATTAACACAACATATAAAAAGTGCAACACGTATTAACCCAACTTCGACAACATGTTTAGACCTTATATTTACTAACTTTGCAAGCAACGAAATGGTTGCGACTGTTTAAGAACTAGGATTCTCAGACCACAATAGTACTACACTACATCTAAATTTAATACAGCAAACTACGAACGCAACCTGGTTTGCCAAAAAGAGAATTTTCAATGACACAAACATAGCAAAATTCAAATAAAAATTGCAAGAAATAAACTGGAACAATATTATAAAGCCCGATAAAAATATTAACGAAAATTATAAAATGTTTAACAATACCCTTATAAATATTCTAAATCAATATATACCAATAAGAAAAATTTAGTTTAAGTCAAACGTTAAAAAACATTGCCTTACTACAGGCATGAAACAATCCTTTTTTTTTTTTTTTTTTTTTTTGTTTTACGAGGTGGAAAATCCCTTCGGATCTCCGACTCTTGGGGGAAATAAGAGCCGGAGTATGTGGTGTTTCCACTAAAAACCACCTCGACTTCCGCCATGTACCCGTGTGTCGGAGGGTGGGGCATCACCAAAGCACTCGTCGCCACCCTCCGACGGGTATTGGCCCGCCAGATGGTCAGGCGGGCCCCGAACAAAACCCCCTTGGCGACGGATTAACGTGTTGGACTCCGCCGCCAAAACGCCCAGCGGCCGCAGAGGATAGGGAGGACGGCAACGCAACACCGCATCTCCTCTTCCTCTGCGGCCCCACCTCGACGCATCGAATGGTGCGCCCCCATTTGGTCGCGGGAGATAGGGCGCGCGGCAACGCAACACCGACACGCCTCTCCTCCCGCGACCGCACCCGACTGCGAGGGACAGACAGAACTGTCCCCCGCAACCGCACCGTTGGACGCATCCTGCGCAGGCCCCTCCAAGCCCACGCGGAGCGTCCCCTCCTGGATCCCTCTTAGCTTCACCGCGGGTGACCAATCCACGGTTACTGAGCCCCCCCACCACGACAAGGTGGAGATCCCACGGGGGGGGAGCATGAAACAATCCTGCAAAAACAAGAGATTATTAAAAATACTAACAACTAAAACTAAAAATCCAGTCCTAAAAAATACTACAATCGCTATGAAAAAATACTTTAAAATCTATTATTACAGCCAAAAAGCTACACTATAAGAATATAGAATGATTAAATCTAGTAACAAAGTGAAAAAAATGTGGAGTATAATAAATGAAAATACAAATTAAAAAAATAAAGACTGAAAATCGTAACATATCCCTAAAAATAAATGACAGACTATACTCAGAATCGAAAAAGATAGCTGATATTTTCAATAACTTCTTTGCTTCTGTGGGAGAAACTCACTCACATTCTACCTCCAGCAAACGATCACCCATACTGTCCAGTACTGAGAACTCGATCTAACTAGCCTATGACAGAGTGCAATTTAAATTACTATTAGACAAACTATACAGCAAAGGGATTCGTGGCAAATGTTATGACTGGTTTGTGTCGTACCTACAAAATAGGGAACAGCTGGTAGAAATAGAATTTTACAGCCAGAAAACAAATAATATTGAACTTATCCGATCCAACAGTAAGACAATTAAATCCTCAATTCCACAAGGAAGTGTGATAGGATGCCTTCTCTTCATAACTTATGTAAATGACCTGCCAAAACACATAAATTAATCAAGTGTCCTCTTCGCAGATGACATATCAATCTTACCTCCTTTAATAATAATACGAACCTAAATGAAAAATTAAACTCAATACTAAGCTCTACTACTGATTGGATGACCGCAAATAACTTAGAAATTAACTTTAATAAAACTAGATTATTAACTTCTACCCACGTCAAAAAGCTCCTATTAATATAAACTTTACTTTTAATAATAAAGCAATTGAAGTAGTTAATGAATTCACCTTATTAGGCATAGATATAGATCTTAACATTAATTGGAAGTATCATATCAAAAGAATAAGAGCTAAGTTATCAAAATTCTCATACGCTCTATGAGAAATAAAAAAAAGCTACAGACCTAAAAACTGCACTGGCAACATACTACGCTTACGCAAATGCCTGGCTTAAGTACGGTGTCATCTTGTGGGGAAACAGCACAGACGCACCTACGCTGTTTAAATTGCAAAAGAAGCTGTTAAGAATAATAGTTAACATAAATGAGACAGAAACCTGTAAACCCCATTTTCAGGAGCTAAAGGTATTGACATTACCCAGTATCTACATCTTTGAAATCTGTAAATTTGTGCGAAAATATCCAGAACTATATACTAAAAGAGCAGACATAAACACAAGCATGACACTACGCCATAGAAACAGACTTAACCTACCCACCTCTCAACTTGCCATGCACTCAAATTGCCATTCGTAATGTCAATAAAAATATATAACAAATTGCCAAATACAATTAAAAAGGAAACCAAATTTAAAATTTTCATACATTAACTGTGACGCATACTCCTACAAAAAGTTTACTATAGTATAGATGAAAACTTAAATGATAATTTAACTTCCTTAGTCTAAAATATTAATCTCCAACTCCAACCATTTTAAAACAATAAATATAATAAATGAAAAACCCCATTGGCTAATTAAAATAGTACATTGAAATGATTAATTCTATAATCTATAAACTCAATAATAGAAAAATAAAACATTTTAAATATCCTTGAAATTACCTATAGCTTTATTTTTTTTTCGTTAGTAATTATAATATAAACTTAAATGACAATATGTAAATAGATATTTAATTATTATTAGAAATGTATATAAAACATAAAATAACCGAAATATTGTCGCCAACGCCTTCCTCCTTTCTTCTTCTTTTGTAAATTGCCGTGCCCGTCAGGGTCCATATTTTATCTATTTATGTATGTAACACCATGAAAACATATGGAGAGCAATAAAATATTTGAATTTGAATTTGACGTCGCTGACGTCGTTCGCCCACTACTCTCAGCTGGACGCTCGCCGCTCCCCCAGCAACCTATAAGGGTGTAAAAAGACCCTTAACGAAAACTGAAATCCCATGTTGTACCAATCACTACGAACATTTTTTACTTCGGCACCATACCTGTGAAATTACTGGTTTAGGAGAGTTTGAGGCTCAAGTTAGTAAAGATTTTTTCTAATTAGGTAGCAAATCGATGCATATATACCCCGCCAATATGTTCTATAGATGCCCTATGACCCCATGGAGAAGTAGGTATTTCGAGTGTTGCACGCGCGCGCTTTTATTTGCGCTTTAAAAATGTGAAAACTTAACAAATACTTTGTTTCCCAGGTATTATTTTTGATTAGTATGACTTAGCATGATGTCCACAACGAATAGATTTCAGCTTGGTGATGGGTCTTGTGACAATCTATATAATTATACCGTGGCGCGGGAGTGACCGGTCCTCTCTCTTGCTGTGCGGCGACGAAGATAAGTGGTCTCTCTTCCCTATGCGACGTCGGAAACACGTTCCTTTAGGACTTACAAATCTCGCAACCCTCTTCTTCCTTTGTTTAGAATTAAAATTGTTTAGAGTCAGTTTTCATTTCTTTAACTTGCTAAAAGTTGTGTAGATTCTTTTATAGAAATAAACAAATTGTTTACTATTACCGAAATCTTGGTATTTTATTTAACCAAATAGCGTTGACCCACGTGCAACGCTACATCCAACACAAAAATAATTATTCGAATCGATTCAGTCGATAGATTAGTTCAATCCAGTAGTTCCTGAGATTAGCGCGTTCCGCCAACCAAACAAACTCTTCAGGGTCATTATATTAGTATAGATGTATACAGTACTCGCCAATCTTTATGGCCGCTCTGAATGTAGCCATCGGTACGAACTTGCGCATGGTACAGTCGGGTGGACTTTTCATAACCAAGAAAATATTTGTAATTATTGAAAATTAGAATCTTCAGTTACGTTGTTAGATTAGCTTTAGGTTTTATATTGTTTAATTACATATTCAATCAAATTCGATCAATGGAAATTCATTTAGGTGAAGGGACTTCTAAATGAAAAAACACATTGGTTAAGACAAAACAATTTTTTTTTTATTTATTTATAATGGGGCTACACCTTCCATAAAAACATTTTCCAGACTCGTAGAAGGTTCCTCATCTGAAGAACTTTCGTCATCACTTTCTTCACCTATTTTGGCATCTCCATTCTCAAACACCAAAACGACCGCGAGACATGATCAATGAAAATGGTAACTATATCAGTACAAATTACAACAAGAAACAATAACAATAACAACAAGAAACAATAACGATGGCAACGAGAAACAAAGAAGAAGTATGAAACTATTCTGAACGCGACGATACTGTCAGAGCTTAGCAAATGTGTGATTGGTGTACGAACGTAGCACTCACACTAAAGCGCGGGAGGCGAGGACGCTACCGGGAGGAAGACAGCGCGGGCGTGCCCTGCCTCCACGCCCCGCGTACGTCCCGCTTATACCTGATTTTGTGTTCTGCGCAGCGTAATGCGGCTAGGTTCGGAGCGGCCATAAAGTTTAGCGAGTACTGTACATAGATAACTTTCATTCTAATTAAAATTATATAGCATCAGTTAAATGCGTATCAGCAGACAGCATTTTATCTTTAATTAAATTAGTAAATAATTTTAGTGATAGAGCAAAATCTGCTGGAATATACTATGAATTATTGCTTAATGGAAATTTAAAATCAGATTAAAGTATGCAATTTGCATAAAGTATTCTGTGAAATATGCATGTTTTAAAATATAAAGCTATTACAAAGGCAAACTTTGAAAGTTATTTACATTGCTTTACATTTATATTTAAACTATACTCCAGAGTGGACAAACATTAACCAAATGAATGCATTGATGATGTTATGACATCACAGTTGTTAAGAGATTTTCGAGAATATTGTATAGTCGAGACTACAGTAGAATCCTACTGTAGTCTAAATCGACAACATCGTTAAAACTTCTTAATTGAAATGGAGCGTGGAAAAGCTTGTATCTACTACAGTACAATACATTTGCACTCCCTAAGGAGATATTGAACTATTATCAGGTAAAAGCTTGTAAGTAGTATATATACTTGCTGAAGTAGACTACTATTTATACAAAGGCATTCCGTTTACGCACACAAATTATCGCTTCCGGTCTTTTCTTTATGTCCGTAGCTTGAATGTTTGTAAATTCTCCAGTGAAACATGATTTATGTCGAACGCGCGAGTGTAGTCTATAAAAAGATAACTTTCATAAACAAATTATATCATAGTCTTCTCTAGGGTCACGACTCACGAGTAAATAAATATGTTAAACAGTTATATTTACATTCTGGATTACTGTGAAAATACTTACCTAGAAAATGTTATAAGACAAAGAGAAGTGTCGACGTGGAATGGAAATATAATTCATAATATTTTGATATAAGAATATTGCCTCGTTGGTCACGCGGCATAAATGTGCGCGTGGGATTGGGAGGTCTCGGGTTCGATTCCCGGGTCGGGCAAAGTGTTATTGGGTTTTTCCGTTAGGAAATTCTCAGTAGCAGCACGGAGTCTGGTAATGTGCCCGGTACGGCAATAGGCTCGCTCCCTATTACGTACATACATACATACATAGACTCACGCCTGTCTCCCCGAAAGGGTAGGCAGAGGCACACCAAACGCCCACTTTTCGCCAGTGTTTCGATCCCACGTAATAGGTGGCGAGCCCATTGCCGCCCACCGGGACATCCTGCTTGCCAGAGCCTCGTCCGTTGATCGGCAGGTGCACCACTTGCAGGTGAGGTTGGCCCGGGACCCCAAGGACCTAAAAAATTCATGGCGAAATGTGGGTGTTGTAATATTACACCTCTGCCTACCCCTTCGGGGATACAGGCGTGAGTCTATAAAAAAAAATAAGAATATTTTTCAAACATTTAGGTTCAAGTCCGATACTATAATATCTGAGTTCGGGTCAAGCATCGAGTTATTGTAATATCTCTCAGAAAATCTTAACAGCATTAAAGATTTGGAACGTACCCGGTTCACGGCAAGAGGCTTTCTGCATCATAAATGGGGCTCAGTCCATAAGAATAATATTACAAAACACAACAGTTTCAAAAATAGCGTGAAAATATCTGCAAGTGTGGCACAGACTGTGTGCACACTCTATCGCATTCGGGTCCAGAAATAATTAGAATAGAATAGAATAGAATATCTTTATTTACTGTAAACAGGGTACATTACAGATGTTGATGTCATAGTATGATAATAATATAAAGTACAAGCCCATTTAGCCATTTAAAATAGCATGCAAATGTAGGAACATACAGTATAAATTGAACAAGTTAAATCTATTTCATTGATCATATTTTATGTTAACAATGTCATATATTTATTCATCAATAGGTCAATTAGGTACTCATTACACCGATAATTCATCATTTAGTTACCTGATAAAAATTCTTTAATAGAGTAAAAGCTTTTTTGCATGAGCCAACTACGTAAAGCTGGTATAAACTTATTTATCGGCAGGATTTTTATAAAGTTTGGTAATTTATTATAAATTTTTACACACATGGCGTATGAGTTGTTTTGAAGCCGACTCGTTCTGGGTATCATGTTTAGAACAAGCCTATCCGGATTTCTTATATTATCCCGCCGAGTGACATCTTTAGCGTGTTTAAATGAATTTGGATGTTGTTTTATAAATTTACCTATTTCAAGTATGTAAAGACATGCTAACGGGAGTATTCGCAACATTTTGAAGAAAGGTCGACATGATACGTCCGAAGCGATATCGCAAATCGATCTGATGCATCGTTTTTGGGCTAAAAACACTTTTTGTATGTGTGAGCTGTTGCCCCATATAAGTAACCCATACCTGAGGACTGATTCAACATAAGCAAAATAGGCTGTTCGTGCAGTATTTTGGTTAGTTACTTTTGCCAATTTGTAAAGAGCATATGAAAAACTATTTAATTTGTTCGTAATTTTTTCTACTTGTTCGATTCAATTGAATTTTGAATTTATTATAATTCCCAGAAATGTCACACAATTTGCATTCGATAAGGTATGTCCATGATAATTAATTATTATATTATTATTATTAAAATTATTAAAATTAATGATATTTGTCTTAGATAAATTTATTTTTAGATTATTATTATTTAACCAATTAATAACTAATGTCAGAGTATTGTAAATGTCAGTTTCGTGTTGTTTGATTGACATATTTTTATCTGTAGTCACCATAATCGATACATCATCTGCAAACAGTATAGTTTTATGTTCTATAACATCAGGTAAGTCGTTTATATAGACCAGGAAAAGCAGAGGTCCCAATACGCTTCCCTGGGGAACACCGAATTAATTTTTTTTGTAATCTGATCTATATGTTTGTATATAATCCTTACCGTTCAACTGAGATATATCAACGCTTTGAAGCCTATCTTCTAGGTAGGTTTTTAGCCAGTTATGTGCTGGTCCCCTAATAGCATATTGTTCTAATTTTTTCAAAAGCAGTTTATGTGAGACAAAATCGAATGCTTTTGTCATATCAAGGAACATAACTGTTGTGTATACTTTATCATTGACTTTTTGATTGTTCCGATCTTGGCTATACTTTTGTGAGTTTTGCACTTTGTACGCACTTGTAATGAGCACGATATGCTATCATGGTCACAAATAAAGTGCCTCATCATCCAGGTGCCCAGGTATTACTTACGGTGGAACAGCCTACACTGCCTACAGGATGGACAAAAACGAGGAGGTTCTCAATTCAACGGTTAATTTTTTTTAATATTTGTTACTTGTGAATGTTTTAGGGTAGTTCCTTAGAGAGAGAATTTTAATAAAGTTTTCATTTTCATTTCTGTTTCTAATTCATCTGTAACAAATGCTGATTCATCTGGGCATAAAATATTTGAACGTCGATATCTTAAAAATTATTTTATAAAAACGAGTCCTTCATTCAAATATTATTATTATGTTCTTTTGTATACCTGTTTCCATTTGAACATGTATTCATCCATCATCATCATCATCAAGCTGCCGTAGTCCACTGCTGGATATAGGCCTGTCCAATGGCACGCCACTGAGCCCGATTTTCGGCTCTTCGTGTCCAGCCGCTGCCAGCCACTTTGCGTATATCGTCACTCCACCTAGCCGGAGGGCGTCTTACACTACGTTTGCCAAGGCGCGGTCTCCAGTCTAGAACATGACTACTCCAACGGTTATCGGTTCTGCGACAGATGTGACCAGCCCACTGCCACTTCAACTTGTTAATTAGACATGTATTACAGAGCTGAAAATGAAATTAAATATTGGCCAAATGGCCAGATGAATCAGTCGAGGAACTACCCTTAACATTGGGGCCATGGGGTCCAAGTGCGCGATCACTTTTTAGAGATCTCGCAAAGAGACTCATAGACGCCTCGCGTGACCAGAGGGCTAGCACGTATTTGGCTCAAAAAATAAGTATAGCCATCCAACGAGGCAATGCTGCCAGTCTTCTGGGCACGCTTCCAATTGACTGCGATGCGGATGAGTTTCATGACGCCTTCTAAATTTTAATTTTTAATGTTTTGAATTTTCCTTTGTTTATATTAATTAGTTTCTTTTTTATTATTTTAGGACTTAATTTAATTATATTGTTAATCATTTAAATAATTATTGGATAATTGTAAAGGAATAAACCCTTAACTGGTTGGACGTAATTTAATGTACTAAGGTAATGTGTTTTAGGTATCATTAAATTGTGCGCAATGAATTCAATGAATGACATTGAATTTATTTTATCCATAGCAGACCGAAGAGACAATAAGAGCCGCTGAAAGCATCGCAATACTATATTATACCACGTATCAGTGAGTAGAATTAAAAAAGGAGGAGAAGGAAAAAAAATCATGAAAATAAAAAAGGAAAGCACATTACTTTTTATTTTAAATTACATGATTGTTATTCTTAGCGGCCAAACATGCAAGCTAATATTTCTAATGATTGTAGCTATGTAGTTATGTACCTACGCGATTGTAGGTATGTATGTATATGCAAATTCACATACTTATCTAAATGTGCGTGTTATTTCTTACGGGTAGATTTTTGTATAGGTACCCATGTACTTACTCGAAACATATAATGGGTAATAGACGAAAAACGTAAAATAATTTGTGGACAATATACTAATCTACAATGTACAGCGTAATAAACATAAACTCAAAAACTCAAACTCAAAATCCTTTATTCATTTAGATCACAAAGTGACACTTATGAACGTCAAATTTAAACATTATTACTGTATGCTTCTACATTTACATTTACTGCCACGTTCGCAAAGCAAGGGCGTAGAACCATGAGAAAGAACGGGCAATAAAACTCAAGGTCACTCTTTTTCATCGCCAGGTTTTTAATAATACATAACAATTAAACTTTTGTAAGGTGCTGCTGCACACATACTACGATCTCACATTGCCAGCATTAGTGATCGCATATCAAATATGCCTTAGATAATCGAGTCCAGTACAGCAAATACTGAAGTGCTCATCGATCATCATCAATCGGCTATTCACGTCAGCAGCACTTTGATAAACCAGCTACGGATAGAACATATTATTACTGGGTATTATTAACGCGAAAGTTTGTGAGGATGCAGGGATGGATGTCAGGTGCTATTTCACGCAAAACTACTGAACAGATTTTGATGAAACTTTGCGGTAAAGAAGGTTATGTGTACATTAGAATAACACTTAGGCTATTCTGACGTATTCTATCTGATCTTTTGTTTTAGTGTAACGGTCGTGTGACAGTCAATCCAGAGGATTGTAGTGGGCAGAATTTAGTAGTGTAGGTATAATAAAAAAAACAACTGAAAGTCTCTAAATGTTATGCAACATCAACCTATAGTATCACCATCAGTAGGCTTTTTGTGACGACACAGCTATTCAAACCTCTAATTCGTTACAAATGCGTAAAATTCGCAAACTAAATATAGCCAATAACTTTATCATAATATCCAGTTACCCATCTTCATTATCCAATACCCATTCATCTAGATTCAGTGTTTGTTCCGCTGTGTTGATTCCGCTTCCATTATACTCCAGCCGTGAAAAAGTTTTAGTTACAACACAATACTAAGGCTTATTGCAACTCTGCATTCAGCCGTAATAACACGAATATAATATTGCTGTTGTCAAAACATTTTTGAAAAGTACGAGGTCACGCACCGAACACTCGTGAAAGAGTTGATCGCGAGTAAGCTTAAATATGGAGGTCGGCATAAGAAAGGCGTCCTTGGAAAGTCACGTAGCAAGGGAGGAAAAAACTGATACACAATGGGGATCGGGATAACAAGGCTATCATAACACAATGAATGAGATCACTTAGAGAGAGAGAGAAATAGAATGAGATCACGTAGAGAGCACTTAAAGGGTCAAGTAAACTAATCCGGCGCGTCAGGTGACAGTGCCCATATTATTATATTTTATGGAAACAACACATAATATGGAATTACACGATAAGCCAGAAGAGTTTGTTTATTTGTCTAATTGAACGCGTTTATCTCTGAAAATACCAGGCGGATTTCAAAAGTATTTTTTGTTGGCAGCCACATCAATGAAGAATTCACAATAGGCAATTTAACATCATGCTAGGGCGCTTAGGAGCTGAACCAAGAGAAAAATAACGCGCAAAGGACCTATTATACATCCTTCTCGAGTTGTTTTTTGTACGAGTGAGCGATGCGATACTATGTACCAGGTGTGATGGGTGTAAGCGCAGCAAAAGTAGTAAAGGAAATATTTCATAAATACTAAAAGTAAGGCAACATGTACACGAAAAGCTTTCGGTCCCGGTTTTTGCCTCAGGATATAAATCATTAGGCCATGTTGGAAGCCTTGGAGCGGCCCAATAACTCCGACACTAGAATTGGCCAGACACTCATGCGAAAAATATAATAAAGTCAGATATAATAAAATAAATAATAAAAAGAGTTTTTTTCCTTTGGGTATATATATTCCTTCTGTTTTATCTTTACAGATTTCTTTTGTACAATTTATATTAGCCTGCACTCTTCACTAGCAGCTAAATATTTAATCTTCATTAAAATTGTAGACTTCTCTAAACGAAAGCTTGCACTGTTTTATACTTTACCCTGCAATATGCAAATTACTTAGAGCACCTACTCAGTTATGCACTTTTATACTTACTACCAAGGAGCAAAGGTAAATTAATATAGAAGATGTCCGTGGCCTGCAGTGGGACAGTATACGTATACAGGGCTGATGATATAGCAGATAAATTATCCGGATAACTGCTACTCCTATTTTTTAATGCTATTATTAAAGAACAGGAATATAAGTTATTTCTTCAGCTCGCCAGCAAAATATTACGTCAGGTATTTTTCCCACATCTGTATTTAAGAACGAAAATCTAATCACAGCAATATAGACTAATCTGCGTTCCACAAGGCATACTGTTTTACTTTAACTTTTACTACAAAATGCTTAAACGGTCTCCAAAATTACGATGATGTAACGATAGAATATCTCGTATCTACAAAATTGACTACATGTGTGTAAGCGATCAAGGCACCGAATGTTGTGGGTTCAAGTTCCACTCGAGACTTTACTTATGTGAATCACGAATTGTTGTTTCGAGTCTGGATCTACTACAAAAACTATCAATATCTGTGGGTGTACTTTGATCCATTGATTTAAATGTTTGTAAAGTTGTCCGTGAAACAAGGTTTAATAGTTCAAATACCATGTCAATAGTCCAATCTGACAGAATTTTGGGCACTTGTCTCTTCTTCGCAAACAATGAGTTAGGTTGAGGAATTAATTCAGAAACAAAGAAGAGCTGCCGTGTGGTTGACGGCATAGAATACAAGTGTCACCACCCCCTATCTTCCCGTGGGTGTCGTAAGAGGCGACTAAGGGATAACACGATGCAAATACCATCTTTGCGTAGAGACGGAAAACTCGACATCAAACCCTATACGACTGCCTCGTTGGTCTCGCGGCATAAATGTGCGCGTGGGATCGGGAGGTCCCGGGTTCGATTCCTGGGTCGGGCAGTGTTATTGGGTTTTTCTGTCACGAAATTCTCAGTAGCAGCACGGAGTCTGGAAATGTGCCCGGTACGGCAATAGGCTCGCCCCTTATTACGTGGGACTAAAGTATATCTGGCGAAAGGTGGGTGTAGAAATACACCTCTGCCTACCCCTTCGGGGATAAAAGGCGTGACGATATGTATGTATGTATTTATGTACAAAGAAGAGCATGCTTATACTTACTTATATTGCGTAATGTCTTAAAACTAATAAAATAACAATGTTAACAATTCAATCAGGACGTAAAAATATTTAAAATATTAACACTTCATAATAATTTTCTTCGGAACGCGCAGCTGAAATTCCTTAGAGCGTTAACAATTGAAGAAATGTTATTTCTTTGAAAATATTGCCTCTTCTTTACTTTTATAGAAAAACTAGAGGACGCCAGCAGCCACGCCTGCAATTTTTTTAAATTTACCCGTTTTGGCCAATCCCGTGGGAATTTCGGGAAATCCCTTCTTAGTGCACGCCTACAGTCCCCAAGGAACATACATGCCAAATTTCAGCTTCCTGCGCCTAATAGTTACGGCTGTAGCGTGTCTGTCAGTCAGTCAGTAACGCAAGGATTTTATATATTAAGATATTTTAGCGAAATTATTTTAATATCACGACGCTTTTACAACAGAAAACATTTATTTTTAATTGATCAAATAAGCTCTATTTGATAACACATACTTACAGGAATCACTTTTAGAGGAGTATTGCAAGTCCGCTGGTGATTAATTTATCACGAAATCTCACGAAACTTATCAGTTATTCTAGTAGTTCTAGTTGGCATATTCATATTTGAATAACATAATCCGCGATAAAGGGAAATTGTAGCTTAAGTCAAAATTGTACCCAAAACTTGTCTGAATTCATGATTGCGTAGGTAGCGGTTTTGCGTTTTGCGTTTAGTTGTCAAACGTTTACATAAATCATTCATTAAATCTCAAATAACTTTCATACTTGAATTAGGTATCTTATTTCAAATCGAGAGATACACTAAACATTAAATCAAGTGATAACTATGCATTTCGCTGATTTCATGCCAAATTCATTTCTGGATGACTTTTAAGGCTGCTTGCTACACACAGTGCTGGCGGCATGGGCCGCCGGCTTTTGCCGGGCGTTGGTGCCGCCGGCATCTGCCGCAGGAAACCGCCGGGCATCATTCCAGCAATATAGAACGACGAAACACAAGTAGGAAGCAACCCGCGCGGCACGCCGGCATTCTTACTTGATACTTGATTGCACGGGCTGTTTCCGCAACTCCACGTCTTGGCGCGTATTTTGCGTGCGGGTGGGAATGGTGTCGTCATTCGAGCCACCCCAGCTCTACGAGGAAGGCCAGCAGACTCTTGATGTGGCCCACGGCTTCCCTCAGGGTGCTGTATCTGGTCAGGTACTGCTGCCTGTACTGTGCGACCTCAGGGCAGTCGAGGAGCAGGTGGGCTGCTGTCTCGTCTGCTGCCATACAGACCCTGCACAGCGGGATGTCGGTGATACCTATAGTAAATAGGTGTTTATCAAAGAATCCGTGTCCTTCGTAGGCGGCCGTGACTGTCCGCAGTTGTTGTTTGGACAGACGGAGGATTTGTTTGGCTATCTTACCGTCTACTGCGGGAAGAGCCTCCTTGGCCTGCCTACATGTTTCAATACCAATCCAGGACTAGTTGTGTTGGTTCCTGGTCCTATTTCTTACCAGGTTGCGATAAAAACCAGAAGGGAGGGGAATAATGGGCTCGGGTCCCACCACCTTTAAAGTGGCCCCTCTTCTGGCAAGTACGTCGGCTGCGTCATTCCCTCTTGAGCCACTGTGGCCCTTGATCCATTGCAGTGTTAATTTGTTTTGTTTACCTACCTCTGTTAGTTTCTGGTGGCATTCAAGCGTGAGTGCCGAGGTAATAGTATGGCTTTTGAGGGCTGAGAGGACCGCCTTACTATCTGAGAGGATCCTAATGGATCGTTCCCTTACCTCACGTGCCATGATTGCTGTGGCAGCTAGGATTATGCCAAAACATTCGGCCTGGTAGACCGTGTTGTAGGCTCCCAGTGGTGCTGCGATGTTGATGTTTAGGTCCTCGGAGAATACTCCTGAACCCGTACCTGTATCCTTCTTAGACCCATCTGTGAAGATCGTGAGCTCGTTGTGATTAACCGCTCCTTCGTGTAGATCCTCGTACAGTTGGATTTTGTACTTCTTGTCGAATACAAATTGTTTCGGTATTTGGTCGCCAATGGCTTGTGTGAGAGGAACTTCTTTAAAGAGTGTATTTAAATTGCTAGTGTGCGGTGTGTTGGTGTCTTTCCAGAGCTTCAGAGCTCTTAGCCGGACCGCCGACATCGTTGTTTCCTGTTGTATGAACAGGTGCAATGGAGGCAGGTCCAGCAACACTTCGAGTGCCGCTGTAGGTGTAGTTTTCATGCAGCCCGTTGCCGCTAGGCATGCAAGTCTTTGAAGCTTTTGAAGCTTGTTGGCGGCCGTTGTTAGGTTGGTCCGAGGCCACCACACTACTGCGCCGTAGCTTATCATCGGACGTATTATTGTCTTATAGAGCCATAAGACAATTTTGGGAGATAGGCCCCAGCGTTTACCTATCATCTTCTTGCACTGCCAGAAGATGATGCTGGCTTTATTGAGCTTATTTTCCATGTGGCTGTTCTATGTCAAATTGCTGTCAAGAGTGACGCCCAGGTATTTGACCTCGGTAGACAGCTTAAGCTCTGTATTAAATAACCTGGGCAGTCGGTAAGTGCCCAGCGCGCGTTTGTGTGTGAACATAACTAGTTCGGTCTTGGTCGGGTTTACAGATAATTCGTACTCATTACACCACCACTCTACTATGCGTAGGGCTTGTTGGCTTAGGTCGTACACTGTACTGGTTACCTGACCTGAGGTGAGTATGGTTAGATCATCTGCATAACCTATTGTGTAGAAGTCTCTCGTGTTGAGTTTGTCTATGAGTTCATTGATGACTAAGTTCCACAATAGCGGGGAGAGTACACCTCCCTGAGGGCACCCTTTAGTTATCAAGGCTGTCTGAGTGTCGCCGTGCAGGCGCACTACCCTTTTGCTGAGCATGTTTTGGATCCACTGTATGAGCATCTGATCCACACCATGCCTGGCTAGGGGGCACGCCGGCATACCCGGGCAGCCATGCCGGCGGCTCCTTCGTGCGGCAAAGCGGCTTTGTATGCCGCCGGGGCCACGCGGCCTGGCCTCCGGCACTGTGTATAGGAGCCAGTAGAAAATCTACACAGCTAATATAATTATACACCACTATTTTTTAATTAGTACAAAACCTTTAAGGACAGATTAGCCAAGATATTATTATCATATATGTGACGTAAGAATTTCATAATATCAATAAAGAGCAAAGTTATTATCATTTGTTTATTGTAGAAAATCTCACTTAAATCATAGTCATATTTTACAATCCATTCACTAATTCATTGATAATATTCCATCCTGCTCATTCGCATTCTCTCTGTTGCATTTATGATGGAGGTAGCCAAAGAAAATAAAATGAAGACAAATAATAAATGTAGGTAGTTATTTTCTAATTTTGTTAATTCTACCCTCTCCTTCATACTTCATTCGGGCTTAGGACCGGTAAAATGTATCGTTTAACAAGTAATTAAATACGGAGGTATGTAATTAGAAAGCAAACAAAGATCAAAATAAAATAAGGTGTTCTGGACTAAAAGAAAAGAGTAATTTTGGCGTATTTATGAAGTTAGAATCATCTGCAATTTACAAATATTATTTTGTCATCATCATGTCAGCCTAGAGACGTCCACTGCTGGACATAAGCCTTCCTCAAGGTGTGTGGAGAACACAGACCGATTTTGAGCCGCCCGCATCAAATTATTATTTACTTAAGTACGTATTATTTACAAAACTTACAAGTATTTCCATTTTCCTTCGAAATGTCCACCACCGTTGTCAAAAGCATCCAATATGCACTGTTTTAATTGTTTGACACTGACCGGCTCACTTTTGTACACTCACAATAAGATGTCCATGGGTACACAGCTGCACTCGCGATTTTTCCACTCAAAAAGTGCGCACGAAGCATAGCTACATACTCCCGTGATATGAACTGATATGATAGGCCATCGCGTCGGGCAAACGTAGACAAACAATGAACTTTTGCAACGAAATTAGAGACGCTCACTTTCGCTAGCAATTTAGTACTGTTTGTCGCATCGTCGGGGCGTGGCGCTGGCGCAGAAGGGCGTGGGGGGGGATGAAATTTATCAATGGTTCATTTTACTATGATTGTACGCGGGTCGGTCATAGTATTAGTATTGCATTTACCAATTATCACGTATTTTTGTGGACGGTTTTGAGACAGTTTTGGGACTTAGTGTTTTTATTTTTTAACTACATAAATATGATCAGTTAAACATACTTAGTGCTGTGTTAAATTTTTTGTACTAATTAAAAAATTGTGGTGTATAATAAAGTTATCTAAAATTTCCAAGGATGCGACTTCTTTTCGTACAGCGGTACCAATGAACGGCATTGCTGGTAAATAATTAACACGTATATGTGAATAACGTACCGGGTAATATTCCTAGCTGTTTGTAACCTGTGTAATCGTTATTAGACAGGTAGACCGTAGAACGCAACCCAACCATACCAATATTTAGAATATATGCAGAAGTGTCTTTGTTTGTTTCTTTGTGCTTCTTTTACGTCGCCACGGTACAATGTTTTTGTATACTTTCTCGTGGAGCATACGAGGCTGGAGAGTAAGATAAAGTTGGAGAGTGACTTTTTGCCACGATAACCAACTCTCATGCGGAGGTTAAGTCTAGTACCACCATAGTTCTCACTTACCTAATCCTAAATGCTCGCATTGTACCGATTTGAGGAGGATACTGTCTGCGTCTAGGAAGACGGCGTCTGTAGTTCGGCCTCGATACCGTCTACTCAAACACTTGAATATTTGATAGTGAATAGCTCCACTGAGACCTTATCAAACCTGCTACATAGCTCCGGGATTCGCTCAGTAAATGCGCTATTTGATCGGCCTAGTTTTGGTTAACGTATGACCAGCAGCGGCTGCGAATGTCTTTCGACTAAAATTATCATAATCGAACTTTTCTAGTTTGGCGTTCCAGCCCAACTTGAACCTCAGGGCTTGGCACGCGACGATGGCAAGAGACCGGACGGGATGTCTTTACTGCCGTGGAAGCTGGGTAGGCATTTGGTATGGGACGCGACATGTGTCGATACCCTTGCGCCATCCAATCTTTCCAGCACAGCAGGTTGTACGGGCGCTGCTGCTGCTAAGCAGATACCCTCAAACGGCGCAAATACGTAAATCTTGTAGGAGATTATGTATTTGAGCCGTTTGGGGTCGAAACCTTGGGGCCATGGGGTCAAGTGCGAGATCCCTTTTTAGGGATCTCGCAAAGAGACTGATCGACGCCTCGGGTGACCAGAGGGCTGGCACGTATTTAGCACAAAAGATAAGCATTGCTATACAACGAGGCAATGCCGCCAGTCTTCTGGGCACGCTTCCGATTGACTGCGATACAGATGACTTTCATGACGCCTTCTCAATTTAATTTTAATTTATTTTTCGTCTTGTATATATTAAATAGGCTTATTTTAATTTTAAGATATGATAAAAGTTAATTTATGTAATATGTAATAATTATTAAATATTAAAAATAAATACTTTTCTATCGAATAGGGTTGTTTCCAACTAGTCAAATCAAGCACTTTTAATGAAATTTCAAAAACGACCTTTGCTAAGGATTTTGAATGAAATATGACGTAGTGACGTCATAGTGTTTTGCTGTCAAGTAGAATACTTATTATCAATAAATTGACGATAAAAATGTTAAATAAATGTTTAAAATTAATTAATTGATGAATGAAACTACCATTATTTTGTCATGTTTCACTAGATAAAAAAACTTGTATAATCAATTTCACTAGATAAAAATACTTGCAGGAAACTACGCTATTAAATTTGTGATGATTATGGGTATGCTACGCGGTAAAGCTTATGGCTTTAGCATTAGGTATAAGATTAAAGCAGCCGATCTACTGCTTAAGGCATTTCAGTATCCACGTCACGTTGGCTCCTACACATATTTTCATGATATTATAATCATTGAAATGCACTGGTGAGCTTTATGCTTTGTAGACTGATGACGTATGTAACTGGCTACTCGCCATGCGCCAATATATTTTTTATTTCAAAGGAATTATTTTTGTGGTGAGAGCCCGTTGCATATCCTAATTAAAGTACCTCATAAGTATATATATCCACTTCACACTAATGAGCAAGCTTGCCGCCTTTATAATTATATTGACCTACTTTTCTTTTTAAAAGTCTGACCGTTAGGTCTGCAGATAAAAACGTTAGGATTAAAATTGCGAACCATTACGTAGGTAGGTAGATAGGTAGAACTAGTTGGGTACAAAGTTTACAATACAATCTCTATAATCAAAACTTTTACAAAAATGGAGACCTGCTAGTTGAAAATCGTGATAAGGGGAGACAAGACAATAATCCACGTGGGAAAGGTAATAATCGTAATGGCTTACACTACCGCAGGCAATGATATTGGAAAAGTCGTAGATACGTTACCTACGTAGTAATCAATCCGTAGAAACGGTACACTAACGCACACATCGATAACTCCATATTTTATTTTAATTTCGGTTGACAAGATGTGTCAGTTTCACTATGACGCCAGCTCGCGACGTCACACACACACATACTCGTATGTCAGACTTGCCAACTGGCTTATGTTTAGCGTCCTGCTTTTGGTATGCCTATAACGTATCTACTTCTTTTTACTTGTAATATCGTTGACCGCAGGTGCTATGTACAATTGAAAACAGTGAGACAAGTACTTGGTATTACGTTTTTTGCCTGTTATAGTCAGACGCCAAATTGAACGAGTACGACTGACAGAAAATTGTATAACACATAATGCTTCTTTGCATGCAGTTCTAGCAGGTGGCGTGTCGTTATGGATGAGCAAACGGCGACTCCGTTGTGCGTGCAAAGAACTGAGGTACGGCTAGACGCGCCATAAGTCGAAAATTAGAAGGTTTCTCCGGGAAGTTTAGCGAAGCCCCGAAACACAGCCTAATTTTAACAGTACCTACGTACATAACCGGTAGTAATAAGCCTCACCTGGCAAGTAAAAGATAGGCAAGACACATAAGTCGAATATTGAATTGGTGCAACGAGTCTTAAATAACCTTGGATAGATCGTCGACAGGACTCTGGTGTCGATGACGTATGCGGGGTTATGGTGTGGCTCTACATAACACTTAAATGGGAATCATTTAGAAGTTACAACCGGTAGAAGGCGTTCAGCCGTTTTCATACTCTACGCTAGATCGTAAGATATTAATTATAATTACAGCGAATGCCTAGAATATTCTAAAAAATACATTGTAGTTGTACGAAAAGCATTATTCTTATCTCAGTATTCATCAGATAATATAATTACTTGAAGGTCATATTTTATCTAAGCATATTACCATACCATACCATACGAAATTGCATTTTGAGATTTTTGCGTTTTTGACTGCGTGAGTTTAATAGTATAGTAGGTATTTAAAGGCATGGTATGTCCATGGCCGTCTTCGTAGCATGTTATTTCTTAAAAGATGTCCGTCGGCACAGATTTGAATGCGGCATAAAAAAACATGTTTCGTGTGGTGACGGATTAGGGGTCCAAAATATCACTATCCCATTTCATTACGTGGATGTCGTAAGATTACAAACATTGTGCCAGATTGGCACGGCCGCGGCAGTATGAAGAGTCTCACACCAACGGCAACTTTCTTCCTCAATGTTATTGAGTTGCAGAAGACACTTTATGACTGCACGGATGGAGTAGAGGTTCAAGCGGCCGCCTCACCGCTTGACACTGCGCCGAATGTTGTGGATTCGATCCCCACACGACACAACATTTTATGTTGTTTGTCTTTGTGTGATTCACACATTGTTGTTTCGAGTCTGGGTGTTCATTGAGCCCGTTTGTTGTATGTTTGTCAATTCCCTTGCGACACAGGATATAGTCCTAGTGCGGGAGTTGTCTTTTAAAATAAATGATAATAATAATTTTTCTAACATAACTGCTCTTATACGTAGTACTGAATTCATTACGATGGCAAAAAAGTGTAAGCATTGGTCTGGCTTGAAGTGGTATTCGAATCAAAGCTTAAGGTTTCGTGACAGAAGAATTAAGTAGGTCCATAACAATTAGTTATCCAAATAGCGAAAAGCCAAAAGAATGGCTATAATTTGATCCAAACGTCATGTCCATAAAATATAACCGCTTTCAGATTATTACAAGGTGTAGTAGTTAGACACGCATGTGCTGCATAATTACTTACCTATCTAAAAACTCATTAACGTGAAAGTACTTATCGCATTAGCTCACGATATTACGGGGTGTTTACCTTCCTAAAGTAAATTAACTCATTTGCATATTAAGTTCGACCTAAAAAATACCAACAAACCGGACAAAGATACCCAAGGGCAGGGAAGGCGAACATTTGTTCGTGAAAGTATACTAATTCATACACAATATTAATATTGCTTTCACCTGCCATAAAATATTGTGGATTGTTATTGACGAAAATTCTATTAAATACTATCCTGTGCAGTGTTTATCGCGTAGTAATCATAAGTGTATTAGACTCGGACGATATTCAATTGAACCGTAGGTACTTATCTGAAGAGAAGGTTTCAACGCAACTTCTAGGCATTGATTAGCCATGTGTGGTCCCCATTTCAGCCTTGGTTTGGTTCATCTTCCAAAAACGCTTCTCGCAGGAAGCAGGAAGTTTACCAAGCCTGGGCTGATGCGGTGACGGCATGGGATGAAAATACCAGCGCATTAAAAGGAGTAAGTATAACTTTGCCTCCAGGTCCTTCAAAAGAGACACTGCTAGTACCAAGTCGAAGCACATCGGTAGAATTGGCGAGAGGCTTGAGCGCCTTCCTTCGGAAACTCGTGCATTCTGGTCTCTTGCCAATGCTATCGAAGGGAATTTTTGTAAGCCATCCTTTCCACCGCTAAACATGGGCAATGACTCCTTGGCCCACGACGCAAAGGAGAAAGCCGATCTTCTGGGCAAACTCTTTGCGTCCAACTCGACCTTGGATGACGGGGGACAGGAGCCGCCTACTATACCGCTGTTCAAGGGTGGTTCAAGGGCTGTATGCCGGATATTCGGTTCCACCAACGCGCAATCCGTATGGCACTTCTGTCGCTCGATATCCATAAGTCGAGTAGGCCTGATGGAATTCCTCATCTTGTGTTGAAGATTTGCGCTCCAGGGTTGGCACCAGTTTAACACGTATTTTTTGGCTCTCTTACTCTTTTGGCGTAGTCCTAACATCGTGGATGACTGCATTGGTTCACCCGATCCCTAAAAAAGGCGATCGCTCCAACCCGTCCAACTACAGACCGATAGCCATAACCTCCCTTTGGTTTGGTTGAAGCTCTGCGCAGATGCCCGTAGAATTGACTGGTCTCCTATATTCTCATCAGACTGTGTAAATGACAAAGTACAAATACTTACAGATAAATTAACTCAGCTGTACGATAAGCATGCACCAATCCGTGCCATTAAATTAAAACATCTACCTGCACCTTGGCTCACTGATGAAATCAAAATATTTATGTCTAAGAAAACTGCTGCCAATGCGAAATATAAATGTCGTCCAACCCCTCTGAATTTGGAAAAATACATTAGTGCCAGAAATCTCTGCAATAAGGTGTGTAGGAAAGCACAGCGCCACCATATTCACAACTCGGTTGAAAATGGAGATCCAGTAAAAATCTGGAAATTTCTGAGAACCTTGGGAGTTGGCAAATCACGCAATGACACAGTCCCCAAAGATATAAATATAGATTCGCTTAACGCACATTTCACTGCTTTGTCCAACTTTGATGGGACAACAAAAACAAACACCTTACAAGATCTTTCACGTATCCCAACTCCCAAATTTTCCCCTTTTGTTTTCGAGCAATTTACCGGTTGTGATGTTAAAAAGAGCATAATTTCTCATCCAATGCTGTTGGCAATGACTGTATCAGTCGAAACATGATCCTACCTATCCTTGATGAAATCCTGTCTGTCCTTTGTCATATCCTGAACTACTCTGTTACTAGCGGTGTCTTTCCATCAGCATGGAAAGATGCCCAAGTAGTTCCGATACCTAAAAAATCCAAACCCTGTTCCTTTACTGATTTCCGTCCAATATCCATTCTACCCTTCCTTTCCAAAGTCCTTGAGCGTCTTGTACACGCACAACTCTCATCTTTTCTTTCCAAGAATGCTCTCTTGAATCCATTCCAATCCGGTTTTCGCCCTGGACATATTACCACCACAGCATTGGTTCATATTACTGATGAGATAAGGCTGGGCATGGATTGTGGAAAACTCACGCTTCTCTCCTTACTTGATTTTAGTAACGCATTTAACACTATGGATTTCCACATCCTGCTTGCCATACTCCGCTCTATTAACATATCTCCAACGGTAATTGATTGGTTTCGTAGTTATCTGTTTGGCCGCCGACAGCGTATACGCGTTGATGAGTCGTACTCCTCATGGTGTAATAGATCTGTCGGTGTACCGCAGGGTGGAGTGCTATCACCATTACTTTTCGCAATTTTCATAAATTCTATCTCCAAAAACTTACTTTCGTCCTACCACCTTTATGCAGATGATTTACAGATATATTCACAAGCACCACTCGAAACGATTTCAGAGGCGTTTACTAACATAAACTTGGATCTGGCGCAAATTTGTACGTGGAGCAGAAAGTATGGCCTAAAGGTGAACCCGTCAAAAACACAAGTTATTTTGATTGGCAGTTCCAGGATGATTTCCAGGGTAAACTGGCCGCAGTTGCCTCTGATTGAGTTCGACGGTCAGGTATTAAGAATCTCGGATAGTGTAAAAAACCTGGGTATTTATCTGGATAAAACTTTATCACGGGGTATTCAAATTCAGGAAACAAGTCGCAAACTGTTTGCCTCAGCAGGGTCGTTGCGTAGGCTGCGGAACTTTCTTCCCACAACCACCAAGATTGCGCTTGCACAATCCTTGCTTCTCCCAATACTCGATTATGCCGATGTCAGCTATCTTGATCTTAATGAGGACCAACTTGATAAACTTGAGCGTCTCCAAAATTTCTGTATTAGATTCATTTTTGGTTTACGCAAATATGATCATGTATCTGAATTTCAATCTAGGCTCAAGTGGCTCCCAATTCGTCTTCGCCGGAATACCCATATTCTTATGTTACTGTATAATGTTTTATTTAATCCAAATACGCCCACATATCTCAAAGAACGTTTTAAGTTCCTCCATGACACACATTCAAGGTCCCTGAGGTCGTCGGTGGATCTAAGACCGCAGATGCCAACCCATTCCACAAACTTCTACGACAAATCCTTTGCTGTTCAAGCTGTACGTTTGTGGAATGCGCTTCCAGTTGAAGTTAGGCAAGCAAAATCACTGAATATATTAAAAAATGCATTAAATAAGCACTATTTGTCACTTTAATCTGTGATCTAAACTTTACCACTGCTCTCTGCAATTATGTAATTATATATATGTGTATATGTTTTATAATGGAATTATATATATATATATATATATATATATATATATATATATATATATACCTACATATGTATGTACATTGTATTCAAATAACTATAAGGTTCCACATATATTTGATCACAACACCATCAAACCTATTACATAATTTGTAACAATTGTATTTGCGCAATAAAGTTGTTATCTATCTATCTATCTCCCTCTCCCTCTTCTCGAAGATAATGGAGTTCATTATTAACTGCCAGCTCCTTCGGTTTTTAGACGATAATCAGCTGCATAGTGACCAGCAATACGGCTTTCGGAAGGGTCGGTCGGCTGGTGATCTTCTACCTGACACATCGTTGGGCACAGGCGATCGAGACAAAGGGGGGGCTTTGGTGGTCAGTTTGGACATAGCAAAGGCCTTCTATCGGGTCTGGCACAAAGCGCTTCTTTCAAAGCTCCCTTCCTATGGGCTGCCCGAGAAATTATGCGAATGGGTCACCACCTTTCTTACAGACAGAAGCATAAAGGTCGTAGTCGACGGTGAATGCTCTGACGCCTTGTTTGTAAATGCTGGTGTCCCTCAAGGCTGTCGCCTACTTTGTTCCTCCTGCATATCAATGATATGTTACTTGACATCGGCATTCATTGTTATGCTGTTGACAGCACAGGCGATGCTTTATATACCGGCCGCGCCAACATTTCTCAGGAAAAAGTAATCGAGAGCCGAAATAAACTTGTGTCTGAAATTGAGACCTCCTTGGAGATGGTCGCAGATTGGGGAAGACTTAATTTGGTCCAATTTAACCCCACAAAGACATAAGTTTGCGTGTTCACCGCCAAAAAGCTGCCGTTGGTCTTATGTCCTCGTTTTGAGAGCACCCATTTAACTGCCTCCTCCAGTATTGGAATACTTGGTGTCGACATATCGAGCGAAGTCCAGTTCCGCGGTCACTTTGAGGGTAAGGCTAAGTTAGCCTCGAAAAAGGTTGGCGTGCTCAATAGATCGAGACGATATTTCACTCCGGCCCACCGCTTGCTCCTTTGTAAGGCGCAGGTCCGGCCGCATATGGAATACTGTTCTCATCTTTGGGCAGGGGCACCCCAGCAGTACCAGCTTCTCCCTCTGGACCGCATCCAATGGAGAGCCGCTCGAATCGTCGACTGCCAAGATATTTGCAACCGACTAAAACCCTTGGCGCTGCGTAGAGATGTAGCCTCGCTATGCATCTTTTATCGCTATTACTATGGGGAGTGCTCCGAGGAATTGTTCAGATTAATCCCTGCCGCCTCTTTCCGCCATCGTTCTATGCGACAGCATTTCCATCCCCATCATTTAGATGGTTGGCAATCCACAACGGTGCGTTTCTCTAGAAACTTTCTGCCACGCACATCTAAACTGTGGAATGATGTGTCGCCTGCGGTTTTTCCAAACCAATATGACCTTCAAACCTTCAAGAAAAGAGCGCATTCCTTTTTAAAAGGCCGGCAACGCACTTGTGACTCCTCTGGTGTTGCGGGTGTTCATGGGCGGCGGTAATCGCTTAACATCAGGCGATCCGTCTGCTCGTTTGCCCCCTATCTCATAAAAAAGGCATTGTTCCATTCTAAAAATAGTTACAAAAGAACGGAAGCGACTGGATATTTATTTTTATAGCAAAGACAAAACTTATTAGCTGTTTGAATATGTGAGGAATTGTATGCCAGCTTTCTTTCTATTACTGATATTTAACGTAAGAAAGTTATGTGTTCAAATAGTGTTATAGTGTTCAATTTCTCCATAGTGTTCTCGAAAGACATGTGAGGTTTGCCAACCCGTACTTGGCCAGCGTGGTGGACCATGGCCTTGCCCTTCTCAAAATGAGAAGAGGCCCGTCCCTAGCAGTGAATAGTTTTTAAACTTTATATAAAGGAGCTGATGATGATAATCTGAATATATAAAATCCTTGCGTTACTTACTGACTTGGCATGTATGTCTTGGGGACCGTAGGGGTGCACTAAGAAGGGATTTTCCGAAATTCCCACGGGATCGGCCAAAACGGGTAAATTTAAAAAAATTGCAGGCGTAGCTGCTGGCGTCCTTTAGTGATTTATATTCAAGTAATCAATGACATTTTTAGACCACTTAGCGACTAGACTGGTAATTAGTACCTGCTGCCAATACCTATTATTGATCGTTGATTGAATACTCGAATTATGTTCTCGCGTCACTACTGGCATACAGACCATACATTTCACCATACCAGCGCTAGGAGATTGACAAGTAACCCAATTTTGTTTGTGAATACCTTACTTTATTAATTTTCAATGTGACTCATTCGATATTCCGTTCGTTCGGTTTAATCCGCAGAGCTTTAAAATTTATATCCGCTTGTCAAAGTTTCATCAAGCTCCCATATGCTTTAGTCTTTTATTTATGATCGAATCGCCGACATTAACATAGAATAGGTAAGTACATTAAACTGCTCAGGTTGAGATACTATGACAAGAACCATAGTTATTTGGTAAAAAATCGTCAATCGTCATCACCATATTAACGTTTTCCCAAGATTTTGGCCTTAGGGCCCATAGTCCGCTTTCTAGTTATAGAATACCAGATATGAAAATAACTTTCCAGTCTCACCAAATAGTCTAATTCAGATATAAATATCGTCACATACTATTATGCTGTACACTAATTTACATATGTGCTTACGTAAACCCGCCCAGTTAATATTTAGAAACCGCATGACGTGATACTGAGTTAATATCTCAGCTAACGCTACGAAAGTTAATGTTGTCAATATAAGCTGCATGTAGTATAAGGCTAACACATTCTTTATCGTAAAAAAAGGTACATAATTTATCAAATTCAGAAATTCTTCAATTTCATATTCTTTTCCAACTTATCTCAAAAGAAGCGGGCTACAATTTAAAAGCTATACATCAAACAATGATGCGCCCGATTGGCATCCGTAGACCCCAATCCCTTGTGTCACAACTTGTGTCGTGAGGGATGCGAACAAATCTAATAAATCGTCTTGTCCAAGTCGCTCGTTACTATGCCTCGAGGCATTTTCACGGGCATTTCTACCCTCAGGATATCACCAACGATAACTATAACTCTTGTTCGCTATAAACCGACTGTAACGAGTGGAATTAAAGGTCCTCCACTAATATAAAAGTTCACATAGCAACGTACCTCTTACAAGTTTTTAAAGGAGGAAAGTTCGTATCGATTCATTCCTGTATTGACCCAGAAAAGCCTGAAGTAATATTAAATAAGGACTTTTAACGAGTAAATACGCTGTCACAAAGAAAATAAGATTCTTATATTGAGTGAATGGAAGACTTTCTGATGTTAATCCATAATTGCTCACAAAACATGAAGCTTATAAAAGATATTTATTATTGTTTTGTTGCAATATTCACGATGTGAAAACGTAAATAGAATAAAAACGGTGAATAAAACCCGTCTGAAATAAGTAGGAACAATACAGGCGCGACGTCAAAAATAAAATGGTAAAAGAATTTCCAGTATAAAATTACCATTAATAGGTACGCTGGAGTTAAAAACTCCTTGTATTTAGATCGTGGACTAGTTGAACGGCGAACTGTTTTACGGCCGAGAGTTGTTGACGCGCATTCCGCAGATACCTTTGACGACGATTGATGGCACCGTAAACAGCAAACAACTCTTTCATGTTTGAATGCCAATGCTTTTGCTGTATTGTTCATCGGCCTGCTAGATCTATTCTGTTCAGGTGAGCGCCCCAGCCTGCATCTGCAGCATCTGTGGTCAAAAAGTGAGTCACTTCTTTTTTGCATAGAGCTGCCGAACTGCGGTCTATGGCGTCCTGCCACCATCTAAGCTAGTGCTGCACACAAGGAGGTAGATCTCTCTTTTGTGACCCTCTGAGTCGACTGAACCGTCTTAGGAACCTCTGTGTTTGTCGACAATGCAATCGTCCTCTCGGAGTTGTTAGACTTGCGAAATTCAGTTGTCCTAGTAGGCACTGACTCTCCCGAAGAGTACAACGGCCCCTCTTCAAAAGTTTTGCCACGAAGCTCTTTATTCTTGTCACCTTCTTTGGTGGTAAAGACATGATTTTGTTCTTGGTGTTCCATAGTAGACCTAAGTATTCCAACTCTTGGCAGGGTACCAACACTGACTTCTGGTAATTGATGTGCCAGCCAAGACAGTCCGATGAGCAAAGCCGATGACGTGTGAGCCGACCCGGCTCACACGTCATCGGCTTTGCTCCCAGCTTTATGAGTTGAAATTAAAAGTAACTTTTTTTTAATTCATCTTATTACCATCCGCACCCTACCAACATTGAAATAAGTTTGAAATGTAGAACACCGGAGTTTCTCAATGACACTGGACTCATGCTAATGCGTTAGTAAAATATACTTTACATTGCGTTATTATATGTACTATTTCATATCGGCAGTGTGTCGTGCTTTGAACCGACGAGGCAGAATATTCAAACTTTACAATAGTATACCTATTGACAATATTTGCTGTAACATATACCTACAGGGTGTTTGGTAATTCGCCCTATTACTTGAAAAAGGTTATATTTGAGGTCATTTTTATCAGATTGACCCCCAAGGGTGCAAAACTAACGGTTTCTAAAAAATCGAGCTTTAAAGATTTTTTTGAAGAATTTTGCATCGCATACCAGTAATTGAAAAATATTCAAGATAAAATCTTGACTTGTAGGTATTGTATAAAAAAGCTGGCAAAATCATATCAAATCAAATTGCCACACTAATATTCCCTACAATATGATTTTGTTGGTGCTGTATTGTTTCGTTGTGGGAAATCACTAACATTAAATTCCAATTTAAATCTACACGACAGGTTTCAAACGAGTTCGCATAAATGAATAAATGCGTGGAGCTACAACAATATAACTCACATGGGCTTTGCGACCAAATTGTCAAAATATATTCCCGTAAACATTTTTTCTGCAAATGGGTATCAGTAAAATTTAAAATAAAAGTACAAACGCACTATCTCTCGCGCGACCGCAACATAACGTTTCGCGTTTGCGCTAATAGAGAGTGCCCAATAGGTCAATGTGTTTTCAGGCTTTACTGATAAGGTATAATAGACAGAAATCCATTCGTCGACCTATATAATAATAAAAAATGTGAGTTCAAAGCTGCAATAGTACATTGTTCACCGAGGGAGGAAAGGAACCGATTACTAGCGAGGGAGCAGTTTGTGGCCCGAAGGCGCAGCCTAGGGCCACAATACTCCCGAGGTAGGAATGGGACTTTCACCCGAGTGCTACACAGTGCTTTATACTACACCTGTGAGGAACATTTAAAGATTTGTATTGTAGAGAGTATTTAATAATATGAAATAATTGGTCATAAGTTTGGTTGTATTTTTTCTTCGATTTATCCAGTAGTAGGTTTAAAACAGCTGTTTCCGCAGATGCTTTTAAGTAAGGCGGCGTCATTCCAACATCACTTTCACTGCTAGAAGTCGACATTTTACTTTACTTTTAAAATAAAATCGAAACGTAAGACACCATGTAAGACACAATTTAGCTTAGAATTTGACCGATATTTCGCGCTTCTTTTGTTTTTTTTATTCTTCACAAAAGGATGTCAGTGGCACGGAGATTCCATATTTAAATTATTTGAAAACTCCTTGGGCAGGCTCGCGCCATAGATAAGATAACAGATGAGAAATGAAAATTCATACAACTTTCTCTCCCGCTAAAACATTTTTCATACATTTTTCCTCCCGCTTATTCAGGTCAAGGAAAAGACTAACGTTCTCTTTTCATTTTCAGGGAATATTGACTACTGTTCCGATCAGGTGTAGTATAAAATATATTGTAGTCCCGCTATTAGCTACAAATCCCGTAAAGAAATGGATTACAATCAGCACATGCTGTAATTATCCACAGCTGTGTAGTATTTTCTTTTTCGTGGTATGTATGGCATCAGTCAGAAGTACCCTAAACAGAAGAGCATGCATGAGCTATTTGATGGGAGTGAATGAAGCATGTAAGGTATGTCAGGATCGCTGCAAATAGCGTTCGGTAGTTTCTGCCTACCCTTTCGGGAAATAAGCGTGAGTCTATGTATGTATGTATAAGGCATCGCACGTTTTCTGCCGACTTTATGAAAACATTTCAGTTTATGTTTTAAGATGATGTAAAATCCATTTGAATAAATATAACTCGTATTGGAACTATGTTTCAACCATAATTTTATCGTCACATTAACCTAAAACGTTTTCGTCATTGTATAGGCATGTGCAGAGTGCCGCGTACAAGTGAAGAATGATTATTTTATCAACACTTTATCGCCTATTCGTTATTTTCTTCAAGCGTGTAAAGTCTGACAAGCTACACTTGATCGGCAATGAGCTATGACCAGATAATGCTTGGTAATCTTAAACTCAGGATAAAACTTATTGCTCTATCTGAACGTAAGCGTGTCGTATCATCATGCTGTTGACGAGACATACTTACATTTATAACTAAAAATGTTACGAAGAGCCCATTTCACCATATTTACACTAAACATAAAAGTTAACTGCAGATATTAAGCAATGACATAATTAGAAGCAGGTGGCCACTTGATGGTGACCATTTATTAACCCACTACTCCATCCTACCATACGACTTGAGGATGGATTCAACATTGGACGGATCTAAAGTAAGATTTAACATTCGTTTTAAATTCAAAACTATATATAGGTATATAAGCTAAGTACCTACCGTTTGACATCAAAAGTCCGAATGTATGTTAGTCCCCAAACGCAAACAACGTACGCCACAGGGACTGAACCGATATGGAGAGTGATGGATGACACTTCGTCAACTGCGGCCAGCCATTTTAATAACTACTTTTCATTACCTTTTTCATTTCATCAACATCATCAGCCTTTAACAGTCCACTGCTGGACTAGGACTCTCCTTTGAAAGGAGGAATTGGCCTACTATACCACGCTGGCCAAACGGGTTGGTATAGGGTTTGTATCAAGTTTTCCCTCTCTTGCAGTGCTGTTCTCTGCATAATATGCTCCCTCTGTCGGCTCTTACGACACCCATGGGATGATATGGGGTGGTGACATTCCGTATTCTTAATCCGTCACCACACGGACATTTAAATATATTGATTATTAATTTAATATTGTAACCTGTGTTCAATTTACGGTAACAACAACAATCTGCATATCTCGTAATAGTTTAATAATGTTCCGATATGTTTTAATTATAAAATCCATTTTTAATAGAGGGTAACTTTATTGTTCTGTATAGAGATTGGCAATGTGTCAAACTCCATGCAGAATTTACCTTCCATCCCACGAATCGAATTAGGAATCTTACGCTATGCTAGCATATGCGTCAACTATTGCCACCCAAAGATTACCTGTATAAGTGTTATAAGTACCGTGAGCAGTACAAAGATGTTCAGATACGCTACTCTGCTTCAAACTAACTTATATTTATTAAAAAACTAGCGACTCGCCCCGGCTTCGCAACGGGTGCGATGTTATACATGTATTATACATATAAACCTTCCTCTTGAATCATTCTATCTATTAAAAACCCGCATTGAAATCCGTTGCGTAGTTTTAAAGATTTTAGCATACATAAGGACAGACAAAAGGCAGACTTTGTCTTATACTCTGTAGTTATAGAAACACGAGTGTCCTGCATAGTACTTCTTCTTCATAAGTGTTATGAATTCTGACTAATGAAGAATTACTAATAAAAATAATTTTGAACCTATACATACCTAAAACAAAATCCTGTCATCCTCACTCCTATGCCACATCTCAGAAACGATATATACCTACAGTGCCATTTGCTACGATATACTAGAGCATACAAATAGAATTGTTGTGTTAACGTTTCAGAAAGTTATGCATGTGTTGCTGAGTTATAGATGTGTTGCTCTTTCATAATAAGACTATATTTGCTTCTTTATGCGCATTGATGGACGCGGGCCTTTACAGGCCCAGCTGTGTTCAAACTCCCAATAAAGTAGACGTTTCTTTATAAAATAAAAATTGAAAGTCCGATGTCCCTCCAATAGTTACAATCAATCAGTTCACAGTCGGTTTAGTAAAGAGGCGAATTGAGAAACTGTCTTTTATTTGATAGAATAATGAAAAATAGAATCTATTTAAAATTATGCTAAATGCTAACATTTAGCATAATTTTAAATAGATTCTAAGATAAAAAAGAGTTTTACACTCATTAAGTCTAAATGGCTTTAAAACCAGCCGTTGGTAAATTATAGTGTTAATAATCGTGCTCATAAGTAGTCATAATTGCTCATGCTAAATTAATTCTCTAACCGAATTGTGTGTTGCTAAAATTGTAAGTGGCATTAATACAATGGAATGTACTAACTTAACGATCAGATGTAATGGTTGAGAAGAGCTTAGAGAATCCTATCATTAACGAACACCGCGAAATTCCATTATGTTGTGGGCCTCTTTTGTTTGTAGTGCCCATCTTATACTGACACGAGAGGAAAAAAGATCTGAAATTACCCGTTAGAAATGAAATATAGCACCGAAGCCATTAAAGTAAATCATCCACAATTATTCAAGATAATGATTAAAGGAGCAACTTCATCAATTATATAGACTGCTGCTTGAAAGTTTGTAGATAAATTACACCCGATTACATTCATTTTATAATTGGCGCTTAAAACGGAACAAATAGCTAGTTAAGCTCGCGCTGCATATAATATTTTAAGTGGCATCTTTTAAACTGCCCGTACAGTAAGTCTTTTGTAAATTATGCTACATTGTGACCGTTCAACCCTTCCGCGCAAAGCTCTTATTAATTCTCTCAAATTTCAGACGGGTAAGTTTTGTTTGACTCTAAAGGGATTGTCTAAAATCAGAGCTAGTGAAGTGGGCGCGAATCGGGTCGTCGGCCAAAATGCACTGGCTCCCTAATGTTACAGTTCCAGACGAGCTCCGGTTTCAGTCTAACGGCGGGAGAGCTACCGAGCGCCCGCGTGTCGCTCGCTCCCGAAAACACTCCGCGAAAGCTACCAACAAGTAACAAAATAACAGACATGTTCACCAAAATATAACGACAGACTGTTAGTAAAGTTTTATTGAGGAAAGTTTCGATGTGTCCCCGATGTATGCAAGTGGGATGGCTTCAGTGAGTGGATAAAAGCGCGCTGCAACGGTGAGTGCAGAATGACATGTCTACCAGCTCACTTAGTTCGGCATAGTAGAGTTTTCAATTATGTAGGAACAGCGCTAGTTGCATACGGTATTCAACTAGCGCTGTTCCAATGGCACGAATCATGTGACGAGAATTTTAATGTAATCAAATTTAATTAAAAGTTTGCCCTATAACTTTGTCAATCAGTTACAGTCTGGCGACGTATTGATTGGAATATTGTCGTCATGCAATTACTATCATCTAATACAATAACAAAAGTGTTTATTGCATTGTACTTATATAATAATGGCGAAGGCATGGTGAAGACTGGGGCGTAATAAATAAAGGGAACCCTTTGATGCCAGCGCCTTCAGTAATGTAGAGTTGGAGAAGTCCTTTACTAGACATTAGAAAGTGGAACAATCAAGCTACCCGGCCAACTTTAATGAAGATTCCACTGTCATGAAATTAACAAATATTGATTTACGTTTATGTAGCCTCTAAATTTGGTTAATGGGCGATTGTCTTTTCTCTTAAACATCAAATAATCATTAAGCTAGTAATAAATTATTATTAATCATGAATAAATTCTGATCTCAGGCATTAGGTCCAACACATTTGAATAAATTATTAGTTATAAGCTAATTAATTTTGTAGATGTGAACGCAACATCTACAAAATTAATTACGCAACAACTTTAAATTAGTATATTCTTGGGTTTACGCGAATCTTACACATTGAAATTAAACTACAGTTTACGGATTTTTTCGCGTTATATTGATTTCACTTGTTATTACATTTAAACCGAATGATCTAGAAACTACATTTTTATTACTAGCCGACGTTTCGAATTCTTTACAGGATTCATGTTCACGGCAGACTGAGGTGGTATTTGTCTTTGTCTTGAATTTAAAAGTTATCTCAAAGTACCCGAACATTTTTCAACTATTGGTGTTACTATCTACGCAGAATGTGCTCACTGTGTCTTGATGTCTTCTGGTGACTTTGTCCTTCTTGGGTTTCATTAGCCTGATAACAGGGTCCCAAGCTGGAGGAACATTCCAACCATCTTCCCTATTGAAATTAGGATGTTTTTTAATTTCAATAGCTTCTCGTATCATTCTTGGAATAAAGCGGTGTTCTTTTGCGAGTATCTGTGGTTTATCAAATCGCAGGTAATGGTCGGTTCCTTGTTCTACATGTTCACACACAGCAGACTTCGTCGAGCGTTTGTGTTTAATGTCAGCTATATGTTCCTTTAGTCGAATGCCTATGCTTCTCTTGGTTTGTCCAATGTATGAGAGCCCACACTCACAGTCTATCTTTTAAACCCCGGCCTCTTGTAAGGGTAACTGATTCTTGACAGATGGTAATAATTGGCTTATCTTCGTTGGCGGCTTGTAGAAAGTTTTGATTGAAGCTCGCTTCAAGATGTAGCCAATCTTGTCGGTCACGCCCTTGATGTATGGGAGGACAGCAGGTTGTCTCTCTACTGTGGCTGGCTTGTTCTTCGGGGATCTGTGACGTTGGCGCGGCGGTCGGAGCTTGTTGTCTTGCAGAACTTGCTTGACATGTTGAAGCTCGGCGTCCAGGTGTTTCTTGTCACAGATCCCCCGGGCTCTCTGAAACAAAGACATTGTACAACAACTGTAGTTTACTTTCAACTTTAAATTAGCTTTAAGAACTATAATGAATGCAGGCAATAATTCTGAGCCTATAATAATAGCTGTAATTAAAGATAAACCATGGTGTAATGCTATTAAAATGATGACAAAATTATAGTTTCTTCTCACGGGAGGGATCATATTTCTCAATGGCAATTAAGAAACAAATGAAGTGACTCTCGACATTATTATACACTAACCCCTGAGTTATTCTCCTAATTCGGAAGAGATCGGCGTAGACATTAACATATATTGCACCCGAATTCTAATTAGAGCAGTATTTGTTAGTGTTAGTAACTGTCGAACTATAACAATGATGAAATTATAATCTAGTATCATAGCATTAAAATATAACCATGTTAAAGAAAATGCGATCAATAAGTACTCGAATTTTCTTAAAGATGATTATGAAAAATGAAACATTCAAATTTGAATGACTTTTTGCAGTCTTCTTGGTTAGTATGGTATTTATTATTTATCCAGAGCTAATTAAATCTAATTATACTAATAACCAGACATGTGTCGTGGGTGTTAGGTTCGATTCCAACGCATGACAACATTTTATGTAATTTTATATTAAATGATCATATGTCGTTATTGAATCAGTATAATTTAGACTAAAGTTATGGTTGACTGATTGAATAAATTAATATAAGGTTTACAAGTAGCTACATCAAAGAATACATAAGATATATAAATATCGGTAAGTGAGTCCTATCATTTCGGTAGGTAATTTGTATTTTCTTTTTCTATATTTATATGTACGTTATAGTATTCAATAAGTAAAACTATGGTGTTTACAACAATTACGTGAAGACATGCCGAAAACATCAAATAAAAACAGCAGTAAATACAATTAAAGTCTCGAGAATGCAATAACCACTTCATATAAATCAATGTCAAGACCATGTCAAAATAATTTATTATTTGACTTACAAAGTAGCACTTATAAACTTGAAGAAGATAAATTCGTAGGACCGAACAATACATATTTACATATAATTTGTTTTCATCATGTTGCCTTGTTAGTGTATGAAAATAGAACTACCTACCTATATAGTAAACTGTGTTTTTCATATCAATTTATGTTCATCGTCACGGCTTATATGGTATTCAAATTATACCTAATCTATTCGACACGTCAAAAAATTACCTTACTGTATGTTTTATACGACATAGGTCATAATATGAAATATATATTAGGGTTTCTCCCAGGGGTGTATCGTGTAACGAAATATTTTATAAACATTCCCGTCGAGGACTAACCAGGTTCACAGTATATAATAATATTATGTAAACACACCTCAACGTACATACAAAAATTGATACTGGTATTTACATGGGCCTCATTTTTCGATAGTCAATCACTAGTCTCCATTTCTCATCTCCTGTAGTATTTGATTTTTTAGGAACTAATAATATTGGACTTGACCAATCGCTTCTACTAATTTATATTATGCCTTCATCTAGCATTTAATTTATCTGACGTTTAATTTCATATTTTTGAGAAAAAGGTAATCTATGTATACTGCTTGGAAAATACTGGTTTTGTGTTAGGTTTGACAGAAATAGTATGTGTATAATGTCTGGAGTAGTTAGTTTGTCACCTGGTAAATAAAATATATCCGCATATTTTGCGCAAATGTTTGAAATAGCATTCTGCTCTTCGTTATTCAAATGTTGTAATTTAATAGATGATAATAGTTTTTTAACTCTGTCGGCATTATTTACAGATTTATCAAACGAACAAACATGAAAGTCTGAAAGTTTATTGATTATAGGCTCAAAATCCGTTACCGACACATTCTTCTCGTTAACATTCAATATCCTAATCGGTATCATTCCATTTTTAGGAATGGCTATCGAGCTTGCTAAAAATACACCTTCTCCAATTTCTTTAGATAAAACTACACAGTCTTCTATTAAATTAGTGTGTATATAATGAATGGATTCACATCTAGCTGGAACGTTGAAATTACTGGAACAAGTGTTTACTATTGGCAAATTGATTGGTTTTGTAGTAAAATATAACGTTAAAATACTTTTATAAGAATCTAATTTCGCTATACTTATTCGAAAAATCACGACCTAAAATTCCACTCGCCCTAGTTGGTAAGTTATTAAAAACATAAAACTTGTGGCTAATATTTCGATCACCTATAGTCAAAGGTTAATACACATATCCTATTGCTCGGACTGAGCCTCCTAATCCGTTTATAGTTATGCTCTCTTTATGGATTGGAATGTTATATTCGAGCGCATGTTTATAATTGCATGCTGACAATGATGCTCTTGAATCTACAAGAAAATTATATTTTCTTCCATGCTGAATTGATGAATGTAAAGCTATATAACAATTACTGTCATTCGTAAAAATAAAATGTTCTTCATTGGTCACGAAAAAAAATATTTGAAGTACTTTTTGGTTCGTCTGGGGTTTCTGATTTATCTATCATATTAATATTACGTGTATCTGGATTTCGTCTATTTGAAATATAAAAATGACCTCTCTGCTGTCTACCTCGATCAGCTCTGGCGCGTGCAAACTGTCTTCGAGACGGTGTCCAGTGTCCTTGACCTCGTGTTTGCCCTCTGAATGACGAAAAGTTACAGCGACGTCCACGTTGTCCCCTATAGTTACTCGCTTGACCTCGATTATAATTAAAATAATTATACGGTTTTTTGTACATACCCCAAATCTATCCAGATGTTGAGGCTGATAAGGTCTCCTCGTCCTGAGCAGCTTGAACGGCATCTTTTAAGGAGCTATAATTACAATAAAAAATAATTCTACTTAACCTACGATTTCTCAAACCATCGGCAAATTGCTTGATTGCCATTTTTTCATAATGTGGTTTTAAAATTTTGTAACATTGGTCATTACCATCTGCTTGAGAAATCGTAAGATCCACAAATAAACTTGTTATCTCCCGTAATCCGCAATTGTCATATCATTTTGTCTAATATTTTGCAATTTATTTTTTCATCAATCTGTGCTCATGTGTGTCATATTATACTTGTTTACTAAATCAAGAACCGTATTCAATATATTATCCATTACATACTCCGTGGCGTATGGAATATTAATGACGAACTGTGATTCCGATCGAAGACAATTTGGAACAGTACTTCGATCGCCTGCATGAAACTTTAACATTAAGTAAGTAGGTAAAGTAAACGTTGGAAAAATTCCATGGTTCAGTCAAATTTACAAAGTGTACGAAATTTGACGCTGGCATTTTTAGGATATTCATAGCAAAGACAAGCCTTATTAGCTGTTTGAATACGTGTGTAATTGTATGCCACATTTCTATAATATTTATACTGATATTTTAATGATACTGATTCAAATTCAAAAGAGCAGCGATAGTCTCGGGACCGTCGCGTTCGAATCCACGGTGCGCACCAACGACTTTTCAAAGTTATGTGTTAAAATGAAAGATCTTAAGGAAACTTGCATGAGAGTTCTCCATAGTGTTCTCGAAAGACATGTGAGGTTTACCAACCTGCACTTGGCCATCGTGGTGGACCATGGCCTTACCCTCTTCATAATGAGAAGAGGCCCGTGCCTAGCAGTGAACAGTTTATAAACTTTATATAAAGGAGCTGATGATGATAATGATTTATATTCAAGTAATCAATAACATTGTTAAACCATTTAGCGACTACACTGGTAATTAGTAGTTGCTGCCAATACATATTATAGATCGTTGATCGAATACTCGAATAATGTTCTTGCGTCACTACTGGCATACAAGCCATACGTTTCAACTTCCCAGCGCTAGGAGATTGACAAGTGACCCAATTTTGTCCGTGAATACCTTACTTTATTCATTTTCTATGTGACTCATTCCATATTCTGTTCGTTCGGTTTAGTCCGCAGAGCTTTAAAATTTCTATCCGCTTGTCAAAGTTTCAACAAGCTCTGACAAGAACCATAGTTATTTGGTCAAAAATCGTCAATCGTCATCACCATATTAACGATTTCCCAAGACTTTGGCCTTGGAGCCCAAAGTCCGCTTTCTAGTTATAGAATACCAGATATGAAAAGAACGTTCTAGTCTCACCAAATATTCTATTATAGTAAAAAATAGATACTTAAATATAGTATTTAATTATCTATCAATTATTATTATTATCACTTACATAATTGTTCACACTTCACACGGTACACAACCTTACAGGTAGGTCTCACTCAGCACGAATGCCCAAGCTGCAGTAATAATTTATAAGAATAACTGTTATCAATATAAAGACTTTTAAAATAAAATATTAATCGCAACGGAAGTTGATAGACTTTCGTCAAATATTAAATACAATATTTTAGTTCAATAATATCCTTTTAAAATTAGTCAGTGTAAATACTTTTAATACGTTCAATATAGTATGTATAATCAAATACTTTTTTTACCAGTTGTTGTGTATATGTATTTGTATATAATTAAATATGTTTCTTACACTTACATTGCATAATTTATCAAATTCAGAAATTCTTCAATTTCATATTCTTTTCCAACTTATCTCAAAAGAAGCGGGCTACAATTTAAAAGCTATACATCAAACAATGATGCGCTCGATTGGCATCCGTAGAGCCCAATTTCTTGTGTCACAACTTGCGTCGTGAGGGAGGCGAGCAAATCTAATAAATCGTTTTGTGCGAGTCACTCGTTACAATGCCTCGAGACATATTCACGGGCATTTCTACCCTCAGGATAACACCAACGATAGGTAACTATAACTCTTGTTCGCTACAAACCTACTTTAACGAGTGGAAATCGAGGTCCTCCACTAATATAAAAGTTCACATAGCAACGTACCTCTTACAAGTTTTTAAGGGAGGAAAGTTCGCATCGATTCATTCCTGTAAAGACTCAGAATAGACATGAGCACTTTTAACGAGTAAATACGCTGTCACAAAGAAACTTAGATTCTTATATTGAGTGAATGGAAGACTTTCTGATGTTAATCCATAATTGCCCACAAAACATGAAGCTTATTAAAGATATTTATTATTGTTTTGTGCAATATTCACGATGTAAAAAAATAAATATAAAAAAGACTGTGAATAAAATCCGTCTGAAATAAGTAGGAACAATACAGGCGCGACGTCAAAAATAAAATGGTAAAAGAATTTCCAGCATAAAATTACCATAAATAGGTACGCTGGAGTTAAAAACTCCTTGCATTTAGTTCGTGGACTAGTTGAACGGCGAACTGTTTAATGGACGAGAGTTGTTGACGCGGAAGGGTCGGCTCACACGTCATCGGCTTTGGTCTCAGCTTTATGAGTTGAAATTGAAAGTAACTTTTTTTTAATTCATCTTGTTACCATCCGCACCCTACCCACATTGAAATAAGTTTGAAATGTAGAACACCGGAGTTTCTCAATGACACTGGACTCATGCTAATGCGTTAGTAAAAGATACTTTATTTATTTATTTATTTTAAATTTCTTGCACAATTACAAAAAAGTAATGCACAAAGGCGGGCTTAATGCCAGATGCATTCTCTACCAGCCAACCTTTGGGTGATGCAGAGATGATTGAAGTAGGTGCTTAAGGAGGGAGTAATTTAAAGATAAAGATAAAGATTATTTATTTGTCTCAACATTTGTACATTTAGGTGTTATAATACATTATACATACAGTCTCAACATGTTCTGTCCATTCCAAGACATGCAAATGTTGAATTTAGAATAACAATGTAAGGCTTCTCAAGTTAATTAGTAATTTAATTGACATAATTATGTAAATTACAAATATGAAACAAAATTAATTATTGTTAATACCATGTCAATTTCAATAAAGCCTACAAAAATATCAAAGAAAAAATAATAATGTCAGTTATAGTAATAATAATTAATATCATGTCAATGTCAATAAAGCCTACGAAATATCAAAGAAAAATAATAATGTCAGTTATAGTAATAATAATTATGTCCAAATTTACACAATGTTAAAAGTTAATATACAAGTCACAATTAGTAGCACATTACATAATGCTTTTATCATTAAGATATCCATCTATAGCATAATAACATTTGGTAGTCAGTAGTCTATTTATAAATCGTTTAAATTGTGTTACATTGAGGGACTTGCATGAATTAGGTAATCTGTTATAGATTTTTGGAGCCAGACAGAAAATACTTTTGGTTAAGAGTGTTGTATTTGCAGTGTGCATACATAATTTATGGCCATCACGGCGACTGCGAACGGTTACGTCTGAATTTTTTTTGAAGAGGTGTGAGATAGTTTTTACGAACACTGCAGTTTCATAAATATATAGGCTCGGTAACGTTAAAATGTTGTGTTGTACAAAGTGTGGTTTGCAAGTGTCTGTGACTTGTAGCCCAAACATGGTTCTTATGCACCTCTTTTGCAGTTTGAACACATTCAATTTGTGGACAGAATTGCCCCAGAATATGATGCCATATCGTAGTATTGGTTCAATGAGGCTATGGTACGCAGTCAGCAGGGCTGGTAAATTAACTAATGGAGCAAGTTTATAAAGCGCATATGAACGGATGCTAATTTTTTTGGATAACTCTTCAATATGAGCTCTCCAGTTCAACTGTCTATCTATGATTAATCCGAGAAAATTTGCATTATCTACTTCACTTATCGTATCATTTTTGTACTGTACTTTAAGCTGATTATTTTTCGATCTTTGGCTAAAGTGCATGACATGGGTTTTTTTTAAATTTATTTTTAAGTTGTTGTTGTGCATCCAGTCTATTATTGCCGAAAATGCGTGGTTAATATCGCGTTCGTAGTGATCAAGTGACTTACAAGGTACTGTTAGTGTGCTGTCGTCAGCAAATAGGGTCATAGGTTGCTCAGTTGATCTGGGAAGATCGTTAATGTAAATAATAAACAATAATGGACCCAGCACGCTCCCTTGTGGGACTCCATACGTTACAGTCTGTTCGTGTGAAATACTTGTAAATTGTTTTTTGTCATTATAATCAATTCCTTCGATAACCGTATATTGTTTTCTATTCGTCATGTATGACATAAGCAAATTTAGGATGTTACCTCTGATACCATAACGATGAAGCTTAGTTTTTAGGATGGTATGGTCCATGTGATCAAATGCCTGCGTCATATAGCAGTACACAGCACACACGGGGTTTCTCTTGTCCATGTTTACTATTGTCTGATGCAAAAAGTCATAGATGATTGATGGACATATTTTTCCTAAAACCCTTCTGCTCCTTAGAGATGACACTGGAATGTTCCAAGTAACTATATACTTCCCTATGGATGTATTTCTCAAAGATTTTCGAAAATGCAGGTAAATGCTATTGGCCGATAGTTTGACATAAGGTCTTTGTTTTCTTTTTTATAAATTGGTTTGAAAATGGCCACTTTCAATCGTTCTGGAAATACTCCTTGACTTATGCATACATTTAGTATGTGACTAAGATAAGGCTACCAACTAATTTAATAATTTTAGTGGAGATGCCATCATAGCCTACGCTATTGGTATTTTTTAGATTTTTTATAATGCTTAAAATATTCTGAGGTGTACTAGGGGCCATGAACATTGAATGATTTTTACTGGGTATAGCAGAAGCAGGTTGTGTGCGTGACATGGGAACCGGTTGGATTTTATCTACAAAAAAGTCTTTAAAGCTGTTTGCTATCAGAGCAGGGTCCGTTATGGTTTTATTGTTTACTGTTATTTTTTGTATAGCTTGTTTTGGTACATTTAATTTATTATTATTAATTATTTGCCATGTAGATTTCATTTAATAATTGGATACATTAATTTTATATATATTTTGTGACTTTTTAGTAAGATTAATTATTTTTTTAAACAACTTCGAATAATTATTATAAGCTAATTTATTAGATTGAGATGGTTTTATTCTACTCGTCCAGAGGAGTCGTCTTTTCTTTTTGCTGCAAATTCGAATACCCTTTGAGATCCATTTGAGTGGTTCAGTTGCTCGAATTGTAACAATTTTTAAGGGAAAGCAAAGTTTATAAATTAATTGGAACAGATCAAAAAACAAATTGACTGCTGTATTCGCATCATTAGTACAATAAATCTCAGAAAATGTCAAACTACTTACCTATGTATTTTTGAAACCTTTTAACATTTTCAGACGAGTAATCAGTTTGCTCTTTACGCCATTTGTTTAGAATGCATGTATGATTCACTGGACATCTTAGAATTTGGGCTGTATGATCAGACAGCGCCAATTCCACTACCTCAGCTCGCCAAGACTTATGAAAATTATGTGCAAAGTTGTCAATACATGTTTGGCTTGTCAATCTTGTTGGTTGGTCTAGAGACAGTATTAAATTAAAATGAAGTAACAGGCACTTAAGCTCTAATGTTACAAGGTTATTTTTCAATACATCTATATTAAAGTCACCTGCTAGCACAATGTTTTTGTATTTTTTCCTATTTAATATTGTAAGCAATTGTTCAATTTTCTTAAAGAATAGTTTAATGTTTGCTGCTTTCGGTACCCTGTATAAGCATACTATTACAATTTTATAGTATACTAATTCAACCGCACAGCACTCGAATATACCGTTTATTGATAGTATTGCAACCTCGGGTAGTTCTTTCCATACATGTCCCAGTTTTACCAATATACATGCTCCTCCCCTAGCACTGCTTGCCCAGCAATAGTGAGCACTCAAAGTGTAGTTAGGGACATACAGATGAGATACATATTCTGGCATCATAAAGTGTTCAGTTACACATACTACATCTAAATATTTATTTTTTCTTTCAAGTTGAGTTAAACACACAGACAAAGCTTCTGCCTTATTTATTAAACCTGCAATGTTTTGATGCAGTATATACAGAGACTTAGTGGCGAAAAAAATTATCATTATTTATATTTGTCAGGCTACATTCATTATTTTTATTCAATATCATGCATTCGTCCATTTCGTTATTATTATTAGTACATTGTTGAGTCACATATTCAGGCTGTAAAGACATGCTGTCAATTAAATATTTTAAGTTTTCAAATATATTAATCATTCCATTATTATTAAGCACTCCAGTATACTTTTGGAACATGGTATAATCATTATGCAGATATAAGTTGGAATCCAATACCACTGCATATTCATAAATATTAATGTCATTATATAATACATTATTAAACATCTCTATTCGCCAGTTAAACATATCACTATAATTTAATGTATATATCATTTGAATGTCGGTAAACACAATATTACATTAGTATGCTTTAGTTTTAATAACTTATTCCGAATATAAGTAATTATTTCTGAATAATTGTATGTAGTTTTGAAATCTTCGCTACCCACGAATATAACACAAAAATCATTCAATGTAAAGTCTTTCAACTTAGATTCTAGGTTTTCCATAAGTTTATATAATCTGCAGAAAGGCGAGAGATAATGACATATATTATAATCAGGAAAAGTTCTTTCCGATATATTTATAACCTTATTAGATTTATTGCTACTTATAATACATAGTTTTTTTTTCTTCGACTGTGTCAACTGAGCTGGTTCACTATCTTGGGTTACCAGTCTTTCATTTTGGGCCAGTTTTGGAACTTGAGATTCATCACATTTGGGAGTAGAGAATGATGATACCGGTTGTCTTTGTTTCATTTTTGTAGGTTTGCTTGGTGAAACTAATTTGATATTTTTGGTTGGTGTAAGCATTTCAGTTGTTATTCTTTTTGTGGCTTTTTTCATTAAGTCCTGTTTTGTAGTCAAGGTTTTGATGGTGTCCTTAAGGTCTGTATTTTCTAGAGATAAATTATTAATTTCCTGATGAGCAGATTCCAGTTCGAGTTTTAACTTTTCAATTTGGTGCTTCAGTTCAAGAATTTCATCATCATTGTCACCATCAGATAAATCAACTAAGCTTTTTGAGGTCATATCTACTGAGGAATTATTTATACTTTCAGTCTCAGATAGTGATTTGTTCCGCGTTCTGCGCAGAGTTATATTTTCAAAAAAAAACATCTTTGGTTATTAACTTCTCGCTGGATTGTTTATTTAAATAATATAATTATTTAAAAAAGATGTAATTATTCTTTATTTTATTCAAAGTGAGGATACAGGTAGCGTCCTCTATATGAAATTGCAGTCAATATTTCCAGCTTTATGGATGCATGTATTGGTGAATCGTACCTAGTTCGGCTATTCGCTTAGAGATGGCGTGGTGATAATATATGCAATTATTCTATACAAAGTGCTACCATCTATTAAACATCTTATTAAAAATATTCTTATAACGATTATCATTTCAAACCATTGGTTTTATCTTTTCGACACCAGAGTTGTACGATGATTTGCAGAAAAGTAATATTTTGTGTTATATTACTGTAATAGTTATGTTATTTTTCGTTGGCACTGAGAAGTTATCACTTATAATAACAATTTCGTTTACCTGCAGCTGTAGTTATGGATTGTTTATGGATTTTAAAGTCACTTATTACTAAGTTCTATTACTTGCAATAACTTTTTTCTCGGTTGTTAGTTTATGAAGATAACGTTTTCACATATGCGTTGATACAGTTTATTTACTATGGCACACACGATTTCACTGCACTACGTTGTTTCTATTTTTTTATAATAAATAAAGAATCTTTTGACACGAACCAATGTTTACTTAATAGCGCCACCTGGCGAAACACCTTTAACAAATAATATTAATTTTAAAGCAACATAATTAAAAGGTATCACACTAAATTAATATGTAATAACAGGCATAATAACAGTAACATATTATTATAAATATATACATACAAAATATAATACATATATACACATACAAGTAAATTTGATAATTATATTATATATAAATATATACATATACAAGTATCCTTTACAGAGTCCATTATGCTTCTACCAATTCAGCCATATAATGCTGGCGTACTCTAATTTTAAACAGTTCACGAGATGTAGACTTCCTGATTTCGAGAGGGAGTGCATTCCAAAGATGGACAGCCTGTATATAGAAAGAAGAATGAACAAGGCTGGAACTATGAGAAGGGCAGAGAAGAAGAAGATTATTAGTGAAGCGGAGATTTCTTTCATGAATGCTACATAAAAGTTGAAATTGAGGAGACAGATAAGCAGGACTATGAGAAGAGTTCAAGAAAGAAAAAAGAGTCGTCAGTGTACTCACTTTGCGACGTTGACGTATAGGCAGCCATCGTAGTTGGGAACGGTAAGCAGATATATGATCATACTTACGGAGATTGAAAATGAATCGAATGCAATTGTTGAGAAGGCGGTCAAGTTTATTGAGCATTCAGGTTGCATTCAGGTCGAGATAACATACATCACCATAGTCGATTATAGGAAAAACTAACGTCTGCACAAGCATGGTTTTAATCTTGGTTGGAAGAAAGTTCTTCAGCGATATAGAGTCCGCAGGGTTCCTGTGACTTTGCGACTGGTATTTGCAATCTGTGTTCTCCAGTCAAGGGCAGCGTCGATGTGTAGGCCAAGATCCTTGACACTGGGGCTGACGGGGATGACAGACCCATTAAAATAAATAGGTGGTAGCGATTTGACATCCACTCGGCACATAATACGTGGGCTACCAATTAAGATTGCCTGGCATTTAACGGGATTAACTGACATACCAAATCTATCTGACCAGTTTTTGATCGCATTTAGATCCCAGTTGATGTTATCGATGGCTGCAGTAAGACTTTCTGCACTTGCCTGGGTGTAAATCTGCAGGTCATCGGCGTAAAGATGATACGTACAGCGAAGATCATGTGTGAGAAGATTTATAAACAATGAAAAAAGAAAAGGAGATATTATACCGCCTTGAGGAACGCCAGAGTCCAAATCTCGCCAAGTTGACGAAGTTTCATCAACACGAACTGACTGCTGATGTCCTCGAAGATAAGATGAGAACCATTCCAGCGCGTCCAATGAAATCATATAGTAGGAGAGGACGGAAATAAGGAGGTCGTGGTTGACGGTGCCAAAAGCATTTGAAAAATCCACTAAGACCAGCACTGTGATCTTGGTGTCTTCCACGCCCGCCCTCACATCGCCAGTTACTTTTAGCAACGCTGAGACTGTGCTATGTCCGGGTCTGAATCCTGATTGTAGAGGAGATAAAATATTGTTTTCAAATACAAACCCGGACAGTTGTTTATAGACGCATGCCTCAAGCACCTTAGACAGAAATGGGAGGATGGAGATAGGACGGAAATGGGAAGGAAGGGAAGGATTAGAAACCTTTGGCAGTGGGTGGACGAAAGCTTTGCCCCACAATGAAGGAAACTGGCCGGTTTCAAGAGAAAAGTAAAGGATATGGGTTAAGGGAGAGAGGAGAAAGTCCAGAATAACGGTGATCATATGACGACTGAGGTTGTCACATCCCACCGCTCTGGACTTGATAGATAGGATTACCTTTTTGACTTCATCTGACGTACCTGGAGAAAACATAAAATAATTAATGTTTGGCCGCATTAATCCGGTCATATAGTTAAGAGTCTGACGCTTGGTTAAATGATCTAGGGAGCATGTGGAGGTAAAATGTCGATTAATGTCGTCCAACTCGATTATCCTTGGAAAGTCTTTATGACGTTGCTTACCAATACCAAGAGACCCCAGAAAATTCCATATACTAGCTGGGGAAGAGGAATCAAGGTTGTCAAGAAAGTGTCGGCGTTTAGCGTTACGAATCATCTGATTACACCGATTCCTAGCAGCCTTAAAAGAAGTCCAGTTCACATCACACCGATCCTTCCGGTATTTCCGAAAAGCTCGGTCTCTGCGTCTCATCGCCATCCGAACTCCCTCCGTAATCCAAGGTGCTGGTGGACGCTTCAACTTGATCTTCCTAACCGGAGCATGGACATCGTACAATTTAACTACAGCCTCGTTAAAGAACTGGACTTTGGCATCCACTGTAGTTGCCGCGAACAAGATATTCCAGTACATTACTGAAGCATCAAGCCGTAATTTGTCCACGTCCATCCGAGAGAAACAACGCTTGTGCAAGACTTTGGGCGTAGATTTGGGAGGTTTAAGGATATATAAAAGGAATATAAGGTCATGATGGGAAAAACCAGGAGCAGGATACTGACCATGGGAACGAACAAGGGAAGGGGTAGCGGTGAGAATTAAATCTAGCCAGGCGTCCTCTCCGTTGGAGTTGTGGTGAGTGGCCTGAAGAGGTAGCACATGGAGACTGGCAGATTCAAGGATGTGGAGAAGCTGAAGTGTACGGGAGGATCGAGAGGATAAAAGGTCAGTGTTAAAATCGCCCATGATAATGTAATGTGCATACTCCGAACCCAAAGATTCCAAAACCAATTCTAAGTCGGTGAAATAATCAATGGAGGGTGGACAATATACTACTCCAAGAACTAATTTAGTTCCCCTGACCCAAACCTCAAGAAAAAGAAATTCTGTAGAACCAGGCGATTGTGAAGGAGATGAAGCGATTATTTTGTGAGGAAGGTTGCTGCGCAGATATATAGCTACTCCTCCCCCTCTCCTATCAATTCGGTCATTTCTAACTAAAATAAAGCCAGGAAGAGGGTAGGCAGTAGAAAGAAGATGAGGTTTAAGCCAGCTCTCAGAAATCAGGACGGCGTGAATTAGTACCTGAAAAAGCTTCGAAAAGGTCACTGAAATGGCTGGGTACGCTCTGTGCATTAATGTGGCATACATTAAATAACCGACTTGCAAGGTGGTTAAAATTTTGCCGTAAAGTATCGCCGAGAGTCAGGTCATCTAAAGAGCAAAAACTGTTATTAGCAGATAAATCAGTAGAATTATTAGCTGAATAAAATGAAGAATCGTCTGAAGTAGACATACTTGATAATAATATAAAATAATAAATATATATATACAAAAAATATATATAATATAATAAAATACAATATTTGTATATATTGTATACAATATATTTAGGGTGGCTTAAAGTCAATAATCCCTGCAACACCCGCCAACCGACTCTTACAAGTACAAGTTAAATGAAATTATTTAATTAAGTACGGGCAGAAATAATAAAATCGTAGCATAAAAATAAAAAATACAGAAATCTGAAAAAAAAAAAGGTAATCTAACATTGCATAAAAAAAGTTAATTGAAAGCGTTTCCGAACGCTTTCCAGAGACAAGTTAACCGTCAAACTGACAGCTATGACAGACTGATAATTATGTCACTGAAAACACTATAAAATCTTTGTTTACGAACAGAACAGAAACAACATAAAAACAAAATAAGAGGTATACGGAATATAACAATGCACACAAGTTTTTTGAAAGTGGATAATACCTAGATGAGACATCAAGAAACGTTATTCATGCCACCATTTAAACAAGAAATAAGAACAACAAAAAAAAAATATGGACAACTACAATCAGAAGATACATACGACCAGTTAACTTGAGGCGGCTTTGGCCGGCCCACTAGAAAGAATCTTAGGATACTTCTCAAGGACTGGGTTGAGCTCCTCCATGGAAACGATCCTGTGTCGGCTGCCATCGGGCGTATTGATATTTATCACGCCATCCTGCGTCCAGCAACTCTTCACGCCAAAGTGTAACTTCGCCTTCGCGAATACTGACTGTCGTGCCTTTGTCAGAAACTCATTGACAGAAGCCTTGTACCCCTTGAGCTTCGTCTTAGCTTTGTACACTGCAGCCTTGATGTCTGTGCCGACAAACTTCACCAGTATGGGTCGATGACGCTCCTTATTAGGACTTCCTAAACGGTGACACACCTTGATGGAGTCCTCTTGTACATCCTTCATCCCCATAGTCACACGGATAATGTTCAAGACCGTGGATGTGCAGTTCTCTCGCTCCTGTTCAGGGATGCCAGAGAAAATTAACGCCTTTCTTCGTTGCCGAGTTTCCATGCTGTCAATTGCTTTGGTGCATTCAGCTATTTGATTGCGAAGAAGCCGAAGCATACTAAATGTCAGCTCCCTGAATGTTCTGAACTCGTCGGCGACCTTGGCCACGGTATCCTTGGCTCCACCTCCGGTCTGCAGCTGTGCCTGAAGCTCATCCATTTTCCTAGTGACGCAATCTTCAAGACTTTTTTGTGCCAGTTGGATGTCCATAATTTGTGCCATTGTGTTGTTATTGCCAAATAAAGTGACTAAGTAGTGTAAAACTAGTTAGTCAGCTGGCAGGTGGTGTTCAGAAGTATTAGTAATACTTCACATATAGTACTGCAAACGTCAGGGGTGACAAAACTGTATGTATTACACTTATTTAAATTGAAAAATATCCAAATAATAAACTGAAACTATTTTAAATAAATTGTTGAATTCTAAGTTTAGTGTTAACTTTTTACACCTACTCGTACCGCCTTTTTTTCCTAAATGAACTTTACATTGCGTTAATATTATGTAAGTACTATTTCATATCGGCAGTGTGTCGTGCTTTAAACCGACGAGGCAGAGTACTCAAACTTTACAATAGTATATTGACAATATTTGCTGTAACATATACAGGGTGTTTGGTAATTCGACCTATTACTTGAAGGAGGTTATCTTTGAGGTCATTTGCAACAGATTGACTCCCGTCAGGCAGGGTTCCAAAACTAACGGTTTAAGAGATATCGAGCATAATACATTTTTTTGAAGAATTTTGCATCGCATAACAGTAATTGAAAAGTATTCAACATAAAATCTTGACTTGTAGGTAATGTATAAATAAAAATTGGACAAGTGAGAGTCGGACTCGCGCACAAAGGGTTTCGTACCATCATCTATAAAAGAAAATCACGTGCGTTGTATGTATACTTTAAAATACTTTTTAAGTTTCTACCTGTTTATTAAGATCGAGTAACAAATTGCTTAAAATTACGTTTGTGGTCTGGGAGCCCTCCTTTATTATTTACTTTTTTTATTTAATTATTTATTTTGAAAGGTAAAATACAACTACATATTCTGTGAACATTTAAAGCATCTACCTGTTACAGTTAGTAATTTTGAGCAAAATATACGAAAAAAACACGTTTTTTGGTATGGGTATGGTATGGTACTAAAAATAAAAAAATAAAAAAATTAAGGGGGTCCCTTAATATTTTTATTTTTTTATTTTTAGTATTTGTTGTTATAGCGGCAACCAAAATACATAATTTGTGAAAATTTCAGCTATCACGGTTTATGAGATAGGTACAGCCTGTTGACAGACAGACGGACAGACAGCGGAGGCTTAGTAATAGGGTCCCGTTTTTTACCTTTTAGGTACGGAACCCTAAAAAGCTGGCAAAATCATATCATATTATTAAAAATCGAATTGCCACACTCATATTCCCTACATTATGTGTTGGTGCTTTATTGTTTCGTTGTGGGGAATCGCAAACATTAAATTCAAATTTAAATCCACACGAAAGGTTTAAAACGTGTTCACACAAACAAAAACTTGCCGCTACAACCACATAACTCACATGGGCTTTGCGACCAAATTGTCAAAATATATTCCCGTAAACATTTTTTCTGCAACTGGCTATCGGAAAAATTAAAAAATAAAAGTATAAACACAATATCTCTCGTACGACCTCAATGATATTTTTTCGTATTTGCGCATATAGAGATTGCCCAGTAGGTCAAAGTGTTTTATTTTTATATATATGTATATATTTTTTATAATCTCACAAGTCCGTCACGAAAAAGAATACATTTAGCACATGCTGTAATTATCCACAACTGTGTAGTATTTTCTTTTTCATGGTATTTATAATGCATCAGTCAAAAGTAGGTACCTTAAACAGAAGAGCAAGCATGAGAAATTTGATGAAAAAAAAAGAAATTTAATACATACATATGTAGATTCACGCCTGTTTCGCGGAGGGGTAGGCAGAGATTACGGAACGCCATTGGCAACGATCCTGACATACCTCCCTTGCTTCACTCACTCCCATCAAGTTTCTCATGCATGCTCTTCTATTTAAGGTACTTCTAACCTTCTTTTGTCTTTCTTTTTCGTCCTTTTTTTGGGAATGAATGAAACAAGATATGTCATGATCGCTGCAAATGGCGTTCGGTAGTCTCTGCCTAACCCTTCGCGAAACAGGCGTTAGTCTATGTATGTATGGGCGTTAGTAATGTAGTATGTATAAGGCATCGCACGTTTTCTGCCGACCTTATGAAAACATTTCAGTTTATGTATTAAGGTGATGTAAAGACCATTTCAACAAATATAACTCGTATTGGAACTATGTTTCAACCATAATTTTATCGTCACATTAAACTAAAACGTTTTCGTCATCGTATAGGCATGCTCAGAGTGCCGCGTGCAAAGAGCAGAGTGATTATTTTATCAACACTTTATCGCCTATTCTTTAATTTCTTCAAGCGTGTAAAGTCTGACAAGCTACGCTTCGGCAAATGAGCTATGACCAGATAATGCTTGGTAATCTTAAATTTCGTTAGTATAGTCCAGTATAGATATAACTCAGGATAAAACTTGTTGCTCTATATGTATGCGCAGGCGTAGGTATATCACTATGCTGCTGACAAGATATACTTACACTTATAACTTAAAAGTTCATTAAGAGCCAATTTCCAACACCCTTAAACTTAATTCAAAAGTTAACCGCAGATATTAAGCATTGACATAGTTACAAGAAGGTTCCCACTGGATGGTGTGGAAAAGTATATAACATCAAGTTACTAACAAACTACTCCATCTTACCATATGACTTGAAGATGGATTTAAAGTAAGATTTAAGATTCGCTTTAAACTCTAGCTTAGCAATATAATTCTATACATAGGTATATCAACTAGGTAAGTACCGCTTGACATCGACAACCGAGTTCCCAAACGCAAACAACGTACGCCACAGGGACTGAACCGATATGAAGAGTGATTGATGACTGTGGCCAGCCATTTTAATACCTTCTTTTAATTACCTTTTTAATTTAAACCTATTGTTTTTTTTTTTAATATTGTTACCTCTGTTCGGTTTACGGGAAGATATGTGCCTGCATAATTTGTAAGTGTAATAATGTGCCGATATGTTTTAATTTTAAAATGCATTTAATAGAGGGTAACTTTGTTGTTCTGTATAGAGATTGGCAATGTGTCAAACTCCATGCAGAAATTACCTTCCATCCTACGAATCGAATTAGGAAACTTACGATATAATAGCATATGCGTCAACTTTTGCCACCCAAACATTACCTGTATAAATGTTATACGCTACTCTGCTTCAAACTAACTTATATTTATTAAAGAATGAATCACGGGTGTACTGCAAAGTACTTCTTCTCCAAAAGAGTTATGAATTCTGGCTAGTGAAAAATTACTAATAAAAATAATTTCGAACCAACCCAGAAACCGTCATCCTCCCCTATGCCACATCACAAAAACGATACACAGTGCCATTTGCTACGATATAATAGCGATATGTTAAAGTTTCAGTAAGCTATGTATGTGTTGCTAAGTTATAGATGTGTTGTTCTTTCATAATAAGACTATATTTGCTTCTTAGTACGCATTGATGGACGCCAGCCTTTATAGATCCAGCTGTGTTCAAACTCGGAATAAAGTAGACGTTTCTTTATAAAAGAAAAATAGAAAATCCGTTTTCCCTCCAATAGTTACAATCAATTAGTTCACAGTTGGTTTAATAAAGAGGCGAATTGAGCAACTGTCTTTTATTTGATAGAAGAAAAATTTTAGCATAATTTTAAAATGATTCTGAGATAACAAAGGAGGCAGAGTGCTAGTAAAATACAATCACGATTGTATAAATATCAAGACCATTCGCAGACCTCCGCGTAGAGCTGTAGGCATAAGTACCGCCGTACGTACCTTCATGAATCTTAAAAACAAAAGAGAAGTAATGTTTTGTGAATAAAAAAGTTAGTGCGGACTTGAGTAACGCATTCTTTTTGTGATGTGCCCGAATAACATAAACCCTATGTTTAACGGTTTGTTCGTGTGTAACAGAGAAAAGGCCCTCTTTACTCTCTGCCCTCTAGGGATTCAATGGTTCTGGCACCTAACGTACGTGTGACATAACATGCAAAAACCTTTTATGTTGTTCTTTGGTTACTGAAGCATATTGTCTTGTCCTTTTCTCAATTTATGCCTAGAAACGTGCTCAGGACAATGAGAGTAATATAATATTATTTTTGCATGAGAACATACAAATTAAGGCATGTAATGTATTCCGTTCTAGTTTGTATAATATCTGCATGTGCCGCCTTTTAATATAAACGACTAACATTGAATAAATCATACGCTTAAGTCTATGTGAAAGCACGATTCACCTACGGTTCAACGTTTTCATTTAAGTAAATTAACATTTGCTCTTAGAAAATTAAAAGTATAAAGAAAACAATGTTTAATGTAATCGCACGTTTTCCAATTTGAGACGTTAATGATTTAGAGAAATTAAAATAAATGAGCATTAAATTCGAAGCTGTACTTTAAAAAAATAAATTACAATTAGAAATAAAAGTGTTTTACACTCATTAAGTCTAAATGGCTTTAAAACCAGCCGTTGGTAAATTATAGTGTTAATAATCGTGCTCATAAGTAGTCATAATTGCTCATGCTAAATTAATTCTCTAACCGAATTGTGTGTTGCTAAAATTGTAAGTGGCATTAATACAATGGAATGTACTAACTTAACGATCAGATGTAAAGATTGAGAAGAACTAAGAGAATCCTGTCATTAACGAACACCATAAAACAAAGTCAGTTAATTGGCGCATAATTCCATTGTGTTGTGAGCTTCTTTTGTTTGTTGTGCCCATCTTATACTGACACGAGAGGAAAAACGATCTTAAATGACCCGTTAGAAATGATATAGCACTGACGCTATTAAAGGAAATCCTCCACAATTATTCAGGATAATGATTAAATACGCAACTTCGTCAATTATGCAGACTGCTGCTTGAAAACTTGCAGATAAATTACACCCGATTACATATCTTCTTAATATATAAAATCCTTGCGTTACTGACAGACTGACAGACACGCTACAGCCGAAACTATTGGGCGCAGGAAGTTGAAATTTGGCATGTATATTCCTTGGGGACCGTAGGGGTGCACTAAGAAGGGATTTCCCGAAATTCCCACGGATTCGGCCAAAACGGGTAAATAAAAAAAAATGCAGGCGTAGCTGCTGGCGTCCTCTAGTATTTTATAATTGGCACTTAAAACGGCACAAATAGCTAGTTTAGCTCGCGCTGCATATAATATTTTAAGTGGCATCTTTTAAACTGCACATAAAGTTAGTCTTTTGTAAATTATGTTACATTGTGACCGTTGCACCCTTCCGCGCAAAGCTCTTATTAATTCTCGCGCCGAGTTTCAGACGGGTAAGTTTTGTTTGACTCTAAAGGGGTTGTCTAAAATCAGCGCTAGTGAAGTGGCGCGAATCGGGTCGTCGCATGAAATGCACCGGCTCCCTAATGTTACAGTTCCAGACGAGCTCCGGTTTTCAGTCCAACGGCGGGAGAGCTACCGAGCGCCCGCGTGTCGCTCGCTCCCGAAAACACTCCGCGAAACCTACCAACACGTAACAAAATAACAGACATGTTCACCAAAATATAACGACAGACTGTTAGTAAAGTTTTATTGAGGAAACTTTCGATGTGTCCCCGATGTATGCAAGTGGGATGGCTTCAGTGAGTTGATAACAGCGCGCTGCATCGGTGAGTGCAGGATGACATGTGTACCAACTCACTTAGTTCGGCATAGAAGAGTTTTCAATTAGGTATGTGACCGTATTCAACTAGCGCTGTTCCCATCGCACAAATCGTGTGACGAGAATTTTAATGTAATCAAATTTAATTAAAAGTTAGCCCTATAACTTTTTCAATCAGTTACAGTCTGGCGACGTATTGATTGGAATATTGTCGTCGTGCAATTACTTTCATCTAATACATTAACAAAAGTGTTTATTGCATTGTACTTATATAATAATGGCGAAGGCATGGTGAAGACTGGGGAGTAATAAATAAAGGGAACCCTTTGATGCCAGCGCCTTCAGTAATGTAGAGTTGGAGAAGTCCTTTACTAGACATTTAGAAAGTGGAACAATCAAGCTATCCGGCCAACTTTAATGAAGGATCCACTGTCATGAAATTAACAAATATTGATTTACGTTTATGTAGCCTCTAAATTTGGTTAATGGGCGATTGTCTTTTCACTAAAAAATCAAATAATCATTAAGCTAGTAATAAATTATTATTAATCACCAATAAATTCTGATCTCAGGCATTAGGTGCTATTTTAATGTAATTAATTTTGTAGATGTGAACGCAACAACTTTAAATTAGCTTTAAGAACTATGATGAATGCAGGCAATAATTCTGAGCCTATAATAATAACTGTAATTAAAGATAAACCATGGTGTAATACCATCAATATGATGACAAAATTATAGCTACTTCTCACGGGAGGGATCATATTTCTCCATGGCAATTAAGAAACAATCGAAGTGACTCTCGACATTATTATACACTGACCCCTGAGTTATTCTCCTAATTCGGAAGGGATCGGCGTAGACATTAACATATATTGCACCCGAATTCTAATTAGAGCAGTAATTGTTAGTAACTGTCGAACTATAACAATGATTGTAATTAGATTAACTCTTCAACAATAATGAAATTATAATCTAGTATCATAGCATTAAAATATAACCATGTTGAAGAAAATGCGAGCAATAAGTACTTGAAGTTTCTTAAAGATGATTATGAAAAATTAAACATTAAAATTTAAATGACTTTTAGCAGTCTTCTTGGTTAGTATGGTATTTATTATTTATCCAGAGCTAATTCAATCTTATTATACTAATAACCAGACATGTGTCGTGAGTGTTAGATTCGATTCCAACGCATGACAACATTTTATGTAATTTAATATTAAATGATCATATGTCGTTATTGAATAAGTATAATTAAGACTAAAGTTATGGTTGACTGATTGAATAAATCAATATAAAGTTTACAAGAAGCTACATCAAAGAATACATAAGATATATAAATATCGGTAAGTGAGTCTTATCATTTCGGTAGGTACTTTGTATTTTCCTTTTCAATATTTATATGTACGTTCTAGTATTCAATAAGTAAAATTATGGTGTTTACAACAATTACGTGAATACATGCCGAAAACATCAAATAAAAACAGCAGTAAATACAATTAAAGTCTCGAAAATGCAATTACCACTTCATATAAATCAATGTCAAGACGGAGTCAAAATAATTTATTATTTGATTTACAAAGTAGCACTTACAAACTTAAAGAAGATAAATTCGTAACACCGAACAATACATATTTACAATTTGTTTTCATCATGTTGTCTTGTTAGTGTATGAAAAAAGAACTACCTACCTATATAGTAAACTGTGTTTTTCATATCAATTTAAGTTCATCGTCACGGCTTATATGGTACTAGTCGACGCTAGCGGCTTCGCACGCACATATTTTCGAATTTCCCGTTTTGCCCGATCCCGTGGGCATTTCGGGAAATCCCTTCTTAGTGCACCCCTACGGCCCCCAAGGAACATACATGCCAAATTTCAGCTTCCTGCGCCCAATAGATTCGGCTGTAGCGTGTCTGTCAGTCAGTCAGTAACGCAAGGATTTTATATATTAAGATTAAAATTATACCTAATCTATTCGACACGTCAAAAAAAATTCGGGCAAGTGCGAGTCTGACCCGCGCACCGAGGGTTCCGTACGCATTTTACCTTATTTGAGGTTGGTGCTAATTACGCCTATCCTCTAAATCTGTATGAGCGGCCATACTACTTAGAGGACTATCTTAAGTGGAGATTTTTTTTTTAATTTTCCACTTTATTTACTTTTTGTAATTTTTCCTTTCTTTGTGCTGTAAGACCCTGCTTTTAACCAAATTTCATGATTCTAGTTCATCGGGAACTACCATATAGGTTTTCGACCCAAAACCTATAGGGTACTTACGGTTGACCTAGAATTGTCAATTTTGGTTAAAACCAAGGTCTTACAGCACAAGTAAAGGAAAAATTCTGAAAATTAAAAAAAGTTGAAAATTAAGGTTAATTTTGGTACTTACAAGTTTTCGCAAAAATCTAATTTTGACCATACCTTTTTATCGGGTTGACCCAGGACCCTGATTTTTATACACCTTATAGGAACCATAGACCTCAGTATCTGGTATAAATTTCAATTTGCTAGGTCCACCCGTTCCTGAGAAAATCGGTGGTGACACACGGACAGACAGACAGACAGACAGACAGACAGACAGACGGACAAGAAAGTGATCTTATAAGGGTTCCTTTTTTTACCTTGTGAGGTACAGAACCCTAAAAATTACCTTACTGTATGTTTTATACGACATAGGTCATAATATGAAATATATATTAGGGTTTCTCCCAGGGGTGTATCGTGTAACGAAATATTTTATAAACATTCCCGTCGAGGACTAACCAGGTTCACAGTATATAATAATATTATGTAATCACACCTCAACGTACATACAAAAAATGATACGGTTATTTGCATAGGCCTCATTTTTCGATAGTCAATCACTAGTCTCCATTTCTTATCTCCTGTAGCATTTGATTTTTTAGTAACTAATAATATTGGACTCGACCAATCGCTTCTACTAGGTTCTATTATGCCTTCATCTAGCATTTTATTTATCTGACGTTTAATTTCATCTTTTTGAGAAAAAGGTAACCTCTGTATACTGTTTGGAAAATACTGGTTTTGTGTTAGGTTTGACAGAAATAGTATGTGTATATATGTCTGTATTAGTTAGCTTGTCACTTGGTAAATAAAATATATCCGCATATTTTGCACAAATGTTTGAAATAGCATTCTGCTCTTCGTTATTCAAATGTTGTAATTTAATAGATGATACTAGGTAATGTTTAGGATCGTAACTCTGTCTGCATTATTTACAGATTTATCAAATGAACAAACATAAAAGTCTGAAAGTTTATTGATTATAGGCTCAAAATCCGTTAGCGACACATTCTTCTCGTTAACATTCAATATCCTAATCGGTATCATTCCATTTTTAGGAGTGGCTATCGAGATTGCTAAAAATACACCTTCTTCAACTTCTTTAGAGGAAACTACACAGTCTTCTATTAAGTTAGTGTGTATATAATGAATGGATTAACATCTAACTGGAACGTTGAAACTACTGGAACAAGTGTTTACTATTGGCAAATTGATTGGTTTTGTAGTAAGATATAACGTTAAAATACTTTTATAAAAATCTTAATTTCGCTTTATACTTGACCTTGACCTCGTGTATGCCCTCTGAATGATGAAAAGTTACTGCGACGTCCACGTTGTCTCCTATAGTTACTCGCTTGACCTCGATTATAATTAAAATAATTATACGGATTTTTGTACATATCCCAAATCTCTCCAGATGTTGAGGCTGATGAGGTCTCCTCGTCCTGAGCAGCTTGAACGGCATCTTTTAAGGAGCTATAATTACGAGCAGAAATAATCCTACTTAACCTACGATTTCTCAAACCATCGGCAAATTGCTTGATTGCCATATTTTCATTATGTGGTTTTAAAATTTTGTAACATTGGTCATTACTATCTGCTTGAGAAATTGTAAGATCCACAAATAAACTTGTTATCTCCTGTAATACGCAATTGTCATATCATTTTGTCTAATATTTTGCAATTTATTTTTTTCATCAATCTGTGCTCATGTGTGTTATATCATACTTGTTTACTAAATCAAGAACCATATTCAATATAAGTACATACTCCGTGGCGTATGGAATATTAATGACGAACTGTGATTCCGATCGAAGACAATTTGGAACAGTACTTCGATCGCCAGCATGAAACTTTAACATTAGTAAGTAGGTAACGTAAACATTAGAAAAATTCCATGGTTCAGTCAAATTCACAAAGTGTAAGAAATTTGACGCTGGCATTTTTAGGATATTCATAGCAAAGACTGCTAGCTGTTTGAATATATTATTTTTAATTGTATGCCACTTTTCTAAAATATTTATTCTGATATTTTTATGATACTGATTCGAATTCGAAAGAGCAGCGATAGCCTCGAGACCGACAGACTGTTGTGCAGAGCGTTCGAATCCACGGTGCGCACCAACGACTTTCCAAAGTTATGTGTTCAAATGAAAGATCGTAAGGAAACTTGCATGAGAGTTCTCCATAGTGTTCTCGAAAGACATGTGAGGTTTGCCAACCCACACTTGGCCAGCGTGGTGGGCCTTACGCTCCTCAAAATGAGAAGAGGCCCGTGCCTAGCAGTGGACAGTTTACAAACTTTATATAAAGGAGCTGATGATGATAATGATTTATATTCAAGTAATAAATAACATTTTTAAACCATTTAGCGACTAGACTGGTAATTAGTAGCTGCTGCCAATACATATTATAGATCGTTGATCGAATACTCGAATAATGTTCTCGCGTCACTACTGGCATACAAGCCATACGTTTCACCATCCCAGCGCTAGGAGATTGACAAGTGACCCAATTTTGTCCGTGAATACCTTACTTTATTCATTTTCTATGTGACTCATTCCATATTCTGTTCGTTCGGTTTAGTCCGCAGAGCTTTAAAATTTCCATCCGCTTGTCAAAGTTTCAACAAACTCTGACAAGAACCAATAGTTATTTGGTCAAAAATCATCAATCGTCATCACCATATTAACGTTCCCAAGATTTTGGCCTTGGGGCCCAAAGTCCGCTTTCTAGTTATAGAATACCAGATATGAAAAGAACTTTCTAGTCTCACCAAATATTCTAATATAGTAAATAATAGATAATTAAATATAGTATTTAATTATCTATTAATTATTATTATTATCACTTATATAATTGTTCACACTTCACACGGTACACAACCTTACAGGTAGGTCTCAGCACGAATGCCCGAGCTGCAGTAATAATTTATAAGAATAACTGTTATCAACATAAAGACTTTTAAAATAAAATATTTTTTTTGTGGAATAGGTACAAAAAACACACACATATATATATATATTGTAATAATTAAATATTAAAGATAAGAGCTAAACCTAAAACTAATCTACAATGAAGAAAAAAAAAGTACAAAAGAAAAAGAACGAAAAAGAAATTATATATGCTATACTGCGGCCAAGAATTCCTTCGCAACGCTGTCTACTGGCAGCATTGCCACGCTGGATGGCAATGCTTATTCTCTCTGCGAAAAATAGGCCATCATTCTGGTCACGGGAAGCATCGATCAGCCTTTTTGCTATTTCTCTGTATAGGGCACGAGCACTCGGGCCCCATGGCCCCAGCGTTTCGACCGCAAACGGCTCAAAAACGTAATTCCCAACTAGATTTTTATATTTGCGCCGTTTGAGGGTCTCCGCCGATGCAGCAGCAGCGCCAGCTGACCCAGCTGTGCTTAGAAGATGTGATGGCGCAAGGGTATCGACGCAGGTGGCGTCCCACACCAGAGGCCTAACCATCTTCCAAGGTAATAATGACATACCGTCTGGTCTCTTCCCATCGTCACGTACCAGACCATTAGGTTCAAGATGAGCTGGTACACCGGCAATGGAAAGAGCACGACGGATTATGTCATTAATATGGGCGTGTCTGGAAATACGCCCTGTACTTCTGCTGCATGATAGGCCATGGTGGCCAAGGCTGTCGACGGCTTCCCCACAGTTGCAACGATGCGGAGAAACACAAACAGCACCCAAGCGAAGGCACGAAGCGATGCGGAATGTAGTATCGTCCAACATAGTTCCTATATTGGACGATGGAAGCACTTGTAGCCATAGCCCCGATTCCCACTCTCCCACAGCCAACAAACGGGCGCGCTCTGCAACACCAGAAGCAGTAGTTAATAGATTATCTCTAATCTTGCTGCAGAGTGGCCCGTCCCATTGTCTCGAGAGAAAAGATTTCGGGGCAAGTCAGAGCTGGGGCATGCCATTTTCCAAGCGTTTATGGCATTTTCCTGGTCAATTCCTCAGTGCCATGGACCGTGGCCAAAAACGCTCGCAAACTAACACTAGTAATTTTGCGAACGCTGAGGTCGCCCAAATGAACTGGTAAAGTTGCTTGAAGCTACACTCGGGCGTTCATGTTAAGATTTAGAATTTTGCTCAAAGTGTTTCGAATCACATTATATTCTATGGTTTCCAAAAGAGATGAATGTTTCCAAAAGGGAGATGACCGCAGAAAATGTGTGAATTTTGGAGTGAAGAGGCAATGCCGAATAATTGAGTAAGCCGAATGTAAATTGATTTTGCATAGCCGTTCTGAAGATTCACAGAAATTTTGAATTTTTTCATTTACAAAAGTTTCAAAAGCTTCTTTAAAAATGGGGGACCCGAGAAGGCGAAAGGTAGATTTATTGATTACTTTTATATTTGGCGTCAAAGAATTAAATTTTGAAAGTACCGAAAAATGTTCTAATGTATCATTTATGAAAATTTCACATTTATTGGAATTTAGTTCTAAGCCGATATTGCCAAATAGATTTTTTTTAAACTCTAAATCTTGTAGAACCGTGGCTACATCGCCTCCAAGAGTCCCATCGTCCTAGTACCAGATGTTTAATTTAGAATTTATTTGTTTTATAATGGGATGAATGGCTAAACTAAAAATGACTGGTCTCGGGCCAGTCATTTTTAGTTTAGCCATTTTGGAGTTGTCACGGATGACGAGACCAATACAATCAGCTAAACTCTGAGCGACTGCTGGTCTCGCGCCACGTGGAACTCGCTTTAATACAGGAATGGAATTTTTTAAAGTACCTAGATGTTGCCAAAATGGAATTAGGGGAGAACTAGAAAGTGGAATAGTATCAGGGCCAGGGAGTACATTTTGGTTTTTGTGCACTTTACAAAAATGTACTCTCAAGCCCCGCTCACCTCTAAAAAGCCGAGCCTGGGAACAAGCTGGGCAGCGCACCAGGTTAGCCAGCGATGTGGTAGATTGATTTGTGGCACTTCCTTCCGCATCACTAATGCCGTCACTTGTTGATTGCATATATACTTGTTTATATATGTTTATAGATATAATATTATAAAACCTTAAAAATAATATAACACAATAAATTTGATATTATCAAGGATATTATAGTTTGTTTTGGCATGTTTATATTTTGGTGACAGGCCGTCACCAAGGGGCTGGCGTCGCGTTCCGTCACCGCTGTCTTCTTATTTATTTTTCTAATACTTTAAAATTATCTATTACAAAATTTATTATAAAAACACACAAAAAGCAGTCTTGTACAGTTTAGGATTTTACGTCTTCACCCGCATTCTTTCTTACAGAAATGTATTGTTGGTATATGGGTTAGGTATTATGCTGTAGTATTGTTGGTATCCTTTTTATAATTTATTCGCATGAATTTCTTCGAAAATCGCTCGCCATTTTTTATTCTTAGTGTGTCTTTTTTAGTAGATCTGCAACTTATTGTAATTTGTGATATGCTGTAATAAATTATAATTTTCTTGACGGCGCCGCATGTTTTCACTTATTTAATATTTTAAAATAATTATTATATATTTTTAACATTAAATTTACTTGTTGACAGTTACGTTCCGTTCCAATTTTTTTCCAATAATAAAATACTAATCGCAACGGAAGTTGATAGACTTTCGTCAATTATTAAATTCAATATTTTAGTTCAATAATATCTTTCGGTGTAAATACTTTTAATACGTTCAATATAGTATGTATAATCAAATACTTTAATGCCAGTTGATGTGTATATGTATTTGTATATAATTAAATATGTCTCTTACACTTACATTGCATAATTTATCAAATTCAGAAGTTCTTCAATTTCATATTCTTTTCCAACTTATCTCAAAAGAAGCGGGCTACAATTTAAAAGCTATACATCAAACAATGATGCGCTCGATTGGCATCCGTAGAGCCCAATCTCTTGTGTCACAACTTGTGTCGTGAGGGATGCGAGCAAATCTAATAAATCGTATTGTGACAGTCACTCGTTACAATGCTTCGAGACATTTTCAAGAGGATTTCTACCCTCAGGATATCACCAACGATAACTATAACTCTTGTTCGCTATAAACCTACTATAACAAGTAGAATTCGAGGTCCTCCACTAATATGAAAGTTCACATAGCAACGTACCTCTAACAAGTTTTTGAGGGAGGAAAGTTCGCATCGATTCATTCCTGTAACGACTCAGAATAGCCTGAAGTAAAATTAAATGAGCACCTTTAACGAGTAAATACGGCATCACAAAGAAACTAAGATTCTCATATTGAGTGAATGGAAGACTTTCTGATGTTAATCAATAATTGCCCACAAAACATGAAGCTTATTAAAGATATTTATTGTTGTTTTGTGCAATATTCACGATGTAGAAAAGTGTGAATAAAATCCGTCTGAAATAAGTAGGAACAATACAGGCGCGACGTGGATTGGACACCCGCGGTGAAGCTAAGAGAGATCCCAGGAGTGGGTGCTCCGCGTGGGCTTGGAGGGGCCTGCGCAGGATGCGTCCAACGGTGCGGTTGCGGGGGACAGTTTTGTCTGTCCCTCGCAGTCGGGCGCGGTCGCGGGGGGAGAGGCGTGTCGGTGTTGCGTTGCCGCACGCCCTATCTCCCGCGACCAAATGGGGGCGCACCATTAGATGCGTCGCGGTGGAGCCGCAGAGGAAGAGGAGATGCGGTGTTGCGTTGCCGTCCTCCCTATCCTCTGCGGCCGCTGGGTGTTTTGGCGGCAGAGCCCAACATCTTATTCCGCCGCCAAGGGGGTTTTGTTCAGGGTCCGCCTGACCATCTGCTGGGCCAGTACCCCTCGGGGGTAGCGACGAATGCTTATGCGATTACTACCTACTTCCCTCCGACACACGGGTACATGAGAGAGTCGAGGTGGTTTTTAGTGGTTACACCACATACTCTGGCTCTCATTTCCCCAAGATTTTCCACCACGTAAAACAAAAAAAAAAAAAAAGAAGGACTAGTCGAACGGCGAACTGTTTAATGGCCGAGAGTTGTTGACACGGAAGGGTCGGCTCACACGTCATCGGCTTTGGTCTCAGCTTTATGAGTTGAAATTGAAAGTAACTTTTCTTTAATTCATCTTGTTACCATCCGCACCCTACCCCTATTGAAATAAGTTTGAAATATAGAACACCGGAGTTTCTCAATGACACTGGACTCATGCTAATGCGTTAGTAAGTACCTATTGACAATATTTGCTGTAACTAACCAAGAACTTAGGGTCCCAAGCCAACCTCACCTGCAAGTGGTGCACCTGCCGATCAACGGACGAGGTCTGGCAAACAAAATGTCCCAATAAGCGGCAATAGGCTCGCCACCTATTACGTGGGATCAAAACACTGGCAAAAGTGGGCGTTTAATATGCCTCTGCCTACCCCTTCGGGGAAACAGGCGTGTGTCTATGTATGTATACAGAATGTTTGGTAATTCGACCTAATACTTGAAGGAGGTTATATTTGAGGTCATTTGCAACAGATTGACCCCCGTCAGCCAGGGGTCCAAAACTAACGGTTTCTGAGATATCGAGTCTTAAAGTTTTTATTGAAGAATTTTGCATCGCATAACAGTTAAATGAAAAGTATTCAAGATAAAATCTTGACTTTTAGGTAATGTATAAAAAAGCTGGCAAAATCATATCAACATTATTAAAACTCTAATTGCCACACTAATATTCCCTACAATATGTGTTGGTGCTGTATTGTTTCGTTGTGGCGAATTGCAATTTAAATCCACAAGACAGGTTTAAAACGTGTTTGCACAAATGAATAAATGCGTGGAGCTACGACCACATAACTCACATGGGCTTTGCGACCAAATTTTCAAAATATATTCCCGTAAACATTTTTGCTGCAAATGGGTATCGGTAAAATTTAAAATAAAAGTATACACGCAATGTCTCTCGCGCGACCGTAACTTAACGTTTTGCGTTTGCGAAAATAGAGAGTGCCCAGTAGGTCAAAGTGTTTTCAGGCTTTACTGATAAGTTATAATAGAGAGAAATCCATTCGTCGACATATATAATAATAAAACATGTAAGTTCAAAAGCTGCAAAATATATTGTAGTCCCTATATTAGCTCACAAGTCCCGTAACGAAATGGTATGCAATCAGCTCATGCTGTAATTATCCACAACTGTGTAGTATTTTCTTTTTCTTGGTATGTATGGCATCAGTCAGAAGTACCCTAAACAGAAGAGCATGCATGTGAAATATGATGAGAGTGAATGAACCCTATACCAACCCGTCTGGCCAGCGTGGTATAGTAGGCCAATTCCTCCTTTCAAAGGAGAGGCCTATTCCAGCAGTGGACTGTTAAAGGCTGATGATGATGATGATGAATGAAGCAAGAGAGATATGTCAGGATCGTTGCAAATGTCGTTCCGTAGTCTGTCTACCCTTTCGGGAAACAGGCGTGAGTCTATGTATGTATGTATTTACATATGTGTAAGGCATCGCACGTTTTCTGTCGACCTTATGAAATCATTTCAGTTTATATTTTCTTTAGGTGATATAAAGACCATTTCAACAAATATAATTCGTATTGGAACTATGTTTCAACCATAATTTTATCGTCACATTAACCTAAAACGTTTTCGTCATCGTATAGGCATGCTCAGAGTGCCGCGTGCAAAGTGATGAGTGATTATTTTATCAACACTTTATCGCTTATTCTTTATTTTATTCAAGGTGTGTAAAGTCTGACTTGATCGGCAAATGAGATATGACCAGATAATGCTTGGTATTCTTAAATTTTGTTAGTAGGTATAACTCAGAATAAAACGTATTGCTCTATCTGAACGTAGGCGTGTATCATCATGCTGTTGACAAGACATACATTTTATAAGTAAAATTTTAAGAAGAGCCCATTTCACCATCTTTACACTAAACACAAAAGTTATCTGCAGATATTAAGCAATGGCATAATTAGGAGCAGGTGGCCACTTGATGCGGTGGAAAAGTATAAAACATCCATTTATTAACCCACTACTCCATCCTACCATACGACTTGAGGATGGATTAAACATTGGACGGATCTAAAGTAATATTTAAGATTCGTTTTAAATTCTGCTAGCCTTAGCAATATAATTCTATATATACGCATATAAACTAGGTACCGTTTGACATCGAACGTCCAAATGTATGTCAGTCCCCAAACGCAAACAACGTACGCCACAGGAACTGAACCGATATGGAGAGTGATTGATGACTCTTCGTCAACTGCGCCAGCCATTTTCATACCTACTTTTAATTAGCTTTTTAATTTAAACATTTAGATTTCTATTTAATAATTGTAACCTGTGTTTGGGTTACACTAAGATACACCTACATACCTATGTATATTTAAGTAAAATAGGTAGGTACTGGTAAAACAATTTTATAATGTGCCGATATGTTTCAAGATTAAAATCCTTTATTATGCAGATTATGCAAAAAACATCTTGCATTCCAGGAATCGCATTAGGAATCTTACTATATGCTTTCGCAAGCCAAAGGTTCTTATGACGAAATTTAATAAAGTTATCTGTATAAGTGTTATAAATACCGTCAACAATATGAAAATATTCAGATATGCTCTGCTATTTTAATACCCTGCTCAACTAACATAGATTTATTAAGATAAAAGCGTGAGTTCAAAAAGTGTTATTCAATTGATTAATTCAATACATTGCATTAATTCTGGCTAATCAAAAATTACTTAAGTAAACAAAATGTAATATCATATCAAAATGTAATATCAAATTTCAGCTTCCTGCGCCCAATAGTTTCGGCTGTAGCGTGTCTGTCAGTCAATCAGTAACGCAAGGATTTTATATATTAAGATTACATGAGATACATTGTGTTTTCATGCGAAGGGCGAGTTGAATTATTTATATAAAACATTAAAGATTTTTAATTAACCGACTTGGTATTACATGAATCTTACAACTTTTTACGGTAGCGAGACTTGGTTTTTTTGACAAGTATTGTTTTTTATGGGATTTATTTTACACTTAGCTCACTCTGCGACGCATCGCACACTTATAAACGTTTCAGGAATTTCTGGTTGATGTGTTGCTCTTTCATCATCAACATCGACCCTGAAGTATAAACTAACTTAAAAAGTCACTTAATTCTTACTTGTTGTTTACATGATACAATTTACGTCATCAGCCCTGTTTATAAACTGTCCCACTGCTGGGCACGGGTCTCTTCTCACTATGAGAAGGGTAAGGCCATAGTCCACCACGTTGGCCAAGTGCGGGTAGGCAGACTTCACATCTCTTTCGAGAACATGATGGAAAACTCTCAGATATGCAGGTTTCCTCGCGATGTTTTCCTTCACCGTTTAGCAAGCGATAATGAACAATTTAATACGCACATAACTTCGAAAAGTCATTGGTGCGCGCCGTGGATTCGAACCCGAGACCCTCTGCGTAGCAGTCCGTCGGTCTAAAAAAAAATCTATATTTGCTTCTTTCTGCGTATTGATGGACGTCAGTCTTTACAGGCCCAGCTGTGTTCAAACTCCTAATAAAGTAGACGTTTCTTTATAAAAGAAAAATAGAAAGTCCGTTGTCCCTCCAATAGTTACAATCAATTAGTTCACAGTTGAGCTGTCATTTATTTGATAGAAGAAAAATTTTAGCATAATTTTAAATTGATTCTGAGATTATAAAGGAGGCAGAGTGCTAGTAAAACACAATCACGATTGTATAAATATTGAGACTATTTGAGACCCTTCGCAGACCTCCGCGTAGAGCTGTAGGCATAAGTTCCGCCGTACGTGCCTTCATGAATCTTAAAAACAAAAGAGAAGAAGTGTTTTGTGAATAAAAAGGTTAGTGCGGACTTGAGTAACGCATTCTTTTTGTGATGTGCCTGAATAACATAAAACCTATGTTTAACGGTTTGTTCGTGTGTAACAGAGAAAAGGCCCTCTTTACTATCTGCCCTCTAGGGATTCAATGGTTCTGGCACCTAACGTACGTGTGACATGCAAAAACCTTTTATGTTGTTCGTTGGTTATTGAAGCATATTGTCTTGTCCTTTCTTCAATTTATGCCTAGAAACGTGCTCAGAACAATGAGAGTAATTTAATACAATTTTTGCATGAGAACATGTAAATTAAGGGATGCAATGTATTCCGTTTGTAGTTTTTATAATATCTGCATGTGCCGCCTTTTAATATAAACGACTAACATTAAATAAATCATACGCTTAAGTCTACGTGAAAGCACGATTCATCTACTGTTCAACGTTTTCATTAAAGTAAATTAACATTTGCTCTTAGAAAATTAAAAGTATAAAGAAAACAATGTTTAATGTAATCTCACGTTTTCTTGTCAATTTGAGACGTTAATGTTTTAGATAAATTAAAATAAATGAGAATTAAATGCGAGGCTGTACTTTTAAAAATATAAATTACATTTAGAAATAAAAGGGTTTTACACTCATTAAGTCTAAATGGCTTTAAAACCAGCCGTTGGTAAATTATAGTGTTAATAAACGTGCTCGTAAGTAGTCATAACTGCTTATGCTAAATTAATTCTCTAACCGAATTTTGTGTTGCTAAAATTGTAAGTGGCATTAATTCAATGGAATAGATTAACTTAACGATCAGATGTAAAGATTGAGAAGGGCTCAGAGAATCCTATCATTAACGAACACAAATCCTATCCTATCATAAAACAAAGTCAGTTAATTGGCGCATAATTCCATTATGTTGTGAGGCTCTTTAGTTTGTAGTGCCCATCTTATACTGACACGAGAGGAAAAACGATCTTAAATTACCCGTTAGAAATGATATAGCTCCGACACAATTAAAGGAAATCCTCTACAATTATTCAGATTACATTCATTTTATAATTGGCACTTAAAACGGCACAAATAGCTAGTTAAGCTCGCCCTGCATATTTTAAGTGGCATCTTTAAAACTTCTCATAAAGTTAGTCTTTTGTAAATTATGTTACATTGTGACCGTTGAACCTTTCCGCGCAAAGCTCTTATTAATGCTCTCGCTCGCTCTCGAGTTTCAGACGGGTAAGTTTTGTTTGACTCTAAAGGGTTTGTCTAAAATCAGCGCAAGTGAAGTGGCGCGAATCGGGTCGTCGGACGAAATGCACCGGCTCCCTTATGTTACAGTTCCAGACGAGCTCTGGTTTTACTTTTCAGTCCAACGACGGAAGAGCTAGCGACCGCGTGTCGCTCGCTCCCGAAAACACTCCGCGAAACCTACCAACACGTAACAAATTAACAGACATGTTCACCAAAATATAACGACAGACTGTTAATAAAGTTTTATTGAGGAAAGTTTCGATGTGTCCCCGATGTATGCAAGTGACTTCAGTGAGTGGATAACAGCGCGCTGCATAGGTGAGTGCAGAATGACATGTGTACCAGCTCACTTAGTTCGGCATAGTAGAGTTTTCAATTATGTGGCCGTATTCAACTGGCGCTGTTCCCATGGTACGAATCGTTTGACGAGAATTTTAATGTAATCAAATTTAATTAAATGTTAAGTTAACTTTGTAAATCAGTTATAGTCTGGCGACCTATTGATTGGAATATTGTCGTCATGCAATTACTTTCATATAATACAACAACAAAAGTGTTTATTGCATTGTACTTATATAATAATGGCGAAGGCCTGGTGAAGACTGGGGCGTAATAAATAAAGGGAACCCTTTGATGCCAGCGCCTTCAGTGATGTACAGTTGGAGAAGTCCATTACTAGACATTAAGAAAGTGGTATAATCAAGCTAACCGGCCAACTGTAATGAAGGTTCCACTGTCATGAAATTAACAAATATAGATTTACGTTTCTTCGCCTCTAAATTTGGTTAAAGGACGATTGTCTTTTCTCTAAAACATCAAATAATCATTAAGCTAGTAATAAATTATTATTAATCACCAATAAATTCTGATCTCAGGCAGGTGCAACACATTTGAATAAATTATTAGTTGTAAGCTAATTAATTTTGTAGATGTGAATGGTTGCGTTCACATCACTTTAAATAAGCTTTAAGAACTATAATGAATGCAGGCAATAATTCTGAGCCTATAATAATAGCTGTGATTAAAGATAAACCATGGTGTAATACCACAGAACAGTTAACCTCCTTCAATTGTTCTGTGTGTAATACTATCAATATGATGACAAAATTATAGCTACTTCTCACGGGAGGGATCATATTTCTCCATGGCAATTAAGAAACAATCGAAGTGACTCTCGACATTATTAAACACTGACCCCTGAGTTATTCTCCTAATTTGGAAGGGATCGGCGTAGACATTAACATATATTGCACCCGAATTCTAGTTAGAACAGTAATTGTTAGTAACTGTCGAACTATAACAATGATTGCAATTAGATTAACTTTTCAACAATAATGAAATTATAATCTAGTATCATAGCATTAAAATAAAACCATGAAGAAAATGCTAGCAATAAGTACTCGAATTTTCTTAAAGATTATTATGAAAAATTATACATTCAAATTTAAATGACTTTTTGCAGTCTTCTTAGTTAGTATGGTATTTATTATTTATCCAGAGCTAATTAAATCTAATTATACTTATAACCAGACATGTGTGGTGGGTGTTAGGTTCGATTCCAACGCATGACAACATGTTATGTAATTTAATATTAATGATCATATGTCGTTATTGAATCAGTATAATTAAAACTAAAGTTATGGTTGACTGATTGAATAAATCAATATAAAGTTTACTAGTAGCTACATCAAAGAATACATAAGATATATAAATATCGGTAAGTGAGTCTTATCATTTCGGTAGGTATCAGAATCAGAATCAGAATCAGTTTATTTGTAAACATAGGTAGATCACAATGGTATGAGATAGTACATATTATAACTTGTATCACTATGCTTTGCCATGTGGCGTACAAATATCAAAAGCAGTAAAATGTTATTAAACTTACAAATTAATATAGTTGACTCTTTGTGATGCAGATATACCTAATGTCAATTCCAGTATTTTTGACTATTGTATATTTTTATTATGATTAAAATTAATAAATTAAAAATGTCCAAAGTAATTAAATTAGAATAAAATTAATAAATTAAAAATGTCCAAAGTAATTAAATTAAATACAAATAATTAGATGTCAGTCAAAAGGTATGAGTTTAAAATTGTCATTAGATATTTACATAATCATCACTAAAGCTATACTAAACATTTTTATACATCAAGTCAGATTGAAATAGAGATGTCATTAAGGTAGTCGTTAATAGAGTAATAACATTTTTGAATTAAAATAGAATGCAGAGTCCTTTTAAATTTTATCAGATCAAGTGTTTTGATTGCATCTGGCAGTTTATTGAATATTAACTGACCCATACAGAAAAAGCTTTTGTATTTTAATGCTGTGTTTCGTTCTGGTATTTCGAGTTCTAGTTTGTTCTTATCGCGTAATTTTCTGTAATGACTTTTAAAAGCTATTTTATACAAGTCTATGTTGGTCTTTACAAATATACTAACCTCATAAATGTACAAAGAAGGTAGTGTCAAAAGTTTTAAACTTTTAAATATAGGTGCACAGCTTTCTGTAGGATGCAATCTACACATGGCTCGAATGCATCTCTTTTGGGCCCTAAATGCAAACTCTTTATGGACTGAGTTGCCCCAAAAGATTATACTATATCTGAGTACTGATGCAACGTAGCTATGGTATGCCAGCAAAACGGATTCCATGTTAACAATTTTGGACAGCTTATATAATAGGTACACAAATTTATTCATTCTTTTACAAATTTCGTCAAGTTGTGGTTTCCAATTTAAATTACTATCTATAATTATGCCTAAGAATTTAGTAGCAGTTACTACTTCTATTTTATTTCCTTGATAACTGATGTCCAGTTGTCTGCATGGGATTCGCTGATGAAAGTGCATGATTTTTGTTTTGCTCAGATTTATAACCAGTTTGTTCTGGTTTATCCAGTCTATGATATTATTTAATGTTGAGTTTATTTCATTTTCATAGGCTATTGGATCGTCACATTTTATTATCACTGTACTGTCATCAGCGAACAGAACCATAGGATGTTTTACATATCTAGGTAGGTCATTGATATAAAGCAAGAACAGTAGTGGCCCTAATACACTACCTTGTGGCACTCCTTGTTTTATTATTTGACTGTTCGAGCGGTATTTTTTTTCCTTTCCACTTTTTGTACATATTTGCGTTATTTCTACATACTGTTTTCTGTTACATAAATACGATTTGAGCATTGACAGTACATTGCCTCGCATCCCATAGTTTTCCAATTTATTTAATAATATTGAATGGTCCACATAGTCGAAGGCTTTCGACAAATCCATATACACAGCACAGACAGGGTTCCTATTATCTACACTTTGTATGATAGGTTGAATAAGATCATATATGGCCATATTAATGGTTTTGTTTTTACGAAAACCTTTTTGTTCGTTAACTAATATGTTTGATTTTTCAATAAATGTATATAAGGCCTTATATATGACCTTCTCTAACACCTTCGAAAAAATTGGTATCAAAGAGATTGGCCTATAATTTTCCATTAAGTTTTTATCTAGCTTTTTGTGTAGTGGGGTTACTACTGAAGTTTTTAACCTGTCGGGAAAAGTTCCATTCAGTATAACCAAATTTACAATATAGCTGAGGTACGGGGCAATGTATGGTGCAACATGTTTAATAACCTTAGTATTAATCCCATCGTAGCCAACACTATTCGTATTTTTAAGTGTTTTAATGTGATAAATAATATCTTGTGAAATTGTTGGTGATATAAATATAGAGTTAGAGTTAAAGTCTTTAGAACCATTATCTATTTTAAAATTGTGTGATGGCAATGTTTGGTCAATGTAATAGTCATTGAAAGCGTTAGCTATATTTATTGGATCTGTGATTGAAATGGTATTAATTGTCACTTCAGTTATTGGTTCTTTTGGAAAATATGTTTTAGAATTATTAATTATCGTCCATGCAGCCTTAGATTTATTTTTGGATGTATTTATATAATAGTTGTTCTGTGATTTTTGTGTTAGTGACAAGATCTTTTTCAACCTCTTAGAATATGTAGTATATGCATTTCTATTTTCTAGGGTTGGTTTATTTCTGTATTGCCAAAGTAATGACCTTTTCTTTCTACTGCAAAATTTAATACCATTTGATAGCCATTTTGCTTTCTTAGTAATGGTTTTCGTGGTCGTTTTAAAGGGAAAACAGAGATAATAAAAACATTTAAATAAGTCCAAAAAAGAATTGTAGGCATTATTTGCATCTAAGGCGTCATAAACATCTGAAAAAGTTAGGTTACTAATACAATTTTTGAAAATATCTATATTTTCTCTACAGTAGTTTCTGCGCCTAATTTTCCAGGATTTCATGGCACAAGTTTTTTTTACCGGACATCTCAAAAGCTGTGCGGTATGATCCGACAATCCAAATTCAATAATTTCGCCTTTACAACCTCTAATATTGTGTGCGAAATTATCTAGGCATGTTTTACTACTTAATCTGGTAGGTTGGTGAAATTCAAGTTTTAAATTGTAGCTTAAAAAAGTGTATTTAAATTCCAATGCCTGTGTATTTGTTTTTAATATATCAACATTAAAATCCCCGCAAACAATCACTTTTTTATTATGTTTTATACATACCAAGCTTAGAATGTTGTTCAGTTTGTCATAGAATATGTCTAAGTTAGAGTTAGGAACTCTATATACACATATAATGATTATGCCATGTTCAACCAGTTCTATAGCGCAATATTCTATGATATTTTTGATTGAATAGTTTTCATTTAATATTTTAAATTGATGTCCGATCCGCGTTAGTATACATGCGCCTCCTCTACGACTATCTCTAGCAAAGCTTGATGCTATTTTGTAATTTGGTATGTGTAATATTTCTTCTTGTTCCGCTGTCATAAAGTGTTCTGTTATGCATAACACATCAATTGTTTTTTTGTTGAATTGTAACTCTTCCAAACATATTGTTAGGCTGTCACTTTTGTTTAGAAGTCCAGCAATGTTTTGGTGTAGAACATATATGTTGTTATACACGAAAAAAGTGTTGATTTGGCATGGTAGTGAATGTATTGATATCTTCAGTGTCATTAGTTTTAGTATCTGTAGAGTGGTCATGTTTCTTTGTTTCGTCAGTTTGTTTAGTATATAATGAAATGTCAATCTGCATGTTGTCCATTAAACGTTTATGTATATTTTGTAGTCCATTTTTATTTACCTTCCCAGTATAATAATTAAACATCTCAAGAGATAGAGTGAGATTACTGTCAAAGAAGTATGCATAGTCATTATATTGCAGATCTAGGTATAAGAGATTATTAAATAGTTCGACCTTGTAATTGTATATTAACGCACCTGTCTTGTAGGTGGGAACACAAATTATCTTATTAGTGTTTTTTATGCCTTGTAGTGATTTTTTTATCGTGTTTACTGTGTTCATAATAGTGTTTTCCTCTCTCAAGTCGTTTTCTCCCACTAGTATTATGCAATAATCATTTAGTGTGAAACCATTTAACTTATTTTCTAGGTTGCTTAGAAGCCCTTCAATTGTGCTGTTTGGCATTTTGTAGTGACAGTAGTCAAAGTGATCAGCATAAATATCTTCAAATATTGAAATGTCTTGACGATTTCTGCTACTACTCAGAATACACAGCCTATTCTTTTGTTTCAGCTTGTGTATGGTATTCGGTTTTTCTTTGCATTTTGTGGATAGTCCATTATGACTTGTAATATTGTTATTAGCTACTGAAGTTGGATCATGCGTAATTTGATCGGTAGTTTGAGTCTCTTTGTGGCATTTACTGGGAGGCGTCATTTGGTTTGGAGCTAATAAAATGTGGTTTTCGTCATGGTTTGTAGTGGAACTCTCTGAGCTTTTTGCATCTTGTTTTGTAGGCGATGCTTGGAAACTATTTGTGAGGCGACGGCGTACAATTTTTTTTGAGCTTGAGTTCATATTTTGTCTGAATGAGCTCAACGGACTTTTGCATATCTGTTTAAGTACATTAACTTCCTGACTCATATTACTTATCTGTTTTTTCAGATCAATATTTTCTAAGAGAATATTTTCTAGCTCGTTTTGTGTAATTTCTAAATCACACTTTAATTTTCTTATTTCGTCCTTTAGTTCACACATGTAGGAAGAACTGAAATTTGTTGTAAGGTTTAAACTGTTGCCCAATAAGTCTTCACACGACATCGGGCTTTCAGACATAGTCCTATGAAGGGATTCTATCGATAGTGATTTAGGCTTTAATTTATGTTTTCGTAGTGTGACGTTACTTTCCGTCCGTTCCATTATATAGATAAATTTAAAAGCACTGTCTTAATTACTAGTATAGTATTGTGTTTTTAAAATTATAAATGAAATTTTGTTATAATGTACTCAATACTCAGCTTTCAAGCCCAAATTTATGCATTTTAGTAGCCGACAAATCACGAAAAGTAATGTTCTTTGCTGGGATTTGATCTCTGTATCTCTGACTCCGCCAATCGGTCTTATGCCTCTCGACCAACTGAACAACGATTAATATCGTTAAATATGTGTACCGTAGCTTGCAGATAGGTGTTCAACTTTATTATTTTTATTTTACTAATCTTTACGTACATTAGTAAACAAAGTCCAAGTTAAAAATGTAAAATTCTAAAATTGCAATTCTTCAGTTTCTGTTCATGTCAATATTAATAAAAGTATGTGTTGTAGTTTTATTGCAATATCAAAACGTGCATGAATGAATGACTTAGGAACTATTATCTGTCATTTCTTGTCTATGGTCTTCTCACTCAGTTGTCAAAATCATATGAGTCAGAAATCTATGGAGTCAGATGTCATCAGTATTTTTGTATATTAGTGTTGCGTCCGTGTGTAACATGCAAACAGCTGTTAAACAGCTGATTGTGTATGTGTGAGTGGTTTCAAAATCTCAGCAACGTTTTCTCAAGGTATTGTAATATGTTATTTGACTCACAGTTTGCCCCTGATGTTGTAGTGGTATCGTTGATTTGGTCTGAGAGGTTATGTGTCACAACTTTATGAACTTTATTACTAATTATTTGCACCGATAATCAATTTTCAATATTTTCTAAGTGAGAGCTACAAATACAAGTTGTTTACATGGCCACAGTGTTGCCAAGTTTTGTACTTTGTACTTGGTACTTTGTATTTGGTACTTGGTACTTTGTATTTTCCTTTTCAATATTTATAAGTACGTTCTAGTATTCAATAAGTAAAATTATGGTGTTTACAACAATTACGTGAAGACATGCCGAAAACATCAAATAAAAACAGCAGTAAATACAATTAAAGTCTCGAAAATGCAATTACCACTTCATATAAATCAATGTCAAGACCAATTCAAAATAATTTATTATTTGACTCACAAAATAGCACTTATAAACTTGAAGAAGATATTTTCGTAAGACCGAACAATACATATTTACACATAACTTGTTTTCATCATGTTGCCTTGTTAGTGTATGAAAATAGAACTACCTACCTATATAGTCAACTGTGTTTTTCATATCAATTTAAGTTTATCGTCACGGCTTATATGGTATTCACATTAAGTATACTTACCTAATAATCTGTACGACACGTCAAAAAATTACCTTACTGTATGTTTTATACGACATAGGTCATAATATGAAATATATATTAGGGTTTCTCCCAAGGGTGTATCGTGTAACGAAATATTTTATAAGCATTCCCGTCGAGGACTAACCAGGTTCACAGTATATAATAATATTATGTAAACACACCTCAACGTACATACAAAAATTGATACGGGTATTTACATGGGCCTCATTTTTCGATAGTCAATCACTAGTCTCCATTTCTTATCTCCTGTAGCATTTGATTTTTTAGGAACTAATAATATTGGACTCGACCATTCGCTTCCACTAAGTTCTATTATGCCTTCATCTAGCATTTTATTTATCTGACGTTTAATTTCATCTTTTTGAGAAAAAGGTTACCTATGTATACTGCTTGGAAAATACTGGTTTTGTGTAAGGTTTGATAGAAATAGTATTGTATATATGTCTGTAGTAGTTTATCACCCGGTAAATAAAATATATCCGCATATCTTGCACAAATGTTTGAAATAGCATTCTGCTCTTCGTTATTCAAATGTTGTAATTTAATAGATTATAAAAAAAATGTAACTCTGTCTGACTTATTTACAGATTTATCAAACGAACAAACATGAAAGTCTGAAAGTATATTGATTATAGGCTCAAAATCCGTTACCGACACATTCTTCTCGTTAACATTCAATATCCTAATCGGTATCATTCCATTTTTAGGAGTGGCTATCGAGCTTGCTAAAAATACACCTTCTTCAATTTCTTTAAAGGAAACTACACAGTCTTCTATTGAATTAGTGTGTATATAATGAATGGATTCACATCTAGCTGGAACGTTGAAACTACTGGAACAAGTGTTTACTATTGGCAAATTGATTGGTTTTGTAGTAAGATATAACGTTAAAATACTTTTATAAAAATATAATTTCGCTATACTTATTCAAAAAATCACGACCTAAAATTCCACTCGCCCTAATTGGTAAGTTATTAAAAACATAAAACTTGTGGCTAATATTTCGATCACCTATAGTCAAAGGTAAATACACATATCCTATTGCTCGGACTGAGCCTCCTAATCCGTTTATAGTTATGCTCTCTTTATGGATTGGAATGTTATATTCGAGCGCATGTTTATAATTGCATGCTGACAATGATGCTCCAGAATCTACAAGAAAATATATTTTTTTTCTATGCTGAATTAATGAATGTAAAGATATATAACAATTACTGTCATTCGTAAAAATAAAATGTTCTTCATTGGTCACGAAAAATGTGATTTGAAGTACTTTTTGGTTCGTCTGAGGTTTCTGATTTATCTATCATATTAATATTACGTGTATCTGGATTTCGTCTATTTGAATTATAAAAATTACCTTTCTGTTGTCTACCTCGATCAGCTCTGGCGCGTGCAAACTGTCCTCGAGACGTCGTTGTCCAGTATCCTTGACCTCGTGTTTGCCCTCTGAATGACAAAAAGTTACTGCGACGTCCACGTTGTTGTCGCCTAGATAGTTACTCGCTTGACCTCGATCATAATTAAAATAATTATACGGTTTTTTGTACATACCCCAAATCTCTCCAGAGGTTGAGGCTGATGAGGTCTCCTCGTCCTGAGCAGCTTGAACGGCATCTTTTAAGGAGCTATAATTACGAGCAGAAATAATCCTACTTAACCTACGATTTCTCAAACCATCGGCAAATTGCTTGATTGCCATTTTTTCATTATGTGGTTTTAAAATTTTGTAACATAAGTCATTACCATCTGCTTGACAAATCGTAAGATCCACAAATAAACTTGTTATCTCCCGTAATCCGCAATTGTCATATAATTTTGTCTAATATTTTGCAATTTATTTTTTTCATCAATCTGTGCTCATGTGTGTTATATCATACTTGTTTACTAAATCAAGAACCATATTCAATATATCTACATACTCCGTGGCGTATGAAATATTAATGACGTACTGCGATTCCGATCGAAGACAATTTGGAACAGTACTTCGATCGCCAGCATGAAACTTTAACATTAAGTAAGTAGGTATCGTAAACGTTAGAAAAATTCCATGGTTCAGTCAAATTGACAAAGTGTACAAAATTTGACGCTGGCATTTTTAGGATATTCATAGCAAAGACAAGCCTTATTAGCTGTTTTAATATATGTTTAATTGTATGCCACGTTTCTATAATATTTATACTGATATTTTAATGATACTGATTCAAATTCGAAAGAGCAGCGATAGCCTCGGGACCGACAGACTGTTATGCAGAGCGTTCGAACCCACGGTGCGCACCAACGACTTTTCAAAGTTATGTGTTCAAATGAAAGATCGTAAGGAAACTTGCATGAGAGTTCTCCATAGTGTTCTCGAAAGACATGTGAGGCTTGCCAACCCGCACTTGGCCAGCGTGGTGGACCATGGCCTTACCCTCCTCAAAATGAGAAGAGGCCCGTGCCTAGCAGTGAACAGTTTATAAACTTTATATAAAGGAGCTGATGATGATAATGATTTATATTCAAGTAATCAATAACATTTTTAAACCATTTAGCGACTACACTGGTAATTAGTAGCTGCTGCCAATACATATTATAGATCGTTGATCGAATACTCGAATAATGTTCTCGCGTCACTACTGGCATACAAGCTATATGTTTCACCATCCCAGCGCTAGGAGATTGACAAGTGACCCAATTTTGTCCGTGAATACCTTACTTTATTTATTTTCTATGTGACTCATTCCATATTCTGTTCGTTCGGTTTAGTCCGCAGTGCTTTAAAATTTCTATCCGCTTGTCAAAGTTTCAACAAGCTCTGACAAGAACCATAGTTATTTGGTCAAAAATCGTCAATCGTCATCACCATATTAACGTTTTCCCAAGACTTTGGCCTTGGGGCCCAAAGTCCGCTTTCTAGTTATAGAATACCAGATATGAAAAGAACTTACTAGTCTCACCAAATATTCTAATATAGTAAAAAATAGAAAATTAAATATAGTTTTTAATTATCTATTAATTATTATTATTATCACTTATATAATTGTTCACACTTCACACGGTACACAACCTTACAGGTAGGTCTCAGCCAGGGCCGTGCCGACCAAATCCAGCGCCTGTGTGCGAAATCTATGAAGCGCCTGTGCAGTGGCACAGGGTTTGGGTGGCAACCGGAAGTTGGTTGATGACCTTTTTTTTTTTCTTTTGTCGATACCTAACAATTCCGGGCTAACTCTCGATGTCGTTCTACGCCTGTGTGCGAAATCTGTGAAGCGCCTTTTTTGGCATCCTTTTTCGAAAATAACTGTTATAATTAACGCATATCTCGGCGTGCGGCGCCCCTGTCACCCTGGCGCCTGTGTGCGCCGCGCGCATTGCACATAGGGGCAGTTCGGTCTGGTCTCAGCACGAATGCTCGAGCTGCAGTAATAATTTATAAGAATAACTGTTATCAATATAAAGACTTTTCAAATAAAATATTAATCGCAACGGAAGTTGATAGACTTTCGTCAAATATTAAATACAATATTTTAGTTCAATAATATCTTATTAAAATTAGTAAGTGTAAATACTTTTAATACGTTCAATATAGTATGTTTAATGAAATACTTTTTTTACCAGTTGTTGTGTATATGTATTTGTATATAATTAAATATGTTTCTTACACTTAGGTACATTGCATAATTTATCAAATTCAGAAATTCTTCAATTTCATATTCTTTTCCAACTTATCTCAAAAGAAGCGGGCTACAATTTAAAAGCTATACATCAAACAATGATGCGCTCGATTGGCATCCGTAGAGCACAATCTCTTGTGTCACAACTTGTGTCGTGAGGGAGGCGAGCAAATCTAATAAATCGTTTTGTCTGTCACTCGTTACAATGCCTCGAGACATTTTCACGGACATTTCTACCCTCAGGATATCACCAAAGATACCTATAACTCTTGTTCGCTATAAACCGACTATAACGAGTGGAATTCGAGGTCCTCCACTAATATAAAGTTCACATAGCAACGTACCTCTTACAAGTTTTTAAGGGAGGAAAGTTCGCATCGATTCATTCCTGTAACGACTCAGAATAGCCTGAAGTAATATTAAATGAGCACTTTTAACGAGTAAATACGCTGTCACAAAGAAAGTTAGATTCTTATATTGAGTGAATGGAAGACTTTCTGATGTTAATCCATAATTACCCACAAAACATGAAGCTTATTAAAGATATTTATTATTGTTTTGTGCAATATTCACGATGTAAAAAAGTAAATATAAAAAAGACTGTGAATAAAATCCGTCTGAAATAAGTAGGAACAATACAGGCGCGACGTCAAAAATAAAATGGTAAAAGAATTTCCAGCATAAAATTACCATTAATAGGTACGCTGGAGTTAAAAACTCCTTGCATTTAGTTCGTGGACTAGGTGAACGGCGAACTGTTTAATGGCCGAGAGTTGTTGACGCGGAAGGGTCGGCTCACACGTCATCGGCTTTGGTCTCAGCTTTATGACTTGAAATTGAAAGTAACTTTTTTTAATTCAACTTGTTACCATCCGCACCCTACCCGCATTGAAATAAGTTTGAAATGTAGAACACCGGAGTTTCTCAATGACATTGGACTCATGATAATGCGTTAGTAAAAGATACTTTACATTGCGTTAATATATGTAAGTACTATTTCATATCGGCAGTGTATTGTGCTTTGAACCGACGAGGCAGAGTATTCAAACTTTACAATAGTATACCTATTGACAATATTTGCTGTTTTACTTGAAGGAGGTTATATTTGAGGTCATTTGCAACAGATTGACCCCCGTCAGCCAGGGGTCCAAAACTAACGGTTTCTGAGATATCGAGTTTTAAAGCTTTTTTGAAGAATTTTGCATCGCATAACAATAAAATGAAAAGTATTCAAGATAAAATCTTGACTTTTAGGTAATGTATAAAAAAGCTAAAGCAAAATCATATTAACATTATTAAAAATCAAATTGCCACACTAATATTCCCTACAATATGTGTTGGTGCTGTATTGTTTCGTTGTGGGGAATTGCAAATATTAAATTCCAATTTAAATCCACACGACAGGTTTAAAACGTGTTCGCACAAATGAATAAAAGCGTGGAGCTTCAACCACATAACTCACATGGGCTTTGCGACCAAATTGTCAAAATATATTCCCGTAAACATTTTTGCTGCAAATGGCTATCGGTAAAATTTAAAATAAAAGTAAAACGCAATGTCTTAACGTTTCGCGTTTGCGCAAATAGAGAGTGCCCAGTAGGTCAAAGTGTTTTCAGGCTTTACTGATAAGGTATAATAGAGAGAAATCCATTCGTCGACATATATTATAATAAAACATGCGAGTTCAAAAGCTGCAAAGGTTAGTGAGGACTTGAGTAACGCATTCTTTTTGTGATGTGCCCGAATAACATAAACCCTATGTTTAAAGGTTTGTTCGTGTGTAACAGAGAAAAGGCCTTCTTAAGTCTCTGCCCTTTAGGGATTCAATGGTTCTGGCACCTAACGTACGTGTGACATAACATGCAAAAACCTTTTATGTTGTTATTTGTTTATTCAAGCATATTGTCTTGTCTTTTAATGTATGCCTAGAAACGTGCTCAGAACAATGAGAGTAATTTAATTCTATTTTTGAATGAGAACATGCAAATTAAGGGATGTAATGTTTTCTGTTTGAGTTTGTATAATGTCTGCATGTGCCGCCTTTTAATATATACGACTTACATTGAATAAATCATACGCTTAAGTCTACGTTAAAGCACGATTCATCTACGGTTCAACGTTTTCATTTAATTAAATTAACATTTGCTTTTAGAAAATTAAAAGTATAAAGAAAACAATGTTTAATGTAATCTCACGTTTTCCAATTTGAGACGTTAATGTTTCAGAGAAATTAAAATAAATGAGAATTAAATTCGAGGCTGTACTTTAAAAAAAAATAATTTAGAAAAAAGGGGTTTTACACTAATTAAGTATAAATGGCTTTAAAAGTAGCCGTGGTAAATTATAGTGTTAATAATCGTGCTCTTAAGTAAACATAATTACTCATTGAAATCAAACTACAGTTTACGGATTTTATCGCGTTATATTGGTTTCACTTGTTATTACATTTAAACCGAATGATCTAGAAACTACATTTTTATTACAAGCCGACGTTTGGAATTCTTTACACAAAAACACAAACTTCTTAAACACAAACGCTCGACGAAGTCTGCTGCGTGTGAACATGTAGAACAAGGAACCAACCATTACCTGCGATTTGATAAACCACATATACTCGCAAAAGAACACCGCTTTATTCCAAGAATGATACGAGAAGCTATTGAAATTAAAAAACATCCTGATTTCAATAGGGAAGATGGTTGGAATGTTCCTCCAGCTTGGGACCCTGTTATCAGGCTAATGAAATCCAAGAAGGACAAAGTCACCAGAAGACATCAAGACACAGTGAGCACATTCTGCGTAGTTAGTAACACCAATAGTTGAAAAACGTTCGGGTACTTTGAGATAACTTTTAAATTCAAGACAAAGACAAATACCACCTCAGTCTGCCGTGAACATGAATCCTGTAAAGAATTCGAAACGTCGGCTAGTAATAAAAATGTAGTTTCTAGATCATTCGGTTTAAATGTAATAACAAGTGAAACCAATATAACGCGATAAAATCCGTAAACTGTAGTTTAATTTCAATGTATAACTTTCGCGTAAACCCAAGAAAATATTATAATTACTCATGCTAAATTAATTCTTTAACCGAATTGTGTGTTCATAAAATTCAAAATGGCATTATTACAATGGAATAAACTAACTTGACGATCAGATGTAAAGATTGAGAAGGGCTTAGAGAATCCTATCATTAACGAACACCATAAAACAAAGTCAGTTAAGTGGTGCATAATTTCATTATGTTGTGGGGCTGCTTTGTTTGTAGTGCCCATCTGACACGAGAGGAAAAACGATCTTAAATTATCCGTTAGAAATGATAAAGCACCGACGCTATTAAAGGAAATCCTCCACAATTATTCAGGATAATGATTTAATGCGCAACTTCATCAATTATGCAGACTGCTGTTTGAAAAGCTTGCAGATAAATTACACCCGATTACATTCATTTTATAATTGGCACTTAAAACAGCGCAAGTAGCTAGTTAAGCTCGCGCTGCATTTAATATTTTAAGTGGCATCTCTTAAACTGCTCGTAAAGTTAGTCTTTTTTTCAATTATGTTACATTGTGACCGTTCAGCCCTTCCGCGCAAAGCTCTTATTAATTCTCTCAAATTTCAGATGGGTAAGTTTTAGTTGATTGAATCAGGCCTTACTTGGCGGAACTCCATTGTAACCTAATGGAAGGAAAGAAGAACCCACCACGCACCCTCGAATTGACCACCCCAACTATTGCAATAGAAAAAGGTTGACAATATCGAACTCCTCTAAAAGGATAAGGGATATAGAAATGGTATGGGTTCCAGGAAGATACCTGACTTGCAGTATCCCACTGTATGCGCCGACTATTCTTCGACACGTGTTTCGCCTCTGCACGAGGCATCCTCAGGAACAATGGCTTTTTTGATTGGCTCAGTCGTTGCCCATCGTTCCTGAGGATGCCTCGTGCAGAGGCGAAACACGTGTCGAAGAATAGTCGGCGCATCGTGTGACGAGAATTTTAATGTAATCAAATTTAATTAAAAGTTAGCCCTATACCTTTGTCAATCAGCTACAGTCTGGCGACGTATTGATTGGAATATTGTCGACTTGCAATTACTTTCATCTAATACAATAACAAAAGCGTATATTGCATTGTACTTATATAATAATGGCGAAGGCATGGTGAAGACTGGGGCGTAATAAATAAAAGGAACCCTTTGATGCCAGCGCCTTCAGTAATGTAGAGTTGGAGAAGTCCATTACTAGACATTAAGAAAGTGGAACAATCAAGCTACCCGGCCAACTGTAATGAAGGTTCCACTGTCATGAAATTAACAAATATAGATTTACGTATATGTAGTCTCTAAATTTGGTTAATGGGCGATTGTCTTTTCTCTAAAACATCAAATAATCATTAAGCTAGTAATAAATTATTATTAATCACTAATCATCAATAAATTCTGAGCTCAGGCATTATGTGCAACACATTTGAATGATTTATTAGTTCTAAGCTAATTAATTTTGTAGATGTGAACGCAACAACTTCAAATTAGCTTTAAGAACTAGGTATAATGAATGCAGGCAATAATTCTGAGCCTATAATAATAGTTGTAATTACAGATAAACCATGGTGTAATACTATCAATATGATGACAAAATTATACCTACTTCTCACAGGAGTGATCATATTTCTCCATGGCAATTAAGAAACAATCGAAGCAATTCTAGCCATTGTTATACACCTATGAACTATTCACCTAATTCAGAAGGGATCGGCGTAGACATTAACATATATTGCACCGAATTCTAATTAGAGCGGTAATTGTTATTAACTGTCGAACTATAACAATGATTGCAATTAGATTAACTCTTCTACAATAATAAAATTATAATCTAGTATCATAGCATTAAAATATAACCATGTTGAAGAAAATGCGAGCAATAAGTACTCGAATTTGCTTAAAGATGATTATGAAAAATTATACATTCAAATTTCAATGACTTTTTGCTGTCTTCTTGGTTAATATGGTATTTATTATTTATCCGGAGCTAATTAAATCTAATTATACTAATAACCAGACATGTGTCATGGGTGTTAGGTTCGATTCCAACGCATGACAACATTTTATGTAATTTAATATTAAATGATCATATGTCGTTATTGAATCAGTATAATTAAGACTAAAGTTATGGCTGACTGATTGAATAAATCAATATAAAGTTTACAAGTAGCTACATCAAAGAATACATAAGATATATAAATATCGGTAAGTGAGTCTTACCATTTCGGTAGGTACTTTTTTCAATATTTATATATACCTATATATCTTATATACCTACTGAATTGAATTGCAGCAAAAATAAAAACTGAATGCATTACCACAAAGTACAAAATCAGACCGCCCCTCTCCCCACTGCGCTTCAGCGCGCCAACTCATACTCTCGCGCTTTTAATAACGCTGCGCTTAGGTCAATTATATCATCAGCTCTATTCTACGAATCAAGCCCTTTCATTTGACACCCAAATTGAGGTATTATTGGAAAATAAATAATCCGCCATTTGTGGCAGCGGCCATCTTGGATTTTTCATAGTGAGCTCCATTCTACCTATCAAACCCTTTCATTCGATACCCATATTGAGTTATTTGTGGAAAAACTGTAATCCGCCATTTGCGGCGACAGCCATCTTGGATTTTTCATAGTGAGCTCTATTCTACGAATCAAGCTCTTTCATTTGATACCCATATGGAGGTATTTGTGGAAAATAAGTAATTCAACTTTTTTTGGCGGCGGCCATCTTGGATTTTTCATAGTGAGCTCCATTCTACCAATCAAACCCTTTTATTAGATACCCATATTGAGGTATTTGTGGAAATAAGTAATCCGCCAGTTTGTGGCGGCAGCCATCTTGGATTTTTCATAGTGAGCCCTATTCTACCAATCAAGCCCTTTCATTCGATACCCATATTGAGTTATTTGTGGGAAACATGTTATACGCCATTTTGCGGCGACAGCCATCTTAGATTTTTCATAGTGAGCTCTATTCTACGAATCAAGCCCTTTCATTTGATACCCATATTGAGGTATTTGTGGAAAATAAGTAATTTGCCATTTTGTGGCAGCGGCCATCTTGGATTTTTCATAGTGAGCTCTATTCTACCAATCAAACCCTTTCATTTGATACCCATATTGAGGTTGTTGTGAAGTACTATTTGATTCGCCATTTTGTATCGGTGGCCATCTTGGATTTACAATCATTTAAATATTATCTTTTAATCTCGATGACAATATGAGTGTATACCAAATATCAATCAATCATCGGGAAGGGGGTAAAATTCCAATTACTAAATTTGACCCAAGCAAACAAATAAAGATAATACAGGATTTTCGCCGACTTAGTTGATACTTTTCCTTATAGTATGGTAACATTATACAATTTTTTTATAAATTGTATCCTATGTGTTATTCTGATGTATAAACTATATTACTGTAAAGTTTCATCCAAATCCATTCAGTAGTTTTTGCGTGAAAGAGTAACAAACATCCATACATACATCTTCACAAACTTTCACATTTATAATATTAGTTATATATGGTGTATATAACAATTACGTAAAGACATGCCTAAAACACAAAATAAAAACAGCAGTAAATACAATATACAATTAAAGTCTCGAAAATGCAATCACCACTTCATATAAATCAATGTCAAGACCGAGTCAAAATAATTTAATATTTGACTCACAAAGTAGCACTTATAAACGTCAAGAAGATAAATTCCTAAGACCGAACAATACATATTTACACATAATTTGTTTCCATCATGTTGCCTTGTTAGTGTATGAAAATACAACTACCTACCTATATAATAAACTGTGTTTTTCATATCGATTTAAGTTCATCGTCACGGTTTATATGGTATTCAACTTATACCTAATCTATTCAACCCGTCAAAACGTTACCTTACTGTATGTTTTATATGACATAGGTCATAATATGAAATATTATTAGGGTTACTCCCAAGGGTGTATCGTGTAACGAAATATTTTATAAACATTCCCGTCGAGGACTAACCAGGTTCACAGCATATAAAAATATTATGTAAACACACCTCAACGTACATACACAAATTGATACGGGTATTTACATGGGCCTCATTGTTCGAGACGAACATAGAATGACGGGACAATTTATCCAGAGCACGGCTACTACACACCTGCGTGGCTTTTTCAGTAATATGTGCTCATGTGTGTCATATCATACTTGTTTACTAAATCAAGAACCATATCCAATATTATCTACATACTCCGTGGCGTATGGAATATTAGTGACGTACTGTGATTCCGATCGAAGACAATTTGGAACAGTACTTCGATCGCCAGCATGAAACTTTAACATTAAGTAAGTAGGTAAACGTAAACATTGATTAGTAAGTTCGTAAGTAGAAAAAATTGCATGGTTCAGTCAAATTCACAAACTGTGCGAAATTTGACGCTGGCATTTTAAGCATCACTAAAATTGGAGAAAACCTTATATACCTATAATAATAAAACACACTATACGCAAGTAATACACAGATTTAGCAGTAATATGTAAGACGCCCGTCTTATATATTACTAACTTTTCTAAGTACTGTTTCAATGCGAAATATAGGTACGGCCTCAAAATAATTGGGTCTGTTGAAAGGCCTTTCTTATAGTCTAGGGGTCTGTACCCTGCGGATAACTGGCTATAAGCTCGACTATCTATCACGCCCGGACTTTATCGTTGTAATAACGAATGTGAGCACCTACATTCATAACATAGCCGTCTACTTACATGTTTTCGCATGAATGATAATAAATAATGGGTTATTGGAACGGATATTAACAGTCCATCGTTTGCTTGAACAGTCTTAGTACCAGGATAGATGTGAAACTTTGTAAGCATGGTGGATGTGTGGATATTTGTTACCATTTTACGCATAAACTACTGAATGGATTTTGAACAAACTTTGCATGAATATAGCTTCTATATCCGAATGGGCCATAGGCTACCTTTTGTTGTGATAAGCAATCGGCATCACACGTCACACGGGCGATTAATAAACGCCTGGCCTAAATGGAGCGTAGATTTAACCAGACAAAGAGATTTACTAGCGGATTACCTACTAACCAAACAATCAATAATGAACTGTAATACATCGAACATTGTTTCATATAACTTTAGATGGCAGAAACGGTCAATAGAAGAAATTAGGCAACTTTGTGATAAATACCAGTTAATCGCTCTACAGGAAACATGGCTATTTCCTCACGATATGGATATATTGAACTCAGTACACGATCATTTTGGCGGACACGGTGTCTCTGCTATAGACACTACGCAAGGAGTGGTGCGAGGTAGGCCCTATGGAGGTGTGGCGATCCTGTGGGATAAGAGGGTTTTCCCAAGTGCTGCAATAGGTAGTTGAGTGTGATAATGACCGTATGGTGGCCGTTAAGTTTACCCGTGGTGATTGTAGTTTATTAGTGTTCAGCGTGTACATGCCTACCCATTGCGAGGACAACTTTCCCGTGATATCCTAGTGCCTGGCCAAGTGCCATCATTGATAGTACGGATATAGAAAGTGTATTTATACTCGGAGACTTTAATGCCCACCCTGGTACAAGATTCGGTAAGGAATTGATAGACTATTGCTCTGAAGAGTCCTTAACGTGCCTAGACTTAAAGCTGCTCAATTCTAGTACGTACACCTATGTGAGTGAAGCTAATGGCTCGCAGCGGTGGCTTGATCACTGCGTCGTATCTGCTGCAGCTGAAGCCATAGTGCAGGACATTCATGTTGTTTATGACGCATACCTATCTGATCACCTCCCCATGTCAATAAAGGTAAACCTCAATAATATTATTAGTAAAAGACTGATTACAGATAAGACTTTGAAAGGAAATATTAAGTATCTATGGGGTTACAGAGATAATAATCAAATAGATACCTATTGTAAATTATGTACCGAACATTTTTATGTAATGCGTAACAATACATACATACATACATACATAGACTCACGCCTGTTTCCCCGAAGGGGTAGGCAGAGGCCATATTAAACGCCCACTTTTCACCAGTGTTTTGATCCCACGTAATAGGTGGCGAGCCTATTGCCGCTTATCGGGATATTTTGTTTGCCAGAGCCTCGTCCGTTGATCGGCAGGTGCACCACTTGCAGGTGAGGTTGGCTTGGGACCCTAAGTTCTTGGTGGGAACCCTATGCACCCTTGGTGGGAACCCTATGCACCCTGCGTAACAATAATTATTATAATTTATGTTGTGAGACTGATTTATGTAATAACCCTAAACATATAAGTGTAATAGATAAATACTATTGTGACATTATTACTGTACTACAAACATCAGTAGAACTCACTTTCTACGATAAAAGCCATAGAAAACGCACTGTTATCGGTTGGAACCATCATGTTCGACAGTATCACCTCCTAGCTCGGCAAACGTTCTTACAATGGGTGGCGTGTGGTCGGCCATACTCAGGGTACTATTATGACACTATGAGGATCGCGCGCAGAGACATTAAAATGGCAGTAAAGTATGTACAGAACAATCAAGAAGCTATTCAAATGGACATATTGGCTCGACACGCAACCGCCAAAAGTTACACAAGCTTCTGGAAGGAGGTAAATAAACTTAATAGTAAAAGGGGAAGCCCAGTCAGTATAGAAGGGGAAACTAACAAAACTAAGATTGGCAATAAATTCAGGCATCACTTTGATGTATCACCTCATAGTGCACATGCTGAAGCTGGGACACCGCAAAAACCTTTTGGTAAAAAAGGGAGACTTTTCACGTCACTACTGAAGATGTCATTACTGTAATTAAAAGTATGAAGCGTGGCAAGTCTCCGGGCCATGATGGCCTTAGTATTGAACATTTGCTGTATGCGGGCGAGTACATCTGCGAGATATTCATATTCTGCGTATCAACGTTACGGCTCAACGATTATCGGATCAGGTGCGAGTTATCCAGCGCAGTAACAAGCTGGATAACGTCGTACTTGATAGGCTACACTCAGAATACTTACCTACGAGCCAAGCCGTTCGCGTCCAACCCGCTAGTGCTCCTGTAAACACTGATGCACCGCGGACGGGTAGTAATGCCGTTGTGGATGTGGATGATATGGTTTGTAACGTAAGTATTCAGTACAATGAGGAGGTTATGGATGCTTTGAAATGTGCGATTGAGGCATATCGGTACAAGTTACCAACAATTAGGCCGCGCCTGCCCCGGTTGCCTATGCATAGACGTAATATAGCGCTGGTAGGTGCCCTTGACTCGCTATTACCTAGTTTTCTAGAGAATAGTGAGAATCTTGGTGATACGCACTCAATTTTGTACTGCACCGCCGTAGCGGCTTGTCGTATGGCAGGTGTCAAGTTTCAAGAACGTGATACTGTCATGCGACAAAGATCTGCTGTGCCGGCGTGGCAGTACAGAATTGAACGGCGTATTGCTGAGGCAAGGGCACTTATCGGTAAGCTAATCTGCTTTAGGTCTGGGAATATACGTCCCAGGGTCATGCGCTTTGTGCGCCGAGCTTTCTTGGGGACTGGTATCAGTCCTCATGACTATACATCCCGGATCACAGAGCGCATTGACTTCCTAAAGCAGAAAGTTTATGCATGGGCAAACCGGATACGCAGATATAAAAAACGCGTGGACCGCTATAGCTTAAATCGTACATTTCAAAGGGACCAAAAGTGGGTTTATAGAAACTGGGACTGACCAGACTCACTTGCTCCACAAGACAGGTAGTACCACAGAGCCCGGTAATTATAGACCGATTACATGTTTGCCATCGGTCTATAAACTTCTTACATCTATTCTGAATGCTAAAATATCAAAACATGTTGTTCTGAATTCAATTATGTCAGACACTCAGAATGGATGTAGGAAGGGGGCTCGTGGTACTAAGGAGCTCCTCCTTATTGATATGACTATTAGCCAGCAAGTTCGCCGTAACCGAAAGGATTTGGCGGCATGTTGGATAGACTACAAGAAAGCGTACGATTCTGTGCCTCATACGTGGCTCTTGAGGGTGTTGGAGTTGTATAAAATAAATACAACTCTACGCACCTTCTTAAAGTCATGTATGGGGCAATGGAAAACGGTTCTTGGCTATCCAGGGTGCCGACGAATCCAGGGGAATGGCGAACTTGTGAAGATTGAGCGGGGTATCTTCCAGGGTGACAGCCTGAGTCCATTATGGTTTTGCTTAGCGCTGAATCCTCTCAGTACGTTGCTGGAGGGTTCAGGGCTAGGTTACAGGTTACGAAGAAGTGGTCGGGTAGTGTCCCACTTGCTGTTCATGGATGACTTAAAGCTGTTTGCCCCCACCAGTCCTCAATTGATAGATTTACTAAAAATAACTGAAAGTTTTAGTAATTCTATCAACATGAAATTTGGTGTGGATAAATGTGCCGTTATTCATGTAAAGCAAGGAAGGATGGTGGAATCTGAAGGGATTCAACTCTCAGATTCCATTAACCTAAGATCACTCCTTCGAACCGATACCTACAAATACTTGGGTATGTCACAGGCTTTAAGTATTAATGAGGCTGACATGAAACAGTCGTTGCAAGAGCGGCTCTTTGGCCGCCTGAAAAAGGTATTGAATAGTCTCTTATCAGGTGGCAATAAAGTTCGAGCTTGCAACGGTTGGGTCATGCCAGTTCTTATGTACTCCTTTGGCATACTCAAGTGGACTCAGACTGAACTGGACAGCTTAGACCGAAAGGTACGTACACTGCTGACAGCATACCGGATGCATCATCCACGCTCATCCGTAATGAGGTTGTATATCCCGCGGAAGTGTGGGGGTCGTGGCTTTTTAAATGTCAAATCCCTACACAACCGCGAGGTATGCAACCTCAGAGAATATTTTCTCAACGCGAACGTGGATGTGCATCGCGATGTTGTAGCAGTGGACGCCGGGTTAACCCCGCTCAGTCTTTCTAAGGACAACTGGCGCAGACCTGTAGTACTTAGCACTGACGATCGCAGGCTTGTATGGCAGAGCAAGGAGCTTCATGGCAGGTTCTACCGGGCCCTGCATGGGCCAGATGTAGACCTTTTAGCCTCGGTGAACTGGCTACGCTTTGGTGACCTTTTTGGGGAAACCGAAGGGTTTGTCTGTGCAATTGCTGATGAAGTTATCAAGACGAATAACTACCGGAAATATATCCTGAGGGATGGCACCACGGACATTTGTCGGGCGTGTCACCAGCCTGGTGAATCCCTCAGGCATATAGTTTCCGGCTGTTCGCGTCTTGCTAACGGCGAGTACTTGCACAGGCATAACCAAGTAGCCAGGATCATTCACCAGCAACTTGCTCTGAAATACAGGCTTGTAGACGTTGAGGTGCCGTACTACAGGTATGTGGCTGAACCTGTTCTGGAAAATGGTCATATCACATTGTACTGGGATCGATCTATCATCACAGACAGGACTGTTGTAGCCAACAAACGTGATATTGTGGTGGTAGATCGATCAGAGCGCCGCGCAATAATTGTAGATGTTGCCATTCCTCATGACGAGAATCTCGTGAAGGCTGAGAAAGATAAGCAGATCAAATATCTGGACTTGGCTCACGAGATTGTCGACATGTGGGATGTCGATTCTGCAATTATTGTGCCGATAATCGTCACAGTCAATGGTCTTATAGCCAAGAGCCTCGACCACAATCTTAGGAGGCTCGCGTTGGATCCTTGGGTCAAGGGTCTGATACAGAAGGCGGTACTTTTGGACAAGGCACGCATAGTGAGGCGGTTCCTGTCTCTGGGGCCCTAACCACCAGTAGCTTGGACCCTGTTCCCGATACTGGTGGGTCTCCATAATAATTTTTATATTTTTAAATGTATTGTATAATGTTTTAATTACTTACTTACCATATATTTAAAAATGTACTGTATTGTTATGTGATTATATTAAAGATGAGTATAATAATAATAATTTATTTATTCACAAAAATACAAAAGGTATGTACACTACAATTCGTCTTAAATTAAATCCATTGGTATAACTAGCCTAATGTCTTATATTTAGTTTTACATTATATAATAAGTACATGAGTAATAAAAACAATAGTGTACATAAAGCCTCATAATCATAATATACATATATTTACAATATTAGCAAAAACTATGATTGCGTTATAACTCCAGTAATTATCGACTACCTACTCGAACTAGGTTAGACCTGTGTTTCGAGCTGACGCTTGATTAAAACTTAGAGAGACAAACGACAATATTATGTACATGTTTATATGCTAATATTATAACATAGTGTGTAAGTAATTAAGTTTATCAAGATTTAGTTTAATTTAGGCAGACTATTTATTATAAATTAATAATATAAAAACGAAATAAAATAAAAATTCACAAACATTTTGGTACGTTACTAATTACAGTTAATATTCCACATGTCACGTAATAAGAAATATAATAATAATAATTAGACAAAATTGTTAAAGATCATTTTAAAACTTCTAGTAATTTTTCTGTGTCGTCGTAATTGAATTTTTGTAAATATTCTGTTACTGTTGTTCTGCATATTTTATAGCTAAGACTATATATATATTCAGAAATTTATTGAACCTATTATACAAGAACGGTCCTAGAAATAAGTAGAATCTTTTAACAAAGACATGATTTGTATGAGGTGTTACACAAACAAGGTCCTTTCTTCTTCTTTCAACAGGAATTGGAGAATATGGGAGTTCGGTGTGCTGTTTTTGTATAATACTAAGTATAAATAGTTGGCGCACTGTTAGCACGTTGCATGATAAATAGAGCTGGTGTGTAGGGAATTTAAAGCGACGAAATGTAGCCACTTTAAGAATTGCTCTTTGTGCTCATAGTAGTTCCCATCGCCAAAAATAAGACTGGTGACATCTCGAGTATGGCCAACTATAGGCCTATTTCGTTAGCAACAATCGTGGCCAAGGTGCTTGAACGTCTTATACACAAGTAATTACGTCCGTCGCTTAATATCGATGATAGTCAGTTTGGTTTTGGAGCACAGGTTACCACCGATATGGCATTTTTTTCGCTCAAACAAGTTGTAAGGCATTACGTTGATCAAGGCACAAGTATTTATGCTTGCTTCTTAGACCTTAGCCGCGCTTTTGACACCATTAATCACGACCTTTTATGGCAGAAATTAGATAATAGTAACTTATCGTCGGACATTGTTGGGCTGATTAGATACTGGTATCTCAACCAGCACAACAATGTCCGATGAGAGGGTGCTATTTCTGAGGATTATAAACTGTCATGTGGTGTCAGACAAGGCGGACTGATATCTCCAGATCTGTTTAGTCTCTTATGTTAATGATTTGATAGAAGAACTGAGCAAAACACCAGTTGGACTCAAATTAGATGACCGATTCGTCAACAATCTGAGTTATGCTCATGATATGGTGCTGCTCAGTCCCTCAATCAAAGGCTTGAGGAAATTATTATTAATATGCGAACAGTATGCTAAGGCACATCACTTGGTTTACAACTCCAAAAAAACTGAAATGATGATATTCAAATCGGGACGAGGACCCCAGGACATTCCACCTGTCAGCGTTGGTGTCCAAATCGTAAAGTTTGTAGAGACGTTTAAGTATCTTGGTCACATTCTGACGAGCAACATGAAGGATGATGCCGATATTGAGCGGCAACGCCGCGTGTTTTCCATTATTGGTAACATGCTTGCTAGGCGATTTTCTAAGGCTAGTACACAGACAAAGCTACATCTTTTTAGAACTTACTGTCAAAGTCTTTACACATGCCAGCTCTGGACAAATTATACAAAGAGATCTCATGGCAGCATTCGTGTTCAATACAACAATATATTCAGACATCTCATGAGGTTAGAGCCTCACTGTAGCGCCTCCGGGATGTTTGTGGAGGCGAGACTGAACTCATTCAACGCCATCCAAAGAGACCGAATTGCGTCATTTATGACTAGAGTTGGCAGTTGTAAAAACAGCATCATACAAAGTCTGGCTGAACGACTATGCAGTTCTGCGATGTACCGCCGCTGGATACAAATAGCGGCATGACATTATCTCTCATGTTTTTTTAATTATATTATTGCTTGTAATTCTTAATTGTTTCAGTACTTTTTTGTAATTTGTATGGATCATAGATCTGCAATAAAAAGTTATTATTATCCCCTTTATTTATTATTTTTCTAATTAAAATTACATTTTAAAATATATTATTTACCAAAAAAAGCACATTTAAAAATATAAAAATTACCGTGGGGTCCCACCAGCATCGGGCACAGGGTCCAAGCTGCCGGTGGTTAGGGCTCCAGAGACAGGAACTTCCTCACAATACGTGCCGTGTCCAGAAGTACTGCCTTCTGCATCAGGCCCTTGACCCAAGCACCCAACGCGAGCCTCTTAAGGTGACGGTCGAGGCTCTTGGCTATCAGACCATTAACGGTCACGACTATCGGCACAATAATTGCTGAGTTCACATCCCACATGTCGACAATCTCGTGAGCCAAGTCCAGATATTTAATCTGTTTTTCCTTTTCGGCTTTCACGAGATTCTCGTCATGAGGAATAGTGACATCAACAATTATTGCGAGGCGCTCTGATCGATCTATCAACACGATATCAGGCTTGTTGGCTACAACAGTCCTGTCCGTGATGATAGATCGATCCCAGTACAATGTGACATGGCCATTTTTTACAGTTTTGCGCCGGCACCTCGAAAATCAACAACACGGGGGTAGAAATAGAATCTTCTACCTCGCACTCGGAGACGTGACATCGCTACACCAGTCAGCTTGCGACCACGGGACGTACAACTCACGCCGGTCCACACGTTTTTTGAATCTACGAATGCGGTTTGCCCATGCATAGACTTTCTGTTTTAGGAAGTCAATGGGCTCTGTGACGCGGGATGTATAATCTTGAGGACTAATAAAAGTCCCCACAAAGGCCCGTTTCATAAAGCGCATTACCCTGGGGCGTGTATTCCCCGCCCTAAAATAGATCAGCTTGCCAATAAGTGCCCTTGCCTCGGCAATACGCCTCTCAATCCTGCACTGCCACGCCGGTACAGCAGATCTTTGTCGTATAACAGTGTCAGTTTCAGGAAACTTAACACCTGCTATACGACATGCCGCCACGGCAGCACAGTACAAGATTGAGTGAGTATCACCGAGATCCTCACTATTATCTAAATAATTAGATAATAACGAGTCAAGAGCACTTACCAGCGCTATATTTCGCCTATGCATAGGCAACCGCGGCAGACGAGGTCTAATCGTGGGTGGCGTGTGCCGGTAGTCCCTAATCGCACATTCCAAAGCGTCCTTTAATGAGGAGGTCATTGTACAGGGTACTTACCACGGCCGAAAAATTCGACGGTACGGATACGGGTACCTTTGTTTCCAACCAAAATATATTCTTATACTTATAATCTGTACTAAACTTGATTCATTCACCGATACTCACGTGATGCTTGTATAAACAAACAGGTATGAAGGAAAGTTCACAAATCATGATTCAATCAAGGCATATTTTATTGATCAAAATTATATTTTTAATATAGGTACATATGAAATTCATGTATATTTACACAGTATTTCTTATCATCATTTATAACAGTAGGTATACGTCCGCGTAGTATTGTCCGTCTGAACAAATGTCCAAATGAGGTGACAGTATTAATTTCAGGGCAGGCCCTGGCTTAGCTGTGTATACCCTTGACACTTTGGAAGTTAATAAGCAGCGGTTAGTAACTGCTACTAACCAGCGGTCCAACATCAATTTTATATGCTACTTGCTTATAAAATAAGACTTATCATTTTATATGCTAATCACGGTAAAAGTAATTTATCTTATTTAGAAAGTGACTGATAAATAATTTATATTTCTTTTGATTTTTTTTTCATTTGGGTTTAGCCCTGCCCTCGTTCCCACGGTTGTATCACCTGTGTAACCATGTTTAGCAGCAGTGACCATAGAAGACCGGTGTCTTCTATGGTCACTGTTGCTGAACTGAATGGCTTCACATATGTACAAAGACGTCGTAGTTTTAGCACATTTGAATTCATAACACTAGAAAATTCTTTGTTACGAAATAACAACTTACTAATTTTGAATAACTTTGTTATTGTTATTATTATTTATATAATTTATATTGTAGGTGTATGATAGCCTCGATCAAAAGTAGCGGACTAAACCTCCATGGCTAGCGGAGTGAGTTGTCAGATGTCAACTCCTGCTGTGACATGTCCTCGCGCTAGTGATGGACGCGAACATTCTTTGAACTATGTGTGGAATAGATAGTCATACTGTATCTAAATTTCTCTATATCCACTTTCTTCGCCTGGCATCTGGTCCAATCTTACAATCTATACACATAAATAAAAGTGCAATGTCTATTTGTAATATTAAAATAACTGCTTTTTACTAAATGCACATGGATGTATACATGATAAATATACCGAAATGACATTGTTTACCATTTTTGTCTGTCTGTTTGTTCTCGCTAATCTCTGGATCGGCTGGACCAATTTTGAAGGGAATTTCATTTGCGGATATCTGATGTACCAAGGAGTAACTTAGAGTAACCAAGTAGTAACTTAGTACCTACTATAAATTAACCGGGTACGCGAAGTAGTACCCACAGGATGCGGATGAAACCGCGGGAAATAGCTAGTATCTGATACGTCAGTCTAAGAAAGTATTAGTATATGTTGCTAAAATTGGTCAGAATGGAGATTCGAATGCCAATGCTATATATTATGTTAGAATAATGACGCTTCACTAACCACTTTACTTGAGCTGTTTAATAAGCCCTTAGTAGGATGATTAACTATATCCACTGTACTTACTAGGAATAATAATCAAAATATGCATATTTTTGCCAATCATGACGGTATTTTTTAATAATTCCGTTCTTATACAGCATATAAAAACTGTAATAGTCGGAATACAATCTTACCTTGAAAACCGCTTAGCAAAGGCAGGATTCTGAAATTATAAACGTAATTGCCTATGATTTACGAAGTGTGAACATAATATTTGAATGGAATTCTCGGTGCATGAGCCAGAAATGCATATATCTGTCTTTTTTCATTAATTATAACTGCTTGCATGTCTAGGATACCTACTGACAAATTAGCGTTAGCGGTGGACGTATTGGACATGTAACTGAGTTGTTCTTTTTATCTTATCACGTAGTTACTACTTCATCGTACGTTTAAAACTTCATCGTTCTGTAGCGAAACCATTCTGGCACAAATACCTAGTAAATGGCGTTCCCAATACTGTAGGGACATATATAAAAAAAGAATTTTGAATAAATAAAGTAATTTGAATGAAAGCATTTCATAAAAACAGATTTATTCAGCGGCAGACAGGAAAAACACAGGGAAAGAGGAATACTTGTACGCAACAATGGGTGAAAACAAAAAGGGCTGTCAATCATGATCAACCACAAGATGAGGGAACTTTTCTCTCATGTACAGCAATTTAAAATTGTATTATTTCGTCTACCTGAATTTCATTTTCAATTTCTTTTTTATTTGTCATTACGATCTACAGTCAGACCACTCTATTGCTCTATCATGTTCTGTACTAACAGCGTATGTCAAACGAATAGAAATAATTAGTCATAATCATCGTTGACCTTAAGGTCAGGGCCGAGCCGCCCCTATGTGCAATGTGCGCGGCGCACACAGACGCCAGGGTAATAGGCGCGCCGCGCTCTGGGTGAAATGCGTCAATTTTTACACGACTACTAAAAAAAGGAGTGTAATGTTTTCAGGGTTTCTTTATTCCACTATTACTTCTTAATGCCTGGACTGGATGTATGGGGTATCATTAGAATCCTTAAGCCAGGATCAAACCAATGCGTTCAGCTCGCGTCCGCGGTGGCGTGCGCGGTGGCGATTATTGCGCGTGCAAAAGTTGTGCACACTGTCGCGTTCGTTCAGGCGTTCACCAGGCTGTAGTCGCGTCACTAAAATGCTGTCTGATACCGATAGTACAATTGAAGAAGTTTTACTTCTGTCTGCTATTATTGAAGACGAAGAAGTGAAGTAAATATCTCATCTTTCGATAACGCCTTATTATTATTTTTTCAGAAAAACAAGAGTTTGATTAGTTATCATACAACAATGGGTATTTATGGACCTCATTTATAATTTCTTGCGTTTACACCATACTTAAAATCTACAAATCACAGTGTCCTCAACAAATAATAGCTGCGTGCAGCGTCCTAACGTAACAAGCGCGATCTGATCGCCACCGCCGCGTGCAGACGCTGCATCGGACGCCGCGTCCAATCAGAGGACGCGTAGTATCCTGGCTTAAAGCCAGGATCAAACCAACGCGTTCAGCTCGCGTCCGCGGTGGCGTGCGCGGTGGCGATCAGATGTTGTGTACGAACTTATAGCGCGGTGTTCACATCTACGCGTCCTCGGATTGCACGCGGCGTCCGGTGCAGCGTCTGCACGCGGCGGTGGCGATCAGATCGCGCTTGTTGCGTTAGGACGCTGCTCGCAGCTATTATTTGTTGAGGAAACTGTGTTTTTGTAGATTTTAAGTATGGTGGAAAGGGAAGAAATTATAAATTAATTCCACAAATACCCATTGTTGTATGACACGTCTCATTTTGATAAGGTGTTATCGAATGATGGTAGGTATTTACTTGACTGGCACTGTATAATTATCATACCCACCTCAAGTTCACTTCTTGTTCCTCTTCGTCTTCAATAATAGCAGACAGAAGTAAAACTTCTTCAATTTCACTATCTGTATCAGACAGCATTTTAGTGACGCGACTACAGCCTGGTGAACGCCTGAACGAACGCGACAGTGTGCACAACTTTTGCACGCGCAATAATCGCCACCGCGCACGCCACCGCGGACGCGAGCTGAACGCGTTGGTTTGATCCTGGCTTTACATCACCCCGAGTAACAATGGATATATATTTTTGAATAAGTCAAGGTGGTAGGGTGTGAAGCCATTTTCAATTCTTTTTTTTTTGCAGGGCAGTCGTGTTTTTTTATTTTTTTTACTATATTATATTAGAATTACGTTAATTATGAAAAGGCGTTTCATAGATTTCGCACACAGACACTGGATTGGGTCAGCGCGGCCCTGCTTAGTGTCAATTAGATTTCGTCTTGGAGCCCGAGGTCTGCTGTCTAGTCTATCCAGTCTATCCAGATTTAACAAATTATTATCATCATGAGCCTTTAACAGTCTACTGCTAGCTTAGGCCTTTTCTTTGAAAGGAGGAGTTGACCTACTATACCACGCTGGCCAACCGGGTTGGGTTAGTTATAGGGTTTGTATCAAGTTTTCCTTCTCTTACAGTGCTGTTCTCTGCACAATAATTATGTTCCCTCTGTTGGCTCTTACGACACCCATGGGATGATATGGGGTGGTGACAATTCGTATTCTTGATCCGTCACCACACGGACAAATTTAATTAGTTACAATAAATAAAAATATATTGTTGCTATTATTTATTTATTTATTTAGGGCATATTTACAGAGTAAACATAAACATTGGTAAAAAAAAATAATTTAAAACAACAAAATGCAGATGCTACTCTAATTATAAAATATGCACAACATTCACATAATAAAAATAGGACAAACAATAATAATTAAATTAGGTTATATAAGAACAGCTTATTATTTTGCAAGTGACTAATAACTAAAAAGATGACTAATGTTTTTCATCATCAGCCCTTAATAGTCCACTGCTGGACTAGGCCTCTCCTTTGAAAGGAGGAATTGGCCTACTATACCACGCTGGCCAAACGGGTTGGTATAGGGTTTGTATCAAGTTTTCCGTCTCTAACAGTGCTGTTCTCTGCATAATATGCTCCCTCTGTTGGCTCTTACGACACCCTTGGGATGAAATGTGGTGGTGACAATCCGTATTCTTAATCCGTCACCACACGGACTAATGTTTGCAACTTATAAAATAACTTGCTAGCGATTAAATATTTTCGCGACTGTTATATTAAATAAGATTCAAAACTAAGGGTATTATAAAAACTAAAAACTAACAGCTGCGTTTAGGTAGCAAATAAACTATACAAGTCAATTGAAATATTAGCCGGGTAGCTATAAATAATGATTTGGTGACTAATAATGTTAGGTTTTCTTGTGACTCTGTAACCAAAAATAGGAGCCCTGCGAAGCAGGGCTACGTCAACTTGGCTTCAAAACACTTCATTTAAGATAAAATGCGGCTCAGTTTTAATAAATCATTTGCCAAATATTGAAATTTGTATTATTTATGAATGGCCATTTTCTATTTTTTATTCATTATAAAGTTTCCGCTTAGATGCTAATTCAGTTCCCAACAAAAAATCACTGCTCGTTTAAATTAAAACGAAGCTTATAACTGACATATTAATATGCTACTTTTTACTTATTACGATACTCCTTATTAGCTGCCAACCCATTATATATGGTACCCACTCTAACTATTTTTGAAACTTGTATTCGTATTACTTAGATGCCGCATTAAATACAAGCCTATAAGAACGTATATTATAAAATTAAAATTAAAATAGAGTTATGAGCTATGTTTTTTCAATATTTTATACTTGAAATGTCTGGGATTGTCATTATAGATGTCGAGGCTTAATCTTCGCCAACAGTTATTATACGAAGCAGTTTGCCTAGTTATAGGACCTTGTGCACCTAAGTTAGTTCGGTGAGTCGGAACCTTGAAAAAGGGAAAATTATTCCTTATCCGAGCATTGGGCGTAGGTACGCATATCTGTACACGCTCATGCAGTCCTTGTGTCTGTGACAACCCAATTACTATGTTCTGTAGGAAGCAAAGGTCCAACATCATTCTCCTATCTTTAAGCGTGTTTAATTTAAAATTTGCTAAGCGATCACTATATGGGCATCTAGGACAAAAGCCAGGCGTAACAAACGCAAGATGCGTAATGAATGCTCTTTGGATCGACTCAATGCGTTGTATATGAACTGTATACCGAGGATTCCAAACAACACTGCCAAATTCTAATACACTCCTCACAAGTGCATTATAAAGTAAAATTCTTGATGTGGTACGTTTGAAATCCTTGGTATTTCGTTTTAAAAATCCAAGCATTTTGGCAGCTCTGTTAACAATGTTATCAAACTGAGGCATAAAAGTAATTTTAGAGTCTAGAATAATACCCAAATCTCGCGCTTGATGGACTGTGGTAATCAGATTGTGATTGATGTGAAAACAAGTTTGAATAATATTCCGTATTCGAGTGAATCGAGTATGTTGGCATTTTGCAGCATTCAGTAACATTTTATTATCACAACCCATTGATAAATTCGATCAAGGTCATCTTGTGGTAACTTCTCGAAAATAGTTCCAATACCTAAAAAATCCAAACCCTGTTCCCTTACTGACTTCCGTCCTATATCTATACTTCCATTCCTTTCCAAAGTCCTTGAGCGTTTTGTGCATACGCAACTCTGTACTTTCCTTTCCAAGAATGCTCTCCTGAATGCTTTCCAATCCGGTTTTCGTCCTGGTCATAGTACTACCACAGCATTGGTTCATATCACTGATGAGATAAGGCTGGGCATGGATGGTGGAAAACTCACGCTGTTGTCCTTGCTTGATTTTAGCAACGCATTTAATACCGTGGATTTTCACATCCTACTTACCATACTCCGCTCTATTAACATATCTCCAACGGTAATTGACTGGTTTCATAGTTACCTGTTTAGACGCCGACAGCGTATACGTGTTGATGAGTCGTACTCTTCGTGGTGTAATACAACTGTCGGGGTACCGCAGTGTGGCGTGCTATCTCCGTTACTTTTCGCAATTTTTATTAATTCTATCTCCAAACAGTTACTTTCGTCCTACCACCTATATGCAGATGATTTGCAGATATATTCACAGGCACCAGTAGAGTCAATTTCAACGGCGTTTTCTAATATTAACAGAGATTTGGCGCATATCTGTACGTGGAGCAAAAATTATGGTCAGAAGGTAAATCCGTCAAAAACACAGGTCATTCTAATTGGCAGTTCCAGGATGATATCCAAGATCAATGGGTCACAACTGCCTCAGATTCAGTTCGACGGTAACATCTTACCGATCTTAGATAACGTCAAAAACCTTGGCATTTATCTGGATAAAACTTTTTCATGGGGAAGTCAAATACAGGAGACCAGCCGTAAACTGTTTGCTTCAGCTGGATCGTTACGTAGGCTGCGGAACTTTCTTCCCACCACCACCAAGATCGCGCTTGCACAATCCTTGCTTCTCCCAATACTCGATTATGCCGATGTCAGCTATCTTGATCTTAATGAAGACCAACTTGATAAACTTGAGCGTCTCCAAAACTTCTGTATTAGATTCATTTTTGGCTTACGCAAATATGATCATATATCTGAATTCCGATCCAGGCTCAAGTGGCTCCCAATTCGACTTCGCCGGAATACTCATATCCTTATGTTACTGTACAGTGTGTTGTTCAATCCTAATACCCCCACGTATCTCAAAGAACGTTTTAAGTTCCTTCATGACACACATTTAAAGACCTTGAGGTCGTCGGTGGATCTGAGACTGCAGATGCCAGCACATACCACAAACTACTAGGTACGATAAATCCTTTGCTGTTTAAGCTGTCCGTCTGTGGAATGCGCTGCCGGTCGAAATTAAGCAAGCTAAATCATTGAAAATATTTAAAAATGCACTAAAGAAGCACTATTTGTCATTGTAAACAAATTGTATCACTGTATATGCGTTTATATTATTATATGTATGTATATGTATTATATGTAAATTGTACCAATATATATATATATATATATATATATATATATATATATATATATATATATATATATATATATATATAAATGTATATTATGTATTTATTTATATGTTTAGCACCTATCATATATATTGTATGTATGCCTGCGTATGTATGTATATATATTATGTATGTATATAATAAAAACAATTTCTAGTAATCAGATACTTTTAGTCGCTACACATCAAAGCTTTTTGTCATTTTCAGTCTGTCCATCCTAAGGTTGCCTGTAAGAGATCGCACTCAGCGATAAGGCTGCCCTTGTGCATTTGATATGTATCTACATTTAAGTTATTTACACCAAATTTGTACAAACATTTGCACAATAAAGCAATTATCTATCTATCTATCTATCTATCTTCTCGTCATCTGCAGAGTTAATCTGACGCGATATTTTCATATCATCAGCATAGAGAAAACACTGACAATTTTTGCACTTGCATAGCTATGTCATTTATGAATAATAAGAACAGAATTGGTCCAAGGTGAGATCCCTGGGGATTTGTTTACTATTTCCCTGATTGGGTAAGAAAAAACTTCAGCGCATCGTTTAATAAAGAGTGGTGGAATGCCATCGGGCTCCACAGCTTTATTAGGATTTACGCACTTCAAACACGTTACAATGTCGTTTTCAGAAAATGTTAGTAGTCCTAAATTAGATGCATTACTAGACACATCACAGTCGGCAAGTGACAAACTAGATATAGACACTTGAGGCGTTGAATAAATCGAGCTGAATTGTGAAGCAAATAAATTGGCTATAGCTTTGCTGTACGATGAAAATGATGGGTGATTATTGTGCATTGTTGAAGGTAATGTGACTTTCTTTGACTCTTTATGTTTGATGAAGCTCCAAAAATATTTAGGATTATTTTAAGTTATTTTCGATAGAATGAATATAGTTGTTATAACATTCTCGACCAAGTTTATCACATCGTTTCCATAATAATTATTATCTCAAATTCAAGCTTGTCCCTTGGGTTTTTATGATTACGAAACCTACGTTTGAGTTTATTCTTCTCTTTTAAGAGCTTAATTAGATCACTGGTAAACCAAATAGGGTACGAAGTTTTACGCCGTTTTCGCTTTGGCGCAAATTCATCAATTATTGTATTAACTTTATCATAAAAAATGCTAACCATATCGTTTACGCTTTGACAGTTTGCAAACATTCTTAACCATTCGACATACGCTAGGCAGGGAATTATTTTTTATCCTAGTCAGCTTTGTAAAAGTTATATATAACCTAGCCTACAATTGTTAACTGACGATGACTGCAATGTTAAATCAAGTAAAACATCTAAAGGTGGGTAAAAATTATCAATTTTGCACAATATGTTATCAGCCTTGTTAACAGTGCAGTTTACATTAGTTAAAACCAAGTCCAAAATGCTTTGGTCATGATTTACAATGGTATTGGTCTGTTGTAAACCACTTAGTGCTATAAAGTCTGAAAGTGTACACATTAACCTTACCTATGTTGACAGTTATTATTATTATCGTTACTTGAGTTTAAACTCGCGATCAAATGAGTCCTTAGACCAGCTAATACAACCTAAATTAAAATCACCTAAAATTACAATATCCTCTACTGTTTCCGAGACAATTAGTGTGCTATCTAAAAAATCATTCAAATTATAAATAAACAAACAAAGCAAATAGCAATTTTCCTAACTCTATTGCTGTTTTTAACTTCAATGACTACCCAGATGTCTTCACTGTTGCCTTCCCATTTGGCTATACGAGAGGAAAGAATATGCTTTGATATAGCTATCAAAATACCTCCACCGTCAAATTTCAAAGATTGTGTTGGATTGCGATCTCTATGGTAAACTATGTATCGATCATCAATTATTTCACGATCTTTTATATTTGAATTTAACCAAGTTTCACTAAATGTTATTATATCATAATTACTTTCGAGGTTTCGGGTTCGATTCCCGCTCAAGTCAAACATTTGTGTGCATGAACATGGATGTTTGTCTTGGTCTGGGTGTTTCTATGTATAATTTGTATGTATTTACAAAAAAAAAGTATATAATATGTATGTTAATCCATTATCTAGTACCCATAACACAAGCTCTGCTTAGCTTGGGACTAGATGGTGATGTGTGTATGTGGTAGAATATTACTATATTATTATTATTATTATTACTTAACAAAATGTTGTTGTAAACTTCGTTTATCTTAGTGCGCAATCCGCTTACATTGTGATAATATATTTCAAGAAAATTGTTGAATTTTAATGCTGCATACAAAATACATTGACAGGTTACTAAGATTATTTCAACAATAATAGAGTATCAGAATTACGGATGTGTATGGCTTGACTTCCTTCCATCTTTCCGGCAAAGATTCTGCCATCTCTTATCCATACAAATTTGTAATCGGCTTCTTTTGTCTTCAGTCTTGTTATCGCATGCAGGTGCTTGTTAGCAGGGCTGAGATGTTCTGAAACATAGACGGCTTCGCGTTTGCCGCCTATACTCAAATGCTTAGAGGATAGTTTATCATCTCGGTGACTACAATTGTATTTTGTAACTGCTGCTAAAAGGCTATCGCGCAATGTTCGGGTTTGCAATTTAACTATAACTGACCTGGGGCGGTTGCTTTCTATACTGAGCTTGGCAACTCTCGTAACATTTTGTATGTTTTCAGACAGTATAGGACATCCAATTGTATTGCCGAGTTGAAGAACTATCTTGGCTAAATTCTCAGTTTGGTGTTCTGGTATGCCGGTAATTTCTAAATTGCATTCCCGCATATGCTGTTCTACCGAATTGAGCCGCGTATTTAAATCTTTTACTATTGCTTTGAGTTGAATATTCTCTTTCTCCAGCATATCCAGTACGGTTTTCTTTTCATTTAAACTATTTTGCACTTCTTCGTAGCGTGTATTAAAGAATTCTAGGGACTTCTCAAAACATGACAATTTGTTATTAATACCCTGTAAGTTCACTAGTTCACCAATCGTTGTCTTGAATGCAGTCTGAATCTCAACGCGAATGAGCTCACGTAAAGTGTCATCGGACATTGTAGGTACATCCCAATTTTTTTATTACTATGTAAAGTAATAAAAGTGATTTGAGGCTCAATCAACACAATATATTATTATAGAAATACAAAACATTGATCTGTATAACAACTATGTTATCTCAATGAATACGTAAGATACTTGGTAAGATACAAGTGTTGACGGGTGATCAAAGTCTGTTCACTTGTTCTTGTTTTTCTTCTTTTTTCAAACAGTAATCACAGTTGGTATTAAACCTACATGTAATAAACAAATAGGTGGTACTTCACAGTCTCGGAGATTTTAAGAATTTAGAGATAAATTCTTCAGCCCCATTCTGGAACTCAATTCTTGCAGCCTAGGACCGTATAACGGTTTTGTCAGCATGTCAGCCAACTGCTGCTCTGAGGAAACTTGCTTGACTGTGAAGTCTCCGTTGTTAACACATTCTCTAACAAAGAAATGTTTCAGCCTATTTAATTTGTATATGAAAATAATTCTACTTGTTATGTTAAAAGGTCGAAAACTGAAGCGATCATAACCATAAAAATAACCTCAATGACGATCAAATCTTTAGAATGTTTCGCTATTTTGCATAACATTTTATATCGGACAAAATTTGAAAAAAAATTTAAAACAATCTGATATTCATATTTAGTTCAAGTTCATGAAAAAATAATATTTTGATCAGGCAACACGAAACAAACAGCGAAAGGTAGGAAAAGTACTACAGTTTTATTGTGCTCATGGCCTCAAACTAAACAAAAATATTCCTTTTAGTACTTTGTTTGTTTGTTTCGTGTAAGTGTGTGACCAACTCTGCTTTTGCTTTTTCTACTAGTACGATTATAACCTCGGCGGTTATAGCAGTTTCGTTATACAACTAAACTTGTCCTACCGGTGCAATTTTTTTAAAATAGGAGCCTCGGGAATCACGTTAACATAATAAAAAGGATATGATCTCAGATTCAAGACGATAACTTATTAATTCTGTATATATGATTTAAAAGTATTTACTGCCATAATTGTTTGATGTAAAATACTTGATCAATTTAGGTAACGTCATATCCTAAAATAAAACACACTATATACAATCAAAAAATGTACCATTTTCTTTCATGGATTGTTAAATTAATTAATAAACAGAATACTTCATTTTTATAATAACTCCAGTAGATATTAAAATATACAATAAATAACATTTTATACTCATTGTTGGCCGTTTAATTTTTTAAGGTAAGGTTAGTCTGAGAAATACTTCATATCCATAACCATAACTACGTTTCTTTGTTTTTAAATCCATACGTAAAATTTTCATAACGTTCATGCATCATATATGCTTGTCATTACTTAGAGAACATTTTACGAGTTACAGCAAAACGGCCTACACTTACTTACAGACATTATTTTACTGCTGATCAGATTTATCGTCATCCACGATTATACACGAACAAATCAATTTCGGACTGCCTCGTTGGTCTCGCGGCATAAATGTGCGCGTCGGACTGGGAGGTCTCGGGTTCGATTCCCGGGTCGGGCAAACTGTTATTGTGTTTTCCGTTAGGAAATTCTCACTAGCAGCACGGAGTCTGGTAATGTGCCCGGTACGGCAATAGGCTCGCCCCCTATTACGTGGGACCTAAAAATTCATGGCGAAATGTGGGTGTAATATTACACCTCTGCCTACCCCTTCGGGGATACAGGAGTGAGTCTATAAATAAAATAAATAAATAAAATCAATTTCGTTTTACATCCTAAAGGACAAAAATAAAATTGTCTCTATGTGACATAAAAACAGATTCATCATCATCAGCCTTTAACAGTCCACTGCTGGACTAGGCCTCTTGAAAGGAGGAATTGGCCTGGCCTACTATACCACGCTGGCCAAACGGGTCGGTATAGGGTTTGTATCAAGTTTTCCTTCTCTTACAGTGTTCATCTCTGCATAATATGCTCCCCCTATCGGCTCAAGACACCCATGGGATGATATGGGGTGGTGACATTTCGTGTTCTTAATCCATCACCATACGGACGAAAATACGAAAAAGCATAGTAAATAGCTAAAAGTAACTTGGACTACTTTGACATTAGATTTATATTATAAAAATCCTTTTGAAAATAGAAACGAATATTACATATTGCATGTTTATTACATAACAAAACTTTAAACTACAATTCTGTGTACCACTGAATTTAGATGAAACACAAAATAACAATGTCTATAAACTCGCTGTATGCTTTGCGAGGCCAAAGTGGAAGTTGTAACCTCAGAGTACCTTTGTATATAGGAGGGTAGCTACCGAAAATGCCTAATTAGCGTCCACACGTGCCCAGTTCACCCGATTTGATTTCGCACGTCACGACGGGCGTACCCCGTCACGCAGTGACCTTGAATTAGACAATTTACGTCGACACGAACGTTTTCACGCTCGACCTAGTCAAATTGGTCGTGAAATCATGTCGTATGGAAATCGTTTACTCCATACATAGACATAGAAACAGATATAAAATTAACGTAGGTAGGACTTTGATATCATTTGGTGTTGTGTGAATGTGGCAGAATAATATTATTATTATTATTATTATTATTATTCAAGCATCTAATTTCGTCAGAACTAACTTATTTCAAATTAAAAGGATGTCAAATAAAATTCATGTAATTGAAAAAGTTAGTAAGAGATTTGCGACTCAAACAATATAAAAAAATGCACTAAGCAGAGAAATGATAACCTGCAGTAATAACACATATGACATACCCTACATATCCCGAACCCTCTCGATCAGGCAATAAGAAATATAAGTATAACGTGACGCCATTTAACGAGGCATATGATTTAATTTTCATTTTCATAATTATGGCAATAGGCTCGCCCCCTACTACATTAGGACCGAAACATAGCTGGCGAAGTGTGGGTGTGTAATACACCTCTGCCTACCCCTTGAGGGATAAAAGGCGTTATGTTATACTAGACTTACTAACTAGGGGGTATTTTCAATAACCCTCTCTTAGGTAGTACTCGTACTTACCTACACTCCTAAGGCACAATCCAACCAGCTTTTTGAGCTCAGTAGTTCCGGCTGTGTGTTATCTGTCAGTAACGGAAGGATTTTATAGGTATATACATATTATGTATTCAGAATAAATGATACCCATCATTTTATTATAAAATTATTTTGTCCTGACTGACATATCATCGCAAAGTCTACTTAGGCGAAAACATAAAATTAGACAGTGCCATGCTTTTATGAGGTTGGGACTCACTGCGAAAGTATTTTTAATATCAAAGCAAATAGTTTGTTTGAAAATTCGCTAACTTGAAAGGTGTCACCATGAAAATGCTGATAACAGCTACTACTTTATAAATACAAAAACAAACTTATTGGTTGCCAAAATTATGTCGATGTACCCTCATTTTATGTAAAGTGTCTTCACGTGCCAACGGTACCTTCTCATTGACATTTAAAGCTCAAGGGGCTAGCAAAATATAAGGGCAATGTTTTACTTCGCTACGATGTCTGCAAGTTGAAATAACAAACAATCTATTGTAACTAAAATAGCAAGATTTGTACCCAAATAATTGTGTCATAAACCGTCTATGTATATCTTCTATTCTGGGGCTTTCGTTTATTTAGTATATTTATAGAACTTTCTTCGTATAAGTGTCTCGGGGCTTGAAGTACCACTCTGCCAAACTTTATTCAAGTAGAGTCTGCTTAAAACATACTTATCATTTCTACTACAATTCAATAATACTTAGGGAGATATAAACAATATGTTTTACATGTTCTAAAATAGTTTATCCGATTTCTGTCGTATGGTTTCACTTGTTCATTATACGGCCTACTGCAGTCCACTGCTGGACTTAGGCCTCTCCCAATTTGCGTCACAATTATATTAGTTATACAACGCCAGCCAGACGGATCGGTAGAGGGTTTAATGTCGAGTTCTCAGTCTCTAACTCTCCACCCGAAGATACTATTTGCGCCTGCATTTTTTTTATTTTAAGTGTTTCTGCCCGATTCCATGAGAATGTCGGAAAATCCCTTCTTAGTGTACCCCTATAATCCACAAGAAAAATACATTCCACATTACAGCTTCTTGCGCCCAATAGTTTTAGGCTTTGGCTTGTCTGTCAAATCTACTGTCTGAATTTTGAATATATATTCAGATAGTAGATTAATGCCGTACCAAAATAGCAGCATATTAATCGAGAATAGGCTAGTTGACAAAAAAAATTTTATAAGCCTGTCCTTTAGATTATTCAAAAATAAGCGATACGTATCTTTTATTTGTAAATTAAACCAAAAATGACCAAGATATAGCTCATTAAAGTTACGTATAACGTCACGCCATGCTGCATTTTTTCGCACTAGATGACGTCACGCGTAACTTTAATGGGCTATATCTTTGTTATTTTTAATTTAATCGAAAAAAAGAAAAAAAACTTGTCCAATATTTTTTTATAATCTAAAATACGGACTAAATAAAATGTAATTATTTTGACCCTGGAAACTACCCTATTATATCAAATGTTTACAATGACTGATTAAAGGAATTATTAATATCCTAGCGTTATGCTTTGATCCAAGATATTGTGTTGAAAAGCCGGGCTCTAGTCTCGAACCAGAGAATCTTAATAACCATCAGATTAATAATTGTACGTACCTACTTATAATATCTTATCTTCTACTCGTCTTCAAGACTTATATTTGAATAATATTTATAGAATTGACCTAGTTATTAATTGCTTTTATATTTAATACTACAATACAAGCGTACCATGAATATGTAGCCTCGATAATCATATACGGTATCCTTTTGTGGGGTAACTCTGTTGAGATTAATAAAGTTTTTATAACCCACAAACAATGCATCCGTGCACTTGCCGGTGTACCTCCACTTACATCTTGCAGACTATTATTTCCCAAACTAAAATTATTGACAGTACTATCTATATACATCCTTGAATGCTGTTATTTTGTAAAAACACTTTCTGACGTTTTCGTGATCACTGTACGTTTAATACTAGGCATCCTGACAAATTACTTGTACCTAGCTTAAAACGTGGTGTACAAAAATACCCTGTATATACAGGGTGTTGTGACCTTGGAGGACGGATTCACGGGCCAGTGAGCCATGATACGTTTAAAGATGGCGACACGGTGACTTTGTTGGCGATAATTTTACATACATACAGACATAGTCTGATGCCTATATCCCCGAAGGGTTAAGAACTGAATTGTATCGTCGAAATTCTTACACAATGGCCATCAAAATTTATAATAATAATAATAATAAAAAATATAATAATAATAATAATAATAATAAAATGGATGTAAAAACTTTATATAGCGTTGGTAGGCAAGTTATTGGCCTATAGTTCGTAGGCTCCGTGGTACTACCAGCCTTAAAAAGCAGATGAGTTACGCCAGTTGTCATAAAAATTGGCAGCGATCCTGAATCCAGAGATGACTGAAATTGAGAAGCCAAACGAGCATGTGCACTGCGTAGCCATTTTAACCAGAAATTGTGCAGTCCGTCCGGTCCTGCCGATTTCCAGTTGGCTAACTGACGGACTGCACAATATACATCTGTGGTGTCAATGGCTACGGGCTCCATGTGAGGTATTGCCTCACATGATCGTTTAACATCTCTAATCCAGTCATCTTCCGTATGGCTGATGGGAGTCGACCATATGTTGCGCCAAAATTCAATCGTATTCGCATCATCTGGTCGACGTCCATCATCCACACGTGGGTCAGGTCGCTCCCAATTTCTATAAACCAATATCTCATCTCTTTGGAATGCGCGATTTTGAGAGTATCGGGCTACCCTTTTCCTGTATCGTTTGATACGATTTGCCCACGCATAAACTTTCTGCTTCAGGAGGTCGATGCGTTCTGTGACCCGTGACGCATATTCTTGAGGACGGAGTCCCGTTCCCTTAAACGCCCGGTTCACAAAACGCATCACTCTCGGGCGGGTATTGCCCGACCTGAAGCAGATTAGCTTGCCTATGAGTGCCCTGGTCTCAGCAATACGCCGCTCAATTCTATGCTGCCAAGCCGGGACGGCATCTCGAGGAGCAATATCAAAACTATTTTGTATTTTAATATTAGCTACTCGACACGCCGCTACAGCCGCACAGTACAGAATTAAGTGTGTATCGCTAAGATTTTCACTATTGTCTAAGTAAGTAGGCAATAGTGAATCCAGGGCACACACAAGCGCCATATTCTTTTTATGCGTGGGCAAACGCGGCAGCCGAGGTCTGTCTTGTAATGTAACATACCGATATTCCCTAATGGCACACTCCAAAGCACTCCTTACCTTATCAAAGCACTGGGTACTTACTTGTGTATCCCTGTCTACTACCTGTTCACCTCCTTCTTGTTGACTGTGAAATATGTTTGGCACTGAAGCCACATTGCGTGTAGGAGGTGGGTTGGCAGGGATAACTGGCAAGTCTGAGCGTAGCCTCTCAAGTGCGTCGTCATCAAGCAGGCGGCAGCGCTGGATGGCTCGCGCTTGATCCGACAGTCGCTGTGCCGAAACGTTGACAGCTGGTTCCAAGTCCTGAAACAGAGGCAGCATGCGATCACGGTACGCCGTAAGGTTGGTACGGGAGGTACCTGTATCTGTAGCCACAAAATATGCCCGCATGACATTTTCGTTCATTGATTGTGTCCATCTCATGCGGTGCACATTACCACCGGTAGCGGGGGCCCTGTTCGAAACCGGTGGGTCTCGGGGTCCCAAACGTAAGGGTGGCCGGCCTCTTCCCCGGCGACGTGCTGGTGTTGGCGACGACGGCGGGGAAAAATACTCGTCGCTCGACGAGCTCGACGCCTCAACACTCGGCGATGCTGGCGCTGGTGCCGGCGGCTGTGAGGCGGAGCTGAGCGACGAGTCCGGGGGTCTAAGGCGTGCTACTGCTGCTCTGGCTCTCGTCAACATAATTTTTTCTTGATATCATTATTTGTTGTTATTTATAATTTCCATTTGACACCAGGTGTCATCTTGGCTATGTTTTTCGAAATACTATTTCTTCTGCTTTTATGGTTTTATAAATTAGTCTGTATATTTATCTGATATTGTATCTTCTTTTAGTTGTTTGATTATATAAATTATTGTAGGTACCGCAAAACTGTTATAGAAAATAAAATTTAAATATGCAAGAAAACATGTTCATGTTGATTCCAAGGTGTTGCCAGTTATCTGTATCTCAAAATGGATGTAGAAGCGGGGCTCGTGGTACTAAAGAGCTACTCCTTATCGACATGACCATAAGCCAACAGGTTCGCCGTAGTCGAAAGAATCTGGCGACATGCTGGATAGACTACAAGAAGGCCTATGACTCTGTGCCACATACGTGGCTCTTGAGGGTGCTGGAGTTGTACAAAGTTGATACAACTCTATGCACCCTCTTGAAGGCATGTATGGGGCAGTGGAGTACGGTGCTTCGCTAACCAGGATGTCGACAGCCTTCCGGGTATGGCGTACCTATAAGGATCAAGCGGGGTATTTTCCAAGGCGACAGTTTGAGTCTGTACGGCAAAACCTTACATTTTTAAGTTATTCAGCAATTTAGACGCTTTAAACGCGCGTGCTCCCCCATTCGTTTAGCAATTATCATTTGTTCTGTAATATACTGTAATATACGGTTTTCACAGAAAGATTATCGCATCATTTTAACATCCTTTTCGCACCAGTTTCTTCATGGTCCTTCGAGAAACCGTTCGGGACCTCGCGTGTTTTTGAGAGTCCTCCATCCGGTAGGAGTCGACTAGAGTTAAATCAAACCGAAAACTAGTGAGGACATTCGTTCGGTGAACTAGCAGCTTTGTGGAGATAGCAGTCTCGTCGAAGCAGTCATCAACTCATCAGCAAGGAGACAGTATCAACAGCAGATCTGTCACCGTAAACGGCCGTAAGCAACGGATTACAAGTAAGATCTTTCCTTTTTATTTTTTATAAACAATAACGTCTACTAGCAAAATGGAAAGTCTTTACGTGTCGCAGCGGGAGCTTAGCGAGGCTACGACAAAATTGAACGTGAATATCAAAAAGGATAGCGCCGAAAGAAAAACAGGAGACTATTTTAAACCTCGTTTAGAATTACTTGAGAGCTATTGGTCCGATTATCAAAATAATCACTTGCGTATCTGTGCGGGTGGGGACAAGGAGCATGAGTATTTTAAGAATTCGGAGCATGAGCAAGCAAGTAAACTGTATACCAGCATTAAGGCGTTAATTACCGAGCAAAGTATGGAATTAGCAACTACGAGAGTACCTACACCGAGACGCCTTCAAGCAAAACAACAAGATCTAGAAGTAGCAAGTCCAAGCACCAAGCATTTGATGGAATCAAGAGGTTCTACTAGTAAGCTCGACGATATGCTTCGCAAGCAAGCAGCAAATATCAAGGCTTTTAAGAGAGCCGTGTCCAACATCGATCTGGATACAATCAATGAAAAATGGGAGATGGAAGATGCTCTCAAAACACTAAACTCTAAGTGGAAACAAGTGGATAGTCTCCACTGGGAAATCGATGGTGAAATGTATGGAGTAGATGAAGAGTATGAGCTTACGTACAATCGCAATGAAAGAACATTTATCGATCTCAAAAAATCTATTAATAAAAAGCTCTGGTCGGTGTCTCACAGAGAGCATAGCACTCCACAGATGGACATACCCATATTTTCTGGCAAATACCATCAGTGGTATTCGTTCAAAGATTTGTTTAATGAGACGATACACAACAATGCTTCATTGTCGAACGCTCAAAAAATGCAATTTTTAAAGGGAAAATTGCGAGGAGAAGCTGAAAAAATTGTACAACATCTTCCGATTAGCACGGAAAACTACACTACATGTTGGGAGCTACTAAACCATCGCTATAACAACAAAAAGCTGATTTTTAGCACTACCATCAACACTTTACTTGGTTTACCAAATATGCAGCAACAATCCATAGTACAACTAAAAAGATTGCATGACGTAACACTAGAAAGTATTCACGCCATCAAAAACTTAGGTGTCGACATCGCCACGTGGGATCCACTTCTCGTCCATCTGCTGTCACAAAAATTGGATGGGGAGACTTTCGGAGACTACGTTTCTTCACTGAAGAACTCAAGAGAGTTACCAGTGTTGCAAGAGTTTCTTGACTACTTAGAGAGCAAGTTTACAAGACTAGAAACTTCGCGACGAAAACAAGAGAACTCTACACAGAAATCTCATTCAGAAGCAAAACCCTTTGGTGCGAAAAATCATACGACACAAAATAATCAGCATAGCAACAACAATTCGAGATCATTCTCTAAAGCGTTACACGTGTCATCAGCATTCAAGTGTCTCTTATGCGGTCATCAGCACGGCCTATATAATTGTAAAAAGTTTTTAGAATTAAGCAATGAAATAAACTAAAAACTGTTGCAAAATTGAAAGTATGCATAAATTGCTTATTCGATCATAATGGCCAACAGTGCATTTCTACTAAACGGTGTCGCAAATGCGATGAAATGCATAATTCAATTTTGCACGATGCATGTACTAAAACGAGGTCGTCGCCAAGTCAAAGCAATGCTGCAACTAACTTAAATCAATCACATGAAAACACAAGCATGTCTATTTCATCTCATGTAGCTAGGAATGATTTGAAAAGAAATGAAGTTATGTTGGCCACAGCATTGATCAAGGTAGAAGCCGTAGATGGATCATATCAGATATTAAGAGCCATGATCGACCCTGGCTCGCAAGTATCTCTGATCAAGGAGGGTGCAGTGAAAAAATTAGGCTTCCAAAAATCACCTTGCAAGGGTATCGTTATGGGTATAGGAGAACAACAAAACAATTGCAAAGGAAAGCTAACCATTCACTGTACCTCTAACAATAACAATTTTTCGTTTAGTACAGATGTACTTGTTATGAATAGTTTACTTGGACACTTGCCCAGCAAATCATTTGATCGGCTGAAGTGGTCACATATTGAACATTTACAGCTAGCAGATCCCGACTTTAACTCCAGCCGTCCAATAGACTTACTACTGAGCGCCAATGTCCATGGTATTATATTATTATCAGGACTGATCAAAGGAGAGAATCCTTCTCACCCGGTCGTACAGCAAACCCAATTAGGATGGATCATATACGGAGGTGGGGAAATGACGTCATATCACTGCAACGTTGTATTGAACAATCTCCAAGACATTCAGCAATATTGGGAAATCGAAGACATTAGCGAAAAATCAAGCTTGTCATCCGAAGACCAAGAATGCGTTGATTATTACTTGTCTACTACCAAGCGACGTGCAGACGGAAGGTATGAAGTCAGGTTGCCTCTCAAACCAAATGCCAGTGAGAAGTTGGGATCATCTAAAGAAATAGCCGTAGCACAGTTCCAGAGCTTGGAACGAAAATTCAATAAACAACCAGACTTAGCACAACAATATAAACAATTTATCAATGAATATATAGCTTTAGGTCATATGATACCCAGTCAGTATAATAACAATGACACAATATCTTGTTACTTGCCGCACCACGCTGTACATCGAGCTGAATCGGCAACTACGAAGCTACGCGTCGTATTCAACGCGTCTGCCAGGACGTCTAGCGGCTACAGTGTCAATGACTTGATGTTCAAGGGTCCTAACTTGCAACGCGATCTGCAAGGATTGATCATAAAATGGCGTCAATATCGATATGCGTATACAGCCGATATTGAAAAGATGTATAGGCAAATTATGGTCAATGAAAAGGATCAGTCATACCAACAAATTGTATGGAGAGATTCGCCAAACAAGCCCATAACATCATACAAGCTGGCTACTATCAGTTTCGGCACCAAACCAGCACCTTATCTGGCTATTATGACCTTGCAACAGTTAGCGAAGGATGAGCAGCATCATTATCCTGAAGCATCCAAGTTCCTGAGGGAATCGTTCTATGTCGACGATTTGGCTCATGGTTCTCATTCCTTAAAAGGTGGTCAGCAGCTTATAGCAGATTTAAACTCATTATTAAAATCAGGAGGGTTTCAATTACGAAAATGGTCAGCGAACCATACAGATCTCCTGGCATACATTGATAATGACGAAAGCAAGGGAGATAACATATATCATTTTAAGTCCGAAAACAAATCCAAAACATTGGGATTACAATGGAATTCGGTCAATGATCAATTCACTTTTACATATAACATAGCAAAACCAGTAACAAAAGTAACAAAACGTATGCTTTTAGCTGAAATATCTAAATTATTCGATCCGTTAGGATGGATAACACCTGTGTCAACTAAGCTGAAGCTTCTTTTCCAAAAACTGTGGTTAGAGAACCTGCACTGGGATGAAGAGGTACCGTTGAATATTGGTCAGGAATGGAGTATTTTACGCACCGACCTAGAAAACATAAACTTTTATAAAATACCACGATGGTTCGGCTATCAACCGCATGACGTAATCGAACTGCACGGCTACTGTGATGCGTCGACAAAAGCGTATGCTGCAGTTATTTATGCGCGTATTAGGAAGCAAAATGAATATTCGATAGTACTGATTGCTGCAAAATCCCGTTTGGTCCCGGTCTCAAAGAGCGTATCATTGCCGAAATTGGAGTTATCTGGCGCACATCTGCTAGGAAGATTGATGAAGAAAGTAATTAGCTGTTTAGAAGAACAAAACATACGTGTGTTTGGATGGACAGACTCGATGGTAGTTTTGGGCTGGCTACAGGGTGACCCTGGACGCTGGAAAACGTTTGTAGCAAACCGAACAAGAGATATTATCGAAGTAATAAAACCGAATTGCTGGCGTTACGTTAAGTCAGAAGACAACCCAGCAGACTCAGCAAGCAGAGGTATCTTGGCATCGCAATTAAAAAATCATGAGTTATGGTGGCAAGGACCCAGTTCACTGAAATCTTTTGATGAAACGTCAGCAAAACAAAACACCTTTACAACAGATCTAGAACAGAAACAGACGTACGTTCAAGGTCATCAAGCAAGCATCATCACGCATAACAGTGATTCTGATAACATTATCATTCAATTATTAGAAAAACACAGTTCTCTTACGAAAATTATTAAAATATTAGCCTGGCTATTACGTGCTACAAAAACAATGCATTCGAGGAAATATGCAGCGTCGGTCAAACACGGGTCGTTGCCTTCATACCTCACAGTACATGAATTGCAGAAAGCAAAATTATTAATTATTAAACATATTCAGAGAACAGAATTTTTTGAAGATATTGAATTCATAAGAAAGCATGGTAAATTGAGCAGTAAAAGTAATTTACTAAAACTTAACCCTTTTAACGATCGTAAGGGGATCCTCCGCGTAGGTGGACGATTAGGTAACGCAGAAATGTGCATGGAAACTAAACATCCAGCGATCATTCCGCATAGCCATCGTTTCACTACGTTATTGATCCAACAGGCACATGAGCTAACTTACCACGGCGGACGGCCGCTTAACATTGTCACATATCAGGCAAAAGTATTGGATACTTGGAGGAAACAGGGCAGTTAAAAAGGAGGTCAGAAATTGCGTCATTTGTAGGAAGCATGCACCTAAGATGCAACAGCAACTGATGGGAGATCTTCCAGGAGCCAGAAGCAATCCCGCCCACCCCTTCTACCATACGGGTGTAGATTACACCGGCTATGTCGAAGTGAAAAGCAGCAAGGGACGAGGGATACGAACAACAAAGGGCTACATAGCACTATTTGTTTGTATGGCGAGCAAAGCAGTACACCTAGAACTCGTGTCAGATCTAAGTAGTTCAGCGTTTTTAGCTGCGCTACGTAGGATGGCAGCAAGGAGAGGAGCCCCGCGTCACATGTACAGTGACAACGGGACGAACTTTGTCGGGGCTAACCGAATCTTGCAAGAAGAGTTTCACGACCTACAAAGCATAATTGACAACCATACTTTAGCTGAGTTGGCGGATCTAGAAATAGAATGGCATTTTAATGCACCGTCGTGGCCAAGTGCTGGAGGATTATGGGAAAGAGCCGTCAGGAGCCTTAAACATCACATCAAGAGAGTAGTTGGTGAGCAGAAACTAACTTTTGAGGAGTATAGCACTGTCTTGGCACAAGTGGAGGGATGTTTAAATTCTAGACCCCTGTGCGCATTATCTGAAGATGTCGAGGACCTGGAGGTACTTACCCCGGCTCATTTTCTGATTGGAAGACCTGGAACAACAATTATCAATACGGAACATGATGCACGCACCAGATGGACTTTATCAGCAAGAATTTCGTGTGATATTTGGAAGAAATGGCAGGCCGAATATTTGACACAGATAACTGTGTATTGATAACAATACGTTCTAAATGGACGAAAACACAAGAAAATCTCAAGATAGGACAGTTAGTAACGATTCAAGACGACAATCTGCCACCAGGAAAGTGGATGATGGGCAGAGTAGTAGATATTCATCCTGGGCAGGATGGACACGTTCGTGTCGTATCGTTAAAAACAAAAAACGGCATAATTAAAAGACCTATTGTCAAACTGTCCATTTTACCAATTTCGTCAAACAGCGAAGAAGGAGTGGAAGATAGGCACGAAACAGTTGGGAAATTGCGAACAGAAGAAAGTGGAACAAAGACTGGTGCAAGCAAATCGAGATCAACATTTTCTGCGCTAGCTATTTCGTTACTCTTTTTCATGTCGATATTAACTACATCACAGGCGACATTCAACTTAACAGCATTACCTAGCAATATGTCGTTATATTTTGACCCAATAGATAACATGCAGGTTATAAGAGACAAATGGACCCTCGTTGTCTATTATAACATGTCTCCGTACTGGGACGGCATGACAACAGCAAGCAAATTCGTAAATTATTTAAATAAAACATGTAGCGCCATATCAAAACAAAGTCGATGTGCGATGATACTGCTCCAATTACATCACGAGTACTCGGAACTACAACATTACAATCGGCTACTGCTCGATCAGCATTTTGACGCGTACGCCAGACAGCGGCGCGGCCTTATCAATGGTGTAGGGTATGTTGCGAATACTTTATTCGGCGTATTGGATGACAGTTTCGCGGAACAATATAAAAAGGATATTCAGCTTATAAGACAAAATGAACATCACCTTGTCAAACTACTGAAAAATCAGACATCTATCGTGGAGGCTGAATACAATGTGCTGAAACGAACTGAGCAACATTTACAACTTCAACATAAAACAATAAACAAACACTTGAATGAATTAGATCAAGCATCAAATACTCTTAAAGTAAACGAAGATAAGCTGAGTGAAATTCAAGATTTTACTATGTCAGCATTAACAGCACTTACTTTAATTCAAAATTTAAAGCAGGTTCAGGACACTTTATTAGATACAATAACCGACATTGCCCACGGGAAATTTAACTCTCATTTATTGACACCAGATCAATTGAAGAGTGAATTACAGTATATCTCTAGTCAGCTGACGAAAGACGTTACCTTACCTGTAGAGGATATACAGTCGGACCTGAAGTCAATTTATAGCATGCTAAAGATCAAAGCAAGAGTAACATCAGACTTCGTAATTTTTGAGATTACATTCCCATTATCAAGTAGAGACGGTTACAGGCTTTACAAAGTGTTACCCGTTCCTCATCAAGTTGGGATGGACATGCTGAACGTAGTTCCGCTTGCAGAATATATAGCCATCAACTTGAAAAAGGATTTCTATTTTACATTATCAGCTATGGAACTTCAGTTATGCTTACGCAATGAATATTCCTATTTATGTGCAACTAACAAGCCTATAAATTACCTGAACATTGACGAGAAGTTTTGCAAACTCGATCCTACTATCAACCAATGCATGGTCAGCAAATCCACATGTGATGATATGTGGATTGAGTTGAATAATCCTTCTAAGTTTTTATATTTTTGCTGCAATTCTTATTCCATTCGTATTATTTGTCAAGGCAGAGTGGCTTACAAACAAATTGCTGGAGCTGGTATAATTAGTCTGGAACCAAATTGCATCATCAAAGGCAGAGACTTCGCTCTATACTCACGCTCTCATTTGGAAAATACTCTGCAATCTGACCCCGAAATTGAAAACCCACGGATAACAGAGCTCAATCAATTAGTTAACATCTCGCTATCGCATTACTCAGATTCGGTAGATCCGTTCAATAGCACCTTGGAAGAGATCGGCAAACAGATCAAAGAATTGAAAATGGCCACGGCAGATACTTCGGACAATACGATCTTCGACTTATCACCGCATGACATTCACCAGTACGCCATTTGCTATGGCTTACTAGGCGTAGCTATATTAGCAGCGGCAGTGTTCCTGTGGAGGAGGCGAAGAGTTGCCAATAACAGTATTTCTGAAGCGGCAATGAATACAGTGCAGTTTTCGCGAAAGCAGAGCACGGCTGACCGTCAGCCTAGTGAAGTGAACATTGTGGCTAGCACGTATAGTTTGAATAGTGTGCAAGATAGAGCAACTTCCCCTATACCGCAAAGACGTAGTATTTACATAGAAGATCTAGCTTAATCTTTGTGTATTTTTCTTCCATTTGTTTTATTTGTTACTTTTCCGCCCGGGAGCATGTACGGCAAAACCTTACATTTTTAAGTTATTCAGCAATTTAGACGCTTTAAACATAATGACCTAAAATGAGTCAGTACGTAACGCAACCGCAGCAAGTGTTGTCGCGCGTGCTCCCCCATTCGTTTAGCAATTATCATTTGTTCTGTAATATACTGTAATATACGGTTTTCACAGAAAGATTATCGCATCATTTTAACATCCTTTTCGCACCAGTTTCTACAGAGTCCACTATGGTTTTGCCTAGCACTGAACCCGCTGAGCACTTTGCTCGAAAGTTCAGGGCTAGGCTATCGGTTGCAGACTAGAGGTCAAGTTATTTCTCACCTCCTTTTTATGGATGACCTCAAACTATTTGCCCCCACTGACCTCCAATTAACTGAGTTACTAAAGATAACTGAAAGCTTTAGTAATACAATTAAGATGGAGTTCGGTGTGGATAAATGTGCGGTCATGCATGTAAAGCGAGGCAGGAGTGTGGAATCTGATAGTATAGAGCTCTCAGATTTCACACAACTTAGATCTCTCTCTGCAACCGAAACCTACAAATATCTGGGTATGTCGCAGGCATTAAGCATTGATGACGCTGGCATGAAACAGGCGTTGCAGGCACGTTTCTTTGGCCGCCTGAAGAAAGTCTTAAAAAGCTTTTTATCGGGCGGAAATAAGGTGCGTGCCTGTAACGGTTGGGCCATGCCCGTCTTAATGTACTCCTTCGGCATACTCAGATGGACTCAAACAGAATTGGACGCCTTGGATAGGAAAGTTCGCTGTCTACTCACGACATACCGGATGCATCACCCGCGTTCGTCGGTGATGAGATTGTACATCCCGCGCAAGTGTGGGGGTCGTGGCTTCTGGAGTGCCAAGACCCTCCACAATCGCGAGGTGTGCAATCTCAGAGAATACTTTCTCCACACCGACGCGGGTGTGCACCGAGATGTGGTCGCAGTGGACAGAGGGCTTACCCCGCTAGGTCTGGCTAAAGAGAACTGGCGCAAACCTGCCGTACTTGGTGTACAGGTGCGCAGGGAAGTATGGAAAGGTAAAGAGCTGCATGGACGTTTTTACCGGGCCTTGCATGGGCCCGACGTAGATTTTCCAGCGTCGGTGTCCTGGCTGCGTTTCGGCGATCTCTTCGCCGAAACAGAAGGTTTTGTCTTTGCGATTATGGACGAAGTTGTCATGACGAACAACTACCGGAAGTATATTCTAAGGGATGGGACGGTCGACATATGTCGGGCATGTCACCAGCCTGGTGAATCGCTTAGACATATAGTATCCGGTTGTTCTCGTCTTGCCAACGGCGAATATTTGCATAGACACAACCAAGTAGCCAGGATTGTCCACCAGCAACTTGCCTTAAAGTACCAACTTGTCGACTCCGTATGTGCCCGACCCAGTTCTTGAAAATGGTCGTGCTACTCTGTACTGGGATCGGTCTATCATTACTGACAGAACTGTTGCGGCTAACAAGCCGGACATAGTGGTGATAGACCGATTAGAGCGCCTTGCAATGATCATCGACGTCACCATACCCCATGACGAGAATCTCGTGAAAGCTGAAAAAGATAAACAAATTAAGTATTTGGACCTGGCTCACGAGATTGTCGACATGTGGGATGTTGACTCGGCGATCATTGTACCGATAGTCGTGACCGTAAATGGTCTCATTGCCAAGAGCCTCGACCACCACCTCAAGAGGCTCTCGTTAGACGGCTGGATCAAGTCCTCTATACAGAAGGCAGTATTGCTGGACACGACACGCATCGTTCGGAGGTTCCTCTCTCTGGAGCCCTAACCACCGGTAGCTTGGTCCCTGTGCCCGATGCCGGTGGGTCTCCGTGGTCCCGTTTTATATGGTTAAATATTTCTTTTGTAAAGTGATTTAATTATATAAAATGAGATTAATGAGAATGAAATTGAATAAAGAGGAATAATAATAATAATAATAATAATTTATTTATCCTCAAAATTACAAAAAGGTACAGTACAATTAGCCTTAAATTAGATTAATTGGTATAACTAGCCTAAAGTCTTATATTTAGTTTTACATAATATCATAATTATATGGCATATAAACAATAGTGTACATAAGGCTAAAAAATAACTATTTGCACCATTGGCAAAAAACAAAAAAAAAAACTAAGATTGCGTTATAATACTTATAATACATCGGCTACCCGCTCGAACTAGGTTATACCTGTGTTTCGAGCTGACGCTTGATTATAACGTAATGATACAAATAACTATAATATTTAATTGTATGCTATAATATAACTTATTGTGAAAGTAATTAAATTAAGATTTATAGTAAATTATTAGAGACTAATTTATTTAAAATTAATAATACAATTACGAAATACTATTTAAAATTCTGTTCAGTTAGTAATGTAACTTATCAGTGCGATAAAACACGTAAAAATAGTAATATTATTAACGTTCATTTTAAAACTACTAGTAATTTTTCTGTGTCGTCGTAATTAAGCTTTTGCAAATATTCTGATACTGTTGTGTTGCACATTTTATAATTATGACTATATATATAGAGTAATTTATTGAACTTATTATATAAGAACGGGCCTAGAAAAGTGTAAAATCTATTAACAAAGACATGATTCGTGTGAGGTGTTGTACATACTAGGTCCTTTCTTCTTCTTTCAAAAGGAATAGGAGAATAAGGGATTTCGGTGTGCTGTTTTAGTATAATGTTGAGTATAAATAGTTGGCGCACTGTTAGCACGTTGCATGACAAGTAGAGCTGGTGCGTAGGGAATTTAAAAGGTCGAAAAGTAGCAACTTTAAGTATTGCTCTTTGTGCTCGTTCTAGCGGCAAAAGAACTGATTTTGCCGCACCACCCCACGTTGTAATGCAATATGTTAATATGGATTGACACAAAGCTAAATAAACCTGTTTTATTAATTTGTAATCGGCTATGTTACGTAGTTTTTTGAAAATATAAATTAATTTACGCGTTCTCGCACAAACAATATCGATGTGGTTACGAAAATTTAGATTTGTGTCAAGTGTTATAACTAGATATTTAATATTGTCAGTTTTATTAATGTGGGACAAGTACATGCTAATAAACTAGCTTTTGCCCGCGGCTTCGATCGCGTAAATTCGGGATTCTCTAGTTATAGTATATCATCTATGTTCGGTCGGCATTCTATGTCGTATTGGGAGGATAATATATAACCGCAAAAAGTATTTACACATACAAACTACTTAGTACTAAGACTTAGTAGCACTCAAAATGTTATTAAGATTTGACACTACGATAGCAGCGCAGTCCGTCGGTTCCATAGTGAATCATTCCGAAATCCACAATTACTTCAAAATTAACTAAAAATCATTTTGCAGTGGACAAAATTGTGAATCTAAACCATTCTCAAGTCCCCTTGAATACACACAAAACATTTCATCAAGATCGGTTCAGTCGTTTAGGAGGAGTTCAGTGACATACACTCGCACACAAGACATATATATATATCAAGATTACCACAAGACGTAATAAATCTGCCAACTAAAGTGTTCAAGGCGCGGCTTTGGTCGTGGCTTATAACCAAAGCTTTCTATTCTGTTAATGACTAATTACAAGAAAAAATTACTGTAAATACTATGTATACCGCCTGTTCATTGTAATTTTCATTGATTCTGTAATTTATTTTCGTTTTTTCCTATTATTATTACTGTTTTTTTTTCTTTTAATTTTCAATATTGTGTAAAATTGTAATAAAAAGCAAGCCAAGGGTAACACTTGTAAACTTAACTGGTAAACTTGGTTTTCATTAAGTTTTATTGTTTTTTTGTCTTTCACTTTAATGTACTTGATTAAGTAATATTATATTTGCAACTAAGTTTTGCATGCTGTTTACAGCCAAACATATGACACTTTATTTATTGTATATTTTTTTTATGGACTCACGCCTGTATCCCCGAAGGGGTAGGCAGAGGTGTAATATTACACCCACATTTCGCCATAAATTTTTGGGTCCCACGTAATAGGGGGCGAGCCATATAGCCTACTTATTTATTATATATATATACACCTTATTTACTGTGTTTGATGCAAATAAAGATTATTATTATTTTCTTTATTTTCATATTTATCCTATATTTTACATTTTTAAATATAACACTCTAAAAAGTAAAAATGATATTTAAAAATATAAAAATAGATTCCCACCGACGACGGGAATAGGATCCAAGTCACCGGTGGTTAGGGCTCCAGAGCCAGAAATTTCCTCACAATGCGTGCCGTTTGCATTAGAACTGCCTTTTGCATCAAACTCTTGACCCAGCTACCTAGTTTCAACCTCTCTAGATGGCGTTCGAGGGTTTTGGCTATAAGTCCATTAACGGACACAACTATCGGAACAATAATTGCTGAATCAATATCCCACATATCGACAATCTCGTGAGCCAAGTCCAAATATTTCTCTTGTTTGTCTTTTTCTGCTTTCACGAGATTCTCGTCATGTGGGATAGTAATGTCAACAATCATTGCGCGGCGCTCTGATCGATCTATTATCACAATATCAGGCCTGTTGCAAACAACAGTCCTATCTGTGACAATAGATCGATCCCAGTACAATGTTGCATGACCATTCTCGAGAACTGGCTCAGGGCTGTACCTGTAATATGGCAACTCGACGTCTACAAGCCCGTATCGCAGAGCCAGTTGCTGATGTATGATCCTGGCTACTTGGTTGTGTCTGTGCAAGTACTCGCTATTAGCAAGACGAGAACAACCAGAGACTATATGCCTGAGGGACTCACCAGGTCGGTTGCAAGCTCGACACATATCTACTGTGCCGTCCCTCATGATATACCTCCGGTAATTTCTCGTCTTGATAACTTCATCTGCAATTGCACAGACAAAACCTTCGGTTTCTCCGAAGAGATTACCAAAACGTAGCCAGGCCACAGAAGCTAGTTGATCTACATCAGGTCCGTGAAGGGCCCGGTAGAATCTACCATGCAGCTCCTTGCTCTGCCACACAAGCCTGCGGTCGTCGACGCCTAAAGCTACAGGTCTGCGCCAGTTCTCTTTCGCCAAAGAAAGCGGGGTTAGGCCACCGTCAACTGCAACCACATCCCGATGCACATCCACACTGCCCTTAAGAAAATATTCCCTAAGGTTGTACACCTCGCGGTTGTGTAGGGTCTTAGCGTTTAGAAACCCTCGGCCCCCGCACTTCCGCGGGATGTACAACCTCATTACAGACGAACGTGGGTGATGCATTCGACATGTGGTCAACAGTGAACGGACTCGCCTATCAATCTCGTCCAGTTCAGTCTGAGTCCACTTGAGTATGCCGAAAGAGTACATCAAGAGTGGCATGACCCAACCGTTACAGGCTCGCACCTTGTTGCCGCCTGAAAGAAGACTCTTCAGGACTTTTTTCAGGTGACTAAAGAAGCGCTCCCGCAACGCTTGTTTCATGTCTGTCTCGTTGATGCCCAAAGCTTGCGACATACCCAAGTATTTATAGGTATCAGTTGCGAGGATTGATCTAAACTGAGTGAAATCTGATAGATGTACACCATCAGATTGCACTACCCTACCTTGTTTTACATGCATAACTGCACATTTATCTACACCAAATTCCATTCTGATAGAGCTACTGAAGTTTTCAGTGACCCTCAGTAGCGCTGTCAGTTGGGATTCTCTGCAGGCAAATAATTTCAGATCATCCATGAATAACAAGTGGGATATAGCTTGACCATTCCTGCGCAACTTGTAACCTAACCTTGAATCTCCCAGCAATGTGCTAAGGGGATTCAAGGCTAGGCAAAACCACAAGGGACTCAGGCTGTCACCTTGAAAGATACCCCGCTCTATCTTAATAAGTTCGCCGTTACCAAGACCCTGTCGACACCCTGGATAGTGAAGAACCGTCCTCCACTGCCCCATACATGACCTCAGGAAGGCGCATAGATTTGCATCTACTCTATACAATTCCAGCACCCTCAGAAGCCATGAATGAGGCACAGAGTCGTAGGCCTTCTTGTAGTCTATCTAGCATGTGGACAGACTCTTTCGGTTATGGCGAGCCTGTTGGCTAATGGCCATGTCTATGAGGAGTAGCTCCTTAGTACCGCGGGCCCCACTCTTACATCCATTCTGACATACCGACATGATGTTATTGTCTGATATATGTAAATTAATTTTCTTTGTTAGAATGGATGTAAGTAATTTATATATTGTTGGTAGGCACGTGATTGGCCTATAATTGGTGGGATCCGCGGTGCTACCCGACTTGTGGAGCAAGTGGGTAATGCCTTTAGTCATAAAACTTGGTAACAATCCAGACTCTAAGGATGATTGAAACTGTGATGCCAAGCAAGCATGTGAACTACGTAGCCATTTGAACCAAAAGTTATGTAAGCCGTCCGGTCCCGGTGACTTCCAGTTCGATGCTGTACGGATGGCATTGGCTACGTCTGCAGTTTCAATATTTACATCTGGCATCCTCTCAATAGGTTCGCATGCTCGCTCTACTTGACATATCCAATCATCCTCAGTATGAGTGACAGGCCTTGACCAGATTTTACGCCAGAAGGCTATAACCTCGGCATCCTCTGGCCGATCACTATCACTCACACACTGGTCTGATTGTTCCCAAGTTCTATAAACAGACTTCTGATCGCTTTGGAACATACGATTCTGGGTATACCTTTCCACACGCTTTTTGTATCTGCGAAGACGACTTGCCCACGCATAAACTTTCTGCTTCAGAAAGTCGATGCGCTCCGCGACACGTGTAATATATTCTTGAGGACTAATACCAGTCCCCAAAAACGCACGTCTCACGAAACGCATCACCCGCGGGCGTTGATTTCCCGATCTGAAGCAGACCAACTTGCCGATGAGCACCCTAGTCTCATTAATACGTCTTTCAATTCTGCACTGCCATGCTGGTATTTTCGGTTTTGGGCGCGCAACAGAATCATGTTTAAATTTGACCCCTGCTACGCGACACACCGCAATAGCACCGCAGTACAGAATTGAATGCGTATCTGTTAAGTCCCGGCTGTTACTAAAATAAGTAGTTAGCATTGAGTCCAGGGCGCACACCAGCGCCAGGTTTTTTTTATGCGTAGGCAGTCGTGGCAGACGTGGCCGATGGTCTGGCGGTGTGGATCGATAATCCCGTAACGCATCCTCCAAAGCGCTCCTCAAATTATCATTGTACTGGGTACTCACATTTATACCTACATTATCCATTTCCTCTTCAACATGGTGTATTGGTTCTGGGGCCGCCATGGGTACTGTGTCGGAAGAGGTAGAGACAACGTAGCTACACTGTGCGTCCAAGCGTAGCCGCTCAAGTGCTTCGTCATCCAACAAGTGACATCGCTGGATAGCGCGCACTTGATCTGATAGTCGTTGCACAGAAACATTAACATCTGGTTCAAGGGCCTGAAACAAAGGCAGTATTCTGTTACGGTACGCTGTGAGGTTAATTCCTCCCTCTGTAGCCGCAAAATATGCGCGCATGACGTTTTCGTTCATTTGACGAGTCCAACGCATACGCTGCACATTACCACCGGTAGCGAGGACCCCATTCGTGGCCGGTGGGCCACGCGATCCCAAGCATGCTGGTGGCCGGCCTCTCCCCCCGGGGAAAAATACTCGCCGCTCGACGAGCTCGACGCCTCCTCACTGGCCGGCGCCGCTGATGCGGCTGCCGGCGTCTGCGAGGCGGAGCGGAGCAGCGAGTCCGGAGGTGGTGAGCGTGCTCTTGCTGCCTTAGCCCGGGTTAACATTGTACAATCTTGGAATTGTTATTGTTTTGTATTGAATAAATACAGCTTGTGTGACGGATGTCATCTGTCATCAAATTTTTCATGGTGTATATTATTATATTTTCTTTGCGTATTTATAAAAAGGTTTCTATTTATCTGTTGATTCTCTGGACTTATTTGTGTTAAATATTTTATCTGAATTATGATCACTGCTAGTAAATATAAATAAAATAGAATTTTTTTCCCAAGACTGTACTGTCAACTTTAGTGTTGCCAGGTTTTATTATTATTACTTTTATTTTTTATTATTATTATTATTAATACGTTACGCATATGTACCATCGGAGACCATCTCCTTTAAGTGCATATTATTATACACCTATCTGACAGAAGATTAGCCACGGATTTGGAGCAGACAGCAGTGAAACCGCGGCCTCAACTAGAACTATTGTAATGCTTTGCTGTATGTCAAGTCTGAAATGAATTAACGAATACAAAACCAGTTTCGTCTGTTTGTTATGTACGCGTTCATGGTTTATCCGTTGGAGCGATATTTATTTTAAAATATATTATATCTATATTTGCTTAATAGAAATAGTTTGAAACTTTTTGAAAGGCGGCTACTATAAAAATTGCACTCCAGCTCTGGGTAAATGTCTATTTCATTTAGGTAAGGTTTTAAAACGAGTGTAAAAATCCGGTTAATCTTTAAATATATTATCGACAAATCTTATCGCATTTTCAACATTTCCGAGCTTGTGTATATGTACATTTCCTTATAATAGTAAAGGCGCTAAGTCGTAACACTATTGATATATATGCTAACGTTAACATTATTGATTATTATTATTATTTTTGAATAATATTATGACATAATTTATACGGATAAAAATGTAAGAAATATTGTTATATAATTAAAATTAAATGTTAACATGTCCTTGCATGTAAGATAAATATAATTATAAACTTAACCCTACAATATTCGTATGCCTGATAGAGGTGAAATGTGACCTGGAAAAAAATATGAACATTTATTATGTACCATTTCAATCGAATAAAGTCATTTCAATAAGTCGGCTAATCGGCAGAAATAGTGAATGTTTTTGCTCGTACTTTTCACTAAGCATCTAAATTGTTCGTGGAAGGTCTGCGTATAGGTTTTTAATCTTATACTACTACTTATGGAGCTGAGCATTAGCGATATTAGTGAAGTAAGTCGAAGAAAAACATTTGTACCGACGAACTTCCTCCGAAAAAGAAAGATTACATATCTACTTAAGTAGAGTAGAATCTGAATCGACAACCGTTTCTTTTTTTGTTGCGTGATCTCCACGGCTTCGCAATCAGTGCCGGCTAATACTACTCGTATATAATCACGTGATTATTCTTTATAACGAAATGGACTTCACACACTGCTCAGCTCGGTGGGAATACTTCACCTTCTTAGGGTGCGAACTTCAAAAAGTCCTCTTAGTGCCCCCTGACAGTCCCCAAGGAACACGCGTCCTAAATTTCAGCTTCTTTCGCCCAGTAGTTTGCCTGTGCGTCAATCAGTAGACAGGTTGACTACTGACTGACGCAAGAATTGTGTATATACAGATTTTAGGCTAAGAAACTGATCGTGTTGTATAAGTTGCTCGCAGAGGCACTTAGTTTGGTATTAGTAAAGGGGTTTCGTTCGGGGCCCGCCTGACCATCTGGCAAAAGGGAACATACCAGAAAAATAATAAAAAACAATAGCTGGAAGCTTGCCAGGAATTTTCACCTGTATTTTTTTTATTGTTTGAAGCTAGTTTTGTCACTGTTTTTTATAAACAGTTAGTCTGTAATCGCCAGTGTTAAGCATGCACTATTCCAAATAGTTTTTTCTTTATCTACTAATTCTGTTTTATTCCGTGGTGAGAACGCACACGGCGTGAACAGTTAGCAGAAAAGATACTTAATAAAACTCTTTCATATCCTATGCCGGCGTGTATGGGTAGGTTATGGATAAGCTAAATTTATTCTTAAAAGACTAACATCATAAGTATGTTATGTAACCGATGTTAGCAAATAAGTCAATTAAATTGAATTGATTTCAATATTTTTCGTATTTTTTAGGTAATTAAAAATTGTATTAGATAACCTAACTTTTGTGTTAATGTATTCTCACTTGTAATGAAGATTTAATTCCGAATGTCACGATTACAACAATAAATGAGACGCTTAGAGCTTGTGAATGGTCCTCGCTCGGCGGCTATTGAGAAAGTCTCAGTTTCCATGGGGCTAATATGTAATTTGAGCTACGCCGTAGATCTGTTCTACGCTAGTGTGTTCTACGTGGAATTATTGATTACAGCCCACCGTCCAACCCAGTTACATTTACAATAAAGCAAGCGTTTTGAACAAATAACCTTGTTCTGTATTAATAATGAGATATTTGTAGCATGATTATTTATCATCAGTCATAATTCCCAAATGACTGTCAGTTACAAAACATATTTACCCAAACGAGTCGCCAAGGATTCGGAATACAACAATAATAAACAAAATCAAAGTGCCGTTCGTGATTCAATATTTGAATTTTCAATAAAATTGATTGAAGCTCATTGAAGGTAAACTTGGGTCCCGAGCGAAAACATGATCGTAAATGGTGACAGGCATTTGTACCCCTATGACGTCGACGGGACAAAATACGGTACGGATAAGGAAAACATGCGTTTTGCGTACAAAAACTACATTTGAGATATGTGCGTGCTACGCGTTGTCATAAAGTTTTGTAGTATAATTTGGAATACTTTTTATATCGCGCACGACAGCCATTTCAGCAGAATATTTTTGTTAGTTTAAAAATCTAACTTCTTATTACATCACGGTAAAATATTTCACTTTTAAAATGTTCTCTTTTTTATGTACCAAATTTCACTGCCAATAGCCCCTTTAGTTTTCTATAATCTCAATGCAGTAATCTACGGTATTTTATAATTATTGATGGCTGTCTAACATAATTCGCAAGTTTATCTGTAAAACTCCACAAAAGTTTGCCGGGTCAACCATTCTTTAAAAAATATTTATGAAATCTTTCAAGCTACGGAGGGCAGTGGCGCTTAAATCGGAGGTCATTTAGTATTAAAGAGACTTTGAGATTGTAGCTGAAAAATAAATCGTTTTAAAATAATTCCTTTCTCTCGTGGTTGATGTAGAAAAACATATTTACAAACTCTACCCCTAAGAGTGTTCTTCAGTTGTTCAGCCGAGAAAACTATTAAAAACGTGGCTACGTGTACTTACCCGCATAGTAATTATTATATTATCTGCGGTCGAGCTAACAGTTTGTACATTTTTAAACGCTCTACTTTCAGGTTATCTTATAATTTAATAAAAGCTTGTTATTAACGGCCATATCAGCACTCTGGGGTAAAATAACTTGTACGTATAAAACACAAACGTGATGGACATTTTAGATATGAAATCTCTTCGATACTATAAATGAAAAAAATGATTTTGACTATTGACTTAGACATTAAAGTTTCATTGTGTATTTATGCACGTTACAACTCAATAGAAAAAGATCTTTTATATAAGATTAGATGAGCCCGCGGTTACACCCGCGTTATTAAAGGCTACTTATTGCTCCGCTCCCGTGGCTCATAGCGTGATTTTATATAGCCTATAGCCTTCCTCGGCAAATGGGCTATCTAACACTGAAAGTTTTTTCAAATCGGACCAGTTTCTGAGATTAGCTCGTTCAACCAACCAAACAAACAAACAAACTCCTCAGCTTTATATATCATATAAGATAGCCTATTTATTAAGAAACATGTTATACCTCACGCCTGAACCCCTAGAAAGGCGGAAGCAACCCTGGCAATAATCACCACAAGTACTGAACCTCTCACCCTGTAGATAAAAGGCCATAATTATGCAATAATCAAGTTCAACGCGGATGAAACGTGGGCAAGAATGGGTTAAAATAAAATTGTAACTTAACAGGTATTGTATCGACTTTATGCATCGCAGGTCATTTGCAATTAACTTTTTATTTTCTTTTTAGATTGAAGTGTGAAGATGACGCGGACGACATCGCCGCCGTTGCGGCTGTTGGAAAGGTTCGCTAATAGTACGCCGGCACCCAGCACTCCGACCACAGCCACCAATGTTGCTGCGCCGGTGCACAAACCGAACGCCAACAACAAGAGACCTACGCCTATCATTATATACCCAACGGGTAAGAACCAAGATCTACTCTATACCTCTTTCCATATTGTTACGGACGGGGTAACGGGATTGGAAGGAAACACCGAGTAGCACTGATGACACTTTAGTCGACTTCACACACGACGCGCCGTTTATTTTCGACGCGGACAGCACCAACACTAGCGTCTTTTGCACTGCACTTTTCACTGCACTTCACTGCACTTCAGTGCACTTTACTGCACTATGCTTTCACTTCACAATATTTTACTACTTCTTCTTTCTTCCTTTTACTTCTTCCTTTTCTTCTTCACTTTACCACTTTTCAACTTAAACTGGCGCTAGTTAAGGTTACGGAACCTAATAATATTAGCTTTGCCAGCACATCTCTCCCCTCCAAATGCTCTAGTTAAGTATATTGTCATCTTAGCATTAATTAATTATAAATACCATTGTCAATCTAGTTTTAACGATTACTATTTTAGATCTTTAATACACTGTTACGCTGTAATAATTAAATAAAGTATTTTTTTATATTAAATCCGAGTTCCATCACTTAATTGGCGCAGCCGGTAGGATCTCTGCAGTTTCTCTGTACCGTATCAAAATCTACCAAGTACAGTTTAACTTCTGTCTCTACGGTTTAGCAGAGATCGCCGAACAAATAAATTTATTAAGTTTCAACTCGAGAGGCTGACGCAGTGTGTTATCGTGGTAATCCAGCAAGGAGATGGGAGAAGCTACGGGACTGTGAGTAAAACTTTTCCCTATCCTTTCACTTTTCCTTTATATTTTATCCTCTTTGTTTTAAATATATGTGTATGTGTGTTATTAGGGATTGAAAAACGCCGTAATAACATAAAATTTTATTACGATCTATATCTCGTGGTAAAATTCTTTAGGATATATTTTTTTGTGTGTTATTAGGGATTAGAAAACGCCGTGATAACATTTAATTTTATTACGATCTATATCTCGTGATAAAATATTTAGGCATTTTTTTTTTCTATTTGTTTGTATTGTGTGTTGAATATATAGTTAGAATTGGATCGTATCGAGAAAGTTCCAGCTGAACTCATAAAAATTATCCCAGTATTTGGTGGAGACGCGAGACAGCTCCCACTTTTTATTAAAAAATGTGAATACATTTTAAACACCTTCCAGGGTGGCGAATCACAAAACGAATATTTGTTTCATGTGATTACTAGTAGCCTCTCAGGCGAAGCAGCTAATTTAGTAGGAGAAAGGGACCAAATTGATACTTGGCATGAATTAAAAACGTTATTGTCAGAACATTTTGGTGACCCTAGAACCGAAGAATGTTTAGTATTAGAATTAGAATCGCTGAAAATTCAATATAAGGAAAGTTATTTAGATTTTTGCCATAGGATCCAGAATATTCGCAGTATATTAATCGCTAAAGTAAACGAAACGATAAACGATGCTACTTTACGACAAGCGAAACATCATATTTATAATAATACTTCACTGAATGTTTTCCTTTATAATTTACCATCTCATTTAGTTAAATTAGTACGTTTACGAAACGTTAATAACTTAGAAAGTGCATTGAGAATTGTGTTGGAAGAAGTAAACTTTGAAACGGTTTATGACATGAAAAACCCTTTTAAAAAATCATTTCATAACACCTCTCAACGGCAAAACTATCAGTCGAGGCAGTTGTCCGGTACATATGCACCTAACAAGCCCCAGGTTAGCAACAATCAGTCGAATTCACAGAACGATGCAGGTTTCAATTCGCATAATAACTCGTCGCAATTTAGAAACAATAATTTTAGATTTAACAATGCCCAAAATAATGTAAATCGGTGGCCACATGTAACTAGGCCAGCGCAGTGGCGGAGTCAGCACATTCCGTCGCAGGCGCATGATGCACAGTTGGCGAAGACGGGGTCAAACACCGATGTTACGATGCGAACTGCCAGTTCTAGACGTGTTAATTATACAAATAATGATTCATTTATGATGTATAATAATAATGAAATCGATTCGGAACCACAGCCAAGTACGTCTAACGATAGCAATTCAGTGCAAAATTTTTTCATTCAAGCCTCAAGCAGAGAGAAAAAATAGTTTTAAATTGTAATAATTATCGCTCATTACCACACATTATTATACCAGAACTGGGTAGTGCAGTTTTTATGATAGATTCAGGTAGTACTAGGTCGTTTATCAACCCAGGTTTAGCTATAAAATATTTTAAAAATAATATTTACAAAGAACCCTTCGAGGTAGTGAGTACCCATGGGAATAGTATTCATTCTGAGGTGGCCGTTGTTCCTTTGCCAAATATTTTTAACTGTAACGAAACGCATAAGTTTTATATTTACACCGTTGCTAATGATTACGATGGTCTAATAGGCAGCAATTTATTAAAACAATTGGATGCTAAGGTCGATTACAAATCATTGACTTTGCATACTAAATGCGGTAGCATACCGTTTGTTTACTCGCTAGAAAAAAAGGAAACATACACTATACCGCCCAGGAGCGAATTAAAAGTAAGTTTGCCGGTATCCTTAAAAAACGGTGATGCCCTATTAGATTTTAAGGAATTTACGGAAGGAGTTAGGATGCCATGTGCCTTAGTTAATTGCGTAAATGGTTTCGCGTATACAGTTATTCAAAATTGTAAGGATATCGAAATGACTTTGACCGTCACGAGCCCATTTAAGGTTGAACCTTATATACCGGCCGAGATTTCGGTTAATCATATGGTTTCTGATAGGAATAAGTTGAATGAATTATTATCAAATAATTTAAATAAGTTGCGATTGGAACATATGAACGAAGAGGAAAGAAAGGCGATTTGGGACATCTGTAATGAATATAAGGATATTTTTTATTGCGAGGACATACCATTATCTTTCTCAAATGAAGTTAAACATAAGATTAGGACGATTAACGAGGATCCAATTAATGTTAAGGCGTATAGATTGCCGCCATCCCAAACAGAAGAAATTAGGCGTCAGGTAGACAAGTTATTAAAGGACGATGTAATACGAAAATCTCATTCTCCTTGGAGTGCACCGGTCCATTTAGTAGCAAAAAAGTTAGATGCATCCGGGAAACAGAAATGGCGAATGGTGGTCGATTATAGGCGTCTTAACGAAATAACAGTTGACGATAAATATCCTTTGCCAAATATTAATGACCTTTTCGATAAGTTAGGCAAGAGTATGTACTTCTCAACACTAGATTTAGCATCAGGGTACCATCAACTGGAAGTACAGAAAGAGGATAGGCAGAAAACTGCATTTGCAACACCTTTTGGCTTGTATGAATTTAATAGAATGCCCTTTGGTTTGAAGACAGCTCCTGCTACTTTTCAAAGAGCAATGGACAATGTTCTTAGAGGCCTACAGGGTATACATTGCCTGGTGTACCTCGATGACGTCATCATATTCTCAACCAGCCTCCAGGAACATGTAAACAAACTTAGAGCAATTTTTGACCGTTTGAGAAAAACTAATTTAAAAGTCCAACTGGATAAGTCCGAATTTTTGCGTAAAGAAGTAATGTACTTAGGACACACCATAACTAAGGATGGCCTTAAGCCCAATAACGATAAGATAGATGCCATTTTGAAGTATCCATTACCCAAAACAGTTACCGAAATCAAAAGTTTCTTGGGATTGATAGGATACTATAGGAAGTTCGTCAAAGATTTCGCTAAGATAACAGCACCTCTAACAGCATGTTTAAAAAAAGGTAGAAATATTGTTTTAGACGAAACTTATAAAAAGAGTTTTGAGACTTGCAAAGAGTTGCTAACAAACGCACCTTTGTTACAGTTTCCTGATTTTAGTAAACCCTTCATACTGACTACTGATGCTTCCAATTTTGCAGTCGGTGCGGTGTTATCGCAAGGTATTGTAGGCTCTGATAAGCCAATAGCATATGCCAGTAGAAAATTAAGTGATACAGAATCTAGGTATAGTACCATAGAGAAGGAACTTTTAGCCATAGTTTGGGCAGTAAAATACTTCAGACCCTACTTATATGGCAGAAAGTTCATTATTTATACTGATCATAGACCGTTAGCATGGTTAAATTCACTCAAAGAACCTAATAGCAAATTAACTCGTTGGAGATTAAGGTTACAAGACTACCAGTTTGATATTCAGTATAAAAAAGGTAAACAGAATACAAACGCTGATGCCTTATCTCGTGTTAAAATTAATGCTTTGAACGAAGATTGTGAATCAGTAATTGTAAATGTAGATGAAAAAGAACAAAAGTTACAAGAACATTTGAGAGATTTAGAAAATGAAATTGCTCGTCTTAGTAGGAAAGAACCGGAAGTTGAACCTATGGAGTTGTCGGATTCAGAAAGTGATGGCGCTACCGCAAATTCTATTTCTAATAGAGAACATGAAGGTATACCGATCCTCAATGAAGCGATAGATACTAAGGCTAGACAAATTCATGTTTTTACTTGGTTTAAAGATGATATTGGTGTAAAAGACATCTCAAATTCAAAGCAAAAGATATTAGAAGTACATTTACCTTTAAATAATAGCGAATTAGTAAAACGTTTCCTTAAGGAATACACAGATTATAAAAATAAATATTTCATTTACTTTGAGGATCATGCTTTTAGACCAACTTTTGCAAACGTCATAACTTCTTTATATAAAAAAGGAACACAAAATTTCATAGAATGTACTGAAAGAGTGGTGAATGTAACGGATGAAAATGATCAGAAAGATTTAGTAATAAAGTATCATCAAGGAAAAACTTGTCATAGGGGAATTAGAGAGACTCTAACGAAACTAAAAAGAAATTATTGGTGGAGTAATATGAAGGAAACTATTAGTGCTATCATTAATGCATGTGAGGAATGTCGTAAGATGAAGTATGATAGAAAACCCATAAAACCATATATTCAACTAACGCAAACGCCAGATAGTCCTTTACAAGAAGTTTTTATAGACCTATTATATATAGAAAAGAATCAGTATTTAACGGCTGTCGATTCATTTAGTAAACTTGGTCAAGCAATACATATTCCCAATAAAAGTACCCCTGAGATAGTGAGAGCTTTGATAAAATATTTTAGTATGTACGGAATTCCAAAGAAGATAAGTAGTGATTCTGGAACAGAATTTAATAACGAATTAATAAAGGAAATGTTAAGTTTGTATAAAATTGAGCAGCACATAGGGACCCCCAATAACCCCAACTCGATGGCGATAGTTGAACGGTTCCATTCGACAATAATTGAAATCTATAGGCTGGCAAGATATGAACAAAGTAGTCTAGATGCTGCTTCTATTATGACTTATGCAATTTTAGGTTATAACAACACTATTCATAGTGCCACGAATTTTACACCGTTCGAAGTTGTTTTCGGGCAAACAGAATCGGGTAATGCATTCGATATAGATAGAGATAAGAACTTAATGCAGAAAATTTTACAAGATCATCGTAAACGATTGAAAACTCTTTATGAACATTTAAGCTGTCAAATGATAGGTAATAAGTCGCAAGTTAGGGACAAGAAAGGTGGTGAAGAACCCCCGACAATTCAACAAGGTGAAACTGTCTTTATGAAAAATACGAGAACTAGGAAAGCTAAAGAACTACCACGTTATGAGAAAGCTCAAGTTATAGGTAACGTAAATAGAAATATTGTTCCAGTAAAGCTTAAGAATAGAAACACTAGAGTAGCAATAAAAAAAACGTAAAACGCCCTCCACAGATGGTGGTTGATCCTGCTCGTCCTAGTGGATCAAGGGACAACTTTGAATATCCAGAAAATAGATCAAAACCCCGGGATAGCTCCGATGAAGATTGGAACAGCTCTGATGAAGAGTAGTCACTGGAGTATTATTAAGACCATAGATTTAAATTCATTAGTTTTACAAATAGATAATAATATAGAAGAATATACTAAATTAAAATTAATTACTACTAGCAATAGTGAAACATATAGAGAACTTATGGGATTATCAATTCAGATAGAATCTTTTATCGAATTAACTAGGGATAGGTTACATCAGATTATGCCAACTACTAGGGTTAAAAGAGGTATTCTCAACCCTCTTGGGTCAGTTATTAAGGTTACTACGGGAAATTTAGATTCGGAAGACGCTAGAAAATATGATTTAGAGATAAGTAAATTAAATAATAGAGAACACTCAGTGGAACGGAAAGTTTCGTTAATGCAGAAGGCTTTTGATAAATTGGTAAACGTTTCAGATGATATTAATTTTAATACTAAACATTTAAACTATAAGATCAGACAATTACAGTCACTTCTTCAGAATCAAACCAAGTATTCGAATTTAGTCACGATCATGAATAGTTTGAACCAGATATTTAATAATTTTCGTACTATTTATACAATTATATACGAGATCGAAACTGCTATAGCTTTTAGTAAAATGCATATATTACATCAATCTATAGTAAATACAACAGAGTTATTTGATATATTAAAAGAAGTTCAAAAACATAGTCAATTAATTTACCCAGTAAGTCATGAGTATTTAGTAAAATTAGAAGGAACTATAGAAATTAAAGGGTATGTAGATAGTAATAAAGTGGTATTTATATTAGAAATCCCATTAATACATAAAAACACATATATTTACTATAAAGTTGTTCCCATTCCAATATACAACCCTTCCAAACATAAAACCTTTGCCATTATTCCTAAATACCCATACCTAATAGTGAACAGAATGAAATACAGGTCCGTAGTAGATACCTGCAGAGAAATAGATGATCTACAATATCTATGCACAGAGGAGAACGTATTACAATACCACACTGAGACGTGTATTGAACAACTGATGCTTTTGAAAGGGAATTTCAGTGAATGTCAACAATACCAGGTGCAGATTGAGGAAACCAAAGTTCAGCCTGTGTCAGACAACCATTGGCTGATCTATTCAGAAAAGGAAATCACAGCAACAGAATACTGTAACGATGAGACAAGGAAGTACAACCTACGAGGCACGTACATTCTCCTGCCAAGCCAGCGTTGTTCGTTGCAGATTGCAGACACATATATTACTACACCTACCAATGGCAGCTCAGTATTCTTCAGCCTGCCACCAGTACAGATGCCTGAGCTTCGTGGTGACGCTGTCCCGCCAGCCAAGCAGATGGACCTTCGGGGCGTGGAGCTCGGCGACATCAAGGACTTGTTAACCAGAGCGAAATATAGTGCCAGTGTTAGTGAGATCCAAAGTTACATTATAAGTGACCAGATAAGTGTATGGACACTAGGAATATATGTAGTAATAATAGTTTTAATAATAGGATTTATATTGTATAAATGTGGTTTCCATACCAAGGTAGTTTGTAATCGAAATTGTCCAGAGCCAACACAGCTGCCTCTAGACAATTTCTCACCTAGGGAGGGAGGAGTTAAGGTTACGGAACCTAATAATATTAGCTTTGCCAGCACATCTCTCCCCTCCAAATGCTCTAGTTAAGTATATTGTCATCTTAGCATTAATTAATTATAAATACCATTGTCAATCTAGTTTTAACGATTACTATTTTAGATCTTTAATACACTGTTACGCTGTAATAATTAAATAAAGTATTTTTTTATATTAAATCCGAGTTCCATCACTTAATTCGCTCAACGCGTCTACACCGCCTTATATACCCCTAGGAATGTTTTAGATCCACTAATTTCGATTGTCATATCATGATTCAATTGTTTTTCTATCTCCTGTATCTTTTTATCCTTTCCATTCCTTCCTGAAGTTTCTAGAATTTTCTAATTTTTACTCGAAATATTTAAATAATCTTTTTTAAATATTTGCCAAATATTCATAAACATTTTCCAAATTTCATAAAAACCATAATCCACATAACTGTTATGACTAGGATTTGAACCCACGCCATCAGAACGTGAACGTGATGTGATCCGCACGGCCATTGTCTAGTTGTCAATGACTGGTGAATTTGGCGAACACTTGACAGAGTGTATACGTCATCGAACTAAAAACTCATTTCCAAATAATAAAATAGTCTTCAAACCTCTTTGCTAATTATTGTGTTTGACGACCGGCTAGTTTGTCGTGTAGACGTCAGTAGTCCTTGACAACGGTAGTGATGACAGCTTGACTTGACACCGGCCGTCACCCTACCCCCTCTCTAAGACATGCTCGTCCCGAGCATTGTTGGATCCATGATATACCGCTATCCTATCCACATGAACAATCTTCAGTAGACTTCTAGGTGTCTTCCGAATTCTGTAGGTTACGTCGTTAATTTTCTTTATTACAGTATATGGTCCTTCCCAGCTTGGCTGTAATTTGGGAGATTTTCCCTTACATCGGACCGGATTATGAAGCCACACCAAAGTTCCCTCTTCGAATTATCTTGCATTTGCGCGTCTGTCATATCGAGTCTTTATTCTTTCTTCCGCTTGTAAATTCTCTTGTCTAACGTGTTCATGAATTTCTTCGAGCTTTCTTCTTAATTCACATGCATAATCGGTAACTCAGCTAGGCGTCCCTGGAGGACATCCAGCAAGAAGGTCTACTGGAAGTCGTAGCTCCCTTCCTAAATTTGTTCGTGCCGGGGTTGTTGCCGTACTTTCATGTACAGCGGCTCTGTAAGCCAGAAGAAATAGTGGGATATATTCGTCCCAGTTTTTCTGATGGCAATCGACCACTTTAGCAAGATGCCGCTCCAATGTCTGGTCAAATCTTTCCACCATTCCATCTGATGGAGGGTGATAAGGAGCTGTCTTGGTTTTGTGGATCCCCATCATCTTGCAGATTTTTTGAAAGAGTTGCGATTCAAAGTTTCTCCCTTGGTCGCTGTGGATTTCTAACGGTAAACCAAATCGACAAAATACTTCATTTACTAATTTTGTCGCGACTGTAATTGCTTCCTGATTAGGGACTGCAAAAGCTTCTGCCCACCTCGTGAAATAATCCATCACCACCAGAATGTAGCGATTACCACTTTCTGTCAAAGGAAATGGTCCAGCTACATCCACAGGAATCCGTTCCCAAGGAGCTCCCACAGTGTATAGTTTTAGTGCTCCGCGGCTCCGAGTTTGCGGCCCTTTAACCGAAGAACATTTAACGCATTTCCTGCACCAGTCTTCAACGTCTTCCCTACAGTGCAGCCAATAAAAACGAATCTTCAGTAAGGTTCTTCGCACTCCAAGATGTCCGCCAGATGGGCCATCATGACAAACTCGCAAAACTTCAGGAATCATTGATTTTGGCACTATTGTTTGAAGATAACTGTCTCTTCCAGAAGCACTTTCCCATTTTCGACAAAGTAGTCCATCTTGCTTTATTAGGCTGTTCCATAGCGCCCAATAACTTTTCGTCACGGTACTAGTATCAGACACCTCACTCCATTCTGGCCGAAGGGAGTTATTCTTTAGACGCTCGAGTATCGGTTTCAAATCTTTGTCTTCTTCCTGGGATTTAATAATGAACTCCCTATTCCATCGCCCGTCGATGGTATCCGTTCTGATTACCTTGACGGCAGCTTCCTCTTTTCCTTCTTGTCGCACGCAATACTTGCAGCTCTTATCACAAGGACGTCTTGATAAGGCATCAGCATTACCGTGAGATTTTCCGCTACGATGCTCAACTTCGAAATCGTACTCTTGAAGTTGTTCAATCCATCGAGCTACTTGACCCTCACAATTTTTAAACTGTAAAAGCCACTTAAGCGCTGCGTGGTCCGTCCGGATCAGGAATTTTCTTCTGATTAGGTACTTTTTAAAATGCTGAAGAGTTTTCACTACCGCTAGAAGCTCCTTTCGTGTGGTACAGTAGTTCCTTTCAGGTTTAGACAGCGATTTGCTAAAGTAGGCAATAACAGCCTCCTGGTCTCCTTGTCTCTGGGAAAGAGTTCCACCAATACCCACATTGCTTGCGTCTGTGTCAACAACAAATACCCCTTTGACGTCGGGATATGCAAGAATTGGCGCTTCACATAAACGCGTCTTCAACTCCTCGAAAGCAGTTTGACATTTTTCATCCAAATTAAATGGTCGTTTTTGCTCCGTCAGCTCATGTAAGGGTTTTGCGATGCTCGAGAAATTATTCACAAAACGTCTGTAATAAGAGCAAAGCCCCATAAATGAGCGCACCTGCGTCTTGTCCTTAGGCATGGGCCAATCTTTAACCGCCAAAATCTTGGCAGGGTCCTTCTCGATGCCTTTTTCAGAGACGACATGACCCAAGTAGTTAATTTGTCGCTTAAAAAATGAACATTTTGTAAGACTGAGCTTCAGATTTGCATTTCTCAATCTATTGAGTACACTTTCTAGCTTCGTGAGATGATCATCGAAGTCTCGTCCCATTACAATTATGTCATCGAGATACACCAGACAAGCTTCCCCTAAAAGCCCGGCAAGGATGTGTTCCATTAACCTTTCAAAAGTAGCTGGTGCATTGCACAAACCGAATGCCATAACCCTCTGCCCATTGAAAAAGCTGTCTTCTCCTTGTCTTTTGGGTCCATTTCCACTTGCCAGTAACCACTTTTTAGGTCTTTTGTTGTAAACCACGTCATTCCGCAGTAATGATTGCATTACAAATAGTTTGATTGAAACTGCGATTATAAGAGATGTGAGGGTAGAACATGAAGATAAAACGCTGCGAGATACAAACGACAAACAACGGTTAGTAGACAATGCAGTCGCTGCCTGCGGTACGGGGGGTCAGAGAACGTCGAGGCCGCCCTCACCTCAGCCGTCATCAAGCGCGCCGCTCACCGCGCCGCCGCCGCTACGTAACGACGCAAGCAGCGGGACCGCGACCGATATCATATTGAGCGCTGCGGTGAATTTAGTATCGCCGAGCGCGGGTATACAGGTTGAAGATAATTTGACATCCGTTGATAGGGCTCGCCTTCCTCATACACCGATAGGACGGCCTGCCTCGGATCGGCAGACAAGCACTCGTGGTGCAACGGCAATTAATGAAGGATGGCAGACGATAAAACATCGCAAAAAACCAAGGAAATACCGTTATGTAGGCAAGTCAGGCGAAGCTCGAGAATTGAATTGCACTTTCCGCGCTGCAGACAAGAAAATTCCCATGTTTATTACGAATGTGCACATATCTGCGACGGAGAGCGACATTATAAACCATATATTCAGCAAAACGCAGGAAACTGTTTTTTTAGAGAGAATAAACATGAAATTCGATAGAGGACACAAAGCTTATAAATTCTTTATATTAGAAGCAAACCTCCCTCGTTACATGGACGCTGCACTATGGCCCAAAGGCGTCATATTCCGACGGTTTGTAAGCTTTAGACAGAGGAATATAAACGGTTCGTCTAGTGACGCTCGCGGTGCGGAAAACCTAAACAATGGATAGCGGCCTTCATAGATTAGCTACATTTAACTGCAAGAATGTGAAACGGTCCATTGATGACATTAGGGAACTTTGCCGTACGTGTGACGTGATATGTCTACAAGAAACGTGGTTGCTGCCGCATGACATAGCCTATCTCGGCACGATCGACAGCGGTTTCGGTTATACAGCAACGTCGGCGGTTGATACATCTTCGGGGATGCTGCGAGGGCGTCCATACGGCGGCGTCGCTTTGTTATGGCGATACAGTTTGTTTCAACAAGTGTCCGTGTTGTCGTGTAACAATTCGCGAATTTGTGCTATTAAAATAACAACAAGTGATAGACCTATAATAGTAATGAGTGTTTATATGCCTACAAATTCAGCTGATAATTTACAAGTTTTTACAGACTGTTTGAGTGTTGTAAGTGCGATTATTGATGAGTATGGAGTTGAGTCAGTGTTTATACTCGGCGACTACAACGCAGCCCCGGGTGAGTTGTTTTACAGTGAACTTATTAATATTTGTAACGACCAACTATGTGTAGATGTAGATATGTTGGGGCTTGACTCGGGTACGTTTACTTTTATAAGTGACGCGCACGGGACTAGCAGCTGGCTAGATCACTGTATTGCAACTCACGCTGTGAGGCAGGCTGTTGTGGGAGTGGAGATTGATTATAGCACTCGATGGTCTGATCATTTTCCCGTTATAATTAACTGTCACCTCAATTTGTCAAATAATACGATCTTGCCTGATGTTATGAATATAAATATAAATACAGAGGTAGTATGGGGTGTAAAGACTGAATACCAAATCGCAATGTATACCACACAGTGTAACGATAGATTAAAATTAATTGACTTCCCTTCTGAGTGCGCAAGCTGTGCTGATCGTTTTTGTAATGATCGTGGCCTCAGGCGTGTTCTTGACGATCTGTACTCTGACATTGTGACCGCTCTTCGTGACGCAGCGACTTTGGCGGGTCGATGTGGCACGCAGAATGGCAGGGGTGGCTCGCGCGTGGCAGGGTGGAATAGGCACGTTAGCGAAGCTCACAGGCAGGCTAGGTCTAAGTTTGTCGAGTGGGCTTCTTCTGGTAAGCCTAAGTCAGGTAACATTTATAAGGAAATGTGTGATAGTAGACGAGTCTTTAAGTCTAGACTGAAATGGTGTCAGACTCATCAAGACCAAATAAAGATGGACGCTCTTGCTGTAAAACATAGCAAAGGAGATTTTCGTGGCTTCTGGAAGAGTACCAGTCAGACAAATGTACGACCTGGCCTGCCTGTGAGTGTCGATGGTGTAAGTAGTCCCAAAGATATAGCAAATCTTTTTAAGAACCACTTCGCTGTAAAGTCTCGTTTGGATCCGATGGTGCGGTTGCTCAATGCTAAGGTGGATAATCAAATAGTAGGGACTTGTTTTCGAGCAAAAGAAGTTAGGAAATTTATAAAAGATATGTCAAGGGGCAAGTCCCCAGGCCATGATGGACTTAGCATTGAGCACTTGCAACATGCGGGCCCTCACATCGCTAGGATCTTGGCTACATTTTACTCGCTGTGCGTAAGCCATTCGTACTTACCTGATGATTTCATGAAAACGGTGGTGGTACCTATAGTGAAAAATAAAACTGGCGATCTTACCGATAAGAGTAACTATAGGCCTATATCACTTGCTACCATCATAGCAAAAGTTTTTGACGGTTTGCTTAATACACATCTCAACAATTACGTTAAAATACACGATAACCAGTTCGGTTTTCGTCCCCGGTTATCCACTGAAAGTGCCATACTGTGTCTAAACAAAACCGTCAGATACTACACAACTCGTAAGACACCTGTGTATGCGTGCTTCCTCGATTTATCTAAGGCCTTTGACCTTGTAGAATATAACCTGCTTTGGGAGAAGCTGAAAAGAGTAGACCTGCCTCACGAAATAATAAGACTGTTTCAGTACTGGTATGCACACCAGTCCAATACCGTCAGATGGGCGGGGGCAATGTCAGATCCGTATCAGCTAGAGTGTGGAGTAAGGCAGGGTGGCCTAACGTCTCCAACCTTATTTAATTTGTACATAAATGAGCTGATCGAGGCGCTCAGTAATCAACACGTCGGATGCCACATTGATGACGTCTGTGTCAACAATTTAAGCTATGCTGATGACATAGTACTCATGTCAGCATCGGTCTGTGGCTTGAGGAAGCTGATACAGACATGTGAGGAATACGCGTGTGGCCACGGCTTATTATATAATGTCAAGAAGAGTCAATATATGGTCTTTGAGGCCGATGGTGCAAGATGTCCCAGTAACATCCCTCAAATTAAACTTAATGGAGTTCCCTTAGAAAGGGTTGAACAATTGAAGTATCTGGGACATTTAGTCACTGCAGACCTCAGGGATCATGCGGACATCGAGCGGGAGCGTAGGGCGCTGTCTGTTAGAGCGAACATGATCGCTCGTAGATTCTCGCGATGTTCTAGAGAGGTTAAAGTTACGCTTTTCAAAGCGTACTGTACATCGTTCTACTCATGCAGCCTATGGGCTGACTATAACAAAAATACATATAGCGCCCTACGCGTGCAATATAATAATGCATTCAGAGCGGTGATGGGGCTGCCCCGATATTGTAGCGCCTCGGGCATGTTCGCGGAGGCACGAACCGACTGCTTCAACGCTATAATGCGAAAGCGCGCTGCATCGCTGGTGCGCAGAGTGCGGGCCAGCTCCAACACCGTTCTGTCGATGATCGCGCAAAGGTTGGACTGCTATATTATTAAACATTGCTGTGATAGACATATACCAGTAACACACTCAAAACGCAGATTTTAACATTACCAATTTCAATGTACAATCTTATTTAATTACTATTTATTACAGTTTAAATTGCTATTGGACTAGATTGGACTTACTTACAATAATTGAGATATTATATTTTTCATCGCATTTACATCTAATTAAAATTTGATTTTTACAATTATTTATGATTATTACTAATATTTCAATTCTGACTGACTTAGTGTATTTATTTAATATTGTTGGCTTATAATTGTGTATGTTGTTTGTGTGTTATTTCTATCACTATTTTCATTGTCTGTATGTTTAATTTCTTGTATGGGTGTAAATAACCTGAAATAAATGATTTATTATTATTATTATTATAACGTGTCTAACGTGTCGTCTATTCTAGGCAAAGGATAACTGTCTTTCTTGGTTACATCATTCAATCTTCGGTAGTCAATACAGAATCTAGTCGATCCATCCTTTTTCTTTACCAATACCACCGGTGAACACCACGGGCTAGTCGATGGCTCAATAACTCCGTTTCTCCTCATATCTTCAATCATATCCTCTACCTCCTTCTCTCTGGCAAAAGGTACACGTCACGGGCGTTGACAGATCGGTTGTTCATTTCCCGTATTGATGGTGTGTTTTACTACTCCTGTCTTCCCAATGTCACCGTCGTCCTTTGAGAAAATGTCGACGTATTGTGTCAGCAATTTCTTTGCTTTTTCTGTTTCGATTTCTGTTAGATCGTCTTTGCAACCTTTCAAAACGCTATCCACGTTAACGTTAGTCTCAGCCAAACTCTTGATTTCCTGGCAGTTTCGTAACCAAGCGACTTCCACGGACTCTCCTATCTCAGAACCCTTTTTCAAAACTTTTTCTTCATTACTTAAATTTAGGACAGGTATAACAGCCATTTGTGAAGAAGCAACAACTACACATGCTGGCAACCATGGATCGTGATCTCCATTGTCTTCTATCATTATGCAACGTCGCTGACTCGAAGTGGCAGGTAATGTGACAGGAACAAATGTCTGTGACCTAGGTGCGAGCTTGCTCTCCATGAGGCACAAAACCTTTCCCGTGCCTCCACCTCTCATTGGAATCTCCACATCTCCACACTTTAGGATACCACACTTAATATCCAATCTACATTGGTGATCTCTGAAGAAGTCTAGCCCAACAATGCAGTCGTCGATGATGTCTACAATCAGTGCTTTTTGCCAATACAATTTGTCACCTACTTTGAAAGCCACTATTTGCTCTCCCCTGACTGGAATGTGCTGGCAGGTAGCCGTTGTCAGTCGAGGTCGAAATGACTGTTTTAGAATCTTTCCATTCTTCCTTATCAGGTGAGTCCCTATAACAGTTCGAGACGCACCGGCGTCCAAGGTCAGCAAACAGGTAACGCCATTGACCGCTCCATCAATGGTTAAACTGTTCCCATCCGTGCTTTGTCGGATAAAAACTTTAGGGGCTTTTCGTCTACCGGCCAGCGCTTGCCCCGCAGCCCTGGCTGGAATTAGTTTTCCTGGTCGTGTTCGGACGTTTGAACAGTAGCGCCAGTCTTACGTTTACGTTTCGGACAGCTACTGATGAAATGTCCTGGTTCCCTGCAGCTATAACATTTTGGGCCAAATCTTCGCTCTGTTCGCTGCATTTCTGCGGCCACAACTCGGACTCGTCCACCCTTGATGTCTCGACGGACAGCCTCCACTTCGAGAGCATGCGCTAAAGCATCCATAACGTTGTCATGGTGCTTCAGACGAACGGCAGACCTGACCTCATCGTCATAAATGCCATCAATGAACGCCTGGAGACGCATGCTTTGGACTTGTGCCGGGGGTGCAGACTGGTAAGCTTTTCCTACCATTTTCTCTACTTCTAGAGACCACTGCTGCAATGACTCGTTAGGGCGCTGACAGCGGTTACGCAACTGAGCACGGAATACAAATTCCAAATGCGTCTCTCCATACCTGGACTCTAGAGCCTCGATGAGCTGTTCATATGAGGCGTCTTTCCCCACAGACTGTAGCACTGATATTGCACCATCGCGTAAGGCCAGAGCGAGTGCAGTCTTGGCCTGCTCTCTGTTCCAACTGTTACTAGAAGAAGTGGCTTCAAACTGCATCCTGTACGCCTCCCAGGATGAGGTACCATCGAAAGAAGGCACTTTAAAATTACCAGCACCTGATGAGGTGACTGCGACTGAAGGGACGTTGGCCTTAATCCTCTTGAACTCCTCCTCTATGCGGCTGTGCATCTCATCCGATATGCCATGCGGGACTGCACCTCTTCCGACACTGCCGCCTTGCAGGACTGTATCTCTTCCTCTATAGTAGCCATGCGAGATTGCACTTCACCGATACACATCTCCATCTCGGTGATCTTACGAGCGTTCTCCGATATATAATGGCGAATCTCATCCTGGCTCTCCATTATCTCGCTAAGCTGAGATTGTAGCTGCTGCGAGTTTTGCTGGAGTTAGGATTTAAGCTGCTGCGAGTTTTCCTGAAGCAACTGTTGGAATAGTGCAGCGAGGTCTGCTATAGATAGCGGGTTAGCTGCGCTTGCGGACGTAAATACCCCTCCTTCGGAGCCACCTCCTTGCGAAGGAGCTTCCCTGCACACAACTTCTGGATTAGAGTCGCCTTGTTCTTGAGCGGCAGCCCTCGCACGTGACGTAGGCCCTTCCCTTGGCATGACTGGCATCCTTAATCCTTCCAATCCCACTTCTGACACCAATTGTTACGGACGGGGTAACGGGATTGGAAGGAAACACCGAGTAGCACTGATGACACTTTAGTCGACTTCACACACGACGCGCCGTTTATTTTCGACGCGGACAGCACCAACACTAGCGTCTTTTGCACTGCACTTTTCAGTGCACTTCACTGCACTTTACTGCACTATGCTTTCACTTCACTTTATTTTACTACTACTTCTTTCTTCCTTTTACTTCTTCCTTTTTTTCTTCACATTACCACTTTTCAACTTAAACTGGCGCTCAACGCGTCTACACCGCCTTATATACCCCTAGGAATGTTCTAGATCCACTACTTTCGATTGTCATTTCATAATTCAATTGTTTTTCTATCTCCTGTCTCTTTTTAACCTTTCCATTCCTTCCTGATGTTTCTAGAGTTTTCTAATTTTTACTCGAAATATTTAAATAATCTTTTTTAAATATTTGCCAAATATTCTAAACGGTTAATCGACGTCTCACGTGACCAGAGGGCTGGTTTATTCTTTGCTCAAAGAATCAGCATTGCCATCCAGCGTGGCAATGCTGCCAGCCTTCTGGGCACGTTACCCGATGATATTGATGCGGAGGCATTCTACGACACCTGTACATATTTTCACTTTTTATTTTTAGATTTATGTACCTATATATATGTTTAGATATTATGATTATGTAAGATAGCAATGTATTTAGTTAAAATTAATAACCTGGTATAATGTTATTGTGAAAATTATTCATAAACATTTTCCAAATTTCATAAAAACCATAATCCACATAACTGTTATGACTAGGATTTGAACCCACGCCATCAGAACGTGAACGTGATGTGTTATCCGCACGGCCATTGTCTAGTTGTCAATGACTGGTGAATTTGGCGAACACTTGACAGAGTGTATACGTCATCGAACTAAAAACTCATTTCCAAATAATAAAATAGTCTTCAAACCTCTTTGCTAATTATTGTGTTTGACGACCGGCTAGTTTGTCGTGTAGACGTCAGTAGTCCTTGACAACGGTAGTGATGACAGCTTGACATGACACCGGCCGTCACAAAGAAATATAACCTTATTAAGTCATAGAAGTAACACTCAAAATAACAACAGCGGTTGCTATGATTGATAATTATCTTCTTTCTTATGGCACATGCAGTATGATAGAAAGAGCTATCGATAGGTTTAGCAGGACGATCTTATAGCAGTCTTGTGGTAGCAAAGAGATTGGATATATATACATAGAGGTAGTCCTAGTACTTTCAAATTGAACACAGTCAACTGACGTGTAAGATACAATTTAGACAATTTATGACACAGTTGTCAATCAACGGTGTGTTTGAGTGTTGCGCGATCGAACTAGTTACATATAGGATCGCCGTGATCTGCATATATCGAATACCAAAGCAAACTCAATTACGTATTTTCTTTAAAAAATTAGAGCAGGTATTAACAAAAATTAGTAAAACTAAATATAACCATGTGATATTAACTGGAGACTTTAACATTGACGTGATGAAGAACAATAGCGTAACAATGGAACTTAAATGTCTGTTGCTTAACTTTAATTTGGTTCTAGCTCTAGATAAACCGACGAGACTAATAAGTCAGACGTGTATTGATAATTTCGCACACAATTTTATAGAAGCACGAACAACAGCACAAGTAATAGAACTCGCTTTGTCCGATCACACCGCGCAAATTCTCAAGTGTCCTGTGAACAAATCGTGTATACTAAGTTATTGGCGTAAAGAACGTAGGGATTACAGTATAGAAAATATTAAAAAATTTAAAGATTGCATGAAGAAATTAAAATTTACCGAAATATATAAAACTAATGACCCTAACATCGCATTTAATTTATTCTCGGAGACATTTAACCTCTTTTATAATTTATGCTTCCCGATAAAAATTATCACTATACAAACAAGCAGAAAAGCTACTTGGATATCAAAAGGTATTAAACAATGTAGCAAAAGAAAGAGGGACCTATTGTGGACATACAGAACTAAACCATCACATACAAATAAAAAACAGTATTTAGACTATGCGAGATTATATAAGAAAATTATTAGACTAACCAAACGTGCACAGAATGTTCATAATATAAATACATCAAACAATAAATCTAAAACAGCTTGGCAATTAATTAATAAGTCAAAGCTTACTGCTCCTATAAATGCAATACAATCACTTAGAATAGGTAATAAAACAGTTACAGACCCACAGATCATTGCAAATAGCTTTAATGATTATTTCGTTGACAAAGTTGTGCCCATCCCGAAGGCTGATAACAAGATGACTTTTGGCATAACGAATACAAGAGATTCCATGTTCTTGGCGCCATGTATACCGAAAGATATATTAGATATTATTAAGAATTTAAAAAACACTAGTAGTGTAGGGTACGATGGCGTGACAACTAAAATTATAAAGGCTGTAGGTACTCAAGTTTGTGTTCATCTGAGTTATATGTTGAATCTTTGCATTGAATCCGGTGCCTTCCCAGATAGCCTTAAGACAAGCATCATAAAACCAATTTTCAAAAAAGAATGTAGGAAATTGATGTCAAACTATAGACCTATTGCACTAATTCCGATATTCGCCAAAATATTTGAGAAGTATATTTATAAACAATTATACGGATATTTTGAGACAAACAAAATTATTTGTGAGGAACAGAATGGCTTTCGACAAAACAGGACTATAAATAGGGCTATATATGATTTTCTACATAGAACGATTATAAATATAGATGAAAGGAACCCAGTCTGCGCACTATACTGCGATATGACCCAGGCATATGATTATGTTCAACATAACATACTTAAAAATAAACTAGAGAGATATGGCATTAGGGGTAATGTATTGAATTTAATATCCTCGTACTTATCAAATAGAACACAAGTGACAATGATATCTAGAGTAAACTTGAAGACAAAACAAGAAGAAATTTACACTTCTAGCTCTCGTGTAGTCACGTATGGGGTTCCACAGGGTAGTGTACTTGGCCCTTTATTATTCATCATATATATAAATGATTTACCCAAATCTGTGGTCCACCCTATTACACTTTTCGCTGATGATAGTACTATCACAGTTCCATGCAGTGCACTTAGTTCTTATGAAAATGACATCAATGGGACACTAGCGTCAATTATATCATGGTTAGACAGTAATAATTTAAAAATCAATCTGAAAAAAACACATATAATGCATTTTAGTCAACGCACTCAGCTTCAACCACCGAATATAAGTTATGACAACCACAAAATAAATGAAGTTACCAAAACAAAATTTCTCGGCTTAATAATAGATAAAAATCTAAACTGGAAGCCTCACATAGAACAGCTATGTAAAAGAGTGAGCAGTTGCGCATATGCCCTCTATAAACTTGCACCTATAGTTAACACTAGCACGCTGCTGATGGCTTACCATGGACTGGTAGCTTCTATATTAAGGTATGGCATCATGTTTTGGGGGAATTCGACTGATACGGATGTAGCATTCAGACAACAAAAACGATGCATAAGAGCCATGTTTAGTCTTAATGTAACGGACAGCTGCTGGCCATATTTCATAAAATACAAAATTATGACACTTGCCTCGTTATACATTCTGGAAACGGCTTTATTTGTTAAATCCAACCCACAATTGTTTGCTCGTATGTCAGCGATTTCTATACGCAACCGTAGAGATAATCAGAGATTATGTATACATAGCGCAAAGACGGCATTAATGGGAAATAGCATATTCTGCTTGGCTCCAAAAATATATAATAAGATACCGAACCATATGAAAGATTTAAATTTAATGCTATTTAAGAAAAAGTTGAATACATTACTATTGTCCAAATGTTATTACAGTGTTAAAGATTTTCTTAATGATCGTGACTTGTAATGTTTATGTTTTGTGCTATGTCTTTGATTATTACTTGTCTCGTTATCTGTAAATTGAGACGTAACTAATTATGGAAATGTTTATGGAATTAATATATTAAATCTTAATTAAATAATTGACATTTTAAATAACAATATTGTGACATTCAATAAGACATGAATAATTTATTAAAAATGGACATTAACATTGTATAAATTTTTGCACTATGAGATTTGTATGTCTATATGCATGGACACGACATGTTGAAACTATATTTAATTTTAACACCATCATTGTATCACACACATGTTTGACAAATAAATTTATCTTTATCTTTATCTTTATGCCATCAAATTATATAACCTTAGTGATTCATCTTTTATGACAGTTCTGTCATGATTTTGAATTTAGCCGTATAATATTTATATCGACATTGTCAAGTGTTGTAAAAAATCTTATCGATATGTATATCCACCGTATATTTTTACTTCGTTATTTTTTAGATTTTCACGTGAAAAAGATTTACAAAATAAGTGGATTGCTGCAGTATGTTGTGGAGAAAATTGGGTGCCTAGAAAGCGCCATAGAATTTGTTCCAAGCATTTTACTGCGGAATGTATTTATAGTAATGACAGATGGCGCAGATTAAAAGAAAATTCTGTGCCAACATTACTCCTCCCTTCTAAACGTATCAGTGTGAGTGTTTAAATAATTACTTGCTAATAATTAAAATATCAGCAACAGTAATGAATTCCGAAGCTTTTTCAAATTTGATTGAACATTCTCTCGAAAATACATCGTTTGATGATCACAGATTTTTATTAATAAAATGCATTAGTCAAACATATTTGAAAATTAGAATCCATCATATTACAAAAAAATAAGAACTGTCTGCATTTCATACTGCATTTCATACATTAAATGCCTGGGGATAATAATAGATGACAGAATCAACTGGAACTCCCACGCAGTGGCCATTATGGCTGCTAGGAATAGAACAATGATTTACGTGCTTGGTTGGACCAAAACTTGGTTGTTCTTGTTCGACTAGTGGACGAATAATGTGCCATAAATCCACGATCGCACGATAAAATGGAAGGGCCAGTCTAGCCACAACTTTTTTCTCTCTAAATATTCTGTGTGTCACATGTATGATCGAAAAGTGTCCGATCCCGCACATAAATTTTTTACACATAAATTTGTATTACGTACACTATGTAATGAGAAAATGTCAATAAAAAGTGATTATTGTTAATAACAAACCTTTGGGGACTATTTAAGGTTTTCACTAAATTATCCATTTTAACTTTAATTTTATGTGTTTTGCTTGATACAATCCATGTCGACCATGCCTTTTCTTATAATGTGTCGATTAGGATAATATATGACATTAACTAGATTTACAAGACTGCCTCGTTGGTCTCACGGCATAAATGTGCGCGTGGGATTGGGAGGACTCGGGTTCGATTCCCGAGTCGGGCATGTGTTATTGGGTTTTTCCGTTAGGAAATTCTCAGTAGCGGCTCGGAGTCTGGTAATGTGTCCGGTACGGCAATAGGCTCGCCCCCTATTACGTGGGACCTAAAAATTCATGGTGAAATGTGGGTGTTATATCACACCTCTGCCTACCCCTTCGGGGATACAGGCGTGAGTCTATAAAAAAAATTACATTTACAGTTATCATAATGCCTTTAGGCATTATGATAACTGTAAATGTAATTTTTTTGCCTTATTCTTATCGCATGTGTTTTGCCTTATTCTTAATTGTTTACTTTCTCTAGCAAAAATGTGTAATTTGGGGAGAATGATATAAAAGTGATGGTTGTTAATAACAAGCGTAAAGGAAAATACCAAGAACATTAGAATATAACGCCTCGAAAGAATAAGTGCTACTGAGTACCCATTTGAAACAACAATATATAAGTTTAGTTTAAAAATGCAAGTTTGTGTAATAATTATTTAAAGACTGTCCATCAACTAGCGTTCTGACTGCTATGGACACAAACTTACAGAATTTAAAATGTATAACATGTACATAATATACTTTACAAGTCTGTTTAATTTTGAACCTATATTGTAACTTTGATCGATATCGATAGCGGATTTGCTCAATCACTATTAAATTAAAAAGTTCGATATTTGTGTTCAGATTGTCTTTAGCCTTAACTGACAAACATAGTGCCATCTTCTTCTGGCAACTCTAATCTTAATATATAAAATCCTTGCGTTACTGACTGACTGACAGACACGCTACATCCGAAACTATTGGCCGCAGGAAGCTGAAATTTGGCATGTATGTTCCTTGGGCATTGTAGGGGTGCACTTAGAAGGGATATCTCGAAATTCCCACGGGATCGGCCAAAACGGGCAAATTAAAAAAAAAATGCAGGCGTAGCTGCTGGCGTCCTCTAGTTTGTCATATGAGTGAAGAGTGTAGCTATATTCAATTTGTTCTTAAAAATATCGTTCCTTCCATGCTTTAGTTATTCTTCTGTGTGTGGTAGCCAGACAGTAGACAAAGAATAGAGTTAGGAAACCGAGTGTTGTTCGTAACAGTGATGATTTATCGATAAATATTTTTGGTCAAATGTCTAACTTTAGTATATGTCGATATATTTAAGCCGTAGAAGTAAACAACTAAAATATTGAATTTGTAGTTTTTGCTGTCGACGCCTGACAGTGATTTGCAAAGACTTGCCAGACAGACAGTACTAAAAAAATCACGTGTTTAATTGTTCGTTTTAGCCATAAAATCTATTGACAAAAAGTATTCTACTAATGAGCGATGCGTTGCTATGCGATGCTAAGAAACTGTCACTTAGATTATGTATTGTACGAATTATACTAGATTGGCTAATGCGGCACGGCAGGCTTTGGCAATTTGTTTGCGTCGCATCATATCACGTTGCTTGCTATCGTGAATGTTGGACACTGCTCGATTTTTTTAGAGTTGTAGGTAATCCGACTGCCACGCCGAAGCTTGCGGGTTTAATTCCCGCTCAAGTCAAACATTTGTGTGCATGAATATGGATGTTTGTCTTGGTCTGGATGGTACTATGTAAAATATGTAATGTATTTACAGAAAAGTAGAAATGCATGTTTATCGATTGTCTAGTACCCGTAGTACAAGATATGCTTAGTTTGGGACCAGATGATGTTGTGTGAAAGTGGAAGAATATTATATTTTATGGTAGAATATTATGTAGCGGACTACAAGGCAAGACATCTTTGATCAGTCAGGATAGCACTAATATGATAAATAATATAGAAGTAGGTAGGTTAATTAAAATCGTTGTAATTATTATATATTATTAATATGTTCAAACTAAAATTACACACTTTTTGTTTAGCTTTGGATAAATAATTCTACCGGGTATGCAATGTCCGGGCATAAAATGTAATGTAGGCACAGCTTTCGGTTTTAAACGACGCCAGGTGCTTTCTGTCTTTAAAAACAGTCTTTCTCAAAATGACGTGAACAAATACGATGGTACTTCTGCTAAATCAAACTAGCCCGTCCAACGGCATTTAGCCAATGTTTTCTTGTGACGTCATTAATAGGCAACCTGTAATAAAAAACACCTTCTTAATAATAAAAAATGCTACTCACATCCCTAATCCATCTACTATTTTATAGATGCAAAAATGTAAGCCTACACACACGTGCGTACACTGGAACACTTGGCTTTAGGTTAATAGACGCTACTTTTAAGGTAGGTATCTAAGTAAATTATGTACATTGTACATTAAACTGCGCTTACTATCAAACGCGCGATAGAAAATTAGACGGCTGGACGTCTTTGTTTATTGTCATCTTAGCAACCGCGGCTACCCGCTGTCGCAGTTTTACATTCATGTCCGATAGTTAGTTTCCGTATTTATCCCTCATTCAAAAAACATCGATATCTCCTTTCACTGTCAAATCGCATCACTATGGCCATTAAATCAATAAATGTACAAAATATCAATTTGTGAGTTAAATTCATAACACATACGTATGCAAGCTGTTCCTTTGATTTGCAATACAATGATATTGTGTAAACTTAACACTCATTATAGCATTAATACGAGAAAAGTAAAGAAATTTGTTGGAAAATGCCGACTCAGTGCTAGAAGATAAAGTTTCTCCTGTTATTTCCGTTCCGAGAATAGCGGAATCCATATCCCGATATTACATACACGATGTGTATTAATTAATGAGTGCACTATGTAATTATTTTAAGCTTACTTACTATTTAAATGCAAAAAAGTTATTAAAAATGTAAACGCAAACGTCCAACAAATTTTACACTGATGACAGATCACAGCACGGCTATTTAGAGAATGTAGTCAAAGATATGAGTATGTAAAGAGTCTATGCCTCTTTAAATGAGACGGGTAATTTGACGTTATGATTAACCAACTAAGACCAACTGACATTACATGAAGTTGACGGAGCCCTGCGAAGCAGGGCTCCGTCAACTTAGTTTATTAAAAAACTATTTAATTGGACATAATGTCTACTTACCTACATATTATATTTGTGATATAATATAATATAAACCTAGGTAATACCTACCTTAAAAGTAGCGTCTATTAACCTAAAGCCTTGTACGGACCAAGCGTTCCAGTGTACGCGTAATCTAGGTATGTTGACTACGCGTACAGGATTATGATCGAATACTACGCTTTGCTGCAGCTACAGACTATAAAAGCATGCACCAGTGGCGTCTGATAATTTGCTTCCACTTTAAATATTTAGAATACTGATACACTGGTTGTGGCGTTGTGCAGACATTCAAATTACTTATGGAAATTACAGTTTCACTTATCCGGCTTTGAATCGCTTTGGCCTGCATCATTAAATCGCATTCATCACGCAGCAAAGGAGATGATACAACAATTTACTCTAATGTTTATCTTTAATAATAGTTATCTTGTTAATTACGTTAGCCGCAATCGAAAGATTGAAAAAAAACCAAAATGATTTTAACTTAATTTAATTTAATAAAAACTTTTACAATTAATTATATCTAAAATTAGCCTAATGCCTATTCGAAGTGTGAATATGGAATGCATCATTGTCATCTTGCAATAATTAGGAAACCTAATGTGTGCGTCATAAAATGCATACGAAGCTCGCCGTTTCCGTCGCTCGATGTATGTTGCAATAAATATCGTCAATAAGTATGAAGTGCTGCGTCGGCGATCTCCCTTAGGTAGCGACGCGTAACATGTTTCTAATCTTAATATATAAAATCCTTGCGTTACTGACTGACTGACAGACACGCTACAGCCGAAACTATTGGCCGCAGGAAGCTGAAATTTGGCATGTATGTTCCTTGGGGACCGTAGGGGTGCACTAAGAAGGGATTTCCCGAAATTCCCACGGGATCGGCCAAAACGGGTAGATTAAAAAAAAATGCAGGCGTAGCTGCTGGCGTCCTCTAGTGAATGTATAATATTATGTAACTAAATAAAAACAAAAAGAGTGTAATTATAGTTTGAAGATAGGTATTAATAAAATATAATCATTGTAACGATTTTAATTAATCTACCTACTTCTAGGTATGTTATTTATCATATAGTGCCATCCTGAGTGATCAAAGACGTCTTGCCTTGTAGTCTGCTATATAATATTCTACCATAGAATATAATATTCTTCCATATTCACACAACACCATCTGGTCCCAAACTAAGCATATCTTGTACTACGGGTACTAGACAATCGATAAACATACATAGGTATATACGTTTTGTAAATATATTACATATTATACATACTTAGTACCACCCAGACCAAAACAAACATCCATATTCATGCACACAAATGTTTGACTTGAGCGGGAATCGAACCCGCAAGCTTCGGCGTGGCGAATCATTTGTGCTGGCGTATCACAAATTGGATTACCTACAACTCTAAAAAAATCGAGCAGTGTCCAACGTAAGCGATAGCAAGCAACATGATATGATGCGACGCAAACAAACTGCCAAAGCCTGCCGCATTAGCCAATCTGGTATAATAAAATTAGAACACTACATGATCTAAGTGACAGTTTCTTAGCATCGCTTCGCAACGCATCGCTCATTAGTTTATGGATATTTTTTGTCAATAGATTTTATGGCTAAAACGAACAATTAAACACGTGAAATTTTTTAGTACTGTCTGTCTGGCAAGTCTTTGCAAATCACTGTCCGGCGTCGACAGCAAAAACTACAATTTCAATGTTTTTGTTGTTTACTTCTACGGCTTAAATATATCGACACATTCTAAAGTTAGACATTTGACCAAAATTATTTATCGATAAATCATCACTGTTACGAACAATACTCGGTTTCCTAAGTCTATGTTTTGTCTACTGTCTAGCTACCACAAGACTGCTATAAGATTGTGCTGCTATACCTATCGATTGCTCTTTCTATCATACTGCATGTGTCATTAGAAAGAAGATATCAATCATAGCAACCGCTGTTGTTATTTTACTGTTACTTCTATGACTTAATAAGGTTATATTTCTTTGATGTATATATTTAGCATGTCTGAAAGTTAACTAAAGATTTGACTATAGGTTTAAGTACGTGTTTCCTCATGTTGGTAAGCATAGAACTCTTAATTGTATATGCATTACTTAGATATGACCCCATTTCTATTCACGGAAATTTCTATGGTTATACAGTAGCATAGAACTAACGTAACCAAGTCATCTTCACTTACAATTATGGCACCAAACACTAATGACGCGAAGTCGCTCACAAAAACAGAATATTTCAACACAAATGCATTACCTATTCAGATTGGTTGCACTGCCTGTGCATACACTGCTTTTGTTTCTTCTAAAGTTTTGCGTCATCTCATACATACGCAGTTGGCACATTAGCAAATTCCTATACTTACAACTTTCGTCCTGTATACATAAATTATTTTTTTTATTTTTTTTTTATTTAAAAAAGTTTATGTATTAATCTATATATATACCTTTATGCAAGTCTCTTAGTCAGGTTGACTGGTAGAAAATGCCCATGGCATTAAGTCCGCCTGTGTACTTTGTGTATATTATACACAAAGTACACAGGCGGACTTAATGCCATGGGCATTTTCTACCAGTCAACCTGACTAGGTGGTGCAGAGAGGAAGAAGTAGGTGTATTGTATAGTGTGAGGGGAATGTACTTATTAACTTAACTATGTAGAACATGATAGACTTGCATAAAGGTATATATATAGATTAATACATAAACTTAATACATACTTACATGATTAACAAATAAAATACATAAACGTATTATAAATAAATACATATAAATATATGTATATATATAAATATATCTACATATGTACAATATACACATACATAAGATTATGGTTTTGACATATTATTAGATACAGTCGCAGACTCAGCCAACAAGAGTTCCTTCACTTTGAACTTGAAAGTAAGTTTGGTCTTAGCCATTCTGATCTCAGGAGGGAGCGCATTCCATAGAAGGATGGACTGAATTACAAAAGAAGAGTGAAGAAAATTAGTTCTGTGAGTAGGTACCATGAGTTGGAGATTACTGGAGGAGCGAAGGTCTCGCTCATGGTTAGCGCATAGATACTGAAAGTAGGGAGTCATATATTTGGGGGCAGAAGGAGATGTAAGAATAGAGTATAGAGTAGTGAGAGCACGCAGACTACGGCGTTGACGTATGGGAAGAAGCTTTAATTGGGAACGATAAGTAGACACATGGTCATACTTACGAAGATTAAATATGAATCGAATGCAGTTATTCAGAAGACGGTCGAGTTTATTAAGGAGTTCTGCATTCAGGTCAAAGTAACATACATCGCCATAGTCGATTAGAGGGAGGATTAAAGCTTGCACAAGCGTTGTTTTAGTCTCGGTTGGAAGCAAGTTTTTTAGGCGGTATAGAGCACGTAGGGTACCGGTGACTTTTTGACTTACCTGTGTAACCTGAACTGCCCAATTCAACTTGTTATCTATATGTAGTCCGAGGTTTTTAACAGAGGGATACAGGTCCACATTAGTCCCGTTAAAAGTTATAGCAGGTAGAGATGTCAAGTCCAGTCTTTTTAGCAACGGCTGGCTACCCACAATAATGGCTTGAGTCTTACAGGGATTTACAATCAGACCAAACTTATCTGACCAAGTCATTATGGCTGCCAAATCCTTATTAATCTTGCCAATGGCCTCAGCTACGCGTTCAACATTAACATGGGAGTAAATCTGCAAGTCATCGGCGTACAAATGGTAAGCACACTGAAGATGTTGTGTTAGGAGATTAATAAAAATAGAGAATAAAAGTGGAGAAAGAATACCGCCTTGAGGAACGCCAGATGTAATGTCAGACCAGCCCGAAGATGACTCATCGAGGCGGGCAGACTGTTGACGACCTCGAAGATAAGATGAGAACCAATCCAATGCTCCAGCAGAGACCTTGAGATGGGAGAGGATAGATAATAGGACGTCGTGACTGACGGTATTGAAGGCATTTGAAAAATCAATAAGCACTAAGACAGTAATTTCAGTGTTTTCCATAGCCTCTCGAATATCGCCAGTCACTTTAAGGAGGGCGGAAGTGGTGCTATGACCTGGCCTGAAGCCTGATTGGAACGGACTCAATAAGCTATTATTATGAACAAAACTAGACAGCTGTCCGTGCACACAGGCCTCGAGCACTTTGGATAGGAAGGGTAGGATAGAAATTGGTCGGAAGTGTTGAGGAAGGGTTGGATTGGGGATTTTGGGCAAGGGAATTATATAGGCTTTGCGCCACAAGGAAGGAAAGGTACCAGAAACTAGGGAGGAATTGATGATGTGGGATATTGCCGCCAGGAGCTGATCTAGGATCATCGTAATCATGCGACGGCTGATGCTGTCACATCCCACAGCATTGGATTTTATGGAGAGGATTATCTTCCTGATCTCGGCCGGAGACACTGGAGAAAAGAAAAAAGACTCTATTTTAGGTTGAGGTAACCCGGCTAAATAGTCAACAGTGAGACTCGTAGTTTGGTGATTCAGCGAAGAGGTAGTGGAGAAATGTCGGTTGATATCATCCAAACTAAGAGTCCCAGGACAGCCAACATGCCGCTGTTTGCCAATACCCAATGTTCCAAGGAACTTCCAAATATTAGCAGCTGATGAAGAAGTGATATTATCGAGAATATGGCGGCGTTTAGCGTTACGCACCATCTGATTGCACCGATTTCTTGCAGACTTGAAAAGCGCCCAGTTTTCCTCGCACCGATCCCTTCTGTATCGCCGAAACGCCCTATCTCTACGGCGCATAGCCATGCGGACACCCGTTGTAATCCAGGGTGCAGGGGGACGCTTTATCTTCACCCGTCTTACTGGGGCATGAACATCATACAGTGGGCAAACAGTGTCGTTGAAGAACTTTACCTTTTCGTCCACCGTAGAGGCAGACATCATGCTATCCCAGTTTATTTTAGAGGCGTCCTCACACAGTTTATTCACATCCGTGTGACCAAAACAACGCATGTACAGAACTTTCGGAGGGGTTTTGGGAGGTTTCAAGCGGTATGACAGGTAAATAAGGTCGTGATGGGAAAATCCAGGTGCAGGAAGTTGGCCGTGGGATGCAACTAAAGAAGGATCAGAGGTGAGGATTAAATCAAGCCACGTGTCCTCCCCATTGCTATTGTGGTGAGTAGCTTGCAGAGGTAAAATGTGGAGGCTGGCTGATTCAGCGATGTCGAGAAGTTTACGGGAACGACAAGAATGTAGGGAAAGGAGATCGGTATTAAAATCGCCCATGATGATGTGATGAGTATACTCCGACCCTAAAGATTCCAGAATCGGCTCGAGACTGGAGAAGTAATCAATACTGGGAGGACAATAGACGACGCCAAGGACGGTTTTAGCCCCCTTGACGTCGACCTCAAGAAATAAATACTCCGCAGGCGAAGAAGTGGGAGAAGATGATAAGATTTTATATGGGAATGCACTGCGAAGGTATATAGCGACTCCGCCACCTCGCCTTCCGATTCGATCGTTGCGTATTAGAACGAAACCAGGCAGCGAGTAGGAGGTGGAAGGAAGAGATGGATTAAGCCAACTCTCTGAGATCAGAATGGCATGTACACAAGAATTGGAAAACCCTTCCAGCAAGTCACTATAATGGCTCGGTATGCTTTGCGCATTGATGTGACAAATATTAAACATTAACCGAGACTGGTGCGCAAATACATTTAACATGCAGTCACTTAGGGTGCCATCCGCAGAGCAGAAACTCTCACTGTCGGAAGAAGAAACTGTTTCAGTAGCCAATAAAATATGTAGGTATATCTATGCAATAAAATACTATAAATATAAAAATAATATATACAGATAAATAAGATATACAATATAAATATATATATATATATATATATATATATATATATATATATATATATATATATATATATATATATATATATTTAAATACCAATGTTTAAGTATACGCGATGAGTTGGAAGTAGCAGGCGTCTCTGCACCACCCGCCAGCTAACACAAACATTAAAAAGAACACAATAAATACAAAACATAGAAAGAAGGAGAAACATAACGTAATACAAAAAAAGTGAAACACAGCACTAACAAACTAATGCGTCTAGCGGTTTCCGAACGCGGCGAACGTCAAGTGAGTGAACTGTCAGCAGTGTCAACTTGACAATGTCAAAACGACTTCGTAATACCGTAACCTAGACAGTAGACAAAAACGATAAATAACTTAAATATTAAACAAACAAGATAAACAACTGAAACTAAGAATTTGAATAATATAAGTAATAATGTTTATTTACGAGGTTTGGCGCTCGCGTTCGTTGTGCCGACAGCCCCGGCGCCGCACTTGCCCACGGATGCAGAACCAGATACTTGTTTGGGGTACTTCTGCAGCAGATTGTTCAGGCTCTCCGAGGTGGTTATCCTGTGTCGAGTGCCATCCGCCGCCTTCACTACGATGACGCCGTCTTGCGTCCAACAAGATCGTACGCCGAAATGTTGCCGTGCCTTGCCGAAGATGGTTTGCCTGGGCTTCGTCAAGAACTCCTTTACGGACACCGATGTGCCCTTCAATCGGGTTTTGGCTTTCCACACTGCAGATCTTAGGTCCATATCCGAAAACCAGACCAGGATTGGCCGGTGATGAGCCTTAGTTGAAGCACCGATCCTGTGGCATGCAGTAAAGCTTTCACATGTTATGTTTGGGACATCAATGTTGCGCACAATCTTGACTATGGACGCACGACAGTCTTCCTGCTCAGCCTCAGGCACTCCAAGGAATATCATGGCTTTGCGCCTGTGCCTGGTCTCCATCACGTCGATTGCTTGAGCGCATTCGTCGACTTGTTTGCGCAAAAGACCAAGCATCGCAAACATCAGTTCCCGAAAGGTGCGGAACTCCTCGGCCACCTTTGCAACGGTATCCTTAGCAGCGGCTCCCCCCTGAAGTTGCGCCTCCAGCTCCGCCATCCGTTTTGAGAACATCTCTTCAAGATTGTCCTGCGCAGTCCTGATGTTGGCTAGTTCGGACATGCTGGTGTGTCTAGTGCTTTATTACTGTTTGAACTTGTGATGTGTGTGAAGTGCTGGCAGGTGGTGTTGTGTACAGTCAAAACTTTACATAAGGTAATGCAAAGATTCCACTAACGTTAGTACAGTACACTTATGGATTTTACTACCCAATGTATATAATATTAAATTATATGTTTAACTAATTATAATAAAAATTTTCAAATTTCGATACGTGTTGACTTTTTTAGCACCTACCGCCAAAAAAAAAAAAAAAAAAAAAAAAAAAAAAATCATAAATGGCTCTTACATAATGTGCTAGTTTCATAGCGTTTTCTTGATTTTCCTTTTTAAGTCCAACACCGCACCTTAAACTGACAAAAAAGACATGACACTTACAGGTTATAACCCAATTTTCATGCAAAGGATTGAACCGTTTCTGAATTGCCTCATTATGTCGTCGCGACCTTTCCTCTCTCTCTCTCTCTCTCAAAACGTCTCAGAGGCTTCCGTTGTACTCTAAGCTGTCCACCAAGTCGGTGATAGAAAGGGCGATTAATAAAACGGAAATGACATGCTTAGGTTGTCTACTTAAAACCTAAGTGTACTTTGTTAGGCTCTAAATAAATAGCACATGACACGGAAGGGATGTTGTCGACAACCGCTTTGGAGAATAAAGTCATTAAGACACCAAGAACATAAATTGGAACTTAGTGATGCTTGCTTAGCGAAGAATTGGAGGATTAATTAAGTCCCTGGGTACTGTTCAACTTCCGATTAATAGTCGTTATCTATGTAAGTCGGTTAAATATAACGTAAATCTAGCATCTACGTTATACGTACAGTCGAGCGTGTAGTACAACTAGTTATACCGTCGCGTAGTTGGTACTTAGACCGTGTCTAATGACTGACTACAAGAGTGATTACGACGCCTGAGTAATATCCAGCAGCTTTATCAAATAACTTCAGGAGTAATAGTATCTGTCTTGAGAGAAGGTAATGACTCCTGCCAACCCCAGAGATCGCAAGCCCCATTATTGATAGTGAGATCTCGAAATGAAATGCCGAGTTGAGGGGCGCTCTAGGTACCTATTTCAATCAGAAGGTTACAGTATTATATAACTATTTAGTAGTACCAAATCATACAATTTAAAACGTTGTTATACAACATCTCAGCTCTTTGTCAAAGTAAATCTATGTCATATTTCTTTACTGTTGCAAATAGACCAACCAAGTAACCCTTGAAATAAATAAATATATGATTTGGTTATAAATTACTTTGTAAAACAAATATATAAATAGCAACCGCACAAATAACTTACTTACATTTTCACCAGGACTATGTTTATGTATTTGTCCTTTGCAAACAAAGTGACACTTATGGGTAACTCGAACATCATTCAATTTTTACATTTCGAACAAAGTCTTCATATTTGAAAGTACCTTTTGAGAATTATTATTGCCCAAGGGTCGCACTCTAGAGAGAAATAGTAGATTAGTAGCCAAGGGCTGTAAGGCATCAATTGCAGCCCGAGATATTTAGGCGCCCGAGCGCAGCGAGGGCGACTATAGTTCGAGGGTGCAATTGTTGCTTACACCCGAGCTAACAATTCTGCTTTACATCTCGATTGTGAGGTAACTAGAAAAAAACTGGCATTACAAGAATAAAACATTTTAATTGTTAATTGCTGCTTCAGCTTCCATTTTCATTGAATCGGGAATATCTTCATCACTTGAAGAACTCATATTTTTTCCTAATTAGCACGTAATTATAAAAAAAATCCTTAAAACAAACAATATTTAAAGTAAAAGTTTTCTATTCCCGCCTTTTTTCATAAAAAAGAATCAAGTAAAGATTTTCTTTTTCAAGAACGAAATTGAATACTCACACGAAGACAAGGCTGAATAGCAAAGCGACCTCTTTGGTCATTGGGCTGAATGCATGATGTCTATAGCCAGTATGATGGTTATATGTACGCGAACTTTTTGAAAGAAAGAAATGTTTTTTTTTTATTACTTACCGCCCTAGGGCTTTTCTAGCTACATTATTACCCTAGAGCGATAATTAGTCACCTACAAGCCCCATTTGGAGGTTATAAGAACCTACTTACCGAACATGAGAGATGTAAAATACATTACCGAATATATTTTCGGTAAAATAACAAGCGACTCCCGTGATATTTTCAATTCACCTTTAGTGCAACATGATATTCAGCGGGTCTGAAATTTGCCTGATTATTATCACGAACTGGGACGGCAGTTAGGGCTGCCAACGTCATTATGCCGACCGGGCGTTTCACGTAGAAAGTGGAAATTTGAAAAAGTAATTAGGGGGGAGCTTAGGACTCGTAAGTTTCGCTTTTAATATATTCTCCATTTTCGAGCACGATAACATTTCATTCGAGATTTGAGGTCCGATCTAAGTAGGTTCGTTGTATTTTTGGAGCAAAAGGAAAAGTGATAGCCTTAAAGTTTAGCGTTAAATGATATTGTTATTTCTCGTGCAATCTTTTTGTTCTTGGGACCAAGACCTTTGTTATTACTTGCTTGTTATTGCTGGATACACAGAAAATGCTGCTGGCGTTCCCGAGTTTTGAGGCAATGTGTCTCGCCTTGGTGTTACATATGTTGCTCGTACATCACGTAGTACAAACAGGCGGTGTCTTGTTTCATATTGGTCTCATTTATCGTCGGCAGCGGGGCGCACTTTGCTGCATGCCTCCAGCTTTACCGGCATAAGTGCCACGCGCGCTGTTAAGAGGATCTTGTTGATCCGTCGGCTTTACGTAATAACGTTATATTTGTACCTTGGCAATCTACACGTATTGTTGTACGAAGGCCATTAATTTTAAAATATAACATTTTCCTATTTAAACATTCAAGTAGTGAACTCACTCTCGAAACAAGTATAACTGAACCAAACCAATGCTGTGTCGTGTGAGAATCGAAGTTCACTGACAAAGTGCCAACTTCAACTAAATTGATATAACGAAAGTAATGACGTGTAGAAAAAGCGCAAGAGAAGGTTACACATACTCAATACGAAGTATCACGACAGGAGTTGGAGGCACGCAGTGCCTCTGCCTAAAGCCTCATAAAGGTTATTTGTTTGAAGACCTCTGTCTTTAAGTAAAACTTCAAACCAATATTCCCTTTATTTTAGTTGCCTGCGTTTCAAACTTTCAATAACGCTCGATATCTGTTATTGGCAATGTAAAAGACGGGCAATTTAAAGTAGGCGCCTCATATTACTTCACACCAAATCGTTTTCAATTGAAAAGTCTGACAATTTAACAATTTAGACAATTTAACTTATTTTAATCTTTGTGCTCAGCATTGAACTGTATCCGAAAAACAATATCTTATTACGTATTGTTACTGTATTAAAATTGTAACTATTATGGTGTGTTAATAAATAACTTGAAACTAATTAATTTCAATTTTCTAACGCTATACCTAAATATTAGTAATAATTAAATTTAAAACTGCTTAATTGACGTAATATTAATGTGGTATACCACTGATTAAATAAAATCGTTTTGTTTAATCTGATGCTATTTAGAACCAACTTTGGATGAGATAAAATTAAAATAACCTTATAAACTAGGAGGGTTCTCGTCGTTAACATTTTCAGCTCCGCCAAATTTCCGTATAGGAAAAACTTATCTCTAGGCTCCATCTCACTTTTGAAATCAAAGCCACAGGCGACAGCTACATCTAAGTGCAAATCTAAAAACGTGAACGCCAAGCCTATTCCTTTATCGTAATTTAGCAGAAATATCTATAGGAGAAAATATTAAAAGCCCGTATAAATTGCCGTGCACATTTCATTCGAGTAAATTAAATTAAACAAAAAGTTTACTTCCGGAAAATAAGTGCATATTTACACGAACTTGTGGGAGATCAACATAAATAAATATGTAGATGCAAAATAAACACAATAGTAGAACGACGATGTGTTTTTATTGAGCAACTTCGTTCATTGTTATTTCTCACTGGGGCTGCTGGTTGGTTTATGCCCTATTTGATACATATACGCCAGGGGTACCTTCGCTATTCACGACCTATTATTTCCGGCAACAGAACTATAAACGTATTTTCTCATTGTTCCAGTGACTCCTGAATCGATTGTAGTGCCGATTGTTTCGTGTATATTCGGCTTTCCATTGCTAGCGCTCACCGTTATATGTTGCCTGCGACGAAGGGCGAAATTAGCTAGGTAAGTAATCTATCATAGTAATATGGGAAATTACAAAGCCTCATAACAAAGGATGTATTGGCGGTCAGTTACGCGACGCTCTCCTTTAATAAGGTTCACCTGCCCAACTAACTTATGGTTGGCCTATAATTTATCGTGTTCTACGTAACACTTTTCCGGCTAAATAATAAATAATAGTTGATCATGTAACGATAAAATCAGCCTACAGCTCGAATTTGTTGCTATATATTTGCATACAAGAAACGTAACGGCATGTGTGGTTTTACAAACGACGTCACCCCACGGTGTAGGGGTAATAGTAATAACCCGAATGATGATTGATTCTACAGAGGCCTATAGGTTCCAGTTAAATTCAGCTTCAATGTTCCTTCAAATAATTTGAACCAATTTCACGCACTGCAGAAGAATAAACTTTCTCGTACGCTGGATAAGAAGGTATTATTTTAATAGCTACGTACGCAAAGAAAGAAAGCTATTTAATATCGTGCGCCGAGACGTAGGTACAGACCTACAAGCAGTATAGCCGTGAGTTGGGATAAATTAAATTACTTTTCGCGGGTGCGGCGAATCTTAGGCAGTCATTCGACGTTCTCGAGTATCGTGTCCAATATAGCTGGCTATTGACTATGTAATAATAGTCTGATGTTGAACTGCTGACAAAGTATTAATACTTCAAACACGAAGCTTTTAAATAGGATTTGGGAATTTGAATAAGTTTATTTAAGAGTGGGTGCGAGCTTATTTTAGAATGAAAGCTATTTTCAGAGAACGTGCTCGGCGGCGGAATTGCGAGTTGGACCGCGGGGAGTTGTCGGTGGTGAAGCTCTCTCCTATGAAGTCGAAGCCGCGCGCGGTCAGCCTGGTGCGCTCGCCGCGTCCGCCGCCCACACTCGAACTCGACACCGTGCTCGAAGAACGATCCGACCCTGAACAAACCACACTCTCACAAGTACTGTACACATACACTTACCAAGCCATCGACGAGCCCAGCAAACACTAAAGCTCAAATAAATATAACATATTACACAGTATTTTATGATTCCATTACGTCCAGAAATAGAGCAAAGTAATGTGACTTTTATACGATACTAAACAATACTTATTTAGCTTTTTGTACTGTTTTTATTAAAGTAATCAATCCTTCAACTGGATTTATCTCAATAAAATAGGGATCAGAAATGTTAGCCCAATTTTTTTTTGTGAAATTTGTGTGAGCAGTGCTTTTATTTCAAATATTCTATTTCTAGGTGTGACTACTAATATAATAAATCTTGGATTCTCACTTTTATGTCTTTTACCAAAGATATTACACTCAATCAAACAATCTTACTTTGATATTTTACTAACATATCTAATCAAAATTCATTACGGAATATAGCTGGAGGCAATTTAGGTTCAACGAGTATTAGGTAAAATCATTACATTGAATGTGATTGTTGCTTAATATTTGCAAGGTGGAGATAACGCCAGATCGCGAGGTGGGGACGATAATATTCGGCGCTGTTGGCGCTATGGGCACGGCAGCGGCGGCGGCGGTGTGCAACCGGGACAGCTAGCGACGTGGCTCGGTGCAGCCCGGGGCGCGCTCGCCGCTCTGGGCCGCGCTGACGAGCCAGCCCCTCGATGAAGACGACCCTGACGAGGACGACACCCTCGCTGACGACAGCTAGCAACTGGACGAGCGCTCCATCGTTGACATCGGGGAGCGCATGAAACTGTTCCTGGACATTCCCCTTAGATTCTAATAGTGTACCCCAAAAGTGTGATATCTTTCTATCAAAGTTGTCCCTTCATCCAACAGGCAGCTAAATGTCAAATTAAAATATTTGATGTCTAAAATTTGTAACTAGAGTATAAACGGCAATCTCACTTTAATTAATTAACTTTAACAGTACGCTACTGTTACTGAAATTTAAACCGTTGTGTCGAAAATTGATTTCCTCCCGAACCTTGGGGTGTGCATTCCCTGTGTAATAGCATTATATAGAATGCTAAAGTGGCAATGTGCCGGTCACATCTGCCCTAGAAAATAACCGAACATTGAACGAGTTTCAGTGGCGGTCGCAAGTGAAGCGAACGGAACGTTCCGTTTGGACGGAATATCAACCAAGCAAAGCTACTCTTAAAGCAAAGAGGTTAAGAACGAAAAGTAATAGACTAAAAAAGGCCTACATAGGTTATATCAATTAATAGACGTAAACTTATATTATAAAGTCTAAATAAATTTACATCATTTTCTCAGAAAGCTCTCTCTTTCGAGCCCTAACTATCTACCTCCCTGAATTTTGAAAATCACGTCAACGATTTTAATTATTATCATCGTCAATTTACATATGGCAGCTCTAGATGTTAAATGTATTTGTATAGTTCTCTGACGCTTATTGTAGATTGAATGGTTTATATTAAATGTGCTCACGTTATTAATTTAAATTGAAAGTGATGAAATCTACTTGTGGTTAACGTTATTCGTAATTTGCCTACTGATCAACAATAATATTGTAATGTTTTCTAGTTAATTATATTCATCTATGTTCTACGTAATTAAATATTTATAAAGAGAGATTTGTGTACAATATTGTAAATATATTGTTAAATGTAAATAGGGTGCACGCACCTGATCAGCACAGAGATAGAATTGATAACATAATAATATGTGCACAGCACAATAGCACTGTAAATTGTAAAGTCGTATCAACACATTAATCGTATGCGGCGATAGAATGAATTTAAATGCTGAAACAAAAGTTTTAGGACAAATTAGGTAGATAATTGACGTAAGTCGTTAGAAATGTAACAAAAGTGTGTGCGGAAAACGAGAATGATAATTCAGTAACATTAAACTCGCATACAATATAGAGAAACGTAGCCCTAAAGTTGGCAAAGTTACGGAAACAGTAGGCAAGTAGATATATCGAGACCAATTATAACTAAACCAATGTTGTTTAAAATAGATGTAACGTACCGTAATTAGCTGCGTCGTTCGCACTACAAAGTACTAAGCCAATTGCCGACTAATCGGTTATTTTATAATTATAACAGCAAAAGTACTGATGTACTTATATTAAAAAACAAGTTCATATAACCAACTGATTCGATAGATTAAAACGAAGGTCTATTAATATTTACTTGAATATCCAGGTCAGACGCTCTTACTTACATGCAAACCTGGTGATAGGTTATTGATTAAAATAGACGCTCCCTCTAATCTATTTTCGATAAAAAAACTAAGTAAGATACTAAGTTGTCAATACTACTTCTTTTTACAATGATTTGCTTAATTTTTCATATTGATACAGTGAAGATACATATGTGTTATCTTATAACGTCTGGGCGTCAACACATATGAGTCATGAATGATATCTAAAGGCTCCTACAAACAGTGTCATCACTCTGCCGCCGGTTAAGACGCGTGAATCCGGCGGCATACAAAGCCGCCGGCTTTGCCGCACGAAGAAGCCGCCCGCGCCGGCATGGCCGCCCGGGCAGGCCGGCTTGCCGCGCGGGTTGCAACTTGCTACTTGTGTGTGGCGGATCTATACAACTGGAATGATGCCCGGCGGCTTTCTGCGGCGGATGCCGCCGACGCTCGGAAAAAGCCGCGGGCCCGTGCCGCGCGCCAAAAGCCGGCGGCCAGTGCCACCGGCACTGTTTGTAGCAGCCTTAACTAAATAATTAACTAGAAAAATAATAATGTAATTATCAAACCAACAATATTTTTAATAAACCAGCAAGGTTTTAACTACAATATTATTGAATACCGATAAGATATACGAAGGTATTTTTCTAACCACCAGCTCTCACGGACCTGTTATTCAGTAATTGGCTAAAGGTTGTATTTTTTTGTTGATTGTAATTTATGTAAAATAAAATTAAGGAAAACCGAATTTTTATCCGTAGTTCGGGCTTTGTAGCAAATGTAAATAAAAACGAAATGTAGAAGCAGCGTGGTATTCATTTGATGTAATTTTATGACCGTTATTTATATTTTCTTTAGACCACAACCTCGTTTTTAGATTACCCGCTACGGATTAGATACCTCGATTAAAATACAAAAGATAAAACCCTGAAATGTGAAATACTTATGCGATAATGGTTTTTATGCATAATTTAACATATTATATTTATCAATCGATTATCCAGTCTAGTTAATATTAATGTTATTAATGTTTATGTATATCTATATCCGTTAAAATTAATCCTTTTCTTTCGGTTGAAATAGTACCTATTGTAGATAATTTAGTACTATTAAACGAGTGCCTGCGCCGATTATCGCTAATGACTTCTTAAAGCCGTAATGAAAGGAATAATTAAAATCTTATACATGGTTATGTTCCTATACTAACAAATTTAACATCCAAAGTTGTGTAACTAGTTAAAATAGTCCTTATGTATGCATGACAGAAATAAAGTAAATGTATCAATAGTAAAACAAATTATAATTGTGTTTTCATTACGAAAATATTGTTTTATTTCGACACCAGTATAAATGGATTTTTTTGGAAATACTAGTCGTTCGTTGGTGGTCTTGACCTTGGATTGTTGACTTGGATTGCTGAACATTCTATACAGTCGACAATTTGGACCAAATATCTCCACAGAAATATTTTGAGATCGGGTGGTATCGATTATATTGGTTTCATAATATAATATCTGTACACAGCATCGAATTTCACAAAAGTATCAATGTTTCGCAAATTTTAAGTCTTATCGTGAATGGCATAAGGTCTTACTATACCTAATACTTATGGTCTTATCATTTTAAACTATTTTTATAATTATCCTTTTATTACCTAACTGCCTTGCGAAAAGTGCAGCATTTAAAATCTCATCATATGCCAAAGATTATTTATTTTCTTGCTCTTTTCATTACATGTAGGTAAACTATAGGTCTGACAAGTAAATTAAGGCTTATGTTTAACTTACCACCAGATATAGTAACATAAAAATAAACAAAAATAGTAAATGATTACCAAAATGAAACCCGTATTTTAATGTAAAATTATAACCAAAGTTTTGTATTTTTTTTTGCTTTTTTCTTTATTTTATTTTTTTGTTAACTACGGTGGACACTTTCCTTATGAGCCATCTCAACTCGACGCTGACCCGGCCAGGGTGTGATCAACCAGGCTTGGGACTGGCGGAAGAAGTGTGTGGAGGTTCTCCCCTAAAGGCTTTCGGGGCATACCCACTAAAACTAGCACGTTGACCCTACGGGTCCCGTGTAGTGGCGGGGTCACGCGATTCGCCGATAGCATACTTCGTGACCCCGCCCGGGATTGGCCTTTATATATATATATATATATGTATTTTAATGTTTACCGGGCTATAAGCACCAGAGAACCTATTCAGAGCTCATGTGATAGTCATTTAAACTCGATAGGCTATATCTATATAATATTGATAACTAAGTACTTAATGGCTATTAATTTTACAACAATAAACATTTTGCTCGAAAATAAATAACGCATTTTAGGTTGCATGAGGTGTCTTTATATGATGCGCAAGATTTGTCTTTAATTTGTTATCCTGTAACAACATAGACACTAAGCCGGTTACAAATTATTACAAGCAATACAATTTCTATCACTTTTGCCCTATAAACGACGTTCAGTGTTATCAAAATAAAATGCATATTATTTATTTAACAGAAGTTTGCTCGAAAATAAATAACGCATTTTAGGTTGCATGAGGTGTCTTTATATGATGCGCAAGATTTGTCTTTAATTTGTTATCCTGTAACAACATAGACACTAAGCCGGTTACAAATTATTACAAGCAATACAATTTCTATCACTTTTGCCCTATAAACGACGTTCAGTGTTATCAAAATAAAATGCATATTATTTATTTAACAGAAGTTTCAGATGTTAATAATATCACTAAATTATTTGATCTATCTATAGAATAGTCACAGCCATATCGACTTGCCTCGCCTGGCGTCTAGTCCGGTGAATCTAACGATATCTGATTTATATGTTGCCAAAATTGGTTAGACAACCAATATTATATATGTAAGAATCGCCAGAGATAGAGTACTCTTAGATAGATAAAAATGAGGACTGAAATTATTCTTGGTTCCAGCATTTAGTTTTAGTGTCTTCGTAACCGTCCGGCAAACAGCCTGCATGCCATATTTCTTTTTTTTGTATGAACTGCTTTAAATGACCCGGTTTGGGGTGAAACGATGCCACACCTGTCCTTAAAAGGCGCGTATTTTGCAGGTTACATGTTGATACGTTAAGGCGTATCAACATATAACCTGTCTAACCACTGGATCTGCAAAATGGCCATGTAAAATGGTGCAAGTAAAATGGTCCTGACTTACCATTTTACTTGAGCTCTCTAATAAAGCCGCTTGCCACTAGATTCAACTGTATCCACTGTACTAAAAATCGGTTTTATAAAAATGATACACATTGTGCATAATTATTAAGATTTATTTTAATAGTTTGGTTCTTACAGCACAGAAAAGCTGTAGCTGCTATTAGCGTAAAGGTATACCTACCCTTCAACTTTAACTTGAAAACAGTTAAACAGAGGCAGAATTTTAAAAACAAAAATCTTATGCGCCTATGATGAACGAAGTGTGAACATAAATATTTGACTGGAACTCTCGGCACGTAAGTCAGAATAGCACATATCCGCTTTTTCATCTTTAATGTAATTATGTACAGCTACAGTTATTAGCAATTTAAAATATTATGTACCGTCGAAGAAGAGAGATTAAAACCGACATCAAAAACTAACAAGTAAAGCCTATACCCCCCCTACCTATTACTTATATGTGCTATTTACTAATAGCTCAGATTATGGAAGTATCAGATGGAACGCATTCGTCCAACTAAGCGTGGCACGTTGACAGCTATGTGTGCGTGACATTTGGCGACTGGCACTGTACGGACACGCGCGACTATGTGTGTGTAAATCTCCCACTATTTTGCATATAGTTATGTAATATTCTTATATTCATTTGCGGTTTTGAAGAATTTACCATGGATTTAATTAATGCTTTTATAAATACATTTCTTAAATGTAGGTACCGAGTTAAGTTTTAACTAATTCGTAAATTGAGAAATGAATAGAATATGTTTTGTGATTCATAGCTTCGATCCAGGAGAAATATATAATACCAACTACTTACATATATTTACGAATACCAATCATGAGGTTCAGATCTTAGATCGGCGAATAAGTTGTTTATTTTTTTATTAAAAATTCTCAGTATGGTATCTGGAAATGTTTGGTTAATTGCAAAAGGCTTGCTTCCTATAATTCCTATAATATTATTTAGCTTAAAATGTACACATGTGTTGCTGTACGATTTTGATACTTATTCCCTACGCCATAAGTATGTATGTACACACGGCGCCAAGTCAAGCTAAACAGTTGCTGTACGATTTTGATACTTATTCCCTACGCCATAAGTACGTATGTACACACGGCGCCAAGTCAAGCTAAACAGTTGCTGTACGATTTTGATACTTATTCCCTACGCCATAAGAACGATACAAAGGTCAAAGTGTATAAGCTTGACGAGTAGCAGGGTGTACACGAATATTTGGATCGTTTGGGGATCGAACTCAAAACAATATATGTCAGGTATATACTAATGGAAATTCTATTACTATATTTATAAGAAAGAATATATATGTACAATATACTAGTATAATACGTTAATGTATTTTTCATTAACATGACAATAATTATTACATAATCAATTGACAAGTGCATTTTCCCAAATTCAGGCAGAACGGCGTCGACAAAAACTGGCAACACTTACATATTTCTTGCACAAATACGAATTTTATCGAAATTAAATTAGGAAACAGTCAAATTATCTGTGAAAAGATATTCCATTTTCCTGTTTTTGTTTTTGGGAACAACTTTTACAGTGTTTAAGAACGCAAGACGGCATTTTGAGAATTTAAAAGTTGAAGTGATCGTGGCGCGTGAACTGTACGATGCTTCGTAGTGCACTGAGACGAGTTTGTATTCGCTTTTGAATTTGTATTTGCTTTAGTGGCCGCACGCAACTGTGCCGCGCGTTCCATCTGATACTTCCATAATCTGAGACTAATAGGTTTACAGTCGGTGCCAAGCCAATTTAATACTTACGAAGTAATGTATTAATTTGCTCATATTCATTTAAGTGATTAAAATATTTTTATTTGTTAAAGGCTTGGCACCAACTTAAAACCTATTAGTAAATAGCACATAATAATAAATAATAGGTAGTATTTAATTAATATTAAATCTGTATTATTTTTTACTTTTTAGTTTTTGATGTTCTTTTTAATTAACGTATTTATTTTTATTTAATACTTTTTAGTGTATTGTTGTATTATCAACTAGTTATGGGCTGTCGGTCCCGGCTCTTGTCTATAGATAAGGGTCGTTAGGCCATGTCGGAGGCCTTTGGGCGGTCTGAAAACTCCGACACCAGAGTTGGCCACACACTCACACGAAAAACAAACAAACTAGTTATGAGTAGACCAACAAAAGGTGCTGCGCCCCTTAAAAAATATAGATCACAAGAAACGGCCTTACCGCATGATTTACGTCCTTGAAGGCACCATTATCATCATTGTAGAAGCCAAATTGATTTTTGTAATTACTGAGTTCGTATGGTTTCTTCACCGGACCCTAGAGGATCCTAGTTACCACTCGCATCAAAGTGCTCGTTAAAACGAATGTAACGAGCCCAAACTCGATAGAGTTTTGTCATTTATTTACTGAGTTCTTATGGCCACCTTTCGATTCCATCATCAGATCAGCTCTATGTCATAATCAATTTTCATTGTCATCCATTTTACATACATATAAAGAATTTCAGGTAAATCGGCAACCGGGAAGTGGATCAAATTTACTTGCGAGATTTTATTTCAGACATCGGGTTAGGTGAAGGTAAATAAAAAAATACTAATAAAGTAAAAACTACTGGGCCTATCTGAATCAAAATTTAATGGAACTAATTTGAAACTATCCCGCAAACAAAAAAAGGAGAAATCGGTGTAGATATATCGAAAAAAAAATATCGGCCGAATTGAGAACCTCCTCCTTTTTTTTGTCGGTTAAAAATATAGCTTGAATGTGCAAACATCGTCGTCCAAGCGATATCCCAGTTGTATCCAAGACTTTCGCCTTAGAGCCCGGAGTCCGCTGTCTAGTCTATTCAGAATTGACAAATTAATAATTAGCTTTTCCACAGAACGGATGTGGTCTGATTCCATATAAAAAGCAACAGTATTGATAGTGAGTGGAGTCATGCCAATTTTTATGTATTCTAGTACCTAATATTTATTAGCATATGAAAATAATTCTAGCGCTTATGTTAGAAGTTCGAAAACTTAGGCTATTCTTATTCATAAAAATAAATTCAACGACGTATGACGGCTTTATTAGGTTTTGTCTTGTTGCATAAAATTTTATATGGGACAATATTTGTAAGCAAGTTATTAAAAGAATAAAATTCTAATTCATATCTATTTAGTTCAAAACAGTTAATGAAATAAGGACATTTCAATCAGGCAACACACAGTGAATGGTAGTAAAAGTAAGCACTACTGTTTATTGTGCTCTTGGCCTCAACCTTCAAAAAAATATTTATTTTAGTACTTTGTTTGTTTCATGTAAGTGTGTGACCAAATCTGGTTTAAGTACTAGTACGAGTATAACCTCGGTGGCAATATCAGTTTCGTTATACAACTATGCTAGTCCTTCCGGTATGATATTTATAAAAATAGAAACCACGTAAATTACATAAACAAAATAAAAATAAATTATCACAGATTCATGCCAATAAGCTATTAATTCTGACATATATGATTTGACTACAAAGTGAACCTCGATCTGCAAGTAGAAAGTCATAGATGCACCCGGGGTGATGCTAGGACAATGGTGATGCATTCTATATATACACTAAGATCGCATAATAATATGATTAGGCTACAAAGCGGGCTCCGGTCTCCTAGGGTAAAGTAATGGATGCAACCGGGATAACGCTAGGACGAGCATGATATGATGCTTATATACGGCAAACATAAAAAAGTTGATACTATAACACACCTAGGTAATAATATTTCACTTCGCGTGTTGTTTAGTGCCATAATAGTTTGATGTAAAATATTGGATCAAAATACAAATACACCATGTACCATCGGCAAATGCACCATTTTCTTTCATGGGTTGTTAAATGAATTATTAAATAGAAAACTTACTTTTTTTAGGATAACTGCAGTAGACATTCAATAAATAACATGTTATCCTCATTGTTAATCGTTCCTTTTTTTTAGGTAAGTTTAGTCTGAAAAATACATCATATCCATAATCATAACCGTCACCCCGTAACTTTATACCGGTTTCTTTGTTTTTAAATAAAAAAAAATCACATGTTTCATGTTATAGCAAAATGGCCTACAGTTACTTACAGGCTATATGATTTTACTGCTTATCAGATTTATCGTCGTCCACGATTATACGCGATCAAATCGGTATTGTCATAGTAAAAACAGAATAGTAGGTTAGCTAAGGCCGTTCGGAGAGTTAATTGCCTACTCTTGCGTTGACGCACGGGTTGTCACTTGTTTACACCGCAGCGCCGGCTTTGTCGGCGTTCGCGCTTTTTCGCCGCTTTTTTAAGTGATCGCGCTGAATACTTCACAATTTAAGCTTGAATTTTTTTTTCAAATACCTATTGACTACCTAAGCGTTATATAACTATCTAAATGCCTTTTTTAATGAGAAAAAGTAACAAGTTAAATTTACTGTCGTTTAACACATTGTATATTATTAATAACGTTTATTACAAAACTGAATGTATATAAACAATTCAAGCGGGCGAGCAGTGTAGTACCTACATGAATGCGCTCGATCAGACGAGCGGCGCATCCCGTACTGAATCCGCGCCGAGCTTGCCGCGCTCGTGAGATTGTGTGCGTGAAAAGTGCATGCGTACACGGCGCCGGCGACTCACGCGTACATTCAAACCAGCGCGGCGGCGCGGCGGCCGATTTGTATGAAGCTATCCTACTATTCTGTTTTTACTATGGTATTGTTTTATATCCTAGAGCAGGGATCGGCAACCTTTTGAGTTGGCAGAGCCAAAAATTACAATTTACAACATGTCAAAGTTTTTAAAGAGCCACCATTTTTTTTCGTAATCCAATATCAACTCTAGCGGCCGGTTTCAATATTCGATCTATCCATGTATTATAGATTTGAGAACGTTTTTAAATTAAGATGATTCTAAAGAGCCGCAGGTTGCCGACCCCTGTCCTAGAGGACAAAAATAAAAACGGCTCTATGTGAAATAATAACACATTAGGTATTATGCTAAAAGTAACTTTGGCGACTTTTATATTTGATTTAAAATATAAAAAATCTTTTGTAGTTAGAAATGGATATTACAAATTTCATGTATCCTCATAAATAGTAACACACCACTGTGAAAAGATTTAAACAACAAATATGTGCTGTGTGTGATATAGGTGCTGCAATCTAGATAAATAAACTCTATTAGCATACCGTATGCTTAGTCAGGCCAAAGTGGACGTTATAACCACAGAGTACCTTTGTATATATGAGAGGGTAGCTACCGAAAATGCCTAATTAGCGTCCAGACGTGGTCAGTTCACCCGATTTGATTACGCACGTCACGACGGGCGTACCCGGTCACGCAGTGACCTTGAATTAGACAATTTATGTCGTCACGAACGTTTTGACGCTCGACCTGGTCAAATTGGTTGTGAAATCACGTCGTATGGAAATCGTTTACCCCATACATAGACATAGAAACAGATATAAAATATTAACGTAGGTAGGACTTTGTTATCATTCAGGCATCTAATTTTGTCAGAACAAATTTATTTAAAATTAAAAGGATGTCAAATAAAATTCATGTAATAAAATTGAAAAATTTAGTAAGAGATTTGCGACTCAAACAATATAATTTCTAATGAATGCTGAAAATGCACTAAGCAGAGAAATAATAACCTGCAGTAATAATAGAGTAATGTTTACAAACTTTACAACGAATTCTATGTAATAGCTGTGCTTGTAGGATAATGTGTATTAGTTGACTACTATATATTTATTGTATTTGTTGTATTGTGAATTGTATACCTAGCTGTTTGCGTTGTATTTATTGTACTGTGCGTTTTATTTGGTGTCATTAAATGATTTACTTACTAATAACACATATGACATACCCTACATATCCCGAACCTTCTCGATCAGGCAATAAGAAATATAAGTATACCGTGACACCATTTAACGAAGCATATGATTTAATTTTCATTTTCACGAGAGCCGAGCCTCGGGGCGGCGGATGACATAGGGATGAAATTACTCGATAAAATATCCATTAAATACACGAGTAATGGAATATCCATTAACACTTTATACCTTTTAAAATTATATTTCTGTTGTGGTATTGAAACAATTATTGTATACTATAATACTAGACTTCGCCGGTGGCTTGTGGATCTAGGGGGAACTTCCAATAATCCTCTCTTAGGTAGAACTCGTACTCACTCCCAATCCCAAGGCATATGCCAGCTTCTTGCGCGAGTCAATCAGTACCTAACAGAAGGATTTTATATGTTTATATAGATTATGTATTTAGAATAAATTATATCTTCTAAAACTAATCTAATACTAATGTATAAAGCTGAAGAGTTTGTTTGTTTTTTTGCTTGGACGGGCTAATCTCAGGAACTACTGGCCCGATTTGAAAAAATTCTTTCAGTTTTAGACAGCCCATTTATCAAGGAATGCTACAGGCTAGATAACATCATGTTATGAGCCACGGGAACGGAGCAGTAGCTTTAAATAACAGGGTGTAACCGCGGGCTCATCTAGTTATATTATTTTGCCCTGACTGACATATCATCACGGAGTCTACTTAGGAAAAACATAAAACTTAGACAGTGCCATATTTTTAATAGGTTGGCACCCACTGCAAAAGTATTCTGTTATATTCCCACTAAGGAAATAAAGTTTGTTTAAAAAACCGCGAAAACGCTTATAACAGCTAAAGTAGTACTTTATAAATACAAAAACTAAAAAGGCATTACTTATTTGGTGCCACCATTATGTCGATGTACCCTCATTTTATGTAAATTGTCTTCACGTGCCAACGGTACCTTCTCATTGACATTTAAAGCTCAAGAGGCTAGCAAAATGTGAGGGCAATGTTTTACTTCGCTACGATGTCTGCAAGTTGAGATAACAGACAATCTATTGTAACTAAAATAGCTACATTTGTACCCAAATAATTGTGTTATAAACAGGTCATGTATAATATCTTCTATTTCGTGGCCTTCGTATATTTAGTATATTTATAGAACTTTCTTCTTATAAGTGTCTCGGGGTTTGAAGTAGCTCTCTGCCAAATTTTATTCAAGTAGAGTCTGCTTAAGACATACTTAGCATTTCTACTACAATTCGATGATACTTAGAGATATAAATATAATACCTATTTTAGATGTTTAAGTTCAAATATGATAACATGTACAAGTTCTAAACTAGTTCATCCGATTTCTGTCGTATGGCTTCACTTGTTCATTATACGGCCTATTGCAGTCCACTGCTGGACATAGGCCTCTCCTTATTTGCGTCACAATTACATTAGTTATACAACGCCAGCCAGACATATCGGTAGAGGGTTTGGTGTCCTGTTCTCTGTCTCTAAATCTCTACCCGAAGATACTAACGGGTGGCGCTAAAGTAATGACCCATACCCACCCATGTCATAAAAAAATATAAGGAATTTCTATAGGGTCATTACTTTTGAGCCATCCTGTATTTGCGTATTTTATTATTTTAAGTGTTTCTGCCCAATTCCATGAGAATTTCGGGAAATCCCTTCTCACCTTTATCATCCACAAGAAACATACATGCCACATTTCAGCTTCTTGCACCCAATAGTTTTAGGCTGTGGCTTGTCTGTCTAATTGTTTAAGGCCGTACCGAAATATAATACAACAACAAACAGCATATTAATTGAAAATTATATCAAATGTTTACAATGACTGATTAAAGGAATTATTAATATCCTAGCGTTATGCTTTGTTCCAAGATATTGTATTTAAAAGCCGGGCTCTAGTCCCGAACCAGAGAATCTATTAATAACCATCAGTTTAATAATCTTACGTACATATAATATCTTATCTTCTACTCTTCTTTAAGACTTATATTTGAATGATATTTATAGAATTGATTAAGTTATTTATTGCTTCTATATTTAATACATTACGCATATGTACCCATCTCCTTTATGTACATATTATTATACAGCTATCTAACAGAAGATTAGCCACAGATTTGGAGCAGACAGCAATGCAACCGCGGCCATAACTAGAACTATGTAATGCTTTGCTGTATGTTAAGTCTGAAATGAATTAATGAATACAAAACCAGTTTAGTCTGTTTGAAACGCGATCATAGCTTCACCGTGGGAGCGATATTTCTTTTAAAATATATATATATATATATATATATATATATATTTGCTTAATAGAGATAGTTCGAAACTTATCGAAAGGCGGCTACAAATAAAATTACACTCCAGCTCGCTGTAAATGTCTATTTCTTTTAGGTAGGGTTTTAAAACGAGTGTAAAAACCCGGTTAATCTTTAAATATATTAACCAGAAATCTTACCCGTTTTTCAACGTTTCCGAGCTTGCGTATATGTACATTGCCTTATAATAGTAAAGGCGCTAAGTCGGCTAATCGACAGAAATAGCGAACGTATTTGCTCGTACTTTTCACTAAGCATCTATATTTTGCGTGGAAGGGCTGTGTATAGGTTTTCAATCTTATCCTACTACTTATGGAGCTGAGCATTAGCGATATTAGTGTAGTAAGTCGAAGAAAAGCGTTTGTACCGACGAACTTCCTCCGAAAAAGAAAGATTACATTCTTAAGGAGAGCAGAGTCTGAATCGATAACCGTTTCTTTTTTTGTTGCGTGATCTCCACGGCTTCGCAATCAGTGCCGGCTAATACTATATAATCACGTGATTATTCTTTATAACGAAATAGACTTCACGCACGGCTCAGCCCGCGTGAGAATACTTTACCCTCTTAGGCTGTGAACTTCAAAAAGTTCTCTTAGTGCCCACTGACACTGACACTCCCCAAGGAACATACTAGCTAAATTTCAGCTTCTTTCGCCTAGTAATTTGCCTGTGCGTTGTCCGTCAGTCAGTCAGTAACGCAAGCGTTGTCTATGTACAGATTTGCAGCTTGTCAGCGTAAAGCCGACGATCTTTAGGCTAACAAACTGATCGTGTGGTATAAGTTTCTCGAAGATGCACTCAGTTTGATATGAGGTTTGCCGCGCTTACAACTTCCCCGTCCGATAAGTTGGCTATTTTATAAAGTTCAGAACTATTCTAGAATAACCATTATAGATTCACTAGAACTAGTCCGCTCTTTGCCGGTAATGAGAATGGGCAGCTTAAAACACGTTATAGTCATACCTACACAACTATCATCAGTATTATCCTTAGTTGAGAACTCAGCCAAATGTAAGGAGGAGGATCTGCAGTATCACTGCCGCGACCCTAGGAGGAAGAAGAGGGAGGGATATCTAACACGACTCTATTGTTTAGATCTAACAAGACAGATACTTGAAAATATTGATTTACAATCGTTACTGTCAAAGATGTGTCGTTAGACCAAAGTATAACGTGCTCTTTGTGCGGGGCAAGCCACAACTAACAATTTAATACGAGCATAACATCTAAAGGGTTGTGTTTAGTGGGTTTGAATAGATATATATCTTCTGTGTGGCTGTCTACTCTTCACTGGACTACCGCAGCTTAATATAACATTTCAAATATTTTTCTAATAATACATGCGTTACTAGGGCATACATAAATATCTACATATGAAAGCACTTATAAACGTTTATTGTGCAAACGTGAGACGATCAATGAAAAATATATCATTTCTTGATTACATACATACATTTAGATTTCGGATTCCTAATAAATTACACTCAAGAAGTTGGCCTAAGCCTACCTTTAGCTACCTGGTTCCATTATTATACTTTATTTTATTTTACTTCTTTTCACAGCTATTTTCAAGTTTGAGCGTTAAAAGAATACACTGCTCTTTGGGAGACTTACACGAGGACATGAATAAAACAGAGCCCGTAGGTTCAGAGTCCTAATCTAAGATGGGATCGGAGCCTTCAAAACTACAATAACTACCTGACGAGTCATCATTAAATGTTATCAACCTCAGAACGCTTGCACTTTAATTCACATCCTAGGTTACACTTTCAGCAGTTCCCAATACATATATTTTTAGCAGTAAAATACCCCGATAGATAAAATATTGGCAATTAGCCACGTGGACAAAATCTAGTAAGACGATAAAACCTATCGTTAATATTAGCTTTGACTTCTTCTAAGCGTCGCCGAGTAAGAACGATTTTTATTGTCACATTTTATAGAGATATATGCTTATACGAATCGGCGATATATCTTATCCGATACCAGTCACTGAGGACGTCAATTTTATAGTTAACACTCTGAGAAAACAGGCAGTCATTACATACCGCTACACTTCTTTTAGTCAAAGCGTGATGAACTCGTAGTCTGTCACAAAATACTGTATAAGGAAACAAAACATTCATAGCGCACTACAAATTCCTAAGTTCGTCGCGATAAATGAAATAAGACACAAGCGTACTTTATGCTAATATAATAAAAAATCCTACAAGCTTACTTTACGAAATGAAATAATTTGCGAAAGCTCTGAAACTTTCTCAATAGCCGCCGAGCCAGGACCGTTCACAAGCTCTAAGCGCCTCATATACGGCTGCACGAGTCACTCACAAAGGAATATTCAAGTAACATTTGTCAGAGTTTTCATTTGGGTGAAATTGTCTCCGCTGTGTAGTTGCCCCGCTTTTGAACCGTAGAATAATACCTGACTAGCCTGTCTAGCCACATTAACGTTGCTGACAAAATATTACGTGACATACATAAGTTAGAAGTTAGATATTTTAAAGCTGTGTCTGTGAAATATATATTTAGGTTTTCAAATTGTAATCGTGACATTCCGAATTAAATCTTCATTACTGGCGAGAACACATTAACACAAAATTTAGTTTATCTAATACAATTTTAATTACCTAACAAATACGAAAAATATTGAAATCAATTTAATTGACTTATTTGCTAACATCGGTTACTTAACATACTTATGATGTTAGTCTTTTGAGAACAAATTTAGCTTATCCATAACCTACCCATACACGCCGGCAGCATGGTCATAGGATATGAAAGAGTTTTATTAAGTATCTTTTCTGCTAACTGTTCACGCCGCCCGTGTGCGTTCTCATCGCGGAATAAAACAGAATTAGTAGATAAAGAAAAACTATTTGGAATAGTAGTATATACTTAAATCTGGCGATTACAGACTAACTGTTTATAAAAAACAGTGATAAAACTAGCTCCAAACAATAAAAAAAATACAGGTGAAAATTCCTGGCAAGCCTCCAGCTTTTGTTTTTTATTCTTTTTCTGGTATGTTCCCTGAGCCGTGTTTACGTGAGAAACCAAATTCCACACGAAAGAAAACAACAGGCGTGATTTGATGCTCAACCTGTCAAAGCATTTTAAAATGACTTAATAATAAAATGTAAAACTGGCTTCATTTCCAGTTCATTGAATCCGTAAAACGTGGCGAGTTGCTCACAAACAATCATAGGTATGCTGAAACAGATCAGTTTGCAGGAACAATAGATTTGATCATGCAACTAGAGGGCGCCACACCTGTGATCTATTTACATTCTGTTTGAAATTATGGGATTCGTAAGAAATGTTTTTGTACCAATGTTTTTTCGTAACTTTATTTACTTCTGTGCAATGTATGATAGGTACTATAAATTGGAACACCTATAAGAGTAATTAACAAACTGGCTCATCTTGATGTGGTATTATGATGGATATTATAGATATTAAAGTTTTAGGTAAATAAAAATATATGTAGCTGATAAATTTGTACTCCGCCGTACATTTTACATGGTGTAAAGCTACATGCCATCACCATTTGAAAAAATCTATACACTAGAATATATCTGTGTATCTGTAGTAGCATCTACAGGCTAATTGCATTGATAGTTTCCACTTGATTCCTTATTTTTTTATATTTTAAGGGTTGCCTACATGATACATCATAAATGAATTCTACTTGCGGTCGAGAAATCGTGAGTCGAATGCCTGCCAATAAATCCTTATATTCTGGCTTAACTCGGTATATTAACAACTTATTACGTTTTAGACACGGCGCGCAATAAAGCCTTAAAAAGAGTTTTCAAGTCAATTTAACCAATAAGAAACTTTCGAAAAACGTAAAAAAAGGTATATATTTTTGCAGGAAGGAGACAAGTAACATTTTCCATCATAGTCTCTTCTAAAATATGGGTAGTAGTAGTATCAATATAAGCTTATGTTCAAGTTTACATTATTACATAATATTGAATACCATATGCATATCAGCTATTCGTTCTATTTCCGTTGATATTTAAAGGCATTAGTAACGCTAGCTTTCGTGTTCATCATTATAATAATATCCATGCGGCTAACATGCAATTTGAGCTACGCCGTAGATCTGTTCTACGCTAGTGTGTTCTACGTGGAATTATTGATTACAGCACACCGCCCAACCCAGTTACATTTACAATAAAGCAAGCGTTTCGAACAAATAACCTTGTTCTGTATTAATAATGAGATATTTGTAGCATGATTATTTATCATCAGTCATAATCCCCAAATGACTGTCAGTCACAAAATATATTTACCCAAACGAGTCGCCAAGGACTCGTCGGAATACAAAAATAACAAACGAAATCAAAGTGCCGTTCGTGATTCAATATTTGAATTTTCAATGAAATTGATTGACGCTCATCAAGTTGAAGGTAAACTTGGGTCCCGAGCGAAAACATGATCGTAAATGGTGATTGGCGTTTGTACCCCTATGACGTCGGCGGGACAAAGTACAGTACGGATAAGGAAAACATGCGTTTTGCGTACAAAAACTACATTTGAGATATGTGCGTGCTACGCGTTGTCAGAAAGTTTATGTAGTTAATTTGGAATACTTTTTCTGTCGCGTACGACAGCCATTTCAGCAGATAATTTTTGTTAGTTTAAAAAACTAACTTCTTTTTATATCACGGTAATATATTTCACTTTTAAAATGTTCTCTTTTTTATGTACCAAATTTCACTGCCAATAGCCCCTTTAGTCCCTAGAGTATACTATAATCTCACTGCAATAATCAACATTATTTTATAATTTAGCGATGGCTGTCTAACGTAATTCGCAAGTTTATTTGTAAAATTCCACAAAAGTTTGCCGGGTCAACAATTCTTTAAAAAATGTTTATGAAATCTTTCAAGCTACAGAGGGCAATGGCTTTTAACTACGTAACTGGTGAGAGGCCGGGAATCGGCCGCGTCAAAAAAGTGCCTGACTGGCGAGAGGCCGGAAACCGGTCGATCGTTATATTCGTTTTTTTTTTCCTTCTTTATTTTCAGCAGTTGTATGATTAAAATGTATAATTACATTAGGATATTTATATACCAATCTGTAGGAAACTTTATGAAGAATCTAAATATATATATATATATATATGTGTTAGCAAAAATTCATAAAAATCACCGAGTAATCAACAACAGAATGGAGCGCCCCCCCCCGTCGCGGGTTACCCCGCACGCAGGGCCCGCCAGACGCGGGGGGTGGCAGCATGCAAGTAGCGCCACGTGACTGGTTAAATCGGAGGTCATTTAGTATTAAAGAGACTTTGAGATTGTAGCTGAAAAGTAAATCGTTTTAAAATAATTCCTTACTCTCGTCGTTGATGTAGAAAAACATATTTACAAAAACTACCCCTAAGAGTGTTCTTCAGTTGTTCAGCCGAGAAAACTATTAAGTAAATGCAAGAAAGACGAAAGTGATGGTGTTTGAGAAGGATGAAAGTTTGAATGAGTATAGTATTGCGATTGAAGATGAACATGTTGAACAAGTTGAAGAATTTGTATATTTGGGTAGCATGTTTACGAGAGATGGAAGATGTAAAGGAGATATTGAAAGGAGTGTGACTGCGGAAAACTGTGTGAATGGAGCGCTGCATGCCTTTATGAACGGCCAGACTGTTCCGAAAGAGGCGCGACTGGCGGTTCATAATGGTGTACTTGTGCCCACGCTGATGTATGGTAGTGAGTGTTGGGTATGGCAGAAAAAGCATGAATGCAGAATTAACGCAGTTGAGACGCGATCACTGCATAGTATGTGTGGTATGAGACTGATTGATAGGATTCCGAATGCAGTAGTACGAGGGCGATGTTGCCTGAAAGAAGATGTTGTGACGAAAATTGAGAAATGAATGCTTAGATGGTTTGGACACGTGGAGCGAATGAGTGAAGAAAGAATGACGCACCAAATATATGAGGCAAACGTGTATGGGCAAGCCGGTCGCGGCTGACCTCGTAGGACATTCGTCGACAAAATTGGTGACGTTCTGAAAAAAGGAAAGGTCCGAAGCACCCGGAACCGGCGAGCTTGTATGAAAAGAGTTATGAATCTAGAGGAAGCGCGAAAGGTTTGTAAAGATAGAAGTAAGTGGCGTTCCGTTGTCTCTGCCTACCCCAACAGGAAAAAGGCGTGAGTATATGTATGTATGTATGTAAAACTATTAAAAACGTGGCTACGTGTACCTACCCACATAGTATTTATTTTATTATCTGTGGTCGAGCTAACAGTTTATACATTTTTAAAAGCTCTAATTTCAGGTTCTCTTATAATTTAATGAAACGCTTGTTATTAACGTCCACATAAGCACTCAGTTGTATAAATAACTTGTTTGTATAAAGCACAAACGTGATGGACATTTTAGATATGAAATCTCTTCAACGATACTATAAAGTTGTATGGTGTATTTATGCACATAACAACTATAGCTACCAGACCAATAGGAAAATATCCTTTATTTAAGATAGCCTATTTATTAAGAAACATGTTATACCTCACGCCTGAACCCCTAGAAAGACGGAAGCAATCCTGGCAAGTGGCAATAATCACCACAAATACTGAACCTCTCACCCTGTAGATAAAAGGCCATAACTAAGCAATAATCAAGTCAACGCGGATGAAAATGTGGACAAGAATGGGTTTAAATATAATTGTAACTTAATAGCTTTTGTATCGAATTTATGCATCGCAAGTCATTTGCAATTAACTGTTTATTTTCTTTTAAGATTGAAGTGTGAAGATGACGCGGACGACATGTTGTTGGAAAGGTTCGCTAATAGTACGCCGGCACCCAGCACTTCGACTACAGCCACCAATGTTGCTGCGCCGGTGCACAAACCGAACAAGATACCTACGCCTATCATTATATACCCAACGGGTAAGTACCAAGATCTACTCTATACCCCTTTCCATATGTATGTGTATAGCATGTCTGAAAGTTAACTAAAGATTTGACTATAGGTTTAAGTATGTGTTTCCTCATGCCGGTAAGCACAGAACTCTTAATTTGTATGTGTATTACTTAGATATGACCCCATTTCTATTAACTGAAATTTCTATGGTTATACAGTAGCATAGAATTAACGTAACTAAGTCATCTTCACTTACAATTGTGGCACCAAGCACTAATGACGTGAAGTCGTTCACAACAACAGAATAGTTCAACACAAATGCATTATTCAAATTGGTTGCAATGCCTGTGCATACACTGCTTTTGTTTCTTCTAAAGTTTGGCGTCATCTCATACATACGCAGGTGGCTTATTCTTCCTTTCCAAAGTCCTTGAACGTCTTGTACATACACAACTCTCTTCCTTTATTTCCAAAAACACTCTCCTAAATCCTTTCCAATCTGGTTTTCGTCCTGGTCATAGTACTACCACGGCATTGGTACATATCACTGATGAGATTAGGCTGGGAATGGATTGTGGAAAGCTCACGCTACTGTCCTTACTCGATTTTAGCAATGCATTCAACACCGTGGACTTCCACGTCATGCTCGGCATACTCCGCTCTATTAACATATCTCCAACGGTGATTGACTGGTTTCGTAGTTACCTGTCAGGACGCCGACAGCGTATACGCGTTGAGGAATCATACTCTTCATGGAGTAATACGACTGTCGGTGTACCGCAGGGTGGCGTTTTATCTCCGCTACTTTTCGCAATTTTTATAAATTCTATCACCAAACATCTACTTTCGTCCTACCACCTTTACGCAGATGACCTGCAGATATACTCACAGGCACCGCTAGACTCTATTTCACATGCATTCTCTACAATAAACAGGGACTTGGCGCAAATTTGTGAGTGGAGCAAAAATTATGGACTTAAATTAAATCCAACCAAAACCCAGATCATTCTGATTGGCAGTTCCAGGATGATGTCTAAGGTCAATCCGTCACAACTCCCTGAGATTCAATTTGATGGAAACATCTTACCAATAACAGACAGTGTTAAAAATCTGGGTATTTATTTAGATAAGACTCTATCCTGGGGATGTCAGGTGCAGGAAACCAGTAGGAAATTGTTTGCTTCGGCGGGGTCGTTGCGCAGGTTGCGAAACTTTCTGCCCATAACCACCAAAATTGCGCTGGCACAATCACTGCTTCTGCCAATACTCGATTATGCCGATGTCAGCTATCTTGATCTCAATGAGGAGCAACTTGAGAAACTTGAGCGTCTCCAAAACTTTTGTATTAGATTTATATTTGGTTTACGCAAATATGATCATGTATCTGAATTTCGTAGCAGGCTCAAGTGGCTCCCAATTCGCCTTCGCAGGAATACTCATATTCTAATATTACTATATAATGTATTGTTCAATCCTAACACTCCCCTGTATCTCAAAGAACGGTTCAAGTTCCTTCATGACACACATACAAAGTGCCTAAGGTCGTCAGAGGATCTGCGATTGCAGATGCCAACGCATTCCACAAACTTCTTTGATAAATCCTTTTCAGTTCAGGCTGTACGTTTGTGGAATGCGCTGCCAGTTGAGATTAGACGAGCAAAATCACTGAACATCTTTAAAAATATGTTAAAACAGCACTATTTGTCAAGATGATTGCATTATTGTCCATAACTTTTTATTAGACTATAATATTATGTAACTTATTATATTTATATATATATTTATATATCATTGTATATATATGTATTATATGTATTGCCTATATATGTAGTGTATGTATAATATATTATATAATATGTATGTCAACGTACCTATTTAGTAAGTATTTTTATGTATACTATGCGAAAAGTATATTTGTCAAAATTTCTAAACTACACCATCGAATACTTTTGGCTCCTTCTACAATCAAAAGTCCATTCCTAATGGTTGCCTGGAAGGAATTGCTGTATGCGATAAGGCCGACAATTGTGCATTTCTTGTTTGTGCTCCTTCAATGTATGTTTTCCTTATGTGGTGTACAATAAAGATTTATCTAATCTAATCTAATCTAATCTTATTAGCAAATTACTTTACAAACAATTTTCGTTCTGTATACATAAATTATGATAAATGGCTCTTACATAACGTGTCAGTTTCATAGCGATTTCTTGATTTTCCTTTTTCAGTTCGACACCGCACCTTAAAGGATTGAACTTCCACTGCAAAGGATTGAACCGTTTCTGAATTGCCAAATTATGTTTTCGCGACCTTTCCTCTCTCTCTCTCTTTAAACGTCTCAGAGGCTTCCGTTGTACTCTAAGCTGTCTACCAAGTCGGTGATGGACAAGGCGATTGATAAAACGGAAATGACATGCTTAGGTTGTCTACTTAAAACCTAAGTGTACTATGCTCTAAATAAATAGCACATGACACGGAAGGGATTTTGTTGACAACCGCTTTGGAGAATAAAGTCATTAAAACACCAAGAACATAAATTGGAACTTAGTGATGCTTGCTCAGCGAAGAATCGGAGGATTAATTAAGTCCCCGGATACTGTTCAACTTCCAATTAATAGCCGTTATCTATTTAAGTCGGTTAAATATAACGTAGATCTTGCATCTACGTTATACGTACAGTCGATCGTGAAGTAAGTACATCTAGTTATACCGTAGTTGGTACTTAGAACCGTGTCTAATGACCGACTACTAGAGGGATTACGACGCCTGAGTAACATCTAGCAGCTTTATCAAATAACTTCAGGAGTAATAGTAGGTATCTGTCTTTAGAGAAGGAAATTACTTCTGCCAACCCCAAAGATCGCAAGCCCCATTATTAATAGTGAGATCTCGAAATGAAATACCGAGTTGAGGGGCGCTCTAGATATTTCAATCAGTAGGTTACAGTATTATATAACTGTTTAATAGTAACAAATCACACAATTTAAAACGTTGTTATACAACATCTAAGCTTTTGTCAAAATAAATCTATATCATATTTCTTTACTGTTGCAAATAGAGCAACCAAGTAAACTTTGAAATAAATAAATATATGATTTGGTAATAAATTATTTTGTAAATATACAAATTATAAAAGGCAACCGCACAAATAACTTACTTAAATTTTCACCAGGGCTTTGTTTATGTATTTGTCCTTTGCAAACAAAGTGACACTTATGGGCAATTCGAACATTCAATTTTTACATTTGGGACAATCCCGAACAAGGTCTACATATTTAAAAGTACCTTTTGAGAATTGTTACTGCCCAAGGGTCGCACTCTAGCGAGAAAAATACATTACCGAATATATTTTCGGTAAAATAACAAGCGACTCCCGTGATATTTTCAATATCACCTTTATTACAACATGATATTCTGCGGATCTGAAATTTGTCTGATTATTATCACGAACTGGGACGGCAGTTAGGGCTGCCAACGTCATTATGCCGACCGGGCGTTTCACGTGGAAAGTGGAAAAATTGAAAAAGTAATTAGGAGGGGAGCACTTGTAAGTTTCGCTTTTAATATATTCGCCATTTTCGAGCACGATAAGATTTCATTCGAGATTTGAGGTCCGATCTAAGTAGGTTCGTTGTATTTTTTGAGCAAAAGGAAAAGTGATAGGCTTAGCGTTAAATGATATTCTTGTTTCTCGTGCAATCTTTTTGTTTTTGGGACCATGACCTTTGTTATTACTTTCTTGTTATTGCTGGCTACACAGAAAATGCTGCTGGCGTTCCCGAGTTTCGAGGCAATGTGTCTCGACTTCGTGTTTCATTTGTTGCTCGTACAACACGTAGTACAAACAGGCGGTGTCTTGTTTAATATTGGTCTCATTTATCGTCGGCAGCGGAGCGCACTTTGCTGCATGCCTCCAGCTTTACCGGCATAAGTGCCACGCGCGCTGTTAAGAGGATCTTGTTGCTCCGTCGGCTTTACGTAATAACGTTATATTTATACCTTGGCAATCTACACGTATTGTTGTACAAAGTCCATTCATTTGGTATAACATTTTATTATTAGTTACTTCATTCGTCCTTTTAATATTGTATTCATGCTAGCGTGTCGTTGCAACTTAATCTTATATAGATTGATAGATTGTAGATAAAGTTAGCGAGTGCAGATCTTTATTGGACTTATTTGTCATACGATTTGACTAACAGCTCATTTGCAGAATCAATTATACCTTTGCAGACTATTTTTCATTAAACATCATGATAGATTCCTGTGACGGGAGAGTCTATACAAACATTCAAGTAGTGGACTCACTCTCGTAACAAGTAAAAGTAACCAAACCAATGCTGTGTCTTGTGAAAATCGAAGGTCACTGACGAAGTGCCAACTTAAACTAAATTGATATAATGAAAGTAATGACGTGTAGAAAAAGCGCAAGAGAAGGTTACACATACTCAATATGAAGTATCAAGATAGGAGTTGGAGGCACGCAGTGCCTCTGCCTAAAGTCTAATAAAGGTTATTAGTTTGAAGACCTCTGGTTTTAAGTAAAACTCAAACCAATATTCCCTTTATTTTAGTTGCCTGCGTTTCAAACTTTCAATTACGCTCGATATCTGTTATTGAGAATGTAAAACATGGGCAATTTAAAGTAGGCGCCTCATATTACTTCACACCAAATCGTTTTCAATTGAAAAGTCTGACAATTTAATTTAAACTTTGTGCTCAAAATTGAATTGTACCCGAAATACAATATCTTATTACGTATTGTTACCATATTAAAATTGTAACTATGATGGTGTTAATAAATAACTTGAAACTGATTAATTTCAATTTTCTATCGCTGTACCTAAAAATTTGTAATCATTACATTTTAAACTACTTAATCGACTTGGTTCTCGTCGTCTATTGGCTTACTCATTAACATTTTCAGCACCGCCAAATTCCCGTATAGAAAAACTTTTCTCTATGCTCCATCTCACTTTTGAAATCAAAATCACAAGCGACAGCTACATCTAAGTACAAATCCAGAAAATACGTGAATGCCAAGCTTATATTTTAATCGTAATTTAGATTTAAAATTTAAATTTGCAGTGCACATTTCATTCGAGTAAATGTTAAATTAAACAAAAAGTTTACTTGCGGAAAATAAGTGCATATTTACACGCACCTGTGGAAGTTCAAGATAAATATGTAGATGCAAAATAAACACAATAGTAGAACGACGAGTTGTTATTATTGAGCAATTTCGTTCATTGTTTTTCTCACTGGGGCTGCTGGTTGTTTTATGCCCTATTTGATACATATACGGCAGGGCTACCTTCGCTATTCACGATCTTTTATTTCCGGTAACAGAACTATAAACGTATTTTCTCATTGTTCCAGTGACTCCTGAATAGATTGTAGTGCCGATTGTTTCGTGTATATTCGGATTTCCATTGTTAGCGCTCACCGTTATATGTTGCCTGCGACGAAGGGCGAAATTGGCTAGGTAAGTAATCTATCATAGTCATATGGGAAATTACAAAGCCTCATAACAAAGGATGTATTGGCGGTCAGTTACGCGACGCTCTCTTTTAATAAGGTTCCTACACTTCCTACCTACCCAACTAATTTATGGTTGGCCTGTAATTTATCGTGTTCTACGTAACACTTTTCCGCCTAAATAATAAATAATAGTTGATCATGTAACGATAATATATAAGTTAGGTGCTAGAGATTCTTTACGAGATAAATTTAAAGAAGTAGAAATATTTACAGTTGCATCGCAGTATATATTTGCTAATTTAATGTACGTTAAGAAAAACTTAACTCTTTACCGTAAAAAATAGTGACTTGCACAAAGTGAACACAAGGAATAAGCATAAACTAGTGGGCACTAACTACCTTCTACATAAAATTCATAACTCATTTGCGGGACTCGGTATACAATTCTTCAACAAATTACCTCTGGAAATAATGAATTTACCTCTGCACAAATTTAAAACCACTACTAGGAATTTTCTTTTAAAAAGGAGTTATTACACTATTAAAGAATTTCTAGATGACAAGACATCATGGGTCTAGTTGCTTTTTTAAATTTACTATTATTGTTCTTTTTATGACTGTGTAAAATACTCTCTTCTTAACTAGTAACATGTTAAGTGGAGGTGCCTTGTGAACACTCATGATGTTTGCAGGGTTTGTATATTTTTTTTATAATTTGTTGAATCTAGTATATCAGTTTTTATCCCTGATCTAATCATTGTTCACTTGTCACCTTTACAAAATTCTTTAATCTATTGGTTGCTGATACATCTATACTGCTGTCGCTATAGTGTTTTGTTGTTGTACTATTCACCTTTTTTTTTATCCATTTAATTCTAATCAGTGTCACGAAGTGTTATGGCTGTGTCAGCAATCATGGTACCACAAATTGTAAGATTAAGATTCTGATTTAAAAAAGAGTGGCATGAGTTTCTTCCAGGCTCTTCTCATAGCCCTACCATCCCGAACCTGGTTGTAAAAAAAGAATTGACGTTCATAAGTGTTGCTCTTGTAACCTATATGAATAAATGAGTTTGAATTTGAAGTTGATAAAATCAGCCTACAGCTCGAATTTTTGCTATATATTTGCTTACAAGAAACGTACGGGCATGTGTGATTTTACAAACGACGTCACCCCACGGTGTAGGGGTAATAGTAGTAACCCGAAAGCGCTCCACATGGGAAGCAGTAACAAGTAATGTGTGTGATAATGATGATTGTTTCTACAGAGGCCTATAGGTTACTGTTAAATTCAGCTTCAATGTTCCTACAAATAATTTGAAGCAATTTCACGCACTGCAGAATAATAAAGTGAATACTTTCTCGTACGCTGGATAAGAAGGTATTATTTTAATAGCTACGTACGTAACGAAAGAAAGCTATTTAATATCGTGCGCCGAGATTTAGGTACATACCTACAAGCGGTATAGCCGTGAGTTGGGATAAATTAATTTACTTTTCGCGGGTGCGGCGAATCTTAGCCAGTCATTCGACGTTCTCAAGTATCGGGTCCAATACAGCTGGCTATTGACTATGTTATAATAGTCTGATGTTGAACTGACAAAGTATTAATTCTTCAAACACCAAGCTTTTAACTATTTAAAAGCTTTTAACTATTTAAAAGCGTTCGTAGGTTCGGGAATTTGAATAAGTTTATTTTAGAGTGGGTGCGAGCTTATTTTAGAATGGAAGCTATTTTCAGAGAACGTGCTCGGCGGCGGAATTGCGAGTGGACCGCGGGGAGTTGTCGGTGGTGAAGCTCTCTCCTATAAAGTCGAAGCCTCACGCGGTCAACCTGGTGCGCTCGCTGTACCCGCCGCCCACGCTCGAACTCGACACCGTGCTCGAAGAACGATCCGACCCTGAACAAACCACACTCTCACAAGTACTGTACACATACTGTATAAAAAAAACAAATGTGAATAATTATAGGCCAATAGCTCTAATATCTGTCTTTGCGAAGATTTTCGAAAAAGTTTTGTTTAAGTTCATGTATGAATTTCTTGAAAGCCATAATATTCTTATGCCTAGCCAATATGGCTTTAGAAAAAAGAAGTCTATAAATATCGCAATATACAACTTTTTACAAAAAGTATTAAATCATTTAGACAAAGGATTCCCGGCTGTAGCTTTATATATGGACATGTCAAAAGCATTTGACCGCGTCGAGCATAGTACCCTCTTAAGAAAAATGTACGCATATGGTATCAGAGGCAAAGTGTATGAACTCGTAAAATCATATCTCTCAAATAGACAACAATACACAGAGATTCGTCAGTTAAACCCACAATCAATGACTGAAGAAATTTATAAATCTGAACCTGGAACAACTCAATTTGGTGTCCCAGAAGGGAGTATTTTGGGCCCCTTGTTCTTTCTTTTTTATATTAATGACATGCTTCAATAATAAAACACGACATCACATTATTTGCTGATGATAGCACGGTACTATTCAACAATGATAATACAATTAATTTAGAACTTGACATCAATCAATCCTTATTTACAATTATAGACTGGCTTAATATGAATAATTTAATGATCAACATCGACAAAACAAAAATAATGAATTTTAATATACGTGCAAATCGCACGCCTCACTTAAAAATCCGATATATTGATAGTGACATAGAAGAAACCGAAGTAACAAAATTTTTAGGAGTACATATCGATAACAAAATCAATTGGAAATCACATGTTGATTTTGTGTGTAAAAGACTAAGCCAGTTTTCATATGCCCTAAATTGGTTAAGAAAAATATCAAATAAAGAAACACTTTTGACAGCATACCATGGCTACGTCAGTTCAACCCTAAGGTTCGGCGTAATATTTTGGGGCAATAGTACAAATAAAGGCCGGGCATTTATAGCACAGAAACGCCGGGCGAACGAATACGGGCTATGTTTAATCTGCACCAAACCGACTCGTGTGTACCATATTTTAAAGAATTTAAAATCTTACCTTTGCCAAGTCTATACATTTTGGAAGTGGCTCTATTTGTAAAAAATAATTCTGAGCTATTCGACTTTCGAAAACGTGTAAGACATGAGGATAAACTATACGTAGTCACTTCTAAGACACATTTTATGCACGAAAGTATATTCTGTACAGCTCCACGCATATTCAAGAATATTCCGAAAGAAATTAGAATGATAACAAACATAAAAACATTTAAAAATAAACTACATGACTTGCTAATAAACAAATGTTACTATACAGTAACAGAGTACCTATCTGACAAATCTCTACTCAGTTACTCTGTGCCTTAGTCATGATGTGTTCAGTATTATCTACTTTTATATGAATTATTATTATTGCCTGTATACAATTTTGTGACACTTTTATCCCTATTTCAAAATGCATGTACCTATACGCTATTGATTTCAACCATTGTATGCCCAATAGGCGGGACATAGCTGAACTAGAATTATTGAAACTATAACATCTGTATTATGTACCAATTTATGATCCACAATAAAGATTATTATTATTATTATTATTCATACACTTACCAAAGTCATCTACGAGCCCAGCAAACACTAAAGTTCAAATTAATATAACATATTACACAGTATTTTATGATTCCGTTACGTCCATATCGAAATAGAACAAAGTAATGTGACTTTTATACGATACGAAACAATATTTATTTCGCTTTTTGTACTGTTTTTATTAAAGTGATCAATCCTTCAACTGGATTTATCTAAATAAAATAGGGATCAGAAATGTTATCCAAATTCTTTTTGTGAAATTGCTTTGAAGCTCCCAGCAATGACTTAGGTAATAGTTAGTTATAAATCAGTGTGAAATATTCTATTTCTAGTTGTGACTACTAGTATAAATAATACATTTCCAATCTTGGATTCGCACTTTTTTGCCTTTTACTAAAGATATTACACTGAATCAAACAATCTTCCTTTGATATTTTATAAGCATACCTGATCAAAATTCATTACGAAATATAGCTGGTGACAATTTGAGTTCAACGAGTATAATTTAGGTAAAATTATTACATTGAATCTAATTGTTGCCTAATATTTGGAAGGTGGAGATAACGCCCGATCGCGAGGTGGGGACGATAATATTCGGCGCTGTTAGCGCTATGGGCACGGCAGCGGCGGCGGCGGCGTGCAACCGGGACAGCTAGCGACGTGGCTCGGTGCAGCCTGGGGCGCGCTCGCCGCTCTGGGCCGCGCTGACGAGCCAGCCCCTCGATGAAGACGACCCTGACGAGGACGACACCCTCGCTGACGACAGCTAGCAACTGGACGAGCGCTCCATCGTTGACATCGGGGAGCGCATGAAACTGTTCCTGGACATTCCCCTTAGATTCTAATACAGTGTACACTAAAGTGTGATATCATCCTATCAACGTTGTCCTTTCATCCAACAGGCAGCTAAATGTCAAATCAGAAATATTTGATGTCTATAATTTGTAACTAGATTTATAAACATCAATCTCACTTTAATTAATTAACTTTAACAGTACGCTACTGTTACTGAAATTTTAAACCGTTGTGCCGAAAATTGATTTCCTCCCGAACCTTGGGATGTGCATTCCCTGTGTAATAGCATTTTATAGAATGCTAAAGTGGCAACGTGCCGGTCACATCTGCCCTAGAAAATAACCGAACATTGAACGAGTTTCAGTAGCGGTCGCAAGTGAAGCGAGCGTAACGTTCCGTTCGGACGGAATATCGACCAAGCAAAGCTACTCTCAAAGCAAAGAGGTTAAGAACGAGAAGTTATAGACTAAAAAAGGCCTACATAGGTTATATCGATTAATAGACGTAAACTTATATTAAAAAGTCTAAATAAATTTACATCATTTTCCTTAGAAAGCTCTCTCTTTCGAGCCCTAACTATCTGAATTTTGAAAATTACGTCAGCGATTTTAATTATTATCGTCGTCAATTTATATATGGCAGCTCTAGATGTTAAAAGTATTTGTATGGTTCTCCGACGCTTATTGTAGATTGAATGGTTTATATTAAATGTGCTCACGTTATTAATTTAATTTGAAAGAGATGAAATCTATTTGTGGTTAACGCTATTCGTAATTTGTCTACTGTTCAACAATAATATTGTATTGTTTTCTAGAAATATTCATCTATGTTCTACGTATTTAAATATTTATAAAGAGAAATTTGTGCACAATATTGTAAATATATTGTTAAATATTAATAGGGTGCGCACACCTGATCAGCACAAAGATAAAATTGATAACATAATAATATGTGCACAGCACAATAGCACTGTAAATTGTAAAGTCGTATAAGAAATTAATCGTATGCGGCGATAAAATGAATTTAAATGCTGAAACAAATGTTTTAGGACAAATTAGGTAGATAATTGACGTAAGTCGTTAGAAATGTAACAAAAGTTTGTGCGGAAAACGAGTAAACTCGCTTAAAATATTGAGAAACTTGGCCCTAAAGTTGGCAAAGTTACGGAAACAGTGGGCAAGTAGGTATATCGAAACCAATTGTAACTAAACCAATGTTTAAACCAATGTTTAAAATAGATGTAACGTACCGTAATTAGCTGCGTCGTTCGCACTACAAAGTACTGAGCCAATTGCCGACTAATCGGTTATTTTATAATAGTACCTAACAGCAAAAATACTGATTTACTTATATTAAAAAACAAGTTCAAATAACCAACTGATTCGTTATATTAAAGCGAAAGTCTATTAATATTTACTTGAATATCCAGGTCAGACGCTTTTACTTACATGCAAACCTGGTGATAGGTTATAATATTGATTGAAATAGACGCTCTCTCTAATCCATTTTCGATAAAAAAAAAACTAATTAAGATACTAAGTTGTAAATATTACTTCTTTTTACAATGATTTGCTTGATTTTTCATATTGATACAGTGAAGATACATATGTGGTATCTTATCACGTCTGGGCGTCAACACATGAGTCATGATATCTAAAGGCACACAGTGCCGGCGGCATACAAAGCCGTCCGGGCAGGCCGTCGTGCCGCGCGGGTTGCAACTTGCTACTTGTGTGTGCTGGATTTATACAACTGGAATTATACCCGGCGGCTTTCTGCGGCGGACGCCCGGAAAAAGCCGGCGGCTCGTGCCGCGCGCTGAAATCCGGCGGCCCGTGCCGCCGGCACTCTGTATAGCAGCCTTATCCAAATAATTCACTAGAAAAATAATAATGTAATTATCGAATCAACAAAATTTTTAATATACCAGCAAGGTTTTAACTACAATATTATTGAATACCGATAAGATATACGAAGGTATTTGAGGTAGAGGTATTTTTCTTACCACCAGCTCTCACGGATCTATTATTCAGTAATTGGCTAAATGTATTGTAATTTATGTAAAATTAAAGGAAAACCGAATTTTTATCCGTAGTTCGGGCTTTGTAGCAAATGTAAATAAAAATTAAATATAGAAGCAGCGTGGTATGATTTTAATATAATTTTATCACCGTTATTTATATTTTCTTTAGACCACAACCTCGTTTTTACATTACCCGCTACGGATGAGATACCTCGATTAAAATACAAAAGATAAAACCCTGAAATGAGAAATACTTATGCGATAATGGCTTTTTATGCATAATTTAACATATTATATATATTATCAATCGATTATCCAGTCTAGTTGATATTAATGTTTATGTATATCTATATCCATTAAAATTAATCCTTTTCTTACGGTTGAAATAGTACCTATTGTAGATAATTTAGTACGGGATATTTTTAACAGTGCATCAAATATCTTAAGTAACACACTAAAGTGCGTTACGCTAAGAAACTTTACTATTTCACTAAAATACTGACTTGCACACTAAAATACTAATTGCACCACAAAATATACTCGAATCCACTCAGAAAACTTAATAGGTTATGTTAGGTTTTCTCGTGACCCTGCACCCAAAAATAGGAGCCCTGCGAAGCAGGGCTCCGTCAACTTACCTTATTAAATTATAATTGAAAGGTTTATTTTTATTATTAGAGATTTGCAAAGGTCAATAAACAGGTGTTTGTTATGAAATATCTTGTGGGTATATTTGGTGTGCAAATAGTATTTTAGTGTGCAAGTCAGTATTTTAGAGAAAAATAAAATAAATTGAGTAACAGTTAAATACAACCCATTTAGTACTATTAAACAAGAGCCCGCGCCGATTGTCGCTAGTGACTTCTTAAAGCCGTAATGAAAGGATTAATTAAAAAAACTAATTCATGGTTTTGTTTCTATACTAACAAATTTAACATCCAAAGTTGTGTAACTAATACATAAAATAGTATTTATGTATGTATGACAGAAATAAAGTAAATGTATCAATAGTAAAACAAATTATAATTGTGTTTTCATTACGAAAAAGTTGTTTTATTTCAACACCAGTATAAATGGAATTTCTTGAAATACTAGTCGTTCGTTGCTGATCTTGACCTTGGATTGCTGAACATTCGATACAGTCGACAATTTGGACCAGAAATATTTTGAGATCGGGTGGTAACGATTATTGGTTTCATAATATAATATCTGTACCTACATAGCACCAAATTTCTCAAAAGTATCAATAATGAATGGCAGAAGATGTTACTGTAATACTTATGGTCTTATAAAACTTATCATTTTAAACTATTTTTATAATTATCCTTTTAATACCTAAATTGCCTTATGAAAAGTAACTACAGCATTTAAAAACTCATGGTATGCCAAAGATATTTTATTTTCTTGCTCTTTTCATTAAAAAACGGTCACATAATATACACATAGGTAAAACGACTGGGACCGGAATGGGTCTGGACCGGGTAGGACTGTCAAGTAAATTAATTATCCTTAGCAGGAGCACACAATGTCATTAACCATATCTTACCTATTTGATAAATTAATTTACATTTTAGCAGATACCAACACAATCGCTATGAAATTCTTGGTTTACAAATTAATATTATAGATCTACTAAACTTGATTTGACTTTGAGGTCATGTTTCATAAGCAATGATGTAAAAGACTTTATAAATTATATTTAGTGACAATGTTCTGCGCGTGAGACGATTCCAAGCTTTATAGGCACCATTTTATGTTGCCTGGAATATAAAAACATGCCTTTTTCATTCCCAGCAAAATAGTGTTGAGCATAGTATGACAAATAAAAACTTCTCTTATTGACCCACTTGCGAGTACTCCGTGCTTTTCCGCTTCCGCACTTCATAGTTCGAAAGTCCACAACGAGGTTAGTCCCTACAGTACGTGTTATACATATGTGAACTCGTTGAAAACAACAACAAACAAGACCACCTTTCATTATCCGACTCAAGGCTATAATCAGCTAAGAAAGGAGTTCCTATCCCCAAGATCCAAGGCCCGCAGCCTCGTATTAATGTCCAATTTAAACCTTGATTATGTAAGCAAATACGTTGCGAAAAAATTAAAAGCTCAACTTGTAGGCCTTAAATTAATATGTTGCAAATCAAAACATATGGGTAGTAAGAAATATATTATCACCCAAGGGACACAAATCGCTGTAAAATAAAGCCCAATATTTGAATCGGAATGTTTGAAATGAAATATCGCAATACGTACGTATGTATTAGCTACATATATTATTATTGGGTTTGTAAGTACTGCCAGTCGTTCTACCTGGAGTATGGCACGTATCGGATTCACGTCCCTTCGGACCATGTGCGTTCGTACGCAGAGATATTTTATTCCTTTAAAGACAATGTTCGCGAAAGCTTTAAACATTTAATTTATGAACTCAAAGTACTCTCAGGTTCGAGACAACTTGTGAATCATACAAAGGGTTGTCCCGTATAGTGATCCCACAACACTCGACTTGGTTCTAAACTGCGAGGCGACTGCACTAACCACTACGCCATACGTGCAATCAAATAAGATAATGCAATAAGCGATCCCGTGAGTAAGCTACTCTAATTGACACTGACGGCCTTAGTCGGATATTGGCCGGAGGACATTTTGAAAATGCCCAATAAATAGTTTCATAGAATTTTAATATTATGAGTTATACATGTGCTCATCTACATGCGTTGTTTGAAGGCAAACTAGCCACGCACCAAAAATTAAAATTATTTGTATCAAAGATCACCTTGCCAACAAAAATGTATTGCCAAGGTGAAGAACATCTCATGTGACTTGATTTGCAGGTCACTAGTGCTTTTTAAATTAATCAAATTTGAATTTCGCTTGAGATTTACGTTTTCAATGTTAAGTTCAGCATAGCATTATGTAACTCCAACAAAGCGGTTTACCAAATACGTCAATACGTACGGCACGTAGGCATATTTAAAGCTTCGAACTTGGTTCCTTAATGTTCGAAGGTTTCAAGAGAAGTTTCTTCAGACTGCAATATGTAAGAGAAACTATCAACAGGATTGGTTGCACAATGAAGTTCATTCGCCATAAAATGGGCGCCACTGGCATGACTGTACGTATTTACAATATTTGACTAAATATAAATGATGAACTGTGAATAGAAACTATCATATAAGACTCTGAGCTTGAAAGATAAAGCGCATGAAGCACACATTCAAACTAGTTAACAAATACTACAAGTGTGAAAGTATGTTTGTCTTTCTTTTCAGTCGCAACAGTATGATTTTGTGTGTGGAGATAGCAGGCTGACTAGTGACAATGTATTTTTTTGTTGTTAGCCTATGGTGTCCCACTATCGCGGTCATTTGCAAACTCTGGCCAGTCGCCCTCAAAAGCATCTAGGTCATCCCGCCATCTCCGTTTGGGACGTCCCCGTCGCCGCCGACCGCCTGGTACCCAATTTGTAGCTGCATGTGCCCACCAATCCGGGTGAATGCGGCAGACGTGATCCACCCAGTCCCACTTTGGTCGGGCTGATTTGGCTCCTACGTCGGCTAAGCCCGTCTTCGAGCGCAGCGTAGTGTTACGGACGTGATCGGTCCTCTTCACTCCCAGAATGCTACGCTCCATGGCGCTTTGGCAAATCTTCAACTTGGTTTTCGGAATCTCGGTCAGGGACTATATTTGAGCACCGTAGGTTAGGATGGACAGTATACACAAATGTCAGCGAGGTTCCGCTTTAGTGATATTGGAAGGTTTCCTTTCATTATCTGCTTCATGAACCAGAAAGTCTTCCAAGCATTTTCGATTCTCCGTGTAATCTCCTTGTATTGCCCGTTATCAACGGATACTATCTGGCCCAAGTAAGTATACTCGTCGACATAGTGTATTACTCGTATCTACCCATCCATGACCCTACGTTTCGTGCTGTTTGTTGGTCATGAGCTGAGGCCTGAGTCTTTGATCGATTCATTTGAAGTCTAACTCGAAGACTTGCAGAGCTGAGGTCTTTCAGCATTAGCTCGAGCACCAATGCAGAGGATGAGACGAGGACGATGTCGTCGGCGAACCGAAGATTTGTTGACCTTCTGCCGACATCAATGTCTTTTGATGTCCACAAATCTGACAGAGTGGTAAAAACGTGTTGAAGGACACTCGTAAATAATTTAGGAGATAGCGGCTTGACACCTCTTTTTATTTGCAACCACTGACCTGAGAATTGCAATTTTACGTCTGCTGTGCTGTTGTCCTATATTACTTTGAGGAGGTTTATACAGGTTTTTTGATGTTCTGATTCCGTACGGCAGTTTCTATTGCGTGATGAGTTATACTATCGAAAGCTTTGGCGTAGAGAAGAAAGGCTATGTATAGGGGTAGGTTAAATTCATTACATTTTTCATTTGATTAAGGGTTTGAAGGTGGTAATTGTGGCAAAGTTCGGTCTAAATGCCACTTGTTCCGTAGGTTGGTGATGGTTCAATTGCCCGGCAATGCGGTTTTCAATAACCTTTACAAAATCTTTATATAGGTGGAAATCAACCTAATGGGTCTGTAGTTACTAATGTCCTGTTTTTCGCCTGTTTTATGGAGCAGGATTATGTTAGAATGTCAAAAAATTTGCGCCTTTGTTCTCTTTTTGGGAAGAAACTATTGCATATCTTTATATTCTGACCAAACGCGAATTGTATCAAACGTGTGCCACGCACATTACGGTGTCCTATGCCGTGTGGGCCTATAATGTTTTCGTGTCCGAATTCTGCCTGGTGCCGATTTTTGTTTTGAAGTCTCCTATTACTATATTCCAAGTGCCTCGATGTTAGTCACAAGCCTTATTCAAAAGATCGTAGAAATGAAAATTCTACCTCGCCATCACTATGTGCAGATTTTGGTGCATAAGCTTGGATTATAGTCAGGATGTGTTTGGAAGTCACACGAAACTGTAGCACTGCGATTCAATCTGAATAGCTACAAAACTCAATGATATTGCTCTTCCATTTTTTAGCCACCAGAAAGCCTACTCCGTATTGGCCATTTACCGCTTCAGACTGGTAAAATATGCAGCTATCGCTCACCAAAGTGTCCTCGCCCTTTTTTCTCACCTCGGATAGTCTTATGATATCCCAATGAATGTCTTTAATTGCATTCTCAAGTTTCAATAAGCGTTCACTTCTTAGTAGATAGGTATAGTGCGTACAGTAAAATATGTTGAAACTTTAAGATTGTCGATGTCCTTTAAACGCGCTAGGTCGGTTTGACGGCATGTAGATAACGACACCCGGGGATTCTTAGCACCCCTGACCCTTAGGCTTGCCCGACTACCGCCGTCGTCGGAAGTCTCAGAGTCACCGGGCACTCGGGGCCTACTCGGGGGTTTATGTATCCATAGGAAGGTTATATACATTAATATTTAATAAGTCGTATATTAACTCAAAACGTCACAATACACGTAGGGGTACAGATAGGGGACACGAAAAGACACTTAACCAAAATTAATGTTTCATATTGTACCAATCATTAAGAACATTTATTACCTCGGCACCGCACCTGGGAAATTACTGCTTCAAGATATATTGAGGCGCAGAGTCACCATATTTTTTTCTAATTATTACAAAATCGATGCATTTCTCGCGCCTATTTGTCCTATACATCTTCTATGAGATACCACCAATCCATGGGGGATTGGGAGATCTCATCTCGAGCGTTGTACGAGCGCGCTCTACATAGCGGCTTACAAAATCTTTAAGTTTAAATATATTTCTCGTTTCCCAGTTATTATATTATATATGCTTAGTATGGCTTGGCTGAGTGCAAAACGAGTAGACCTCGGCTTGGTGATTGCATTTTTAATGGTTTGCTGTGACCGCAGTATGTGACTGTAATTTTATGTGTATGTAAATGACACATAACAAGACACCAAATATAATCGGATTACTTTATTTTGATGTGTCATGTGGGTTTAAAGGTTGATGGTCTTTAATCTTACTAGTAGTGGAAAATCTTAAACACGCAGGTATATCTAATAAATGTATTCAGACATATTGATGGCAATAAATCTGAAATTATTTAGCGAACCCAGGGCTCCAAAGTTAAGGATGACGAACAATGTCCAAAAGTACAATAAACAACAGAATAAATATATTTTGTATTCTATGGTTTTCTGTACATACATGCGATCAACGTACGTTCGTATCTAAAATGAATAAAAAAACAACGAAAAGAAAACAAATATATCAAAATTCACCCCTATCAAAGATAGGCGCTGCAGGGTTCTACCAAATAGAGTAAACGCTATATACATAGTTTTGTAGAAGCAACTTAAGGCACTTTAGTTACCGCCTATATCTTCCTTACGGTGTATAGCCAAACGGTTAGGATTTACGAGCTTCGCGCATTAAGCACTCTTAGATGCGACATAGAGGGTTTTGTATTAGATTTTATATTAGGCTGCATAGATGGCGTAGTGGTTTAAGCAGGGGTTCGACTCCCAAAGACAACACTCTTTGTGATCCACAACATGTTGTTTCAAGTCTGGGTAATTTGTGTCTGTTACCGAATTATTGTTAAGTCTTTCGATGCAGGATTCAGACCTAGTAAAATTAATACCTAAATTACCTGTGTAAAATTAAGTTGTCTTTTAAAATAATAATATAAAAATGTACTTAATATTACAACTTATTTGCAAATGAAGAAGTTTCTCACGTTTATCTAATATATAAAATTCTCGTGTCACAGTTTTCGTTCCCATACTCCTCCGAAACGGCTTGACCGATTTTGATGAAATTTTTTGTGCTTATCCGGTATCTATGAGAATCGGCCAACATCTATTTTTCAAAAAAAAAAAAATTGCAAATCAACGTTTGCCGGGTCAGCTAGTATTACAATACAATTCTATAAGTGTTTACTAATATCGTCACCCATTCAGTTGACGGCACTCACGGTGCTTGGTAAATTTTATATAAATTTATTTTTCTAATAACAGAAATAAATTTTGGTTAAGATAAATATATATAATGCATTTGGCACAAGATTTATAAACAAGTTCGACTATAAAGTTAAATTACGTATGGTGAGGTCAGCCTTTGGATTGGTGACTCACATATACAATGTACGTCATAAACATATACGTCTTAGGTGCTGTAATAGTAATTTTCCTTGAAAAACCATGTATAAACAAACCATTTTTTGTGAATTATGTTTAGGTGTGTTGATGTTGAAATTTGTTTAAAATAAAGCTAAGAATCTTTTATATAAACGTAGACAAATATCAATAAAATGTGTACCTATAGTAATAAGGTTTGTTTTGTCCGTGTGGTGACGGATTAAGAATAGGGAATGTCACCACCCCATATCATCCCATGGGTGTGGTAAGAGCCGACAGAGGGAGCATATTATGCAGAGAACAACACTGTAAAAGAAGGAAAACTTGATACAAACCCTGTACCAACCCGTTTGGCCAGCGTGGTATAGTAGGCCAATTCGTCCTTTCAAAGGAAAGGCCTAGTCCAGCAGTGGACTGTTAAAGGCTGATGATGATGATAGTAATAAGGACAATGTCGAAAAAATCAAGTCAATCAGTGATCGGCTTCCGCTTATTAGCCCAACTAGATTTGTCAGAATATCAGCTTTTCCACAGAGTGACTTCCGCAACCCGATATTTTATGATTTAGTGTCAGATTTTTCAGGGGTGCATCTTAAAGTCTATCAATGAACTTCAAGAAAGCCGGGACCGCCAGCTTAACGTGCTTCTCGAGACTCGGGGTAAGCGATATGAATATTAAACACACGTACATAACTTCGAAAAGTCAATGGTGCGATACGTGAATTCGAACCCGATACACACTTTTTTTTTGTTTCGGGTTCGAAAATCCTCATGGAGTCCCTCCGCCCTGGGGGGAAGGACGAAGGGGACTGTCAGACTCTTACTGACTAAAAACCAACCTGTGCTCCTCATGTACGCATGTGTCGGAGGGTAGGGTTTCACCGAAGCATTCCTCGCTACCCACCGACACGGGTAAACCCGATACACACTAGGGGCACTGAGGGCAGTGCAGGGCAGTCTGTAAGTATCTCGACTCTGTAAGTATATCGCTACTTCCCAAAATACAAACACTAATAAACAACGTATATTTGTTTATTTTATTAACTTTATATTACTTAAGTACACATAGCGCATAAAGGTGGACTTAATACCTTAGGCATTTTCTACCAGTCTCAAAGTGGGGCAGAGATTAATGGTAGGTGTAATTTTAAAATATTATTATTATTAAGGTTATGTCAAAAATTACTTATCAGATCTTGATCAAATTTAAAGTGGTCTGCAGGGAAGTATCAGATTAATTCAAGTAATAATAAAACTCGGTTTACCTAGTAAAATGTTCAGAGTACCTACCTAGTGAAACATATAAAAAAATAAAGATAAATTGAGACCCTTCCCCTTTTAAAAATTAGTTAAAAAATGTGCTTATCTATCAAGCATAGATATTTATATTTCTATTCTTTCACGGCAGATGCTATCTACTATTATTATTACAAACCAATAGGTATATATATCTATGTCCAAACAATTGATAGATGACCTTCAACTCCCTACAAGTCCAAAAAAAATTATACATATTTTCAAAAACATTTAATATCAAATCACTTAACTTTGTAATATACATTCAAGCTTAATTTATTTAAAATAATGTAAATTTAATTTGACTGCACGTATGACGCCGGGGTTTAAGTGGCCGCATCGCCGTTTAAATATATTTATGTATATAAGGATACGATACGAGGACACGATATAGAGTTGTATTGTATAAAATTAAATAAATTACTGTGCACTTTCAATAATTTATAATATTCAGTGATATTGGATCATAATTTAGTGACACTAGTTCCGTTGCGATGCGGCTATGGCCTTAAAATAGATAAGGACAAAACAGTAATTAACATAAATTAGGCTTGACACGCAGTGGCACGATTGCGCTTCACATTCACACCCATGAACTGTATTCATAAATAACACGAAAATAATGGTTATCACTTAAAACATTGAGACACTGTTTTAGTTCACATGTAACTTACTGGTGTTGTTACCATTACTAATGTACAAAACAATTTGAAGGTTTGACTCTGTTTCATAATATTTTGCGTGTGACAGTTTCGTTGTCCCAGAGCTATAAATTTGTGACTTTATCGTCGATATAATTTTAACAATAACGACACAATGCGAAAAAAATAAATTCAAGCTTACCGTGAGAAAGGAGGGCGATAAAGCAAAGAGGAGATTGCCAAAGGACACGACTTCAATGAAAGTATGATTGATGATTAGACTGATTCAAACTGTGAGCTTTCTCATGTTAGACGAGATACACCGAAAAATCCACTCGACCACCGGTTGGCGCAGCGGGAGTGTAAGCAACTGCCACCCCGAAGGTCGCGGGTTCGATTTCCGCTCAAGTCAAATATTTGTGTGCATGAACATGGATGTTTGTCTTGGTCTGGGTGTTTCTATGTACAATATGTATGATTGTATGTATTAAAACAAAATGTATGTATGTTTATCCATTATCTTGTACCCATAACACAAGCTCTGTTTAGCTTGGGACTAGATGGTGATGTGTGTATGTGGTAGAATATTATAATTATAATAGCCTTGTGTCCACTAAGAATAAATCGGTTTGACTGTAGTATCTATAGATTCATTATGATTGTAAGATGTCAATAAAGTTTATTATTTATTATAAAAAGGTAAGATTAATGTTATTTTTAAGGCTGCTACACACAGTGCCGAGGGCCGTGCCGCCGGCCGAGCCGCGTGCGCCCGGCGGCATGCGGAGCCGCCGGCCTGGCCGCACGAAAGAGCCGCCAGCCTGGCCGCACGAAAGAGCCGCCGGCCTAGCCGCCGGCATGGCCGCCCGGGTAGGCCGGCGGGCCGCGCGGATTGCGACTTAGGGATGCTCGATCCAAGTGCTTTATATCGATATTTTGGATGGCAATGGAAATGTATCGACCCAAGTATCGATCCGCTCCATTTGATATGATCGAGTGGATCGATCCGGTATCGTATCAAGTACAAGTAAACAATCGTTTTCAGCTTCAAGTTTAATAATCAAAATTTTACTTATTAGTTCCAAACAGAAACATAAAGTACAAAAGAAACTTGCATTAAATTCTGCCACAAAATAAATCAATGGTGGTGCGGAAAATAAGAGATGACCATGCTCCAGATCCAATCGATTCCAAGTTGCATTTAACTGAATCAACCACCAAAGAAGAGCATTTACAGTAATTTTGTTGGATTTGCAATTAACGTAGGAGAGATTCTTTATATTTCAACTGTATGGTTGGCCTTGTGGCTTAAGCGACCGCCTGACGTTGCGCCTAGTGTTATGGATTCGATCCACACACGAAACAGAAATTGGTGTGAATTTTGTGTCTGTTAATTGTATACTATACTATAAATGTTAATTGTATACTATAATATACTATATGTTTGTATAGTTCTTTGTATGTTTCTTTGTTCTTTTTCGTTTATTTTTTTACATAATATAATGAAAGCTACAGCTGCTATGGCAATGTTGACAGCTTCGTTATTTATCGTAATCGATAACCAATCACAAAGTGTCACCTCACTAGCATTCAACACGACTGTCACAACTGGAATGATGCGCGGCTTTCTGCGGCCGATGCCGGCGGCACAGACGCCCGGCAAAGGCGGCGGCTCGTGCCGCCGGCACTGTGTGTAGCAGCCTTTAGGATTCTAAAACTAATAATAATGCATTTATTCTTTTGACAGTGAACACCAATCAGAGAGCATTACGTCAAACAGTACGTCCGCCATTCATGTTGTTGACGTTTTAGTAGTAAATACAAATAAAACGTCAAACTTTCTACCTGTCAAATCGAATATAACAAAATAAAAGTGGGTACATCAGACCAGACTTCATTCACGGTTTGTTTTGTTTTGCACTTTGTGATATCACTCAACCGCCATGATGGTTTACAGCATAGACTAATATATTATAACTGGAAAGTTTACAGCGTTTTCATGTCAAATTCAAAAAGGTTTTTTAAAAGCCGTGATTAGTAATGTTGCTGATCGATTTTTGAAGAAAAATCAGGTATTTCAGTTTAACATCTAAAGGAACGAATCAATCGCTAATTACATTTTAGGACACAAGCCTATTATAACTTCGATATTCACTCAGAATTACTACGTAGTCAAGCCGTTCCATTCATGCCAAAGTCAACAAGGTTTGAGCCGTGCTGGTCATCCATCGGTAAGGTGATACTAATTTTCTTTTGTTTATAAAACTTATAATTATATAAAATCACTTTGTCCTGACATGACATCGCAGAGCCTAAACTGTTCAAATTTTCGCAATTCTGACCGTAGGTTTATTTTATGAGGCAGGCATTTCCTGATCCATTTAATGATGGTTTTTTTGTCAAGATCGCCTGGTTTTGAACTTGACACTATGAACATTTGTATTTGTTTGTTTGTTTAGAAATAAAAAAAACTTGTTTCAGCGTCATTGAAACACTGTTCCGTGCTTCCGGGCTAAAATATTGAACGAAGGCGTGGGCTATAAAAAAATAAACCGGTCAAGTGCAAGTCGGACTCGCGCACCGAGGTTTCCGTACAAACCTGTTGGTATATATATTTATTTAAAAATATGTGATGTAACTAAAAATTTAAGGTTTTGGAAATTTTTCCTATGTGCTATAAAACGTTGCTTTATGCCAAATTTCAAGATTCTTGATCGACTGGAGGTACCCTTTAGTTTTGACTTTTACATGATTGAAATTTTATACCTCTACGGGTTCATGAGGAAAGGGGTAGTAACTTTAAAATTATTAAAATCTTTACCCTTCCTTTTTGCTTCGCCGTAGTCGGGTAAAAATATTTTAATCTTTATGTACTGACATGGGTGTCTTACAGACGACGAGTTAATAAATATGAGTCTGATTTCAAGGCCTTTAAAGTTACCTCCGTGCCCTTCCCTGTAGCTTCGGGATCTAACACGTCTATCAATTAGCCGAGCCCTCATTGGCGGTGTGGTAACACATTCGGCTGTAGAGCTGCGCAGTGTCTCTAAGACGTAAGGGCAGTATTGGTATTGCGCGTCTGTTAGACACCAGATCATGATTAGTGTGTATATTTCTAAGTGTCTACAAGACGTCACCTCATTATTTATCATGTTTTTAGATGGATCAACCAAATAAAAAGTTCGAAAAGTAGCAAATGTGGACTTCGAAAATAGCCTACATTGTTGGTTAGGAACTGAAATTGACGGCGCCTTTGAGCGACATTGGCGATGATCAGACAGACCCAGATTTCTACCGACAATCTGATCATGAAACGGATTCGGAGCAGACGGAAGAACACTCAAATTGGATTTACTGTCCACAAAACCGGAAATTATAATAGACTATAATGAAACAAAAGGGGTGTCGATGAAATAGACAAAAAATGTTTCAATTATTCATCAAGTCATAGAACCTTTAGTCTTGGATATGAGTGGAGCCATCGCCTATGTTCTTTACAAGACCTGCACTGTTGTTCCTGATATTCCTAGAGCACAGTGTCTTCAGAACCTTGCGTGCGGTTTAGTTTTACCGCGCCTGAAACGTCGAGTGTACAATAGTAAATAGTCGATAGAACTGCGGTTGACAATTTCACGCGTACTGGGTCCCAATAAGCCCCCGGAACCTGATATAATGCCCCTGAAAGTACAGCAATAGCGAGAAAACATGTAAAAACTGACTATGAAGACTCAAAAGACGTACTAAGTACGTACAATTGCATTGATTGCCGCAAGCCTGTCTAGGGGGCTCAAAAACAGTATGTGTTGACTGTGTAGACAATAAGTGAGCTATTACAAAATACATACGCGATTTCAGAAGCAATTGCTACCTTATCAATACTATAATTAAGACTAATGTTTAAAATATAAGAAATCGCCAAAAAAAATCCAAGTATAGTTTTTAGAGCTAAGATTATAACTAATATTTTTGTAGGTTAGCGAAATATGGGTTATATTTAGGGTCTTTGTTTACGAGAGATGGAAAATGTGAGGGAGATATTGAAAGGAGAGTGAAAGCAGGAAATAGTGTGAATAGCGCCTTACAGTCCATCATCAGTAACGAAATCATCCCAAGTAAGGCTCGCCTTGCTGTACTGCAGGGAGTTCTGGCGCCAACGCTGATGTATGGTAGCGAATCATGGGTATGGCAGAAGAAGCATGAAAGTAGAATCAATACCATCTTTGCGTAGAGACGGAAAACTCGACATCAAACCCTATACAACTGCCTCGTTGGTCTCGCGGCATAAATGTGCGCGTGGGATCGGGAGGTCCTGGGTTCGATTCCTGGGTCGGGCGGTGTTATTGGGTTTTTCTGTCACGAAATTCTCAGTAGCAGCACGGAGTCTGGAAATGTGCCCGGTACGGCAATAGGCTCGCCCCTTATTACGTGGGACTAAAGTATATCTGGCGAAAAGTGGGTGTAGAAATACACCTCTGCCTACCCCTTCGGGGATAAAAGGCGTGAATTTATGTATGTATGTATGTATCATAAATAGTTAAGAAAAATATGTATCTATCTACTGAAAAAAATTACATACCCAACATACTTTCTTGAAGGCAGTTATGTAAGTTTGAAGATGATGAGGGACAGGGATGAGGTTTCATATTTACAATATTATCTCCTAAAAAAGCATTTTATTATAACTCAGTGTGACTTTAGTTATAGAATAGCGTGTATTCTCAATAACATATTACAAACAGCTGCAGCATGGGCTCAGTAATAAAGCTCGGAGTAGATAGAGCATTATTTTTGCATTGTATTTGTTGCATGTCATCTTAATATGGATATGCCTTCGTTTAGCAATAGACCGGCATTGCTTGACCTAAATTTCACATCACATCAACAGCCTTTTCCAGTCCACTGCTGGACTTAAGCCTCTCCTGAAGGAGCTTTTGCCCTGCTATACCACGAGGGCCAGATGGGTTGGTATAGGGTTTTATTTAGAGTTTTGCCTCTCTTTGCAATGATAATCTTTGCGTGGTGTTTCCCTTAGTCGCCTCATATGACACCCTCGGGATAAATTGGGGTGGTGACACACTGTATTCTTATTCCGTCAACATACGGAACAAATTTTTATGTTACTAAATAAGATATTAGGTTTTTCGGGTACGCGAAGTAGTTCCCTCAGGACGCGGGTGAAACCGCGGGAAACGGCTAGTGGCGGAATAAAGAAACTCACATACATACATATTTACATATATACATGCATACACGTCTAGGTATTTACAGGAATAAAAAGTATTTTATATAAATGTTTGCCGTTGAAATAAATTACTTATCAACGTTCCAGATTTCATACATTCCTTTTTGCGTAATTGAGTGAACAGATCCGCCTCACCGCTTGGCATTGCGGTGAGATTGAATTTTGAACCCCATTCGAGCCAACATTGATTTACAAATTGTTGTTTCGAGTCTGAGTGTGCTTTGTTCTGTTTCCAATTGCAAACATCTTTTAATCTTGCTAGTGGTGTCGTCTAGGGGTGTATATTTTTTTTGGTGTATTACTTAACTATTATTCTAAGCTGTACGTTTGCCGACTTGCTTGACAAAAACCGATGTGGCTGCATTTAAACACACGAGATTTTTACAATTTAAAGTCAATGTGTCACCTATTTTGATGTTTATGGTATATTACTAAAACTTTTCACCACATTCCGTTCAGTAGCTTTGGCGTGGAATAATAACAAACTTTCATTCATACTGCATCCTCACAAACTTTCACTTTAAACACGTACCTATACATCTGTGTATACGTGTAAAATGTCGCGTTTCCCGCATGGAATATAACAAGTCGACAATTTAAAATTTCAAAAACACGACTGCCATGAATTAATCCATGAAAATCTTTTTGGGCGACGTACCACATACGGTGTACGTCAAACGGTACGGTTAAGGGTTAAGCGCGTTCGTCACCATCTGGTTTATAGATGGACCGGCTACAAAAAGTCAAACCCTTCCGTGCTACGGAGAGCACGTTAAGCCGTCGGTCCCGCATGTCATCAGAAGATCTTTGACAGCCGTTAGAGGAATCAGTACCCTCATATCTAGTCTAAACCATTGAAAATAGCTATCCCTTCGGGTTACGGAGGTCAAACGGCAGTCGCTGTGTGGAAAAGCTAATATTCAGTTAAATCTGGTTAGACTAGAAAGCGGTCCCTGGGCTCCAAGACGAAAGTCCTGGATGTAACCGAGATAGCGCTAGGAGGACGATGATGACGATTTGGAAATTTTATTTTATACTTCCTGTGCCCGCGGCTTCCTCCGCATCATTTTTCAGGAAGTCATCGGCTTTAAGCCACTGGCGTAGCTAGCATGGGTGGCACCCGGGCGGCAACGAGCGGGGGGACGTCGAATTATTCGGGTGTCACCCGCCAATCGGGTGGCCGGGGCGGACCTCCCCCCTTGCTATGCTACTGTTTAAGCTATACCGTTACTAACGGTTACATTCAGTACTATAGTACCCGAAATCAACTTACCTTGGATGTCTAAAGTGGGAGAGGCGATGTTTGAAAGTCTATTATTGCGGCACCAATATTTCTTATCAAAATGCACATTACACACTCGTCCTCTCGTTTGTTAGACTTAAAATTTTGCCGCCAATGATGTGGACCCACCGGCGAAATCTTTCAATGTCTTTTTTTGGGTCCGGGAAATTATGGTGAGGCTCTGTAGGAAAGCATATATCTGTTATTAGATATCTGTATAATATCAAATTAATGTATAGGTATCCAAGAGAGTTTTTGCCAAACATTTGACAAGTATGAATTCTCATGCCTGAATTGAGGCACACAACGTTTGCAAGACATTTTGCATTACCTAATTAAATATAATATATCACACATAAATCTGTTCAAATTATATAATATTAATTTAAAATTTCCGCCGCTTTGATTGATTTTTGATTGATAGTTGCCAGTGTTGCCACAGATATTCTGATTAAATTCTAATATTACAAATTAATATTCAACGACAATAATTGAAAAATACGTGCTCCGGTATACCTTTATTAATATTCAATTGTATCGGGTAATATAAAAACAAGATCTTGTATTGAAAGGTTACTTCTAAAATGTTATATGTATAGAAATGTAAAACAACCTTTCATAACTGATGGGACTGACTTCATCAAATAACTGCCAAAATCAAAATAAGTATAACATAGTGGCAACATCATATTAACAATCGTCAAATTATTATGCAAGCTAAAAGGAATGATTGCTACTCTGGTACAATTTTATTGAGCTTAACTCATTTTTATTTTGTGTGGTTAATATCGATATAAGTGACATCTGAGAACGAATGCCAGCACTTCTGCATTCGCGCATGCGCAAAAATCGTCTAAATACGGTATGTGTGTCATTATTAGTATGTTGGTACAATACGAGAACTACTCTATTTAGCATCTTTAAAGTTAGAACATTGACTAAGTTTGTAAAGCCTGGTCAAATGTCAAAGCCATGGTCCGATATATCTCTATATACACTTTCGCATTTATGAGTAGAGACTATTGGTTCAGTCGGTTTAGCGTGAAATTGGTGCATTTTCGCATTTATACCTTATATTAGTAGGTATTAGCCAAGAGTTTTTCAATAACTATTAGTTTATATAAGTAAGCGAACGAAGTAATGACAGTGCAACATATATTATGACAATGTGTAATGTGACAGTACTGACAGATAGCACATGCGCACCCTGAGGGAGGCCGTGGGCCACATCAAGAGTCTGCTGGCCTTCCTCGAAGAGCTGGGGTGGCTCGAATGAAGACACCATTCCCACCCGCACGCAAAATACACGCCAAGACGTGGAGTTGCGGAAACAGCCCGTGCCATCAAGTATCAAGTAAGTAGCACATGCGCAGTAGTCAATTATTACAGCGCATGCGTTCTTACTGTCAATAGGTAGGAGGTTTGTCCCTACAAACTTCGACCCTCTCCAAAATCCCTCCCAGATTATGTTTTGCATTTTATTGTATCCTATGTGTTTTTCCTGGTTTTGAGCTACCTACCCACCAATTTTCAGCCAAATCGGTTCAGCCGTTCTTGAGTTATAAATAGTGTAACTAACACGACTTTCTTTTATATATATAGATACAGATTTGCACCTTGCCAGCGTAAAGCCACGATCTTTAGGCTAAGAAACTGATCGTGTGGTATAAGTTGCTCGCAGAAGCACTTAGTTTGGTATGAGGTTTGCCGCGCTTACAACTTCCCCGTTCGGTAAGTTGGCTATTTTATAAAGTTCAGAACTGTTCTAGAATAACCATTACAGTTTCACTAGAACTACTCCGCTCTTTGCCAGTAATGATAATGGGCAGCGTAAAACACGTTATAGACATGCCAACACAACTATCATCAGTATTATCCCTAGTTGAGAACTCTGCCTAATGTAAGGAGGAGGATCTGCAGTATCACTGCCACGACCCTAGGAGGGAGAAGACAGAGGGATATCTAACACGATTCTATTGTTTAGACTTAACAAGACAGATACTTGAAAATATTGATTTACAATCGTTACTGTCAAAGATGTGTCGTTAGACCAAAGTATAACGTGCTTTTTGAGGCACGGGGCACGCCACAACTAACAACTTAATACGCGCATAACATGTCAAGGGTTGTGTTTAGTGGGTTTGAATAGTAATGTATCTTCTGTGTGGCTGTCTACTATTCACTGGACTACCGCTGCTTATAATAACATTTCAAATATCATTCTAATAATACATGCGTTACTGGGGCATACATAAATATCTACATATGAAAGCACTTATAAACATTTATTATGCAAGCGTGAGACGATCGATGAAAAACATATCGTAAATATTTCACTCTGTGTTAATACTATGCATAACTTTTATGATTTCGGATTCCTAATAAATTACACTCAAAAAACCGCCTACCCTTAGCTACCTGGTTCCATTATTATACTTTATTTTATTTTCCTTCTTTTCACAGCTATTTTCAAGTTTGAGCGTTCAAAGAATACACGGCTCTTTGGGAGACTTACACGAGGACATGAATAAAACAAGCCCGTAGGTACAGAATCCTAATCTAAAATGGGATCGGGGCCTTCAAAACTACATTAACTACCTGACGAGTCATCATTAAATGTTATCAACCTCAGAACACTTGCGCTTTAATTCACATCATATTGGGAACTCCCAATAGATATATTTTTAGCAGTAAAATACCCCGATAGATAAAATATTGGGAACAGCCATTAGCCACGTGGACAAAAGCTAGTAAGACGATAAAACGTATCGTTAATATTAGCTTTGACTTTTTCTAAGCGTCGCCGAGTAAGAACGATTTTTATTGTCACATTATATAGAGATATGCTTATACGAATCGGCGAGATATCTTATTACCCGTCACTGAGGACGTAAATTTTACAGTTAACACTTTGAGAAAACAGGCAGTAATTACCTACCGCTACACTTCTTTTGGTCAAAGCGTGATGAACTCGTAGTCTGTCACAAAATACTGTTTAAGGAAACAAAACATTCATAGCGCACTACAAATTCCTAAGTTCGTCACGATAAATGAAAAATCTTTATGCTAATATATAAATAAAAATGCTACAAGCTTACTTTACGAAATGAAATAATTTGCGAAAGTTCTGAAACTTTCTCAATAGCCGCCAAGCGAGGACTGTTCACAAGCTCTAAGCGTCTCGTATATGGCTTCACGAGTCCCTCACAAAGGAATATTCAAGTAACATTTGTCAGAGTTTTTATTTGGGTGAAATTGCCTCCGCTGTGGAATTGCCCCGCTTTTGAATCGTAGAACAATACCTGACTAGCCTGTCTAGCAACATTAACGTTGCTGACAAAATATTACGTGACATACATAAGTTAGAAGTTAGATATTCTAAAGCTGTGTCTGTGAATTATATATGTAGGTTTTCAAATTGTAATCGTGACATTCCGAATTAAATCTTCATTACTGGCGAGAACACATTAACACAAAAGTTAGTTTATCTAATACAATTTTTAATTACCTAACAAATACGAAAAATATTGAAATCAATTCAATTTAACTGACTTATTTGCTAACATCGGTTACATAACATACTTATGATGTTAGTATTTTAAGAACAAATATCCATACACGCCGGCAGCATGGTCATAGGATATGAAAGAGTTTTATTAAGTATCTTTTCTGCTAACTGTTCACGCCTTGTCCGTTCTCACCACGGAATAAAACAGAATTAGTAGATAAAGAAAAAACTATTTGGAATAGTGCATGCTTAACACGGCGATTATAGACTAACTGTTTATAAAAAACAGTGATAAAACTAGCTCCAAACAAAAAAAAAATTACAGGTGAAAATTCCTGGCAAGCTTCCAGCTTTTGTTTTTTATTCTTTTTCTGGTATGTTCCCTGAGCCGTTTTTACGTGAGAAACCAAAATCCATACGAATGAAACCACAGGCGTGCTTTGATGCTCAACCTGTCAAATATTTTAAAGTGACTTAATAATAAAATGTAAAACTGGCTTCATTTCCATTCCATTGAATCCGTAAAACATGGCGAGTTGCTAACAAACAATCATATGCTGAATGAAACAGATCAGTTTGCAGGAACAATAGATTTGATCATGCAACTAGAGGGCGCCACACCTGTGATCTATTTACATTCTGTTTGAAGTTATGGGATTCGTAAGAAATGTTTTCGTACCAATGGTTTTTCGTAACTTTATTTACACATCATCATCAGCCTTTAACAGTCCACTGCTGGACTAGGCCTCTCCTTTGAAAGGAGGACTTGGCCTACTATACCACGCTGGCCAAACAGGTTGGTATAGGGTTTGTTTGTTAGTTTTCCTTCTCTTACAGTGCTGTTCTCTGCATAACCTGCTCCCTCTGTCGGCTCTTACGACACGCATGGGATGATATGGGGTGGTGACAATCCGTATTCTTAATCCGTCACTACACGGACAGCTTCATTTACTAGGTACTATAAATTGGAACATCTGTAAGAGTAATTAACGAACTGGCTCATCCTAATGTGGCATTATGGTGGATATTATAGATATTAAAGTTTTAGGTAAATTAAAATATAAGTAGCTGATAAATTTGTACTCCGCCGTACATTTTACTTGGTGTAAAGCAATATGCCGTTACCATTTGAAAAAATCTATACACTAGAATATATCTGTGTATCTGTAGTAGCATCTACAGGCTAATTGCATTGATAGTTTCCACTGGATTCCTTATTTTTTAATATTTTAAGGGTTGCCTACATCATACATCATAAATGAATTTTACTTGCAATCGAGAAATCGTGAGTCCAATGCATGCCAATAAATCGTTATATTCTGGCTTAACTCGGTATATTAACAATTTATTACGTTTTAGACACGGAGCCTTAAAAAGAGTTTTCAAGTCAATTTTACCAATTAGAAACATTCGAAAAACGTTAAAAAAGGTATATATTTTTGCAGGAAGGAGACAAGTAACATTTTCCATCATAGTCTCTTCTAAAATATACATATGTACTAGTTATAAACCTTATGTTCAAGTTTACATTATTACATAATATTGAATACCATATTCATATCAGCTATTCGTTCTATTTCCGTTGATATTTAAGGCATTTGTAACGTGTTCGTGTTCATCATTATAATAATATCCATGCGGCCAACATATAATTTGAGCTACGCCGTAGATCTGTTCTACGCTAGTGTGTTCTACGTGGATTTATTGATTACAGCACAGCGTCCAACCCAGTTAGATTTACAATAATAAAGCAAGCGTTTCGAACAAATAACATTCTTCCGTGTTAACGATGAGATGTATATAGCATGATTATCAGGCTTTACAAACTTAGTCAACATTTTATGGAATGTTCTAACTTTAAAGATGCTAAATAGAGTAGTTCTCGTATTGTACCAACATACTAATAATGACACACATACCGTATTTAGACGATTTTTGCGCATGCGCGAATGCAGAAGTGCTGGCATTCGTTCTCAGATGGCGCTTATATCGATATTAACCACACAAAATAAAAATGAGTTAAGCTCAATAAAATTGTACCAGAGTAGCAATCATTCCTTTTAGCTTGCATAATAATTTGACGATTGTTAATATGATGTTGCCACTATGTTATACTTATTTTGATTTTGGCAGTTATTTGATGAAGTCAGTCCCATCAGTTATGAAAGGTTGTTTTACATTTCTATACATATAAAATTTTAGAAGTAACCTTTCAATACAAGATCTTGTTTTTATATTACCCGATACAATTGAATATTAATAAAGGTATACCGGAGCACGTATTTTTCAACTATTGTCGTTGAATATTAATTTGTAATATTAGAATTTAATCAGAATATCTGTGGCAACACTGGCAACTATCAATCAAAAATCAATCAAAGCGGCGGAAATTTCAAATTAATATTATATAATTTAAAACAGATTTATGTGTGATATATTATATTTAATTAGGTAATGCAAAATGTCGTGCAAACGTTGTGTGCCTGAATTCAGGCATGAGAATTCATACTTGTCAAATGTTTGGCAAAAACTCTCTTGGATACCTATACATTAATTTGATATTATACAGATATCTAATAACAGATATATGCTTTCCTACAGAGCCTCTCCATAATTTCCCGGACCCAAAAAAAGACATTGAAAGATTTCGCCGGTGGGTCCACATCATTGGCGGCAAAATTTTAAGTCTAACAAACGAGAGGACGAGTGTGTAATGTGCATTTTGATAAGAAATATTGGTGCCGCAATAATAGACTTTCAAACATCGCCTCTCCCACTTTAGACATCCAAGGTAAGTTGATTTCGGGTACTATAGTACTGAATGTAACCGTTAGTAACGGTATAGCTTAAACAGTAGCATAGCAAGGGGGGAGGTCCGCCCCGGCCACCCGATTGGCGGGTGACACCCGAATAATTCGACGTCCCGCCGCTCGTTGCCGCCCGGGTGCCACCCATGCTAGCTACGCCAGTGGCTTAAAGCCGATGACTTCCTGAAAAATGATGCGGAGGAAGCCGCGGGCACAGGAAGTATAAAATAAAAATTCCAAATCGTCATCATCGTCCTCCTTGCGCTATCCCGGTTACATCCAGGACTTTCGTCTTGGAGCCCAGGGACCGCGTTCTAGTCTAACCAGATTTAACTGAATATTAGCTTTTCCACACAGCGACTGCCGTTTGACCTCCGTAACCCGAAGGGATAGCTATTTTCAATGGTTTAGACTAGATATGAGGGTACTGATTCCTCTAACGGCTGTCAAAGATCTTCTGATGACATCCGGGACCGACGGCTTAACGTGCTCTCCGTAGCACGGAAGGGTTTGACTTTTTGTAGCCGGTCACCCATCTATAAACCAGATGGTGACGAACGCGCTTAACCCTTAACCGTACCGTTTGACGTACACCGTATGTGGTACGTCGCCCAAAAAGATTTTCATGGATTAATTCATGGCAGTCGTGTTTTTGAAATTTTAAATTGTCGACTTGTTATACTCCATGCGGGAAACGCAACATTTTACACGTATACACAGATGTATAGGTACGTGTTTAAAGTGAAAGTTTGTGAGGATGCAGTATGAATGAAAGTTTGTTATTATTCCACGCCAAAGCTACTGAACGGAATGTGGTGAAAAGTTTTAGTAATATACCATAAACATCAAAATAGGTGACACAATGGCTTTAAATTGTAAAAATCTCGTATGTTTAAATGCAGCCACATCGGTTTTTGTCAAGCAAGTCGGCAAACGTACAGCTTAGAATAATAGTTAAGTAATACACCAAAAAAAATATACACCCCTAGACGACACCACTAGCAAGATTAAAAGATGATTGCAATTGGAAACAGAACAAAGCACACTCAGACTCGAAACATCAATTTGTAAATCAATGTTGGCTCGAATGGGGTTCAAAATTCAATCTCACCGCAATGCCAAGCGGTAAGGCGGATCTGTTCACTCAATTACGCAAAAAGGAATGTATGAAATCTGGAACGTTGATAAGTAATTTATTTCAACGGCTAACATTTATATAAAATACTTTTTATTCCTGTAAATACCTAGACGTGTATGCATGTATATATGTAAATATGTATGTAAGTATGTCAATATGTATGTATGTGAGTTTCTTTATTCCGCCACTAGCCGTTTCCCGCGGTTTCACCCGCGTCCTGAGGGAACTACTTCGCGTACCCGAAAAACCTAATATCTTATTTAGTAACATAAAAATTTGTTCCGTATGTTGACGGAATAAGAATACAGTGTGTCACCACCCCAATTTATCCCGAGGGTGTCATATGAGGCGACTAAGGGAAACACCACGCAAAGATTATCATTGCAAAGAGAGGCAAAACTCTAAATAAAACCCTATACCAACCCATCTGGCCCTCGTGGTATAGCAGGGCAAAAGCTCCTTCAGGAGAGGCTTAAGTCCAGCAGTGGACTGGAAAAGGCTGTTGATGTGATGTGAAATTTAGGTCAAGCAATGCCGGTCTATTGCTAAATGAAGGCATATCCATATTAAGATGACATGCAACAAATACAATGCAAAAATAATGCTCTATCTACTCCAAACTTTATTAATGAGCCCATGCTGCAGCTGTTTGTAATATGTTATTGAGAATACACGCTATTCTAAATAAAAAGGTGATTAATTTATTGTATTATTAACTTACTGTAAAATGTATTTGAAATATAAACAGTCTACACGGCGTGTCTCTTACACTCGATCAGACAGATTGTGAATTAGAATGTTCACATTGAATAAAGATAATTTTATTATAGTACTATTTTGAGAGCGTAAAACTGAATTGAAAGTATTATTTGCCATATACATTTCGATGCTTAAACAAAAAAAATATTATAGATAAGTACTTACTTACATAATTGTTTTTTAAATCATCCTCTTAGCGTTATCCCAGTTTCCATCTGGGGTCCGCTTACTAGTCTAATCGGATTTGGCTGAATAATATGAAGCGATATTCCATGGTTTAGACTAGTGTCAGTTTATTTAGAAGGTACTGACACCCTGTAACGATTGTTGAAGATCTTCATGACAACCGGGACCGACGGCTTAACGTGATCTCCGAGGCACGGGACAAGCGATAATTTACAATTAAATACGCACATAACGCCGTCGGTCCCGGTTGTCATGAAGATCTTTGACAGTCGTTACAGGGCGTCAGTACCTTCTAAATAAACTGACACTAGTATAAACCATGGAATATCGCTATCCCTTCGGATTGCGGAGGTCAGACAGGCAGTCGCTCTGTGGAAAAGCTAATATTCAGTCAAATCCGGTTTGACTAGAAAGTGGACCCCAGATTGAAACTGGGATGACGCTAAGAGGATGATGATCAGCAGAACTATTACTGACTGCCTCGTTGGTCTTGCGGCAAAAATGTGCGCGTAGGATCGGGAAGTCTCATGTTCGATTCCCGGGTCGGGCAATATGTTATTGGGTTTTTCTGTTAGGAAATTCACAGTAACAGCACGGATTCTGGAATGTGCCCGGTACAGCAATAGGCTCGCCAATTATTACGTGGGAATAAAATAAATCTGGCGAAAAGTGGGTGTAGCAATACACCTCTGCCTAGCTCTTCGGGGTTACAGGCGTGAGACTATGTAAGTGTATGTATGCGCTATCAACTGAATTGAACACAGATAGTGCGATAGTCTAGGGGTGAGACCAACAGACTGCAATGCAGAGGGTCTCGGATTCGAAATCTGGCACACACCAATAACTTTGAACAACTTGTAGTCTTATTAACTTTAAGTGCGTATTTACCTGAAAATTATTGCTTGTATAGTACTTTGGAGGGCGCGTTAAGCCGTCGGTCCCGACTGTCATGAAGATATTTGACAGTCGGTACGGAGAGTCAGCACCCTCAAATATCCTGACACTAGTCTAACCAAAGAACATAGTTATCCCATAGAATCCCGTAGGTACATATTGCACCTTATCAGGTTCGACAAGATATCGGGCCGTGGGCTCCTAAGCAAATAGCAGAGGATGCAACCATGAATAATGCTAGGATAATGATGACTGTACACATAATCTAAAGTCCTAAACCAAGTAATTGACTACGCCTGTATTTCTCTGGAGAGGTAGAAGTGTAGAGGGCAGAGATATTTGACACACTTTTTTACCAGTTATATTATCACATGAAACATGAGATGTCCCTGTTGCCACTTACTAGGCACAATTCCAGACTGCGGTGCTACTGAGAATTTCTATATGGAAAAACTTGAGAACACTGTTCTCGACCTGGGAATCAAACCCCGGGCTTCATGCTTACCAATGACATTGGCATGCGTAAACTAAATTCTTTTTTGGAAATGTCTGCTTACAGTGACACCCACGGATATGGAAATGAACAGACAAAAATACTTTAAACAAAAAAAATATCTTATCAGAATCAAATCATCCAGGAATAATTGCGGTGTGATGAGTACGATGATTTTTCTGGGTGAAATTTATCTAAAAAATATGTATTTCTTGTAGCTGAATATTTTTCAAAAAATAGCGAAAAATGTTAATCCTTGGCCACTATTATAATAAAAACGATCACTTGTTTGATTTTAAACACGCATTTGTTTTATTTTAAAATTTCTTTACATTTTTCATTGGTAGGAAATAAACAATAGTCCAAATTAATGTTGATCTAACCGCCAATCCTAATTATTCTTAAAACAAGCACTTTCTGTTAACGACTGACTTTATTCATAATAAAACAGATACATAATACCATACTTTATGGCACTACTACTAGTATACATTTTGTTACAAAAAAGGTTTTAATTATAACACCCTCACTTAACAAAATGTTTTAAAACAATAAACATGACCAAAATTAAACCAAAGTTTTAATTAGAAACAAGACCTATCAATTCCAAAAATTTATAATGTTTATTGGACAATAATCCCTTAGTGAGTAAGTCCGCAGGCATATCCTGAGTTGACACATATTTAACTTCAATTAAATTATTTTTTATAGCATCTTTGACATAATGATGACGAACATCAATATGCTTAGTTCTATTGAGTGACTGGTTATTTGATGCCAATTTCAATGCACTTTGATTATCACAATGCAATGTTATAGCACATAATTTACCTGTAATCTCATACATCAAATTTCTCAAATATATAGCTTCTCTAGTTGCCTCTGACAATGCTACATATTCAGCTTCTGTACTTGATAACGAAACCGTCTTCTGCTTCCTGCTCTGCCATGATATCACAGAGCCACACATGGTAAAGCAGAAACCAGTATAAGACTTTCTGTCTAGTGTGTCGCTCGCCCAATCGGCATCAACAAAACCCTTCAGCTCTAAATTATCTTTACTATATTTTAAACAAAAATGCTTAGTTTTTTGTAAATACTTCAACACTCTTTTAGCGTGATTATAATGAGTTTCATTATAACAAGTATTAAATTGACTTAGGTAACTAATAGAATAAGCAATATCAGGCCGGGACATGACTGCCAAGTACATTAAACTCCCTATAAGCCTCTGATAAGGAACATCTGTTACACATTTTTCAGTCTTTTCAAGATTCAATTTACATTCTATTGGAGTATCAATAGGTTTACAATTAAACATTTTAAATCTAAATAACAATTGTTCTATGTACTGTTGTTGATCTATTGTTATAGTATTAGATTTTTTATTTATAGTAACTCTCATACCTAAATAGCGTTTTACACAACCTAGATCCTTTATCTTAAATTGAGAACTTAATGCAGTTATCAAGTTTTCTGTCTCAATTTTACATGTTGAAAATATCAAAAAATCATCCACATACACAGCTACTATTATTTTAACATTATCATTAATTTTCGTAAATAAACACTGTTCATGTCTGCTAATTTTAAAACCTAAATTACATAAACAATCTTTAACTCTTTTATACCACATTAAAGATGACTGTTTAAGTCCGTAAATAGCTTTTTTAAGTTTTAAAACTTTCCCTTTATCACTACATTTAAAACCTATAGGAATTGACATACAAATGTTCTCTTCTAAGTGTCCATTTAAAAAAGCCGTAGTAACATCTAAATGTGTTATATCCATACACCATTGAACACTAAGAGCAAATAACATTCGCAAAGTTGAATGTTTCACTACAGGAGAAAATGTGTCGACATAATCAATTCCACTTCTTTGTGAAAAGCCTTTGGCTACCAGTCTAGCACGATATCTCACTTTGTTATTAACATCAAACTTTTTATTAAAAACCCACTTACTTTGTACTATTGTTGTATCACCTGGTATATCAATGAGCTCCCAAGCATCATTATACTCAAATGATTGCAACTCCTCATCCATGGCTAGCTTCCATTGTTCTGCTTCTGGTCCATTTAATGCTTCTGAGAAGTCAATCGCCTCGGCATCTACAAAATTATTTGAAACACATATATTTGAATAACCAAAACGAGTTGGAGGTCTTCGCACTCTCTTACTCTCAACTACTTCACCAGCTAGAGTTTGAATCTCATTTGATGAAATATCTGTTGATATAATAGAGTCAGCTGAAGTATCAGTACTAGTCTCATCTGGATCCACATAAACTGATGAATCAGAACTTGTGCTAGCCAGAGATTCATTAATAGTAATATCCCCCACTGAATCTCTGCTCTCTACACTTGATTCTTGTACATCATGTGTTGATTGAGTGTCCTCTCTCTGAATTGAGTTATTTTCATTATTCTGTTCATTCTGAATCCAAATAGCATTTTCTTCTCCTGCTATTTCTATTTCTTGTTTTCCTTCCATTACTATTATGTCTCTTTTCACAGTAATAACATTTTTCTTTGGGTCATAAACACGATATCCTTTCACATCTTCTGAATATCCAACAAGTATATATTGTTCAGCTTTTTTATCCCATTTTAATCTCCGTTCTTTCGGAATATGCACCATCACCGGACTTCCAAACAGACGCAAGTGGCTTAAGTCTGGTTTTCTTTGATACCACATTTCATATGGTGTTTTGTTAGCTAAACTTGCTGTAACAGACCTATTTTTTAGATACACAGCTGTATTAGTTGCTTCTGCCCAAAATGTCTTATTAAGTTTTGCATCAAACAACAAGCATCTAGCCTTTTCTATTACAGTTCTGTTGGCTCGCTCACAGACGCCGTTCTGTTCTGGAGTGTATGCTGTTGTCTTTTGATGAATTATACCTTCTTTGGTTAAATAATTTTCCATCACATTGTTACAAAATTCGCCACCATTATCAGTGCGTAGAATCTTTATTTTCTTGTTTTGTTGGTTCTCAACCATAGCTTTAAAATCTTTGAACTTCTGGAAAACTTCATTTTTATGTTTAAGAAAGTAAATGAATGTCATCCGACTATAGTCATCCACAAAAAGCAGAAAGAATCGTGAACCGCCAATGGATTTAGTCTCCATGGCTCCACATACATCGGCATGGACTATTTGTAGTGTCTCCGTGCTGTTATGTTTACTTTGTGTGAATGGCAACCTCATTTGTTTTCCTTCACAACAAGTTACACAATTCTCTTTCTTTGTGTCACTGGGAGTAGAAAATGTCACTCCTTTTACGATGCCATTTCTCATCTTATTCAAATCACTGCTATTAATGTGAGCCAAACGCCTGTGCCATAGCTCTGCACTTACTAATGCTGGTGCTGCTAACATACAATCTGTTGTTTTTATATTCAACTTGTAAACACCATTAGTTAACTGTGCTGTTGCTACCAGTTCATTTTTCACATTTCGAATATAGCAATTATTATTATCAAACACAACTTTGTTTCCATTTTTTATAAGTTCACTTACCGATAATAGATTGGTTGATAACTTTGGAATGCACAACACATTCATAACTGTGATGTCATAGTTGCGATCTGTAGTTATTTGCACATCTCCGGAGCATAATACAGGCATCTTTGTATTGTCAGCAATCGTTATTTCTGGTAAATTCGGCTTATAATTCGCATTTTTTATCCATTCTTCATTTGACGTCATATGCGCGCTTGCACCAGAGTCTATGTACCACTCGCTTTTACTATATTTTCCATTTAGGAATACTACATTAAACGCATTAGATTGTGTATTCTTTTGCAATAACGGGCATTGGTTTCTAAAATGTCCAGTTTCCTTACACTTATAACATGTAATTACTTTTTTATCCGGCATTTTTGATACTGTTTGTGAGTGACGCGTATCAGAATAGCCATTTTGTTTCTTAATGTTATATCGTGTCTCCGGATATGATCTATTCGCAGCAAATGCAGCGCCGCTGGTATCCAAATTTGAATTTGAAGAAACTTCTAAATCAATTAGCTTCGATTTTATAACATCTGTGGTTATCTGTATTCCCGAATGTTCTATGGCCATAATCATAGGTGAATATTTTTCTGGCAAACCGGCTAACAATAATGAACCTATCCACTCATCCGTAATTGCAAATCCCGTTCCTTTCAGTCTTTGTGCTGTCTCGACGACTTGGGTCACATAATTAGTCATTGAATCACAACTTTCTTGCCTTATTGAGATTAAATGTCGCAGCAAAGATATTTTTCTCGAGAAGCCAGAATCATCAAACATGTTTTTTAACTTTGTCCATAATTCCATCGAGCTTGTTGTTTCTTTTATATGAACGTACAATCCGGAATCGATAGTTAAAATTAGCTTTGCCTTAGTTTTAGCATCATCTGCAGGCTTTCTTTCAGTACCGGACACTGGCTTGATGTAATGAATCATGCCTTCTAGTACTAACAAGTTCTCTGCCGCAAAACTCCACGCATCATAATTTTCCCTGCCTCTCAGTTTGGGAACACTTTGTAAATAGTTCACAGCCATTATCTACACGAAAGTTCAGCCCTTTTCTTAAACTGTAACACGTTATTACTTAAGAAAAAAAGGATATTTGCCCATAACCTCTTAAAACAAGCACTTTCTGTTAACGACTGACTTTATTCATAATAAAACAGATACATAATACCATACTTTATGGCACTACTACTAGTATACATTTTGTTACAAAAAAGGTTTTAATTATAACAATTATACATACAAATTAATTGTTATTTCAAACAATTTACTTTTAGAGAAAAGTGCTACATAAATCATTTTAATCTGCAACTACTTTATGATATTTCGGTTGCTTAAACCGATTAGCCTGATTTTATTTTAGTATTCCAATGGTTTTTCATATATTTAGCTTTACACAAAATAATGCCAGAGTGTCGCTTAAATCGTTTTTCCTATAACTGTATTGTGAAATTTATGGCACTTATATCATTTAGCCTGTTTCTAAATAAAAGTAAACTGGCGTAATATTGTATCAAGCGACTTTTATTTCCATTAATAGTAGCTTAAAAGAAATGAAAACTATACTCAATTATGCAGCTTTTGTCATGGAAATCAACTTCGGTCACTTTTTCGTTAATAACCTTATACTTTTTTTATACCGATTTTTTTTCGTAAAATTGAAACTTTAAAACGCTCTCCTGTAAAGTTTAAAAAATGTCGCTTAATACATTTTGCCCGTTAACCCTCGATATAATTATGTAGTATGTAAGTTACTTTATGTCGCCACAACTTCAAATACCTGAACAGATTTGTACGTTTGAGCTACCTACATTATTATATTTTTGTATAGGAAAGACAGTCATAGTTTTTAATGTTCAAAACAGCGCTTAAGTATATGAAAACCATGGGCACCATGGTTTTTAATGTGTGCAAGGATTTTGCCCACGGTTTTGTTTATTCAGAATATGTAGTACTCTAAAAATTAAATAATTATTGAAAATTTTAATTATTTAATATTAACAGAATGTGTAACGACATTGTGCCATAATAATAATAATACCTACTGTGAATCAAAATCATATAAGTACATATAAACCGTGATAATACAAATAATGTGTGGGTAACCTACTTCATATACATACCTACTATTTTCATATTATATTCATATTCATATTTATTTTGTGTTTCTATTTATTTTATGTTTCTATCTATATACATATAACATACCTAAGTATTTTTATAAACTTGCTTATTATTCAAGTTCTATAAGTCTGCTAACAGTTGTCCTTTTATTTTTGTAAGTTGTGTACCTATAGTCATAATCCTTGATGAATTAAATACAAAAGTTAAAACGATTGTAATTAAAATAAAATTGTCAGAAATGCTAATGGTTTGTTTCCTTTGAGATGGATGACTCTTACGTTAGTACAATATTAGTCTGTGGTAACGAATGCATTTTATACATACATGGGTATGCATAACTTCCTATAAATGTATAAATATGTATTTGTTACCATTTATCTGCAAAAGAACGAAGGGTCGTGTTTACACGTGGCTTAGAAAGTAGCCATTAGCAGATAACAGATGGTGTGAAAGGCGTAATTATTAGCATTCCCCTCAGAACATAAAAAACATTAGAAATGGTATGCACCCAAATTACTATCGGAACCGCTGTCGCCAAACTCACACAAGTAAACCGATAATCATATATTGCACTACAAAGAAACAATTCGTTTGATTCGTAGTTTAAGTTTATTCAAAACTAGCCTATTTCACAAATTTGGAAATAAACCCTGCAGACCTACAAATAAGATTTATTTTGCTTTAGCAGTAGAACGTATTTACGATCTATAGTCATACTAGATTCGATTTACGAGTCAATTCCGCTACTCAACCATAGATGGCGGTATTCGAAGTTGTAGCAACTATAATCTTAATTACATAAGGCATATGGTTGAAATTTGCGTGATCGGTCTGTTTCTGCTTCTACTCGGTTAGGGCCGTACCACGTAGCACATTGGATTACTTTATCGATATCGATAGATGATGCGAAAGTTCAATATAATATGCAGAAAATAAGACTTGTCGGGAGTATATTTTTTTATTTGGCACACAAACAGTTGTACTTTTTAAACCATCCCCCATACAACTTGTAATACAAGTGTCTCATGACCTTATTTTGGATACGTTCTAACATAACACTATAAGACTTTGGAGAATGAGGTATGGTAGGTAGAAATAATATTCTTGACTCCAGGATTCAGAATAATTTATTCGTATTACATCGCTGCTTATATATAAAATTTCCAAATAATCATAGCCAATCTATACACAGATAAAAAGAATGTAAAAATGTTTAAAACAATTAACCAATTAATTACAGCACAATCGGCCAATAATATTCGAGTTGAGTTTACGCAAGTTATCCGCCAGGTGGTACATATTATATCACGCGAGCGTTTTCGCGCGCAATTGAGAATGTACTTATACAGGCGCCGTACGCGCGGGCGACTCATTTGACGTCACGCGTCAGCTTGTACGGCGGGCGTCGACGTAATGATATTAATTGAAGAGCGAAGATTTCTTGAAGTCGTCGTCAGTGTGTGTATCTTCGAGTTCACAAGAAAACTCTTAATGTTTCTATTTGGCACAAAAGTCTATAAAACTGTTCTTTTCAGAACAACAACAAAAGTCCTTGAACAGTCCTTGTCAGGACTATTGTCACTGTTTCTATTAAACACTAAGTCCTTTTCAGGGCTGTGTGCTCTGTAAGGACTGCTAGGTATAGGTTAGCCACAGGACAAAAGACTGACAGACAAGTAGTTATAAAATTAAATAACAGTGCTGTTATGTATGCATGTCTTTCATAAGATTTATGAAAGACATGCATACAACAGCACTTTTAGTATTTACAAAAGAATATCTAAATAAACAAAAAAAATTGGTTGCCTGTAAAGTCGGTATACGGGCGAAAGTTTTACGTGACAACGACTTTGAGTGGTAAAATAATTTTAATGTGAATATTCATTCGTATAGTAGGAAGAAGGATGAAAGACGCGTGCCTTTCACTTTTTATGTCTGTCTCTCTCGCTCTTAGGCGGGACGCGTGCCTCTCACTCGCTCTCATTGTGAGCGCATAACGTGCAGTGGCGGCGCTAGGCGTCGGCGGCGTCGGCGACCGCCGACGGCCTCGCGCCTGAGGGGGCCTCGCAAAAAGTTTTACAAATTACATACTTAATTTAATTTTGCCAATCATCCTGGCTTAGGTAGCCGACACCGAACAATTGGGGAAAAAGCTAAGGAGATGATAATGACTTCAACTTCTTCGAACACGTGCGTGACAAGATCTGCGTTGGGTGAAAATTTTCGAATTGTCATTTATTTATTCATACATTATTTTATAATTTGGCTCACTTAATTTTAACGTTTTTTTTTACTACGAAGTACGAAGTAAACGGGCCTCGCCATCGATTTAAAGAGCCTCGCGAACTTGGTGTCGCCGACGTCCACATGTGGTCTAGCGCCGCCACTGATAACGTGAGCGGAGCGTAACGCAGTTTCTTGAAGTGTCACCCGGCAAACCAATTTATAAGACGTTGTCACGTCAAAAATTATTGCCCTTGAAATAAAATATATTTGTTGAGGAATTGGCGTCTGGAAAGTTTCATTTTTAATTTTAATAAATGGTGAATGCGAACATTTACATACTTTTCAACTATTGCCTTCATCAAATCGGTAATGTGATTGGACGCAGGCAATTCGCCAATTTGATGGGATTCAATATCAATAAAAGAGTTCCTATGAACTTTCTCATTATTTTTGCTATCGCCACTTCTTTACGAAAAACTATTAAGTCAACGTTTTTTAAAAATGTTTCCGCTGCTTGGCATATTTTTAGGACATCTGGCGAAGGATACAACAAACCACCCTGATCTTTTGCAATGATGAATTTGTGGAACGGTTGAAAATGATGTGTCACTAATGCATCAGCATAGACATCACAGTTAATTTTTTTTATTAATATTCGAGCAATGTAACCAGCAATATGCCCTATTGCTTATACTTGGATTGTAATGTTATACTAAATAATAACATATAATAATATTCGTAACATATGCTACTACATACACACAACACCACCTAAGCAGAGCTTGTACAATGGGTACAAGACAATGGATAAACATACATATATACTTTTTTTTTAAATACGTACCTACATATTACATTGTTCATAGAAACACCCACCCAAATTAACAATTTATTAAAATAAACATTTCGTAAATGATTTATTTCCGTGTTTCGATATCAGTCGATAATTTTAATATTCGACTTGACCACATCACTAAATGAGTAGCGCGGAATTTTCGAGAATGTTCTATTGAATAGAACCAATCCAAAATAAACTTTATCTTCGATGTATAAGGTTCATTTTTACTAACCGTTCTATTAAATATTATTTAATTGAAACAAATTAAGACTTTTATTGAAAACAATGAAAATTGTACTTACCGATGGTACGAAACACCTCAATTTTTAAGATTTTTTCGCCTGCTATCATTTTTGCACTCCAAAACGGCACAAAACGGCATAGTTATAGAAATGAAACTGTGTCACGAAACGAGCAATTCGACGCGATGTAAGAACGTGACTGGGGCCAGTTAAGCGTTACAACGCTTAATTGTGACACGCGTGCCACGCCTACTTACCATTTCCAGTGTAATATTTTCTCTTCCGTGGCATTCCCCGTAAGTCGCTTGAGATTGACCTCTATTCCCGTATATACCAATGTACTCTGTGATGATTATTTATCATCAGTCATAATTCCCAAATGACTGTCAGTGACAAATACATTTACCCAAACTAGTCGCCAGGGATTCGGAATACAACAATAATAAACGAAATCAAAGTGCCGTTCGTGATTCAATATTTGAATTTTCAATAAAATTGATTGACGCTCATCAAGTTGAAGGTAAACTTGGGTCCCGAGCGAAAACATGATCGTAAATGGTGACTGGCATTTGTACCCCTATGACGTCGGCGGGACAAAGTACGGTACAGATGAGGAAAACATGCGTATTGCGTACAAAAACTACATTTGAGATATGTGCGTGCTACGCGTTGTCATAAAGTTTATGTAGTATAATTTGGAATACTTTTTCTATCGCGTACCACAGCCATTTCAGCAGAATATTTTTGTTAGTTAAATAAACTAACTTATTATATCACGGTAAAATATTTCGCTTTTAAAATGTTCTCTTTTTTATGTAGGTACCAAAATTCACTGCCAATAGCCCCTTTAGTTCTCTAGAGTATTCTATAATCTCACTGCAGTAATCTTCAGTATTTTATAATTTAGCGATGGCTGTCTAACATAATTCGCAAGTTTATTTGTAAAATTCTACAAAAGTTTGCCGGGTCAACAATTCTTTAAAAAATATTTATGAAATCTTTCAAGCTACAGAGGGCAATGACGTTTAAATCGGAGGTCATTTAGTATAAAGAGACTTTGAGATTGTAGCTGAAAAGTAAATCGTTTTAAAATAATTCCTTACTCTCGTCGTTGATGTAGAAAAACATATTTACAAACTCTACCCCTAAGAGTTTTCTACAGTTGTTCAGCCGAGAAAACTATTAAAAACGTGGCTACGTGTACCTACCCGCATAGTCATCATCATCATATCAGCCAAACGACGTCCACTGCTGGACATAGGCCTCCCCCAAGGTTCTCCACACAGACCGGTCTTGAGCCGCCCGCATCCAGCCTCCTCCCGCGATCTTGACAAGATCGTCGCTCCACCTTGCGGGGGGCCTACCTCTGCTGCGTCGTCCGGTACGTGGCCGCCACTCCAGAACCTTTCTGCCCCAACGGCCATCGGTTCTTCGAGCTATGTGCCCTGCCCACTGCCACTTCAGCTTGGCTATCCGGAGAGCTATGTCGGCGACTTTGGTTCTACTGCGGATCTCCTCATTTCTGATTCGATCTCGCAGGGAAACTCCAAGCATAGCTCTCTCCATCGCCCTCTGAGTGACCTTGAGCCTTCTGATAAGGCCCATAGTGAGCGACCGCGTCTCCGATCCGTAAGTCATCACTGGCAACACACACTGGCCAAAGACTTTCGTCTTGAGACACTGCGGGATATCGGACGAGAAGATATTTCGCAGCTTCCCGAACGCTGCCCAACCGAGTTGGATTCGACGATTGACCTCCTTCTCGAAGTTGGACCTACCTAATTGGACTACTTGTCCCAGGTAGATATAGTTGTCGACAACTTCGAGCGTAGAGTTCCCAACCTGAATAGGAGCAGGTACAACATGGACGTTCGACATGATTTTCGTCTTGTCCATGTTCATCTTAAGACCTACTTGTTGGGAGACTCTACAGAGGCCATCGAGCATTGTGCCTAGGTCTTCCATGGTCTCAGCCATGACTACGATATGGTCTGTGAATCGAAGGTGAGTGATGTACTCGCTGTTGATGTTGATGCCGAGTCCATTCCAGTCCAGAAGCTTGAAAACATCCTCCAGCGCAGTGGTAAACAGTTTCGGGGATATGACATCCCCCTGTCTCACCCCTCGCTGGAGTTGAATAGGTTTCGAACTCTGGTCCTGGAGGCAGACCGACATAGTGGCGTTTTCATACAAACACTTCAGCACTTCGATATATCGGTAGTCAATCCGGCACCGTTGGAGAGACTGTAGCACCGCCCAGGTTTCGATCAAATCGAAGGCTTTCTCATAGTCTACAAACGCCAAGCATAGGGGCTGGTTATACTCCTCGGACTTCTGTATAACCTGCCGCAGCGTATGTATGTGGTCTATGGTACTATAGCCTTTACGGAAACCGGCTTGTTCGGGAGGCTGGAAGTCGTCTAGCTTGCTCTCGAGACGATTCGTGATGACCCTCGAAAACAGCTTGTAGACGTGGCTCAGAAGCATGATGGGTCTGTAGTTCTTCAAGAGGGTTGTATCCCCTTTCTTAAAGAAAAGCACCACCACGCCTCTGTGCCACGCCTGTGGCGTATTACCCTCGAGAATGACGGAATTAAATAGCTTCCGGAGGGCTTCTCTAACGGGTGCACCGCCGGCCTAATTAATTCGTAATTCCGTCATCACCCGGCGCCTTGTTGTTTTTAAGCTGTTTGAGAGCCACACTAATCTCGTGCATGCTGACGTCCGGGATATCTTCGGTATAGTGTCGGGTCAATCCAGCTCTAGGGTCTGACGCTGGAGTGCTTGCGGGTTGTTGCGTTGTCGTGTATAGCTGTCCATAGAACCTTTCGATCTCCTCCAAGAGCTCAGGCTTGGACGATACGATTCTGCCATTCTCCGTCTTCAGCTTTGTCAGCTGACTCTGCCCAACAGACAGATCCCTCTGGAACACTTTGGATCCCTTATTCTGCTCAATCGCCTCACGAATACATTTTGTGTTGTATTGGCGGAGATCGCGAGTCAGAGACTTAGAGATCTGTCTGTTGAGGTGCCGATATTTCGGCATGTCGTCGGAGGATAGCAGAACCATCTTGCGCCTTTCCTCTAACAGCTCGAGGGTCGGATCCGAGATCTTTTTGGTTCTCTGGCTTTTCTGGGGGTTAAAAAATTTAGCCCCTGTTGTATGGACAGCATCCACGAACCCGTTACTGTACACGTCCACATCTACGCATTCACCCAGGCATTCGAAACGGTTCTTAAGTTCGAGCTGAAAGCTCTCGGGGTTTTGGATATGAACCGGTGCCGGTCGGAGCGTGGACTTTATCAACCTCGACCGTTCGAGGCTTGTACAGATATTCAATGTGCCTCTTACCATTCGGTGATCGCTCCCCACTTTAAGTGAATTGATCACGGAGACATCATTGAATATCTGCCTCTTCGTCGACATGATAAAGTCGATCTCATTTTTGGTTGCACCGTCTGGACTTACCCAGGTCCACTTGCGGCATCCTCGCTTCTTGAAGAAGGAATTCATCATATAGAGTCCTTCCTTCTCCATAAAGCTAGCCAGCAAGTGACCCCGGGAATTCCGATGCCCATAACAAAATTGCCCCACTCTCAGCTCATCACCGTCGCGTTTGCCCAGTTTCGCGTTAAAATCTCCCATGACCACGGTGTAATGGGTTTTGTAGCCATGTATAGCCCGAGATATGTCCTCGTACATGGCTTCCACCTCCTCATCGGGGTGCGACGAGGTCGGAGCGTATACCTGTATAACCTTCAGCGAATACCGCTTGGATATTCTGAGTATAAGGTACGCTACCCTGCTCGACACACTCCCGATATTTACCACGTTGGTCACGAGAGATTTGTGGACGATGAACCCGACACCACCTTGGGACTGTTGGTCGCCCTCTCGGTAGAAGAGCAAGTTACCGGAATTGAGAACTATCGAGTCCTCCCCCTGTCTTCGGACTTCAGATAGGCCTATGATATCCCATCGCAACTTGCTCAATTCTTCTTCCAGCTCGACAATCTTCTCGTCGGTCCGCAGTGTGCGCGTGTTCAGTGTTGCCAGGGCCAATTGTCGTTGGTGGTGGTAGCCCGATCTCTTCCGGAGATTTTTCGCACCCCTTGCCCCGCCGTTACCATGGCCGCTACCATAACCAGGACTAGCGGGGCCGCCGGGGACTAGGGGCTGGTTTTTAATGGTGTGATTCATATTTGGGGGGATATGCCATAATCGCCACGCTTGGCAAGCGTATTGGCGATCGCAGTGGCGGAAGTTTTTAGTGCTCGACGCTGCTGCCCATCTAGCATCTTGGGATTTACTTCCGCCAGGTTCGGATGGTTTGACCGCCATCTTTCGGTTGACTGCTTGCGCTGGGGGAGATATTATGACGAGTATCTACTCGTCAGAGTAACTCCCCCAGTGGGCGGTGGGGTCGTCACGTCCCGACGCCCCGCATAGTATTTATTATATTATCTGTGGTCGAGCTAACAGTTTATACATTTTTAAAAGCTCTACTTTCAGGTTATCTTATAATTTTATTATTATAACAAAAGCTTGTTATTAACGGCTATATAAGCACTGTGTTGGATAAATAACTTGTACGTATAAAACACAAACGTGATGGACATTTTAGATATGAAATCTCTTCAACGATACTATAAAGTTGTATGGTGTATATATGCACGTAACAACTATAATATATATATATAATTGAACCGCTAAAGCGCGCGTTGAAGTAAATACGTTGTTCGTGACGCTCTTGAAAATTTTATTACAAATAAATAATGTATATCATTATAATTGAATAAAAGTGCCATAAAAGGAAATATATAGTGAAAAACAATCGAAACAATGATAAAACTGTAATAAGAACGTTTAAATAAAGACTATTTGTGACGTACATACGTGTGAAGTGATTTGCAAGTATTTTTAAACAACAACAAACAATTAAATGACAGTGAAAAATGCTTGAACACAACAAATCTTTGAATACTTAATGAGAATGACATGCAATCGAAGTGAAATGCAATAAATAAGAAAAGTAACAAATATTCGTAAACGATTAAAGACTAGTCATAACATTCAAATTCCGCCAAATCATTATCCTGTCAGAAATAAAATTGTTGAGGACAACGACATTTACACAAAATAGTAAAAACTATTATCGATTCTCTCGATTGTCATTAATTAGCAGCATAAAAACTGTCAACATTTTAAACGAGAGGGCACTACGTTCATGATATGGCTACCGAACCAACTCGAGAAAATATACAGGTTAGGAATAGTACAACTCCAGTTACGAGATTTTGCCATACATCTCATACGGAAACGAGTAGAATGAATGTGACCTTGCGAAACCGAAGTAAATATACAATCCCAACACATAACTCATTTAATAGCCTATCAGAAAACTCGGATGACGATATTCCAAGTTTATCATCGAACTCAACTCATGATTTAAACAGAAGTTTGCCTGACTTTCACACAAATATAACTATAGACGACATAAGCATGATGAGAAAATAACTGCAGGCACTCGAAGAAAAATTACAGATAGCAGAAAACGAAATTGAAAATCTAATAACCGAAAATAACAATCAGGCTAAACAAATTGAAAAATACAAGTCACAAGTGGATAAATTAACACATATATGCAAAGGTACATCTACAAAAAAAAACCACAAAACAGCACGTAAAAGTTTTATACCATCCAAATATCTTGATTTTTCATACTCGTGCGAAGACAACACTTCAAATAAAAACGACACACTGAACCAACAACATAAGATGGCAGTGCAACAACACCATGCAGTAACGCTATCTAGTGAAAATAGCCAGGTACTAATTAATAATAGACGCAACGATCAATCTGCCACCAAGGACGATGCCTCACCCACGATTAGTTACAAGGATGTCAACCTAGATGGCGTATCTGACAATAGACAACACAAAATTATTATAATAGGAGACGAACAAATAAAAGGATTATCAGCGTCGTTATTGAAAACAAGGAAAGGTAACTGGAAGGATATCTTTGCACCGACTGCACTTATATTAACGGGTGCCAGTAGCAATGAATTTATATCGAAATGTGACACTATTGCAGAAAAAATAACCAAAGATGACATTGTAATAATTTGTATTGGTAGAAATGATAATAACATACAAAAATTCCATTTTAACTTAAGTATAATTATAAATAAATTACATAAAGCACATGTTTATATAGCCCCAATATTCTATAGCCGTTATTTGAATGAGTACATGTTAAATAAATCTCTGAAGGTGTGGACTAGCCAGTAGAAAATTGTACTGTAATTAATCATAACTATTATTGTGAAAACCGTTATGGGTATGTCAATCATTTATGTAACAAAATAAATACCCACATTAACTTTAAGCTTTATCAGTTAGAATACTTGTTACCAGCAAACATAAAAATGCACATTAATAAAACTAAGGCACACAGTGTAGTAAATGAAAATGCAGCAATGCAACCTAAATGCGTAATAAAAAAGGGACAATACCGTACTACTTTCAAATGAGTAACAAATGTAACAATAAACAAAATACAATTACTAATAATCCCTGCAACAACGAATTATATAATAAATCAGAATTATATAATAAATAGTAAAAATATTTGCAAAGCAACCTGGAAGGTTATCAAAACTGAAACTGACTCTTTTCAGAACCATAATTATATAACAAATATACTAAATGAACAAATCATAGAAACTACAGATCCTCTAGAAATAGCAACTTGTTTTAATAAACTTTATTTCATCTACTTATCAAATTAATAACACACTTCCTAACACACACTTAAAAAATGGGCAGCCACATTCTATTTTCCTATCATCAATAGATGAAACTTATATAACAAAAACCATAATGTCTCTTGCAAACACTACTTCTTAAGGGTATGATTCTGTATGTACCAAGATATTAAAAGCGTGTAGTCATGAACTCAGCCCAATACTTACTTATCTAGTTAATTTGTCACTAGAAACAGGCTGCTTTCCGGAAAAGCATTAACTATCGGTGGTCAGACCTTTGTATAAAAAAGGTAACAGGAGTAACATGTGCAATTATAGACCAATCACATTACTGCCAGTTATCTCCAAAGTATTTTAAAAGGTTATGCATGATAAATTTACATCCTTTTTTAATAAATATGATATTATAAAAAATAATCAATATGGTTTTCAAAAAAGTAAATCTACAACAGGTGCGACCTTAGCTTTAGTAAGCAACATATTACAAAACCTTAACGATAAAAAATACAGAACAGTTGCTTTCCTAGATATGTCTAAAGCGTTTGACTTTGTTTCTCATAGTCTACTGTTAAAAAAACTAGAAAACAGCGGTATTCGAGGACAAGCCCTAAATTGGCTACAAACTTATCTAGGAATTGACGCCAATGCGTAGAAATCGCCCAACCCAACAAAAAAGGATCCGTTCAATCATATAGGTCTGATTGTGAAAATAATAAATTTGGAATCCCACAAGGGAGCGTGCTTGGTCCTCTTTTATTTCTGATATATATCAATGATTTACCTAACATTACGCATCATAAAACAATACTATTTGCAGATGACATTTCAATTATAATAACTACTAATAAGGACATGACAATTGCACAGCATGAAACTAACATTAATGATACACTGACATTAGTTATATATTGGTTGAACAATAATAATTTACAAATTAACATCTCAAAAACAAATTTAATTAATTTCAATAATTTTAAACACAATTCTCTTAATCTTAATTACAATGGACATTTACTATTAAATAATGATAAAGTGACATTTCTTGGTATAATTATTAATAATAAACTCAACTGGAAAGAACACATTGAAAAAACTTGCAGTAAATTAAATGGATTCTCATTTGCGCTGTACAAACTTGCAAAGATTGCAAGTAAACATGCAGCATGTATGGCCTATTTTGCATATATTGAATCTGTGCTACGGTACGGCTTGTTGATATGGGGAAACGGCACAGATATAAATAAGGTCTTTATTGCCCAAAAGAGGTGCATAAGGGCTATCTGTGACATTGCGCCGGACGTTTCCTGTCGTCCTTATTTTGGCAACCTAGGTATACTGCCTTTGCCTTGTTTATATATTTTGGAGGTCGGAAAATTCGTCAAACAAAATCAGAATTTATTTAGTCTTGCCAAAAATGTAACCAAGAGAAGCAATATACGTAACCCAGACAGATTGGTTCTTAACATGATACCAAAAAGTTCACGCTTTAAAAATAATTGTTATGCTATGTGTGTAAAAATATATAACAAAATTCCAATGTACATAAAAGAGCAAAATTTATCAAAATTCACAAGGTATTTGAGAAATTGGCTACGACAACAAATGTTTTGTTCCGTTAAAGAGTTTCTGGATTGGAAATAGTACTGGTATAGATGCAACATCATAACCCTATTGCTTAAATGTATCTCATTTACTAATATGACCACATTATAAATAGAAAAGAAAAATATATATTTGCATGCTATGAACTATGGCTAAATGGGCTTGTTCTTAATATTATATAATTATTTGAATGCAAACATCTTATGTAACCCTATTTACAGTGAATAAATGATTTGAATTTGAATAGGCACCAGACCAATAGAAAAAGATCTTTTAATATTATCAAGAAACATGTTATACCTCACGCCTGAATCCCTAGAAAGGCGGAAGCAACCCTGGCAATAATCAGCACAAATACTGAACCTCACCCTGTGATGAAACTGGACAAGAATGGGTTAAAATAAAATTGTAACTTAATAGGTTTTGTATCAACTTTATGCATCGAAAGTCATTTGCAATTAACTTTTTATTTTCTTTTTAGATTGAAGTGTGAAGATGACGCGGACGACATCGCCGCCGTTGCGGCTGTTGGAAAGGTTCGCTAATAGTACGCCGGCACCCAGCACTCCGACCACAGCCACCAATGTTGCTGCGCCGGTGCACAAAACAACGCCAACAACAAGAGGCTTACGCCAATCATTATATACCCAACGGGTAAGTACCAAGATCTACTCTATACCTCTTTCCATATGTATATTTAGCATGTCTGAAAGTCAACTAAAGGTTTGACTATAGGTTTAAGTATGTATTTCCTCATGTCGGTAAGCATAGAACTCTTAATTGTATATGCATTACTTAGATATGACCCCATTTCTATTCACGGAAATTTCTATGATTATACAGTAGCATAGAACTAACGTAACCAAGTCATCTTCACTTACAATTATGGCATCAAACACTAATGACGCGAAGTCGCTCACAAAAACAGAATATTTCAACACAAATGCATTATTCAAATTGGTTGCACTGCCTGTGCATACACCGCTTTTGTTTCTTCTAATGTTTTCCGTCATCTCATACATACGCAGGTGGCTTCTTAGCAAATTATTCGTTCTGTGTACATAAATTATGATAAATGGCTCTTACATAATGTGCTAGTTTTTATAGCGTTTTCTTGATTTTAAGTCTTAAGTTTTAAGTCCAACACCGCACCTTAAACTGACAAAAAAGACATGACACTTACAGGCTATAACCCAATTTCATGCAAAGGATTGAACCGTTTCTGAATTGTCTCATTATGTTTTCGCGATCTTTCCTCTCTCTCCCAAACGTCTCAGAGGCTTCCGTTGTACTCTAAATTATCTACCAAGTCGGTGATAGAAAGGGCGATTAATAAAACGGAAATGACATGCTTAGGTTGTCTATTTAAAACCTAAGTGTACTTTGTTAGGCTCTAAATAAATAGCACATGACACGGAAGGGATTTTGTCGACAACCGCTATGGAGAATAAAGTCATGTGCTATTTATGATGCTTGCTCAGCGAAGAATTGGAGGATTAATTAAGTCCCTGGGTACTGTTCAACTTCCGATTAATAGTCGTTATCTATGTTAGTCGGTTAAATATAACGTAGATCTAGCATCTACGTTATACGTACAGTCGAGCGTGTAGTACATCTAGTTATACCGTAGTTGGTACTTAGACCGTGTCTAATGACTGACTACAAGAGTGATTACGACGCCTGAGTAATATCCAGCAGCTTTATCAAATAACTTCAGGAGTAATAGTATCTGTCTTGAGAGAAGGTAATGACTGCTGCCAACCCCAGAGATCGCAAGCCCCATTATTAATAGTGAGATCTCGAAATTAAATGCCGATTTGAGGGCGCTCTAGGTATTTCAATCAGAAGGTTACAGTATTATATAACTATTTAATAGTACCAAATCATACAATTTAAAACGTTGTTATACAACATCTCAGCTCTTTGTCAAAATAAATCTATGTCATATTTCTTTACTGTTGCAAATAGACCAACCAAGTAACCCTTGAAATAAATAAATATATGATTTGGTTATAAATTACTTTGTAAAACAAATATATAAATAGCAACCGCACAAATAACTTGCTTATATTTTCACCAGGACTATGTTTATGTATTTGTCCTTTGCAAACAAAGTGACACTTATGGGTAACTCGAACATCATTCAATTTTTACATTTGGGACAATCCCGAACAATGTCTACATATTTAAAAGTACCTTTTGAGAATTATTATTGCCCAAGGGTCGCACTCTAGAGAGAAAAATACATTACCGAATATATTTTCGGTAAAATAACAAGCGACTCCCGTGATATTTTCAATTCACCTTTATTGCAACATGATATTCAGCGGATCAGAAATTTGCCTGATTATTATCACGAACTGGGACGGCAGTTAGGGCTGCCAACGTCATTATGCCGACCGGGCGTTTCACGGGGAAAGTGGAAAAATTGAAAAAGTAATTAGGGGGGAGCACTCGTAAGTTTCGCTTGTAATATATTCTCCATTTTCGAGCACGATAACATTTCATTCGAGATTTGAGGTCCGATCTAAGTAGGTTCGTTGTATTTTTGGAGCAAAAGGAAAAGTGATAGCTTTCATTAAGGCTTAGCGTTAAATGATATTGTTGTTTCTCGTGCAATCTTTTTGTTTTTGGGACCATGACCTTTGTTATTACTTGCTTGTTATCGCTGGCTACACAAAAAATGCTGCTGGCGTCAGGGCCGAACCTTCCCTATGTGCAATGTGCGCGGCGCACACAGGCGCCAGGGTGACAGGGCCGCGCGCCGAGATATGCGTTAATTATAACAGTTATTTTCGAAAAAGGATGTCAAAAAAGGCGCTTCACAGATTTCGCACACAGGCGCAGTGGCGTAGGAAGGAAGGGCAAATATAAAATTAAATTTAGGTCGGAATTGTTAGGTAACGACTAAAAAAAAAGGTCATCCGCCCTACGCCACTGCACAGGCGCTTCATAGATTTCGCACACAGGCGCTGCATTGGGTCGGAACGGCCCTGGCTGGCGTTCCCGAGTTTTGACTATTTACAAGTAATTTAGTACAATGTGTAACAGTTGCAGCTCCTTACAAAAATGAAAATATGTACCATAATATTGGCGATTTAAAAGAGTGGCCTCGAGTTTTATTGCCCGTTCTTTCTCGTGGCTCTACCTATTGCTTTGCGAACGAGGCAGAAAATGTAAATGTAGAAGCATTAAGTAATTTAATTTTAAAATTGACGTTCATAAGCGTCACATTGTGACCTAGATGAATAAATGATTTTGATTTTGATTTTTGAGGCAATGTGTCTCGACTTCGTGTTTCATTTGTTGCTCGTACATCACGTAGTACAAACAGGCGGTGTCTTGTTTAATATTGGTCTCATTTATCGTCGACGGCGGGGCGCACTTTGCTGCATGCCTCCAGCTTTACAGCATAAGTGCCACGCGCGTTGTTAAGAGGATCTTGTTGCTCCGTCGGCTTTACGTAATAACGTTATATTTGTACCTTGGCAATCTACACGTATTGTTGTACGAAGGCCATTAATTTGGTATAACATTCTCCTATATAAACATTCAAGTAGTGAACTCACTCTCGTAACAAGTATAACTGAACCAAACCAATGCTGTGTCGTGTGAGAATCGAAGCTCACTGACGAAGTGCCAACTTAAACTAAATGGATATAATTAAAGTAATGACGTGTAGTAAAAGCGCAAGAGAAGGTTACACATAATCAATACGAAGTATCAAGACAGGAGTTGGAGGCACGCAGTGCCTTTGCCTAAAACCTCATAAAGGATTTGTTTGAAGACCTATGGTTTTAGGTAAAACTTCAAACCAATATTCCCTTTATTTTAGTTGCCTGCGTTTCAAACTTTCAATTACGCTCGATATCTGTTATTGACAATGTAAAAGATGGGCAATTTAAAGTAGGCGCCTCATATGAGGCGCCTACTAATAATAACGATTTGGTGTGAAGTAATATTACTTCACACCAAATCGTTTTCAATTGAAAAGTCTGACAATTTAATTTAATCTTTGTGCTCAGCATTGAATTGTACCCGAAAAACAATATCTTATTACGTATTGTTACTGTATTAAAATTGTAACTATTATGGTGTGTTAATAAATAACTTGAAACTAATTAATTTCAATTTTCTAACGCTATACCTAAATATTAGTAATAATTAAATTTAAAACTGCTTAATTGACGTAATATTAATGTGGTATACCACTGATGCCGATTGTTTCGTGTATATTCGGCTTTCCATTGTTAGCGCTCACCGTTATATGTTGCCTGCGACGAAGGGCGAAATTAGCTAGGTAAGTAAAATATCATAGTCATATGGTAAATTACAAAGCCTCATAACAAAGGAGTATAGATTTGGCGGAAAGTTACGCAACCCTCTCCTTGAATAAGGTTCATCTGCCCAACTAATTTATGGTTGGCATATAATGTATTGTGTTCTACATAACACTTTTCCGCCTAAATAGTCGATCATGTAACGTTAAAATCAGCCTACAGTTCGAATTTGTTGCTATATATTTGCATACAAGAAACATAACGGCGTGTGTGATTTTACAAACGACGTCACCCCACGGTGTAGGGGTAATAGTAATAACACGAAAGCGCTCCACATTGGAAGCAGTAACACGTTATGTGTGTGATAATGATGATTGATTCCACTGAGACCTTATAGGTTGCTGTTCCTACAAAGAATTTGAAGTAATATCACGCACTGCCGAATAATAAATTGAATACTTTCTCGTACGCTGGATAAGAAGGTATTATTTTAATAGCTACGTACCTACGTAAAAAAAGAAAGCTATTTAATATCGTGCGCCGAGACGTACGTACAAGCAGTATACCCGTGAGTTGGGATAAATTAAATTACTATTCGCGGGTGCGGCGAATCTTAACCATTCATTCGACGTTCTTGAGTATCGTGTCCAGTACAGCTGGCTATTGACTATGTTATAATAGTCTGATGTTGAACTGCTGACAAAGTATTAATTCTTTAAACACGAAGCTTTTAGTAGGATTCGGGAATTTAAGTAAGTTTGTTTTGGGGTGGTTGTGAGCTTATTTTAGAATGGAAGCTATTTTCAGAGAACGTGCTCGGCGGCGGAATTGCGAGTTGGACCGCGGGGATGTGTCGCTGGTGAAGCTCTCTCCTATAAAGTCGAAGCCTCGCGCGGTCAGCCTGGTGCGCTCGCCGCGTCCGCCGCCCACGTTCGAACTCGACACCGTGCTCGAAGAACGATCCGACCCTGAACAAACCACACTCTCACAAGTACTGTACACATACACTTACCAAAGCCATCTACGAGCCCAGCAAACACTAAAGCTCAAATAAATATAACATATAACACAGTATTTTATGATTCCCTTACGTCCAGATCGAAAAAGAACAAAGTAATGTGACTTTTATACGATACTAAACAATACTTATTTAGCTTTTTGTACTGTTTTTATTGAAGTAATCAATCCTTCAACTGGATTTATCTAAATAAAATAGGGATCAGAAATGTTAGCCATATTTTTCAACGACTTAGGTAATAGTTAGTTATAAATCAGGGTGAAATATTTCAAATATTCTATTTCTAGGTGTGATTACTGGTATAAATAGTACATTTCCAATCTTGGATTCGCACTTTTACCGAAGATATTACACTGAATCAAACAATCTTCCTTTGATATTTTATAAGCATAGGTACCTAATCAAAATTCATTACGGAATATAGCTGGAGGCAGGTTAGGTTCAACGAGTATTAGGTAAAATTATTAGGTACATTAAATCTAATTGTTGCCTAATATGTGCAAGGTGGAGATAACCTCAGATCGCGAGGTGGGGACGATAATATTCGGCGCTGTTGGCGCTATGGGCACGGCAGCGGCGGCGGCGGTGTGCAACCGGGACAGTTAGCGACGTGGCTCGGTGCAGCCCGGGGCGCGCTCTCCGCTCTGGGCCGCGCTGACGAGCCAGCCCCTCGATGAAGACGACCCTGACGAGGACGACACCCTCGCTGACGACAGCTAGCAACTGGACGAGCGCTCTATCGTTGACATCGGGGAGCGCATGAAACTGTTCCTGGACATACCCCTAAGATTCTAATACAGTGTACCCCAAAAGTGTGATATCATACTATTAAAGTTGTTCCTTCATCCAACAGGCAGCTAAATGTCAAATCAGAAATATTTGTTGTCTAAAATTTGTAACTAGATTTATAAACGGCAATCTGACTTCAATTAATTAACTTTAACAGTACGCTACTGTTACTGAAATTTAAAACCGTTGTTGTGTCGAAAATTTATTTCCTCCCGAACCTTGGGGTGTGCATTCCCTGTGTAATAGCGTTATATAGAATGCTAAAGTGGCAATGTGCCGGTCACATCTGCCCTAGAAAACAACCGCACATTAAACGAGTTTCAGTGGCGGTCGCAGGTGAAGCGAGCGGAACGTTCCGTTCGGACTGAATATCGACCAAGCACAAAAAAAAGGACTACATAGGTTATATCAATTAATAGATGTAAACTTATATTAAAAAGTCTAAATAAATTTACATCATTTTCCTCAGAAAGCTCTCTCTTTCGAGCCCTAACTATCTACCTCCCTGAATTTTGAAAATCATGTCAACGATTTTAATTATTATCGTCGTCAATTTATATATGGCAGCTCTAGATGTTAAATGTATTTGTATAGTTCTCCGACGCTTATTGTTGATTGAATGGTTTATATTAAACGTGCTCACGTTATTAATTTAATTTGAAAGAGATGAAATCTATTTGAGGTTAACGTTATTCGTATTTTGCCTACTGGTCAACAATAATATTATCACAGTCAAATAATCCATACAGTCGTTCGACGAACGCGTCTAGACGGGTCAATCGTGCGGGGGCCAAGAGGTGAGACGCGGGAAGAGCGGTACCTAGTTACGTATATCGCCTTAGTTCCTAACTAGGTACATGTTTTTGGGGGCTGGCACGTGCTTGTTTTTTGTTCGTTACTTATTTATTTGCTTATGAATATTAATTAAGATGGTGCATACGACTTGTGCTGTGAGACATTGAAATTCTTTATGCTGTTTAAAGATTTAATTAAATAAGGATTAAAAAAAGCTGCGATTTCATCAATTTACTTATACCAAAAAAGAAAATTTCATTAATTATAATTAATTATATTATTTTGAAATGTATGTACCTATAACCACTTAAAATAATGTGCACATTCCTACTAATCTACTAACTTTTTACAATATCTCATGTCTGGCCAAATCACAGAATAAAGTAGCATTTATTGTACGTAAACAACATGGCAGACGTAAGAAAATATGCATTGTAAGGTAATATTCGATTCTGGTGTGATTTTAATTTCATTCAATAAGTACCTAGTACCTTCGCATTAGGTAAGTACCTATCACATATTATTATATATCTTGGTAACGGCGCATCCTAGCTCAAAAATAACCATATTTTTGGCCCCCTTTTATAAACTCCACCCATGTTCTCCGTAATCTCATAGCCCGGTCACCCATCCATAAAATGACCGTGATGTCTATTGCTTTACCTTAACGAAGTTTGTACGAAAAAAATCTGCAAAATACTTCATTTCGATAACATAGGCTCTGCAAGCTGATCCCAAGGTTACCCATCCATTAAACTACCGCTATGTCAATCGCTTTATTTTAACTTGGTTTGTACGAAAAATGCTTTATATTCTTAACCGCCTCCCACGACACCTGCGGGATGAAATAGGTGCTGACTGACACTTTGTATGCAAATCTGTTACCGCACGAAAAATGCAACGTGTTTTATAATAATTATTTATCGTTAATTATTGTAATATAATAAACTAGCTGTTTCCAACGGTTTCACCCGCGTCCTGAGGGAACTTCTTCGCGTTAATTTTTAGCCTAAGTTACTCCTTGGTACATCAGGCCAGTGAGGGTCCCGTCAAAATAGGTCCAGCCGTTCCAGAGATTAGCGAGAACAAACAGACAGACAGACAAAAATAGTAAAAAAATTCATTTCGGTATATGTACCGTGTATACATCCATATGCAATTAGTAAAAAGCGGTTATTTTAATATTACAAACAGACACTCCAATTTTATTTATATGTATAGATAAGTGATTTACACTATATAATTCATGTAGCGTAGCAATTGTAATGTTTTTCTAAAATAAATAGACGGTGTTTGAATAAGTAGGTATTGTTTACATGTGGCAGCCCTAGCCTTCTCACCCTTGTCTAGACGTTGTCGGCTTTTTCTACGAGATCAAAGGCGTCAAACTACTGATTATTATGTTTGCTAGATATATTCATCCATGTTCTACGTAATTTAATATTTATAAAGAGAGATTTGTGTACAATATTGTAAATATATTGTTAAATGTACAAAGTTGCACGCACCTTATCAGCACAGAGATAGAATTGAAAACATAATAATATGTGCACAGCACAAAGGCACTGTAAATTGTAAAGTTGTATCAAAACATTAATCGTATGCGGCGATAGAATGAATTTAATGCTGAAACAAAAGTTTTAGGACAAATTAGGTAGATAATTGACGTAAGTCGTTAGAAATGTAACAAAAGTTTGTGCGAAAACCGAGAATGATAATTCAGTAACATTAAACTCGCATACAATATAGAGAAACGTAGCCCTAAAGTTGGCAAAGTTACGGAAACAGTAGGCAAGTAGGTATATCGAGACCAATTGTAACTAAACCAATGTTGTTTAAAATATATGTAACGTTCCGTAATTAGCTGCGTCGTTCGCACTACAAAGTACTAAGCCAATTGCCGACTAATCGGTTATTTTATAATAATAACAGCAAAAGTACTGATGTACTTATATTAAAAAACAAGTTCAAATAACCAACTGATTCGATAGATTAAAACGAAGGTCTATTAATATTTACTTGAATATCCAGGTCAGACGCTCTTACTTACACCACTGCTCTTACTATAACCTGGTGATAGGTTATTGATTAAAATAGACGCTCCCTCTAATCCATTTTCGATAAAAAAACGAAGTAAGATACTAAGTTGTAAATACTACTTCTTTTTACAATGATTTGCTTAATATTTCATATTGATACAGTGAAGATACATAATTATGTGGTATCTTATCACGTCTGGGCGTCAACACATATGAGTCATGAATGATATCTAAAGGCTCTGCCGCCAGCTAAGACTCGTGAATCCGGCGGCATACAAAGCCGCCGGCTTTGTCGCACGAAGAAGCCGCCGGCATGGCCGCCCGGGCAGGCCGGCTTGCCGCGCGGGTTGCAACTTGCTACTTGTGTGTGGCGGATCTATACAACTGGAATGATGCCCGGCGGCTTTCTGCGGCAGATGCCGTCGACGACGCCCGGAAAAAGCCGGCGGCACTGGCCGCTGACTGTTTGTAGCAGCCTTAACTAAATTATTCAGTAGAAAAATAATAATGTAATTATCAAATCAACAATATTTTTAATAAACCAGCAAGGTTTTAACTACAATATTATTGAATACCGATATGATATACGAAGGTATTTTTCTAACCACCAGCTCTCACGGACCTGTTATTCAGTAATTGGTTAAAGGTATTGTAATTTATGTAAAATAAAATTAAAGGAAAACCGATTTTTTATCCGTAGTTCGGGCTTTGTAGCAAATGTAAATAAAAACGAAATGTAGAAGCAGCGTGGTATTAATTTGATATAATTTTATCACCGTAATTTATATTTTCTTTTGACCACAACCTCGTTTTCAGGTTACCCGTTACGGATGAGATACCTCGATTAAAATACAAAAGATAAAACCCTGAAATGTGAAATACTTATGCGATAATGGTTTTTTATTATTATATACATTATCAATCGATTATCCAGTCAAGTTGATATTAATGTTATTAATGTTTATGTATATCTATATCCGTTAAAATTAATCCTTTTCTTATGGTTGAAATAGTACCTATTGTAGATAATTAGTAGGTACTATAAAACTATTGCCCGCGCCGACTGTCACTTATGACTTCTTAAAGCCGTAATGAAAGGATTAATTAAAAATCTAATTCATGGTTATGTTGCTATATTAACAAATTTAACATCCAAAGTAATGTCACTAATGTATAAATTACCCCTTATGTAAGTATGACAGAAATAAAATAATGTATCAATAGTTAAACGAATTATAATTGTGTTTTCATTACGAAAAAGTTGTTTTATTTCGACACCAGTATAAATGGATTTTTTTGGAAATACTAGTCTTACATATCTTACCTATTTGATAAATTAATTTACATTTTAGAAGTTGCCAACACAATCGCTATGAAATTCTTGGTTTACAAATTAATATTATAGATCTACTAAACTTGACCTGACTTTGAGGTCATGTTTCCTAAGCAATGATGTAAAAGACTTTATAAATTATATTTAGTGACAATGTTCTGCGCGTGAGACAATTCCAAGCTTTATAGGCACCATTTTATGTTGCCTTGAATATAAAAACATGCCTTTTTTATTCCCAGCAAAATAGTGTTGAGCATAGTATGACAAACAAAAACTTCTCTTATTGACCCACTTGCAAGTACTCCGTGCTTTTCCGCTTCCGCACTCCATAGTTCGAAAGTCCACAACGAGGTTAGTCCCTACAGTACGTGTTATACACATGTGAACTCGTTGAAAACGACAAGAAACACGACCACCTTTCATTATCCGACTCAAGGCTATAATCAGCTAAGAAAGGAGTTCCTGTCCCCAAGATCCAAGGCCCGCGGCCTCGTATTATTTACCAATTTAAACCTTGATTATGTAAGCAAATACGTTGCGAAAAATTTAAAAGCTCAACTTGTAGGCCTTAAATTAATATGGTGCAAATCAAAACATATGGGTAGTAAGAAATATATTATCACCCAAGGGATACAAATCGCTGTAAAATAAAGCCCAATGTTTGAATCATGGAAACTATCGAAATATCGCAATACGTACGTATGTATTAGCTACATATATTTGGGTTTGTAAGTACTGCCAGTCGTTCTGCCTGGAATGTGGCACGTATCGGATGTGCTGTCCTTCGGACTATGTGAGTTCGTACGCAGAGATATTTTATTCCTTTAAAGACAATATTCTCGAAGACTTTAAACATTTAATTGATGAACTCAAAGTACTCTCAGGTTCGAGACAACTTGTGAATCATACAAAGTGTTGTCTCGTATAGTGATCCCACAACCCTCGACTTGGTTCTAAACTGCGAGGCGACTGCAGTAACCACTACGCCATACGTGCAATCAAAGAAGATAATGCAATAAGCAATCCCGTGAGTAAGCTACTCTAATTAACACTGACGGCCTTAGTCGGATATTGGCCGGAGGACATTTTTAATATTGCCCAATAAATAGTTTCATAGAATTTTAATATTATGAGTTATACATGTGCTCATCTACATTACTTGTTTCAAAGACCACCTTGACCAACAAAAATGTATTACCAAGGTGAAGAACATCTCATGTGACTTGATTCGCAGGTCGCTAGTGCTTTTTAAATTAATCAAATTTGAATTTCGCTTGAGATTTACGTTTTCAATGTTAAGTTCAGCTTAGCATTATGTAACTCCAACAAAGCGGTTTACCAAATACGTCAATACGTCATCTATTAGACATATTTAAAGCTTCGAATTTGGTTCCTCAATGTTCGAAGGTTTCAAGAGAAGCTCTACATACTGCAATATGTAAGAGAAACTATTTACAGGATTGGTTGCACAATGAAGTTCATTCGCCACACAATGGGCGCCACCGGCATGACGTATTTACAATATTTCAGTAAATTTAAATGATGAACTTTGAATATAAACTATTATATATTATAATACTCTGAGTTTGAAAGATAAAGCGCATGAAGCACACATCCATACTAGTTAACAAATACTACAACTGCGAAAGTGTTTGTTTGTCTTTCTTTTGCGTCGCAACAGGGCTAAGTTATGGTATGATTTTGTGTGTGGAGATAGCAAGCTGACTCGTGACACAATGTATTATTTTTTTCTTTTTTTTGTTGTTAGCCTATGGTGTCCCACTGCTGGGCAAAGGCCTCTCCCCTAGATTTCCATAAATCGCGGTCATTGGCAATCTCTGACCAGTCGCCCTCAAAAGCATCTAGGTCATCCCGCCATCTCCGTTTGGGACGTCCCCGTCGCCGCCAACCGCCTGGTACCCAATTTGTAGCTGCATGTGCCCACCTATCCAGGTGAATGCGCAGACGTGTCCAGCCCAGTCCCACTTTGGTTGGGCTGATTTGGCTCCTACGTCGGCTAAGCCCGTCTTCGAGCGCAGCGTAGTGTTACGGACGTGATCGGAACTCTTCACTCCCAGAATGCTACGCTCCATGGCTCTTTGGCAAATCTTCAACCTGGTCTTCTGAATCTCGGTCAGGGACCATATTTGAGCACCGTAGGTTAGGATGAGCCATATACACATGTCAATGAAGTTCCGCTTTAGTGATACTGGAAGGTTTCCCTTCATCATCTGCTTCAGGGACCAGAAAGTCTTCCAGGCATTTACGATTCTCCGTGTAATCTCCTTGTCTTGCCCGTTATCGATGGATACTATCTGGCCTAAGTAAGTATTCTCGTTAACATAGTGTATTACTCGTATCTGCCCATCTACCATGACCCTACGTTTCGTGCTGTTGGTCATGAGCTGAGTCTTTGATCGATTCATTTGAAGTACAACTTGAAGACTTGCAGAGTCTTTCAGCATTAGCTCGAGCGCCAATGCAGAGGATGAGAAGAGGACGATGGCGTCGGCGAACCGAAGATTTGTTAACCTTCTGCCGACATCAATGCCTTTTGAAGTCCACAAATCCAACAGACTTGTAAAAACGTGTTGAAGGGCACTCGTAAATAATTTAGGAGATAGCGGCTTGACTTGACACGTCTTTCTATTTGGAACGACTGGCAATTTTACGTCTGCTGTGCTGTTGTCGTATATTACTTTGAGGAGTTTTAAATAGGTTTTGTTGCTGTTCTGATTCCGTAAGGCAGTTTCTATTGCGTGATGAGTTATGCTATCAAAAGCTTTGGCGTAGTCAACAAATGCTATATATAGAGGTAGGTTAAATTCATTACATTCTTCGATAATTTGGTTAAGGGTTTGGAGGTGGTCAATAGTGGAAAAGCTTGGTCTAAATGACGCTTGTTCAGTAGTCTGGTGTTGGTCGAATTGCAATGCAATGCGGTTTTCAATAATCTTTCCAAATACTTTATATACGTGGGAAATCAAAATAATGGGTCTGTAGTTACTAATGTCCTGTTTTTCGCCTTTTTTGTGGAGAAGCCACAAAAAAAGTTGTCTCAAACAAACTGCCTCGTTGGTCTTGCGGCATAAAAGTGCGCGTGGAATTGGGAGGTCTCAGGTTCGATTCCCGGGTCGGGCAAAGTTTTATTGGGTTTTCCCGTTAGGAAATTCTCAGTAGCAGCTCGGAGTCTGGTAATGTGCCCGGTACGGCAATAGGCTCGCCCCCTATTACGTGGGACCTAAAAAATCATGGCGAAATGTGGGTGTAATATTACACCTCTGCCTACCTCTTCGGGGATACAGGCGTGAGTCTATAATTTAAAAAAATTTAGTAACATTACGGTATCCTATGCCGTGTGGGCCTAAAATGTTTTTGCTGTCCGAATTCTGCCTGGTGCCGATTTTTGCATTGAAGTCTCCCATTACTACATTTCAAGTGCCTCGATGTTAGTCACAAGCCTTATTCAAAAGATCGTAGAAATGTTCTATCTCGGCATCATATCTATGTGCAGATGTTGGTGCATAAACTTGGATTATAGTCAGGATGTGTTTGGAAGTCACACGAAACTGCAGTAAGTACCGCGATTCTTTCTGAATAACTATAAAGCTCAATGATATTGTTCTTCCTTTTTTAGCCACCAGAAAGCCTACTCCGTATTGGCCTTTTACCGCTTCATAGTGGTAAAATATGCAGCTATCGCTCACTAAAGTGTCCTCACCCTTTCTTCTCACCTCGGATAGTCCTATGATATCCCAATTTATGTCTTTACTTCCATTCTCATCAAGTGCCAATAAGCGTTCACTTCTTAGTATAGTGCGTATATTATAATATGTTAAAACGTAAAGAGTGTCAGTGTCCTTTTTACGCGCTAGGTCGGTTTGACGGGATGTAGATAACGACACCCGGGGATTCTTAGCACCCCTGGCTCTCAGGCTTGCGCGACTACCGCCGTCGACGGAAGTCTCAGAGTTGCCGGGCACTCCGGGCCTACTCGGGGGTTTATGCATCCATAGGAAGGTTATTCTATATTTTAATATTTAATAAGTCGTATATAAACTCAAAAACATCACAATGCACGTAGGGGTGTAAAAAGACACTTAATCAAAATTAATATGCCATATTGTACCAATCATTAAGAACATTTATTACCTCGGCACCGCATCTGGGAAATTACCGCTTCAAGATATATGGAGGCTCTGGGTTACCATATTTTTTTTCTAATTATTACAAAATCGATGCATTTCTCGCGCCAATTTGTCCTATACATTTATGAGATACCGGCAGCGATAGCCGAGTGGAGATACAACAGACTGCCATGCAGAGGGTATCCGGTTCGATTCCAGGGCGCGCACCAATGTCTTTTCGGAGTTATGTGCGTATTGAATTATTAATTATATCGCTTGTCCCGTGCCTCGGAGAGCACATTAAGTCGTCAGTCCCGGTTGTCATGAAGATCTTTGACAGTCGTTACAGGGCGTCAGTACTTTCTTAATCAACTGACACTAGTCTAAACCATGGAATATCGCTATCCCTTCGGGTTGCGGAGGTCAGACAGGCTGTCGCTCTGTGGAAAAGCTAATATTCAGCCAAATCCGGTTAGACCAGTAAGCGGACCCCAGATTGAAACTGGGATAACGCTAAGAGGATGATGATGATCTCCTAAGAGATAGCACCAATCCCCCATGGATTGGTAGTATCTCATTTCGAGCGTTGTACAAGCGCGCTCTACATAGCTGCTTACAATTTTTTTAAGTTTAAATATATTTTTCGTTTCCCAGTTATTATTTATGCTAAGTATGGCTTGGCTGAGTGCAAAACGAGTAGACTTCGGCTTGGTGATTGATCTTTAGTCACCGTGTATAATTTCGTATTTACTGAAAATACAACAAATCAAAAAGCGAAGTTGTCAAAATCTTTAACTGCATTTTTAATGGTTTGCCGTGACCACAGTATGTGACGGTAATTTTATGTGTATGTAAATGAAACATAACGAGACACCAAATATAATCGGATTACTTTATTTTGATGTGTCATGTGGATTTAAAGGTTGATGGTCTCTAATCTTAGTGGAACGCAGGTATATCTAATAAATGTATTCAGACATATTGATGGCAATAAATCTGAAATTATTTAGCGAACCCAGGGCTCCAAAGTTAAGGATGACGAACAATGTCCAAAAGTACAATAAATAACAGAATACATATATTTTGTATTCTATGGTTTTCTGTACATACATGCGATCAGGCAGAATTCGGTAAAAATGTACTTAATATGCTCAATTTAGTAGCAAATAAAGAAGTTTCTCACGTTTATATTACAATACAATTCTATAAGTGTTTAGTAATTTCGTCACCCATTCAGTTGACGGCACTCATATTTATCCACTCACTGACCGTAACTTAACTAAAGTATATCTGTCAGACACACGGCACTTACCAAGAATTCGGCACCCAGCCAGTCTTAGAATTAAAGTTTAAATAACAAAATAAATATTAGTGCTTGGTAAATTTCATACAAATTTATTTTTCTAATAACAGAAATAACTTTTGGTTAAGATAAATATATATAATGCATTTGGCAAAAGATTTATAAACAAGTTCGACTATAAAGTTAAATTACGTATGGTGAGGTCAGCCTTTGGTTTGGTGACTTACATATACAATGTACGTCATACACATATACGTCGTAGGTGCTGAAATAGTAATTTTCCTTGAAAAACCAAGAATAAACAAACCATTTTGTGTGAATTATGTTTAGGTGTGTTGCGTTGTTGAAATTTGCTTAAAATAAAGCTAAGAAAATTTTAAATACATACATACATACATAACGTCACGCCTTTTATCCCCGAAGGGGTAGGTAGAGGTGTATTTCTACACCCACTTTTCGCCAGATATACTTTAGTCCCACGTAATAAGGGGCGAGCCTATTGCCGTACCGGGCACATTTCCAGACTCCGTGCTGCTACTGAGAATTTCGTGACAGAAAATCCCAATAACACTGCCCGACCCAGGAATCGAACCCGGGACCTCCCGATCCCACGCGCACATTTATGCCGCGAGACCAACGAGGCAGTCGTCTATAAATTTTAAATAAACGTATACAAATATCAATAAAATGTGTACCTATCAAGTCAATCAGTGCTCGGATGCCGCTTATTAGCCCAACTAGATTTGTCAGAATATTAGCTTTTCCACAGAGCGACTTCCGCAACCCGATATTCTATGATTTAGTGTCAGATTTTTCAGGGGTACATCTCAAAGTCTATCAAAGATCTTCCAGACAGCCGGGACCGCCAGCTTTTCGTGCTTCTCGAGACCCGGGATAAGCGATAACTAACTATTAAACACGTACATAACTTCGAAAAGTCAATGATGCGATACGTGAACTCGAACCCGATACCCACTGCAGTGCAGTCTGTAAGTATCTCGACTCAGCTATCGCTGCTTCCCAAAATATATACACTGATAAAAACCTTTTATTTATTTATTTTTATTTTATTTACATTATATACACATAGCGTATAAAGTTGGACTTAATACCTTAGGCATTATCTGACAGTCTGCCTTATAAAAAGGTTATTATTATTAAGGTTATGTTCAAAACTACTCGTCTCTTGGTCATATTTTAAACGGTCTACAGAGAAGTACCAGACTCATTCAAGAAATTATAAAAATCGGTTTCTCTAGTAAAATGTTCAGAGTACCTAGTGAAACATATAAAAAAATAAAGGCAAATTGAGAACCTTCACCTTTTTAAAATTAGTTGAATAATGTTTGACGACCGGTTGGCGCAGCAGGAGTGTAAGCAACTGCTAGGCCGAAGGTCGCGGGTTCGATTCCCGCTCAAGTCAAACATTTGTGTGCATGAACATGGATGTTTGTCTTGGTCTGGGTGTTTCTATGTATAATATGTATGTATTTACAAAAAGAAAAATAAATAATGATTATCCATTACCTAGCACCCATAACACAAGCTCTCCTTAGCTTGGGACTAGATGGTAATGTGTGTATGTGGTATAATATTATATTTTATATTATTATTATTATGTGCTTGTCTATCAAGCATAGATATTTATATTTCTATTCATTCAAGGCAAATGCTATCTACTATTATTATTACAAACCAATATAAGTCAAAGTCCAAACATTTGATAGATGACCTTCAACTCCCTACAAGTCCAAAAAATATACATATTTTCAAAAACTTTTAATATTAAATCACTTAACTTTGTAATATACATTCAAGCTTAATTTATTTAAAATAATGGAAATTTAATTTGACTGCACGTATGACGCCGTGGTTTAAGTGGCCGCATCGCCGCTTATATATATTTATGTATATAAGGATACGATACGATGATACGATACGATTGTATTGTATAAAATTGAATAAATTACTGTGCATTCTTCAATAATTTATAATAATCAGTGATATTGGATCATAATTTAATGACACTAGTTCCGTTGCGATGTGGCTATGGCCTTAAAATAAATAAGGACAAAACAGTAATTAACATAAATTAAGCTTGTTAACGCAGTGGCACGATTGCGCTTCACGCCCATAAACTGTATTCATAAATAACACGAAAATAATGGTTATCACTTAAAAGTTTGAGACACTGTTTTGTAACTTACTTGTGTTGTTACCATTACCATAGATGTCCAAAACAATTTGAAGGTTTGACTCTAGTTCACAATATTTTGCGTGTGACAGTTTTGTTGTCCCAGAGCTATAAACTTGTGTCTTTATTGTCGATTTAATTTTAACAATAAAGACACAATGCCAAAAATTATATTCAAGCCTACCGTGAGAAAAGAGAGCGATGAAGCAAAAGGAAGATTGCAAAGGACACACTTGAATCAAGTGATGACTAGACTGATTTAACCGGTCCTCTTTCTTATGCCGGACGAGATGCACCTGCAAATCAAGCTCGATATTCCCACAGAATAAGTACTAACGTAGTCAAGCCGTTCCATTCATGCCGAAATCAACAAAGCTTGAGCCATGCTGCTCATTCATAAGATTTTTGAATAGCTTGTAGGTAGGCTCCTCAAGTTGGGTAAGGTGATACTGGTTTTATTTTATGTATCTACTAGAGGACGCCAGCAACTACGCCTGATTTTTTTTTTTAAATTTACCCATTTGGCCGATCCCGTGGGAAATTCGGGAAATCCCTTCTTAGTGCACCCCTAGGGTCCCCAAGGAACATACATGCCAAATTTCAGCTTCCTGCGTCCAATAGTTTCGGCTGTAGCGTGTCTGTCAGTCAGTCAATAACGCAAGGATTTTATATATTAAGATTTCTCCTAAATATATAACTATTATATAAAATCACCTTGTCCTACCTATCACATCACAGCAAAACCTAAACTACTCAAGCTAGAAACTTGCAATTTGGTCCGTAAATTCCTTTTATAACACAGCCATCTACTGATTCACTTAGTTTCCTGATAAGATAGAAATTTGATCAAAATTGACTGGTTTTGAAACTGGCACTATGAACATTTGCTTTAGGCTCTCTGATTAGAAAAAAAAATGTTTCAGCGTCATCAATCCCGTAGGGGTGAGTAGCGAACTAAGGCCTAGGCTATAATAAAAAAAACTTAAGACCTGGAGACTAGAACCACAGTCAAATAATCCATACAGTCGTTCGACGAGTGCGGGGCCAAGAGGTGAGACGCGGGAAGAGCGGTACCTAGTTACGTATATCGCCTTAGTTCCTAACTAGGTACATGTTTTTGGGGGCTGGCACGTGCTTGTTTTTTGTTCGTTACTTATTTATTTGCTTATGAATATTAATTAAGATGGTGCACACGACTTGTGGCGTGCCATTGGAGAGGCCTATATCCAGCAGTGGACTACGGCAGGCTGATGATGATGATGATACGACTTGTGCTGTGAGACATTGAAATTCTTCATGCTGTTTAAAGATTTAAATAAATAAGGATTTAAAAAATCTGCGATTACATCAATTTACTTATACCAAAAAAGAAAATTTCATCAATTATAATTATTTATATTATTTTGAAATGTATGTACCTATAACCACTTAAAATAATGTGCACATTCTTAGTAATCTACTAACTTTTTACAATATCTCATGTCTGGCCAAATCACAGAATAAAGTAGCAATTATTGTACGTAAACAACATGGCAGACGTAAGAAAATATGCGTTGTAAGGTAATATTCGATTCTGGTGTGATTTTAATTTCATCTAATAAGTACCTAGTGCCTTCGCATTAGGTATGTACCTATCACATATTATTATGTATCTTGGCAACGGCGCATCCTAGCTCAAAAATAACCATATTTTTGGCCCCCTTTTATAAATCCTACACATGTTCTCCGTAATCTCATAGCCCGGTCACCCATCCATAAAATGACCGTGATGTCTATTGCTTTACTTTAACGTAGTTTGCACGAAAACAATCTGCAAAATACTTCATATCGATAACATAGGCTCTGCAAGCTGATCCCAAGGTTACCCATCCATTAAACCACCGCTATGTCAATCGCTTTATTTTAACTTGGTTTGTACGAAAAATGCTTTATATTCTTAACCGCCTCCCACGACACCTGCGGGATGAAATAGGTGCTGACTGACACTTTGTATGCAAATCTGTCACCGCACGATAAATACAACGTTTTTTATAATAATTATTTATCGTTAATTATTGTAATATAATAAACTAGCTGTTTCCCACGGTTTCACCCGCGTCCTGAATGAACTTCTTCGCGTACCCGGTTAATTTTTAGCCTAATTTACTCCTTGGTATATCAGGCCAGTGAGGGTCCCGTCAAAATAGGTCCAGCCGTTCCAGAGATTAGCAAGAACAAACAGACAGACAAAAATTGTAAAAAATGACATTTCGGTGTATGTACCGTAAAAGCGGTTATTTTAATATTACAATCAGACACTCCAATTTTATTTATATGTATAGATATGTGATTTACACTATATTATTCATGTAGCGTAGCAATTGTAATATTTTTCTAAAATAAATAGACGGTGTTTGAATAAGTAGGTATTGTTTACATGTGGCAGCCCTAGCCTACTTACCCTTGTCTAGACGTTGTCGGCTTTTTCTACGAGATCAAAGGCGTCAAACTACTGTATGTCTTTATACTGTGCTAGAACTAAGCTCGCGTGTTAGCAATGAGCTTGCTCTCTAACGGACGACTGCGATGACAGTAAAAATAAATGTATTCGAGGAAATACATTTTTACGATGACAGTGCAGTATTTTGTTCGCGCAATACTGTTTAGCGCCTTTTATTTGTGGGACACCAAGGCCACTTAGCTATTTATTTGTCTAACTTATAGGCACTAGCAGTTGGGTTCTAACAGCTCGCGTTACCTACTACTGTGTCAAGGTAGCTACGCAGTATTAAAGGGATTACCTAAAGCCGCGAATAATCCAGACAGTCGTTTCGTATTGATAGATTAGTTCTGTTGGTATTTTGATATTAACCTGCCTAGTCGAAAAGGTTAATATTGATCTTTGTTGACTGAGGTGATTGCCGGGATATAAGATTTTAGCTGTAGATAATAAATATGTACTGGTGACTTTATGAATACTAGGTCTAGGAACAGTAAACATGTCGTACATCTGTCTACTAGATTTTTGGTAGAGAATTTCTCAACAGGAGCGTATAGTAGTTGTGGTGTGTGGAGAACTCACTCTCAGTCATGCAGGTTTCCTCAAGATATTTTGCGAGATAGATCTCGATTTCTCCTGAGAGACTGACAAGACTGCTATGTCGAGCGAATGGAGTTCGAATCCAAGGTGGACACCAATCACTTGAGACACTCATTGAAATTAACTGCGTAATCAATTGTCATTTTTAACACGCTTTTATTAGGTCGACATGTATTACATACATACACTAACTATGTAATGGAGTCTAAGGTAACTAATTTAACCATTTTCCGGGGGTCGTAGCGTAATGTAAATTGGCAGCTGTATGTAGTTCTGATGACAATACAGTAATATGGTACTGTCCAACTGATCTGATGATAGAGCCAGAACATATGAACTGGAACTTCGTGATGTACATAAATGCAAATGCTTCATGATGTGCAAAACCGTATCATAGCTGTTTTGGATTTCTTAAAAAGTCTTGTAATGAACTTCGACCACAATAAGGTTTCAAGGTCTGATGATGAAGCCGGAAGATAGGCACTGGCATTCCATGATGGAATATCGTATCATAGTCGTGTTTGCACATGTGAGAAAGGCCACGTAATGGACTTAGAACACGATTAGGTTTCAAGGTTATAACTAACCTATTATATATGACCACGCAGTAGTGTACTTAGGGTCCCGTAGTTTTGCGGCTAAACAGGCGTATGTGGCCCTAAATAGAGTAAAATCACTTAGTGGTCTCCAGATTGAAGAGCTAGATTGTTCTAAGCTGACATATAAAACACCATGCAATACACTAGCAGAGATGGTGAGGATGCGGGCTCATTCGCCTACTTCAAATAAATGTATAAATGTTAAAAATATTTCGTTATCAAAAACCAAAAAGTATAAAATAAATAAATACTTTAAAAATCACTAGAAAACACGCTTATATAAATGCACGTAAAAAAAAAGAAAAAAGATATGGACCGTTTAGGTTGTCTCTATTTCTAGGCTGAAGTGTAAACTATGTGCTTTTAATTATAATATTTGATTATAAAAGCGTGAGGCGCTGGAACAGGAAAGATGTGCTTGGTTAACTTGTTGAAAAATCAAGTGAACAGATGCGTATGGAAAGCTTGTTACATAAGTCGATTGGCGCTCTAACTGAAAACTCTAGCTCTACATTAAACAGTCTATTTAAAGTACCAGTTTGTCGAACTCAGACAAAACATGCGCCAGTAGCGAGGAGAGACGACATTCACCAACATTTTTAACGCCTCTTCTTTCAGGAAATTAAGAAATGCATCAACCGTGGCAAAATGTAGATTTTGATCTGTTAACAATAAAGTCTTTCCTGTCCCAGCGCCCTACGCTTTTACAATCAAATATTATAATTAAAAGCACGTAGCTTACACTTCAGCCCAGAAATGGAGACAACTTGAAGGATCCATATTTTTTACGTGCATTTATAAAAGCGTGTTTTCTAATATTTTTAAACAATTAATTTATTTTAACAGTGAAGGATAACAGTGAGTTCTTTATAATGTTCTCGAAAGACATGTGTTGCCCACCAACCCACACTAGGCCAGCGTGGTGGACCCTTCTCATTGATGGAAGAGGCCCGTGGGTATATAGTATGTATACAGGCTGATGATGGACGAAGGTCATGAAAATGCCAGCCAATTTTAGGTAATCTATCGTCAATCGTCTTGTAGACTTTAAACAAACAATGACAAAGCATTTGCTTGCGGCATTTTTCAATTAAGACTGTATATTTTGTTTTCTTTTGTATACATATGAGCGCTGATTGATTGTGGTCTAGACTCAAACCAATTGAAAGAATTTGAGGTCGTATCAAAGTGAATGTCTTCTTATAAAAAGTTCTTAAGCATCTGGTAACCTGTAAGAAATTTCGCTAGCCATAATGAAGCTATCGCTGTATTCGCGCTATTTTATTTATTTTTATTGGCTCATCAACAATTGCCACCATCAACATCCTAGCGATAACTTGGTTGCTGACCAGATTTGACATAATACTAGTTTTCCACAGAGCGACTGCCGCCTGATCTCTACAATCCATGGTGAAAACTATTTCATGAAGAAGACATGAAGACGTATGACTTTCAGAATGTTGGTTGTTTACAACATTTACACAAATCAAAACCCTATTCTAGATGAAGCCTTCTTTGTCTACTTGCTAAATGACCTCTTGAGAAGAAAAGCCAGATCAAACTCAGAGTCACCACATTTTTCTTCCTTTCGAAGTATAGAACTTTAGACCAGTGCCAATATACCAGAGGACTTCCTATAACGACTATCAAAACTTTTAATTACAGCCAACTTGCTATCCAAGATACAGGGGAAGGGATGATTAAAATTTAATAGGAATAATAGCTTCGAAATATCAGTGATGCTCGCCGTGGGTTTGAGCGTGATACTTAGCAGTCTGCTGCTATGTCATTAGGGCTATCGCTGCCTTGGCTTACTAACGATTGCGTTCACTTACATATTAACATAAATACAAAAATAGAATCAAGAAGTGCCTAAGGCCGACCTCACATTAGGCGGACGACCGACGTGTGCCTGGAGTCCGGAGTGAACGCTGGTCGCACTCCGAACTGACGCCTCGCGCACGCCGAGCGCGAGGCGTCTCGCGCCTAAGTCGAGTATAAAGGCTAGCGTCCACTAGGCTCGCCGAGCCGAGCCGAATCGAAACGCAGAAAGTCGCCTCTCATATATTTCTATGAACTTGCGTTCATTAGCGACGAGCCGCGGCGCGCCGAATCGAATCTACCGCGCGCATCCCTAGTCAGGCGAATTTCTGCGGCGACGCGTTTCGACTCGACTCGGCGCGCCTTAGTGGACGCGGGTCAGTGGATGAGTAGACGGGTACTACATAGCGTAAATACCTACATAAAAAGTTATCGAAATGAATGAAGAGCTGTAAATTTCGCTAGTTCAGAAATATACTGAACTTAATCTCATGACTACCTCATTAGTCTTGCGGCATAAATGTGCGCGTGGGATTGGGAGGTCTCGGATTCGATTCCCGGGTCGGGCAAAGTGTTATTGGGTTTTTCCGTTAGGAAATTCTCAGTAGCAGCACGGAGTCTGGTAATATACCCGGTACGGCAATAGGCTCGCCCCTTATTACCTGAAAATTCATGGCGAAATGTGGGTGTAATATTACACCTCTGCCTACCCCTTCGGGGATACAGGCGTGAGTCTAAAAAAAATTATGATCATGAAGATACTCATTATCATGACGAGCAGCGTAGACAACATAATATATGGGAAGAAATTGCGGGAATAATGAACGAATTTGAAACAAGAACATATCTTCGTCCGAGCTATCCATCATTGACAACACAAGCACAACCTACAGCAGCCAGTCGCCGACTGCTGACTTCGATTCGATTCGTCTGTAATGAACGCACACGGATAAAATGCGACTCGGCGCGATTCGACGCGGTTCGAATGTAGTCGACGCCAGGCTTAACAATCACTTACGGCTTGCACTGCGTGCTATAAAAACAGAAGTCATTTTACAAAAGTCGTCCATCAGATAGTTCAACTTACGCATGATTTATACTGGAAACATTATTGAAAAGAGAACCAAATAAGTTTATATTATATTTGAGGAATCCCGCAGCTACACTCGCTCTTTTTTTTTTCAATGTAACTATTCAAGCCCGATGCAGTGAGATTTTCAGAAAATTCCTTCTTAGTGCTTCCATACGTTTCCCAAGAAACATAGATGGAAATTTTAGCTTCTTGCGCCTAATGGTTTTGACGGTGTCTTGTCTCCTAATAGAAGGAAAGAGGAACCTACCACGCACCCTCGGATTGACCACCACACTATTGCAATAGAAAAAGGTTGACAATACCGAACTCCTCTAAAAGGATAAGGGATATAGGAATGGTATAGGTTCCAGGAAGATACCTGACTTGCAGTAACCCGCTGTATGCGCCGACTATTCTTCGACACGTGTTTCGCCTCTGCACGAGGTGTCTTGTCAGTTAGTCAGTCACTAACGAAAGAATTTTAACTATACAGATGGAATACACCCGTCCAAAAGTTAGGTGGTCGAAATTTTGCATGGTACTTAATAATTTACTTTCAAAATTCAATACAACATGTCCATCTCAGTTAAATGTAAAAGCAAAGTAATTAGGTACAACGCTATGATATTTTATTGAGATAGAGTAAATTATGCATCACGCGTATCCAGCAGTACCTAAATCAAACCAGTTTCAAAGCAGTGTTACAACATGCATACGTAGATTTGCAAACATTGACTCGAAGATAGATAGAAATGACGTATTGACTCTTGTTATATCCGCCATAACCTAGGGATATCTCTAACTAGGAATATCATAAATTCAGAAGTGTCCTCGATTTGTCATGTGTGGAATTTTTGTGTTCCACTGACTGTGTGCATGCAAAATTGTATGATGATCAGAAGAAGATTTATAAGGCAAAAGTTAACTGGACAGGCGGAAGGGGACGTTCTCTGATCAATTATCCTAAAAAAGATGGGTTAGAAGTACCCTGAACCGAAGAGCATGCAAAATTTACGACTCGATTTGAACTTCCTGTACGTAAAAAAATAATGCAAAAAGGCCAACTTAATTTCAAACAAAACAAGGAGAGCAGAATAAGTAAATATACCTACGCCATTTATAAATCGGCATTAAGTTACCAGAAAGTTTCTCTTCCTCAGAGAACCCTTCGGCTACGAATACGATATCGTTAACAACGTACCTCCTGAACAGGTTAAATTGCATACTAACAACGTTTTAATAGTTTGTGTTGTTTTTATTAGTTTACTCATCTTGCTTATACAGTTGTTTCAAGTTTGAAATTGCGTATATAGAGTGTGCAACAATGATATCGGCATAGGCACATTCTACTTTTAGGGTTAAGCAACTGCATTGAACGACGACGTTAACGATTTTCGAAACGTGTTTTAACGATTTTCGCCATTCTATTCGACATTATACCTAATTTAACGATACACAATAATTATAACTTCTGTGTCGCGTTTTAAATTATGTATGATTTTGAGTTACCTTTATACTGAAATTGAGATAGAGATAATTGGTTAGCACACAACCCACAAAGGGCACACCCGGTGTTGCACACTTCTATCTATAATGGTAAACAAAGCGGCTCAGAAAATGAATCCTTAATTTTTTATTATCAATCAATACCTATGCAAAGATTTAAAAATTGTAATATTTTATTCAAATTGCCGCTAATTTCTGATAATGTGTGTCAAAAAATGAATAAAAATAACATAAAGAACATTAAATTAAAAGCAATTTTCAAGGCTTATAAGTAATTATTTTATTCTTTTATTATTACTATTATTTTTTTAATAGATTCACGCCTGTATCCCCGAAGGGGTAGGCAGAGGCGTAATAAGTATTACACCCACATTTCGCCATGAATTTTTAGGTCCCACGTAATAAGGGGCGAGCCTATTGCCGTTACCGGGCACATCACCAGACTCCGTGCTGCTACTGAGAATTCGGAAAAACCCAGTAATACTTTTGCCCGATCCGGCAATCGAACCCGGGGCCTCCGACCAGCAGTCGCATACGCTATCCACTGGACCACGGAGGCAGTCCTATTCATTACTATTCTGTTATATTTTAATAAACGATGCCACATTAATAGGGATTAAAACCGTTCGATTATCCCTTACAACTACGACATCGGTAAAGTAAACTCAGATTTGACTTCATATAGGGTTACTGAAATTTTCCCGCAAGTTGCAGAATTTCGCCAGCGTATGGAACATCTATACGGGACAACATTGTCAAAGAAAAATATTAAGCCGCTCGAAATGAGGTAGTGATGCGGTAAAAGAGACGATTGGGTAGGTAATTAGCTGTGTGGCGAAAATCAATTAGGTACATGAAAATTTGTCAGTATGTAGCAACTTACATCATCTGGTAGGTATATCTCTTTGGGTTGCCGCAAGACTAATAGAAATAAGGATGCAAAATAACTCACGTCTAGTAGTTCATTCCGAGGCTAATCTTTTTAGGTCTGAGAAGAAAATACTGTTTAGAAAATATAAATATTTTCAAACTTTCGCGATTTGTAGACAAACTTGGTTGCTGTATATCTACATGATTTTGAATAATATATGACAGGTTATGTTCTTAATTATGTATTATCCATGTTACTATTAGTTGTGAAACATTATCATACTCACTAATTAATTAACATCGTAACGAGAGCCGAATAAGAATATTAAGATTCAAATTATGATAACATATTTCAAAGCAGCATTTTTATGACATCTACTAAAGTAAAACCTACTTTCATTTGCATCTTAAACCAGGAAATAAGAAGGAATTTCACACTTAATAGATAAAATCTTCATCGCCTGTTTATCACCTGGGAGCCATTGCCTTAGCTAACGACTTCGGAATTTATTAAACTACGATTAGTAAGTTCTGTTGAAGATTTATTTTATGGGAGCGGCGAACGAAGTTGGAAATCAATGATAGGTTGACTGGGGGCTTCAAACTCAGCCAGAGTTACTTGACCAACTTTTGGCCGCGTCACGGAAAAGTTTCTTCAACGTTCGCCTCAAGGAATTAATTAAATCAATTGTCACTCCACATCACTAAGCATAATTTTCATCGATCAGGATAGCGACTTTCTCGTGATCAATTATATTATAATTACTTAATTCAAAATATAAATACATCATTACTTCGAGGATGCCCGCAGTCCATAATGCACCCCTAGGGTTCCCAAGGAACATAAACGTCAAATCGATCGAATTCAGATCTACAGGTAGTCAGTAACTCCCCCTGCGGGATCTCCACCTTCTTGCGGTGGGGGCTACTACTACGATGATTAAAATTTAATAAGAATAATAGCTTCGAAATATCAGTGATGCTCGCCGTGGGTTTGAGCGTGATACTTAGCAGTCTGCTGCTATGTCATTAGGGCTATCGCTGCCTTGGCTTACTAACGATTGCGTTCACTTACATATTAACATAAATACAAAAATAGAATCAAGAAGTGCCTAAGGCCGACCTCACATTAGGCGGACGACCGACGTGTGCCTGGAGTCCGGAGTGAACGCTGGTCGCACTCCGAACTGACGCCTCGCGCACGCCGAGCGCGAGGCGTCTCGCGCCTAAGTCGAGTATAAAGGCTAGCGTCCACTAGGCTCGCCGAGCCGAGCCGAATCGAAACGCAGAAAGTCGCCTCTCATATATTTCTATGAACTTGCGTTCATTAGCGACGAGCCGCGGCGCGCCGAATCGAATCTACCGCGCGCATCCCTAGTCAGGCGAATTTCTGCGGCGACGCGTTTCGACTCGACTCGGCGCGCCTTAGTGGACGCGGGTCAGTGGATGAGTAGACGGGTACTACATAGCGTAAATACCTACATAAAAAGTTATCGAAATGAATGAAGAGCTGTAAATTTCGCTAGTTCAGAAATATACTGAACTTAATCTCATGACTACCTCATTAGTCTTGCGGCATAAATGTGCGCGTGGGATTGGGAGGTCTCGGATTCGATTCCCGGGTCGGGCAAAGTGTTATTGGGTTTTTCCGTTAGGAAATTCTCAGTAGCAGCACGGAGTCTGGTAATATACCCGGTACGGCAATAGGCTCGCCCCTTATTACCTGAAAATTCATGGCGAAATGTGGGTGTAATATTACACCTCTGCCTACCCCTTCGGGGATACAGGCGTGAGTCTAAAAAAAATTATGATCATGAAGATACTCATTATCATGACGAGCAGCGTAGACAACATAATATATGGGAAGAAATTGCGGGAATAATGAACGAATTTGAAACAAGAACATATCTTCGTCCGAGCTATCCATCATTGACAACACAAGCACAACCTACAGCAGCCAGTCGCCGACTGCTGACTTCGATTCGATTCGTCTGTAATGAACGCACACGGATAAAATGCGACTCGGCGCGATTCGACGCGGTTCGAATGTAGTCGACGCCAGGCTTAACAATCACTTACGGCTTGCACTGCGTGCTATAAAAACAGAAGTCATTTTACAAAAGTCGTCCATCAGATAGTTCAACTTACGCATGATTTATACTGGAAACATTATTGAAAAGAGAACCAAATAAGTTTATATTATATTTGAGGAATCCCGCAGCTACACTCGCTCTTTTTTTTTTCAATGTAACTATTCAAGCCCGATGCAGTGAGATTTTCAGAAAATTCCTTCTTAGTGCTTCCATACGTTTCCCAAGAAACATAGATGGAAATTTTAGCTTCTTGCGCCTAATGGTTTTGACGGTGTCTTGTCTCCTAATAGAAGGAAAGAGGAACCTACCACGCACCCTCGGATTGACCACCACACTATTGCAATAGAAAAAGGTTGACAATACCGAACTCCTCTAAAAGGATAAGGGATATAGGAATGGTATAGGTTCCAGGAAGATACCTGACTTGCAGTAACCCGCTGTATGCGCCGACTATTCTTCGACACGTGTTTCGCCTCTGCACGAGGTGTCTTGTCAGTTAGTCAGTCACTAACGAAAGAATTTTAACTATACAGATGGAATACACCCGTCCAAAAGTTAGGTGGTCGAAATTTTGCATGGTACTTAATAATTTACTTTCAAAATTCAATACAACATGTCCATCTCAGTTAAATGTAAAAGCAAAGTAATTAGGTACAACGCTATGATATTTTATTGAGATAGAGTAAATTATGCATCACGCGTATCCAGCAGTACCTAAATCAAACCAGTTTCAAAGCAGTGTTACAACATGCATACGTAGATTTGCAAACATTGACTCGAAGATAGATAGAAATGACGTATTGACTCTTGTTATATCCGCCATAACCTAGGGATATCTCTAACTAGGAATATCATAAATTCAGAAGTGTCCTCGATTTGTCATGTGTGGAATTTTTGTGTTCCACTGACTGTGTGCATGCAAAATTGTATGATGATCAGAAGAAGATTTATAAGGCAAAAGTTAACTGGACAGGCGGAAGGGGATGTTCTCTGATCAATTATCCTAAAAAAGATGGGTTAGAAGTACCCTGAACCGAAGAGCATGCAAAATTTACGACTCGATTTGAACTTCCTGTACGTAAAAAATTAATGCAAAAAGGCCAACTTAATTTCAAACAAAACAAGGAGAGCAGAATAAGTAAATATACCTACGCCATTTATAAATCGGCATTAAGTTACCAGAAAGTTTCTCTTCCTCAGAGAACCCTTCGGCTACGAATACGATATCGTTAACAACGTACCTCCTGAACAGGTTAAATTGCATACTAACAACGTTTTAATAGTTTGTGTTGTTTTTATTAGTTTACTCATCTTGCTTATACAGTTGTTTCAAGTTTGAAATTGCGTATATAGAGTGTGCAACAATGATATCGGCATAGGCACATTCTACTTTTAGGGTTAAGCAACTGCATTGAACGACGACGTTAACGATTTTCGAAACGTGTTTTAACGATTTTCGCCATTCTATTCGACATTATACCTAATTTAACGATACACAATAATTATAACTTCTGTGTCGCGTTTTAAATTATGTATGATTTTGAGTTACCTTTATACTGAAATTGAGATAGAGATAATTGGTTAGCACACAACCCACAAAGGGCACACCCGGTGTTGCACACTTCTATCTATAATGGTAAACAAAGCGGCTCAGAAAATGAATCCTTAATTTTTTATTATCAATCAATACCTATGCAAAGATTTAAAAATTGTAATATTTTATTCAAATTGCCGCTAATTTCTGATAATGTGTGTCAAAAAATGAATAAAAATAACATAAAGAACATTAAATTAAAAGCAATTTTCAAGGCTTATAAGTAATTATTTTATTCTTTTATTATTACTATTATTTTTTTAATAGATTCACGCCTGTATCCCCGAAGGGGTAGGCAGAGGCGTAATAAGTATTACACCCACATTTCGCCATGAATTTTTAGGTCCCACGTAATAAGGGGCGAGCCTATTGCCGTTACCGGGCACATCACCAGACTCCGTGCTGCTACTGAGAATTCGGAAAAACCCAGTAATACTTTTGCCCGATCCGGCAATCGAACCCGGGGCCTCCGACCAGCAGTCGCATACGCTATCCACTGGACCACGGAGGCAGTCCTATTCATTACTATTCTGTTATATTTTAATAAACGATGCCACATTAATAGGGATTAAAACCGTTCGATTATCCCTTACAACTACGACATCGGTAAAGTAAACTCAGATTTGACTTCATATAGGGTTACTGAAATTTTCCCGCAAGTTGCAGAATTTCGCCAGCGTATGGAACATCTATACGGGACAACATTGTCAAAGAAAAATATTAAGCCGCTCGAAATGAGGTAGTGATGCGGTAAAAGAGACGATTGGGTAGGTAATTAGCTGTGTGGCGAAAATCAATTAGGTACATGAAAATTTGTCAGTATGTAGCAACTTACATCATCTGGTAGGTATATCTCTTTGGGTTGCCGCAAGACTAATAGAAATAAGGATGCAAAATAACTCACGTCTAGTAGTTCATTCCGAGGCTAATCTTTTTAGGTCTGAGAAGAAAATACTGTTTAGAAAATATAAATATTTTCAAACTTTCGCGATTTGTAGACAAACTTGGTTGCTGTATATCTACATGATTTTGAATAATATATGACAGGTTATGTTCTTAATTATGTATTATCCATGTTACTATTAGTTGTGAAACATTATCATACTCACTAATTAATTAACATCGTAACGAGAGCCGAATAAGAATATTAAGATTCAAATTATGATAACATATTTCAAAGCAGCATTTTTATGACATCTACTAAAGTAAAACCTACTTTCATTTGCATCTTAAACCAGGAAATAAGAAGGAATTTCACACTTAATAGATAAAATCTTCATCGCCTGTTTATCACCTGGGAGCCATTGCCTTAGCTAACGACTTCGGAATTTATTAAACTACGATTAGTAAGTTCTGTTGAAGATTTATTTTATGGGAGCGGCGAACGAAGTTGGAAATCAATGATAGGTTGACTGGGGGCTTCAAACTCAGCCAGAGTTACTTGACCAACTTTTGGCCGCGTCACGGAAAAGTTTCTTCAACGTTCGCCTCAAGGAATTAATTAAATCAATTGTCACTCCACATCACTAAGCATAATTTTCATCGATCAGGATAGCGACTTTCTCGTGATCAATTATATTATAATTACTTAATTCAAAATATAAATACATCATTACTTCGAGGATGCCCGCAGTCCATAATGCACCCCTAGGGTTCCCAAGGAACATAAACGTCAAATCGATCGAATTCAGATCTACAGGTAGTCAGTAACTCCCCCTGCGGGATCTCCACCTTCTTGCGGTGGGGGGACTCAGTAACCGTGGCTTGGACACCCACGGTGAAGCTAAGCGGGATCCCGTGAGTGGACGCTCCACGTGGGCTTGGAGCCTCCTCCAAGCCCTCGTGGACCTGTGCAGGATGCGTCCAAGGGTGCGGGTGCGGGGGACAGTTCTGTCTGTACCTCGCAGTCGGGTGCAATCGCCGGAGGAGAGACGCGTCGGTGTTACGTTGCCGCGCGCTCTATCTCCCGCGACCAAATGGGGGTGCACCATTTGTTGCGTTGCAGGGGGGCCGCAGAGGAAGAGGAGATGCGGTGTTGTCAGGTTGCCGTCCTCCCAATCCTCTGTGGCCGCTGAGTGTTTTGGTGGCGGAGCCCAACACCGTCATCCGCCGCCAAGGAGGTTGTGGCCATCGGGCTATCCGCCGGGATGCCAGAGTAAAATGCTTACGCGACCCCCTGGCGCGCCCAAAATGGCGTGGAAGTATGCGCTGTGGTTTTAGCGGGTATTACGGCCTTGCACTCCAGCCGTCGAGTCTCACATACGCGACCCTGCTTTTCATCTTGTGGCGGGTATTCTTAAATGCATTTCCACAGCGAGGAAAACAAAAGGCAGTCAGTAACTCAAGAACTTTATATAAACCAATTATAAATACATAATTATGTAGATATGACAAATACGTAAACACTTAACTTATTGGGCAGTTAATTGTTATCTCAAGACTGAATATTTATATTTAAAAATTGTAGGCTTGCTTCAAATAGTACTAGGTTTTTAAAGTGCAGTTGAAGTTAATGAAACTTGTTATGCATATACAACAGGATCTTCATACCACTATCGGACATTCACTAACAAACAAAATAAATGTTGACATCATGTTCTCAATAATATTTACCAAAAAAAAGGTGTTTAAACAGGTCTAGATCCTTTTTTTTTATTATTTAATCAGTGTAGGTATGTTTTCATCATCAGCCCTGTATATAAACTATCCCACTGCTGGGCACGGGCCTGTTCTCACCATGAGAAGGGTATAAGGCCTCCCAGACATGCAAGTTTCCTCACGATGATTTCCTTCACCGTTTTAGCAAGCGATAATTAACAATTTTAATACGCACATAACTTAGAAAAGTCATTGGTGCGCGCCGTGGATTCGAACCCGAAACCCTCTGCGTTGCAGTCCGTCGGTCTCTCCACTAGGCTATCGCTGCTAACCTGACCCTACTGTTATCGTTTAAATATAAGTATTTAAGTGTTTATAAATACATTCAAATGTTTCAGTTCATGTATTATAATCACATGAACTAACTCGCTGAAACATTTGAATGTATAATGTTTATATTATTATCAATATTATTAATTTAAATGTTTATGATATAATCATCATCGTCCTGGCGTTATTCCGATTGCATCCAAGATTTGCGCCTAGCCCGGGATCGCTTTACTAATTAACCAGACTTGTCCGAATATTAGCTTTTCTGCAGAGCGACTGTCGTCTGAGTTCCGTAATTTAAAGAAAAAGCTAATTAGGTAATATATGGTTATAATTAATTAAAAATACCTACGTATGTAACTATGTATGTAATAACAAATTTATTATAATGACATATCAATTAGTATATTTGTATGTAGTTGTTTTTATTATCTTTTACTACAGGAAGTACAACTAACTTATAAACAATACTAACTAATTCTAAGAAACAACAAGCTAGTGCTAAGTAGAACAAGCCCTGTCTGCCTGCAAGAGTTTGGGATGAAATTACTGAATTTGTCTTATCTGAAAATATTTACAAGATAAATTTGAAGGCCTCTTGTCCACCTTTATTTATATTCATTGCATTTTTCAACATTTAATTAACAGGAGATTTATCTACGGGCATCCGAAAACAATTAGTGACTATAAATCATTATTTGTTTTCTCGCAGATTATTTATATTTATTGAACTTTTCTATCTAATTAACAAGATTTATCTACGGGCATCTGAAAATAATTAGTAACTCGCAAATCAGATGTGAATAAAATCTTTTACAATTAAGCTTGCGTATCAGCAGATAACCGTTCTTATCATACACAACTTTTAATGTTTTTCTTTTTTGAAGGTCAACGCTGAACGTGAACAGTTTAACACAGCGCCAGCGTTGCCTCGGGTAAATTCTCTTTCATGGCGCAAGTTGAACTTGGACTTCAATGGCAACATTTGGCAAAGTGTATCAATAGTAGGTGGTAAGTGATACCACATTTATTGGTCCAGTGGCAAGGTCGGTGGTCGGGCCGGCACTACTTTATATTGCGTGGGGTAGCGCGCGCCCAATATTTGTACGAGTCAAGCCTCCGTCTGTATGCCCGTGCGTGCATGCGTGCATCCGATACGATTTATCTACTTGTGATCATGCAACATATCATTAAACACAATTATATAACGTGCTCCTAACACAGATGATGTGAACTACCAGTGTGTCAGTGTTGTGTAATATTTCATTCAAGTTTCGTCGGATGAAGAATTTCATTCAGCTTTTTTTTAATGAGGTAGGTCTTGTTTATTTTCTTTGGAGCTTTGAACGTTGCGGCGCTTAGAAAATTAATTGCGTATTTTTTTTTAATTTACTTGCGACTTAATACTTTATGAATAAACGTGTATATGAATATTACAAAATATATAAGAGTTTACCCCGAATGATAATAACATTGCGTAGTTTGACATAACTTACAACTCAGCTCTCTTGGTGTACCTAAGCGCCGGCGGTTTTTCATTTTAATTTAGGTATGGACCTAAGTACTGTGAAACCCATCATTAAGATTAAGCATACATAGGCACCACGTAGTTAAAACTTTTATGAAATGAAACACTCTCGTCTTGGGAGTCGTGAGTACGCAGCTCTTTGTAACAAACTTTGCCAAGTCGTAGAGATTACACTAATTATTAAATTGTTGCGTTTTTGGTTTAAAGGTAAATTGCTCTTCTACCTTTATAAAATTAAACAAGTTTATAAGCAATAACTTAATTTAAATTTGATCTCTGATCTTAATATATATTTGTTATTTATTGTGTTTGTCATTTGTTTGTTTATATAATTTAGCAGTCTTTAGGGGTTGAGTAGCAAACTGTTCGTCTGTTCGTAATTTATCTCACTAGCTATAGATATTGAGAATTGCTATTTAGCAATGTCATGTATTCTGACCAAACATAGAAAACTGTTAAATAATCTTGAATTAACATGTTACGGGTGCCTTCCTTAGTATAAGTAACTACGACAGTATTCTTCGTTTGACCATTAGGTACATGATGTGAGGTATCTTCAGGTAGGTATTTCCAAAACATTGGGGGTACACTTTAGAACAATTTACATCACAGAATCAGTCTGCGAATTATTTAGCATATACCTAGTTACCTACAGTTAATAGGCTTGTGTCCTAAAATGTAATTAGCGATTGATTCTTTTTTCTCTTTTCTTTTCTTTTAAAAGACAACTCTCGCACTAGGACTAAATCCTGTGTCGCGGGGGACTTTACAAACATACAACTATTGGACACAATGTACACCCAGACTCGAAACAACAATTTAAGAATCACACAAAGTGTTGTCTCGTGTGGGGATCAAACCCACAACACACGGCGTAGTTTCAAGCGGCGAGGCGGCCGCTTAAACCACTACGCAACCGTGCAGTCGTTCGAGTCTTTCGTACCTAGCCACTGGATCAATAAATCGATTTGAGGGCTGTACATTCGTTCCTTCATTAGATGTTAAACTGAAATACCTGATATTTTCTTCAAAAATCGATCAGTAATATTACTAATTACGGCTTTTTAAAAACCTTTTTGAATTTGACACGAAAACGCTGTAAACCATCATGGCGGTTGAGTGATATCACAAAGTGCAAAACAAAACAAACCGTGAATGAAGTCTGGTCTGATGTACCCACTTTTATGGTGTTATATTCGATTTGACAGGTAGAAAGTTTGACGTTTTAGTTGTATTTACTACTAAAACGTCAACAACATGAATGACGGACGTACTGTTTGACGTAATGCTCTCTGATTGGTGTTCACTGTCACAAGAATAAATACATTATTTTTAGTTTTAGAATCCTAAAAATAACATTAATCTTACCTTTTCATAATAAATAATAAACTTTATTGACATCATAAAATCATAATGAATCTATAGATACTACAATCAAACCGATTTATTCTTAGTGGACACAAGCCTATTATTATGTAACCACCGCCCTACAAACTAAACTGTAGTAAGTATTTAAGTATGTAACTATTCTAATGCATATGCAGCACGATCTAACAGCTCACTAGATTTAGAGTTATAAATATGGCTTAGAATTTTTCAAAGGGTAACTATGGAACCTGGTATTGTGCGTGGCTCAATATGAATTTGAGGGCTGTAAGTACATTTGGCAAAAAAATCATTATCTAGAAAGTCTATATAACTCCGCAATATTTTATTTCTATGCTTGCAAATTCTGCGAGCATAGGAGTGACATAATTAATCGCACTAGCTACGTTTATCAAGAATTTCTACCGCAGCCATCTCTTTCAACATATCTACAGGATGTGTCGAGGATTAACCAATACTACCTACATAAAAAACATAAACACATAATAAATTCCAACTACCAGTTTACTAGTAAGTACTTGAATATGAAGGTATAATTGCTTAACTCTATTAAAATGTTCGCTCAGTATCTTAAGGCTTTCAACACTCGATTTAACTAGAGTAACACCCAAAGCCACCTGACAACAATGTACAAGTATTTAAGAAATACCATTGCTTAAATGTAACGAACGACTGATTCTGATGTCGTAATTGGTGACCATTGAAATTATAAATGCAAACTATTTAATATTATTACCATTATTTTTGGCGGCTAACTGGCCATCTGACCTTAGGCCTACGTGAGTCGATAGAGCATAGTCATTACCTGCTAATAAATAATTCAAACAGATTGTCCTCAACACAATTATATATAGAAACAAATGTGTATTTTATTGATATTTTAGTAAGTCAATACAAATTTCATTTGAATACAAACTACACACAGTGTATGTGTTATGGACCAAGTGATAAATTAGGCAGTATACATAATGCCCGGTCATTATGAAAAATGCCCAATATGAGAGTGCAATTTGATAATAATTATTCAAATAATCAAATTGACTGGGCATTGTACATATTGCCCATCACCTTTTGGGCAGAGTAATTCAACATATTATTTAATTAATATTTTTGATTGTTATTGTCATTTAACTTAAAATAAACTAAATATTAAACCACTTAAATAATCAGACTCATTATTTGGATTAATTACCAAGGAGTTCTACCTTAAAACAAACCAATAGTTTTTGCATTTAAAACTTAAGGAAAGTCATATTAAAAATATAACATAAAACATAATTTTACATTCTTATTCATATCGTATACAGAGTAGACTCCACGCGGTCAGTTTCGATGGGCTCCAGTTGATCATTTTTGGCAGACTCTACTTGATCATTTTCGGCGGACTCTACTTGATAATTTTTGGCGGACTCTACTTGATCATTTTTGGCGGACTCTTCTTGATCATTTTCGGTGACATCCACTAGATTTCTTTTAGTAATAGTGCTCTCAGTAGATAATAGTTTCTCCAAGTCTTCTTCTGAATTAATATCAAGCAGAGCCTCATGTGGTATAGAAGAACTTTTAAGCCCTACTTTCAACTTCGTTCCAAACATGGCTTCATATGGAGCGCAGTTAATACTTGTGTGATGGGCTCTATTTTTCATTAATTGTACAAAACGTAATCCTGCCGACCGTTTCTTAGTGTTGTTATCCTCCAACCACGTACTCAGCACATTCTCTATGTCCTGGTTTGCTCTCTCTACTGACCCTTGGCTTTGAGAGTGTCTCGGTTTACCATGTACAATTTTCAATTCAGGCCACATTTCACAAGCTTCCTGAACAATTTTAGTAGCAAATTCTCTGCCATTATCGCTTTGAAGAATGCTTGGTGCACCGAATATTGTAAAAATATCAAGTTGTACATATGCTACTTCTTCAGCAGTTTTGGTCTTAAGCGGACGGAGTTGCACAAATTTTGTTAGATGATCTTGGTATACAAGTATAAATTTATACTGATTATCTCCTTGTAACTGCATGTCAATAAGGTCTACTTGACATCTTGCATTTATTTCGCCGCTAAGAATAGGTTTCACAACTAATCCTTTTTTTTCTCACAAAGGTTTAAATAAATGGCAATCATTTCCCTCGTAATATTTTTATACCGAAAATTTAGCTCCTTTTCCATTCGGTTTCTACCACCATGCCCTACACTCAGATGGGTATCATGCAAAATCTGAAATATCTCGTTGTTTTTCTCGTAGTACCTAATCATATTGTCTTTGACTGGAACAATCAATTTCTCTGTTTCTCCAACAGCTATGACGTCAAATCTTGGCAAACGCTGATAATCTTCGGGTTTTTAAGCGACTTCTTTGATTTCACAGATTTAACTTTTCAATCGTCTCAGTATAGCTTTCGTTGGTGAAAAACTGTGTATTTTGTCCTTTAAGTGACATTAATTCACTCAATCTTTCGTCAAATTGACGATTCATTTCGTTTAATTTCGAAATATCCATGATTAATTATTAAAATACACACTAACAGCTGTTTCACTATAGTTCGCTAACACACTCGCGTTAACAATTAGTTACGAAAGTAAAACCCATTCGCGTCCGTCCGTCTTCGCTTACAATGCAAAACTAAACAAAAACAGCGCTTGAAGTCGGCCGCACGAGCCGCACGCTGAATGGCGGTCTCTGATTGGTCAAAGCGTGTCACGCCATGCGTTCTTCCCTCCCCGCCCTCGCACAGCGTCAAATATAGCTTTATTATCAAATTGCCCAATTGTCATGTAGCAATATAATAATGACCGTGCAATGTGATAAATAATGAAGTTAAGATAGTAATTAATCACTTAGCCCGATAAAGCTAGACATTATTCATAATGCTCGTGCATTATTAGTAATGCCCGCATTAATCACCTGGTCCATAACATATGCATACTTATAATCGAAACATCTATTAAGTATTCAGGGCTAATGAACGTAGGAGTTTATATAATCACTTAGAAATAACGGTATACACATTAATAAGTAGTTATTGATTTTCTCGCGTATGTACAACATTAAGTATGTACTAATATTACTTATATACTAATACAGTAGCAGTAGAAGGTTATCAGTCAGCAATGCCCTACACACGGCTAAACAGCTAATCAACTAAGATCTAAACACCAGTGTAAATTGACCCCTCGTTGCACATGCTTCCCATATCAAAACAGTTCAGCTTAAATAGATTGTCGTGCGCCGTAGCTACCTGTGGCATCATTCCAATGCGTTACGCAAGGGACATATTTTTAGATCACCACGCTATGAATCATCGGAGCTCTATGGTCATGGTCATCGACTGACCCGATCAATATAATGCATTTTGATTAAAGGTTACAGTTTAAAATCTCTTTTGGCGTTAGAGACAGCTATACCTACTGGGCTATCGCAGAAGTGTTCTACCTCTGGGATAACCCAGTGGGGCGCAGTCTAAGAAAAAGACAAATCACTTTCTCGTACCTTTTTCTTTTTCGCCGCCTCACTGAACTAAGTGCTATATAGAAAAAACTGCTTCGAGACAATCTAGACATACTTACATCGATTTTCTGTGAGTAAAAGGTAGAATCCTGGAGCCGAACCCTGCATGCTATAAACCAGAGGGAATCTGTCACTCCCATGTTCGTTAAAATGTTCTATATCAGCCACTTTATTTATTGCCAAAAATATTTAAATTATTTTGCGTATTTCATTCATTAATTTTATTAAAACATTTTCTAGTGTCTAGCCCAAATTTCATATCTAACTAGAGAATCCCAAATTAAAGCCTATCACATTCATTGCGAAAATTTGGCACGATGCCAGGCCAAGTACTATCTATTCTGTGGCCAGGCCCCCGTCACTGGCTCAAATTCGCGCGATAAATACCTACCATTTCGTGTACCGCTGTCGGTACAAACGACAGAGAGCCGCCGCACGCCTGGCAGCGTGTACGCATGGCACGTTTCCCGCGCTTTCTTATAGAAATGCTGAATCAGTGGATGGGTGTTAAAGGCACAAAACAAATGAAAACTTGTTGTATTTTCATTGCAGAAGGACAGACAATGTTTTATGTAGTAAGTAATGGTATAAGATTTGATGTAAGTAGGTACTTATATAAAATTTGATCTACAAATTGACACCATTTATTTTATTTAGAGCAAAGGTAAGAAAGGAAATACTAGGTATGTAAATGTTCGTAAATTTGATAACTTTAGGTATAAACATAAATGTTGTTTTTATTAAATAAAATCTACTAAATGTCAGAATCTTATGTACGTACTTATTGTAATGTCTGGTATTGTGCCCGATATACGGAAATAGGCAATAGGCCTCCTACCACGTAGGTACGATTATAATACATTTTATTTCTTTTATAACATATTACTTATTGTTAATTTTATTAAATATGTTAACAATATGCATTTACTAACCGACTCGTGTATATATAGATATTAAGCAAATAAAACTATACGCACCATTCGTGTTATTACCTAAATCATCATAAGAACAACCCTAGCGCCTTCGTTCGATGACGTGCTTGTACGTACAGTCTGCAACTTCAACACACAATCTGCAACTCTTTGCGTGAATTCTTAGGGTACATTTCTCTTCACTGCGAACAACGGCTATTATTATTAAGATTTTGTAGGTGATTATAGCGTAGGTATTTTCGCTTTTGTATGGGAGTGATGTATCTGTTACGAAGTAACTATTTAGTAATCTGTGACGATGCCATGAAAGTTCTTGTAAACACTTATTAATGATGGCACCCAAAAGGTTTGCCGAATAAGGCTCAAGAGATACTCAAATTATGAATTTCGTACAAACATTGTCATATTCGGCACAAATAATCTTTAATCAACATAGTGCTTGAATACAATAGAATTTATATCGCACTCAAAAATTAATTCAAACTCAAACTGCATTATCGTCCTGGCGTTAACCGGCTTCATCATCGTCCTGGTATTATCGCGGTTACATTCAAGGTTTTCACCTTAGAGGCTGAGATCTACTTTTAAATCTAACAAGATACCTATGACAGAATGTTAGCTTTCCACAGAATACAACCGCGCCTACCGAAATCCGCAACCCAATGGGATAGCGACTCTATGGCTTAAACCCATGGGTTTCATCATCTCTGTATCCCATGGGATACAGAGATGATCTGTGCTTAAACCAGTGTCACTATATTCCAGTTCCAGGGTACAAAATTCTAGATTATGAGCGAATAATTATAGACTAAGCGTGTTAGTGATATTCATGTCAGCTGGCACTGACATCGACAGCTTGAAAAACAAAAAACAATGCAAATATAATACGCACTTAACTTACAAAAACAGTGCCCGTCGGGTTGCACTAGAGTTAGACTATCACCGCCTTCGTCCAAATTCAAAATGCAACTCATCATCATCATCACCGCCTTTAACAGTCCACTGCTGGACTAGGCCTCTCCTTTGAAAGGAGGAATTGGCCTACTATACCACGCTGGCCAAACGGGTTGGTATAGGGTTTGTATTGAGTTTTCCTTCTCTTACAGTGCTGTTCTCTGCATAATATGCTCCGTCAGTCGGCTCTTACGACACCCATGGGATGATATGCGGTGGTGCAGGTACATTCCGTATTCTTAATCCGTCACCACACGGACGAAATGCAACTCAACTCAGTTAAATTAAATTTGCGTAGATTTATGCACAAGGTAAAGGATACGATATCGCTTGGATAATCAGCTGTTGTGAAATCTAAAAGGTCAAGCATAATGCTTAGGGCATTAACTGCATACCTACTCGTATTAATAAACAATTGAGGAATCTCGTAGTACATGCCTCGGTATCTGACGAAATCGGATGTCAATGTTAAATACACGTATCAGTATAATTCATGAAGATAATATGTTAAATTATAATAAATTTAGCCAATGACCTCTGACGTAACACCTTCCTTCGAATCGCCATAATAAAGACTTATTATGTAAACAAATGCCATCTATCGCCGGACTAAATAAAAACAAACAGACAGACGGACAACAGCACGATACTATAAGGGTAATTTTTTATCCCTTTCAAGTACGGAACCCTAAACACTAACGCGTTTAAGTGCTTTCTTGTGTATACGATCCCAGCAAGACCTTTGCAAAACTGAGTCAACTCTAGGATTCCAGTTTCTAAACTACCGGTCACAGTTTTGCAACAAATAAACCCGTTTGACGGACATGCGTATATGGTATGGATAATGCTCATGTGATTTCGTAATTCTGCTCATACATCACATTTTCGAATAGCTTTTATATTAAATTATACTTATGATAAACTTAAATACCAATACCATCTGAAAGGTCGCAGGTCATTGTATTCTAGCATAGTATTAAGAATGTGTAAATAATACCTATAAAATTCTTGCGTTACTGACAAATATCGCACATCCAAAACTATTGGGTGCAAGAAGATTAAATTTGGCATGTATGTTCCTTAAGGACCGAAATAGTGCACTAAAAAAGGCTTTCTTCAATAAATTCCCACGGGATCGGGAAGAAAGACTTAAATTTAAATAAGACTGGCATATAACTGTGCATATTACCCTTTGGAAACTATGAAAATCAGCTCAACAGAAATATGTGTAAGTGCTAAATTAGTAACTTACTATTATTTTTAATGAACCCATCTAATTAACAGTATACATCTTAACCTTTTAACATTTATAAACAAACGTTGCGTTAATGTTATACGATCAATTTAGTTATAAACAAACATAAACATTCAAACGGACGTGGACAAGTATCCAAGCAAATATATTGTCCGCAATAAATCATTATACCTACGCAAAGCAATCACCACGCGTCAAGAGTATTGTTGTTATTCTAAAAGCTTATATTCCCACCTGGGAGCCTACCATGTCGATTGGACAACAACATACTGTTCAGTTCGCTCGAATTTTTACACCAATCAGAGCCTCACCTCAATCGACGATCTATTCGTGGTGAGTTGCGCTGTTCGTAAGCCCATGATAACCCCTCTGATTATTACTGCGATAAACGACGAGATATCCTGTGACAGATTCCTGACCACGGTATTGCGAGTCCCCGTGGGATTAAAATCTGTAGAGGCTCTTCATGAAATTGATTTATATTTACGGCCACATCACATGAAATATTTAAATGGACGGTTATTCTAATAGACCAGTGCTTCAATATGCAGTTTTATATTACACTATATTCTTATTTTTATTTTTATAGACTCACGTCTATATCCCCGAAGGGGTAGGCAGAAGTGTTATATCACACCCAAATTTCGCCATGAATTTTAGGTCCCACGTAAATGGGGGGCGAGCCTATTGCCGTATCGGGCCCAATTACCAGACTCCGTGCTGCTACTGAGAATTTCCTAACGGAAAAACCCAATAATAGTTTGCCCGACCCGGGAATCGAACCCGAGACCTCCCAATCCCACGCGCACATTATATCAGTATATTCTATCGTGACAAAATGCACCCTATGTGTTATTCTGATTCATATGTTTTATCAAATTCTCTTAGTAATCCTGCGTGAAAGACTATCATGTATCTATCGTCAGGTACTGTCTCGTTTTTAATATAATGATTTTACTTGTTTAATGTGACGGTTCTCGTAATGGTTTTAACATAACAACAACACAAATGAAACGGTTTACTATTGTTTAACAAAAAACGTATGACAAAAGATAATTTTACAAACAACGTTTGAAAAACTAATCATTTGACAAACTTTCATTTCGCAAACATATAACTTTACAAACAATCATTTGACATAATACAGGTTTCGCAAATGTTTTACTTAGAAAATAATTAAAGTATTAAAATATTATTTTAAAAATAATCACATGACTAAATAATTCGTTTGCCAAATTGGTGATTGTACAAAAAGTTAGAAGATAAATTATTAGTTTTTAAAAATAACCAATTTCTAACCAATACTTAGGCGAAATTTTGAAAATATTAAATTGCTTGGTTGCAATTTTCATCTTGGACAGATTATTTATTGCCAAGTAATAATTTTGTATTAATACTAATTCCATAGAAACTTAAGTCTTTTAAAAATAATACACACTGCCTGAATGAAGCGAAATAAGTAGAATTCGGTTCTGGCACTCACCGGCCGCTGCCGCGGCACCACCTTAACCTTTACCTTTTTTTTTGTCGCGTTGGGAAATCCTCATGGAGTCCCTCCGTCCTGGGGGGGAAGGACGAAGGGGACTGTCAGACTCCCACTGACCAAAAACCAACCCGTGTCCACCCATGTGTCGGAGGGTAGGGCCTCACCGAAGCATTCCTCGCCACCCCCCGACGGGCACTGGCCCGCCAGATGGTCTCACGCCTCTCCTCCCGCGACCGCACCCGACTGCGAGGGACAGACAGAACTGTCCCCCGCAACCGCACCTTGGGACGCATCCTAGGCCTCACTCAAGCCCACGTGGAGCGTCCCCTCCCGGGATCCCGCGTAGCTTCACCGTGGGTGTACCTCAAACCCACGGTTACTGAGCCCCCTCACCACGACAAGGTGGAGATCTCACGGAAGGGGTCGCAGTTTTAACCTAACCTAACCAGTCATCGTTGCAGTTGACTCTACACAAACATTGTTGTATTAACGTAGATTTTTGTTAATAAAATATTTACCAAGCAACGCATTTTGTCAAATGTATGCTTTACGTTGTTTTGCCAACTAACATGTTTAAAAAATAATCAATTTGTAAATTAATATTTTTTTCGTAGTTAATATATTGCCTAATGAGTAGTTTATTAAACAATGGTTTGTAAAATAATAAATTTATCAAGTATAATTTTGTCAAATGTTATTTTTTAAATGAAAATTTGTCATTCGTTTTTTGTCAAATGATCGGACACCAAATGAAACATGTGGTATTTTTCATTTTAACGATGACGTTACATAGGTCGATCGTAAACGAATATTATTATTGCCTTTATAATGAATACGATTGTAGATTATTAGTAGTGTCTGTTGCGTTTTTACGTCTAAACCAGAAAGATTTAAAATTGCGAATTGCGTATGACATGAAATTCAAGACAGGCTAAAAGATTTTGTATAACTTTTGATTTTGTTAACTACTATTTGTATGTATTCGATGTTCATTTTAAAAAAAGTCGTCGACAATCCACTCAAACCAGACAAAAATATTTCCGTAATTACATTAATTTATGTCCACTATCAGAATCAAGGCCATCATTTTCAGCACACTAACAGTACAAGGAGATGGCCACTAAAACCATTGCACCTGTCATGCAATGGATATAAAATGTGAAACCCTCCGGATTTATTGTTAATTTTCTGCTATAACCTTACGCTTATTTTTAATACTATTTTGTACAAAAGAACTCTCATAATCTAAAAAAAGTTGTACTATAAGTATTACGTTAGCCGGACTAATTAAAACTGTGAGTGTTATGTGCTGTGAGATTCACATTTATAATTAATGCACACCATACAGCTACGTTGATATTTTCTGAAAACCTATGTTTGCTGGTCGTATGAATGACCGGAAAGTGCACTCTTTGGTTAGGAACAATAATAATGAGTTTAATTTACAAACTTAAAAAAAATTCATGGCGAAATGTGGGTGTAATATTACACCTCTGTCTACCCCTTCGGGGTTACAGGCGTGAGTCTTAAAAAAAATACGCGGGACAATACGCATTTTTGAAAGCAATTATTTCGACCTTGTACAGATAAAATATATCACAAGATTTAAGATAAAATGTTACAATTAGCTGTTTCGAAACTCCTTTACAAGAAAATAAACAAGTTTTTACTTTTAAACTTGAACATAGCTGTGCAGTTGTTTGTGCAACTCAGATCTCACGAGAACTTTTGAAATAAAGATTTATTATATATTTGTTCTGGGCAACTGCCAGTTCTTAAACACGTATTCGTAATAAGGATGTTACGCAAATATAAACTGTTTGGCAGTTTTGGATAAATTCTTTGTCTATAATGTAATTTGTCTTCGCGTAAGTATCGGATGAGCAGCGTCATAACAATATATAATGCATTGTCATATTCATAGAAGCTGTTTCGTTATTTGTGTCCATTTTACAGTAACAAGAGACTCTTAGGCTTGCCCCTCTAGTACTTAAGTGCGGCGAGGGCGCATTTAATACATTTTGTATTTATTCCCTCAAGTATAACAAGATGTAGATACTTTGTATGAATATAAGAAGTGACACGACTTATTTTATTTATGGAAGTGTAGTCACAGAGTTATTTAAAATGCAACACGCAAAGGTCTCTTGTACTACTATGAGATAAAAAAATTACGCATACCTCACGCACAGTAGCATCATAATGGGCATTGGGACAATTCCATATATCTTTAGTTTATGTTCAATCGGCTGAATCTTATTTTTCTAGTAACGGCTTCTTTTTCGGACTTGTAAGTTGTGGTAACTTATATTTCTATATTAACATACTTAACACGTAGATACAAAATCGGCAAAGAATTATAGCTTATTGTACACTCTATTTCTAAATTCGTGTAAAAATCATGAATACGGACTTGCGTTTTCCGTGGGGTGGAGTATATGAATATGGGTCAGATAGTATGATCCCTGAGTCGACTGGCCTAAAACACTCCAGTGCCTTCTAACTCTGCATACTGCCTCGCAGCAGGACATAGCGTTTATCGTTTGAAGGTCTCACACTTGAATTCACAGCTCAAAAGTAGTAATATTCTAGATAAATAGGCATGGGGGGGCAAGGGTGCATAGGGTTCCCACCAAGAACTTAGGGTCCCAAGCCAACCTCACCTGCAAGTGGTGCACCTGACGATCAACGGACGAGGCTCTGGCAAACAAAATGTCCCAATAAGCGGCAATAGGCTCGCCACCTATTACGTGGGATCAAAACACTGGCGAAAAGTGGGCGTTTAATATGCCTCTGCCTACCCCTTCGGGGAAACAGGCGTGAGTCTATGTATGTATGTATAAAAATACATATAGTTCAAAGAAAATAAACCTCAACAAACTCAGAAAGTAAATAATTTCATTCCAAGCAACTGTGCGTAGTATTTCAATTTGTTTAACCTAATTGGAAACATGTTGATTTTATCTAAAATAAACCTTTTCCAGTCTACGTTAAAACATAGTAAAATGTGTATGAAGTTTCGGCGATTGGTAAAAAGAGTACACAGCACTTTGATATGTAACATAGGTTCCATTTTTTATTAGGTTTTAGTGTATTGGGCGAGTGCAAAAAGGGTTTTCGAATCCAAAGCTCGCAATGCCACGTGCGAAGCCTAAAGCTACGTGATATGTGTGTTGACTTGTATGGCGATATGTATGTTGTAGTTTTGCTCTTTACGCCGCAGCCCGCATCTCGTTCTATATATATTCTATGCCTAACTAACCGAGTATCACAAGCCCCCTCGTGAAACAATTTTCAATTGAAGCCTACATGTTTATTGAATCAAATTCATTCAGAATATCAAAGTAAATATAGTTTATCGCAAGTTTAAAATAAAGGCTTGTTTTTAATTATCAGAAATTAGATTAATTAACACTTGATTTTATTTATGTAAGTTTCGCATATCTATAAAAAAAATCTGCTACCAGGAGCCGGGTGAAGTTTTACTATCCTACTAAGTTCCTACTATACTTTGGAATATAACTAATGTGCGATTCAATTGAGATTTTGACAATAAACAAAAATAATTAAAACTTGGTGTGAAGCAGTTTTAAAAATAAATAATTAGTAGCTAAAAATTCTCGTAATGGTAGGCACCTACCTACCAAGTGCAGTTAATACAAGACAATCCACATTAAAGACAAATCACACACTAGACTAAATCTGTACAATATTGCTAACACTGGGCACAGTTCCAAAATAAGTAAGAGCAAAATTCAGCTTGACCTTTCTGAGATGGGCAGGCGTCATACCATGTTATAAAGTTCCAACAAAATGTTTTTGTTTTTATGAACTTCATTGTACTTAGTTTAGTAACATTCCAAGCGAGAGGCATGGCTTGTAGACTAAAGCTAACAATGATAAATTGGGTCGTGTTACATCGCAACACTACGTCGCTTGTAGTATTATTTTGTTATCTTCAAGCGGCGAAACGTATCCTTCGGAATCCTTCAATTTTGCTGAGATAATAAGCAAACACTCGCATGTTTTGTTTGTTAGATGAACAATTCACATGTATGATGTTTATACAAAGTCCAACAAAAAGGCGAAGTCATGTTTGTACTTCATGAATGAAATAAATTTTTCCGCATTTATTTCATTCATGACGTAGAAACATGAAAAAGAATTCGAGATATTTCTTCATGTGGATGCTTATAATAATGTATTGAATGTGAAGATAGTTACGCCACCCGCATTATATTATTTTTCTGATTTTGAAAGTATTCTGTCAGTTGAATAAAGACAGTTATTAATTGGAGAGTAATAACGGCTAACGACTAGCAAAGAACGGCGATTTAAAAAAAAAACACTTTACGGATGACAACATGCAAGCAAAAATCGGTAAGAACTATAGGTATGTCAAATTTTTTTTTGTTTTTTTTTTGTTTTACGAGGTGGAAAATCCCTTAGGATCTCCGACTCTTGGGGGAAATAAGAGCCGGAGTATGTGGTGTTTCCACTAAAAACCACCTCGACTGCCGCCATGTACCCGTGTGTCGGATGGTGGGGCATCACCTAAGCACTCGTCGCCACCCTCCGACGGGTATTGGCCCGCCAGATGGTCAGGCGGGCCCCGAACAAAACCCCCTTGGCGACGGATTAAGGTGTTGGACTCCGCCGCCAAAACGCCCAGCGGCCGCAGAGGATAGGGAGGACGGCAACGCAACACCGCATCTCCTCTTCCTCTGCAGCCCCACCGCGACGCAACGATGGCGCGCCCCCCACTCGGTCGCGGGCGATAGGGCGCGCGGCAACGCAACACCGACACGCCTCTCCTCCCGCGACCGCACCCGACTGCGAGGGACAGACAGAACTGTCCCCCGCACCCGCACCGTTGGACGCATCCTGCGCAGGCCCCTCCAAGCCCACGCGGAGCTTCCCCTCCTGGATTCCTCTTAGCTTCACCGCGGGTGACCAATCCACGGTTACTGAGCCCCCCCACCACGACAAGGTGGAGATCCCACGGAGGGGGGGAAATTGTGTATTATTCGATACACAAGCACAGATTGATTTGCTAGCTCAGTGATCTCACGATTATTGTTTTTCCATCCTGCCGTCACAAGACAAGAAGTGGACAAGCTTACATAATAATCCATATTCCTCGGACCATCGCTACTTTCCTTGGTAAAATCGCCGTGACTTCACAGCAGGGCTTTTGTCCACACCGTGTGGTGTGGACAAAAGCCCTTAGTCATGAACGAGAATTTTATTTTTTATATATGTTATAGACTCACGCCTGTATCCGCGAAGGCAGTGGTGTAATATTACACCCACATTTCGCCATGAATTTTTCGGTCCCACGTAATAGGAGATGAGCCCATTGCCGTTAACGGGCACATCTCCAAACTCCGTGCTACTACTGAGAATTCAGCAAAACCCAGTAACACTTTTGCTCGACCCAGGAACCGCACCCGGGACCTCCGATCAGCTGTCAGTGGATAGCGTCCACTGGACCACGGAGTCAGTCATTGCACTATTTATTACAAGTAATCACGTAGTTAGTCATTACTTCAAGAAATAATTTTAGTATCTCGATACACTGTAAACACTTTTTATAATATCTACCAGCAGGCATTGAATAATATCGTATGATATTCATAAAATGCGTCGCTCGCTTTTTACACTCATAAATCACTTAAGTCAAGAAGGATGAGCGATATGAATTTTCATTATCACCGAAACATCCATTTTCTTTTCGCTACATAATTTTGATATTTCTATGTCTTTAAGCAATTCGCTTTTCATAGGAATTCCTGTTTAAATTAATTCAAGTTGAAATTGCTACTTAATTGATTAACTGGACTAAGGGTACCCCTTGCTTGTATAAAAATATTATGCATCTTATGTCTTTTAAACAACATTTTACATACCTACGGCACCCACGGTATGCAAAGCGGACTCGTACTTACCCGGATTTTTACACGAGTGATAAATAGGTATTGTCCTTTACTGTTGAAGGAATGTGATAATATTATAGATCAAAGCGAATACAGATATTAACATCAATAAATATTAATATTACTTGTATAATCACCACTACGAATGTAGAAATTAGGATCATAATTTTAAAGTACCTACTATAGCTCTAATTTTATTAAAGTCTGGATATCTGGTGCTGAGAGAGATTTTTAAAATAAAAATAGCATTTTCTTTTAGGCTGGAATATGAAACCTTTTATCCGGAAATGCAAACAATAACACCTTTGTTTTTTACGAGTATATATTATGCCAGTTATTAACAGATTTTTTTAGACTGCTATGTAATTATTATGTAACTGTTTCCCCTACATTCTTTATATTTTTAACTCGTCGCATTTTATTTTCTTATCGGCCAGTAGTTAATTGTCAGATATTTTCAATCGTACATCGCAAATGGCCATACCACGTTGAATACACCGGTTCTCGTCCGATCACCGAAGTTAAGCAACATCGGGCGTGGTTAGTACTTGAATGGGTGACTGCCTGGGAATACCACGTGCTGTTAGCTTTTTGTTGTTTTTACTGTTTTTAATATTACATGATTATTTCAAAATGTTATTTACTCCTTTTCCTTTCGTCAGTAACACTATACAATCTGCTATTATCTTAATGGTTCCTAAATCTGTGTCGTTTATATTATCTACTAGCTGACCCGGCGAACTTCGTACCGACGAACAGTCGATTCTTTAATTTAGTTCTTTCTTTTTTAATTTTTATCTCCGTAAGAACCATCCTCGTACTTTAAGGAATATTAAAAGAAACAATTATGAATGTGTTGCTAAGCGCAAACTTGAGAGCAGCTGAACCGATTTCACTATTTTCTTGTTTAGTTAAATTCCTGTAAGTACAAGGATGGTTCTTACGGAGAGAAAAAAAAATGAAAAATCGACTGTTAGGCGGTACGAAGTTCGCCGGGTCAGCTAGTATATTAATAAAATAGCTAATTTTATTTTATACCTTTCCTGATGAAAGAAAAATAAGCAAATAACAACAAAAAGCCAACAGGACGTGGTATTCCCAGGCGGTCACCCATCCAAGTACTAACCGCGCCCGATATTACTTAACTTCGGTGATCAGACGAGAACCGGTGTATTCAACGTGGTGTGGCCGTTGACGATGTTAACAATAAAATATCTAAACATTAACTACCATGTTAAATTTTTTATATTTCTTTTTATTTATTCATTAACTACCAGCTCATAATAAAATAAAAATGTGAGGTAAAATTGTATTAAACTAAAAGTAGATTTAAAGCAATGATGTAACTGTATCTGAATGTAATAAAAATCGATGACAAACATTTACTGCTTTACCATGATTGTGAATCACAAAAAGTAAGTAATAGAAAAAAGGACCCAAATGCAAACTAGTTCTAAGCTCAGTAAGCAATTGATAAAAAAAGAATATGCAAAAGAATTAACAAGTTAACTGTTGCTCATACGATTGCAATTACTAGATCCGGAGAAGAAGTAACTTCACCCATCGGTTTACTAGATAAAAATTAGTATCACATAGGTACATAAATTATATTTAAGTACTGTGGAAGTGCTTAAAATTCCTAAAAAATATACTCACTAGGCATATTACTAAAACCGGGATATTATGTTTTCATTTTATTATTGATAAATAATTGATAAATATTGGCGGAGCAACAAGGCTATGGCCTAAAAAATCTCTTCAAAAACTACTTGATTCCAACTATATAGTAACATGCTACTGGAAACCAGGAGCAAATATATACAACGTACTGGACCATATGCAAGAAGATATTAGAACATTAACAAGTTACGATTTTATAATAATATTAGGTGGAATTAATGACACGAATTACAGGTAAACATTAATAATTTTATTTTATGTTACAAATATGTTAACATTTTCATATGTGAGGTGCCATGACAATAAGACATTAAGAGAAAATAAATTAAATTATTTATTGAGGTTCATTTGCGGTAAATACTGCAATACCACCTATATTGACATGAATAATGAGACATTCTTGCCACATAAAACTAGACGAGTAATCCATGCGAGTCAGTATCTGCTAAGACAAATAATTAGAGTAGAGTATGAAATAAAAATATCCAAATATCAGCAAAGTACACTCAATAAAAAAACTAAAGGAGAATGCCGTTTGCGTTTTCATGAAATAAACATTTTTAGCCAGCTATGAAGCGTTTTTGTTTTCGAATCCGCAGTTCTGAGATTTTCTCATAACTATATTTTAAATAATCCGCCTTACATATTGCAAAGGAAGGAATTCGTCCTTGATTTCTAATTGTTTATAACAATTTCAATAAGTGAATGATGTTACAAGTTAAAAGAAACGTAGTTTCGACCCAGAGGAACAAACCTCAACTCAACGGATAAAAACAAAAACAAAATAATAACACAAACAAACACGAACGATGCGTACCTAGGCGACGTTGTGTGGTGTGGGGTAGACATTTGACACTTTTGACAGTTGCTCAAGTTATCAAACGTCACCCTGCAAGTGTTGCTATCTCGATTCAATTATATATTAAATCGATATCACCTAAAAACAATCGATTAATGAATAAATTGCTCAACCAAAGACTGAAATCAAGTTAAGTAGCCAAATATGTATTTCTATTTAATAAAAACTCACGGAACACGGTTTTTTAATTCACTATCAAAGTGCCTTCTATTGAATCCAAAATCATTGAATTGTGTAAGCAATCATTAATGTTGAGAACACTCGATTTTTTGTCGCTCGGAATCGACTTATTTTTGTGCTGGCAATGTATGCATTCGGAAGTTGTTGATATAAGTTCTACTTTTTTATAATATTTCGTAAACGCGGATTTAATAATGATTTATAATTTAGTAATGGCAGTCAAAATGTGTCAAAGTATTTACGGTATATAATTTTTTTTTAAAGCAATTGATACAGGTTCCGGCATTCTCCTTTCTTATAAAACAGAGCACACAAACAGATTTTTCATACTTAGCACACCATGTACATAAGATTGATGATAATGACATAATTGTAAGCAAAACTAATACAAATCAGGATAGCATGTTTTTTTCGTAACTAAAAGTTTGTATGTTTTGCACCAAAATATTGCAGGTCTTTTGGGCAAATGTGACGCTCTAACAATTAGTCTACATGAACTATTCGATAAGGAAAATATTTAAGTAGATATCATATGCATATGTTAACATTTTATGATGGCTGGGTATGAAAACCAATTATTTATACCCAATTCTCACCTCGCAGCATGCTACTCCAGGCAGAAAAATAAAGGAGGTGGGGTTTGCATACTTTTAAAAAACTGCTATCAATGTAAGGAAATAAAAAGTATAGCAAAATTATCTACTGAAAGCGTCTTCGAATGCTGTGGAATAGAGTTGACTGACTACAATATTTTATTTATATGTCTTTATAGAATACCAAATGTATCAAATATAAATATATTTTTTGAAAAATTAGAAATGCTGCTAAAAATACTTACAAAAAAATATAGTAACAAGAGCATAGTCTTAGCAGGCGATCATAATATAGATATCTTGAAAAAAAGTAATTATTCCCATGAACTTGAAGCAATTCTTTTAAGTGCCAATCTGCACCTGGCTTCAAGACAGCCAACACGCCTTTCCAGTCAAACATGCATCGATAACTTTGCACACAATTTCAACAGATTATGTAAAGCTGATATTATAGAACTGGCTCTATCTGACTACACCGCTCAGTTACTAAATTGCCCGGTCAATCAAATGTGTTCCCTTAAATTTTGGCGCAGAACTCAACGGGTTTATTCTCAATAATACATCAGGAAATTTAGAGCATGTCTGGAGAGTGTTTCTTTTCAAGAAGTGTATGAAACAAAAGATCCTAATGTTGCCTATAATTCCTTTATTAACATATTTTTATTATTTTATAACCTGTCTTTTCCCCAGAAAACCACTACAATCCACACTATTAAGAAAGTAAATTGGGTGTCGCGTGGTATAAAAAAAATAAGTAAAAATAAAAGAAAATTGTTATGGCAGTATAGACTGAATACAAATAAATCCAACAAAAAATATTTTAAAAATATTCGACTTTGTTAAAAAAAAATTGTAAACTTGACACAAAAATCACAAAATGACTACAAGATTAAAAAATCTGTAAATAAATCTAAAACTAGTTGGCAAATAATCAAAAGAACTAAATTTAACACACCCAAACATATTATCTCAAAGATAAATTATGAAAATGAAGAAATAAGGGACCCACAACTTATCGCTTCAGCTTTTAATAATTATTTTGTTGATAAAACCCAATGTCTACCGAGTTCAGGAACAAGGCCAACTTCACTCATTCTAAACAGAACACAATAATCTATGTTTATGGCTCCCTGTACACCCCTTGATGTGAAGAAAATCATAATGTCCCTAAAGAACACATCCAGTGTTGGTTACGATGGTATTGCAAGCAAAATCATTAAAGCAGTATCCGATACAATATCTCATCACATAAGCCTAGCAATTAGTGAAGGTATATTTCCGGAAAACTACAGAAGTCCATAGTTAAGCCTCTACATAAAAGAGACAAAAAATATGTAATGGAAAATTATAGACCTGTCGCACTTATACATTCATAAAGAAATGTATAGGTATGTAGAACAGTTTAATATTTTAAATGATGCACAAAAAGGGTTCAGACAAAATAAAAATATCAATAGTGCCATTTACGAGTTCTTACACACTGTAATGGTGAATGTAGACTAGAGAACACCTGTAGCAGCTATCTATTGTGATATGACACGTGCATTTGATTGTGTCCAATAAAGCACTCTTATTGCAAAACTAGAAGCACACAGTATTCGAGGTAACATTTTCAATCTAATAAAATCTTAGGTGCATAGGGTTCCCACCAAGAACTTAGGGTCCCAAGCCAACCTCACCTGCAAGTGGTGCACCTGCCGATCAACGGACGAGGCTCTGGCAAACAAAATGTCCCAATAAGCGGCAATAGGCTCGCCACCTATTACGTGGGATCAAAACACTGGCGAAAAGTGGGCGTTTAATATGCCTCTGCCTACCCCTTCGGGGAAACAGGCGTGAGTCTATGTATGTATGTATGTATAAAATCTTATTTACAGAACCCTAAGCCAATTACTGAGATCAGAAATATAAACATGACTACAAAACGAGAGGTAATATTCAGGTCAAAAGAGCGTAGGACAGTATATGGTGTCCCCCAAGGTAGTGTCTTAGGACCCTTGAATTTGAAAAAAACAATAGTCATGCATTTCAGACAACGCGTTTTGTCAGTAATAGCATACCCTAATGTTAACTGTCATAATACCAATATGGAGTCAAGTGATAATACAAAATATCTCGGATTAATATAATAGACGCAAAATTAAATTGGAAACCGCAAATAGAATCTCTTAGTAAGAGAATAAGTAATGCAGCATATGCTCTATACAAACTCTTAACAATTGTTAATATAGACACACTGATAACTGCCTATTATGGACTAGTAGAGTCAATTCTGAGGTATGGAGTCATGTTTTGGGGAAATAGTACGGATAATGAAATAGCATTTAAAGCACAGAAACGATGCATACGAGCAATGTTTAATCTTAAAACAACAGACAGTTGCAGCCCTTATTTTAGGAGACATAAAATATTAACATAGCCTTCCCTTAGAAATAACTATGTTTGTTAAGACAAATAGTCACCTATTTCCACGTGTGTCGGATGTTTTGCCCCGAAACAGAAGAAATAAAAGTCGACTCTGCTTACATGAGTCGAAAACAACAATGATGCGAAAAAGTGTATTCTGTATGGCGCCTATTATTTATAAGAAATTACCAGAACCACGGAAATATCTAAATACAGTACAATTTAAACGAAAACTTAGAAATTATTTAGTCTGAAAGCCTACTATAACATATCAGACTTCCTTAAAGATAAAATATTACAATGATTATTTTATTAAGTTGCATAATTTTATTACTCTATGCTGACATTGTATTTTAACATTTAATAGTATTTAATTTATTTATTTATTATTGTAATTTAATTTTGACATTATATTCTGGTAGTTATATTTATATTGAATTTTGACATTGAACCTTGACAATTGTATCTGTATTAAAATAATTTTTAATTATTATTTTTTATTGATAAATTATGTCATTTATTATTATAATTTGCAAGAGGTATTTAGATCTCATTCCATCTGAAATGTAAATAAGTTGATATTATAGCAGATGCGATAACTGTATTAAAATAAATAATATAAAATTGTATAAAAGAATTGTTAAAAAGTCATTTATTAAATTTGTACGCCAGTCAGAGGCTGAACATATGAAACTTTATTTAATTGTAACATCTTGCAGGTCATGTATACTATGTTCAAACAAATAAAGATTTATCTTATCTTATCTTATAAACCATTCTAAAGAACTTCTCTCAGGAATGACATATATATACCTATGGAGGAGAGGAAAGGCCTATATTCAGCAGTGGACTACGGCAGACTGATGATGATGATGAATGACACCTACGTAGCAATATAATGAATCAGGTCACTATTCAAAAATATAAATATTCTCCTCAAATTTAGCGTCTTGAACATGGAACAGTTTTCTTTGCCGTAGTCTTGACTGATAATTATATGCAGAGGTGTTAGGTACTTTTTCGAATAATCATAAATGCGCATTTATTTAGACGATGGGTACGAAGGGCATAAGGACTTGCCGTTTGACAATGCTGCGAGTGTTGCGGGTTAGATCCCTACACAAGACTGCACTTTGGGTGATCTATAAAAGTAGCTGGGCTGGGTGTTCTTTGTATCCGTAACTCGTTTTTTTGTAAAGACACTAATTGTACAGAATTGAAGCCTAGTGCGACACTCGTCTATAAAAACAATGCTCACGAACCTATTAAATGTGTGCTAGTTAGTAATGTAAAAACCTATATGATCATTTCTAATAATTTCCTACATTAAAATCATAATTGAATGAACTAGTAAAAGCTATCTTACGGAATGCTCCGTCATCGAACTAGACGGTTCGTTTGCATCTCCTTGGTATTTATATTGAACTCTTCCCTTCTCCACTGACCCATTCACATAGTTCAAGTGTTACCGAGTCTGTGTTATCACAGTTTAAGGCTCTGTGCCATGTGCAGTTTAGTACAGTGTAATTTAAACAAAATGGTGACTGCAAAATGTGTTATTCAGTACTTTCATTGATACCGTTAGCGCGTTCTTACTAATGAGTACGCATAGTGACGAAAATTATGTGTGAAGGAAGTCATCCAGGACATGATCGTCAAATATATAAATTATACGGTAAATATGTCTTGACGTTGTATAGTTCTCAACGTTACATCATTCAGTAATATTAGCATCGAACTGTAAATATAAGAAAGCATCGTTGTTATACCCATTTTGTTAATATTCACTTATAACTAAACTTCCAGGTTGTCATATCACAGACATGATGAATTTTAAAAGTATAATATAATTTATTTACCCGATTGGCTCTCGCTTTTAATGTGGCAGTAAGAGTTTGGATCAGCTTTAACTATAGTCACACTTGTAAAAGGACATTTCAATAAAACAACATAGCGGAAGTGCGTAACATATTTTCCTCATATCATCGACCCTTAAACATCTATGCTATCATAACCCTCTCCACAAGCCGTCATTGTAACTGATCTGTAAAGTATAATAGTAGTGTCATCACCCTTACCAAACAGATCAGTGAGTTTATTCTCTTTGTATTAAGCATAATACGCTTTTTACGTCATCGTCGCATGTTTTATTCATAGCCGGGAAAGTAGCTGTTTCACTTACAACAGACTAATGTCTGTTGTAAGTGAAACAGAGAGGATTACTTCTGACTTATTATTATGCGAAAATATTCTGTTTCCGGCAATATTGTTCGGCGTTCGTAACTATAGATAGTGGCCAAGGATAGAACTCTTGAGAACTCTCAAACACTTTCATTCCTGATTTTTGACAATATTGATGGTTGACATAGGTGTTATTACCACGAATACCTGAATATTGCCACGCAGCTGTTTCAATTAATTAACTCATTAGCTACCTATGTATTTATCCAAGTCAACAACAATAAACAGTACTTTTACTGAAAAAAAGAACTTTAGGTAAATTTATAGACCTCCATCTCCCTGAGAATAAAAGAACATTTAGTATTTATCGATCCATTGGAAGTAAAATGGCTTCCTATTTATATGACCACAAACTTCATCTACCAATGTGTCTATAGACCCATTGTTTATGATTACAGTATGCTATGTTCGAATGTTCGTTATAATACAGGTGTTAATTGGTAGTGCTAACCTGTTGTTGTTAAACAATATACTTATATCTTACACTAATATATAAAGCTGAAGAGTTTGGTTGAACGCGCTAATCTCAGGAACTACTGGCCTAATTTGAAAAATTATTTCAGTGTTAGATAGGCCATTTATCGAGGAAGGCTATAAGCTATATAACATTACGCTATGAGCGACGGGAGCAGAGCAGTAGCCTTAAATAACGCGGGTGTAACCACGGGCAACCTCTAGTTTATTTATAAGGACGGTAGAGTCGTGCTGTTAAACGAATTTATAGCTGTAATTATTAAATATAATTTTAATAAACTGTCATAACTAATTGACCTCATTGAACCTAGCATCTGATGAAGTTTTTCAAAGTTAGCAAGTTAGGTCTACTATCTGAGAACTATTCGTGTTCCTAACCTGAATACAGTAAACAAATCACGATAACTTAAAATCGATTAGCTCTTGAAGCTATAATATCCTCGATTCATACCTACACTAGATATAGTTATCCGTGTATGAGTCTGTTATAAACATCCTCCCTATCCATTGACGGTATTGCAGACACGTACCAGTGCAGACACGCAAAGAATAATTACATACACCTATTATATTCAGACGTTAAGCCTAACGCGTTTGAGCAAAGCGCGTTTGCGATACGACATAACGTACATACTAAAATGGTGCAAAATATTTCTGAATATGAGCCCCGATGATAAATAATAGAAGACAGATAACGAAAACTGTCAAATCGCGCATTCAAACACTTACATTTTCAGGTCTTCCTCAGATCACTTGGTATTCAACAACATCTCACCTGCTTACCCAGTCGGTTTTCATCCATTTTGATAGATTTAAAGATTAATACGTTTATTATGTATCTACATATATCATAAAAATGCATATAAAAAACAATCAATTTTTTTAAGTGGCTGTCTCTTTTTCTCGTTAGGCAAGTTAGTGTAAAGTAACAAAGTAGTCTACTTCATCGGATAAATCTTCAGATTTCTGTTCCCAAAACTTGGCTACGGCAATGGCACGAAAGGAAGCCATAAGGGAAAGGCAACGCTAACCTAAAAAGCAACGTATATATTTATTAATCACCCAAAGCCTAAAATACCGAAAATGGATATTTTGAGCCGGCGCGCGGCGTAGGTACGAAGACGCGCGGCTGCGATGCAAAAATACAAGGCAGCAAAGCGAGGAAAATCGAGATAAAGTACATGCCTAGCTCGCATCTTTCACACGCTTACATCGTTTATTTATTTATTTATTTATTTAACTTTCTGCACAACACAAAAAATATGTGGTACATAGGCGGACTTAATGCCTTAGGCATTCTCTACCAGTCAACCTAGGGTGATGCAGAGATAGTTGATAGTAGGTGCGCGATTATTATAAAATTATTATTTGGTATTAGATAATAATTACTAGATATATATAAGTAAATTACTACTTAAACTATATACATATACTTAAATATATACATTAAATATATAGGTACACATATAAAGAATAAATAAGTATAAATACATATATATGTATATGAATAAATACTTGCCAATTATAGATATATACATAAATAATATATAAGTCAGTAAATCCAGTCAGTCTGTGATTATCCTGCCATTTTACTCCTTACAAACTCTCGAGCCTTTAACTTGAAAGTGAGCCGATTGTTTGCCATCCTGATTTCGAGAGGAAGCGCATTCCATAATAAGACAGATTGGACGAAGAAGGAAGAGTTGACGAATCCAGAACTATGAGAGGGACACAAAAGTAGACGATTATTAGATGACCGCAGGTTTTTGTCGTGATTTGAGCATAAATATTGTAGATAAGGACTTAGGTAAGAAGTAAGAGATGGAGAGTTAAGAAAAGATAAAAGAGTAGTGAGAACACGCAAACTACGGCGTTGACGAATAGTTAGCCATTTGAGTTGGGAGCGGTATTCAGAGACATGGTCGTATTTTCGAAGGTTGTAAACAAATCGAATGCAGTTATTGAGAAGCCGGTCTAGTTTGTTGAGAAGGTCTGCATTCAGGTCAAAATAGCACACATCACCATAGTCGATAATAGGGAAGATTAAGGTCTGCATGAGCATTACCTTAGTGCTAGGAGGGAGGAAGTTCTTCAAGCGGTACAAAGAACGTAAGCATCCTGTCACTCTTTGACTAATAGATGTAACTTGAGCCCGCCAGTTCAGGTGACTATCCATGTGTAAGCCCAAATTTTTAACAACTGGACTGAATGGTATTGCTATCTGGTTATACCTGACTGACGGAAGCGTTGAAAACTCAATTTTGTTGATGATGCGTTGGCTACCAATGATGATTGCCTGGCATTTAGCGGGGTTCACAGCAACACCAAATCGTTGTGACCAATCATGTATAATGGACAGTGCTTGATTTACCCCATCGATAGCGGAGGCGACGTCGTCCACTCCTGCCTGTGTATATAGCTGCAAGTTGTCAGCATACAAGTGATACGCACACCGAAGATTCTGGGTCAGGAGATTTATAAAAATAGAAAATAATAATGGAGAGAGAATGCCGCCTTGAGGAACGCCAGACTGGAGGTCACACCATGATGACGAAGACTCACCGTGGCGAACCGACTGCTGACGTCCCATGAGATATTCAGAGAACCATTTCAGCGCCTCTGGAGAGATCTGAAGGCTGGAGAGGATGGATAAAAGGATTTCGTGATTGACAGTGTTAAAGGCGTTCGTGAAATCGACCAAAGCTAGCACCGTAACTTTGGTGTCTTCCATTCCCGCCCTAACATCTCCAGTCACTTTCAAAAGAGCGGTCACTGTGCTGTGTCCAGGTCTGAATCCGGATTGAAATCGGTTCAATAGTTGATTATTAAACTCAAAGAACGAAAAAGAAAGACAAATTTAGAAAGTTGTCTGTGGACACAAGCTTCAAGCACCTTTGAGAGAAAAGGAAGGATTGATATGGGTCGGAAGTGGCTTGAGAGGGAAGGGTTAGGGATCTTAGGCAAAGGAGTTACTAAGGCTTTCCGCCATAGTGAGGGAAATGCACCTGTGTCGAGGGAAAAGTTGATAATATGCGTAATAGCTGGTAACAATTGATCAACTATAGGAACAATCATTTTTCGACTTATGTTATCGCAACCTGTAGCGTTGGATTTGATGGAAAGGATAGTCTTCTTGATCTCCCCCGGGGTCACTGAAGAAAATTTAAAAGCGTCTATATTAAGACGAGGAAGATTACGCAAGTAATTCACAGTGAGACACTTGGTAGGATGATCCAAATAATTAGAAGTGGTGAAATGTTTATTGATTTCATCCAAACCAATTGTCCACTGGAGATCAAAATTGCGCTGCTTGCCAATACCTATAGTCCCGAGGAACTTCCAGATATTAGCAAGCGAGGAAGAGTTAATATTACAGAGAATATGGCGGCGTTTAGCGTTACGTATCACCTGATTACACCGATTTCTTGCAACTTTATATTGGGACCATGAATTCTCTGTCTTGTGCTTTTTAAATTTGCGAAAGGCATAATCCCTGCGTCTCATAGCGGTTTTGACTGCTTTCGTAATCCACGGAGCCGGTGGACGCTTCATTTTGACTTTTCTAACCGGTGCATGAGCATTATACAACTCGAGAACAGCGTTGTTAAAGTTCTCTACCTTTTCATCCATAGTTGCAGCAGCGGTCAGGTGATCCCAGTTCATTGTAGATGCATCTATTTCCAGCTGTTTTACGTCCATACGCCCAAAGCAACGAACATGCAGAACCTTAAAGGGAGGACGGGGAGGCTTAAGGATGTATGAGAGGAAGATGAGATCGTGATGGGAGAAACCTGGAGCAGGGATTTGACCATGATTGGAGACTAGGTAAGGAGCAGAGGTGCAAATTAGATCGAGCCATGTATCCTCCCCATCGACATTGTGATGAGTAGCTTGCAGTGGTAGAATGTGAAGACTACATGACTCGACAATTTGGAGGAGCTTGCAGGATCTAGTGGACTGTTGAGCAAGGAGGTTGGTATTAAAATCGCCCATGATGATGTGGTGGGCGTATTCAGACCCTAAAGATTCCAGTATCGGTTCGATACTGGAGAAGTAATCGACTGAGGGGGGACAATAAACGTTTACGGGAGCTTATAAATAATTTCGCTTCACGAATACCTTTTTCGCCAGAACTCAAATTATAGCTGACTAGTACAACCCTGGGCTCGCTAGAAAGGTTTCATGTACTAACAGAATTAATTCACGTTTATAGAAGCAGACTACGCTGCTCATTTTAAATGTAAATTATTATTGAAATATTAAAATGTTATTAAAAGATTTTGATCGTCTATCTTTGTATGATTCATTGCGGTCTAGATTGATTGAAACAGCATGATACGGCATGGGTAACCCATCCTTTTATTTAACAAATTTCAAGCTACTCAAATCAAGATTACATTATGTATTCTACAGATCTGCTGTTGAGAAGTTAAATTGCGTTAAAGCACGTCCATATTTAAATTGTAAGTCACCACCAATACACAAGCTATTTATATTTAGTTTGAAAACGGCAGTGTTCAACAAGAATCAGGCTACGACAACAAAGTCAAGCTCGCTAACTGCTGTTGCTAAGCCGACAGCTGTTTGTTCGCACTACCTCCATATTATGTCAATATTTTACCCGATTTTAAATAAGGTCACAGAATCACCATAACAACGGAATTGTAAAATGATCGGGATATAAATTTTTTCCACTTTAATGTCTCTTTCTTTATCAAAAGCTCCTTCTTTATGTGAGCATGTACAGTGTACAGGCGTTAAATAAGCCAGTTCTTAAACCCCCTTTTTTAATTTATTATAATTACAGTCAAAATTCTAAGAGCGGATTCTTGTTAACCAGTCTAACTACAAGACTACATGTGAAAGATGAGAGTTTAACTGTACCTACGGGTCACAAGTCACAAACTCACAAAGCGTGATTACATTCGCAACCCATACCTTAAAATCCTTAAACAATACATGTAGTAGATGAATTCCATGGTCACACCTAGGCCGTCTCGCGCATTTGGCTCCCTGGGCATTCATGGGACTACGTTGCCAATTATTTTGAACCAATGCCGTTGCTCTTGACCAGAGTTGTGGCCAGTCATCCATTTAACTATTTTTGAAAATGTTAAATTCAATATCGAATTTAAGTTCAAATTATTTTTACACGGTAGTATTATGGATATGTCATGTCATCTGCAAACAGAACAGTATGAGCATCAATTACTTTTGGTAGGTCATTTATATAAATTAAAAATAAAACACATCCCAATACGCTGCCCTGTGGTATAGACATGGTGATGTTAGCTTTTCGCGATCTGATATGAGTAATTTGGCCAGCCTGTGAGAGGTGCTCTACCTCAACATATTGAATTCGATTTTTTTAATATGAAGTAAACCAGTCGTGCGCTATTCCTCTCACACCTACAGAATATAACTTGTCTAATAATATTTTGTATGATACTCGGTCATATGCTTTACTCATGTCTAATAGCACTCCAATAGCATATTCTTTTTTATTTATTATATTTAATGCCTCTTGAATGTACTTGTAGATCGTATATAGCCTTCTCTAAACTGACAAGTTTTCCTCAAGGATGCCTATTTCCCCTGTAAGTAGGTACTGACAGAGGAAATAGGCATCCTTGAGTTATCACTATCAAGGTCAAAACGATAATCATTATACCTATAGTCCGTGCTACCAGAACATACACTTTTTGTAAACAAAGAATTTGTACTAAGTGACTTAGCGATAGTTCTGTCAAAAACAAATAATTTCAAATCCAATGAGCGCAACGGTACATAGTTACGTGTCATTGGAAACCAATATGTCAATGGATCGGGTTTTTATCGATATTATGCGCTATCAACAAGATCTTTTAATGTTTTAAGGTACTGTCGCCTAGAATGTCAACATTCGGCGTTAGTTCATTGATATGTTAGATTCTTGGGCTTAACATGCATTTATCAGAGGACAAAATATTTTTTAGTTATCAAGAAGGGGTAAATGTAAAGTTAAATACAAGTTTATAGGATCACAACGCTCTTTCCGCTACCGACATCTCGAAAAAGTGGATACAGAATAGCAGATAGTAAACCATTAGTCGCGCAGAAAATTATTTATACCTAAAAAAGAAATTGCGTTTTCAGACTACCGTAACTTTTAATGGATTTTGTTTAAGTTCATTCTGTCGATTTCATTCATAGACTACGTAAAATCTCCAGAAAAGATTTTTTATGCAATGTACTGTACTGTACATTCAGCCATTCAAACACAAAATCAAATGTTTTAATTTTAGTAAAATTTAACAATATAAATTTAAAAACATAGTGGCATAATTAGGCATTGAAAAAAAAGACTGTTCAAAAAGTATAAAATCTAAAACACAACTGTTTGAAAAAAGGTTGTGAAGCCCTGAATGTGTGTTTACAAAAAATCTATCTTCTCGTGGCACCAACTATAGACATTTTATTATAATGACGTGTGAACAATTTCGTGTACAATACTGATCAACACATCTGAGAACTATTCATAACTTCGGATGTCACTCATTACGGTTGGCGTGACTGCCAATGCTTGATCCTTCGGATATTAGGTGACGGTCATATCAACTCATTTGCAATTCGGGTTAGTGCTGTATATGACAATATTGCGACCATTATTTATTTTATTTATTTATTAGATTCACCAACAGTTATTACAATATTTACAACACTAAAACTATACATATTACACTCTTTAAAACAAAAATTGCATAACTAATTAAAGGTGAATACCGCATGCATCAGAAATTATAATTGTAATGAAAAGCAAAAATGTAAGTAAATAACTAAAAATATATTAATATAAAATAGATTTCATATTGTGTAATTAGAGGTCTTTAACTATTTACGTATATATATCTATCATATTGTTGCAATAATAATAATAAGCTTTATTGTTCACCAAATGAATTTAAGACAGAAATTACAGCAGATTAATACATGTTGCACAAACGGCGGCCTTATCGCTAAAAAGCAATCTCTTACAGGCAACCCTTATGGAAAAGAGATGTAAGGAGCCAGACATAGGGCAGTTTTGGGGTAGTAGGATACTAATGAATAAAATACGAATACACACTATACTATACAAATAAACTAATAAATATACTATAATATAAATACATACAATAATATAATGAATTAAGTAATGGGAGTAGACAATAGTAAAAAAGGGAGAAAAAGAAAGTGTGAGTTTGACAATGTTATGGAAAGTTAAAGAGATAAGTAGTGGCTTTTCACTACATTTTTAAAAGATGTGATATTTTGAGCCAGTTTGATGGAAACAGGCAATGCATTCCACAACCGTGCCGCTTGAACAGTAAAGGATTTATCGTAAAAAGTAGTGGAATGCATTGGAATTTCCAATCTCAAATATACCGATAATCTAAGACCCGATCTTGAATGAGAGCCACTTAGGAACTTGAAGCGTTCTTTCAAATAAGATGGAGAAGAAGGATTGAAGAGAATATTATAGAGTAAGGAAAGAATGTGAGTATTCCGCCGAAAGCGAATTGGCAGCCACTTGAGCTTATTGCGGAAATTAGAAACGTGATCATATTTACGTAATCCAAATATGAACCTAATACAGAAGTTTTGAAGACGCTCAAGCTTATCAAGTTGCTCCTCAGTGAGATCTAGATAGCTAACATCGGCATAGTCAAGGATAGGTAATAGAAGAGAGTTTGCAAGTGCAATCTTAGTGGCAATCGGCAGAAAGTTCCGCAGTTTTCGCAAAGTCCCCGCCACAGCAAACAATTTGCGACTAACTTCGGCGATTTGTGGTCCCCAAAATAGAGTTTTGTCAATATAAACACCTAAGTCCTTCACGCAATCACTTATAGGTATTGGGATACCACCAAAAGTAATTTGGGGTAGCAGATTCCAGTCAGTGCGAGAAATCATCCTGGGACTACCAACAACGATAATCTGTGTTTTCAAAGGATTGATCTGCAAACCAAATCTCAGGCTCCAAGCAGATATCCGTTCTAAATCGGAGTTCATGATGCCAAATGCTTCAAACAGCTCATGTGCCTGTGTGTAAATTTTAAGCTCATCTGCATAAAGGTGGTAGGATGACTGAAGTTGATAGGAGATGGCATTTATGAAAATTGAGAAGAGTAATGGAGAGAGAACGCCACCCTGTGGAACGCCGGCTATCGTATTACACCACGAAGAGAAAGAGTCTTCGACCCGTGTACGCTGCCGAAGACCAAACAGGTAACTGTGAAACCAATCAATCACTGGTGGAGATATGTTAATAGAGCGTAATATACCGAGTAGAGTGTGGAAATCAACGGTATTAAAGGCGTTACTAAAGTCCAGTAAACAAAGTACCGTTAAATTGCCTTTCTCCATACCGAACCTAATGTCGTCGGTAATGTTGGTTAGTGCCGTAACAGTGCTGTGACCAGGACGTAAACCGGATTGTAAAGGATTGAATAGGAGGTTCTTGTTAAGAAAAGCAGTGAGTTGGACATGGACTAGGCGCTCGAGCACTTTAGAAAAGAAAGGTAACACGGAAATAGGACGATAGTCAGAATAGGAAGTAGGTTTCGATTTTTTGGGCAAAGGAATAATTTGGGCATCTTTCCAAGCAGTTGGAAATACACCCCAGGATAAGGAATAATTAAGTATATGACAAAGGATGGGAAGGATTTCGTCTAGGATAGGAAGAATCATCTTACGACTGACGCAATCATTACCGACAGCATTGGACGAGATCGATAATACGCACCTTTTAACATCACACGCAGAAACTTGATTAAAGACGAAATATGGATAATTTGGAGTTGGAAGCGTGAAGATCGAGTAAAGTCTTAGCTTTAGTATATATATCGCATCAAATTGCGATGAAGAAGTGAAATGTTGATTTAGTAAATCGATGTCAATATTATTGGAACTGTGATCATGTGTTAACTTTCCAACTCCAAGTGTTCTTAGAAATATCCAGACTTTAGCTGGGTCTTCGCTCTCAACAGATTTATGGATGTGTTGGCGTTGTGCGTTCCTACACACCTTGCTGCAGTGATTTCTAATCGCAATATAGCTTTCCCAATTGCTAGGAGTCGGTCGACATTTATATTTGGTTTTAGCCATTGCTTTATTTGATAACAGATTTTTTATTTCTTTAGTTAGCCACGGCGAAGGCAAGTGCTTGACTCTTATTGCACGGACTGGAGCATGAATATCGTATAGACGAATAATTACACTATTCAGTTTTTCAACTTTTTCGTCGATGGATTGAGCGCTTTCCACAGATTCCCAGTTAATGTTGTGAGCATCACCACGGAGACTCTCCACATTCATGCCACCAAAATTACGTTGCAGAAGAATTTTAGTCTTAGGCTTAGGAGGACGAAGTTTATACGAGAAAAAAATTAAGTCGTGGTAGGAGAATGCATCAGCTTAAAATTGACCATGCTTGACGACATTAAAATTTAACAATGTGATCTATTCCCATACATGTCATAATAATTATTATCTATATATATAAAATCCTTGCGTTACTGACTGACTGACAGACAAGCTACAGCCAAAACTATTAGGCGTAAGAAGCTGAAATTTGGCATATTTGTTCCTTGGGGACCGTAGGGGTGCACTAAAGAGGGATTTCTCGAAATTCCCACGGGATCGGGCAAAACGGGTAAAATAAAAAATGTGCGGGCGTAGCTGCGCGCATCATCTAGTTGTAACATAAAATTATTAGAAAGTAGGCACAACAAAAAATACAAATATAAATGCCAATAAGCTTAAATTAATTTTAATTGATAATTTTAAAACTAAATTAATATTAAAAATAAATTAATAAGAATAAATTAATAAGAAATCCAAATTAGAAATAAATATAAATTCTATAATCCATTAAATTCATTCTAATCAAGCACTTTCATAAAAATGTGCCTCCGAAACTCATTCCTTGACATGGAAAAATGTCAACATCGATTGTGCAATATTTGTTTACAGCTCTACATAATCTAGGAATGGGTGAATTGTAACCCAAAATTGTGGATCGAAACGGAGGGACCATAAGTTGTATTGTACCACGGGGTATTCGACTTGGAGCTTTGAACTTTAATTTACCAATAAGTGCCGAGCAATCCACTTCACCGTGCAAAAGTTTGTATACAAAGTTTAAGTCCAGAAGCGTTCTTCGTTTTTCAAGTGATAGTAATTTGAAAACACTCAACCTGTTTTCATATTTTCTCGCCGTTTTAGCTATACCGGTCGAAAATGCCAAGTGCCACAAAAATCGCTTCTGGATTCTTTCAAGTCTAAGTATATGACAGACAATAGGGCAATATTCGAGAATACTACGCACTTATCCGTGTGGTGACGGATTAAGAATACGGATTGTCACCACCCCATATCATCCCATGGGTGTCGTAAGAGCCGACAGAGGAAGCATATTATGCAGAAAACAGCACTGTAAGAGAAGGAAAACTTGATACAAACCTTATACCAACCCGTTTGGCCAGCGTGGTATAGTAGGCCAATTCCTCCTTTCAAAGGAGAGGCCTAGTCCAGCAGTGGACTGATAAAGGCTGATGATGACTACGCACTAAGGTATTATATAATAATATTTTCGTTTGTGCTTTGCGAAATATTTTACCGTTTCTTATGACAAATCCTAACATTGTTGATGCTCTTTTGATAGTATTCTCCCTTTGAAGTTCAAATGTTAGTTGGTTGTCCAAGATGACACCGAGGTCCTTAATGGAATCTACCTGACGTATGGGGTGGTTCCCTATTGAATAAGATGATCTAGCAGGGTTATGTTTACGAGAGAATTTTACATGATAGCATTTATCAATGTTTAAGTGCATTTTGTTGTTATTACACCAGCGGTGAACGTGATCCAAGTCATCTTGTAACATGTTTATGTCCTCGGTGTTGTGAATAATGCGCGAAATTTTCAGGTCGTCGGCAAACATATAGACATTCGATTTTAAAATGGTAGTTGGTAAATCATTTATAAATATGTTGAACAAATTGGGTCTCAAATGGGACCCTTGTGGCACACCGGAGGAGTTAGAAAATAGATGAGATCTGAAACCATTTATCACCACGTACGAAGACCGATCCGACAGGTAGGAATGCAACCAATTAAGAAAATTGCCACAAAAGCCATAAACTGATAATTTGTCAACTAATATGGAATGAGAAACTTTGTCGAAGGCTTTACTGAAATCAGTATAAATAACATCCACCTCCTGGTGGCGGTCAATGGCTTCAGCCAAGACAAGACAAACAAAATCAGATTCGTAGAAGTAGACCATCGCCTTACGAATCCGTGTTGATTTAACGACAAATATTTCGAAAAATAATTTTGAATGTAAGGACAAATTACGGACTCGAACACCTTCGCCATTGTGGAGAGGATGGAAATTGGCCTATAATTGGTGACGTCGTCTTTGCTACCTGACTTGTGGATAGGTACCACTTTAGCAAATTTCCATTCATCGGGAAAGATACCACTGGCGAGAGACGATTCAAAGATCATTTGCAGTGGTGTTACCAGGTTAGAAGCGCAGTTTTTAACAAAAAGTGGTGGAATTCCATCAGGCCCAGCCCCCTTAGTAATATCTAGACTTTTTAATTTTTGCATTATTTCTTTGCTATTTATCAAAAGTGCGCCGAAAGATGAACTACTTTTATTTACAAAATCCAAATAACTAGACTCGTCAAATTTCTCATTTGGATTCGACTTTGTATAGACTCGGGCAAAATAGGCTCCAAACAGGTTACTAATGCCCTCACCATCCGATTTGGTAATGGTGCCGTTTGTCATAGAGCTTTGATAACAGCTTGGATCATTTCGCTTAGCCTTAATAAATGACCAGAAGAATTTTGTATTATCGGCTACCTTACTCTCTATATCATTAATGTAATTGTTATAACACTCCGCTGCCAGTTTTGAGCACCTTGCACTTAATATTTTAAACTCGACCTTATCCATTAGATTCCTGTACTTTTTAAACCGGTTATGTATCTTACGTTTTTCTTTTAGCATATGTATGAGAGATCGTTTAAACCACGGCGGATATTTATGAGTTGTAGGTTTTACAGGGAACATACCTTTGAATTATTTCATTCAGTATAGTGTAAAATGTTTCCACCATAGAATTAACATCCGAGTGTTCAGACCGCAGTGTTCCCCAGTCAATTAAAGACAAGGCGTTGTTTATGGCGGCATAGTCAGCTTTGTGATAACAGAGTCTACGATTATTGTAATTAACACCCAGATTTTTACTATTAGTAATGGATATTTTTATTTCGATTGGTGGATGCAACTGGTCTATAGTCGTTAACACATCGGATGCGGCTGTGACTGTGCAGGAAGGCACATCGGAAAATACAAGGTCGAGAATCTTTTGTTTATTATTTTGGACATTGTTGAGCTGGCTAAAGTTTGTTACATGTACAAAATCGATTAAAGTCTGACACAGTTTGGAACTGTGGTTGTTAACAGATGACGTTCAATCAATATTACTTAGATTAAAGTCTCCCAGTATACAAGAGTTACCATCATATTGATCAAGTATAGAGTTACAATTTTGTATATAGTGTTCCAAAGTTATACTACCGGCCCGGCGGGAGATAAACTGCACATATAGCCAATTGTTGCATGTATTTGCAATGAGGCACATTTATTAACACCCAAAGATCCTCACACTTACTTTCCCAGACACTCATCCTCTTACTTGTCAGGAGTTTCGATACAGCGATTAACACTCCACCGCCCTCCTTGCCACAATGGAAACCTGAAGATTCTCTATCACGCCTGTATACTATGTAGCGGTCATCAAACAGTTCCGTACTAAATACACTAGAGTTTCGAATCTAGTTAGATTCCTGTAAAATATATGTGTTTTAGTTCTTAGTCCACGCGTGTTTTGGTAATATACTTTCAAGTTGAATTTTATTACATATTCATGCCATCGTGCACACTGTTTGAAAATGGAGTATTACTTTAAATTTTCCAAAACACTCATGTCCTTTACAACAATATACCTGTCATGCTCTGACTTGCGCATAAGAATACGACCATTTCTAACCCAGACGAACTTATATCCTTTGTCCTTGGCTGCTTGTCTCGCTGCTGCGTGTAACGATTTGTTTGAGGGAGACAGGTGCTCCACAACGTAAATGGGAACCTTAGCACCCTACGTGTGAGCTGTTGAGTTTGTTTCTAGGATTGGTTCTATTGTATGTAATGCATGCCGCTAAAAAGTGATCACGCATGAGTGTGTTGTTAAATTCAACAATAATAGATCGCGGGCGTGTGTTCTCTTGGTTGATCTTGGCGGCTCGAGTACTACGCATAATGTTATTTTCCTTTATTTCACATGAAACAGTTTTGCCCAATTCTTTCACGATTGATATCACATGTTCTGTTTTTTTTTCGGGGATGCATTGAATTTCAATATTTTTGCACCGAGCGTTTTGCTCTAACTGATTGACCCGTGCCTTTAAATCAGTAATAGTAGAATGCATCTGAGGATTTTGCTCCTGAAAGTTTTTACGTAAGTCTGATTGGTTTTATGCTCTTTTAAGATCTCCTCGTACTGGTCGTTAACAGATTGCATAGCCTGTTTTACGTCTTGAAGCTCATCTTTGACGTGTTTGAGTTCGGCGTCCAAGACTGCGCGCATATTAGCACTAAACTGATTCATCAAATCATCTAGATGAGTTTTCAAAGCGTCGTCCATTATTTCACGAACGTCTTCGCGTGTGATTTGAAGATTGTCACTGTTCGGAGGGGGCGATAATGCCTGCCTCTTGGTTGGTCTTGTTATAACTTTTTGGTTTGAACGTGTAGGAGTGATATCAATAGTGCTGGCCTCTGATGCGCAACATTGTGAAGCGCTAGCCCTCGTGGATGACATAATGATTGATTTTCTCTTATCGTAAACCAACTTCGTCTGAGGTAATATGGTAGAAAAAATCTACTAATTTCTACTACGTTTATAAGCTGGTATCACCATGCGCCCTCTGGTGTGGAGCAGAAGACCTATATTTTTTAGTTTATCTATTCAACACTGCTAACACGTCTATGACCAAAGTGGAGCTACTTGTATATTTCAAAACAGCTTTTTTCACAACGTATTTATCGATTTTATTTTGATGAGACTACTATTTTAATGATGAAGAAATTTAGGCACATCGGTGGCAATTTGTTTTAAACTGTTTTTGCACAATGTTGTGCTGTTTTTAGACAACGTAATACTTTTGTTTTGTATAGTTCTTCACTGTTTATTATAAATGTCCACTTTATTTTTCACTGATTGAATATTTTCACAAACATTATCACATATAGATCACAACATTTATTATCCATTGTACCACTTTTTCGTCGCTATTTATAATGTTTTACTCTTAATATTTAGGAATTTATTTAAGACTATGCAACAATCTCATTCAATCTGATGTCGTCATCGTCATCAGCCCTTAACAGTCCACTGCTGGACTAGGCCTCTCCTTTGAAAGGAGGAATTGGCCTACTATACCACGCTGGCCAAACGGGTTGGTATAGGGTTTGTATCAAGTTTTCCATCTCTTACAGTGCTGTTCTCTGCATAATATGCTCCCTCTGTCGGCTCTTACGACACCCATGGGATGATATGGGGTGGTGACATTCCGTATTCTTAATCCGTCACCAACGATTCAATCTGATGTAATCCACGTTAAAACCCAGAGGTCATTGACTTAAATGGAGGTAAATGTGCCAATGCACTTAATGTTCGGCAATTTGGTATTGACCTTGAGTTCTAAATAAACATTACGCTATACTACACGTTTTAGCTCTGACTCATAAGTTGTAGTATGTTATCGTGAATTCCTAATGAAAGTGAAAACATTGACCTAGCCAAACGGCAAATGGTTATAATGTCGATTTCTGCGCTCAAAGTCCATTTAAAATGTTATCGCTTTATCAAATAAGTTCGTTAACACTTCCTAACAACTGACAGTCAGAGATTATGGAGAATATTATTTTTCGACATTTGAATTTTATTAACGAATTACTAATTGAGTTCGTAAAAAGTTAGGGTCAAATACTTACCTATACCAATCTGTAAACAAAGGTTAAGTAATAGCTTTTTCATAGTAGACAACTAGACACCTAGACTTGTAGTACATCCGTGAACATGGCGCTTGCAACAGCGCCGAAATATCGGTTATTCCAAACAATGGTACGTGGTATACATTTATATCCCGAAAGACAATTTAAAATAACCTAGACTTCAACTTTATTTGATTCTATCTTTAAATGAATATGTTTTCCAAATATCACGTGACCCGTGATCGTTTAAGTTGCGACTTGAATAACAGCTTACAGCACAACGTTCGATCTCAGTGTCAAGTTCATTGAGAAGTTCAGTGATCGAGTGTAGCAAATTCTATTCAAAATATATGATTGGCTACTAATAAAACTCTGAGTCATAATTACCGAATGATTCATAGAATTACATTGTAATCTTCGGGATGTCCTCGCTGGTAGATTAAAAGGTTGAGTACACTCGGAGAATCGGTTCACAGCAATTATACCTGAGCGCCAACCTAATAATCCTATACCTAGAACATGCTACTCAAAATGCAGGACACTAAATTGCTTACGCTTGGCATACTGATCTGCGATGGTTGGCAGGTGTTTGTATCATAAACCGATGCATTTTGCTGCAACGACGAACTCCTTGTAAAGTTCATAAAAGGCACTGATACCATATTTTGAAATACTAAAAGCAAAGAGACTCCTGACCAAAAGATATATATAATAAAAGACACATTCAAAAGCTAGCTATAATAAGATAAGCCATTTATAGATCATTAAATGCTCTTTATAGACCGACCGATAGTTCGCTAATCGATGGCTCTAAAATTTTAAGCTTCCTTTTATATTAGGTACATTTTATGAGTTTTAAAAACAGATTCTTGACTGTCAATGAAAAATCATTCACCGGTATAAGAGATTCACAGATAAAACAGGTTTGGATGCAGCTTGATAACTGTTGACTGTGTGAGAATTGTGTGAAAATTGGCAAAATGCTAGCCCCACAAGCATTCAGCAGTTGTGCCGATTGCATCAGTACCCTCAAACTGAGCATGCCCAGTAGATTTTTGTATGCCGATAAAATACATTTGGCCCATATGCGCATAGTAATATGACGTAATAAATACAGACAATTCCGTCACCAAGTTATCTGAGTGCTTTAATAATACGAGTAGGTATATGTAAATTAGGAAGATCGCAAAAAGTAATTGGATTTCCGAAGAGTGTTTTGATAAGGGCAAGCTGAATTAAATTAATTCCAAAACGGAAGCCTACTACATACTACGTTTTTATTATCTTGTGTACATTTATTCTCCCTATATTATTAGTAAAATATTTTTTCTTTAATGACTACTAAAAGACATCCACCGCACAATTTCGGTGGATCATAAACTTGACTGGGGGTCTAGCATTTTCTAAAATGTTATAAATATCTGTATTGTAATGATCAAAATGATTGGTTTCAAATTAGCATTTAGTTTCATCGCTTGAGAATGTTATGAAAATGTGGGTGTTCGGAAAATAAAAATGACAGGGAGATGTATATAACAAGGAACACCGAGACAGTTAGAAATATTTTTCAATTTGTGCTCCGTAATTGTTGGTGCTAATAAATCACCGTCAAGTCGTTTACAGTTGTGAAGAGATTGCTATTTAAAGTAAGCACTTTGTGCATATCGTAACGCCAAGAGTTAGAGTAATAGTAGTTTGAAGCAACGTGTCACGGGGTAAGTGCTTACGTCTAATTTCCATCATAATAACCAGGGAGGTTTTCGCAAGCACTGATTCTTAATTGTGTTTGTTCTCAGCTTGCGGAAACGCCCTTACGTTACGGTGTATAAGCAGGGAATCGATAACTGGGTAACGTAAATGCACGCCCAAGAAAACTTGCCGCATACTCGCCATAGTACGCCATGACCATCGCTTGAATTTGAACGACTTCGAGAAATTTCCGAGTATCCAAACTACATACCGGCAGCCTACTGTCTAGTTATTATTAGTTGCTTTTTGAATCGCACGGTGTAACCGTAAACCCTGAGACATATGAAGGAGATATTGTTGTAACGGAATATATGTGTGTCACAATTACATAAGTGTGAGAAACAGGCCTCATCTTTGATTTAACTCCACCGAACCCAACCATTACATTGGCGCCTAACGGGTAAACTGTATATAAGATGAGCATATAAGTAAAGGAAATTGTGATATCACACTCGCATAGTATCTAGTAACTGTGCTTTGTTATCTACCTTGTGCAAGTAAATAAGTACTTAATTATCCGTGTGGTGACGGAGTAAGAATACAGGGTGTCACCAACCCCATTCTTCCCGTGGGTGTCGTAGGAACCGACAAAGGCAGCAGAAATTGCAGATAACATCACTGCTTAGGCCGGAGGCCAGCCGGGGCTGCGTTAGGCTATTCATGAGGTCTTAAATACTGACCTACTTGTATTTTGTATTTAAATTTTGGTTTATTTTGTTGTACCTACTTATCGTTGTATTTTTTTGCAACACACAGAGAAATGTTTCGAATTTTGACCTACTGGTATTTTTTAAAATTTGAATTTGTTTTAACGTACCTACTTATTGCTGTTTGGTAACGTATGCAACTCTAACTTATTTTTGGTATATATCAGAATTTGAATTGTTTTTTTTGTATACCTGCTTAACGGAGTTTTATTTTATAGTTAAATTTTATTTCTTGTGCTTCTGGTATTTTATAAATTGAAAATGTTTTTTTTATGTACCTACTACCTGTTTTTGTAACGGACATACGTTTTGTGTTTTTTAATTTTAGCTACTGGTTTTTAAACGGTTTTTATTTGTAACGAACATAAGTTATTGTGTTTATTTTTAAGTACTCATTTCTAAACGGTATTTTTATTTACAACAGACATAATTTACTGAGTTTTTTCTTTAATTAACCACTGGTTACAAACGGTTTTTGTTTGTAACGGACACACGTTATTTGTGTTTATTTTTTGTCATCTGATTTTTTTAAGGATTAATATTTTAGACATGGATGTAAATGCATTGTATAAAGATGAACTTGAGTTTGAATTGGCTTGCCGAGGCGTATCAGATTGTAAAACTGTGGCGACTATGCGGACATTTTTAAGAGAAATTTTATCTAGAGAGGCTAGAGGTGAGTCAACAATTTCTTTCAAAGTTCCTAAACCGTGCGTGGATAATCCAAGTAACGAAATTCTAAATTGTGAAAATAAATCATCGGTTATAGTCTCACTTATAACAGAGGTATCACATTGTCCAGACCACTCTTTTATTAGACGTATGCACTCTCGTTTGACGCATTTGGCGAATCGCGCTAAACTCATTATTCCCACTGAAACAACGGACATTGATAAGCATTTAGAGCTACTGAAAAATATTCAGAATACTATATTGTCGCTAAGGAACCTAGAACAGGAGGACGAGGACGATGATGGGATTTCGGCACACGGTAAGGATGTTTTGCAGAAATCTTTGGGTGACGAGGCTAGACAGATTATAGAACAATTAGTGAAAAGCCAGCTACCCGACAAAAAAGCGTTAATATAACAGAGTGGCCATGAGAATGCACGGAATCGGGCCAAAGAACACATGTCACCGACAACCTTAGATAGGCCTGGCCCTTCATTACGTTATCCTGGCCTGCAGAGGACTTCGACCTTTGATAATGGTTTCCACAAAAGGAAGCTAGTTCCCATTAAGGACTGGGGTATCAAATTTAGCGGCAATGGTACCCTAAGCATAAACGTCTTCTTGGAAAGAATAGAGGAACTCAAAGAAGCGCGAAATGCTACGGATGAAAACTTATTTAGATACGCGATAGACCTTTTCGAAGAGGACGCCTTGATATGGTTTAGGGCCAATAAGGATACGGTGACAGATTGGTCTGAATTAGTGCAGCTACTTCTAGACGCATTTCAATTGCCTTATTATCAAGAAGAACTACTAGATGAGATAAAGAGAAGAACCCAAAGCAACAGAGAAAGCGTTTTGATATATATTGCTGTAATGCAGAATATGTTTAATCGATTACCGAATCCTATTCCGGAAACACAAAAATTGATGATCGTTAGAAAGAATTTACAACCCTACTATCAGAAGGCAATCTGTCGTGACACTTTTGAGTCTATGACTGAATTAACGGCTGTTTTAAGAATCATAGAACGCACTAAGTTAAGATGTGACAATTTTAAGGAACCGAATCGGAATGATGTATTCATAGAGCGTAACTTAGCATATAAGGGTGGTAATTCAAACACACATGAAAATACGGTTGAGCCGGCAGCTATTAATGCTAATGAAATAAATGCTGGAATTGTAGAAATCCAGGACACCGTTTTAGAAATTGTAAACTGCCAAAGCAAAGACTATTCTGTTATAGGTGTGGTAAGTTCGGCAAAACTACCCAGAAATGCACCTGCAATAATACTGGTAAGGGAAACGATCAGTCAGAGTCGATGCTAGCCGATCGATCTCTGAGCAAGTAGGTCATTTTAATGCAGATGACTGGCAACAATGGCTACATACCGTCTCGAGATTCCTTAAAACGGGCGAGATTTGTAACGTAAATAGAAATGCCTTTGATAATCGTTATTATGTAAACATTAAAATTTTAAATCAGTCATTTATCGGGTTACTTGATTCGGGGGCTACTGCCTCAGTAATTCCGCTAGAATTTGCCAAGAAAATCAGTAAATTGGGTTTCACTGAACACAAAGTTGATAAGCGTGTTTTCACTACGGCTGATGGTACTACGCACGTAATTGATTCGGTTGTTCATTTGCCTATCCAATTTACTGAGAGTTATAAAGTTGTTCACTTTTATAGTATGGATGGCTTAAAACATGACATTATTTTGGGCATGATTTTTTTCACAGCATTTAATTTAACGATAGGAGTTGGGCAGTCTATAGCTGATATTGCGGCAATCACTGTCTCGCACCCTGTAATTTCTCGTGATGAACTTTCTAGTGAGCAAAAAGAACGGCTAAAATAGGTTATTGGAGGAAATGGGTTCAGAAATCGGTAAAGGTTAAGGCAAAACATCAATGATAGAACATAAAATTGACACCGGCAACCAATTACCCATCAAACAACAACAGTATCCTTTTGCGCCACCGATTATGAAGGAGTTAGAAAAGGAAATTCAAGACATGATCGATAATGACGTGATAGAGCCCTCGATTAGTTCATGGCGTTCTCCGGTATTACTGGTAAAGAAAGCTTCAGGCAAGAATCGACTGTGTCTTGATAGCCGTCAGTTAAACAAGATAACTGTAAAGGACTCCTACCCATTGCCTAGAGTCACTACTCTCTATCATAGACAGTCTAAAAAACGCCCGATTCCTGTCCACTATCGATTTACGATCGGCATTTTGGCAAATACCGCTTGAGGAAACGAGTAAAGAGAAAACTGCGTTCGGTCTCCCGGGAAAGGGACTTTTTCAGTTCAAAGTTATGCCCTTTGGCTTAAGCAATGCATCCCAAACACAACAAAGGTTGATGGACTGCTTGTTTACGCCAGAGTTCGAAGGAAAAATATTCACATATTTAGATGACATCGTGATCAGTAACCCAAGCTTTGAAGACCACATATTGTCACTAACACACGTAAAAAACCAACTACAAAGAGCGGGTCTCACAATCAACATAGATAAATGTGCATTTGCGAGGTCATCTTTGAAATACCTGGGCTATGTTGTAGACAAGGAAGGATTACGTACTGACCCCGATAAAGTCAAAGCCATCCTCGATTACTCTCGGCCAACGACTTACACTGAATTAAAGCGATTTATTGGGTTAGCCAGCTGGTATAGACGATTTGTCAAGAACTTTGCCACTGTGGCAGGTCCACTACATGATCTGCATAAGGGTGGAAAAAAGGCAAAACGCATTGTATGGAACAAAGAAGCGGAGGAAGCGGAGAAATCAACGTCGGTCCATGAAGTAACGGGTAAAACACCTTCGTTTTTGTTCTTTGGAAGAGAAGCAGCAGTCCATGGCATGAAACCCTACAGCTTCGAACTGGACAATCCAATTACCTTTGACAAGGCTAAATTCAAAGCCAATATTGGGTTCAGAAACAAGGTGTATGATGATGTTTGTAAGAGAATTCAGCAAGCGCATGAGACCAATCGTAAACATTATAACATGAGGCGTCGCATTTGTGACTACAAAGTAGGTGATGTGGTTTGGAAACGCACTAAACTACTCTTTAATGCTGACAAGACCTTTATGTCTAATTTGGGCCCCAAGTTTGAGAAAGCGGTTGTAGCTGAAAATATATCAAGCGATGTTTACAAATTACAAAACCTTAGAGGCAAGGATTTAGGAAAGTGGCATTCTAGTGGCATTAAGCGTTTGATGTGAATCCGGTTGGATTCTTTCGAGGAGAGGGGATATCGTAATGATCAAAATGCATGGTTTCAAATTAGCATTTAGTTTCATCGCTTGAGAATGTTATGAAAATGTGGGTGTTCGGAAAATAAAAACGACAGGTAGATGTATATAACAAGGAACACCGAGACAGTTAGAAATATTTTTCAATTTGTGCTCCGTAATTGTTGGTGCTAATAAATCACCGTCAAGTCGATTACAGTTGTGAAGAGATTGCTATTTAAAGTAAGCACTTTGTGCATATCGTAACGCCAAGAGTTAGAGTAATAGTAGTTTGAAGTAACGTGTCACGGGGTAAGTGCTTACGTCTAATTTCCATCATAATAACCAGGGATGTTTTCGCAAGCACTGATTCTTAATTGTGTTTGTTCTCAGCTTGCGGAACGCGCCCTTACGTTACGGTGTATAAGCAGGGAATCGATAACTGGGTAACGTAAATGCACGCCCAAGAAAACTTGCCGCATACTCGCCATAGTACGCCATGACCATCGCTTGAATTTGAACGACTTCGAGAAATTTCCGAGTATCCAAACTACATACCGGCAGCCTACTGTCTAGTTATTATTAGTTGCTTTTTGAACCGCACGGTGTAACCCTAAACCCTGAGACATATGAAGGAGATATTGTTGTACCGGAATATATGTGTGCCACAATTACATAAATGTGAGAAACAGGCCTCATCTTTGATTTAACTCCACTGAACCCGACCATTACAGTATAATTAAGTGATAATGGAGCCTCAATCAATAGTTAAACATAAAAGGGCTACGGCTGTAATGCTTCATTCCATAAGACGTCAACAATTTCTGATTTGAGAAGTGATGTCACCATAAGTAATTTGTATTCGGAAAACACTAGGTCTACTGAACGATAAACATTAACTTCGAATAACTTAACGTAGTGGCAGGAATGTCACATACCCCGCCGCCGCAATGCTGCTCCCATTGACTTCAAATTGTATTATTACATGAATGTAAAGCTCTATATGAAACTATAGTTGCCAAACAATTTTACACTGTAGGTACGTATACCATTTTATATAAGTATATTCCTTGTTTCAGGAATGAAGATAACAGAGAAACAACATGCGATGGTTACACGTCCTGTTTTGTTTTATCGTCGTCGATACAACACCTAATAATCGAAGATTCATCGACTACTGGACTGACATATTTCGACCATTCCCTCGAAATCCCAAAGAAGGCTTTCTCGCCGATTATACGCCACAAAATCAAGAAGAGTTCGATTTTATAATCGTAGGAGCTGGTTCTGCTGGATGCGTCCTAGCTAATCGCTTAAGTGAAGTACCACAATGGAAAATTTTACTCATAGAAGCTGGAGGTAACGAAAATTTCTTTTCTGACATCCCAATATTTGCACCATTCCTATCTTTAACGCCCATGAATTGGGGTTATAATTCGATGCCAGAGCCCCGAGCATGTAGAGATTTAAGAGGCAAAGTATGTTTTTTGCCCCGAGGCCGAGTTCTCGGCGGCAGTAGTGTACTCAACTTTTTAATCTACCAACGAGGACATCCCGAAGATTACAATGACTGGGCTAGAATGGGTAATGAGGGCTGGAGTTATGATGAAATCTTACCCTATTTCAAAAAATCTGAAAACATCGGTATAAAAGAACTGCGAAATTCATCTTATCATGGTACCGGTGGTTATATGGACATAGAATATTCTCCGTTTAATTGTCCACTTGAGAAAATATTTAAAAAAGCTGGTGAGGAACTGGGTTATAAATGGAGTGATCCTAATGGCGAAAAGGTGATCGGTTTCTCGAAACCACAAGCTACCATGAGGAAAGGCAGACGCTGTAGTTCTTCAAAAGCATTTTTGGAACCTATTCGTTACCGACCTAATTTGAAAGTTACTAAATTTTCGACCGTTTCCAAAGTTTTAATAGACCCGAAAACTAAAACAGCCACAGGCGTAGAATTTCATAAACGCAACATAAGGTAAGAACGTGCTAAAATATGTGCCTATTATCTGAACACTGAAGTTAGCCAGAGTTTGATATTGTAACTTAAATATCCACACATTTACACGAGGTTATTTATCCTCTATGTTCAAACTACAATATTTAAGTACCTACAAAGACATTAGAAACATAAGTTTGTAACAATAACAAGTACCTATTACATTATTTTACAGTTTAGTTTGAATTGCACATTGTAATTATAAGTTTTGTTTGAAGTTAAAACAAGCCTTTTGGGCTTTTTATTATTTATTTGAACAGCCAGTAATTGATTAACTATTGGTTAATTAATTTTTAATAGACTCTTTTGTATTCCGTCTATAGCAATATTATTCATACATGAGATCATTTCATAAATAACGTTTCTAATGTAATTACTGCGTTTATTGCTTTCAGCACGCAGCTATATTTAATACACTGACCTGTTTATGAGCGAAAATAAAATTTTGGACTAAAATTAACACTAATAGATATAGAGTACCTGTTCTACTTTGAGTTAGTTACATAATATATGTATATTGATAAAAACACATGATAAAAGCAGATTCTGAAGTAGGGTTAAGGGTCGGATTTAGTAGGTATATGGCAGCGATTGTTTTCAATGTAATAACTGGTATTTCTACATTAAAACATTTGCAGCATACAAGTGAGGGCCCGCCGGGAAGTGATATTATCAGCAGGAGCTATTGGATCAGCGCAACTGCTGATGGTGTCGGGAGTGGGGCCCGAGGATCATTTAAAAGAGTTCGACATCCCGACTATAGTCAATCTACCGGTTGGGTACAATCTTCAAGACCATGTTACGTTTTCTGGCAATGCCTTCATTGTAAACGAAACCGATATGACTATGAATGATGTAAGTATACCATCAATATTTTGGAAATAGGTAGTGTATTTTTTTTTTCTCAGATAACAATTTTAAAGCTATTTGCTTGCTGCACGGCTGGCAGGATATAAGCATTTACTAATATCTGTGGGCATGGCACTGCCCTCGCCCAGATGAACCAAGTGAAGCGCAAAGGCACTACTTACCTTAGTAACAACAATATTTGGCGTGGTCTAATGTTACGAAGTACAAGAACTATTGTACATACTAATGAAAAGTGATGAACAGTGAATAACTTCATCAACTTACACTCATGTCACGATAGCGAAACGGCCAAGCCGCATATTTAGGTGTACAGTTCGTAAAGTTAGAGTTTGTAGAGTTTAAGCCCGTGGAATAAGGACAGGTAGTAAAAAGCTTGACTCTACAAAATATCTGATAACTTATATGGTTTGATCTTGGCAACATATTAAATGAATTGAATGAAATGGTGGCAGAAAATATCTTTGCAAAAATTAATTACTTACTTTTTTTCATGTCTTCCTTGTTATGTATATTACTTGTTTATTATATCATTGTATGGTGTCGTCATCGTGTGGTGACGGATTAAGAATATGAATTGTCACCACCCCATATCATCTCATGGGTGTCGTAAGAGCCGACAGAGGGAGCATATTATGCAGAGAACAGCACTGTAAGAGAAGGAAAACTTGATACAAACCCTTTACCAACCCGTTTGGCCAGCGTGGTATAGTAGGCCAATTCCTCCTTTCAAAGGAGAGCCTGGTCCAGCAGTGGACTGTTAAAGGCTGGTGATGATGATGATATCATTGTATCGCATAACCTGTCGCAAATGATTAATATGCCTTTACAGTAACATTATATGTACTGTTCAGAATTTGCCCTAGGCAGGTGGGAATTGATGCAGAAGGCAGTGGAAACTAGTTTACATACATCCACTTGACCTGGGCAACGCAAGAAGTCTGACATACATGGGCTGAGTTTCTCAGCGCTAACAATCAAATACAATATGCAGTTACCTGGATCTTCACTGGTGTCAGGCCTGGAGCTAGCTAGATAAACACACAACTAAACTGGCCAAAATAGAGAGTGTTATATCTAGGTACTTAGCTGGTCCTCCAAACTTGATGTCTTCAAGGCACGTGGCTAGATGTGGTAAGATTCACAATTTCGCAAAATGTCAAAGTTCAATACAATATCACAAAGTTATCATCATGGGCAACTGAGCCGTGCCAGACAAATAAATTGCGGCAATTTTTCAAGGTTTTAGACAATTCAATTCGCGAAGCTGGTTTACAATGTGCTTTCAATACACCGAGATTTAACGGAAGAAAAATGACTTGTCAGTTCATAATGGGACCAGTGTCAAAAAATAATTACCAAAGATAACATATGTTACAAACTGGTATTCGCGTTCTAATCATAGAAATATATATATTTCAAACAGGTATAGAATTCTAGAATTACAGAATTCACAGTAGTAGTTAGTACAGTTAGTGGTAATAGATAGTTAGTGGTATAGATGATAATATATAGAGCATATTGCCTCTTACTTGGAAACTACAACATGGTTAAAATACATTTGTTAACCGAAATTCAGGTCCATGTTATGTATTAGGTATGGAAAAAATTATCAGCGCCTGGCAAAATATTCTCGCCACGACACTGGTTCATTATTTTTTCCTCTTATGAGTTTACGGCCAACTCTCGCGTCGGAGTTTTCAGCCCGCCAGAAGGCCTGGCATGGCTTGAAGATTCCTGTACTTACATAAAAGCCGAGACCAACAGCTTTCGTACCCTCCGAAGCACGGCAGCACTCAGTTGAAAATGCCACACATGGTCACGCATCCAAGTGGTGCTGTGCACGCGCTTCTCAAGTTTGCCGACCTGTTACGAACGGTAGGCTATGAGCTCTACGATCTACGAAACCAAATCTAAACTCGCCATTCGCGGTGAACAGTTACCAAAGCGAATATCTAAAATCTGGATAAAGCTTTAAGCTTATTTATGTATAACATTGTAAAAGTACAGTTTTTACAAGCGCTGAGACACTTTTAATATTCTTGACTTTATCACCAATAAATTATTAAGTTTACAGGACGCCGATATCTTCTAAATATCATTAATAAACAGCCACGCTCTTTACAAATGGTAATCTTATAAAAAAAAAATATATTATGAGCCGTAGAAATTAATAATTCAAACTTGGATAATAAATTTTTACTGCAAGTAGAGTCACTATAGGGCCTCAAGATTTTTTATCCGTATTTTCGCACGCCGTATATTCCTGACAGCGAAGAATAACTGGAAAGCATTTATGAGATTGAGAGGTCACTTTCATCAACGCATGTAAATGATAAGAATCATCTCAAAATCATATCTTGTATTTAAAGAACAGCTTATATCTGTTCACCTAAAAAGCAATATTCATTAGTCACTACAAAAATAAATATTAAAACAGATATGATTATGAGCTAACGCCACTTCTAAATGGAAAACATCGAATTGAAGTGAATTCGGAGTACCTAAAATTATTTTTGGGTATAATTAATAGATATATTGTTTGGGAATATTGATATTGATAACTGCTTTAATACGGAGAGTTGTTCTTAAAAAGAAATCAATGCCTTGATATCTCAGTTCCACTGTCAAAACATGTTGGCGGCAGCACTCTCCCTGCTCATCACGACGCAGCCTAAATTTTGTGGCAAAATAGCAATGGATGTGTCATTTTTCTCACCAACCCATTTTTGGCCTCTTTCCAACTATAATTCAATGAACGGCAGGCTACCTATGTACTTGCAAAAAATTTTAATTAATAATATGTTTTTAAAATTATCCAGGAACAGGCTTAAAATGTTTCAAGGTTTAGTTCATCTTTAAACTATTCGAACTTCAGAATTATTCGTCTTTGTTCTCTGATGGAAATTCCTTGTTAACGCTTGGCGCCTCTTAGCCTCGGGAAAACTTCTTTCATCGGAATAGCAAAGGACATTCAGAATCTTGTGCCTAAAATGAAGTGACCTAATTTTGACATACAAGTCTGGAAACAAATATGCGGCGCCCAATCACTATATTGATTCGATATGCAAATTCAGCCAATTTAGTTATTGCTCTAAGCTGTGATAGCATATTTTAGCGAGTGTGTTTACACATCAACTGAGACTCAAACCTGAATAATAAGACCGTTGATGTACCGGTGACGTGATCTTATATTTTTTTTAATTGTAGGTCAAATGACAAACTTATTCGATTTTAAACTTTCGTGATTTGTATACATTATATAAGTTTATGTAACGGGTAATCGCGTTTGCTAACTTATTTATGCTATAAATAAGTACCTCAATTTTTTTCCAACATTTCGACCGGCTTACAGCAGTCGTCCCTCCGCGAACACTTTATTTTTTTATTTTTCTTTATTAGGGAAAACAAACGTCATTACATTTCAAAAACTTAAATAATAAATTTTACAATGTATTACTTAATGCAATAACAACAACATTTTCCACAAATTACTTAAATAAAAATAATTGCTGTAAAGTGTACGTGTCAAGAACATCCAAAACTCAGTAATGTTTACAAGATTTAAATAGATACTTAATAAAGTTGTTTTTACTATGTATTAACATGTATACTGTGTAAGATTTATGATACCTGTCGCTTAATTTCCTTTTTGAATGTACTTTTAGACAAAGCAAAAATGTCGATATCTGAAAAGTATTTATTGTACATTTGAGTAAGGCGTGTGAGTGGAGCACGCTTACCCGCGTTAGTTCGGCACGAGCCTGGTGCAAAGAGCGGATAGTCGCGCACCCCACGTCGATGGTTATATCTGGGTACTACAAATCTTATTTCATTGTTTAATTCTATGGAGTCTAATTTGTTATGTAACAAATCATGAAGTGTCATCGTCTGGAGAAGCACTCGTCTCTTTTCAAGGGGCACTAGTTTGTATTGCGCTAATAGCTGCTCATAAGTCAATCGTGTACGATAGCATCTGTATTGAATTGTCCGGAGAAATTTCTTTTGGACTTTTTCCAAGGCTATCTTATATTTGTCATATAGGGGATCCCAGACTAAGCAGGCATATTCCAACTGGGAGCGAATAAAGGAAGAGTATAATAGGATATAAGTAGACGGGCGGATAAAGTCAGTGCTGACTCTCATACTAAAATTTTGTAAATTTGAAAGGCTTTGGTTATAATGCTTTCAATGTGGAGATCCATATGTAATTTGCTGTCGAGTATTATGCCCAGGTCCCTCAAATGCGTAACCCTGGCTAAAATATTGTCACATAGATGGTAATCATGGTTTATAATATTTATATTTTTCGTAAAGCTTATCGTATGGCATTTAGAGACACTTAAACGTAGTTTATTAAGTTTACAATATTCCGATAGTCTATTCAGGTCACTCTGAAGTTTAACGCAGTCACTGATGTTTCTGATATCTTTATATAACTTAAGGTCATCGGCGTACAAAAGGAAATTAGTGTATTTAAAGCATTTATTTATGTCGTTTATAAAGATAATAAAGAGTAGGGGGCCAAGTATTGATCCCTGCGGAATTCCGGACGTTACTTTAACGCTTTCAGACTTATATCCGTTGACCACAACTACCTGACTTCTATTATTAATATATGAGCTAAACCAACGTAGGAGATTGCCTCTAATGCCATTGAAAGCTAGTTTATTAAGAAGGATCTCATGATCTACTCTATCAAAAGCCTTCTGAAAATCCGATCAGAAAATCATCTACTTGTACTTGTTTATCAATATGTGTGAATAGAAAGTTTATAAATGTTGCCAAATTAGTGACTGTAGACTTCTTTTTTACAAAACCGTGCTGTTCACAGATAATGTCGTTATGAAAAAGGGGATAAATTGCGTTATGGACTAGTCTTTCAAAAATCTTAGCCAATATACATAAAATCGAAATGGGCCGATAATTTTCGACATTATGTTTACAACCACTTTTATGAACAAGAATGACATAGGCGCATTTCCATACATCTGGGAAATAACCTTCGGTAATACACTTATTAAAAACAATATATAAGGGTTTGTCTATGGAGTTGGCAGTATTTTTGAAAAATATAGCCGGTAATGTGTCCGGTCCTTGTCCCTTAGATGTGTCAAGGCGTTTTAATTCCTTACTAATTTTATTTATATCAAAATGAAGTTCGCTCATCAAAACACTTCCTTCCGATACATTCAAAGGTGGTAACCAATCAGACGTCAAAGTAGATGGCTCGTACACGGATTTAAAGTATGAAGAAAACAGTCCACAAACAGTTTCAGGATCATTTGATGCTTGGTTACTATATGACATATTTGATGGTACACCTGACTTAACATTTTTGTTTCTTATATACGTCCAAAAGTGTTTAATGTTTTTAGGGATTGAATTTTCTACACTATTTAGGTATTTTGTGTGGCATATCTTCATTTCAGTTTTAAACCGCGCCCGCAGTATATAAAATGTTTCATAGTCGGAAATGTTTTTATAGGATTTCCATTTACGCCATGCTTTTTGTTTGTTTTTAAATATATGAATTAATGATGGGCTGAACCATATGGGGTAACGCACTGCTCTAGGCTTACTTAAGGGAACGTGTGTTTTCACAATATTATAAATCGTTTCGTAAAATATATTTACAGAGCTCTCTGCAGGAAGATGACCGATTAAGCTATTCCACTGAATATTATTAATATCGGTGTTTATAACATCATAATTGACTTTATAATAGTTATATTTTTTAAGAGGATGCCGGCGCATTGATCTTACTCTAAAAACGACGAAAATATTTATTTTCTTGAGCTTGCATTCAATCCATAATCCTTAACACGGCATCGTTGTGGTAAATGCCATACATACATACATTATACATTTAATGCTAATAGTCTATATTATGTAGGATGGCAGTGATAGCCTAGTGAAGACACCGACAGACTGCTACGCAGAGGGTCTCTGGTTCGAATCCACGGCGCGCACCAATGACTTTTCGAAGTTATGTGCGCATTAAATTGTTAATCATTGCTTGCTAAACGGTGAAGGAAAACATCACGAGGAAACCTGAATGTCTGACAGTTCTCAATAATGATTTCAAAAGATATGTCAAGTCTGCCAATCCGCATTTGGCCACAGTGGTGAACTTTGGCCTTATCCTTCTTGTAGCAAGAGGAGACCCGTACCTAGCAGAGGGATAGTGTACATACGGGGCTGATGAAGTAAATCTATATTAGATAGTGTAACTGTTTTACATCATCGTTCGAGTAGACAAAACGATATAAGTCATGTAAACGATACCCATAATATAACCATCCAAAACCGACTGACCATCCTAAAAATACGCGCACAGAAATATCAATAAGACTTCCTGTATTGAAACATCGATATGATCCTATTGCCTTCTACAGTTGACAGCAGCATCACCGCTGGTGGCAGCAGCTTACATGGCAGGGCGAGGGCCTCTCACGATGCCTGGAGGCGCTGCGGGCCTCGCATTTGTGCACACTAAGTACTCACAAGACACTGATAAGAGCAGACCTGATATTGAACTCGTCATGGGCTCTGGCTCCTTGGCTGGTGATGCTCTTGGTATTTTAAGGGCATTGCTCGGTAAGTATAACGTGACTTAGTTTTTTAAGGATTGATAGATCTATGTATTGAAGCCTGTGTCGCGAACGTCGCGGTAGACTTTACAAACATCCAATCAACTGAAACAAAGAACAGTCACAAAATAACAATTTATGGATCATACAAAGTGTTGTTCCGTGTGCGAATCAAACTCACGACACTCAGTGCAGTGTTCAACAGTGAGCAAATCTCTTAACCTACTTACTGCGGAATTCAATATTCAATCCATCCATTTTTTTGAAATTTTAGATTCATTTTTGACATAAGCTCCATACAAAATATGTCAAACACGAATCTCGAATCTCAAAATCCATGGATAGATCGAATATCCGGCCCTTAAGGTGGTAAAAATTGATCATTCTCACTAGTTCCACCAGCAATTAGTTCCATGGAACTAGTGAGACTTTTTTTTCTCAGTAGTTCCACCGTAGTCATTAAGTCCATGGAACTACTGAGAAAAAAATGTGTCACTAGTTCCAGTTGCATGGGCAGCAAAGAACATTTGTTTAATTTTTGTGGGATAGTAGGTTATGGATTAAGTATTTGCTTACATAAATGGATAGCAGGTATGGCTATTCCGTTTCCAAATGGCAAAAATAAAATCTTTTGATTATTCCATTTAAAGAAATAATGAGTAAGTACCTACATTATACAATAGGTATTTTGATCTGCATTTGCAAATTATTTTAATAATACAATATAGACAATATTCATCTAAAATTATATGAAACAGTGTGCGATGATATTAAACCCTATTTTCATTTAATGTTACTTAAATAATTAATCAGAATATACTGTTGACTGGTGCAGAATAACACTGCACGATAGGTACGTATGTGTTAGGTTCTTACCTGTAATGTCGTAATACGTAAAAAATCGCGGCGATCAGCTGAGCGGCGGCGGCGGTCAATACACAGAGCTGATTTTTTAAATGTATGATTACGAAAAAGAAAATTTTGATTTGTTGAGTTATTTTTCATATAATCTATTCAGTTATAGTACAATATTCACCCCAAAATATTTTGCAAATGCATATCAACACACTGTATAAGCCGATAACTACTTATTGGAGACACCGGCAATAAGCTCAAACGAAAGTAGGACAGAAATTTTAACTTTTAATGAATACCTTGATAATGAATGTTTGTATTCCAGGAATAACAGATGAGTGGTACTGGAAAGTTTACAGCTCGATGCCTTTCAGTGCGAGGCTACGCACATTCGTAATAAACCCTGTGTTAATCCGACCCAATAGTGTCGGTCGGCTAATGCTCCGAAGCCCGCATTTCGCCGATCACCCCAGAATTCATTTGAATTATTTCGCTGATCTCAACGATTTGCGGACTATGGTTGAAGGTGTGCGCATGGTAATGATGGTTTATATTTTTAAAAAGAGAATGGTATGCAATTGGATAAAAACATTTTAAAAGCAATGCACAAGGGTCAATAGATCAATTTTTATTATGTAGGTACCCATAACCGTCAGTGGAATAACTTTAATAAAGCTACGGTCCTTAGATACAGCATACTATCAGTAGGGCAAAATTATACAATGATGATAAATATTCCTTCTTAAAGTGTTACAGAGTGGATATATATCCACTCTGTAACACTTTAAGAAAGAACCACTTCCACTCTGCCACATCATCAAAATAGAACCGATGACTGAGGAACATAAGCTAATTCGCTGTATGTTGGTACATTTCGTTACCTACTTATGTCCCTAAATTCACGATAGATTTTTTGAAAGCTAGATAGCATAGCTAATTCCCAGCACGGAACTACCTCTAAATGGCGTAAAATGCCTATAATTTATACAACTCTAACCTCTCAATTTAAATTTAGCCGAATAAAATTCTAACAGCCTAGCACCTTTGATAAGTGTTTGGATTTTTATATATTAAATAACTACAAACGATTGTCTTCAGGTGGAAAAGGTGATCTACACTAAAGCGTTCCAACGGTACAGAACAAAAATGCACGACACGCCCTTCCCAGGCTGCGAGTCTCATGTGTTCGACTCAGACGAATACTGGGAATGTGCAATTATGCAGACTTCTATTACATTGGATCATCAAGTATGTTAATTCTGTACCTACCTTTATGTATCAACAAGATACAGGTGTTTTTAAGAACGTAGATTGTGAAATAAATATTTTCATATTTTTAAAGATTATTGGTTGTCTCCGTTTAACACCAGGCAGAAAAGTCAGAGATAGCATGAAACTTGCCGTCCAATAAACGCCTCAAGTAAATCAACCAGACATAAGTCTGATACACTCGAATCTCTATTTTCTTGTCCTGTCAAATTCTTGTCCTGACACAAGAACCGGGACCGAACTTTGATCAAATTTGATCGAAAGGACCGACAGCTTTACGTGCCCTCCGAAGCAAGGTAGCTCTATGATGTCAATGCCGAACGCGGTCACCCATCCATGGGGTAGCCTGTGCAAGGGTTGCTTATGGTCCGAGAGCTGACATCAATTTTGGGTAGATATTTGAGGCAAGCTGAAAACTTGCCTCATGCCTCTCCTATTATACCCCAACACGGAACTGCAGACCTGGCTAGCGAGTAGCGAGGCTATAGAAAAGTATGGAAACATTTATACAGGCTGTAAAAAGATCCTTAACCAAAACTGAAATGCCAAGTTGTACCAATAACTACGAACATTTTTTACTTCGGCACCATACCTGGGAAATTACTGGTTCAGGAGATATTGAGGCTCAAAGTTAGTCTGGAATTTTTCTAATTATTATTTTTAAAAACATATTGGCGGGGTCATTGCATCGATTTTGTAAATCGATGCATTGACACCGCCAATATGTTCTTTAGATGCCCTATGAACCCATGGATAAGTAGGTATTTCGAACATTGCACGCGCGCGCTTTTAATTGCGGTTTAAAAAATGCAAAATCTTAAAAAAAAGAGTCGTTTCCCAGGTATTATTTTTGGTTAGTATGACTTGGCATGATGTCCACAACGAGTAGACTTCGGCTTGGTGATGGGTCTTGTGACACCCTGTATATTTCCAAAAACATATTTGAGGCAAACTAGCATGACGGAGCCCTGCTTCGCAGGGCTTCTATTTTTAGATAAAGGGTCACAAGGAACCTAACATAACCTATTAAGTTTCTCAAGTTAACGAGACTTTTTCATATGAACGATACGTCGGCCTTGCATACTTCGCTCCAGTGAACTTTCGTACTGGCGTACATCGAGATCCTATACTTTAGAACTAACATACGTCGACATTTCAAAGTTCTACATTCAGTAGCCGAGTGGTCAAATACTGCTGTCGTTAGTATTAACTTTTTTGCCATTCATATGTTCACAGGTTGGGACATGCAAAATGGCTCCAGCAGGTGATCCAACTGGAGTAGTTTCTCCGAGGCTTCTAGTTCACGGTATAAAAGGACTTCGGGTTGCAGATGCGTCAATTATGCCTCGGATTCCAGCAGCTCACACTCACGCTGCAGTAGTCATGATCGGTGAAAAGGCATCTGATCTCATCAAAGAAGACTGGGGTCTCCCCACGCAGTTTACAAAAGAATATGCTATGTGTTCAGACATAAAATAGTACCTACGTAAATACTTAGAACATTAATATCACTGAAGAGGTAGGTACCTAAACTGTATGAAGTGCTTGCCTAAAAGTCACAGGTCTAAAAGCCAAGGTGCTGAAGGTGCATTGTCTGAATTACCCGAGTCATCTATCTTAAAGCCGAACAAGTTACAGAAAGAGGATTAAGTTTACCCACTGTTAGGTATACCTAAGAGCCGAGGGTGAGGGCGATACCCGAGGGTGTAGGTACCTATAGGTACCTACACCCTCTGACCGTAAAATCGTTTATTATAAAGGTACATATAGGCTTAGCAACACTTTTGAAAAGAAACGACGAGAGCACATTATGTAAATCATTATTCGGTAGGTAGTCGTAGGTACCTATAGGTAGGTAGATGTGCAAACAAGTTGTTGTGTAGGTACTTAGGTATCATGAAATTCAGATCTAGCGCGTAATTTTTTCTTTTCGAATTCCACTAAAATTTTTATTACGCATACACGGAAACATATAGAAAAGATTATGCCTAAGCACTAAAAAAAATGTAGTTTAAATAAAGCCCAAAAAAACGTTGCATAATTTGTAACGTAACAAGAGTGATGATTAATTATCTATGTTGATAACGTTGAATACGCAAAATTATAAATTCAGTCCGGTTGACGTGCGTAAAATGTGCCATTGCGCCATTGGCGGTAGATCAGGATGCGGCAGCATGATAACTGATTTTAAGCAGTTTACAAGGTTGAAAAATAAAACAATCGGTTTAGGATAATCAAATATATGACATAAAAAACAATCAACCTGTAACATCATATACAAAATAAAGGTTTAAAATTTTTGAAAACTTAAAATCTTCAAAAAACTCAAAACTTCTTGGAAAAAGAAAAATCAAAAATGTTTCATTGCTAAATTATTACTCAGAATAATCAGCCTTTTTAATTTTAATTAGACAAAATTACAACTTTTCTTATAAATTTAGTTACGATATCAGGAACTACACAATCAACAGTCTTGTGAAATAAATATTGAGATCAGTACACGATTATTTTCATCAAAGTAATTTGCTTGCTCATAGCTCTTTTACATCACTTAACTCCATCGGTAACTTTTTGCAACGCTTCTGCAAGTGTTTCTTCCGTATAGTTCCTGTAATTGGGATACCAGGCGTTTTTTATAGTTCCGCACCGTTTCATCTGTAAAAGTGGGTATCTTTGATAAACTGTAATTATTACATTGAGGTTTGTTTAAATTAATCTTGGGGTTACTTTGATTATTATCAATGTTGCCCCGTACCACCTAACAAAATAAACCCAGGAACAAATATGTACTCATAATAAAACAAAATATGGCCACCATCTATCCAAGCCAATCAATTAATTTTACTTGGAAGATACCATTTCATAATTTGAAATAATTAAAAAAAACCGACAACAATAATACCAACCTTTGCAGCATTTAAGTTATCCCGCACACTATTTCTTGGGTTTGCACTTACACGAAATAATTATTTTTTTAAACGAGTAACGTTATCAACACCAACGCTCACGCGTTGAAGAAAGATAACTGAACAGTCAAAGATGCCAACAAAAAAAATCAAATGTCTGCGTTCCATAGAAAATGATATTTTAAGAAAAAAGCATCCATAAAAAGTAATCATCAAATTAACCCCGCTATTTGAAAGTAATTTTACGGTAGTACCTCTTTGATCTAGCGATAGTATAGGTATAGGGCAATAAGGACTGGTGAACATGAGATCTCAGATTCTCTAGTTGGGCTTAGGCGAAGTTGATGTTGTGTTGAACGCCGTAAAATGAATTCGCTCCAGCTTAAATATAAGCTCCGGCTGGCATTGTATCCGTCACTCCATAAAAAATCGGATAGCCATTCAAATCACAGTCGGTCAATCATAGCAGACCCTGTGATTGTTATGATACCTAATACTGGTGCATCCATGTCGTAGTTATTTTTTGTTATGCTACTGGAAATATTATACTCTTTTGGAAACGTAAGTAACATGTCGGTAACATGTAATTAGCAACAATCTGTGGAGATTCTTCGACTGTTTTGCTATAAAATGTTGTGCTCTGACATTCTGAAATGCTGCTTAACAAACAGTGATTGCAATATAGATAAACCGTATACCCACCATTAAAGTTAACGAAGCTCGTGAGTTCAAGACATAGATATTACTTCATCTTTTCATCAACATTTTCGTGTCAGTGTGTCAGCTCTGGCACAGAATAGATAGTACTAACGTAGCTATGGTGTCGAAGTTTAAAGGCGCCCAATTGCAGCGGTTTTACATGCCACTCGAAGCAACGTAGCGCTCACCCATCCAAATGGTGACCTCTATCAACATTGCTTAACTTTGCCGATCTATTGTATTTGGCAAACAAGATCTGTTTTAAAGGCTACATAGATAGTTAGATACTACTGTTAACGGGCTACGCTACCAGATCAAACATTAGCATATTCTACAATTGCCATTTATTACCAACATAAATAAAATTATGATGATACATATTTTTTATGGTTATTTTTTTCTTAGTCCACATATTCATAATGCTAGTCTAGTCAAACCAATATACCAAATATAGCTGTAGCTAAGAATATAAAAATGTTTTAATTATAAGTTAGTACAAGAATCTATGGCTCACATCGAGCTAGATTTTGTTAGAATAATTATAAATGTGCAATAATTAAATTTACATTAAATAAATTGAAATGAAATAATCAGATGTTTTATTACTTATCTGCCCATCAACATCTTTTAACAATTAAATCTTTATTATTTTACTAAACACAGATTCAACACTGCAATATTTAACAGAATTTATCAAATGGTAAAAACTGTTGAGAGAATGGTTTCATCTTTGTACATGCTTGACCTACAAAGAGAGATTATAGATTTGATTTTATTTTTATGGAGAGAGTGGATGGTGTGGAAATGGATGGGTTTCTCCCTTCCCATTTTAGACCCTGAGTTAGATTTTTAGTTTACAATTGATGGTACCAGAGGTAGCAACCTCGGGAAAACAAGCATTTCAGGTAGGCCAGTTTTTAGATATACTATCTCTCTCACTCTCCTGGACGTCATAGGGGCTGTCTTGCTGCCGGCAGTGGTTGCGTTCATCAGTGCGCATCGTACTTGTACAGGTAAAAAATATTTTTTTCAAATAATTGGATGTCCCTCATAACACAGGATTTTCCTAGCATGGGGGTCATTGATTGATCTACTTGAATTCTGTTTTTTATAAATACTGTGATTGTGTCCGTTAATTCGTGTACCTTATGACAAATAAAGTTATTATTATTATTTAGAAAACTTTAAGAAGTTATTTTTTATTATTATTTATTTTATTGACCTTTTTGCAATATGAATTTATTATTGGCAGACATTTTCATTGTTGTTTTAATTGTACCAAACTAAAAAAAAAAAAAATGATTTTCAAATTATTTTAGTACGGCTGAAATTTGTATAGGATGTTATTTAAGTAACTAAAAACCCAAAATTAATTTGGCAAGCAATATTTCGCTTGTTAAACCTTCAGCCAGACCGATCAAAAATTTAAAAGTGATGTGGTATTATTTTGCTTCGTCTAGAATGTTTGTTGAATAAACTACAGAGAAGAAAGGACTAAAAGGGATTAAAAATGATTGAATTAATTAGTGGATTAATACGGTACTAAACTAACAATATATTGTTAAACAAAATTAAGATCAATCTTAAGTATAAACATAAACAAACATTTGGATGGTTATGTGAAAACTAAGGTTAAATTTCATAATTGTATCACAAAAAAACGGACACATCTTGATAATCATCATCATCATCTTCATCACTGCTGTCATTTTCAGTGTCATCATCGACGTTTGAATTGTTATCGTCTTGTAGTTAGTTGTTATCTGTAATAGAATGAAAGATTATTTCGAATCTTTCGGCAAAGAATTTATTAGTATTTTATTTTTAATTCTTACCTTTAATAATAATATCGGCAATTAATTATGGTAATTGCTCTCCAAGAAACCAGACAAAATCATATTGATCGCCATTTAAGGTCTAGCTGGAAGCTTGAGGTGATAGAGATGTTGGTTTTTTTTTTATGGTAATAGGCCGCAAACGAGCAGACGGATCGCCTGATGGTAAGCAATTACCGCCGCCCATGGACACAAGCAACACCACAGGAGTTACAAGTGCGTTGCCGCCCCTTGGGGTTGGGAAAAGGGATAGGATGACGAGTGGGGTGAGGGAGAAGGAACAGGGAATAGGGCCTCCGGTACTCTCACTCACCGAACGAAACGCAACAGTTTAGGTACTGTTACTTTACGTCGATTTTCTGTGAGAGGGTAGTACTTCCCCGGTCGAGCCGGCCCAATCATGCTGAAATCAGCAAGGCTCTACTACCTGCAAGAGGGTGTTTTAAATGAGCAATTCTCCACAATTTTGTGACGTAACGATCTCGTAGTAAATGTTGATACATTTCAGCTTTGCATGGAGGTAGGCTTGATGGGTCAAAATTACGAATTTTTTTCAAACTTATCATCTGATTTTTTAGACCGGTAAGTGTTTGAAAACAGATGGAACCGAACTTCATTTACGTTCCAAGAATCACGAGCTCCGTAAATATGACAAATGAACTTTTCTAAGATCATAAATGTCTCATCCGGCAATTATTCATCATCTGTTATAATATTTTGACAGGCTAAATGATACTGTTCTGATTGCTCTAACAGTTTAAAAGGTCGAAGTTTACTTTGCCGGAAAAAGGCTAGTGTGTAGTTGCATCCTGTGAGTGCATGAAAGCACGGTAGAGCTTTCGATAAAGAACTGCCTAGAGTTTCGTATACTTGATTGACGCCTATAAATCGCTCATGATTCCCCTCACCCAAATTTATCTACAGTATTAGTACATACATACATAGACTCACGCCTGTTTCACGGAGGGGTAGGCAGAGACTACGGAACGCCATATGCAACGATCCTGACATACCTCTCTTGCTTCATTCACTCCCATCAAGTGTCTCATATATGCTCTTCTGTAAAGGGTACTTCTGACCTGACCTTTTTTCAGGATGTCTCCAATCTGGTCACAGAACGTCCGCCTAAAAACTGTGAAAACGCTGATAACAGCTACTATCTTATAAATACAAAAGCATAAAAGGCATTACTTATTTGTTGCCACCATTATGTCAATGTACCCTTATTTATGTAAAGTGTCTTCACGTGCCAACGGTACCTTTTCATTCAAAGTCAAAGTCAAACTCCTTTATTCATTTGGGTCACAATGTGACGCTTATGTACGTCAAAATAATAAATTTATAAAATAACTAGCTTTTGCCCACTGCTTCGCACGCGTAAATTACTATTATATAAAATATTTTGTACAAACACCCCTAACCTCCTCAAGGAACATACATGCCCACCTCTTTGCGCTCAGTAGTTTCGGCTGTAGCGAGTCTGTCAGTCAGTCAGTAACGCAAGGATTTTATATATATAGACAGATTGAAGTGATTTCATTGAAAAGAAAAGGCTTTACACAAACTCTAACTCCCTTTTCTACCCTCTTAGGGCAAAATTGCCAGAATAAATGTCTTTGTGTTCGCTAACGTCATTTGCGGATCCAATAAACAAAGTATGAAGTTAATCTCTTGGAGACGTAAAAAGGTTTCATACAAATTCTGACTCCGTTTTTTAACCACTTAGGGTAAGAATTTCCAAAAAGACTTTCTTAGTGTTCACTAACTTCATTTGAGCAACCAATAAACAAAGTTTGAAGTCAATCCATTGAAGGAATAAAAAGGTTTCATACAGATTCTGACAACTAGTTTAACGCCTTTAGAGGAGGAATTTCCAAAAATCCTCTCTTAGGGACCTCAAGGAACATACATGATAAATTTCACCTACTTGCGCTCAGTTGTTTCGGCTGTACCGTGTCTGTCAGTCAGTAACGCAAGGATTACATGATATATCGAAGATTATACAAATAAATAATATTTGACGGTCTCCGTGTTCCAGTGGATAGCGTATGCATCTGCCAAACGGGAGCTCTCGGGTTCGATTTCCGGGTCAGGCAAAAGTTTTATTGAGTTTTTTCGAATTCTCAGTAGCAGTACGGAGTCTGTCAGTGTGCCCGGTAACGGCAATAGGCTCGCTCCCTATTACGTGGGACCTAATATGTAACATGGCGAAATGTGGGTGTAATATTACACCTCTGCCTACCCCTTCGGCGATACAGGCGTGAGACTATAAAAAACACTGTCTGTAATCTCAACATAACTGTACTGCATATTGTTGTTAATCCGTTTTCAGTACCCCAATGATTTATTTAGATTGTTTTTCTGTCTGTCTATTAATTCAAGGTAAAATCTTAAAACGGCTGAATCGATTTTGATGTGTAATTTACTTATGGGTCATGAAAACTCTCGAACAAACGATGAAATTTCATTTAAGTGTAGCTGATTGCAAAGGCTAGTTAAAATTAAATTATTCAAGGATTCCGTAGCGGTATACATTTGTAGATCACAGCGACATTGCAAAAAAAGTAAAATAAATTATTTAAGTTCAAAAACTCTTTCTTAGTAGTTTTAGGTTAAAGAAATGCCTTGGTCAGCAGTTGTACAAAGCAGATAACTGATAAAAAGTGCTTACCTGATTAAAATAAAAAAAAATAGCAAAATAACGGTTCTAAGTATTTTGGCTTCTGTTGGTCATATAAAGAACCATCATACATTTTAGTTAGTGAAGATGAAGAGTGCTTAGATGAGAGTAAGCCGCATACATTTAAATTTATGAAAATTAAATGTACATCAGGGACGATGAAAAAATCAAGTGAAGGAATTTAAAGTTTCTTACAAACTGGGACCCCTTTTTAAACTCCCCGTTTTAGTGGTGAATTCACTAAGGTCACTTGAGGAACCGATATACAAAGTTTCAAGTGAATCCATTGAAGTTTTTTTTTATATTACAAAATGAGATATCCTTTCTTTCCCCATAGGGTAGTGACTTCGAAAACTCCTTTCTTAGTGTTCACTTACGTCATTTGAGGAACATCTATACAAAGTTTGAAGTTAATCAAATGAAGGAATAAAAGGTTTCCTACATATTCCAACTCCCCTTTTTAATTCTTTAGGGTAAGAAATTCCAAAAAGCTTTTCTTAATGTTTACTAAGTTTATTAGAGAAACCAATATACAAAGTTTGAAGTCAATCCACTAAAGGAATAATAAGTTTCGTTTAAAACACACTTTGAACCCCTATCTAGGGAGTAAGATAGGGGTTCAAAGTTTGTTTTAAATGAAACTTATAAGTGTGTTTTAAACAAAACTAAGAACTTAATCCAATGAAGGAATAAAAAGGTTTCATACGAATTTCGACTCCCCGTTTTAACCTTTTAGGGTAAGAAATTCCAAAAAGATTTTCTTAATGTTTACTAAGGTCATTAAAGAAACCAATATGCAATGTGATATATGCTGATGTTCAGGTTATACTTGCGTCTTCAGTGGAGGAATTGCAGGAGATGGTAACAATCATGCATGGTGCGTTAAAGAGGAGAGGAATGTAAGTAAAACGAAAGTTATGGTTTTTGAAAAGGAGGAATGCGTTACGGCTTGTAATGTTATGATCGATGGACAGCGAGTGGAGCAAGTGAATGAGTTTGTATATTTAGGTACGCTGTTTACAAGAGATGGTAAGAATGTAGAAGATATTGAAAGAAGAGTTAATGCAGGTAATAGAGTGAATGGAGCTCTGAAGGCGTTTATGAATAGATAAAACGTGTCCAAAAAGGCACGTTTGGCTGTGCATAGAGGGGTGTTAGTACCTACTCTTATGTATGGTAGTGATAGTTGGGTATGGCAGAAGAGTCATGAAAGTAGAATAAATGCTGTAGAAATGAGAGCACTGAGAAGTATGTGTGGTGTTTCTTTGACTGACAGAGTAAAGAATTGTGTGATAAGAGAGTGTTGTGGGGTAAAAGAAGATGTAGTGACAAGCATCGAAAGAGGTATGCTAAGATGGTTTGGGCATGTGGAGAGGATGGATGACGAAAGACTGACCAAGCAGATATATAAGGCAAGTGTGGAAGGGACTGGACGAAGGGGAAGACCTAGGCGGACGTTCTCTGACCAGATTGGAGACATCCTAAAAACAGGACAGGTTAGATGTACCCTGAACAGAAGAGCATGCATGAGGAATCTGATGGGAGTGAATGGACCAAGAGAGATATGTCAGGATCGTTGCAAATGGCGTTCCGTAGTCTCTGCCTACCCCTCCGGGAAACAGGCGTGAGTCTATGTATGTATATACAAAGTTTAAAGTCAATCCACTGAAGGCATAACAAGTTTCGTTTAAAACACACTTTAAGACCCTGCCTTACCCCCTGAGGGTAGGAATTTTCAAAAAACAAATCTTAGTGTTCACTATCGTCGTTTGAGGAACCAATATACAAAGTTTGAAGTCAATTCCATTAAAGGAATAAAAAGTTACATACAAACTTTGACCCTCAATCTTACCCTCTTAGGGGTGGAATTTCCAAAAAAATAATTCTTAGTGTTCACTATTATCATTTGAGAAACCAATATACAAAGTTTGAAGTTAATCCACTGAAGTAATAATAAGTTTCATACACTTTGACCCCTATCTTACCCTCTGAAAGTAGGAATTAAAAATAAACTAATCCTTAGTGTTCACTATCATCATTTGAGGAACCAATATATAAAGTTTGAAGTCAATCCACTTAAGGAATAATAAGTAACGCACTTTGACCCCTATCTTACCCCCTGAGGGTATGATTTTTTAAAAACAAATTGTTTGTGTTCAATATTGTCGTTTAAGGAACCAATGTGCTAAGTTTGAAGTCAATCCATTCGAGAGACAAAAAGTTACATACAAACTTTGAACCCTATCTTACCCCCTAAGGGGAGGAATTTCCAGAAAAAATATTCTTAGTGTTCACTATCGTCGTTTGAGGAACTAATATACAAAGTTTGGAGTCAATCCATTGAAGGAATAAAAAAATTTACCCCCTTACGGGTGGGATTTCCAAAAATCCTCTCTTAGTGCTACCCTACACTCTTCAAAAAACATACCTACTAAATTTCATCTTCTTGTGACCAGTAGTTTCGGCTGTAGCATGTCTGTCAGTCAGTCAGTAACGCAAGAATTTTCTATATTAAAATTACTTAAAGATTCTACATTTACATTTAGTGCCACGTTCGCAAGCAAGGGTGTAGAACCATGAGAAAGAAACGGGCAATAAAACTCACGGTCACTCTTTTTCATCGCCAGGTTTTGCATAATACACATAATTTACATTTTGTAAGGTGCTGCAACTGTTACACCTTCTATATCACTTGTATTATTTACTGTACATAATAATACTCAAGCATAATAGTTTTGGTTAGCCTCCTCAGAATAGACATGGTGAAACAGGAGCATCCACTTACATTATATTATTATATACCTAATAATGCAGGCAATCCGCGAAAGTGATCAGAACCATGATGGAAATGATGCAGTTAAATTTTAAAATTTAATTCCAGCCGCAAGACTGTCATCGACCAGTCATCGCAAGTAGCACCCGTTCACGAGTATGACGCATGGGCCAGCCATCACCCCTTTCGCCATATTAGAGGGACAGGGATGACCCGACACACGACGCCACCACAAGAAATGACATTTTAGTGAGCATGACGACAACGGTATTACATACGAACCGGCAGCAAGAAACAATCTATTGGTATACTGACCATGACCGCCAATTACCTCCACTTTCCAGATCGTTAATATTAATATAAATTAGTGGAACACTTGGAAGGAATGCAAATGTAGAAAGAATTTTGTGAAAGTGACAACTCAACAATGATATAATCAGGGATAAATGATGTTAAACTACATTCAACAAATCATAAAAATATCCAAATCCTGCAAAATCATGTGTTCACGAGGCACCTCCACTTAACATGTCACTTATCATAACGAGAATTTAACAAATCTATATAACAATTATATTAAACGGTCAGAAAATAAAATATAGCCTCCTAAGCCTATCCCCATGGTGTCTTATCATTAAAAAAATCCTTAATAGTGTAATAGCCCCTTTGTTAAAGAAAGTTTCTAATTGTCCGTTTGTATTTGTGCATGGGTAATTTCATTATTTCAAGAGACAATTTGTTGAAAAATCGTATACCAATCCCCGCAAATGAGTTCTGAACTTTATGTAAACGTTAGTTAGTTCCCATTAGTTTATGCTTATTCCTTGTGTTCATTTTGTGCAAATCACTACTTTTGCGGTATAGGATTAAGTTTTTCTAAATGTACATTAAGTTAGCATATATTGGTAATTGCGATGCAACTGTCAATATATCTACTTCTTTAAATTTATCACGTAAAGAAACTCTAGCACCTAACTTATAAATTGCACGGGCCCTCTTTTGAATGACAAAAATAGTCTGTATATCAGCAGTTGTACCCCATAACATTATACCGTAAGACATTACGCTGTAAAAATAACTAAAGTTAACTAGTCTAGCAGTATCTATATCTGTGAATTCCCTACCTTTTCTAACTGCAAACGCTGCAGAACTAAGTTTGACTCCGAGACAGGATATTTGGGCGCCCCACTGAAGCTTACTATCTAAAGTTAGACCTAAGAATACGGTTGATTGGACTAGTTGAATTATTTCCTTATTTAAAATTATATTAGTACACTTTTGACATTAGGCAAAGAGAATTTAACACATTTGGTTTTGCTAGGGTTGAGTCCCAAATTATTTGTCGAAAACCAATCTTATACTTGTGCAAGAGTGTTATTGACAGTATCAAAGTTACTTGAATTGCGATCAACTTTAAAAATTAGTGACGTATCATCGGCAAACAAAACGATATCACATAAATTTTGAACAAAGAACGGCAAATCATTAATACATATTAAAAAAATAAATGGACCGATAATAGAGCCTTGTGGAACGCCCATTTCTACTGGCAAACCTAGAGACCTACTCCCATTAACATCTAGATACTGAATTCTATCTTTAAGGTAGCTGGCAACAAGATTGAGTGCGATATATCTAATACCATAAAGTTTCAATTTACGTAAAAGTGTATTATGTTCTACACAATCAAACGCCTTTGACAGGTTACAAAAAACACCAATGGCATCCTTCGAGTTTTCGCAAACATTAAAAATATGCTTTAACAAAGTTACACCGGCATCAACGATGAGGCGACCCTTAGTGAAGCCATACTGCTCACTGTGAAATAAATTATTTGTGTGAAAGTGGCTCTCTAATTGATGCAAAATAATATTTTTAAAAATTTTACTAATAGCAGGCAAGATAAAAATTGGCCGAAAATTGCTAGGGTCACTTTTTGAATAATGGTATTTACTGTGTTTCATTACATCAGGAAATACCCCTGTATCTACGCATCTAAATTAAAATTATTATATTGCAGCTAAATATGGAGCTAAGCTAGAAATAATGTGTTGAACAAGTTTAAAAGAAATGCCCCATAAGTCAACAGATTTTTTATTGTTAAGTGTCTTGAATACCTTCAGTATGTCATTGTTGTCAATATATTTAAAATTAAAAAGCAACATTTCTGCTTTGCTTGGACATGAATCTAGACAGCTGGTTGTGTTCACTGGTATGTTTATGAAGAAATCGTTATATGTCTGAGCAACATCAGTTTTCCTAGTAATTATTTCACCATTAAATTTTAATTCATAATTGTTATCTACCAATTTAGCTCGACCAGTCTCATTGTTAATAATGTTCCAAGTAGTTTTAATTTTGTTCTTGAATTCTTTGATTTGATTGCTTAAAGATAAGGATTTGGCTAGAGCACATGTCCTCTTGAAAACTTTTGAATAATTTCTAACATATTGAATAAATTCAGGATTAAAATTGTATTTCTTCATACCATATAGATCATACAACCTAGCTTTACTTTTGTATATACCTACTGTCGCCCAAGCACAAAAATTTACTTTAATGCTTCTTGCAAACGTCATCTGTTTAAATTTTTTATTGTACTCATCGTTAATAGTGTTAAATAAGCATTTATATAATTCATCAGGATCATCATCGGTTAAGTCAATACTGGCGATCTTGGCAGCAACATCATTACTAAAGTGTTTGAGGCGAAGCAGAGGTCATTGGCCTACATGTAATTTCTTGTACTTTAGGGGTTGTATTCGTTGGAATTACAACCTTTTGCCCACAGTGATCCGATGTCAAGTCAGTTAAAACAGCCTTACTTAAATAAAGACAATCGCAAAAAACATTATCAAAGCATGTAGAAGAATGTGAGGTTATTCTGGCTGGTTCAGAGAATAAAACATTTAAATTAAATGAACTAAATAAGCTTACTAACCTAGTACAAATTGGTGACTTTTCTAACAAATTGACATTAAAATCGCCACATACGATTATAGACATCCTACTAGAAATTATGTGTTTTAAGACATCCTGTATAATGCTTTCAAACTGAGTGAAGTCGCTTTGTGGTGGTCGATACACACCACACACTATTATATGTTGTTCAAGCTCAACACAAGAAATCTCAGCAGTGCGCTCGATAGAAAGTTTAGCTATATCCTTACGTTCTTAACATTTCAAACTATTACATACATATATTAGAGAGCCACCACGAATAGCCTTCTTTCTTACGAATGCACTTATAACTGAGGAATGTTGATTGTTAGATATTAATTGGTCACCTCGCAACCAATGTTCTGTAATACATAAGATATCAATCTTATGTTTATTTAAAAATAAATCTATTTCTAATTCTTTGCCAGATAGAGCCTTGTATGTTTTGATTAACTAATTTTAAAATACATGAATGCCTATCAGTTGTCTCATCTAATAGTTTTAACTAATATACATATGTGTCAATATTACTATTGGTATAACTATTATCTACATACGGACGAGGCTCTGGCAAACAAAATATCCCGATAAGCGGCAATAGGCTCGCCACCTATTATGTGGGATCAAAACACGAAAAGTTGGCGTTTAATATGCCTCTGCCTACCCCTTCGGGGAAACAGGCGTGAGTCTATGTATGTATGTATTATCTACCAAATTCCTAAGTACTCTATTAATACTCCTGTCAGTATATAAATTAAATGCTAATAATTTAGCAAGTTGTCGCCTAAGTACATAAGAAAGATACATAGTATATTTTGTTAAAAATAAATTACTAATAAAAATATTAGTGTCAAAAAATAAAATACTGTCACTATGACATGTCCCATTGTATAATAATAAATTTAATTTGCATATCTGCCTGTTTTGGTCATCTGTGAGAGCATATGAATAAGGCAATGCACAAATAATAAAGCTACATCCTATTTTTGTGCTTAGATCTATCATTAACGGCCATTTTCAATATTCGATCCATACATGGATTTTGAGATTCGAGATTCGTGTTTGACATATTTTGTATGGAGCTTAAGTCAAAAGCGAATCTAAAATCTACAGATCTATCTATAGATTGAATATTGAATTCCGTAGTTAGTCTGTTAATTCTATGAAACTGTTTTTAGAGACTAATGAGCTGTCATCATACAATATGATGACAGTAATTTGTGCATTCAAGTCGGCATTCTTAATCTTATCAACTTGGGTACAAGACTGAGCTCCAGTTGAACAAAAGTTCTGTACTGGTCGCTCAGTGTGATGATCAATTAAGCTAACTAAACCCACTCCCAGTTGGTCTGAAAAAATTATTACATTGACATTTAAAGCTCAAGGGGATAGCAAAATATGAGGGCAATGTTTAACTTCGCTACGATGTCGGCAAGTTGAGATAACCAACAATCTATTGTAACTAAAATAGCTACATTTGTACCCAAATAATTGTGTCATAAACAGGTTATGTATAATATCTTCTATTCCGTGGCCTTCGTTTATTTATTATATTTATAGATTTTTCTCCTTATAAGTGTCTCGGGGTTTGAAGTACCTCTCTGCCAAATATTATTCATGACGACCGGTTGGCGCGGCGGGAGTGTAAGCGACTGCTACGCCAAAGGTCGCGGGTTCGATTCCCGCTCAAATCAAACATTTGTGTGCATGATCATGGATGTTTGTCTTGGTCTGGGTGTTTCTATGTATAATATGTATGTATTTACAAAAAAAAAAGTATATATGTATGTTTATCCATTATCTAGTACCCATAGTACAAGCTTCTGCTTACTTTGGGACTAGATGGTGTTGTGTGAATGTGGTTGAATATTATTATTATTAGTATTATTATTATTCCAGGAGAGTCTGCTTAAGACATTCTTAGCATTTCTACTTCAATTCGATGATACTTAGAGACATACACATAGTACCTATTTTAGTTGTTTAGGTTCAAATATTATGATTACATATACAGGTTCTAAAGTAGTTCATCCGGTTTCTGTCGTATGACTTAACTTGTTCATTATACGGCCTATTGCAGTCCATTGCTGGACAAAGGCCTCTCCTAATTTGCGTCACAATTAAATTAGTTAAATAACGCTAGCCAGACGGATCGGTAGATAGTTTAATGTAGAGTTCTCCGTCTCTAACTCTCTACCCGAAGATACTATTCGCGCCCGGATTTATTTTATTTTAAGCCTTCCTGCCCGATTCCATGAGAATGTCGGGAAATCCCTTCTTAGTGCATCCCTATCATCCACAAGAAACAAACATGTCACATTTCAGCTTCTTACACCCAATAGTTTGAGGCTGTGGCTTGTCTGTCTAATCTAAATGCATAACGGTTGGTGGCCATTCTGACTTCAGGAGGGGAGCCTGCTCCATAGCAGAACAACTTGGACAACAAAAGAAGAGTTTACAAAACCAGAAGTATGAGCGGGACAGTGAAGAAGTAGATTATGAGAGGAACGAAGGTTTATCTCATGTGTGGAACATAAGTATTGGAAGTATGTAGTCAGATAAGAAGGAGGAGAAGGGGAAGTAAGAATAGAGTAGAGAGTTGTGATAGCACGCAAACTTCTGCGCTGACGAATAGGTAGCCATTTAAGATCGGAACGGAAAGTAGATACATGATCATACTTACGAAGATTGTATATGTACCGAATGCAGTTATTTAGAAGTCGATCATATTTGTTGAGATACTCTGAATTCCGGTCATAATAGCACACATCACCATAGTCGATTAAAGGGAATATCAAGGCCTGTACAAGCATTGTTTTGGTTCTGATTGGCAGGAAGTTTTTGAGGCGATATAGAGCTCGAAGGGTACCAGTCACTCTCTGACTGACATACGTAACCTGTGCCTGCCAGTCGAGAGTGGAATCAATTAGCAATCCCAAGTCTTTAACCACTGGACTAAAGGGTATGATAAGACCATTAAACATCACCGGAGGCAAGGTAGTCAGGTCTAATCTCCGTGTCATGCGCTGACTGCCGACGACAATGGCCTGGCATTTAGCAGGATTTACGTCCAGTCCGAAATCATTACACCAAGCTTGAATGATATCTAGGTCTCTATTAATATCAGCTGTCGCAGTTGTAACATCATCCACTCTTGCCTGGGAATATAACTGCAAGTCGTTGGCGTAAAGATGGTACGAACATCGAAGCTTAGGGGTTAAGAAATTAATAAAAATTGAAAATAGTAGAGGAGAGAGTATGCCACCTTGAGGAACACCAGAGTTAATGTTACGCCAACTTGATGAGATGTCATCACTGCGAACTGCGTGCTGGCGTTACTGAAGATAAATAGAGAACCATTCCAGTGCGCCAGGTGAGATCATTAGATGGGAAAGGATTGATAGAAGGATATCGTGACTGACGGTATTAAAGGCATTCGAAAAGTCAACCAAGGCCAATACTGTGATCTTAGTCTCCTCCCTGCCTGCTCTAATATCGCCAGTCACTTTAAGGAGTGCAGAGGTTGTGCTATGTCCAGGCCTAAAGCCAGATTGAAGTGGACTTAATAAATTGTGTTTGTATACAAAACTGGACAGCTGTTTATTCACACAAGCCTCTAGCACTTTGGATAGGAAGGGAGCACTTTGGATAGGAAGGGAACTTATGTGCAATGTATGGTAGTTACTATAAATTGGAACACCTATAAGAGGATTTAACAAACTGGCTCATCCTGCTGTGGCATTATGGTGGATATTATAGATATTAAAGTTTTAGGTAAATAAAAATTATATCATATTCCTTTTTATAAAAAAATATATGTAGCTGATAAATTTGTATACCGCCGTACATTTTACTTGGTGTAAAGCAATATGCCATTACAATTTGAAAAAATCTATACACTAGTTATGTGTGTGCTCAAGCTCATACTAGTAGCATCTGCAGGCTAATTGCAAAGATAGTTTCCACTTGATTCCTTATTTTTAATATTTCAAGCGTTGCCTACATGATACATCGTAAATAAATTCTACTTGCAGTCGAGAAATCGTGAGTCCAATGCCTGCCAATAAATCCTTATAATCTGGCTTAACTCGGTATATTAACAACTTAGTACGTTTAAGACACGGCGGGTACTAAAGCCTTAAAAAGAGTTTTGAAGTATATTTTACTAATTAGAAACATTCGAAAAACGTTCAAACAGGTATCAGGTATATATTCTTGCAGGAAGGAGATTAAATAACATCAAGTAACATTTTCCATCATAGTCTCTTCTAAAATATACTAGTTATGAAGCTTATGTTCATGTTTACATTATTACATACTTAATATTGAATACAATATTCATATCAGCTATTCGTTCTATTTTCGTTGATATTTAAAGGCATTAGTAACGCTAGCTTTCGTGTTTATCATTATAATAATATCCATGCGGCTAACATATAATTTGAGTTACGCCGTAGATCTGTTCTACGCTAGTGTGTTCTACGTGGAATTATTGATTACAGCTCACCGTCCAACCCAGTTACATTTACAATAAAGCAAGCGTTTCGAACAAATAACCTTGTTCTGTATTAATGATGAGATATTTATAGCATGATTATTTATCATCAGTCAAAATTCCCAAATGACTGTCAGGCACAAAATACATTTACCCAAACGAGTCGCCAGGGATTCGGAATACAACAATAATAAACGAAATCAAAGTGCCGTTCGTGATTCAATATTTGAATTTTCAATGAAATTGATTGACGCTCATCAAGTTGAAGGTAAACTTGGGTCCCGAGTGAAAACATGATCGTAAATGGTGACTGGCATTTATACCCCTATGACGCCGGCGGAACAAAGTACGGTACGAATGAGGAAAACATGCGTTTTGCGTACAAAAACTACATTTGAGATATGTGCGTGCTACGCGTTGTCATAAAGTTTTTGTAGTATAATTTGGAAAACATTTTCTATCGCGTACGACAGCCATTTCAGCAGTATATTTTTGTCAGTTTAAAAATGTTCTCTTTTAGGGTTCCATACCTAAAAGGTAAAAACGGGACCCTATTACTAAGCCTCCGCTGTCTGTCTGTATCTCATATACCGTGATAGCTAGAAAGCTGAAATTTTCACAAATTATGTATTTCGGTTGCCGCTATAGCAACAAATACTAAAAATTTAAAAAATATATATATTAAGGGGGTCCCATGCAAAACACGTGTTTTTTTTCGTATTTCTTGCTCAAAATTACTAACTGTAACAGGTAGACGCTTTAAATTTTCACAGAATATGTAATTTTATATTAACTTTCCGAATAAATAATTAAATGAAGGAAAGTAAATAATAAAGCGGGGCTCCCATACAATAAACGTAATTTTTAAGCAATTTGTTACTCGATCTTAATAAACAAGTAGAAACTTAAAAAGTATTTAAGTATACATACAACGAACGTGATTTTCTTTTATAGATGATGGTATGGAACCCTTCGTGCGCGAGTCCGACTCGCACTTGCCCAATTTTTTTTTATGTACCTTTCACTGCCAATAGCCCCTTTAGTTCCCTACAGTATTAATAAATACTAAATACTATTTATTATTAGTAAATAGCACATATAAATAATAAGTAATATTTAATTAATATTAAATCTTTATTATTTTAACTTTTTAGTTTTTGGTGTCGGTTTTTTTTAACGTAGTTATTTTTATTTGATACTTTTTAGTGTATTGTTGTATTCTAGTTATGGGTAGACCTACAAAAGGTGCTGCGCACCTTAAAAAATATAGATCTCAAGCAACGGCCTTACCGCATGATTTACGTCCTTGAAGTCACCATTATCATCATTGTACAAGCCAAATTGATTTACGAACAATGGACGAACGGTTGGCGCCGCAAGAGTGTAAGCGACTGCTACGCCGAAGGTCGCGGGTTCGATTCCCGCTCAAGTCAAACATTTGTGTGCATGAACATGGATGTTTGTCTTGGTCTGGGTGTTTCTATGTATAATATGTATGTATTTACAAAAAAAAAGTATATATGTATGTTTATCCATAATCTAGTACCCATAGTACAAGCTTCTGCTTAGTTTGGGACTAGATGGTGTTGTGTGAATGTGGTAGAATATTATATTATTATTATATATATTTTTGTAATTATCGCCACCTTCTGGCTCCTTCATCGGACCCTAGAGGATCCTAGTTACCATCGGCACCAAAATGCGCGTTAAGACGAATGTAACGAGCCCAAACTCGATAGAGTTTTCTCATTTATTTACTGAGTTCCTTTGGCCACCTTTCGATTCCATCATCAGATCAGCTCTATGCCATAAGCATTTTTCATTGTCATCTATTTTACATGCATACCTACACAGAATTTCAGCTAAATCGGTAACCGGGAGTGGATCAAATTTACTTGCGAGATTTTATTTCAGACATCGGGATAGGTGAAGGTACCTAAATAAAAAAGTGCTCATAAAATAAAAGCTACTGGGCCTACCTGAATCAAATTTTTATGGGACCAATCCGAAACTATCCCGCATCAAACAAAAAAGAATCAATTAAATTGGTTCAGAAATCTCGGAGAAATCGATATACATAATTGAGAACGTCGAAAGTCGGTTAAAAAGTAAATCGTTTTAAAATAATTCCTTACTCTCGTCGTTGATGTAGGAAAACATATTTACAAACTCTACCCCTAAGAGTGTTCTTCAGTTGTTCAGCCGAGTAAACTATTAAAAACGTGGCTACGTGTCTCTACCCGCATAGTATTTATTATATTATCTGTGGTCGAGTTAACTGTTTATACATTTTAAAAGCGAGAGGAAATCTATATAATAGCTTTTGTATCGACTTTATGCATCGCAAGTCATTTGCAATTTACTTTTTATTTTCTTTTTAGATTGAAGTGTGAAGATGACGCGGACGACATCGCCGCCGTTGCGGCTGTTGGAAAGGTTCGCTAATAGTACGCCGGCACCCAGCACTCCGACCACAGCCACCAATGTTGCTGCGCCGGTGCACAAACCGAACGCCAACAACAAGAGACCTACGCCTATCATTATATACCCAACGGTTAAGTACCAAGATCTACTCTACACCTCTTTCCATAATAATATGTATGTATATAGCATGTCTGAAAGTTAACTAAACATTTGACTATAGGTTTAAGTATGTGTTTCCTCATGTCGGTAAGAATAGAACTCTGTATTTGTATATTATGTAACAGATATGACCGCATTTCTATTTTCTGATATTTCTATGGTTATACAGTAGCATAGAATTAACGTAACCAAGTCATCTTCACTTAAAATTATGGCACCAAACACTAATGACGTGAAGTCGCTCACAAAAACAGAATATTTCAACACAAATGCATTATTCAAATTGGTTGCACTGCCTGTGCATATACCGCTTTTGTTTCTTCTAAAGTTTTGCGTCATCTTATACATACGCAGGTGGCTTCTTAGCACATAACACATAGCACACTAACAATTTTCGTTCTGTATACATAAATTATGATAAATGGCTCTTACATAACGTGTCAGTTTCATAGCGTTTTCTTGATTTTGCTTTTTCAGTCGACACCGCACCTTAAACTGACAATAAAGACGAGACACTTACAGGTTATAACCCAATTTTCATGCAAAAGATTGAACCGTTTCTGACTTGCCTCATTATGTTTTCGAGACCTTTCCTCTCTCTCTCTCTAAACGTCTCAGAGGCTTCCGTTGTACTCTAAGCTATCTACCAAGTCGGTGATGGAAAGGGCGATTATAAAACGGAAATGAGATGCTTAGGTTGTCTACTTAAAACCTAAGTGTACTTTGTTAGGCTCTACCTACATAAATAGTACATGACACGGAAGGGATTTTTTCGACAACCACTTTGGAGAATAAAGTCATTAAAACACCAAGAACATATATTGGAACTTAGTGATGCTTGCTTGGCGAAGAATCGGAGGATTAATTAAGTCCCCGGGTGCTGTTCATCTTCCGATTATGAGTCGTTATCTATGTAAGTCGGTTAGATATAACGTAGATCTAGCATCTACGTTATACGTACAGTCGAGTGTGTAGTACATCTAGTTGTACCGTAGCTGGTACTTAGAACCGTGTCTAATGACCGACTACTAGAGTGATTACGACGCCTGAGTAACATCTAGCAGCTTTATCAAATAACTTCAGGAGTAATAGTAGGTATCTGTCTTTAGAGAAGGAAATGACTTCTGCCAACCCCAGAGATCGCAAGCCCCATTATTAATAGTGAGATCTCGAAATGAAATACCGAGTTGAGGGGCGCTCTAGATATTTCAATCAGTAGGTTACAGTATTATATAACTGTTTAATAGTAACAAATCATACAATTTAAAACGTTGTTATACAACATCTAAGCTTTTGTCAAAATAAATTTATATCATATTTCTTTATGTTGCAAATAGAGCAACCAAGTAACCTTTGAAATAAATAAATATATGATTTGGTAATAAATTATTTTGTAAAACCAATATACAAATTATAAAAGGCAACCGCACAAATAACTTACTTAAATTTTCACCAGGGCAATGTTTATGTATTTGTCCTTTGCAAACAAAGTGACACTTATGGGTAATTCGAACATCATTCAATTTTTACATTTGGGACAATCCCGAACAAAGTCTACATATTTGAAAGTACGTTTTGAGAATTGTTATTGCCCGAGGGTCGCACTCTAGAAAGAAAAATACATTACCGAATATATTTTCGGTAAAATAACAAGCGACTCCCGTGATATTTTCAATATCACCTTTATTACAACATGATATTCTGCGGATCTGAAATTTGTCTGATTATTATCACGAACTGGGACGGCAGTTAGGGCTGCCAGCGTCATTATGCCGACCGGGCGTTTCACGTGGAAAGTGGAAAAATTGAAAAAGTAATTAGGAGGGGAGCACTTGTAAGTTTCGCTTTTAATATATTCGCCATTTTCGAGCACGATAAGATTTCATTCGAGATTTGAGGTCCGATCTAAGTAGGTTCGTTGTATTTTTGAGCAAAAGGAAAAGTGATAGGCTTCGTTAAATGATATTGTTGTTTCTCGTGCATTCTTTTTGTTTTTGGGACCATGACCTTTGTTATTACTTTCTTGTTATTGCTGGCTACACAGAAAATGCTGCTGGCGTTCCCGAGTTTCGAGGCAATGTGTCTCGACTTCGTGTTTCATTTGTTGCTCGTACATCACGTAGTACAAACAGGCGGTGTCTTGTTTAATATTGGTCTCATTTATCGTCGGCAGCGGGGCGCACTTTGCTTCATGCCTCCAGCTTTACCGGCATAAGTGCCACGCGCGCTGTTAAGAGGATCTTGTTGCTCCGTCGGCTTTACGTAATAACGTTATATTTATACCTTGGCAATCTACACGTATTGTTGTACAAAGTCCATTCATTTGGTATAACATTTTATTATTAGTTACTTCATTCGTCCTTTTAATATTGTATTCATGCTAGCGTGTCGTTGCAACTTAATCTTATATAGATGGATAGATTGTAGATAAAGTTAGCGAGTGCAGATCTGTATTGGACTTATTTGTCATACGATTTGACTAACAGCTCATTTACAGAATCAATTATACCTTTGCAGACTATTTTTCATTAAACATCATGATAGATTCCTGTGACGGGAGAGTCTAGATACAAACATTCAAGTAGTGGACTCACTCTCGTAACAAAGTAACCAAACCAATGCTGTGTCTTGTGAAAATCGAAGGTCACTGACGAAGTGCCAACTTAAACTAAATTGATATAATGAAAGTAATGACGTGTAGAAAAAGCGCAAGAGAAGGTAACACATACTCAATATGAAGTATCAAGATAGAAGTTGGAGGCACGCAGTGCCTCTGCCTAAAGTCTCATAAAGGTTATTTGTTTGAAGACCTCTGGTTTTAAGTAAAACTCAAACCAATATTCCCTTTATTTTAGTTGCCTGCGTTTCAAACTTTCCATTCGCTCGATATCTGTTATTGAGAATGTAAAAGATGGGCAATTTAAAGTAGGCGCCTCATATTACTTCACACCAAATCGTTTTCAATTGAAAAGTCTGACAATTTAATTTAAACTTTGTGCTCAAAATTGAATTATACCCGAAATACAATATCTTGTTACGTATTGTTACTATATTAAAATTGTAACTATGTTGGTGTTAATAAATAACTTGAAACTGATTAATTTCAATTTTCTATCGCTGTACCTAAAAATTTGTAATAATTAAATTTTAAACTACTTGATCGACATGGTTCTCGTCGTCTATTGGCTTACTCATTAACATTTTCAGCACCGCCAAATTCCCGTATAGAAAAAACTTATCTCTATGCTCCATCTCACTTTTGAAATCAAAACCACAAGCGACAGCTACATCTAAGTACAAATCCAGAAAATACGTGAATGCCAAGCTTATATTTTAATCGTAATTTAGATTTAAAATTTAAATTTGCAGTGCACATTTCATTCGAGTAAATGTTAAATTAAACAAAAAGTTTACTTGCGGAAAATAAGTGCATATTTACACGCACCTGTGGGAGTTCAACATAAATATGTAGATGCAAAATAAACACAATAGTAGAACGACGAGTTGTTATTATTGAGCAATTTCGTTCATTGTTTTTCTCACTGGGGCTGCTGGTTGGTTTATGCCTATTTGATACATATACGCCAGGGCTACCTTCGCTATTCACGATCTTTTATTTCCGGTAACAGAAAAATAAACGTATTTTCTCATTGTTCCAGTGACTCCTGAATCGATTGTAGTGCCGATTGTTTCGTTTATATTCGGATTTCCATTGTTAGCGCTCACCGTGATATGTTGCCTGCGACGAAGGGCGAAATTAGCTAGGTAAGTAATCTGTCATAGTCATATGGGAAATTACAAAGCCTCATAACAAAGGATGTATTGGCGGTCAGTTACGCGACGCTCTCTTTTAATAAGGTTCCTACACTTCCTACCTATCCAACTAATTGATGGTTGGCCTATAATTTATCGTGTTCTACGTAACACTTTTCCGCCTAAATAATAAATAATAGTTGATCATGTAACGATAATATATAAGTTAGGTGCTAGAGATTCTTTACGAGATAAATTTAAAGAAGTAGAAATATTTACAGTTGCATCGCAGTATACATTTGCTAATTTAATGTACGGTAAGAAAAACTTAACTCTTTACCGTAAAAATAGTGACTTGCACAAAGTGAACACAAGTAATAAGCATAAACTAGTGGGCACTAACTACCGTCTACATAAAACTCATAACTCATTTGCGGTATACAATTCTTCAACAAATTACCTCTGGAAATAATGAATTTACCTCTGCACAAAGGACAATGGCAGATCTCCATACATCAAAATGTCTGAAATTAAATTGAAGCGAACAGTAATAAAATTATATCAAAAAATTTGGCGTAAGAAACAGAGTCTATAAATGATTTTATTTTCACTCAGGAAAGGTGGAAAAAGAAGATATCGGTGTTTGAAGTTTTAGTTAAGAATGAACAATGTAGGTACAAGGAAAGTTATAGTATGAACGTTAAACAATGTAGGTAGGTACGTTGGAATTATCAAATGACATATGTCAGATTGACATCAAAACGCGGAAGTATTTTGTAGCATCTAACTGTCACAGCCAAAGACAAAAGCGGAGCTGCACATTTTAAATCGATTTTATGTGAAATCGGTACAACTTTAAAACGATGCTGCGACGTTTTCATTTGATTTAAACGTTGTTAGGCTTCAAAAATATTAGCTTATTGATATAATGTTGATAAAATATTAAATAACTGCATTTTAAACCAAACCAACTCTATAATGGTCGATCGTATCGATTACTTATTTAATAATCGATACGGATATAGCACTCACGTCTATTCCTGTCACACCATTGTCTATGGCAACAATCAAATAAAAAAGTATTCGTAATCAATTGGAATGCTTTTTATCATCATAAAATACTCCAGCTTTAACGAGACAAAGTGAAAATATTAAAAATCGTAGGAAAAAAAACCAATTTGTTTTGTTCATATGAAGTTTAAGGTCGCCACAACAAACCCAGACCAAATTCTGCCATTGTTCTTTAAAACCACTATTAGGAATTTTCTTTTAAAAAGGGGTTATTACACTATTAAAGAATTTCTAGATGACAAGACATCATGGGTCTAGTTGCTTTTTTATATTTACTATTATTGTTCTTTTTATGACTGTGTAAAATAGTCTCTTCTTAACTAGTAACATGTTAAGTGGAGGTGCCTTGTGAGCACTCATGATGTTTGCAGGGTTTGTATATTTTTTTATAATTTGTTGAATCTAGTATATCATTTTTTATCCCTGATCTAATCATTGTTCACTTGTCACCTTTACAAAATTATTTAGTCTATTGGTTGCTGATACATCTATACTGCTGTCGCTATAGTGTTTTGTTGTTGTACTATTCACCTTTTTTCATATCCATTTAATTCTAATCAGTGTAACGAAGTGTTTTGGCTGTGTCAGCAATCATGGTACCACAAATTGTAAGATTAAGATTCTGATTTAAAAAAGAGTGGCATGTGTTACTTCCAGGCTCTTCTCATAGCCCTACCATCCCGAACCTGGTTGTAAAAAAAGAATTGACGTTCATAAGTGTTGCTCTTGTAACCTATATGAATAAATGAGTTTGAATTTGAAGTTGATAAAATCAGCCTACAGCTCGAATTTTTGCTATATATTTTCATACAAGAAACGTACGGGCATGTGTGATTTTACAAACGACGTCACCCCACGGTGTAGGGGTAATAGTAGTAACCCGAAAGCGCTCCACATGGGAAGCAGTAACACGTAATGTGTGTGATAATGATGATTGATTCTACAGAGGCCTATAGGTTTCTGTTAAATTCAGCTTCAATGTTCCTACAAAGAATTTGAAGCAATTTCACGCACTGCAGAATAATAAAGTGAATACTTTCTCGTACGCTGGATAAGAAGGTATTATTTTAATAGCTACGTACGTAACGAAAGAAAGCTATTTAATAACGTGCGCCGAGATTTAGGTACATACCTACAAGCGGTATAGCCGTGAGTTGGGATAAATTAATTTACTTTTCGCGGGTGCGGCGAATCTTAGCCAGTCATTCGACGTTCTCAAGTATCGGGTCCAATACAGCTGGCTATTGACTATGTTATAATAGTCTGATGTTGAACTGACAAAGTATTAATTCTTCAAACACGAAGCTTTTAAATAGGGTTCGGGAATTTGAATAAGTTTATTTTAGAGTGAGTGCGAGCTTATTTTAGAATGGAAGCTATTTTCAGAGGACGTGCTCGGCGGCGGAATTGCGAGTGGACCGCGGGGAGTTGTCGGTGGTGAAGCTCTCTCCTATAAAGTCGAAGCCTCACGCGGTCAACCTGGTGCGCTCGCTGGGCCCGCCGCCCACGCTCGAACTCGACACCGTGCTCGAAGAACGATCCGACCCTGAACAAACCACACTCTCTCAAGTACTGTACACATACTGTATAAAAAAAACAAATGTGAATAATTATAGGCCAATAGCTCTAATATCTGTCTTTGCGAAGATTTTCGAAAAAGTTTTGTTTAAGTTCATGTATGAATTTCTTGAAAGCCATAATATTCTTATGCCTAGCCAATATGGCTTTAGAAAAAAGAAGTCTATAAATATCGCAATATACAACTTTTTACAAAAAGTATTAAATAATTTAGACAAAGGATTCCCGGCTGTAGCTTTATATATGGACATGTCAAAAGCATTTGACCGCGTCGAGCATAGTACCCTCTTAAGAAAAATGTACGCATATGGTATCAGAGGCAACGTGTATGAACTCGTAAAATCATATCTCTCAAATAGACAACAATACACAGAGATTCGTCAGTTAAACCCACAATCAATGACTGAAGAAATTTATAAATCTGAACCTGGAACAACTCAATTTGGTGTCCCAAAAGGGAGTATTTTGGGCCCCTTGTTCTTTCTTGTTTATATTAATGACATGCCTTTAATAATAAAACACGACATCACATTATTTGCTGATGATAGCACGGTACTATTCAACAATGATAATACAATTAATTTAGAACTTGACATCAGTCAATCCTTATTTACAATTATAGACTGGCTTAATATGAATAATTTAATGATCAACATCGACAAAACAAAAATAATGAATTTTAAAATACGTGCAAATCACACGCCTCACTTAAAAATCCGATATATTGATAGTGACATAGAAGAAACTGAAGTAACAAAATTTTTAGGAGTACATATCGATAACAAAATCAATTGGAAATCACATGTTGACTTTGTGTGTAAAAGACTAAGCCAGTTTTCATATGCCCTGAATCGTTTAAGAAAAATATCAAATAAAGAAACACTTTTGACAGCATACCATGACTACGTCAGTTCAACCCTAAGGTTCGGCGTAATATTTTGGGGCAATAGTACAAATAAAGGCCGGGCATTTATAGCACAGAAACGCTGTATACGGGCTATGTTTAATCTGCACCAAACCGACTCGTGTGTACCATATTTTAAAGAATTTAAAATCTTACCTTTGCCAAGTCTATACATTTTGGAAGTGGCTCTATTTGTAAAAAATAATTCTGAGCTATTCGACTTTCGAAAACGTGTAAGACATGAGGATAAACTATACGTAGTCACTTCTAAGACACATTTTATGCACGAAAGTATATTCTGTACAGCTCCACGCATATTCAACAATATTCCGAAAGAAATTAGAATGATAACAAACATAAAAACATTTAAAAATAAACTACATGACTTGCTAATAAACAAATGTTACTATACAGTAACAGAGTACCTATCTGACAAATCTCTACTCAGTTACTCTGTGCCTTAGTCATGATGTGTTCAGTATTATCTACTTTTATATTAATTATTATTATTGCCTGTATACAATTTTGTGACACTTTTATCCCTATTTCAAAATGCATGTACCTATACGCTATTGATTGCAACCATTGTATGCCCAATGGGCGGGACATAGCTGAACTAGAATTATTGAAACTATAACATCTGTATTATGTACCAACCTATGATCCACAATAAAGATTATTATTATTATTAATATTTTTCTCTTTACACGGTTATTCTTCTAACATTTGGTATTAAAAGAATAACCGGACCTTTGGTAGGCTTACACGGGGATATGGATCCAACGTGCAGAGGCCCGTAGAGAGTTTTAATCTAAAATGTGATGGGACACGTGCAGCGGAGCCTCCACAACTGCACTATTAAGTACAGCTATGGACTAGCCGCAGCACGTGCAGGACTATTGCTTGCATGTGGAATCTACTAGAATAAGGTTATGGGGATGGGTGATTAATGGACCGGTATGATAAAAACTATGGATTACAGACGGCACCTGCCTGATACTCTTATAGCATCCATCCGCGAGGCAGGTGGTGACTCGCCAACTCACTGGATGGGCCCTCTCTTATTAGCCGCCAAGGCAAGCAAAGTCTGCCATAAAGGCAGCCAGAGGGCAACACCGGTGCGAGTGGCTAGGGGTGTCGAGCGGTGCGGCACCGCTTTCGCCATCACGGGTCTCGTGACAACGGAGACCCGGAGCGGGTTTTCCCGTAGTATTATTAATATTATTATTGTTCATACACTTACCAAAGCCATCTACGAGCCCAGCAAACACTAAAGCTCAAATTAATATAACATATTACACAGTATTTTATGATTCCCTTACGTCCAGATCGAAATAGAACAAAGTAATGTGACTTTTATACGATACGAAACAATATTTATTTCGCTTTTTGTACTGTTTTTATTAAAGTGATCAATCCTTCAACTGGATTTATCTAAATAAAATAGGGATCAGAAATGTTAGCCAAATTCTTTTTGTGAAATTGCTTTGAAGCTCCCAGCAATGACTTAGGTAATAGTTAGTTATAAATCAGTGTGAAATATTCTATTTCTAGTTGTGACTACTAGTATAAATAATACATTTCCAATCTTGGATTCGCACTTTTTTGACTTTTACCAAAGATATTACACTGAATCAAACAATCTTCCTTTGATATTTTATAAGCATACCTGATCAAAATTCATTACGAAATATAGCTGGAGACAATTTGAGTTCAACGAGTATAATTTAGGTAAAATTATTACATTGAATCTAATTGTTGCCTAATATTTGTAAGGTGGAGATAACGCCCGATCGCGAGGTGGGGACGATAATATTCGGCGCTGTTGGCGCTATGGGCACGGCAGCGGCGGCGGCGGTGTGCAACCGGGACAGCTAGCGACGTGGCTCGGTGCAGCCCGGGGCGCGCTCGCCGCTCTGGGCCGCGCTGACGAGCCAGCCCCTCGATAAAGACGACCCTGACGAGGACGACACCCTCGCTGACGACAGCTAGCAACTGGACGAGCGCTCCATCGTTGACATCAGGGAGGGCATGAAACTGTTCCTGGACATTCCCCTTAGATTCTAATACAGTGTACCCCAAAGGTGTGATATCTTTAGACTATCAAAGATGTCCCTTCATCCAACAGGCAGCTAAATGTCAAATTAAAATATTAGATGTCTCAAATTTGTAACTAGAGTATAAACGGCAATCTCACTTTAATTAATTAACTTTAACAGTACGCTACTGTTACTGAAATTTAAACCGTTGTGTCGAAAATTGATTTCCTCCCGAACCTTGGGGTGTGCATTCCCTGTGTAATAGCATTATATAGAATGCTAAAGTGGCAATGTGCCGGTCACATCTGCCCTAGAAAATAACCGAACATTGAACGAGTTTCAGTGGCGGTCGCAAGTGAAGCGAACGGAACGTTCCGTTCGGACGGAATATCGACCAAGCAAAGCTACCCTTAAAGCAAAGAGGTTAAGAACGAAAAGTAATAGACTAAAAAAGGCCTACATAGTTTATATCAATTAATAGACGTAAACTTATATTAAAAAGTCTAAATAAATTTACATAATTTTCTCAGAAAGCTCTCTCTTTCGAGCCCTAACTATCTACCTCCCTGAATTTTGAAAATCACGTCAACGATTTTAATTATTATCGTCGTCAATTTACATATGGCAGCTCTAGATGTTAAATGTATTTGTATAGTTCTCTGACGCTTATTGTAGATTGAATGGTTTATATTAAATGTGCTCACGTTATTAATTTAGTTTGAAAGTGATGAAATCTACTTGTGGTTAACGTTATTCGTAATTTGCCTACTGATTAACAATAATAGGTATTGTAATGTTTTCTAGATAATTATATTCATCTATGTTCTACGTAATTAAATATTTATAAAGAGAGATTTGTGTACAATATTGTAAATATATTGTTAAATGTAAATAGGGTGCACGCACCTGATCAGCACAGAGATAGAATTGATAACATAATAATATGTGCACAGCACAAAAGCACTGTAAATTGTAAAGTCGTATCAACACATTAATCGTATGCGGCGATGGAATGAATTTAAATGCTGAAATAAAAGTTTTAGGACAAATTAGGTAGATAATTGACGTAAGTCGTCAGAAATGTAACAAAGGTGTGTGCGAAAACGAGAATGATAATTCAGTAACATTAAACTCGCATACAATATAGAAAAACGTGTAGCCCTAAAGTTGGCAAAGTTACGGAAACAGTAGGCAAGTAGGTATATCAAGACCAATTGTAACTAAACCAATGTTGTTTAAAATAGATGTAACGTACCGTAATTACCAGCGTCGTTCGCACTACAAGGTACTAAGCCAATTGCCGACTAATTGGTTATTTTATAATAGTAACACCAAAAGTACTGATGTACTTAAAATAGAATTGAACTTAGCTATGTTGGGTGTACTACCGCATAACCCATCAATAGGCTAAGACAGCGATATGACAATAAATTAATCTAAATTAACTTTAGCGAAAACTACAAACGCAATAATAGCGAAAACTACTAACTAAATACTTAAACTAAGAGGTAGGTCCAACTTCAGGCTAGATCTCACTGAGTTGGAAGCGGACGCGAGTTGATCAGTGCCTCGACTTGTGCAAGGACAGTTAAAGGCTCTTCGTAAGAGAGGATCTGTTGACCTATAACTTTGAAGAGATGCGTTTTAATTACTTTGACCATGCTTGCCCAACATCCACCGAAATGTGGTGGTGCTGGTGGAATAAACTTCCAGCCAATATGATCTATGGAAAGTTCTTCCTGAAGACGAGTACGATAACCCGCGACGTGATTGAAACAAGTAGCGGGAACAAGTTCAATCAACTTACTAACACGGTTGGCGACAAAAGTCTGCCAGCGGTGAGGAGAGGAATAAATCCAAGCGAGCACTACTTTGGAGTCGGAAAATGCGTATATTTATTAATGGGGTAGTGGGGCACAACTGTGTCTTGAACCTTGCGGAGCAACTGAGACAGCAGAAGGGCCGCGCACAACTCCAGTCTCGCAACCGAAATGGTTTTAACAGGCGAGACCTTAGACTTGGCACAAACTAACTGCACCGAGTAGTTAGAACCAATGCGGACTTTCAGATATACGACTCCGCCGTAAGCACGCTCGCTGGCGTCAGCGAAACCTATTAAGTTGACGGTACATCCATCTACCAACCCAAGATGACGCGGAATAGTAATTTGATTGAGCGCGGTAAGCTCAATACAAAACTGGCCCCAAGCGGCGACAATATGGTCAGGGGGTGATCCATCCCACTCACACTTTGATAGCCAAAGCTCTTTGATCAAGAGCTTGGCGTACAAAATTGTGGGAGCCACAAAACCCATTATGTCCCATAGTCGAGCCACTGTGAACAGCATAGTGCGTTTGGTGCACTTATCATCTGGTGGTGAGACGTCAAACCGAAAACTATCGCAGGATTTGTCCCAGCGTAAACCGAGAACCTTATGCGGTACAGACTTCTCAAACTCAATGTCTGGAGAAGCCTTATGAGAATCTGGTATACGTGCGAGAACCTCCTTAGAGTTGCTTGTCCATTTGACAAGATCAAACTGGCCTCGCTTGAAAAGCTGAATAAGCTCTTCACAAAGCGAAATTGGTAGCGGAGCGGGTATGACATTACAGGCAATGTCATCTATATACAAAGCGGAAGTGTAGTATAGTATAGTGTAGCGTAGCGTAGCTTAGCATAGCGTAGCATAGCGCAGCATAGCGCAGCATAGCGCAGCATAGCGCAGCATAGTGCAGCATGGCGCAGCATAGCGCAGCATGGCGCAGCATAGCGCAGCATGGCGCAGCATAGCGCTGCATGGCGCAGCTTGGCGCAGCATAGCGCAGCATGGCGCAGCATATCGCAGCATGGCGCAGCATGGCGAAGCATGGCGCAGCATGGCGCAGCATAGCGCAGCATGGTGCAGCATAGCGCAGCATGGCGCAGCAAAGCGCAGCATGGCGCAGCATAGCGCAGCATGGCGCAGCATATCGCAGCATGGCGCAGCATGGCGCAGCATAGCGCAGCATAGCATAGCATAGCTAATTAGTGCTTTATCTTACACACAGTTTTAGCACCCACCTTGATCTCTTGAAGAGCAGAACACAACAAGACGTATTACAATGAGAAGTATGTAACGTAGGTACGGTACCCATAATCACATACCCAAGTACCGTCTCAATAGCGGGCGGTAAATCATATCGCTCACTACGTACTATTTTAGTTAGTAGCAAGTGCGGAAATATTGAAGCTCCGATCAAAAGATCAATGCCTGCCGGATTCGCAAACTCCGCGTCGGCTAGCGGCAATGATTCGAGATGAGTGAGTGATGCTACGTCTACATTAGCGTTTGGCAACGTGTCCGTAATACGTTCCACGATAAGCAAAGAAATGTTAAAATTAATGTCCCTATCAAAACGCGAATGTATTTTAATATCTACGGAACACCTGCAATGCTTTTCTGATCCGCCTATCCCTTTGACGGTTGAGTTAGTATTTTTAAAGTTATTCCATAATCCGAGGCGTTTGAAGCATTCCGATGTTATTAGATTGGTCTGAGATGCGCTATCTAGCAGACAACGTACCATGTGCGGCGACCCATTAACATCGTGTACGATAACTTGCGCTGTCGCCAACAGTACCGTGTTAGACGCCGTACACTGCGTTTTGGCCCTGCGCGGATCATTATAGATGCGCGAGTGCCGTCCTCGCGTGCGCGTCGCCCGCGCAATGGATGTCATACACAACGATACTTCGCCCTCAGACGCGGAAGGCGCAGCTACCGTGTTCTGCACTTGCGTGAGTGTGTCAAGGTCAGCGGCTTGACTTGACAACCGGTTATTTTTATCTAAATGTAACAGTGTATGATGTTTTTGTTTACACGTGCGACATCTCGTTCTACTGGAACAATTACTCGTTTTATGTTTTATGCTTAAGCAATTAATGCAAGCTTTGTTATCTTTTACGCTTTTAAAACGAGCAATTGGATTTAAATCATTAAAGGTGGGACACTTATAGTAATGGTCGTGCACTATATTACTGCACAGACACTTCTGTGAATTATTACTATTAGATTCCGAACATGTTACGTAAGATTGTGGATTAGGGACTGAGTTATTATTACTATTTCGCGATTTATTCAACCTTTGTTTGTTGTTGTTAGTGTTAGACGGGCCAGGTGAACCAGACTGCGTATTATGAAATATTCGACACTGATCTTTGATGAACGAAATAAAACTATCTAGTGTAGGTATTTTATTATTGCGTTCCGTCATCTCGAATGCGCGAATTGTATCAGTGTCAAACTTTTTTAAAGCGAGTTGAAGCAACATAAAGTCGGAAAGATCTTCTAATTTTAAGTTTTTAAGAGAATTAACTGCGGTAACAAAGTTATCAATAAACAGCTGGAAATTCGAGACAGACGCGTTGCTGGACAGTTTGAGATTTAAACCTTGGTCAAAGTACGTAGACGCTAGAACGCGCGTGTCTTGATATCTGTCAAGTAGTGACTGAAATATGACCTGATAATTCTCAGCACTGGGTGTGACACCTGCAAATACGGACTGGGCCTTCGGTGACAGTTTACCTATTAAATAGTACAACCTGTCAGCATCTGTCAGAGAACCATTATCGTGCACCGTAGACTTAAAACTCGCATAGAATAACGGCCAATTTCGTATATCTCCGTCAAACGACATAATCTCGATTGGCGGTAATCTCGGTTTGCGGGCAACGGGCTCTGCCGAACATTTACCCTCCAATTGCGATTGTATTCGCTTAATAATATAATAAAGATCTTCGAATGAGGTATACGCCTGATAGTTCGGTTTTTCATCAGGATTGATAGAAAGTAATCTTGCGTTATAATCGTCTAACAACTTAGGAAAATCTGTTCGAATACTATCTACTGTTATACAATAACTGAGAAATGCTTCGCTATTACTGTCAGACATCGATGCGGTTTTTGAGCACTCATATATGTTTTGGATGCGCTCAAATAAAATATTGCGTTTCGCTTCTAAGATTGTCATCTTTTTGTCTTCCGACACGCGTGACTTCTTTTGTTGTGACATGCTTACGTAAGTATAAGCTAATGAGAACGAAACAAAATAAGAATATCTAATGTATCTATTATTTTACCTAAGTAGGCAACACTTTAGAGCTGAGGAAATAAAAGTTGATTGAAATATGAGATTTATAAGACAACTATGATAGTTGCAGAAATAATAATTTAATAAGTAGGTAGCTACATAAAAGTTTACCTACTATTGCGGGCGGAAATAACCATGTGACGGTTATATGAATATATTAGGAGTATAGCTAGGTGCTATAACTGCCTAGGTATAGCGGTATAACGTATAAAACGTAAATGAATCCGACTCGTATGGATAAAAAAAAATGGTATGGCGTGGTGCCGAAACCGATTAGGTTCTAGGCGACTTGGGAAGGATTAATGGACTGTATAGAGAGGATAGCGGTTCTTAGCCGCCTAGGAGGGAATAAGGGAAGAGGAGATGGATACGGGAGGAGGTGATTGAGTGGGTATAGGCTATTTTAAGGATGGAAGGCACTTACCTTATACAGCCTTGGTGGTTTCGTGATACAGCTGCTTGTTTTCACTTCACTCACGAGCGGGTTTTCCTTGGTGGAAGCGGTGATAAACACATACGGGAGCGGCGCGGTACGAACGAGACGGCGATACAGCGGTGCGGCGCGGAGCGGTATCGCGACGGCGTTCTTAGCGAGCGGAATGTTCGAGACTGTCCGTCGCGTTCACGATCGCGGCGACGAAATCAGGCGCAAGGCAGTGCCTCTTCCAGGGAGAGGGAAAGAGAGGGACGGAAATATGATATCGCTCGCACTAGACAAGCGTGGAACGATTCATGTTGATGCGATTAGTTGTAGATAGGAAGGTAGATGGCGCTACCAAACGTGAATGGCATAAGGTCTTACTATACCTAATACTTATGGTCTTATCATTTTAAACTATTTTTATAATTATCCTTTTATTACCTAACTGCCTTGCGAAAAGTGCAGCATTTAAAATCTCATCATATGCCAAAGATTATTTATTTTCTTGTTCTTTTCATTATGAACAGTCACATAATATACGTATATGTAGGTAAAATATAGGTCTGACAAGTAAATTAAGGCTTATGTTTAACTTACCACCAGATATAGTAACATATAACAGACAAAAATAGTAAATGATTATCAAAATGAAACCCGTATTTTAATGTAAAATTATAACCAAAGTTTTGTTTCTTTTTTGCTTTTTTCTTTATTTTATTTTTTTTTTACTACGGTGGACACTTTCCTTATGAGCCATCTCAACTCGACGCTGACCCGGCCAGGGTGTGATCAACCGGGCTTGGGACTGGCGGAAGAAGTGTGTGGAGGCTCTCCCCTAAAGGATATAGAGCTCTCCCCTATATATATAATATATATATATATATATATATATATATATATATATATATATATATATATATATATATATATATATATATATATATATATATATATATATATTTACATCCCCATGTTGATATTGCGTCCTACATGGCGGTTTTTACCGATGATGTTGCGTCCGACTGACTTGTTGCGTCCTGTATACGGACGCAAGATTGACCATCTCTCAAATTCAGCCAGGAGCCATCAAAAGATCAGTACAATGCATGGGTGAAATATTGGCATGGACGTAGTTTTGTCACGAGAGTGAATTTCGGCGTATTTTTTAGTTCCGCACTGCGCCGCGCGAATTTTAGAGGCCGCTACTGAGAGACGTATATTAATGGCGTATATTAATTATTTAGGTTACATACATCATGCCGATAATATTGCTTCCGTAATTCTTATTCAGTATAATAAAAAGTTTTTATCGATTCTAATTAGCGATTTAATTGCGTCCAACAAAACGGCGCAAATACGGAGATGGCTAGTGTGAGGGGGCGGAGTTAGCACGCGGGTTGCAGCCTGTTAGAGGCCCGCAGCGTAATTTTGTTTACACCGTTTTGACTAGCCAGCCGGGGCGGATGCAAAAACACTTGTGGTGTGAAGTGGAAGTAAAATAACCAGCAACATGAAAAGAAGTGCCAGGTTACTTTCATTTGCAAGTAACTAGTATCATAAAGTTCAATTAAAATGATTAATAGGTAATAGGTAAATGAGTATTTTTAAGTAAATAACTTATTAAGTAAATAACTTGTAATCAAATTGTAAGCTGAGAGTAAATATTATACATACATATATACATATCGTCACGCCTTTTATCCCCGTAGGGGTAGGCAGAGGTGTATTTCTACACCCACTTTTCGCCAGATATACTTTAGTCCCACGTAATAAGGGGCGAGCCTATTGCCGTACCGGGCACATTTCCAGACTCCGTGCTGCTACTGAGAATTTCGTGACAGAAAAACCCAATAACACTGCCCGACCCAGGAATCGAACCCGGGACCTCCCGATCCACGCGCACATTTATGCCGCAAGACCAACGAGGCAGTCGTATAGGGTATGATGTCGAGTTTTCCGTCTCTACGCAAAGATGGTATTTGCATCGTGTTATCCCTTAGTCGCCTCTTACGACACCCACGAGAAGATCACACGGCAAAAAATAAATATTATATTTCTCGAAAATATACCAAGAAATGTAGAGTATGTTTTGTCTACGTAACTCGTACTTCCTTCAATAAAACAATTTTTTGCTGAATTAGGTAAAGCTATCAACAAAAGCGTTGGTTTGGGTGCATTTGTAAGAAAACCTACTTTTAACCTCAAATTATTTTACGCATATTTTACGGTTTTCTTTAGCTTGACCAGTTTATTTGTTTGTTTGGGTCAAATTAACAACAAAAATATGTCTAGTGTTGTTGATTGACTTGATTGAATCGCGAAAAAATGTTGTAATTTTATGATTATGGTCTTAATATTGTACTTAATAACTCGGCAAAAATAAAGCTTGATGGTATTACCGATACAATTCCTTTCTTCTTGATGCTTCCTTAGTTGGGCCCCTTGATGGCCCTTGGTTACTTCCCTTGATGCCACCTTGGTTATAGGTCGCGCCACACAAGTTAGCGGATGTTAAATAAGCTACCAGCTGCGCAATATCCAATCAACGCGGAGCTTTATGTGAGGTTCAGTCAGGATTGGATATTGTGCAGCTTGTAGCTAACTTCACATTCACCAACTTGTGTGGCGCGGCCTATACGTTCCTTATTATTTTCTGGTTGCTTCCCTTGATGCCTCGCCCGATATCCACTGGTGGTGGTCTTTATATATTTTTTTACTCGACTAACCTGTTATGATGATCGTGGAGTGAGTGGGTCAGTTGTCGGTGACTAATTATTTTTCACCAAAGATGGCACACAACCGATTTTAATCGTGTACAAAATTCGAATAGTTCACTCGAGTTAATATATACTACTCAAAACAAAATAAGGGCCACTAGTTTATTTACATTTAAGTGCACTTTAGTAAACTGAAATTAACTGATAAGTAGCATTATATTGATATTACGAACTCTTTGGTGTTTAATCTATTTTATGCTGCTGTTGTCATCATTCGAAGAAAAAATAAATAAATGTTATTCTTAAGTTTTTCTTCGATTGTCTTCCTAACTTGTCTCAGTTATTTTAGGAAAAAAGTTTTACTTTTCAATTTTAATTGATTCATTTATCATCTCGCGTTAATCATGTCACCATTACGAAGGCACATGGATACAATTACGGCAACCAGAGCCATTACTATGATTCAAGAAGGCCGTTCTCATCGTTACGTGGGTTTGCAGTTGGGAATTTCTAGAAGAGCTGTCCAAAATGTATGGAATCGCTTCCTAGAGACCGGCAGTGCTGCCAGGAGACCCGGTTGCGTATTTACAAAGCCTATACCATTAGAGTGGAAGTGCAAACTGAACTGGCTTAGCTTTTGTTTGACAAAAACTTGACGAAACCCTAGTCTATTCTAGTACAGAAATTAACCGAAATCGCGTAGACTTTGTAGGATAAATTCATTCTAACATTGCAGCAACAAATGCTATTCAATTTGGGTCTAGGTTTAGGAACACAGTGTGCATAGTGCCTAGTTATGGTTGGTTAAGTGCGACTGTATGTACGTAATTCAAGTAACTAAATAGGTTATGTTAGGTTCTCTTTTGATCCTTAACCCAAAAATAGGAGCCCTGCGAAGCAGGGCTCCGTCAACTTAGTTTATATTATATTATATCAGTAAGTAGACTTTATGTCCAATTAAATAGTTTTTAATAAACTATTTTTGGGTTAAGGGTCAAAAAAGAACCTAAAATAACCTATTTAGTTACTTGAATTACATACAGTCGCACCTAAAAAACCAAAACCATGTTTGAAAATATCTTGACAAAGGCTTATCTATTTGAGTGAATATGAATCATACTGTACTAGGTTTTGTACGTGTATTTACTTTGAAAATATCAAAGCAAAAATCTAATCCATTTGAGTCAATTTTTTACTGAGATAGATTAGGTATTGTTGTGTAATATGCATAAACAAAAGCTATTCTATTAGAGTCTGACTCGTGACTCAAATATAGGCTATGTAAATACGCGACCCGGTTCAGGTAGAGTTCGTGTAACAACGGCGCACGAGGATCGGTACATCCAACAAGTGCTCGTCGTGATCGTACAGTTAAGGGCCGTAAGTTACAACACCGCCTACGGCTGACAACGGGTACCCGTGTCAGTGATCAAACTATACGTAATCGTTATACAAGGCTATATAGCGGGTCTTACTCGCGATAAATCTTATATTTAAGGCATAAATACCTCGGTTTTTTGCCAACGTTTCGGCTGACTTGCTTCAGCCGTGGTCGCGGCGGGACTGGTGAGCTCAGCGCCGTCCTTGTGTTGTGCGGGTTTTGGCACCTACCCTCACTGGATTTTTATTTTTGTTTTTAACCGCACTGTCGGTACCTCGACACACTACACTAATGACGTCTATACACTGTTGAGCTGTATCATTACGGCGGTGTTTACACTTATTGATGACTGGATTCCAAGTTGTTGATAATCTAAATCCATCCTCCCGGTTGAAATTCTTGGGTTTTTTATTTCAACCGCTTCACGCACTATCCTGGAGTAATAGTGACGTTCGGTGGACAAGACCTGTGGTTGATGTAGTTCTATCCAGTGGTTTGGTCCAGACTCCAATAAATGTTCAGCTATAGCGGACTTATTTACTTGTCGATTTTTCACAGCTGCGATATGTTCCTTGACCCTTTCCGCAATTGTTCGCTTGGTCTGTCCGATATAGGAGCTACCACAACTGCAATCGACCTTGTAGACGCCAGGTGTCTGAAAAGGAATGACATCCTTTGGGCTGCGCAGATTGTGTGCTATCTTGGAAAGCGGACTATATACAGTCTTAATGGAGTATTTCTTTAGTACTGTTCCAACTTTGTCCGTTACTCCTTTTAGGTAAGGCATGTAAGCCGGCACCCTGCTCACCTCAGGTTTACGGTCCCTCCTCTTCAGACGGTGTATCTCATTCTTGTATCCGTTACGTCTAAGTACCTCCTGAACATGTGAGAGCTCACTGTTTAAGTGTTCAGGGTCACAGAGGTCATACGCCCTGTTCACTAGGGACGTCACAACGGATGCCAAGTGTCGCGGGTGATGATGCGAAAACGCGTTGAGATACCTGTCAGTGTGTGTCGGTTTTCTGTATACAGTGTGTCCCAGGGTACCATTGTCTTTAACTGTCACTTTTACGTCAAGAAAGGACAACGATCTATCCACCTCCATTTCAAATGTAAATCTGATGTTCGGATGCATGGAGTTTAGTCTATGTGCGAATTGTTCTACGTCTTTCTTATTGCCCTTCATTATACAGAATACATCATCGACGTACCTTTTCCATAGCTTCACATTGGATGCCTGCATGTCTATGGATTCTTCGAAGTACTCCATCCAGATATTGGCCATTACCGGTGCTACTGGGCTACCCATAGCCACCCCGTCAATCTGGAGATAATGTTGTCCTCTGTATAAGAAGTAGTTTCCTTCTAAGCAATTCTTGAGCAGAACAGTGTATGCTTTAGATATACCGTTTCCTCTAACTTCCTCTCAACGACCTCAAGGCAATCTTGAACTGGAACATTGGTAAATAGTGACTCCACATCAAAACTCACCATCACCTCGTCTGGTTCCATTGTCACGCTCTTGATGATGTCAATAAAGTGGCGAGAGTCCTTGACGAAAGATGCCGTCTTACCTACTAACGGTTGCAGTACCTTGCTTATGTGTTTCGCCAAACCGTATGTGGGTGAATTTATTTGGCTCACTATTGGTCGCAGAGGTACATCCATCTTATGAACTTTGGGTAAACCGTATATTTTGGGTGGTTGCACTATTTGAGGTTTGTGTTGACGTTCATAATCATCTTCCGTGAATAAGTGTTTGTGGTCCCTGGTTTTTTAGTGACTGACGCTCTTCTGTGGAGATATTGGGTTTCGGGGGCTTCGATTTACGTAAAATAACGGCAACATCCTGTCTAAGTGTATCCGCATCGTTAGACGGTAACTTGTTGCGCGTTATAACCTCCTCGATGCTGCTTATGACATTCTCGTACGGAATCCGTTTAGGTGTTAAAGCGTAATTTAACCCTTTAGCCAGTACGCTTTGAGTCGTGCTATCAATAACGTAATCCGATAAATTAATTACCGTTTGCTGATTGTCGGGGTATCCATTTTTACCGGCTTGCCTCTCCTTACGGTTCCTTAATTTATCGAACTTCTTGTTGTGACGTTTAGTGCGCAGATCGTAAATGCGACTAGCTTGATTGTACGTGACACGATCGCACAAGTTGAAGTCACTATTTGAAAACACTTCACAACACTTTGTATGAACTTTATATAAGTCACACTGTACCCCACACAACTCGTACCGACAGTTGCGGATTAATTGTCTCAAAAGACGTACACTGGAGTATTATGTAGAATGCCCTCGGAATGCGAAATATCTTTACGTTGTTTAATACGTACTCCAACGGGTAATAATTGGCTATCACGACACTTCGTCAAAAAACTTAGTGAAGTTTCTAGACATACCCGCTTTATCCGAAGGGATTCAAGATTTTTAATTATTATCACATTTTCCGGCCCGTAA